>JAWXYG010000005.1:33399929-34754749 GCA_034222035.1 Acacia crassicarpa | reverse complement strand
TTTAAATGTCTATTTATCATCAGTTTAGTCTGCTTGTAATTAATAGGCCGGCTCTACATACTGCCAGCTTTGCTTCTTCGGCCCAAGTTGGTTGTACTAACCACGAAGTTCAATCCATTTCCACAAAAATCTGCAAAACGTCGCAAGTAACAAAGTTGTAAACATCATCAAATGAGGTCTAAAAGAAAACTTGTAAACAAGGCACTGCATTTGCTAGGTTGTTTATGAGATATAGAATCAATGCCTACAATAACGAACCTCTACATCAGGCAAAGGTTCATATGATTTCTTCTCCCTTGTGTCAAACACCGTAATGCCTGTAATTCTCTGGATTCCAGGTATAGTGGCAATGAGATTCTGCATAAGTAACAAAGTTGTGAATATTATCAGACAACAAATATGCCTCATTCTTATATGCTCTAAGATGCAACCATTACTGTGTATTTACTTTTACAACCTTGAAAGTTCAGAGGCTTAGATAATTTATGGACAAAAACTTTAAATTATAAAATTATAACAGAAGACTGCACTTACTGGTGTTGAAAGAGCTTCTTTTTAGCTCCCCCCCCCCCCCCCCCCCCCAACAACAACCAAAAAAAAAAAAAAACACACACACACACACACGCAAAAAAAAATATATAGACCATCATTATTGACATAATATCAGGACAACATGATTGGCACAACAAAAGTTATAGGATGATATGCCCTGATCATTATGTAGCTTGGTATTAATTAACGATCAGGCAAAAAGTTGCACTTATTCTTTTATCAAGAGAAATGAGGGAAGAGCTGCATAGTTGCTCACAAGTATCCACTACAACAAGATATCTGAGAGTTCTAAAGGCAGCACAACTGTAAAATTTCACATACCAGTGGGAAATTTGTGGAGCCCAATGCATCAACCTGTGATAAGATCTGCACATATGCTTCAAATTAGCAAATTGACATTAATTTCAACCAACATTCACACAAACAAACATATAAATTGAACTAAGATTACTGACTTTCAGAAATTTTCATTGAGCCCACTTGTGTTTGAAGGTCCATAAGAAACATACTTTCCTCATGAAGCGAGCAATTTTATGATATATTAATAAAGATATGCATAATGGAAATTTAAGCATTAACCACGGTTATATGTGGACAATCAGGATAGAACACACAGTGAAGCTAATGGAATCCACACAACTGCATTACCATTGATTGAAGGCCATTAATCATAACTGCTTTACCCCCATGCAAACCATTTTGGGACAATGAAACTTCAAACGGGCCCAGCTCTCTGGTCTGTATGGTTTGTAAGGTTCAAATTAGCTGCAAGTAACAGGTAATCAACTTTTTAGCTTCTAAATTTATTACTTTTAGTAGCACAATCTCACTATTAAATAAAAATGAATTAAAACCAGAAAAAAAGCTATCCCTAAGAGAATATATTGTAGCCTTAAAATATGTACCAATAACTGCTAATTAGAATATAAAATGTACAAGATAAAAACAGAGAATATAATAAGTAATATAAAGGGAAGACCAGGGGAGTACAGATTACCACAAAGGGTCTTTGAAGGCTAACAGTAGACGGCATCTCCATAATTTGCAACTCAATCTCCTTCTTTGTTATAGGCTGCAAATAAATACATCCTGACAATAAGACATCCCATCTGAAGCGCATACACAAGTCACATGTAACATGCTTGCAATAAAAAGTGGTGCATGTCAAAACCACAGTTATAATTCAGAAAATTGGGTGCAACGCTACCACATGTTTTTATCATATGGGCCCCATGACACACACACACACACAAAATTCAGATGAGATGTTTTTCAGAAACAAAAAAGTCCAGCCATCAACTTTTCACAAGTTGGAATGAATAATTTGAACAACTAATGCATTAATAGAATATCATTACGGAAGGAAAAAGCACATACAGTCCCAGTATCTGCTGTGTCTGTAGGCGACCAGGTTCACCCATATTTGTTCTCCATGTTATCTGGAGTTTACCAAGAACATTACTTCCTTCAACTTTGGCTGATGCAGAACCAGGTGAAGACATTTTTAATTGATAAAGATAATTGTGAATTCCACCACCAGATCTGATTAGTATTGATGGCTTAAATGTCTCCCTGCAAATTTAGTTTACCTCATGATTGGCAATGAGGGTTCACACATTGGGAAAAATAATAGCCAATTCTTTCAATTAGGCAAATAGATGCTTAATTCTAAATGGTATACATAGCAGACCTTGCTGAACGCTCTTTCTCAGAATGGTGCTCATCACCTTTAAGTATTGTTGCATTCCAATGCTGAGCAGGTTCAAAATCAACTTGGTCCATGAAAAGGTTTGATTTTGTATGGTTTTCAATACAAGCTTCCAAAAAAGTAGTTTCCTGAGAAATATCTTTGAAACATAAATTACAGATGGTCGCATCATAGTGCAAGAATTTACATATGCATGAGCTTAGCCCGAAACCTAAAAATCCTTTTGAGCTTTCACCCAAGCAGATATATGCCCAATAAACCTTCAATATAAAGTTCTTGCCTCCACTTTTTCATTGACCCAAAAAACCCTAATCTTTAGTGTACCATGAATTTAATCAAATCCTCACATACCTTGACAACCCGGACCTGCAAAAAGTTTTCATCGAGCAAATAAGTAATAATATAAAATACTCTTTAAATTGTGAACATAATTTCATTCAAATTCATAAGTATTGTCAGAAATGGATTTAGAAGGAAATACCTTGGTCCTGACCGAAAGGGGATTAGCAACTACGAACTTGAAAAACTGGGGTAAATATTTACGCTCACCATCACCATCATTGTACAGTGCCGTGCAGACCAGCCTAAGGTTGAGTGTAAGGTCAAATTAACAAAACCAAAAGCAAATAGAAATATAGCATTGTCCCACACAGTTGCATGCTACCATGCAAATGGAGACATGGGGATATTACTAGTGAGATACCACTTACGTGTGAGGTCCAAGCTCTTTCACGTCATGTTCCACAATAAAATCATAACGCCCACCAGAACGTATTGACTCGACAGGTGATTTGGTTGTATCTAAGAGAAGTATTCTCTGCTTCTCTGTTTGAATTTCAGCCTGCAATAAGTGAGTCTTTGAATAACTGAAAAAGATAAATTTATTTAAGGAAAAACTCAACTACTGGAGACAGATAAAGGTAAAGGATTCTTCTGTCCAGCTTCTTGTACAACACAAATAACTAAACATTTACAGCGCACAACTTCACTTTCTTTGGTTTTTTGTTTTTTGTTTTTTTTTTTTTTTTGGGGGGGGGGGGGGGGGGGGGGGTTGGTTGTAATTGGGGACTGAAATGCTTATGAACTAGAAGGTTGAACAACATCTTTTGTGCGCGTAATCTTTCATAGCGATATGCCAGAATCCGTCATTGATCACATTATATCGAAGACTACTTCAATTTAGCAATACTTCTCCGAAACATCAGTCTTCATTCATAAAACTCAGTCTTCATTCATAAAACATGATATTATAGCCAAGACCGATTTGGAGCCTTTTCCACATAAATGCGTGATGCAGAAAAGATCACATGACCCCACCTTGATTATAACATCTCTGACTTCGAAACTGGAGCTATTGTTAATACTAATGTAACTACAGAAAGTCTCCTCCCAGGTAAATGCTCTGCACCACCCCAGATACATTATTTCACCGATCAAGTGAATAAAAAGTTGAAAATGAACAAAGAGTAAAGGATAGAATGCGATACCCAAAAGACTGTGGAGCACAAGGAGGCCAGAGAGTCCCATAGCATCGAAGCAATGATGAAGAAGGAACCTGCCGCGGTAATTGGGATCGGAGCTACCATGATCAGCAACATGGGCATCGCTGCGATAAGGCGAGGGACATTATCGGCGGCGACGGGGTCATCTAAGAGGTCCTCGCCGATTAGGAGGTCGCGGGGTCGAGGAGGAGGGGCGGATCTACGTGGACAGAAGGCCTGCACAGCCTCATGACCCGAAACGCCAATGAATGAGATCCTTGACTCATCTCTCACTCTCTGTCTTCCCTCGTCGATGGAATCGCACTAGAATGAAGGAACAGCAAATTCAGGTTCAGGTTCAGGTTCGTTGCCCGAGCATTTCTTGCTCCTGCGACTGCTCGAGCTCGACTCTCTGAAACTGGAAATGGAGATCCGGAACTCGATGTCGTTGAACGCGCCGTTTCGTTTGAGTTTTGGCTTTTTTTGTGGACTGAGAGTTCATTCGTGCTACCTCCACTCTTAAATACAACGTTTTAAATTTTTTTTTTAGAGATTAAAAAAATTACATAAATTTTTTTAAAGTATTTATTTTATATTTTTTCTTCAAACTAATCTGAGTGACTTATAAACTAATATATAATTAAATGATATACAATATATATTATATATTATAGTTAAATGATTTATTTATATTTTTTAATCTCTAAAAAAAAGCAATTAGATTTGGGATATGATATTGTTACAAACCATTTTTTTGTTATAACCAATGTTACTACCACTTTTCCACCGTTAGATCAGAATCTCATTTACCTATATAATTTCTCTCTCCTATTAAGATTCTGATTTAACGGTGGAAAAGTGGTAGTAACATTGTTGAAACAAAAAAATGGTTGTAACATACATTTAGGAGCAAAGGATTAGGTTTTTTCTTCCTTTTATACCTTCATTCCAAATGTTACCGCATTAGATCAAGAAGTTTAAATATATTAAAATTATTTATAGCTTATTAGGATAATAAACAAGAAAATGAAGATTTTTCCTTTTTGAGGCACTCCTAACTGTCATAATTCTTTAAAGTTGGAAATCAAATATCAACTACTTAAAAATAAAAGTTTACATGGCTCATAGCTCCTTAAATTAGTAAAACAAGTTTCATTTCGTTATGTGGGCTATCAGTGTGTTATATTTAATTAAGGATTTTCCTTTTCGAAGTTTAAGATGTAAAGAGATTTTATCTCTCCCAACATATACGCTTCTTGAGATTCAAACTTGTATTCTCCTCATTACAGTGTGATGCTACTTATCACTTCAACTAATAGCTTCTTAATGTTAGCGTGGGTATTAGTGTTTTAATGTGAAATTTAAATGTTTTGGTAGATTTATATGAAATTTGATAAATGAATTTGTACCAGTGATCACTATAATTTTTCAGACATGTAGCTAAGCAATGTGCCCGCGCGTGAATTAATGTACATTACTATGGTGTAAAATTCATGCACTAAAGAATGTAAAATTCACTTTATTAAATTTAGCTGAAAATTAAGAGGGCCAAAGAAGTATGACGCCTCCTCTTTATCAAGTCTGATCCTTACGCAAAAAATTGTATTTTGTACAATTTCTTCCAAGGTTTATAGAACCAAAAGTATTCATTTCTCCTAACAAATACATCACTCCAAATTCGAATTTGAATTCTTTATTTACCACCTCATCATGATTTCATTAGATACCATTATGGCAAGGATTCTCAAGGCAGTCAAGTAAACCATTAGCAGGGGCTTTGAAGGTACCATTATTGACTCTCCATGTCAGCACCAACACTAAGATTAGCTACGTGCATTACTTTTACCGTTCTTTTCCACTCCACTAATCATTTCAATCTTTCGATTGAAATCTGAGCGGTTTAAATTTTGATGTTTTATAATAATATTCTTTATAAATATTTTTTATTGCAATTTTAAATCATCATAACTAAAATTTAACATTTTATTTTTTTTAAATAATTTGATATTTTATTAATAATTTTACAAAACATTAAATCTAAACCGCTCAGATTACAATCCAAAGGCTAAGATGATGAGTAATGGAGGGGAAGAGAATAAGAGAATGGTAATAGAAGACAGTAGCCAATCCGGACCTACACTATCATATAATACAAGAATTGGATCCTCTCATCATCTTATATTCTCATCATCCCTCCTCATCCAATCTTAACCTTTAACCTTTGATTTCTCTCCTCAACCAATCTAAACCATTGATTTAAATTAATGTTAACTGTCCCTCCTGAAGTACTTTTTAATATCAGTCAGTATTCTGAAATTTTTTTCAAGATCCTAAAATTTAAAATCTTGAAAAAATATTTTAATGTACTGACTGGTACTAAAAAAAATATTTCAATATATTGACTGGCACTAAAAAAAATACTTCATGATCTTAAGAAATTATTTTAGGATCTTAAAAAATATTTGAGGATACTGACTAATACTAAAATTATATTTTAGAATACTGATTAGTACCAAAAAATGAGAGATAAGGAGGGATGTGGAGAATTAGGGCCAAGTAGAGAAACCTAACCCTATAATACATTGTTTACATGTTAACCAAAGGAAACCAAAAAGGAGCCAATAAAATGCCCATCTACTCTATAAACTACACTAACCGCTAGTAGCACATGCACAGACAGCAATTTTTTCTGCTGGTGTTCCTGAGGTGACTATTATCCATATGTTACCCATCACTGACCAACATAATAGGTTTCTATAAACTTAAAGCAGAGCAGCCCATAGTACTTCCATTTTTTCACTGAATTAACAAGGACACCTTATACTGGTTCCTGATATCAGATCCACCAGCAGCAATCACTTCAACAATAATATTGCCTGCGACCATACCTGAAATTAGCAGATAGACAAGGGTTCTTACTTACATGAGCCATCAATTTTCACATGAAAAAACTACTCCATACCTACCTTGTTATATTATGGCTTTATGTGCATAAAATCACAATAAATGCTTTGTGATTAAGAAGAATAAACTTGAGAAAGGAAAGTATCCAAGAAATTTGGGAAATTCAATGATCATATAGAAGTTTCAACATTCAAGAGATTTGATAAGAGTTTGAATCTAAAACTACAATGATATTAAATTTTCATACATGGAAAAAAACAGGTACCATCAGAAAAAGAAAATTTTCTTCAAATGCCTTACATGGTGTAAGAATCAGAAGCAAAAGAAATATGACCAATCGAAAAGCTAGCACAGGCACAGCAGCCCCTCCACTATTTTATTAATTTATACACGCTGAAAAGTGAAGATAGATGTTTTCTACAATATAAAAACTTGGTTGTAAAATAAAGAGAAACTAAAACTCTTAAACAATGATTAACCGTGTGTCCTCAATTCCCAAAATAGTGTATATGAGTCAATACATACCTGACTGGAAGCCTTCAAACACCATGGAAACCAAATAACTAGGTAGTCACGTTGCCATAATTCCCAAAACAAAAAGATTAAGATCAGGATTAATTGCTCTGAATTCAACAGAATCCTACAAGGTGATCCGCAGAAAAGCGACTGTAATCCAATTCAGATCCCAAGATTTTCAACAGCTCTATTCTCCTGTACAATTGCAGTCAGCAAATCAACTGCATTTTGCATACGTGCAGCTGATGCATGCAATGCCACAAGCCTTCAGTTAGTTACCTATATCACAAAAATGGCAGTGTAGCCAGCTATACAACTCGAACCCATGTTCCACCACACATGGGGCAGCCATAGGCCCACCGACTGATCCACCACATTTCTCGATCATTTTGGTTAGGGGGGTTGGCAGCACCAGATGAAGCAAAGGCAGAAGTTTGCCGCAGACATCTTATGCACTGCACCACAAAGAAGTCAAGACAGGGCACAAAAGATAAGAACTTCCTCCAGGCACATAGACAATTAAACTACTGAGGTGGGTAGAAGAATAAACAAGATTCTTTAATTACAGATAGCGTATGCCATAAGTCAGTCATGACTGATCACTACCAGCATTTGGGTCAGGACTCAACTGTCACTGTTCGGTTATTGGTAGGGTTATATAAACAAAAATGACTGTTGTGGGACAATACGGAAATTGTTAATGCAGGGGAAAGGGGTGGGTAAGGAGGAGGAAGAGGGTGAAGAGGACGTCACAGGTGGAGAGTTTAGACAGACATCCATTTCAGAAACTTCCACAACGCCACCTGACTGTTAAATAGGTGCCATTTTAAGGGGAAATGACACCCATACAAGTCCAGGTCATGAATTAACAGCCACATGGTACCCCATCAAGAAATTAGGGAAATTTCGTCTAGCAAAGGACCTATCTTTGATTGGAGAAAATTATTTCAAGGCTCTGAAACTGAGGTACTTTATCTTTGGAGAATCCAATTGAAAGATTTCATGGACTACACTATCAGTTTCCACTAAAAATGTTCATAGACAAATAAAAAATTTCCTACCGATTCATTGAATTTTTAAGTTGAAAAATGGTTCAAGAGTCTCTAACAAATAAAACCAATGACTAAGTACCCAACAACAGGCATTTAAAGGTTCTACATATGTATGGAGCAAACACAATGTAAAATATATTAAAAAGATTTATTTTCAAACCTTGTACCAAACCCCTTCAAGGCCAGTCTTCCACATGGCAGTAACAACATCTCTTCGAGATCCCATTATACCAAGATAAGCTCCCAAGCCCACAGAAGTATTCAACCCAAAAGCTGCATCTCGTTCAGACATCCTTCGCTTCCTAGGCCACAACCCGTGAGATCCATTGTTGCAATTCTCCAGTGAACTGAAATCCAGTGAATCTTCATAGCTAACTAGTTTAGGTGCATCATTTGCAGAATCCATATCATCTGGATCCGACCAAGGTCCTCCAAACATATTCCGTCTATGCCACTCTTCTGCTGGAGGGTGGAGTTCTAACTCACGAAGAAGTAATCCAGCAGCATCTGCACCTCTAGGACGGGGCATGTTCTGCATAACCATATTTATCCCCCCAAAAAAAATTCTGTTATCAACTGCTTGTAAATAATTTTTATACAAAAATTAAAGGAAAAAAAGGTTCTTGAATAATCTTTTGTAGTTGTTAGAACATTAGGGATTATTTAGATTAATCATTATCTTATTATTAAGTTTGATATTTATAATATCTTAAGATTAGATATGGATATATTACATCTTAATTATTTTCATTTGATTTATTTTTTATTGATTAGATTAAATTAGATTCTACGGCTAGCTCTAGGTTTGCCTATATAAAGACCCATATATACTCTCTTTTATATAGAGATTAATAGAGTGTGTTTTATCCCTCTAAATTCAACAGTAGTGTTCTGTATCATTAGCTCAAATATAGAGTGTGTTTTATCCCTCTAAATTCAACAGTAGTGTTCTGTATCATTAGCTCAAATATAGAGTGTGTTTTATCCCTCTAAATTCAACAGTAGTGTTATGTATCATTAGCTCAAATATAGAGTGTGTTTTATCCCTCTAAATTCAACAGTAGTGTTCTGTATCATTAGCTCAAAAATAACATACAAGTATGAAAAGGCAAAACCACAAGAGACAAATAACTGAGACTCCCTCCAGTCCTACTTTAACCATGAAAACGAACTATAACCAGTTTAGTTTGTCTCCCATAAATGTGACGCAACAAAAAAATTTTTTTTTTTTTGGGGGGGGGGGGGGGGGATTGAGGTTACCTGCATATGTGGGCCAAGGGATGCCTCCACGACCTCTGGTAGAACAGTGTAGTTCCCATCAATATAATGCAGCCGAACCTGAATGTTGCTGCTTTCCACTTGAGAAACTGGTAAAGAGTGTTGCAAACCAGCAGTTCGGCGACAGAGGTCCATAAGTATCAAGAAAAGCACCTTCACCTGCAGTATCAATGGAATGAAAGCAATAAGAAAAATGAAGTGTTAAAGCTGATATCTGGAGATTGTTGGCATATTTACATTTCTGCTTATATTATGCATGTACTTTGACTCTTTAAATTATATATATTTACATTAGTTAGAATGTAATCAGCTAGCATGGTGATCACTGGTCAACATCAGAATCCTCTCCCCACATATTTACTTATTCTGGGAGTACTCATTGAATAAGAGCAAGCACAGAGAGCATCTATTATCCCTGGCTATGCTTCGATACAAATACATCTAAGCCATGGCCTCAATAAGTAAAAGATGTATCAACATTTCCGCACTAATTTATGCAAGAAATAAATCAATATTGTTGGACCCGGTCATTCACACCTCTTCAAATGTATATCCTTGACCAGCATTTCCAGTGCCCAGTCGGGACCGCCCAGATGATGCTTCCTCACCTCCTTTTGTCCCAGGCACCAGCTGACCAGCACGCCCTGTTTGATTATCATCTGACCTCACCATACCTGACAATGGCTTTGCAATGTCCTCTACCTTGGCAGAAACAGGACCATTAGCTTGGGGTTTCTGCATATTTGCATCAGCAGTTCTATGTGCAGCCCCCATATAGCGGGGAAGTTGTGTTCTCCGAAAGAAAAAACAGAAAAGCAAAAGTTGACATAATCTGTGTAGGAAATGACAGTCCCCAATAAGTCTAACGGCAGGTGTCCCAGGAAATGTCCCGGTATTAATACTAATGGGCATAAATGATGGGCCACTGATGGGATTTGGAGGAGGATTGGACACTCCATCAGTGCTACTACCAATCTTTGAAATTGCCCCTTGTAGCCAAGCTTGCATCTGGGTGCTTCCAGTAGAGCTGGTGGTCCCATTTTGACCTCCTGGAAAACATTGAGTTCGATTTAAGTTGATACAATAACATGAAGATATAGTGAAAGCAATTCAGGGAAGGCCAATTGAAAGTTATCTTAAAATGCATCAAACATTTACATTTATAGTACTAGCAAGAATTTAAACAAATGGTTATTTGACAAAATAAGTTACAAAGTTAGCAGAGTACTAATTCTGAAAAATCAATCAGATCAGTACATATCAAATACTGACCCTGACCCTGAACTTGTCCCTGACTTGTTGTAGGAGCTGGAGAACTTTGGGTAGGACTAGTAACCATACTGCGGTTACTTCCAGTGCCTGCAGTCACAGCATGACTTGCCAACGTACGACAGAAACTTGCATATCGTCGCAGACGTGTAATGAAATGCGAAGCGAGATCAAGAACTGCATCAACATAGGCCTGCCACAAAGTAGAAAAGTTTCAGAAACTGCAAACTGTAAAAGTATATTCAATCATACATGTTTCAAAATTTTGAAAAAATGTGCACACTGAAAGGAGCATGCAAGTAATGCTGTAGAGTTTAATAATATATATCCCATGCACAAACTGTCTGATCACTTATATATGTCCTGATTAAAAGATGAGTATGCACAAAGAATTATACACTGAACTGTCATCTTGTATCTTAAACAAAAAACAAAAGAAACACATTGATAGAAGTAAGTGTAGCATACTTGGATACTTGGAACTAGTGAAGGCTCAACAGCCATTGCTTCAGGATCAATGTTGGATAATGTCTCACCAGAAGCTTGCCATGGTTCAGCCACTAAAGCAGAAGGATTCAACAAAGCTGATTCAATGCCTTTCCCAAGCATATCCAACAACAACCTAGCTTGCATATCCAAAACCATTGCCCTGACCTCTTGGGCATTTGTTCCTTCCAGCAATCTACATTTTATCCTGTCTAGACTCTGCAATCATACAAAACCAGGTATTATTGCTAGTCCTTGCTAAGTACCAAGTGAAAAACAGAGTACTGCACAAAAAACTAAGTTATCCTCATTCAAGTACCACATGCATTACCAAAATATTCGGTGGGACAAGACCAAATGACATTTCAAATTCGAACAACAGTCCACTAACTGTGAAAGAAACAGTATACTCTCATCACAATGGACATAAGAATAAGATATCCCTAGGGATAATGGTGTTCAGTTGATGAAAATACAGAAGAACAAGAAATGAGAGCTATCAGGGTTAATATGTATTGATGAACTCATTCACTGGAACATACAGGGCCGTACTGTTGCCTATGCTGAGTAGTAGGAAGTGAATGAAAATCAGCATCCAAGACTGCAATAACGCTGTTCAGTGAGACTGTAACAAAACCAAAAGAAAAAAATCATTCATCAATTCAGAGAAGCAACACTTCATATGTTTTCTAACATAATACACATTAAATAAAATAAATAATATTTCCCTTCATTGTAAAACAAGCATTCTGCGGGTGAACCCGTCGTTATTCCGAGATGAAAGGATCTGATCCCTAAAATCACGGGATCAAGTCAACTTGATTTCCTGGTTCCTGGATCTGTTCTCTTTTATTCATCTTTAATGCATTTATTCTGTCTTCATTTTCTGCTCATGCTTTCATTACCTTATCTCAAGGGATTTTACTGCCAAACATGTTGCCATGATTTCTACATATTAGCACTCTATCCCTCTCTCTCTCTCTCTCTCTCTCTCACACACACACACACAGGAATAATCAAGAATGTAAGTGCCTTTACCGCAGAATGGAAAAAAAGGTAAATTTGTAAAATTCAAAAACAGAGAGACAATTTCTGTTGAATAATGATGATGGAAATATAATTATCCAATAAATATTATGTATCTTGTTTCTTAGAAAAAAAGAAAAGAATTCCTTTCCCATGCATCAACCAAATGGCTCCGTAGCACCCCCAATCTCATCTCTTTTATATCCTCTAATAACAAGTAACTACTTACCAATACCATCCTCAGCAGCACTCTGTGTGCAGCCCACAGCATCCCACCAATCAACACCAACCATAAGGCTCCACCAAAACCTGCTTATCCTTAAAGTTATTAGCACAACAGAGGCAAATTTTTTAAAAGAGAGACAAATCTAGTATCCGAGCAGCTTGGGAAAAAAACAACAATGATAACAACAAATGACGATAAGCCATAGATTTCTGGGATACTTCCTAAAAAAACAGAAACAGGGTACAGAGTTTAAGGGTTTTAGGAAACCACCTTTCAGCAATAGCACGTTCCCAGGATGATGAGTTGGCTTTCACTTGACTAATTGGAACAGCAGGAGGAAGAACCCTGATTATTTTCAATATTGTACGGTCCTTGCTAGTTTCATGCCAAACAGAAGCTGAACAGCAGCTGGTTGCAGAAAAGGAAGGAGCAGCAATTGCAGATCCAACATTAATCTGATAACTGTCAACAGGTGTGAAATTTGGGCCCGAGAAAATGTGCACTCCACCATGAAGAAAAGCAATGGCAATTTCACCCCCATGAGCAGAATAAACAACTCGAGAAAGTGCTCTAACATCACTTGGAAGATCCGATGGATCAAAACCGACCCTTTTTGACTTATCAGAACCAGACTCAGATGCCTTTTGCACAGCTCCAGTCAGCCCAGCAGCAGCTGCTTGATGAATTTTGAAATCATCTGTGGGTGGTATGCTCAGGTCTACCTTAGACTGCCAAACAGTTTGCACAGGTGGCTGTCCACCCATACTGGAGGTGGGGTTTCCAAATATTGGATGAAGGACAACATTCTGAAAAGAAGATTCCCAGCGCTGCACTCTCCATCCTGTAATTGATGGGCCCTCATCTGGGTCATAAGGGGACATGTATTGTCCTGTATAAAACAGCCATACATCAATTTGCTAACTCCATTGATGAGGTCACATGAAATTCTGACCCAAAAAAAAAAGCATCATAGACAGGACTGTCAAAAATTAGAGATGGAGAAATGGAAAAACAAGTGTACGAGTACTTTGAAATACCAGTGTGTTACAAAAGTATAAAACTAACTTGCCCTAGGATGAAAAGTGCAAGATTCAGGGCACCTAGAAGGAAGGAACATGACATGAACGCTATCTGCTCCATCAATCATTTGGTTTTGAGCTTTTCATGTTTCTTTTAAATAGACAGCATTTAAAATCCTTGTCTCTTGCAACAGCTTGTAATTATTCCAATGATAACAAGTGGCTTACAGCTTTTTTTCCTCAAAATTTAGGCTTTCAGTTTTAGATCCCAGATTTGCTTGAAAATGGTGCAAAACCATAATAAATAAATAGATTACTTCCATCCCTTATAGATTGTCTACTCCATAGTCAGGGAACTGGAAGCTCAGAAAAGACGGCAGCAACACCCATCATACCTCACAATATCATGCTCTTCAAGTCACAACACATCCCCCCCCCCCCCAAAAAAAAAAAAGAGAGAGAGAGAGAGAAGAGCACCTGCAATGATAGGGTGGGATAAAAAGAGCAGACAAAAGCCACACAAACCACAGATAATTACACCAAAATAGATGAAATTCCTAGTGAAGGGCAACTTTAGTTCATTAACGGTAAAAAATAGTTTGAGCGAATATCTTTTTTTTGAGCAAATGGAAAAAATATGAAGCTTCATGCAGAAATCAGTTCCTTGGTTCCACAAGTCGTTTTAACATAGAGCAGTTAACACAAGTATAAAAATGAATATTACTGAAATATACATGTAAAGAAATTAATGGATTAATAAAACTATGAAAATGAAGCATTAAAAAAATACAAATGAAGAAATAACGCATTATTGATGAAGCACCAGCTTTAGGAACAAAACGAAATTCTGTTTGTCTGCAGTGACAGCCCTCAAACAACATGGCATTTCCCCCAGCCCTAAGTGCGGAAGGCCCCTTTATGCCTGGGGTAAGCATAGCCCAATCCCTTCCCTCAATACGTATAGGCGTATAGCCACTGGGGCATCCCTTACTCCCAAAATAACATGAATGTGCTAGAAAATGAAAAGCAAAACAAATTAGGTTGGTATTGGGAACATACCCTCAACTATCACTACAGTTATCACAGAACCACCACGAGTTGGATCAAAAGCCACAGAAGTTACACCAGAACCCCATGTGGTAGTTGCAGCAGATTGAGCCGCAGCTTCAGGACTTACATATGCAGAAAAATTTGAAACTGGAGAGCAGTGAAGTGGCACAGCATCAACAAGACTTTGGTCTGTTTGTTTTTTCCCTTGCCTTGCTTCAGATAACAGATAATCTTGCCAACTAAACAAATATGCAGCTAAAGGTGCAAAACCTGCCCAGCTAGGTGGGCTAAGAGGTGGAACACCATTACTAGTACTTGTCTTTGGAGTTACTTGGAAGCCATTTCCAGGCCCAGGAGTAACCTCCCAAACAACAATGGTGGATGGATTCACAGTTGGCACACCTGCCACATGCATGGCACCACTGTCTGTTATGATGGCATCTGCAACCATAATTCCACTGGGCCCACATCCCAAGAGCCCTTTACTAGTGCAAAACCATTTGGGTGCTGCACCATTCTGACTAGGAGGCCACTGGGACCAATGAAGTTGAACAGAGCCTGATGAGAAAATGGAACAAACACAAAGAAAATAGGGCCACCTAGCTGAAATCAAAACAACTTATGCGTCAGATACAGAAGCTTACTGCAATTAAATACATAGAGCTGCAATACTAAACAACAAAAAAGAGAACCATACAAAATGAATGAATAAGAATTACGGAACCACATAAAGAACATATTATCATAGTGATCAGGTTTCAGGCATCATCATAGCACGCTATGGATCTGTGTATTGCACCATTGAAGAGTTTCAAAAATGTAATGCACTTTTAGCAACTGAGGAATAGTATGGTTTGTTCGAGTTTCTATATTTTATATAGATGATATTTATATCGATTGTCACCACCATGATTAAAATCAATGAGCATTGCATGCATGCAGACTTTTCAAACCTAAATATATATATCTTTTGGGATAAATATAATAAAAGACGACTTTTTTTAAGTGTTTATTTGTGCATGCTTGAAAACAATCTCTACTCTTTCTTTTTCATTTTCTGGATATGATAGAAGGGTTGAATATTTGACTTCCTACTAACAACTCCCACCCCACCCTTACCACCTAAACGAACCAAAAGTGGTTTTCTCACTTTTATTTCATTTGTGCAAACTTGGACATCAAACATATTTGTATTTACGTTAACGAGAGTATTTTAGGGGGAAAAAAATTAAAATAGGACTAAAGCTGATATTCTGGAAAAAAGGGAAGATCTATATGAATTTCAACAGACTCAAGGGAGGAGCATGCAATTAACTCCAAGTTCATCATCATGAGAAACTAAAAGAAAAAACCGTTGCGTAAAAGACATAAGAGTATAGAAGGTATTGTTCCTCCCAGATATTGCATTCCCAGCATTTAACTACCTGTTAAAAGATTAAGCAATATCATACGTAAATATAATACCACATTTCACCTCTCAGTAGCAAATAAAACCTACAAAAGAAAAATACAGGAGAAAAGGGGATAAAGAAATGAAAACGTAAACAGAACCTGAACTTTGAGATTGCTGTGACAAAAATTTTTCCTCAAATGTTGATGTCATGTTGGAAGAAACACTCGATTTGGATGAAAGCCACCTGTACTGATATTTTAAAACTAATTTCAGATAAAAAAGAAAGTAATTAATAGCAGAAATTTTCATATTACTAGTATATCCCGAAAAAGAGAATTAACTCAAACAAGCAGAATCAGAAATAAAAACAAGCTTAATTAAACTTTTGGTTCCCTAGTTTTATAATAATTCAATTTTAGTACACAAAAGTCTCAGTTGCAGCAATGCTGCCCTCATGGTTTCCGAATTAATGAAATTAAGTCCTTCAATTCAATTAAGGGCGATGAGACACCATTTTCTTGGCTAACTTGAAGATCATGCGGCATTTGCTTTTCTAAGTGGCTTTCTATTTTGCTTATTTGAAAATATCTTCACAGACAGTTATGTTGAGGCACAACTCAGTTTCAGCACAGGAACTTGGTTGTTGGGCTTTTATTTTATATATATATATATATTTCAGGGGTGGGGACCAAATGCGGATCTTGGCAATAATTGGCAGATTTCAACTGCAATTAAGCATGTACAATAAGAAGTTATGTCTTTGATCATGTCCAATTATGAGAAAGACAATGAAGAATATTGCCACCCCATAGGCAGGGCATACGTTTAAAAGCTCAGTACATAAGACAGGCTTCTAGGCAACCTAGTTAACAAAAGCAATACCTTAATAAACAGGAATAAAAAAGAAAGATTTTTTTTTTTTTTACAAAATCAGTACATAAAAAATGAGATATTAGTTAAAGGGATCCTATGCAAGCTCTTCAAAAGCAGCTCCACATATAGGATGAACTTTAAAAAGAGAAATAGAAGAATAAATTCACATGCTCATTGCATGAAAGAGTAAAGGACTGATGATGATAAGAAAACAATTCTTTACATTGTTTTAAGGATAATAAGAAAAGGAAACCTACTCCAGTAATTATGGACAAACAACACTAAATCATAAAAGCCACTCAAGTATGTGTCATAATAATGAATGATAATTTCAAACCGAACTTCATCTACCCGAAGAATCATAAGTTGCAGATGCTCAACAACTTTGGATAAATGAAGAAATTTAATTTGTTATAGATGTTGTAGAAAAATTAGAGGATTTGAGAAGAGAGAGAGGGGAAGAGAGAAAACACAGAATCACATCACTATGCATTTTCATTCATCATGAATCATCATTCAACACACCATGCAATTAGTCTAGGCTTTTCCTTATATACGATATTGCCTTAGACTTTATTCCCAACAAACATAACAGAATTACCTAAATATTTCCCTAACTAAGAGAATTACCTAACTATTTCCCTAACTAATTAACTAATTCCTAACTAACTAATGAACTACCCAGTGTTGTAAAAACGCCTTTTAGATACGTAGAGACGTCCGTGTCTATGTTTTTTGGCTAGAAATCGTGTCAAAACGGATGTAGGAACGAATTTTGAGTTGACACGGTTGAAACGCCGTGTCAACTCGATAAAATCGGTTGACACGGCGTTTCAACTCGTGGTGCTGGTGGTCGCCGGATTTTGCAGTTCTAGCCCCTCTATTTCAGGTCGCCGGTGGCGATGGTGGTAAGGGTGGAGGCCGACGACGACTTAGAGGAATGTGGAGGAAGGAAGGATCGAAGGTCGAAGCTCGCCCCTCTCACCTCGCGACACTCTGTGATCTTCAGGTCTGTCATTTGTCTCAAGTACCCTCGAATGAAGATGACGACCTAATTAATCCCTTGGTCGAAAGGTGCGTTTTCACTAAGGACTAAAATGCAAGAATTCAAAGTTCTGGGAAGGGACTAAACTGAAATAGTTTGAAATATTTTTGGGGCATACCTACACTTTCCAAGAAAATGCATTAAGAATCCTAATTTAATTATGAAAAGTCACATTAAATTATGAACTTAATTATTTCCTTGAGTGTTTGGACTTAAATTTGTGATGACTTTAATGTATTGGTGTGTTTTGGTTTTATATATGTTGGATTTTTTCTTTTTTGTAGTACATAGTAAACTTTTACGTTTCGTTTACGTTTTTCGATTTTACGTTTACTCACCCTTACCGTTTCTACGTAGACTCTACGTTTTAACAACATTGGAACTACCCAATTTATTTACAATTTACATATCAATAGCCCCTTCCCAAAGACATCCTTGCCCTCAAGGATGATTGACAACAAAACACAAAACTAAAGCTAGAATCAACAAAAACATAGACTTGAAACTTGAAACTTTTCTCGTTGTAGAAGAAAACTGGTACTCATTACAATGCATCCCCCTTTTGACAGCCCACGTCTTGACGACTTCACTCTACGATACTTTACATGGTGCTTCAATCAGCCTCTTGCCGATCAGCCATTCCAATCAGAACCTTTCGTAGGTAGCCCTCTCTGGCTAGTCATTTCTCAAAGAAAAAACCATTGATGGAGAGTTTTTTTTTTTTTGGTTCCCTTCAGCCGTTGCCCGATACCAGCAAGTTTTTTTTTTTTTAAACACATCAGATCACGAATCTCACCAAGAAACGCGATTTTAACCATTCTCTCATCTGCATTCTCGGTTTGGGTCCGCAAGTTCGTGTAGTTCCAGAACCTGTCGAACCGGCAATTTCAGATTGCTACCAGAATCGTGGGAAGCGATCAGAAGTGAAGAACCTATAGTCAGGCGATGTTGTCAGAGGAGAAAAACCCAGAACTCGACGATCAAAATCTGATATGGCACACACAGAATCTTAACGATAGAGAAGAAACAGAGCAACGAACAAACGATGAGAGATCACAAAATCTTGACGCAACTGGAGGTGAAAACTCACAGAATCCAGAATCTGGCAGCGCGTTTTCTGGTGATTCACATGGTTTCTTGACTGGTCTTGCAGGTTTGATGGCTTGTGATGGCGTCGTATGTGCACGTTCTGAGTTGCCAAAAACCGGCCTTGAATGTCTTAACTGGTCTTGGCTATCTTTTTCAGTTTCTTGGATGATTATCTTGAAGGCAGGTCTGAACCGTGAAGAAGAAGAATGGTCCAGGCTTGATTCAAGAGTTTTCAGAGATTGAACAAAAGCGGGGGATGACTCGGCTTTGATACCACTATTATAGATGTTGTAGAGAAATTAGAGGATTGAGAAGAGAAAGAGAGGGGGGAAGAGAGAAAACACAGAATCACATCACTGTGCATTTTCATTCATCATAAATCATCATTCAACACACCATACAATTAGTCTAGGCTTTTCCTTATATAGGATATTGCCTTAGACTTTATTCCCAACAAACATAATAGAATTACCTAACTATTTCCCTAACTAATTAACTAATTCCTAACCAACTAACTAACTAACTACCCAATTTATTCACAGTTCACATATCATTATTCTAGAGAAGTTAGGGTGGAAGAGATGAAAATATCCTCCTCCAAAAAATGAAGGACTGCATCAACAATATCATAGTACTAAATAAAGCTTTCCAATTTGTTAACATATCTATCAAGGAGATTCCACAAGTAACCACAAGTCAAACAACAGACAGAAGCAACAATGTCCCGTATCTGTTCTAAGTGCTAAGAAATATTCTTGATAATATGAGCATTTTCCTTCAGTCAGTGTACACCAAGAGACTGCAAAGATAGAAGACTGCCATAAAGCCTTACCTTCTTTAATCCTACACCAAAAACGCTCAAGTTGATCAAAAGAAATTCTTTCAACTTAAGAGCACAAACCCAGCGCTAAAACAACAAGAAGCCTTATCCCACCAAGTGGGGTTAGCTATACGAATGGCACAATGCCATTATGCCCGATCAACAACCAAATCTTTGGATATGCTCACAAACCCAGCACTGCCCCTCAAGAAAATCATATGATCTAAACTCCATACACAGTTGGCTGAACAATTTTGTGGAACATATTCCTCTGGATGACAACAGTGAATCATATCTAACTCTTTTTTTTTTTTTGGGGGGGGGGGGGCACTATTATCAAAATTTAGAGTCGCAGCTCTATATATTTTTATTTATCTGATACTTGTGTGCATATATAGGAGAAAATCGTAGGTGGTTAGCCTAATTTGATCACTAGAATCTCTCATAATGAAGGAAACAATAATTTGAAATTTAAACAGATTTGATCACATAACAGATTAGGGAAATTAGGTTTTAAATGAGAAGGGCCCATAAGTGACAGCTAGGCTCATTCCAACAATTATCATTCCAACTGTCTTACATATCCAAATAATTTATTTAGAACACATCACCAAATTTAAAAAAAAAAAAATTATTTAGACAACAAAACAAAAGGGAAATAATCAAACAGCAATAGTTTCCGAGTCTTCATAACATTTAAGTATCAGATTGGCAAAGAGAAGAGATGTTAATTGCATACCGGAGACATCCCTGATAGCCACTTTGTAACAACCGCAACATCCTGCCGCCACTCATGCTCACGCTGCCAGCAACTAGTATCACGCACAAGATTAGCTGGACCCTGAATGGCCAGACAATAAACCAGCTTGATAAGAATCAGTAACATGCATAAACTGAAGTGAATCTGTAGAATGGTGAAGACAAGAAAAGAGAGAATGTGGACAAATGGTAAACCAAAAGACAGTCAATTAAATTAAGCTCTTTCCACACCAAGCTATATTGTACAACTAAGTCCTTTAACATCAAGATTTGAAGCGGGGAAAAACCAACCAATGGAAAAAAGTGTTAGATTAAGTAATATGATTTAACAATATATATACATTTGCAGCAAATAACAAGCTTAAGAAATTGAAACCAGATCGGATTATACAACTGAAATTAGTGATTCCAAAAAAAAAAAAAAAAGCCAAAGAACATGGTACTGTATAAAACTTAAACCCTAAGCCAGAAAATTTGCAAAGCATCATCCAGTTATAAAGCATTAAGAATGAGATCAACAATGCTTACTTGAGATGGTTGAGTCCAAATAGTCACCCTCCCATGGAAATTAGCTATTAATAATGCACGTGGACAACAAATAGGAGACCATTCAATGAACTGAACAGAATCTCGAGGAGAATCTGCAAAAGGTATAACATGCATCCAATCAAATATCTAAGAATATATATATGTAAGAGTCCCAATTATGAAAACATGGATCAAAGTTTTTAACAAAAATGAACAATGGAGAAATAACACACTGCAACGATTTAAATTTTTTAATAACAGCATATTGTAACCGTGCCACCAAATGACATCCCCAAGTGATGCATTACCCATCAAGTAGTAATAGCAAACATTCCCATACTTGAAGGAAGGAATGTATCAACAGATTACCTTTTTCTGTTGCAGCTCCAAATTTTTAGATTTATTATTTACGCTCAGTTTGGTTTCTTTCTATTTCATCAGATTCCAACAGGTAGGTAATTAATCACAAGCATGATGCGCACAATGGTTACATGGAAAAATAATGATTGTGAGCAGTAAAACTTTTGCATATAACAAAGCAAAGAATAAGATCAAAACAACACCACAAGGCAAAACAAAAGAAAACACCTAGATTTTTACAACCCAAAAAAAAAAACACCTAGAGTTAGTGAAGAAAGCAGTGACATCAATATACCTGCTATGACATTAAACACTGCACATTCAGTTGGCCTCTCTGGGATCACAATGTGTATGGGGATCCAAAATGGGGGGTTCGTAGTTGAACTACATAAAAACAAACAAATAATAAATTGACATTGTAAAATTACTAACAAAAACAACCATAAAGCAGCGTCAGCAGACAAGTGTATTAGATAAACAACACATGCTTGAGCAGGGATAGAAATCACATAAGCCTTGGCAACAATTCGACGAGTTTGAATTAATACGATAGGCACTTTTAATATTTAGTTTATGCTGATAATAAAGCTCAACTTATTTTAATGTATGGACAAGCCTGTTTCAAACAAGTACAACAGATCCACACAAAAAATTCTCATTCTTATCAGTTCTTTTGCTCTTTGTTGACGCTGAAAGAGGCCCATTGGGGCCAACTGGCCAAGCCTATGGCTCTCTTATTTTCAGTGTAGGGTTTAAACTCTGTTTATTATATCTAAGTCTGACGACTTACCTAGCATTTAAAATAGGACATTTGTTCAGATTTATTCTGATTTTCTAATGATTGTGTGATCACGGCAAGATCCTAGTATTAACAGAAAACTAGGGTCTGTGCTTCTATAAAGTGTACGAATGCTTGTGTGAATATAATAAGAATTTCTGGCATCAAATCTTATACTCTTTAATTTGTAAATCATCATCAATTGTCCAAACAGGGGCTTGGGGCCTCTAAAGTGCCTTTCTCTAATACTCTCTAATGTCATTTGTAATACTCTAACTTCTCAAAAACTCAAATGTTTCTTTAAAATTTTAATCATTAGATTCTACATAAAATAAGTGACATCTTGATATCTTGTGGGCATGGAACGGTGCGGTTTTGAATTTTTCATGATTCTTTCAAAAAATAAAATTGCACAATTTTAGGGTATTTTTTCTTTGAAAACTCATAAAAAATTCAAAACTGCATCACTTCATGCCCATAAAATATCAAAATGTCACTCATTTTAAGTAGAATATAATGATCAAAAGAAACAAGATTAAACATTTCAGAGGTTGGGGTATAACAAAGAGCATTACAGAGAGGCACATTAGCAGCCCTAACCCTCCAAACAGAAACTCTCTCACTTAATGAAACAACAAATATCCAATAACAGATTTTCAGGCAGGTAATATGACCAGATTGGGACACTAACCTTGGGATTCTGGCGCATGTTTCAGCAGCACAAGCTATGGCATTCAGTTTTGCACACCAAGAAACAGCACTGGGAAAGAAAAAACAAAACATTAAATAAAAAAGATGTGTTATTTTTGCTCAACAACTTATCAGCAGATGAAACATAGCATAGAAAGCTTAAAGCCACACCAAAAATAAAATAAAATAACATAAAAAATAAAAAAATCACGTAACAGGGTTATCAAAATACGAACAGAAATTTTAAAATTGTACACCAACAGATTGTACATAATCTAAGGACCTTTATAATATCTAAGGCATTGTTGTGAGATAAAATCCATATGTTAATCCACTCAGTTTCACTCAGGCATGACAACAAAATATCCTAACTGTTTCTTCTCTCCTAATAAATTTATAAGCATAGAAGAAACTTGAAAAAGCTCAAAAAACGACTTGTTCCACCTTGGAGTAAAGAAAAAAAAATGATGAACATGAATGGAGGAAATAAGTGGAAAGATGGAAAAAATTTTAAGACAAAAACTAGTTAAAACTATTTTATTTGGATGTGTAAGTTACGTAATTTAGTCTAGTAAAAAGGAGTGGAAGGGGTATTCAATGGCTCAGTCTAAGTACATCAACATATGGATGAGGCCCTAACAACAGTCTAGCCAAATCTGAACCAAAAAAAAGGAGCACGTCAAAGGAAAATAAATGATAATCAAATGTTAATAATTACCAAAAAAATCTCATTATTTCAGGGAATATAAATCCAGAATAACTAGAAATATCCAATGCAAAATGAACTACTCAAAGAAGAGACATTACACATCAGGAACAAATGACAAAAGACAAGGAAGCAACTGAAAATAAATCAAGCTAGAAAAGGAAATAAAAATCCCTCAAATAATTCCTAGAAATAAGAAGAATATGAAAATTAACAGGATAAGTAGGCAATCCTCCCAATCAACCTTACAAATAGATGTTAGTCATTCTCAACTTATCAACCTCCACTTGAAACACTTGGTTGAGGAATCCATTTAATTAGTACACCTGCTACTTGCTGTTTCACAGGCAGATAGATGTTGTAAACATTGCCTCATCTTCTATCCTTTATTTGAAGAAACCTTAATCTACCTCAAAATGCTTGGTCCAATCATGATGAACAAGGTTGTAAGCAATACATTTTGCTACCTTAGTGTCGCATTAAAGCTTCAACAGACCTAAATTTAGCATTTCAAGTTCTTCCATTGGCCTTTTCAACCAAATTAGCACCCAAATTCCTTGAACAAGACTTTTAGATTCTGCTCCCAAATGTAGCTATGACGACCTCATATCTTCAACTAAACCTAACCACTTTGCATTAATAAAAACCTTCATACACATTAGGGCAGCTAATGTCATAAAATTTGACATAATATATTCAGGTGTTCTTCTATTTGAGAGTGCAAAAACTAATATATCAGACCTACTAAGAAAGATATAACTAGTCCTTTGAGGGTAAGTATGTCTTTTCCCACTTATCACTGTGATCTTCCGCTGTCTATCAGAACTTCATCCACTGTCTTTTTCTTTATTTTCAGGTTAAGATCTATATGTTTAGGCAAGTTTGCAACTGAGTATTCCTATTTATTTCAAAGAAGTAGTACTTTATTTGGGAAAGTGGGATAACTCTTTCACTGCTTGCCGCTTCCATAATTCCATAAATAAGAAATGTTTGAGTTGCCCAAAGTGCTTAATTTTGAATACGTATTCAAAGAACACTCTTCAACTCCATTTTTCCATGCCATCGCAAGTTAATATAATGAAGTCCCCATTCACGATCAGAATGATCATCTGTCAATCATGGAATGCCTAAAAACAAAGCGAGGTTGGACTGTCCGTGGATGCATCAACACTTCCTTATAGTCTTTGTGAGCCAATCAAGTAACCTAGTCATTCACGATTGTTCTATCCCATCTAGGAACTTTTTAAGCTTGCACACTTTTCTAATATAACTTTCCCTTCCAATGCCTGAAAGCAGCTTCATGCAGTATTCATCATCAAGATTTCCATTTCACACATGTTTGGTGTAATGGACTTTTACAAATTACAATTCAAGCATTTTTCCAATTTTCTCTATATTCAATAATTAATAAATAAATAGATGAACTTCACTTGAAATATCATACTACACAGGAGGGATGAAGCCAGAAGAAACCTGTATCACGAAAAAATTCAATATTGATGGAAGTTCAAAACTACCCATCAACAAATGAATGAAATTGAGCCAGAATTCTTACTGTTTTCCACCGTTCATACCTAAAATTGCGACAAAGTTCCGGCACACTCATCTTGTGTTGCAAATTGGACCTGGGTTGCTTCAGCTTGATGCAAAAAACGGTGGCAGAACTCACAGGATCTTCCTCCATTGGATCGATAACTGGTTTCTCCTCCACCACGGCCTCCTCTTCACCACCCACCGATTCAGTCTTGTCCGAACCCTTGGTAACCTCCTGGACTTCAGGTTGAGGCAAAGACTGAGACGGAGACTGAGCCACGGGCTCGTCTTCTGGGTCCTTTGTCCCAGAAATTTGATTCATACCCAAAGACCCCAACTTTTATAAGCCAATGGAGATAGAGACAAGAAAGAGGACAAAAAATTGGTGTAGTGGTGGAAAGTCCCAATTGAAGGCGACAGATATCACTGTTAAAGATAGAGAGATTAGTGTGAGTGGGGGTGGGGGTGGGGGTGGGGGGCTATTTGGGGATATTCGGGTTATAATTGTTTATTATAAGGGCTTTTGATTTGATAGGATTTGGGGTTAGGGTTTTGCGTGGTGGTGCGATTCCAGGTTTTGTGTAGTTGGGGAATAGAATCCTCGCACAAACACGCACACAAAGAAGTCGTCAATGCCTTTAGAGATTTCGCTCTCTTTGCTTTTACTTTGTTGGTGGATGGCAGTTGAGTGTTGCTTCGGGAGACTGATTTGTCAACTTTAAATATTGCGGCAAAGCAAGGAGGGAAAATTAAAAATGGACGAAACAGAAAAGCAGGGTAGAGCAAATCGTCGTCGTCATCGAGTGATCTGTCCCCCAGCTTCGCTCTCTAGAATGCCCCCACGGTCACACTCACACTTCACTTCATTCAATTTTGTGATGATTTGCTGCGACTTTCCCGGTCCTTGTCCCTCTGAGATTTGGCTTGGAATCAATCGCGCATGCTTGTGATCATTTCACGTCACCGGAAATATGAGACCGAACGCAGGAACATTTTTTTTTGGCTATAAAACGCAGGAACATTTGCATAGACTGTGATCGGTTTCATTTTTAAAACTACAAGACAATGGGCCTATCGGTTGGCTTAAAAATTATTTGACTTAAAAAAAATTTAGGAAAAAATTATTTGACTTTAAAAAATTATAGATAATGATTTATGTTTAGATTAATGGTAGTAAAAATGGCGGGGCCGACATCAAAAAACTGAGAGCTTTTTAGAAAAAATTGGATTCTGGAGCTTTTTTCTTAACAGGCTTTTTGAGCATTAAGAACTTTAAGTCCAGTGAACTTAACGTCGAACCCAAATACACCATGTTAAGTTTTTTCTCCAAAACCTATTAATTCTACGCAAACACTCCTAACCTAACGCTCGCTGATTCCAAACAAGCCCAATATGTATGTTTGGGATGATGCTAGTATTTATATAAATTTAGAGATGATTCCTCTTATATATTATCTCACATCGCCGTAAAATTATGATTGAAAAATTATTTTTAAATACTCCAAACTGTTCAAGACGATTTCCTTTTTTTCCCCTGAAAAAGAGTAGGAGAAAGTTTTTTAAATAAATCAAGTAAATTATTCAAAGAAACTTTTCATTTTTTTCCCAGATTCAACCAGACTTTTCAAAAAGTAACAGTGAGTAATTAAGATTTATTTTATAGTTATTTTTTATTAAAGTGAACTTTATAACGACGGGAGATGATATAGTAGTATTTTTTAAAAAAAATATATAATGTCTATGCGGGGCTTATATGAATAACTTGTTTTAAGAGAGTTTTTGCGATACAAAATAAGTATATAAGAAAAACTTTGTAAATTATAAAAATTAAAGTTCTCCTAGTCTTAGCAACCATTTAATGTGATTCATATAAGGGAAAATCCCCCTCATATCCTCAGGGATCAAAATATTCTCAAACAAGTTCCTTAAAAAAATCAAATATCATAAAAATTCCAAGAAGCTGTTAATACAATTGATGGAGTTGTTAATGAGTCCCCATCAATTGAATTAACAACGTCTCAGGACTTTTTTGACATACAAATTCCTTATGGGACATTTTTAAATTTTTGTTGGTCCCTTGGGACCTAAAGGGGATTTTCCCTTCAAATAATCAACTCTATTCTATAAAGATGAAGGGCAAAAAAAAAAAATAATAATAATAAATAAATAAAAATAAGCTGCTCTATAAAAATGAATTGCTATTATTTTCTAACATTGTTTTTCAACGTGAAAACAAACTAGTTAAGTATTCCCTTTAATCTTGAATGTAGCGCTTAGTTATGGGGTTTATTTTAAGGAAAAAATATTTCTCCTGTCACTGGAGATAGAGTTATCTCCAGAGATCCTAAAACTACGTCGTTTTGAATTAATGAAGGATGTGTTTGTAATTCAAAACGACGAAGTTTTAGGGTTACTGAAGATAACTCTATTTCCAGTGACAGGAGAAATCATTTACCCTTATTTTAATCTCTTAAATATAAAACTTATTTCTCCTATATTCATAATTTTGTCAAGATTGTCCCTATTCATTATACATCTAAATGAAGTTTTATTCAGTGATAGTTCCCATACAAATAATTAAATATGGTGTTTCAGATAATTAACATGCATTTTATACTGACATAAAAAAAAATGTTTCTTAAAAAAATAACCAGCTCAACTAATTTTTCCTAACATCTACAAACTTATTTATTTAACTCCTACCTTCCTTCTTTTTTTTTTTTTGGGCTTAGCATATAAGGGATTTTGACCGAAATAAATAAGAAAAAAAAATAATTACCGAATTAAAGCACTGTGCAAACTATTTTCCAAAGTAACGTTAACGCCTCTGGAGGCGTGAGGGGGCCCCACGCCACTGGTAGTGGCGTGAGGGTGTGTCACGCTTCCAGAGGCGTGAGACTGTCTCACGCCTCCAGAGGCGTGAGATACTCTCACGTATCTAATAAAAAATAATTAAAATATGTTAATTAAATATATAATTAATTATAAATAATAAAAAATTAATAATAATTTAAATTAATAATTAAGAAAATTAAAATATCTAAAATTTATTATAAACTTTAGGAACAAGATTAATTAGTAAATTAATTAATTAATTATTATAAACCTCAAGATAGATGGCTAATTATTTAATATTTTGTTCATTAACAATTTGATATATAAAGTATCCATCTTAGATAAGATAAGTTTAAATAGAGAATAATAATTAGTCAAATACACAATGAATGATCCACGCTTTACGCTTTGTTATAAATAATTAGAAGATTACGCGGTATAATTATAAGATACCGCGTAATCTCTTAACTAAATTATACCGTGTAATATTCTAATTATAAATACTGCGTAATCTTGAATTATACCGTGTAATCTTCTAATTATAAATACTGCGTAATCTTGATATTATTTATTGTGTAATTAAATAATAAATAATACCGCGTAATCTTCTAATTATTTATAACAAAGCGTAAATCGTGGATCATTCATTGTGTATTTGACTAATTATTATTCTCTATTTAAACTTATCTTATCTAAGATGGATACTTTATATATCAAATTGTTAATGAACAAAATATTAAATAATTAGTCATCTATCTTGAGGTTTATAATAACTAATTAATTAATTTACTAATTAATCTTATTTTAGATATTTTAATTTTCTTAATTATTAATTTAAATTATTATTAATTTTTTATTATTTATAATTAATTATATATTTAATTAACATATTTTAATTATTTTTTATTAGATACGTGAGAGTATCTCACGCCTCTGGAGGCGTGAGACAGTCTCACGCCTCTGGAAGCGTGACACACCCTCACGCCACTACCAGTGGCGTGGGGCCCCCTCACGCCTCTAGAGGCGTTAACGTTAGTTTGGAAAATAGTTTACACAGTACTTTAATCCGGTAATTATTTTTTTTTCTTATTTATTTCGGTCAAAATCCCTAGCGTATAATCTCATACATGATAAACTTCTTAAAAGACTTTAGTACTGATCAGCAGACCCTCTCCATACACACAAGGATCAAATCTCTACTTATATGCTTAAAAAAGCTAGCTTTTTTTTTGGGTCAAACTTAAAAAAGCTAGCTAAGTGTCAGGTATATCAGGCCTCATGATTTAACTCCTACCTTTCTTAACTGGCAAGCATGTATTGAAATTTATGACTGTATCCAATTAATGTAATAGATTAGACAAGAGGGGAAGTATGTGAGCACAAAAGTCAAGTACCGTGTCAAAAAGGGAAGTGACATTTGAGAAAGCAGATTCTTTGTATCCCATACTGGCCTGGAAGCAGCTTTGAATTTTTTACTGAACAAATCAATGGACGTTGACACAAGGAGATTTGACTACCATCTCTCTCTTTCCCAAACTCTTCCATCCTCTTCTTGATCTAGGCTATCAGATGAAGATCTGGACGGTCCAGATTTTTTTAATAATTTACCGCATGCGGTACATGCTATCGTATACGGTAAAAATTTAATTATTAGAAAAAAAATTGGACCGTCCAAATCTTCATCCGACGGCCCAGATCAGGAAGAGGTTGGGAAAGGCAGAGAATGGTAGCCAGATCCGACATAAAGGCACACGCAAATCCTTTTCCCAGAGAAGCATGGGGTAACTCATTTTCAACCAATGCAACATAATTTTATCTATGTCATATATGCAATCTATATATATATATATATATTGTCCATCTGGTATCCAAAGTTTCACACTAACTAATATGGATCCGACTCAGGTCACACATCTGATTATGGTGGGTGAATCTCCCAGTAAGGCTTTTCTGCATTCACAAGGCTCAAACTTAAGACCTTATTTAAGCGACACAACCCGCTTACTATTTGTGCTAACTCCCGTTGATTATGCAATCTAAAATTTTACCATGTCCAAAAGGTGTTCAAAACCAAAGTCATTTAGAAGAGTTGCATGTATTCAAATTCAAGTCCCGTTTAACTTATAAATTTTTTAAACAGATACTTAGTAATAAGTGAGTTTCACATTTTGTTCAGCTCGCAAGAGAAGAACAAAAGGGTAGAATTCCAAGTTCATATTGTAACTAAAATAATACCTACCATCTAGTTAATTTCTCTTTTAATATAAATTAAGACTATTTTTGGTACATGGATATTCAAAGGGACCAGGGGGATGGAAGTGTTTTATTGTATTTAATTTAATAACAGATAACTTACTATTTAGACAAGGGTTCACCTCTCTCATGTTTTCTATGACTACATCTACATGTAGTAAAAATTTCGACTCCACTTTTTTGGTGAATGCAATCATATTCCAAGTACTATTGAACATTCACGGCTCATTTGATGCGCTGGAATTGATTTTGATGGAAATGAATACAAGAGATGGATATGAAAATGAATATGAGGTTTAAAAGTGTGTTTGGTATGTCATAAAAATTATACTTAATTTTTATATCAAAAGACCAAAATACTCATGTAATTATGCCCATGTAACCGGTGTAACCACAATATGGAGGCCTTCGGCCACCACTCACATCATGACAAACTTGAATGATAATCAATCCCTCAGAATGATTTCCTCACATCACAATTCAAATTAAGTAAATAAATAACCTAGGCCATTGGCCGTCTATCAATAGAGTGAAATTAAATATTCTAAGTAAATTTAGATGCAACATAATATGATAGGCAAAATTTCCCTTAATGTGGCAATAAAGAAATGACATAGGCATTAATTGCATGTTACTCATTAGGGTAGCCACATCATCTAATGCTTTCCTAGTTTTTCCTACCCTCGAGCTCTCACATGGAAAATATTAGGAGTAATGGGATAAGACCACTGTCTCAGTAATATAGTCACAACCCACCTTACCTACCGGCACCACCCGTGGGGTGCTAGGTGGGACTAACATTGTAACACCCCAAAATTTCTAACAATTATAATAACTTAAAACTGCGATAATTTTTAAGATTAATTATTCAAAGTCAAAATAAACTACTTTGGGAAGTGTTACCGCCGCACTTGTACTGGAACAAGTGCAAGACTAAATTATTACAATAACATAAATTCAAACTTAAACAAAATATTTGTTTTTATTTAGAACTAAATAAAATAAAGTAAATAGAATCAACTGACTATGCTTCCTCACTTCTCATTGCTGGCCCCAACCCTTGGCACCTGTTTCACTAAAATTCTGCTCCCCCGAAAGATCATCGCAGCCCATGAACACAAACATCAGCAATTACTGATAATCCTAATAGACAAAGATAATATAGAAAAATAATAATAATAATAATAAATAAAATATTTACATGATGATAAAAAAAAATATCATATACATATATATAATCTAAAATATCAATTTCAATACTCATCATATCTATATATTCTCATCGAATCAATTATTATTCATTATATTTATTAATTTCATATAGACCCGGAAACCTGCCAGTCTATTTAATGGGAAGAGAACCATGGTAGACCCGGAAACCTGCCAGTCTACCCTGTGACCCGGAAACCTGCCAATCACAAATCATCAAGTTGGCCATAAAACATTTTCTTCTTAGTGTGCACACCTCTTCCCAAAGTTGCTACCAGTGTCTTGGAAACCTGCCAGACACCACTTGGGAAGAACAGATACTATCTTTTCACATCGGTGGCATAAAGCCCAAAAGTTGTGTTCATCACTTTGAGAGGTACCATCTCAAAGCTATCCTCTGACTATTAATTCATTTCAATTACACAAAATCATAAAATTCAATCTTGTCACAATTATTAATTTCTTCATTGAATATATCGGTTACTCAAGGGTATTATAACTTTCCAAATTATTCAAGAGTATAATAATTCAAATATTCGATACAAGAGCCAACACATATTATAACACAAATACCTATCTGAGTAAAGTCTAATTATTTAAAATACACACATAATAAAATCCCTACATTGTTTCTATGCACTAAAGTGCCCAAATTGAATATATTAATATTTTATACTTATTTAATTATCTTTCATACTCTTTTCTATTATTTAATTAAATATAGGAAAAAGGGATATTTTAACGTAAAATCTATTCATATTTTATTTTACTGTGAGGAGATAATATATGAAGAAAGAATTTTAAAAAATAAAAATAAAGAATCAAGTAATATTGCATTAGGCTTAGTTAGCATAATATGATATATTATTTGGGCTTATAATATGTGCAGTGACTGCAGGTAAGAATTTTTGCAGTGAGGTTGATACTGCACTATTTTGATTCCTAATTCCTAAATTGGACCTATTTGATTTATTGTTGTGATTAAAGAATAGAGAATCTGGCAATTGATTCCTAATTCCTACATAAAAATAAATCACCGCAATCTTCATTTACCTGTTTGCTGAAAATCACAATCAAATTTGGTAATTGATTCCTAGTCAAAACGCAAAGTTTTAGTGCAGGGACCTGAGTGCAAAACTCAAAAAGTTCTGGAACAGGAGCTAAATTGAAAACTTAAAAACCTGAATTAAAACTTTTCATTTGAATTTTGATTTAATCTTTTCAGCCATCCACAAATAAAATAATTAGTCTAACATCAAATATTCTCATGAAAATCAATAATTAAGAGTAATTACATTTTTTTGGCAATTTTGCCCTTTTTAGCCCTAAATTAATGTATTCACTCTTAATCTCAATTTATCATAAAAACATCATTTTAAGCTCAACAACTAATGTGAAATGCATTACAAATCCCAATTTAATGTCCCAAAAATAATGTAAAAATATGGTTCAATCAATTCCTAATTCCTACATGGAAATAAATCACCGCAATCTTCATTTGCCTGTTTACTAGAAATCACAATAAACATTGTCTCAATAAATCATCGCGATTTTTTGATATTATAGCTATTACGCTTTTTTTTTCCCAACGACATAGCACAAAATGGTACAATATCAACCTTACTGCAAAAACTCTTACCTGCAGTCACTACACACATCATTTCCCCATATTATATTACCCATAATATATCATATTTGATAAAAAGAAGTTAGGAAAATCATGGTTCATTTAACACGTGCTTGCAAAATAAAACCCTAATCGTTCTTTATTTAGATAACAATCCACGGTGGTACCAAGTTGAAAATAAGAAGTCTTCATACAATCAGAGACCAAAAAAAAAAACGCGATCATATTGTCATATTGTATAAATAGAATCATGAATCAGCCCATTATTAAATAATGCTGCATACCCAGCACGTGAATTGAGAGGGATAAAACAAAACTAATGGTGAAACCAAAGGGCATGAATCGAATACGTAAATTCCAAATTTTTGGTCCACAATCCGCAAAAGTGCAACTTTAAATCAAACAGCATCACAAAACTGGTAACCAAAAAAAAGATATCAAGAGCAATAAACAAAAAAATTTCAGCTCTACGGGGAAGATGAAAAAAAATGGCTTCACAACTAATGAGATCGATCACTAGTAATTGAAATTGAACCTAATGAAGCGGTTAGCACAAAAATCATTTGAATGTGAGGAATCAAAGGAATCTAGACTAACATGCGATAATTTAATTCCTATTGTTTTAAGGATTATGATTACCTATCAAAATTTACATAAGACTAACCTAGACTCATGGGGATTAGAATTACATATCAAAATTTATATAAAACTAACCTAGAACTCATGGGATTATAATTTCCTTCTAGGGATTAGGATTACCTATCAAAATTTACATAAAACTAACCTAAGACTCATGGAAATTAGAATTATCTGGTCTCTGTTTATGCTAGCCTCCTAGAAAATAATTTGATGAGAGTCCGGAAGGAGGATTTGAGAAGAAAAAGTAGCGGAGGAGAAAAGTATTGAGCGTTCGCTAGGTTTAGACGACTAGACCTAAGTTTATAATTAAAATTTAAGGTTTAGTTATGGGCTGGGCTCTTTAACTATTTCTATTTAATAAATTATAAAACAATATAATTAAATTTCTAAATTTATTATTATTATTATTATCATCATCATTATTGCCAATTAATAAACTGTAAAATAATACAAAAATTATTAAATTCTAAATATTTATTTACTATATTATTGTTATTGTTATTATTATTACTATATTATTATCATCATTATCATTATTAATAATAATAATCTGGGGTATTACAAACATATAAACATGCTAAGCATATATAATAACCAAAAGGGCAAACATATATAATAAGCAAGAGCATGGTAATATTTGTTCATATTCTCGAAGAACTTTTACTCATAACACAACATATTATTTCACAAAATGTCATTATGCATGATTCATCTTTATCTTTCATTGACCGCTGACCATCTTATATCCTCCTTATTTCTTCCAATTGAGCCCATTGGCTAAGTACATTCCATTTTACTAGTTACTTTCATGAGCTCTCCACAAGTGTGATGTAGACTGACCAAAGTACTAGAGAGAACACAAGGGACCATGGGCTCCTCCAGTAGGGTTATTGCTGTTGCGAATACTGCCCAGAAGCTTCTAGAGTGTCATATCAAGAAATATTGCCCTGTAAAATAGATGTCAATTAGTGGTGCACAATAATCAAACTAGTGACATACCACATGATGTTCAATTTTTATCAATCACAACCCATTCCCTAACTCTATCATTTATGTCACATTATTCTCAAAGGGTTCTCATATTCTTATGCTCATACATTATAGTTCATAACATAGAATCACTATATTCTAACATAGGCATATATTCTTTATTCGGTTAATCTTTATTCTAACAATTAGTGGTGCACAATAATCTTAGTGCATCACATGTGTAACACATATATTCATCAAGTCCTTGCTCAGAAACACATCATACGAGTAGTTAAATCTTCCTTCAAGGGTTTCTCTTTCTTAGTCATACATTTAATAACAAATTTATGATGAATTGGATGTCTCGGATGGGATGACGAAATTCCAGCCCCAATACAATGATTTAAAAAACACAAATGGCATTTTATCGAGGCTATCCTAGTTGTATGAGAAAATAGAAAAGTTATACATTGAATCCACCTCACTACTTAGTTTCTTTTGAGGATAATCTCAGTATCCTTCTCTCAGAATCTTAATCTAGGCCGTCTAAAAATAAATCTAACGACCAGAGAGAGTTTTAAAATTTTTATATTTATCGTATGCGGTAGCTTTTACTGCATGCGATTTTTGAAATCAGTGATTCTGGACCCTTAGATCAATTTTTGGACAGCTCATATGTAAAGATACTAAGGGATTCTGAGGGAAAAGCTTCTGAGACAATTCGGATCCTATTTTATTATTATTCACTTATATGTGCATAATTAAAATTAAATACTCTCATTTAATCTCTAATAACTTTATTATTTTATCTTTTTTCTAAAGGACTTCAATAATAATAATTGCTTTATTATATTTTTATTAGACTTCACTAAAAATTAATGTTTTAATTTATTTGTAGATATATTTTCCTTATTTAGACCATTATTCTCTAAATTCTATAACCGCTAAATATTTTCTACCTAACATTATCTAAGTCTTTTAAATGAAAATTTAGGATGTTACAATTAATATTAATTGGCTTCCACAGGGAAATGGATTCTTTTTCAAATTCCATTATCCCAAACATGCTCAAAAGCATGAAATTGACCTCCATTTCCATTTTGATGGATACAATTCCATTGTATCAAATCGATCCTAAATGTGAGCGTAATTTCCAGCAGGTATTTCACATATGAGGAATTAACCTATCTCACTAGACCTAATTTCATTGATATATATTTTGATTCCATTTATTATCACTTTTCTTCAAGCTTTTATTATTATCTTGGTGCTATAAAATGACTTTCACGTTTTTCATTTTTGGGAGAATTACAATGATGTATTAAGATGAGAATGTAATCACCTCTCATTTCTTATATTGAAACTTGTCATTGCATCATGCTAAGTTGTTATGAGACTCTTGAATAGTTACATTCATTCTTTAAGACCTTATAATAATTTTTCTTTTTTAATGTTTTGCCTGAGTCATAAATTTTTTTTTTTTTAATATAATGCCTGAGTCATAATTGACTTCATTAGTTGATGTTTTTTATTGGGTCAACATTAAAAGTTATCGAGAAAAATGGATCACAAGAAAATATTGGCCCAAAGTTACACCGAACCAGAACTGGAACCTTTTGGGCCAACTCTGCATTAATCATATAGGCTAATAGACAAAATAATAATAATAATAATAATAATAATAATAATAATAGACAGCTATAAAAAAACGATTGGAAAACAATAAAAAAACCGAATGAAAAAGAAAATGAATACATCAACAAGAAAAATACTGACTGCAGTCTCACTTGGTATGCATTTTTTTGGGGGGGGGGGAATCTAAACAAAAAATTAGAATAAACCATGAAATACCCAAAATACCATTAAGAAAGGAAATGAAGTTTAGTTCATTTTCATTTGTTTTATTTTCTGCCTACTAAATACTAGCTCCGTTCCTTAATAAATAAATTAAAATACCACTTGTTAAAATCACTTGCAAAAGGAGCATTATTCTATGTTCAGAATAAAAAAGGATAGCAGGGAACAAAAAATCTTAAGTTTGAAGACAAAATTTAATGTGTAAGTTCAAAAATCTTAAACTAGGGCCTTATTCTCAACGGCCTTTGTCTTACTTTAAGTTTTAGGTCAAAGTTCAAAAATCTTAAAGGCAAGGTTATTAAAATCAGATTGATCATTGAATTGGTCGAGATACTGGGTTAAAAGTCAGTAGGTTAGATCAGAATCAAATTAGGACCAAATCAATAAGAAAGTGAAAACTTTAGGTTATTAATATGAAATTAAAAAAGAGAGAGAGAGAGAGAGAGAATGCAGAAGGGAGCTTCAAATTTCAAAGGAATCCAAATATGAGACTTAACTTGAAACTAATGATTGACGGGACCTTTCACCTCAGAGGTTAATTTAGTGGGCCCAATGCTTTTTTCAACTCAGTTTTCTTGGAATTCATACTAAAATGATTTTAAAATTTACAATATTAAAAAATTATAAAAAGTATTACAAGAGAAGAGAAATCAGATGCTGTGTTTACTGTTAGTGACAAGACCCACCACCCCCAGTTGCCCAAAGGTCAGATGCGTGTACAAGAGAGTAAAATATAACTCCTTGTCAATGTTGGATTTGGCTCTCATCTTCCCAAGAGAAGAGTATGGGAGCTATAATCCCCTTAGGAAGGGAGGGAAGGGAAAATTTAAAAGATGAGGGAAGATGGTTTGAGTTGTTTGGTTGGAAGAAAATGAATAGGTGGTAGTTGGTAAAAAATTAAAAAATGTCTATTTTACCCTCAAAAGAAATTAATTCAGAATAAAAAAGAAAAATATTTTTTTTAAAAAAATGTCCCTGTTAAGTTCAAACTTCTGACCCAAAATTTTTTTACAAAGTTCGAACTTTCTCGTCAAGTTCGAACTTCCCGCCAAATTTGAATTTCAAGGGTAAATTTGTCCAAAAATGTGAATAGTGACCAGGGAACTTGAGAACCCACCAATTTTGATGGGATCTCAAGTTCCCACATATGAGGGAAGAGTGGTGGGCCTGGAAAGTTAGGTTCCGGGAACTTGGCGCACCAAACGGTCATTTTGCATGGGACCTTAATTAAGTTCCCTTCCCTCCCTCCAAGTTCTTTGAACCAAACGGGCCCTCATTGTTCATCTTCATTCTTTACCTTTTCTTTAAATTAAGGAAAGAGAGAGAGAGAGAGTGGGGAGCGAGAAAGAGTGAGAATTGACTCTGATCTTCGACAAGGACCTCCAATCCCTCTACCAAACCAGATCGTGATGAGACATAGTGCGAAGACACCAGCCTGAAGCCTCACACAAAACCTAGTTCTATTATTCCTCTCTGTCTTCCACTCTTTTTTTTTTAAAAAAAAAAATACTGTGTTTGCTGATGACGTCGGTTTCTATGGTTTTCTATACTGGTTTCACGGTCAGTTCACCGATTTGAACCAACCAGTCTGGGTTTAATAACTATAACTTATAATCAACACCAAACCAATTTAAAATTTTCATAGATATAAGGTTGCGAGTTGACAATTTTATTCCCTCGTTAGATGCAACTCTATTTAAAAAATTATTGTGCATTGAGTGTGTTTGGATAACATTTAAAAAAAAAACACTTTTTGTTTAAAATCATGGTTTGATAAAAAAAATGACCAAGCACTTGGGGAAAAAAAAAACTAAAAGGGCTTTTTCTCTAAAACTATGGTTTTGATGAAGCAACCCCCCCCCCCCCCCCAAAAAAAAAAAAGCATTATTGAGCCATTATTATGGTTTAGTAATTCCTCCATAATGTAATTTTTATCCTTACTCCTTTTTCAATGTAAAATAAATTATTTTAGATTATTACCATTTAAAAATGATTTTAGTCCCTACAATTTATTAATAGTTTGTTTTTTATCGTCTTATAAAATTGACTAATGTTATAATTTAAATTTTGTAAAAAAAATAATATAAATTTTGGTATTTATTATGAAATTTAATGCTCAAAATATTTGAAATAAAATCATATCTTTTATATTCAATTATCACAAAAACTAATGTCTTTTTTGGTAATTTGAACATGAAAAAAGTGATTCTAATAACAATTATCCAAACACTATCATATTTTATCAAAATCCTTTTTTTCCCACAAATTTTTCTGCTCATAATCTATTCTACAAAAATTACTTTTATCATTTTTTAAAAAAAGTTATTCTCCTAAAACTAATCCAAACACACTGGAAAATGTGTACCCCTCTCATGATGAAAAATCAAATATAGGTTTGTTGTATTATTTGGAATGGACATCTTTCTTGGGAAAATACGGTTATCAACTCTGTTCATTGATTCAACCGTATATGTGGATACATTTTGGAAGTTTATGTGGGCAATTTCATTGCCTAATAAACAATTGTTGCTCCTTTGTAAACTTTTTTGTAGGCCACTCTCTTCAATGGACATATTCAAAGACCAATGCGAGTAGCAATTATCTTTTTGGTTGTATGGCTGAGGAACCCATCGTGGCTATTTGAAAATTAAGCACGGTAGAGTTACAAGGCACCTATTTATCGGGTTGAGTTTCTTTTATCATCATTTTTTCATTATCCCTTATAATCTCTAAATCACATCTATCTAATTAATACAGTATTACTTTCACTTTTCTCTCATTTTTTTAAATCAATGGTCAAGATGTGACCAATGAAAGATAATGAGAAGAAAGATAAGAAGAGTTTCTCTTTCCCCTGTTTATCATGTCCCTTAGTGCACTTCTTGGTCCCATCATGCTTTGAAAGTGAAGCACCCTGGGGACTGCTTCAAGAAGAGGGGGGGAGGGGGGGGGGGGGGGGGGAAGACTCATTGGAGAGAGAAGAGCACTCAAGAGAAAAAAGACAAAAAAAAAAAAAAATATGGTCCCATTCTCACAGTATGTAATCCTGGTATTTAATAGTTTATGTCTTTTTTAATCATTTTTACATCTAAATTTATTTTTAAAATAATTATCTAAATAAGTTTCAGTTTGGGAAAAAAAAAGTCACTTTTACCATCTTTAATCTAAACATAAATTACATTTATAATATGACTTTTATTATATCTTAAGTTTGCCAAAGCTAGATTGAAAAAAAAAAATCATTTCTGTCACTGCTAATCCAAACGGACTAATGTTATAATGTTTCAGCCCCTTCTGTCAGGTTTAAACCCTTTTATTTATTTATTTATTTTTTCCTAAAGTAAACCCTTATAATTGGGAATCCACATTCCATACATGTAGTACTCATCTCCAAAAGAGGTTGTTTTATTTTTCTAAAAAAATACTACATGAATTAAAAAATAATTAACTTAAGATATTAGATGAAGAAAAAATATTTCAGATATTAGGTGCTACAAGAAAAAATATTTCAAGATACTGATGTTATAGGAAAAATATTTCTGAATGCAGTACTAGAAATTAATTAATATGAGATACTGGGTACAAAAAATATTTTAAGATGCAGCATACATTTTAATTTAAATAAATAAAAACATATAGAAAAATAATTTTAAAAAAAAAGTTGGTTCTGACTCTAAAATGAAAAGGATAAGCATTACATGCTTATTTTCTAGACGAGTGAGTGTGAAGTGTGAACCCTTGGCTGCTAGAAACGGTGACGATATCGACTTATGAGTTTGGGATGACGTTGAATGGCTTTAGGGGCAGAAACATTTTGATGTTGGTTGTTAAGGTTACCTACTCCCCACGGCCGCGCACTGATTGACGGAAAGCCCGGAACCCCATACGAAGGCCCCATTTTGAAACAATGAATCGTAATTACATTACTAATAATTAAATAATAAATCATAGTACCATAATAATAAGGCTGGTGGCCCATTTGGTCTCTTCTTCAATCCATTTTGTGGATAGGGATGATTTTAGTTAGGTCCTAAGGTACATTAAAAATATATATAAAAAAATCTCAATCCTAAATTCCTTCTCAAAAAAGCCTGTAGGGACTTTTTGGATGTTAATTATGAAATTCCTCTCGCAACAAAGTTTCATTATAAAGATGATTTTTCTTGATGTCAAAATGATTTTCTTAGTTGTGAAAATGTCCCTATGAAAATCTCGATGTCAGAATAGCTTTTCATGTTATCAAAATGGTTTTTCCTATTGCCAAATTTTTTTAAAGTTTTTAAAATTTTACACGTCGGAGGAAAAACTCCGAGAATTTGTGACAATAGGAAAAGACTTTTGATAATATGAAAAGCCATTCTGACACGAATATTTTCATAAGGAAATTTTAACAACAGGAAAAACCATTTTAACAACATGAAAATTTATTTTGACAATGAAACGTTTTTGTGAAAGGAATTCCGTAATTAATATCCAAAAAGTTCCTAGGAACTTTTTTGAGAAGGAATTTAGGGTTGACATTTGTTTTGATATTTTTTTATCTACTTGGGACCTCACTATTATTTTCCTTATAATTTACATCTTATATATCTCAAATTAAATATTACTTCCTCTAATCCTAATTATAAGATCTAGTTGATATAATTTACATCTTATATATCTCAAATTAAATATTACTTCCTCTAGCCCTAATTATAAGATCTAGTTGACTTTTTTAGAGAGATTAATGAAGCTAATTAAATTACTTTAGAGTATTTTTATTTTTTCTTCAAATTAATTAGTTTGATTAATAAACTAATATATAATCTAAGGATACATAACAAATGAAATGATTAAGTAACTTATTTAGCTTCCTTTATCTCTCCGAAAAAAGTTAGTTAGATCTTATAATTAGAACTGGTGATAGTATTTCTGTAACACCCCCAATTTCTAACAGTTATAATAACAAAAATTTAAATGATTTTCATAAATGAATTAATGAAATTCGAAATAAACAACCTTGGGGAGTGTTACCGCCGCACTTGTACTGGGACAAGTGCAAGGCTACTTAATACAATTTTATTCAAAACAAAAATAAAATACAATAAACTAGCTAGAATACTGATGATCTTCCTCACTTCTCATGGCTAGCCCCAACCCTTGGCACCCGTTTCACTGAAATTCTGCTCTCCCGAAGGATCGTCGCAGTCCATGAACACAAACATCAGCAAAAGCTGGTAATCCTAATAAACAAAGATAATAATAATAATAATAATAAATAAAATAATTACATAATGATAAGGGAAATATCATATACATATATATAATCTAAATATCAATTTTTAATATCATCATAACTATATATTCTCATCAACTCAAATAATATTATTCATCATCTTTTAAAATTTATTTAGACCCGGGAAACCCTATCAGTCTATTTAGTGAGAAGAGAACCATGACAAACCCGAGAAACCCTGCCAGTTACAATCATCAATTGGCCATAAACATATCTTCCTAGTGTGCATACCTCTTCCCAAAATTGCTACTAGTATCCCTGGAAACCCTTCCAGACACCACTTTGGGAAGAACGGATACTATCTTTTCACATTGGTGGCATAAAGCCCAAACGTTGTGTTCATTACTATGGGAGGTACCATCCCAAAGCTATCCTCCCACTGTTAAGTTACTTCAAATATACACAAAAATAGACTGCTAAATTATTTCTATTATTTACTTATCTTTTATACATTTTCCTATTATTTTAATTAGATATAGAATATAAAGATATTTTGACTTAAAATCTGTTCATATATTATTTTATTAAGCGGGAAATATTATATACAGAAAAGAAAATCAACTAATAGAAAAACATGAACAGACATATTCAGGTGATATTAACTATAACATCGTATAGGAGTATCATATATCTATGCAATTAAAGCACATAGCCGAGATGAAGAAATAAAACAATTGTCAAATGTATTCAATTCATTCTTCAAGAATTCGACAATTGATTGCAAAAAGTTACTCACATAATCCTAAACGGTATTATAATGCAACGCCTTTAATATTGTTCCTATCGATCTAGGGTTAGGATTTATAATATTTTTCATCTATAAGAACCCTATCAAAATTTATATAAGACTAATCCTAAGACTCATGAGAATTAAGATTACTTGGTCTCCGTGTTGCTAACCTCTTAGGAGAACAATTGATGAGAGTCTGGAAGGAGGATTTGAGAAGAGAAGGTAGCGGAGAAGAAAACTATCGAGTGTTGCTAGGTTTAGACGGCTAAACCTAAGTTTATAATTAAATTTAGGGTTTAGATATGAGCTGGGTTTTTTACTTATTCCCGATAAATGAATTAAAACAAATTGTAGAGTTTTATTATTATTAGATATATTTTGAGTTCGATGATGAATTAAAAAAATTGAAAATATAATTTGATCTAACTACTCCTAGATTCTTGGATCTAATTTTGATTAATCTAATATTACTATTTACAAAATAATATGATTGCCACAGAAACAATATAACATTATTAATTTTTATTATTTTATTAGTATTATTTTAATCTATCATTATCATTACTATTTCTATCATCATCATCATCATCATCATTATTATTAATAAAAATCCGGGGTATTACAATTTCATATCCACTAAACCCTTTTCTTCTCATTTTTTGGATTAAAATAATCCAAAAATATTAAAGAGAAGAATTCAAATGATTTTAAATTAAATTAACTATTTCAGACCTCATAGCAAATCGGTGTTGACATTTCTTGCATAAGATAGTCACAATTGAATTTGTCCGTTGATGTAACATACATATATATATTTTTGCCAATGGATGGAACATAATATAAATTGATTGCAAATAAAATGTCACTCAATTTCAAAGGTTTAGTGAGGCTTGTTTAGCTACGACCATTTTGAAAGAAAATCGTCATAACACTTGGCGATAAACAAATCATAGTTAAATTTTAAATTTCTATTAGCAGCAGCTATGGTCTACTAAATTATAAAAATAATTGATTCAGAAAATTTTCCAAAAAAAAAAAAAAACTATTTGGTAATTAGATCCATTTCACACTGCGGGGTCAGAGAAATTAATGTGATCAACCCTTTCTTTCAAATTTCATACTTGTAACTCGTATTTTATATAAAAAATGACTTTTTTTATATGAAAATTTTAGAAAAGGGATTGGGTTTACTCACGATCCAAGTGCATAACAAAATCCCCCCTCCATTTAGATGATACTACTATTGGGTGAGTCGTATATTACTCTAAGGTATTTACCTAGACACCGAAAAGTTAGGATGCCTTCCCCAGTACTTTGACCAACTCTAAGATTGAACCATTTTCTGTTGTGAGGGTGTCTGACCCCTTTACCCACACCCAGTGGAAAAAATGATGTTGATTTTTCTAAACTTGATTAGTGTCACCTATGGGCCGATTCATATCATTTCTTGGACCGGCGGTTCACTACAATGACAATGAACAGAAGCTTGTTGAAGCAGAAGTCAAATAAACCGGGGGTACTAAAAACAAAAACATGGCAGCTGGGTTAGTCAAGTAGGTAGGTATCTTGCCATTTAACTTGGAGGCATGGATCCCGTTGAGAGACTCTCCCACCAAAGTCAGGTGCACGATGCGGGTTAGATTTGGATTAATCGGGATGAAGCCCTAGTGAATCAGATAGATAACAAAAAAGAACTTGGAGGCATGGAAAAAACTCTCGTTAGGCTTTTTCAATCCTCTTTAATTAAGGTTGAGAAATATTATTCTACCTATAATTAAAGATAGGATTAAATATCATTATTGTCATAGAAGTTTAGTCTAAAGACTAGTGGTCACCCTAAAATGTTTTTGGTCTCATTTCTATCCTAGAAGTTTAAAAATATAATAATTTTGCTGATATGTTGATATTGACAGTTGAATTCTTGCTTTTCTTTGTAAACTTCAGGAGGCAAAATTGTTCTTAAAAAAAACTTCTAGGATAAATTTGATTTTAAAAAAAATTTCGGAGCATATTTACTCCGTTTTGTTAATTTCTGATACAAAAATGAGACCAAAAAAAAAACTTTTGAGTAACCAGCGTTCCTTAGATCAAACTTCCACGACAAAAATAATATTTAACCTTTTAAAAAATAAGTTATTTACTAAGGACGGCTGAAATATGTTATAAGGGTGTTTTAAAATAAATTTTAGGATCTCATACCTATAAATTTTGTGATAATGGATTTTTCATTTTTTTTTCCGTTTGTAAAAAAGTCAAATAAATAAAGGCGCAGGCCTTCCTTTTCCGTTGTTGCTGGAGATTATTCATGTCCCCGTCCAACTGGTATGCTGTTTTTTTTCAATGAACCTGTACGCGTTTTCAAAGACCATGTGAAGTTGGAAAAAGAAAGAAAGAAAGAATGAAGCACCTGTCTGAAAGGGGTACAAACATCCTATGAGGTGGTTTTGAATATAGAATCTCTCTTTAACGTTGTTAAACCATGAATATTAAACACTACCTCCGGTCCTAATTATAAGACATAATTGACTTTGTTTGGAGAGATTAAGGAAGCTAAATAAATTAGTTAATCATTTTATATGTTGTATATTTTTAGATTATATATTAGTATGTGAGTCAAACTAATTACTTTGAAGAAAAAAATAAAAAGAAAAATACTCTAAGTTAATTTAATTAGCTTCCTTAATTTTTCCAAAAAAGTCAACTATGTCTTATAATTAGGATTGGAGGGAGTAATCAGCTTACTTGGTTTGTGATTGTGATATGGAAAGACTATATTTTCACAATAGTCTCAAATATTATTTTCCATCCTTAATATAAAAATTAATTGACTAATTTAAATGAAAAAAATATATATTATATTTAAGATCAAAATTATTTTTACACTAATTATTATATTTAGAATTAAAGGTAGCATATTCTCCTATTCATGAATCATGAAGCCGCCGACCACGTGTTAGGCCGGGAAATAGATTTATATGAATAAAAACTTAGAATAAGACATAATATGAACGTCATCCTGGACTAACAGAGGTTCGTTGGGGTTGTACCATTTGTAACACCCAGATTAGTGTGATTGTTTTTTAATAATACAATCTATTTTGATTTTAACTTATACTCTCTTCCATATTAAGAATTACTATCTAATTAATTTAAAGATATTTGCAAAATAATTAAATTGATTATTCCTAATAAATGGGTATGCATTGGAAATATTATTTGATGGAACTTGGTAACATGTAGGATATACGTTCAATATAAAATAAATTACTCATGGAGTTTATATCATATTTATTATAAATATAAGATATAATTTTTATATTTGTTGTTTTTTTTATTTCTAATTGATGTATTAAATTAGATAAATATATAGTTTATTAAACACCATATTAAAGGGTAATTTTAGTTTGAGGGAAGGGGAAAGGAGGGGAAGGAAAAAAATGTGATATAGAGGAAAATTTTGTGGGCTTCACTACATTAAACTTTGGTACAATTTTTTCTTCCTTTCATTTTTTAGCTCCCCTCCCCTCAAACCAAACTTAGGTGTAAATTTAAGACTATATAGGTCTTCATCTTACCCCTTATTCTGGGCTCAATTGGTAAAGAGGTTGGACACTTTCACCAAAAGGAAATGGTTTGATCCTGGAGTTAGTCAAGGCATTGGGAGAAACATCCTAGCTCCTAGGTGCCTAGGTTAACACTTGAGGGTAATAGACGGTTTGCCCTACCCAACATCAGTATAACTTAAAAGAACGAGAGATTTCCCTCTGTCCTTAAATTGCGGGTGAACTTGACCACTCTCCTAAAATCTAGTATTAAAAAAAAAAAAAAAAGTCTTCAACTCTTCATCCTGGCCAAAGATTTCAAAAAATATCTTTGGAAGGTAACCAACCAATGACCGGTCGACGCTTCTACAAAAGAAACAGAAGGTATTATGATTTATGAAGACTTTTTAGCGCCGTAGCAAAAGGTTGAACTGAACAAGGAAAGGTCACTTTCTGCTACAGGAATGATCTAGGTGGCGAATCTCCCTGTGCTTGGAAGAAGAAGAAGAAGTCTGAGCTTGCGACCTGGTACTCGTGGCTGTTCTTAGTCGTTTCACCGTCCACATCCAATGACGAACCGCATCCAAACGAAGCACCTCGACGCCCGCCGCTTTGTGAGAAAACTACGAATGACCAATTAATTAATTAATATTAAACCTGGTCCACTAGAGAGAAATATATTTTCTCCATTTCCATTTTTCCCTGCACCATCTCTGCTTCCTTCTTGAAGAGCTGAGAGTGACATGCCTCATGGTCCGGCGGAATTGGGTTAGCAACGAGGTCGTCGGTTTTTCCTTATTTAAGCTGGAAACTATTTTGTTCTCGTCGTTTATGTGATGATATGTTGTTGTTGGTTTCGCGATTTGATTTACTAGTAATTTAGTCTTTATGGGGACTTTCTAGCTTATGAGCTGGAGACCTAAATCATAATCATGTAGTAGGTTGGGTTTCTGGTTGGAATTGGGGTTTCTCTAGGAAGCGCGTGGATAGATAAGGACAGAATTGACGGAACGGGAACTTCGCGTGCTTAATATGACTTAGGATTAGCCAGCGTCTGCGTAGTTTGTATATCCTTTAATTTCGTGTCAATGCTTGAATTTGAGGACGCTGTGCTCTTTGTAATCTCCGCTTGAACGAAAGAAGGGATAAGAAACTATCGACCTAAAACAGTTGACTTTTTGGAATTTCTATTGATTGTTCTGAGTAATTTTTTCACTTTGTTAGGAATTATACGTCCCACGGATCATGTTGGAAGAATGCTGAATCTTGTTAGTTGACGATAGTATCAATTGTTGCATGCCGATGCTTGTGCTTGTGTTTCTACGCTTGTGCATGTCTGTGTTTGGTAGGATTGAAATGTGTGGGTGGAGAATGGCAAAATTTTGGGCGGCATATTATCTGTCTAAATTCGTTGTTACTTTCTATCTATTTTCACATCCCCAATTTCACACCCAAGCACACTCTTAGCATCTGCAGTAAATATGCCAAGAAAATGGCATTTCAATAATGTTGAAATTGTTAACTAATGCAGATCGCAGATTGTAGTAGTCATATACCAGGACCATTATGACTTGTGGCTGCTTTGGAGCCTCAACTATAAAGAGGAGGAGGAGTCCTACTCATAATCCTAATGAGGTTTATGGTAAGGGCCTAGAAGTTGCTGGCTTTCGTATTTCCTAACCTTCAATATATAAGTTCGTGCAATTTCATTGTCATTTTTTTGAATCATAAAGCCTGTAGTTTTTAATTTTATTATTATTTTTTTTGGCTTTCCATAGTGTTTGAAAACTTATCTCAGTGTGTTTCTTTTGTTATCTTATTGGGAGTCAAGGTTTATCTACTGAAAATGAATGAATATGTCCTTATCCATGGAATTCAGTTTTGTCTTCACTGTTTGCATGCTCTATATTTATTGAGGATAAGAACTGTAGTGATAGAAAAATGTTTTTGATTCATTAAAAGGTAATGAGAAATGTCATTAGCACTGTGTTAAAAGCATTTGATGTGCTGTAGAGTATGTTCTAGTTAATATTATGGGACTTCTCTTATGTTTGATAAATTTCTAGGTAGACTGCTAATTGATTTTCTACATAATGTCTGCTTGAGTCTTGAGAGGAAGCTGCATTTTCATGCATGATGTTTCATCTTGGCTGCAGTAATCCGTTTTCTTTTAGCTGTTTCTCTTCCCCAACTCTATTATAAACTTGCCATGTTCATAACGTAAAAATTTATTCACAATGCTTTACATGGAAATTTGAATCAACACGCTTTTGACAAAAACGTTGGGCAAGTCTGCCTGCAAAACTAGTTCGTTATATTCCATCCTGATATCTTTTCCTAATTATGACCTGAGTGATAATAATTACATTTCACTACAAATGGGGTCATGAGTTTTCAAAACTTTCATTAATTAGAAAGTTCACATTTGGGATTTGGAGTCCTTGTTAGTCGTTAGAAACTTTTTGTATTGATAACAAGCATCCTCTAGGGTATCTTTGCCACTTTGCTCATACTTTTACTTTGAATAAGCAACACAGCTATGATCTTGCTCTTAATAGTTTTGATGTACATGCTCAGGCGTTGCACTTGATAATGTTAAGAATTTCTCTGATAAAGAACTAAGGTTGGCAACAGATAATTATGACTCAAGGAAAAAGATAGGAAGGGGAGGTTTTGGAACCGTTTACCAGGTATTACGTTTATAGACACTCCCATATGTTGCATTGCTATTGGATTAATATGCTTGTCAGCCTGTTGAACATATAATAATTCTTCAGGGGGTACTGCTATTTTTCAAATTTCATTTTCTTCTCTTCCTACCATACTGAATATCATATTTAAGACTTATTTGTAATACAAGTGGCAAATGGGACCAGTAAAAGCCACCAAAGCCTCTGAGAATCTATTTCCATCGTTTCAATTTATGACATATATGAAAAAAAAGTTCTGCATTGGCTTATTTTAGAGTCTTGGCATTTAAAAGGAAATCTCTTACATGTTTTCTTATATGGTGTCCTATAATGATTAGGTAGCAATATTTATTTTCCTCAACATATCAACATGCACTTAGATTGAAGTTAACTTATTCTTCACAAAAGACAGTACAATTTTGGTGTTTATTCAGCTTTGCTTGTTAAATTATTTTCAATACTCTTGAGTGCCCCTTCTAGATCGTGAATGGGTTGTTTGAGATCACGTTTAGGACCCTAAAAGTGTTTATTTACGTAAATCGAGACAAAACTCTTCTCACCTACTTACCTCGTGTACCGTAAATCAAGATTGAAAAGCTACTTTTGAAGGCTCCAATTGCTATTCCAAACAAGTACTAAGGATTGTTCATTCTTGTCTCTATCAGTTTTTCACTGTTATGTTTTCACTGCATAAATATTACTTTAGCTTTGAAAAGTAAATCCTTTTGTTTTTAATTGTAACCAAAAACCTAGAACAGAAGGCTGCCGAAAGACTGGCGGAAATTTCATCACCAATAAGTTCTAAATATATGATGTCATGTTATATGCTAGCTTAAGCTGACAAATAGAATAGAGTAACTAGAAGTGACATAAAATTTCAACATCACGCTCTTGTTAACTTTTGTGCCACTTCAGATACAAAAAACGACTGTTAAGCCACTGCTTATTATTCATGTTCTAACTTTATTAGGGAACCTTGAGGGATGGAAGACAGATAGCAGTGAAGACCCTTTCTGCAGGATCAAGGCAAGGAGTCCGTGAATTTTTAACTGAAATCAAGACTATATCAAATGTTAAGCATCCAAACCTTGTTGAATTGATTGGTTGCTGTGTTCAAGGATCTAATCGTATTTTAGTGTACGAGTATGTGGAAAATAACAGCCTTGATCATGTATTACTTGGTAAATTTGACGAAACCTTCATGTGAATTAAGAATTGACGTATAAGATTGATACACTGAAGAGATGACAAAAAATTTGATCATGCTTTCCTTTCTTTCTGTAAAATCTGTATGTAGGCACGAGGAATACAGGCAGAAAACTAGACTGGAGAAGAAGATCTGCGATTTGCATAGGTACTGCTAGGGGTCTTGCATTCCTTCACGAGGAACTTGTTCCACACATTGTGCACAGAGACATCAAAGCTAGCAACATACTACTTGACAAAGACTTTAACCCGAAAATAGGAGACTTTGGGTTGGCTAAATTATTTCCTGATGACATCACTCACATTAGCACTAGAATTGCTGGAACAACGTAAGTTATATTTCGGATTCCTAGTTAAAATTTATCTGTTCGTTTCTATAGGAAAGTCCAGCACTCCTGGTCATTTTCTTTTTGGCCTTTTGGTTGTTATTTCTCAGTCCACACAAAACATCAACTGATATTGCTATAGGAAGTAGGGATTCTTCATATATGCTAATCTTTCACATCTGGGTGGGCCAGCCTATGAAGCACCGACACTCCTTTTTAAAATAAACATGCATGTTAGACACTCCGACACCCGTTCGACACTCCGACACCGTCCGACACTCCTCAACACTCTTATTTTTTAAAAGTATGTGTGGTTTTGAATATTACTAAATTGATGATGAATTTTTCTTTTATATTTTTTTTTAAAAAGAGGAGGCACGACTTTTAAAATGAAACCGAATCTATGATGAGCCAAAACTTGAGGCCAGGATTTTACGAAATATTGAACTTGAATGTAAATTATAATATATATATTTAATATCAAAACGTGTCCTAACGTGTCGAAATTTAGATTTTTTTAACATTAACGTGTCGGAGTGTCGAGTCGTGTCGTATTTCGTGTCTCGTGTCGGTGTCAGTGCAACATAGGGGCCAGCTGAACTAGCCATAATTCGGGAAAGAGATCCACCCGAAAGGGCACTGGAGAGATGAGTTTGATTAAAAACAAGAATATAGCAGATCATGCTGTTTTAAATGACTGATGAAGGCATCCTTTGATCTAGCCTTTCAATATTCTGAAATTCTGAAATACTTGACTGCATATTTAAATGGAGATGATAAGTTGATAACTCATTTTGATGTTACTGAAACTCATTGACAACAATTGATTGTGATTTGCTGATATATATACACATATACACAACAACAACTTATAAACCCACGGCACTTAACGCAGCCTCCCGGTTAGAATCCTTTGTGGGTAGCCTGTTTCGTGAACATTGTTTCTATTTATATTTTTAAATCCTGATATCCCAATATTATCAGAATATTCTGATATATTATGAGCTAAAATCAGTTAGATCCGATTATGTAGGATATAGGAGATGTGATAGGTATTATTATCTTATTGTAATCTGAATATAAAATCAGCAATATCTCAGGGATCTAGGCCTCCATGACCAAGTTCGATGGAATACAATAATCAGTGCATCGGTTTTTCATCTTTGAAGTCTTATCTAGAGACCGCTGGAGCTATTATGTTGAGCAAAAGAATCGTCACATTCTAGAGACGCGTGCTTAGCCAACCCCTATCCTACAAAACACCACTCCAACTCCTTCACAAACACTACAACCTTCCGTATCTCGAGAACACCTTACCTCTCAGGGTATTCGGTTGCACAACATATGTCCATCTTCACCATACAAACAAACTTGATCCCAAAGCCATTCGCTGCATCTTCCTTGGATACTCAAACTCTCAGAAAGGCTACAAATGCTATGACCCTGTCTCCAAACACCTCTATATTACATGTGATGTTACCTTCCATTGCTACTCCTTGTATGCAATTTAGGGGGAGAGAGTTGATTATGAATTACAGACGGATAAGACACTAACACCATTGGAAAATGACCTGACCTTCATTGAATACGTACCTATACCTAGCCCAAAAGAGCCTAACCCTGATAATCCTGATAAAGTTCCTGGGGATAGAAGAGCGATTGCTCTAGGGGGAGACATAAACAAATGGGTTAATACTTACACACAACGACACAAGACAGGTAATGAGCCACAAGCTATTAACACTTGCCAAGAGTCAAAACCAATAGCAGGTTAGGAAGAAACAGTGGTGATGGAAAGTTTTGAACTTGATCTGCCAATTGCAGTATAAAAGAAGCCTAGATGCTGCACTTGACATCCTATCGAGAGGTTTGTCTCTTATAGAGCTTTATCTGTAAAATATCACGCATTTGTCTCCCACCTTGACAATATTAGGGTACCTAACAACATTGATGAAGCCATGGCTATATCGAATAGAGGCAAGCAGTTTTGGAAGAGGTGGAAGCCTTGAAACGTAATAACACTTGGGAAGTAGTTGATCTACCTTGAGGGAAGAAACCATTTGGCTGTAAATGGGTATTCACCATAAAGTATAAAGCTGATGGGAGTCTTGAGAGATACAAGGCTAGACTGGTTGCAAAAGGTTTCACACAAGTCTATGGCGAAGATTACACTAAGACTTTTGCACTAGTAGCAAAACTTGATAAGAATCCTCTTGTCTCTTGCAGTGAACCTAGATTGACAACTACACCAGCTAGACATAAAAAATGCATTCCTCAATAAAGAACTCAAGGAAAGGTATATATGAAGCTGCCCCCAGGGCTTCCAGGAAAAAGAGTTGGTCAGGTGTGCAAACTAAAGAGGTCATTATATGGGCTGAAACAGTCTTCGCAAGCATGGTTTGATAGACTCACCCAAATTATGACGAGCCAGGGGTATGCCTAAGGGCAGAGTGACCCTACCCTGTTCTTTAAGTATCATAAGGAAGGTAGTTGTGCTAGCCGTGTATGTTGATGACATAGTCCTTATAGGGGACGATGGAGTAGAAATCAGTCAAATCAAAAAGGCACTTGTTCAAGAATTCCAAATTAAAGATTTTGGAGAGATGAAGTATTTTCTTGGAATGGACGTAACTTGATCGAAAGGAGGAATCTACATATCTTAGAGAAAGTACATCCTAGGTCTTCTAAAGGAAACAGGGATGCTAGGTTGTAGGCCTAGTGACACGCCTATATGAGTTGATAAAATTAGTGAAGAAGCAGACCTTGGAAAAGCTGCAGTCATGGGGAATTATTAGAAAATGGTTGGCAAACTGATTTATCTCTTCCATACTAGACCAGACATCGCATTTGCAATGAGTATGGTTAGAGAGCACTCTCATGATCCTAAAATAGAAGCATCTGAATGAAGTGTAGAAGATCCTTTGATATTTGAAGGGATCCCTAGGTCGTGGTCTTTACTTCAAGAAAACTGATAGGTGGGGTGTAGAACTATTTACCAATACTGATTGGGCAGGTGATCAAGATGATAGAAAGTCAACACCTGGCTACTGGACATATGTATGGAGTAACTTGCTCACATGGAAGAGCAAAAAGCAAAGTGTGGTTGCAAGGAGCAGTGCTGGGGCTGCATACAAGGCTGTGGCACTAGGAATTTGTGAAGGAAGATGGCTAAAGCAAGTTCATAAAGAATTAAAGCAGGCTATGAACTTACCTATCAAACTGTATTGTGACAACATGGCTGCAATTAACATTGCGCATAATCCAGTTCAACACAATAGAACCAAATGTGTGGAGATTGATCGTCACTTCATAAGAGAAAAGATTGACTAGGGTATTGTTGACTTAAAGTATATCTCTTCCAGAGAACAGACTGTAGACATTCTCACTAAGGGGCTGCCCAAAGATAAATTTGATCATTTCATTGGCAAGTTGGACATACTCAATATCTATGGTCCAACTGAGGGGGAGTGTTGAATCTCGAAATATCATCAGAATATTCCGATATATGAGCAAAAATCAGTCAGATCCTATATGTAGGATACAGGAGATATTATAGTTATTATCATTTTATTGTATTCTGAATATGAAATCAGCAATATCCCACGGATCTTATCTATGGCCTAAGATATGCCTTTATGTATACATTAACCAAGTTCGGAGGAATACAATAATCCATGCATCAGTTTCTCACCTCCTAAGTCTTCACATACATACATACATACATATTTATATATATTTATATTTTGTATGCTTGAGCCCCTGGGTGAAAAACACGATTACTTTCAGTAAAGGAAATCCAGTGATTACATACACACACACACACACACACACAGACATATATATATATATTTTGTATGCTTGAGCCCCTGGGTGAAAAACACGATTACTTTCAGTAAAGAGAATCCAGTGATGCGTATTTCCCAAAAAAAGGGTCAAATGTTTGTATTTGCAATAGAAATAATTGCCAGTCGTTGACCTTTCTTCAGATTTTAAGCCTTTTAATTTGACTAGTTCCTTGATAGATTGCTTATGAAAATGTCTCTGTGGTGTCTCCTGTTAACTTATTATCATATTTTTATTTTAATATAAAGTCAGTTTTGTGTTATCATAAACCCTTCAGAACTCTTTCATGCATTTCTCTCACCAGTTATATGCTGAAGAGCTTTTTTCAATCTCTGTTCATCTTCACCTTTCTTTAGTAACAGGATTCGGGGTATCTTAATCCGTATATTTGGCTGCACTTTATATATTCAAACTTGGTCAATCCATACTTTGATTTTGATTAAAACTGTTCCCTGTTTTGTTTTTCATTTGCACAGTGGTTATCTAGCACCAGAGTATGCCTTAGGTGGTCAGTTAACCATGAAGGCTGATGTATACAGCTTCGGAGTTCTTGTACTAGAAATAATTAGTGGCAAAAGCAGTTCAAGAGCAAATTTCGGGGGAACTGACAAAGTCCTCTTGGAATGGGTAAGTTCTGTTTCTCTCTTTTTGCTCGGGTACCACGCAACATAATACACTTCACATATTGTTAGATTGTAAGCTAATAATGGCTTTTAAATTTTTATTATACCCTGAGGACAATAATGCCTTGACCCTCTTCATTTCACATTCCCTGGTTTCTTTCATTAATTTGGTCCCTACCAAAGTTTCTCACTTCTGCTGCGCAACCAACATGCTTACGTGACTGTTAATTATTGACTTGATCTTTTGATTTTTGTGTTCAAGTTGAAGAAAAAATGGTGACTTGTGCTGTTCCCTCATTGCTCCTTCCCCAATCCATTAGTCATCTTGTTTGATATGATGTTTGACACTGCCAAAAATCATTTCAATGCAAAAGTTCAAACCCTTGAAGTCCATGAATAGTTTAACAAGTCCCATATAACATTCAGGCGTTTTCTTTGGAATAGATATTTGCAAGATGTGTCTTCTACTCTGTGGGATGCCAGGACGAAACATAATGATCTTTTTTCTTTTTTCACTCTATTAGGCTTGGCTACTTCATGTAGAAGGGAGACTTTTAGAGCTAGTGGATCCGGAGATTGGAGAATTTCCTGAGGAAGAAGTGATTAGATACATGAAGGTAGCTTTTTTCTGCACACAGGCGGTAGCAAACAGAAGGCCACTGATGTCCCAGGTTGTCAATATGCTGTCCAGGAAAATCCGGCTCAACGAGAATGAGCTAACAGCGCCAGGATTCTTCCAGAATTCAGGAGAATCCTCTAGAAAGGACCTATCCAGTGGGTCTACTAGCAATCAAACTCTCTCTCTTCCTCCCACTATAACTGAGGTGAACCCTCGATGAAGCCTTCATTATATTATTCCAATTGCCCCTAGAGTTGATTGCAGAGTTCAAAAAAGAAACAAGGAGATTTTTTTTCCTAAAAAGAAAAAAAAATGTAGGAGGAAAGGTCAAGGAGAGGGGAAGTCTCCTTTTTTCTTTTTGGCCTTTCGTTCTCCTTTGTCTATTCTTTTTCTTGTGAAATGAAAGGCATATTGAAATTTGAAATCAACAGTGCATATTAGTTTCATCTTGTGTAGGTTTGCGTTAAGATAACATGTAAATTGAGAGATTGTGTGTTGACGTGTATAAATATTGAGGCTCAATATATGTAGAAATGATCGATGAATATATCGAATCTTGGAAATATTTCTCTTATTTAGGATATTCTGTTTAATGGCGAGTTGAGATTGAGATTCTGCCTCAACTTTCTATTAGATTATCTTTTCAACTTTTTTTTTTTTTTAGTACTTCAGTCATAAAAAAAGATTAGACTTACACTCGATAAACTATTACACCCATCCGAATTAGTGGTGTAAATTTGAAGCGCAATTGCTTTGACTGTCTTCTGACGAAATGAAGGAATAAGCTAGAACACCGGGTACAAAATGTTCATGGGTTAAGTTGATTTTAAATTAGTTAATACAGTTGGTTTGTCAAGAGAAAACAAGAAAAAGGTTAAAAACTAGAGTGCATTCTCAGCTAGATTCGGCTTTTGCCAATCTAGATTTTTTATCACCTGACTAGCAAAGACACTTAATTTAGATTCATAATCAACTGATAAATCGCCGTTTCTGCTTCCTTAGAGCGACGTAGCGCAATGAACAGATTTATAATCAATTAGGAAATATTCAAGGCGCAATTGCTTAGCTGGGAACATTCAGATCAGGGATCAAACGCATTCAATACAAAAAAAAATCAGATAGAAAAATCATAATAAAGAACGTCCAATGATTTATTATTATTTTTTTCCATCGAAGCGGCAAGTATCATGAAATGTAGTACGATCCTAATTAATGATACTTTTATATATATATATATAAAAATACCAAAAATAATCTTTATTATTCAGAAATTCACACCTGAACATTCTATATGATCCCAACAGCAGCTTACACCGAAATGAAAAACCACAGATTGAGACATATTTCCATTTTCTTTTAAAAAAATTCATACTGATAAACATTGAACTCCTCCATGGTCAAAGTTGTCAATAATGAGTAAATTAATACAAAACATCGGTGTTGGTAATAAAGCGCACCCAATAAGGATTATAAACTAAAAGCAACCAAAAGCATTCAATGGAAAACTAACGGAGCAAAATGGGATCGCAGAAGAAGAGAGAGATTGTTGGGAAACCAAGCGGAGGCATCATATTCATTATCCTAGATAGAATTATGCAGCGACCTGTTCCTCAGTAGCAGGAGGAGCTTCTTTCTGTGCAGAGCCATTGGAGGTGGAGTCGTTTGGCTGTGAGTTCGGAGCACCTTCGGCTGCTTTAGGTGCTGCTTCTTTTCCGTCTTTGGCGTCTTTGGTATCTTTGGCGTCTTTGGCAGGAGGAGGAGGAGGAATCATGTGAGGTGGTGGTGTGTGCTTAAGCTTTAGCAGTATCTGGCGCATCCTAGCAAGATCAGTGGGTTTGCCAGGTTTAGGGCCTTGGATGACTGTGATTGATGGCTTCTTGTCCTGATCCTTCTTGCCTCTTTTCTTCTCAATGTTGGGAACCTCACGAGGAACGAGCTCAGCAATGGCTTTCCAATAGTGTTTGTCTGCCTCTTTGTGAAACTTCTCTTGGTTAGCCAAGTATAGCTGTGCCACAAACAATATCAATCAATTTCTACGATTAAAATGATGAAAAACAATTGAAGAAAGAGTATGCTGACCCCAAAAATACAAACATAAAACTGAAGAAAAAGCATCAAGATATGTATAAAACTTTACCGACTCCCTTTCTCTATTTTGAACTTTGTTGGTCTCAACATTGAGCTTTCTTTTCTCATAGAAAGCCACCTTATACTCGTCAGCTTCCTCGATAATCTTAAACCTCATTTCTTTTTCCCTTTTCTCCTTCTCCTCTAGCAGAATAGCATTCTGACTGCATGCGAGAGAAGCCAAGGACATTAAGGATGTTGTTGGAAAACAAGTTTGGCACACTTCACACTAAAAATGATGAATCTTTTAATTGTTATGAGAGCGTAGATTTGTTCAGTAAAGTATATCACCAAAAGATCAAATAGTAAGCAAATGGCTGTTTTTCCATTACCAAAGAATTTTACCTCTGGTAGCCAAACAAACAAGGAATTTAGATACCAGTATAGTAATAATACTGTATATATTCCAACCAACAAACCTCCTTTTTGTGTATTAAATAATATTATATATATTTTTTAGCCAATAAACCTCAATTTGTTCATATATGGTAAACAAGCCTAAGCCTCACACACTAAGGCTTCATTTGGATGGGGGGAATGGGAAAAAAATAGGGAGGAAAGACTATTATGAGGGAAAACTCCCAAAAATACTAAAAAATTGTACTATTTTTGGGAGTTTTTGTTCTTAAATTTTCTTCCCATCCAAACCAAGGGCAAGTTCAGATTTACAAAAGGTTCAAATGGAAGAGATTTTATGTCTTCATTTCAGCTAAAGAACGGCATAAAAAAGATATATGACTCTCGGATATGATATTATTAATCCAATAAAAATTTACAACTGATGTTATTATGAACTAGGCTCCTTGCAACTGCACTATTCAAAGCTCCATACAACTTCTATAAATATGCTGATGATATGGTAACAATGGAACGTGACCAGATTCAGCATCAGTATGAAGCCTAGATTGCAACAACTGAATGGCGACAAGAGATAAGCTTTATTTTACTTTTCACACAAGATCAGATTAAAGAAAAAAGGTCAAACCCAATCCATAAGATAAACTCAGGAAAGGGATCCACAAAATGTGTCAAGAAAGATCAGATCCAATGCTCAGTAAATTTTTCCTCTTTTTCAAGAATCAAGATAGAACATCAACTGCAACTATTCGATCAATGGCTTAGAGATAGGTACGGATGGCCACCACCGAGACCCAGCAAGTTACTTGCAAACTAATCCTTAGATCCATATAAAAGGAGGGAGAAATGGAGGAAATCAGGAATGAAAGTCCATCTTCCCTATTAATGCAAACTGCTCCTTAGATCAACTAAACACTACGGAGAAATACGGAAATCAGGAATGAACCTTGTCAGCTGAAGAACTCGAGTGATCATCTCATATCAAATGTTATTGATCACTGTCCTTCCACAAACGAATTCAAAAGAGTTAGGATGCGAAATACCAACACTGCAAAGCCTGAAATCTATCCACCAACTAAAGTAACCCACAAAACATCCTCAAAACACCGTGAATGACTCCCTCACATAGAATTACACTAGATCCCCAGTAAAACTAGCATCTTCATATATTATCGAAGCTCAAGCGACTTATTTAATCAAAATTGGATTGAGCTATATTCATCAGTCATCAATTTGTTTCTTTCTATGCACGAGATCAAACATCCTTATGCTCGATGCCACAAGAAATCACGAGAAAAGGAAAATGAAAGAAGGAAAGTCGAGATCACCACATAATTTAACTTCTAAAGTAAAGCAAAGTCATCGCAGATCTAAGCAAGTCCGAACGAGATTTGACAAATTCAAAAACCAAACTGAAAGGGAATAAACTTCAAACACTCACCGGCGCCACTCTCGAAGAGCGCGACCTTCCTCTGGTTCCATCTCAGACGGCGCGGGAAGCACTGGTCCGTCTGAGACAAAAACACCGTCACCATATCCATTTCCGTTCTCATTCCCATTCTCCACAGGGACTGATTCGAATGGAGACTGAGAGTAATTGGGATTCGGATCACTGAACCCGAAGATCTCCGGCGACTCAGTGGCGGTGTGGTCAACAGCGACATCACCCTCGGTGGGAAATCCGCCGGAGAAGCTAGAGTAGCCACCATCGTAGGCAGAGTAGGAGTCATCTTCGTGGTGGTCGGCGAAGGGATGAGTGGAAGAAGAATTGACGTTCAACTCCTCGCCGTCGACGCTGAAGGCATCGAAGGAAGACATCTTTACCGACTATTCTCTCTCAAGAAAGCGTTTCGAGAGCTCCTTGTATCTCAGGATTTGCTTCTCAACCTTCTTTGACTATACCTTACGGGAAAAATATGGAAAACGCAGCGACAAAGGGTCTAAAAAAAAAAAAAAAAAAAAAAATACAAATAACAAGGAGTCATAATATCTCAGGCGTTAAAAAAATCATATTATCTATTATCATACTATTAATAATTAATAATTTTCATTAAAAAAATAAATAAATGATAATTTGAGTGAATTTATTGCTCTGCCACTCAATAGACTCAACCATGGATTTATAAAAAAAAATAATGTTACTTATAGTGAAAAATGTTGTTAAAGATAAACATTTTTTTACTTATAGTTGAAAAATGAACTAATAAATATAAAATCGTCGTAGTAATAACGTAATGATTACGGTTTTGTAACAATTTTGTTTTTAAAAACAATATTATTAGGTAAAAAAAAAAAAAAGAAGGATTGCTTGATTTTTTTTTAAAAAAAAACTTATTTAGAAAACTATTTTCAATAAGTATTTTTTTTAAAAAAAGTTGTTTATAAAATCTAAAATATAAAAAAAGTTTTTAATTATTTTCTTGTTTTTATTTTTTTGAAATCACCACTTATCCATTATGACACCATACTACCTATAATAACCGCTGTCACATGACCTCATGTTACTCCAAAACAGATTTTTTAAAAACAAAGCAAAACTTTTTATTGTTTTTCAAAAAACAGTTTTATAAAATTATTTTGAGGGGAAAAAAGCAGATAATAGAATCAAATAAGGCAGAAATGTCTCTTTTTAACAAGCAACTTTGTTATATACCAAAAAACCTTTATAGTTCTTGCTTGTTCGGAATAAGGATTAGAACCTTCAAAACAGCTATTTAATCATGATTTATGATATATAAAGTAAATATATGAGATATGTTTTATCTCAATTTATGAGAATAAACACTCTCATGGGTCTCAAAATCCCAAACAAACACATAAATACTAGTATTGCAGATCAGGAAATACTTATATTTTTATTTTTGCATATTTTTCACCAATTATATCAATAAAATCAACATAAATAGGACTTGCATGTTTTAAAATATAGGATTTATTTTTTCTCTCAACACCTGTTCAACAGAAATTTTAAATAACACCTAAATCTAATTATAAATTTATCAAAAAACTATTACTTAATAATCCCTAACAATAAATTTAAATGTTTGATAAATGTGATTAGTATTTATTTGAAGGATATTTTTAAAACAAAAACACAACTTCATCCATTAGCCCTCCGAAAAAGTTAACAACAAAAGACAGCAAACTAAATCCCCTTTGACCATAAATATAAAACATTTTTCATGTTTGTCAATATTTTCTAGTTTACCTTATTAATATTTGCTCAATAATAATCAAGGAAGATGACTAGGGTGTTCTAGAAAATACATACCACTCTGGTCCTATTTATAAGTCCCTGTTGACCAAAATTTTTTTGATCCTTTTTATAAATCCCCTTTAACCAAATAAATGAGATTGTGACAATTTTGCCGATATTAATTGTATCAATAAAAATAGATTGAGAAGAAAAAGTTGAAGGTACCCAATCATAAATGAGAGTAAAGTTGAAAATTAACCTCATAATCATTGAGCTAACTACCTCTTCTTGGTATGTACGATTTGGTCAAAAAATGACTTATAAATAGGACCAAAATGATATATATCAATTATCATAATTAACTTCTTTAATTTAATTTAATTAGTTAAATATGTCTCATAACCATCCCACATTAGGCCTTCCCATCATTTCATTTCATTGGCTGATCGTTACACGTGTCAAAGACAAACTAGCCCAATGAAGATGGAGGAAACCACACACCAACGAAAAGGAATAGAATGTGAAAAAATCGTGGACTTTCACAAATGAAAAGCTGTGTATTACATCAGTTAAGTTACAAGAATATGCACCAACTCAAAAGGACATGTTGGTTTAGTTAGTGGAAGCTGATTCCTCCATCCATCCAAGCACAGGGAACAGGTATTGAACAAGGTGATTGGTGAGCACGCGTGCCGTGCCTTACCTTCCAATGCCAATGCAAGGGTCCGGTTCCTATTTCCTACAGGCTCTCACCAAAATTTGCAGGCTGCCTCCAAGTGCCTCGCCGCAGAATAAAAGAACAGGACGAAGCACACGAGCACAGCCTCGCCGTCTAGTGAACCGTTTTAAAGCATTTGGAAGAGATACAAATGGCCCTGCATTTGCTGGGAGGACCAGGATGTGAAAATATGTTAAACACTTCCTTTTCAGGTACGCGCCTATTTCAACCTCACTTTCGTGGAGGTTTTAAAACTGACACTAAAGTGGGAGCTCTAACGTGGGTTTGGACCCAAACAGAAAGGACTGAAAGGCCAAACCCTGGCTTGATCCGCAGCATTCCGGCCAAACAACCACTCTCCGTGTTGATGTCTCAGACAAACATGTATGTACATGCCCCAACACCAGCCATATCGATTAGCAAGATGCAAAAGTGTGTTAGTTCGTGTCAAGGAACAGGAGGAGCATTCCTTGTAAATCTAGCAGAGGATGGTATTCGTTGCATTGTTCGAGGATATTCTTGTTTCAGGCGTTTAGTTGAAAATCCCTGCATGGACCTGCACAGAAACAGAAAACAATAAATATAAGAAGGGCAAAGATAGTTCAAAATGTAATAGAATATTGAACACTGAAATGAGTCTCAAAAAACAAAAAGGGACCATAAGCTTTTTATAGTCATAGAAGGCAACTTTATATGTATTTCCTTTAACTTTTTTACCCCGTTCTCTGTTTACCCTTATCCATATTAGTAAGTTTTCTATAAGGGGCTTTTGGCCTGAGGGATTTGGAGGGGAAGAAATTTTTGAGTCAGACTTAGAAAAAAAGGAATCTACAATTGCAATTGTTCTTTTTTTCTCTTTCCTTCGGTTCTAGCTGTTATGCTGAAATAAAGAATTGAGTTCGCATAGGCGTTTTGATGCTACTATGACAATAGCCTTTCTAGCTGTGTTATGTGACTCCCCATTTCATAAAGTATTCTACCTGATTTAATGACAGCTACTAAATATCCGGGAGATCCTTTTCATCACCCCATACGTTAGGTCTTGCCATAACCGGCTTGACTGGAAATATGCACTCTCATTTTTCTTTCCACCATGGCAGGCTTTTTCGTGACATTGCTTGCCGCCATACTTATATTTGTCTAGATGTAATCCAAGTGGCTTCAAATGTCCTACATACAGTTTCACTGTCATCACTTCAACTTTATCGTCCACCAAAAGCCCACCAATAACCTTGAGGAGCACATATGGTGAACCCATCGAAATCCACCAAAATCCGCCATTCACTTCTTCATTCCACCCACCATCTATTGAGAAGCTTCACCTTCAATCTCCTTCGGACATATTTACTACTATCGTCACACTCACACCCACCCTCCATCACTCAGTTATTTTTCCTTATTGCACCCATAGATGTAAAAATATTATAGTTTATGCGTTTGCTACATAGAGAAGACACATTGCAGAAGAGTGGTTCACATTTGTAAGCCATCCATAATGCAATAAAAGAATAGAAAATTTAGAAAACTAAAAGCGGCTAATTTTTTTTGGTCAAAAAAAGCGGCTAATAGAAGTAACAAACCTTGGGGAACCCTGTCTTTTTGTAGCGCACTGACCAAGCATTGTTCTTAGACTTCCAAGTGCCTTCTCAGCAGCCTAAAGGAAAAAGGCATTTCAGTACCCAAAAATATTTGATAGAAAACGAACAAAATTAAAAACATGATATTCTAGCACAATTTAAAGATAAAAACAGATATACCTGCATTTTAGCCTCATCCCACGTTAATCCCATCCCTTTGCCAAATACCTGACCATCTATTTCAACCTGAAACATGGAAAAATTAATTAAAATTTGCTGAAGTGGAAACATTCCTCATGCATTGCAAAAGGATACTCAAACTTCTTTTGAAAGAAACACATTAACCCAAAATAACAAAATTTTATGTATTTTAAAAATACTACTTCAATATCACCCAAAAGTACCACTTCAATGAATAGAGATTGATGATTTGCTTTTCTATTGATGTTGCATCAATAAGTAATAAATAAATAGTGATAGATAATTTAGGTTTTATATAATATATTGATGATTAGAGATAAATGACATTGGGGAGAGGGATAAATTTTTCTTTTCCCCGGTGACAGGAGGGTGATAAATTAACTGAAGCCAATAATGCTATAAAATCCAAAAGTATCAGGAAAATCATTGCCCAGTACAATCTAGACCCAGAATACAAAGACCAAAAAGTAAAGGACAATTTCCATCCTATGCTTTTCCCGTCCAACAACTCAACCCTGTACACGATAAATAATAATTGCAGAAATAGTAGAGCAAGCAAAGCTTGCATGTACTATTTTACTTCACACTGGACCTAACCGCATGGTGAGTCAGATTTCAAGAACAAAATTCAAACAGCAACCATAATGAGAAATGTTGTGCCTTAAACTGCCCCTAGAGGAAGAAAATAAAGAACAAACAATAAACATGCAAGAAATAAAAACAAACCATAAAGCTATGTTTATTTTCACGACTGAGAGTTCTAATGTTGTGATAAGTTCTTTGCTGCCACAAATGCTTAAATGAGTGAGCATATGAAAGAAAATAAAATCTGCACATCAACTGAACTTTTTTCTCAAACTGGGTGCTTTGTTCAGACCACTGAAACCTATCAAATACAAACCTGTGCATGAAATTCATCTTTCTGAACTGAATTTGTTGACACTGGAGTAGGCTGATGTTGAAAGCTAACACCAAGACCCTCCATCATACACTGAAAAAATACAGAATTTTAAGCATATTAAAAATGCCATCCTTAAGTGAATCTGGAAGTCTAGGGTGAACAAAAACATGAATCTCAATTTTTTAAATAACTTACCAATTCTTTGAGGGCAGAGATTGAACCCATTGGCCTCTTAGAGACTTCAAATGTAGGATCCAAAATTCTTGAAGACTCTGGTCCAGTGGAATATATAGGTTCATCTTTAGGCAAAGAATTAACATTACCCACAAAACCATTGTCACTTGCATTGGGAAATACACTGGCATCCCCATAATAAGAACCAGAATCAGCCTTAGAACGGGAGATATACACGTCTGCCAAAAAAAAAAAAACCAAAGTAACTTAGATTTCGGAATAAACCAAGAGGAAGGATTCTAAAGAAATGTGATGCCAAAATCATCAAATGCCATACAATTGACTCCCATGAAAATTTTCAATAGCACGTTTTAGCTCATTAGAACTCTTTATACAAAAAACAAGTAAAATAAAACTCACTATACAGCATTATACATATCAAGCCAAGTTATAATTGAATTGATTAAAAAATTTTACCAGCCAAGTGTCTAAGGGAATCCTCAGAAGCCTTATTTTGTGCTTCCCTTCGAGTTCTTCCAACTCCTTCACCAGTTTTTTTCCCAGCAAACCATGCCTGCATATAGGAATGAAAATGATGAGGTCACTCCTGCATAAATTCTGGGGGGCAAACTACAAAAAGACATAATCAAACAGCTGATGCCGCTCCCACAGGAAGCCTATTGAATCTAGTTTGAGCTTCGAACCAAATGAAAAAAATTTGTTCTGCTGGTCCATTATCCAGCTAAATCAAATCCAAATCTACTTCACACCATCCAACTATATTCTTGGCATATCAACGTAAATGACATTTTTACAATAAAAATTTATTGGTCCAAATCAATTATGTTCAGTTTACTACAGAATCAGCTTGTAATTTTTAAAAATAACAGATATTTAACCTAAATTGAAAGACCATTAAAAACAAACGAGTCCAAAACTTACAAAAGACAAAATATAAACTAGAAAAAAGATTCTTATAAACATTATCAACAAGGAATCAAAAAGTTTGGCCACCAAAGAGGAAGATACCTCAAATGAGAACTGTAATTCTTTACCAGAAACCAATGATGGCTTGAACTCCACCTGTTTTCAATAAAGCAAAAGTAATTCATATGACAAATTGTGAAACTAATTTAAGAAATGATTCCATCTAACTATTTTCTCAGTGATCATTCACCTTAGTTCCACACTTCATTGCAATTTCTTTCATTGCTCCAACAGGAGTATCAGCATGCATAAGAGAACGTCCAGATTCAGCGTCAAGATCCCTCAAGCTGGAAGATGACCTACTCAAGGCAATATCTTCACCTGTATAACAGGTAACAGAACCATCAACCCATGACAAAAAAATAGATATATATATATATATACACACATACACGCAGGGGAAAAGATAGATAACTGAAAAAGCAAATACGAGTGTTGTCAATTACTTGAGAAGGAATGAGAAGTGGAGAGTGTATGGTTTAATCTGGAGCGATCATCTCTAGTATACACCTGCATATAAATTCAGTACAATTGAATCATTAAATAAGACAAGAGTACGGCCTTCCAACAAAACATCAAACAAAAGGCCTAGACTTAGCCATTACCTCCTTTGACAGTCTAAGGCTCTCATGATGAATTCTATCAGAGGAAATAGAACTCTCAATCTTGGGGAAATATGATGGATGATGAGGTCGGTGCTTTTCAACACGCAAGGGTTCAGAATCAACAGGGAAATCTTTAGGAACTGCCCGGTTCAATTGCTGAGGACCCATCTCATCTTCTATAGGAAACCATCCCCCACGTGGCATTATGCGCGGTGCAGAAACTGGAACAGGGGGCCTGAGGGGAAATGGAGGCTCACTTGACGTATGCTCTCTTGTATCTTGCCCATGCTGCAAAATAAGAAGCCTACGCCTTGTGTCTGGATCCAACTCTGATTCGGGCACCTCACCCTCTTCTCTAGCAGGAGAACCATGTAAACTAGGTTCTGGAGGGGCAACTTGACCTATCGGCTTAGCTAGAGGAAACTGTACATTGGCCAATTGCATCAAGGATGCTTGTGTTGTTGGTGGAGGAAACGAACCAGAAGAAGACGCCATGTTGTGAGCGAGCCTGGGATCCAAATTAGAACTTGCTGGAGGAGCTGATATTGCTTCCTAGAATGAAGTACAGTTGCAAGAGAGTTATTAAGATAAGACAACTTACAAGTTCTGTTAAATGTAAATTATGAGTCTCATGTATACATTCAATGCTTATGCATGTTACCTTTAATCTTCTATCTACCTCAACATCTGCCATGCCATCGAATGAAAGTGGGTCTTTGTTTCCATTAGATGAGAGAGCATCATCCTGAAAGGAAGTGAAATAGAAATGCCGAAGCATGAGAGCACACACAGAGACAATTAATTAATAAGCACTCGAACAGGGTGTTTATAATTTAGTATGATATATGTCAAGCACCATAAAATTATAAGATAATAGCATGATCACATATTTGATGGTCATAGACAAACCTCTGAAACTAAATAATTGCTCACATCAGGCGTAGAAGGGATATCTTTCATATCATCTTCATAAGCAATTTGAGGAATCTTTTGTAACAAACCATCATCAAATTCTCTGTCACCGAATCAGAGGTTGTAATCAGGTCCAAGAATCATGTTTACCATAAATTCAGGTTGGAGAAAAGTCAAATGCTCAAAAATACAGTTATAGTACTAAAAGATAATGTGTTTTCCCAATTCGGCATGGAAATAAGTTAATGGATGAAAATTCTTTTCCTTGTTTAAGATGCGCAAGATGAGGCCTAAAGATTTGAGTTCTTACTTAAAGAAGCCGCCCCTAACATTGCAAGCAACATTTCTTGCAACACACAAGACAGGGACAGCATTGCTTGCCTACAACACAAATAGGTTAGATGAGTTTAGATTAAAAAGGGAAAACAAATGAATATCCTAGCCATTAAATATCCAACAATAAAGATGAGCCCATTTACTTCAGCTTGAGGTGCATAGTAGGGAGCAAATGCAGGGACAACATGCACCCGAGGTTGATCTTTCTCTTCCCATACTTTCAGGCGATCATCAATTACCAATGCCATCTTAGGATGACAGAAGCCATCTTGGAAGACATTGAACAGTGACTTCTTCAAACCTATTAAAACATATACAATCGCCAAAGAAGCATTAAAACAAATGAATTGGTGCCAACTGAAACACAATATACACAATCAGGTGTAGACAAATTATATAGCAGCATCATTAGCATACTCAGAAATTGTGAATTTTAAAATGCAGGTACTGATGTATAGAATTTCATTCAAAAAGTAAAATGAATAGATTGAAAGTACATGCTGCTTACCAGACTTGACACACACAATGCGGTCCAAAAGCTCTTTGGAATGAATCAGATTAGAATCTGGATCAAGAAGCCTCCACATTTCTAGTGCATAATCCCTTTCAGCCATTGTACAAACATAGACCTCAAAACGCTTGCGCCCTCTCGCAGTCAAGTAGCCCCGAAGATCCTCCCATGCAGGTCTCAGCCTTACAAGTACACTTGTATCACGAATCTTTACAAAGAGAGAAGTTTTTGTTGTCAGATTAACAACACACAAGTACATCTAATTATAAGATTAGAAAATTGATAAAAACATAGACACACCAGCGCATGCTTACATCCCAAATCAAACATCAAAGCATCTGGCTACAGATATCTCAGCATGCGCTTCATGTTTCAAGGACAGAAGCTAAAGAAATACTAAAAACGTAAATGTAAATATAATACCACAAACTTTACCAATGTTTCAAAAACAATGCGAAGTAAAATTAAAACTACAAATAATAAAAAGTGTCAGAGTTTAACTGACCCTGAGAAAAACCAGAAATGTCATTGATAGAAAACAGAATAATAGAGGAATTATACCAACAGAAAAAGGAGCACAAGAACTGAGGTTTGCTGTAGACCCAACTAGATAATTGAATGTATACAAGTTATACCTGTGGATTTATGCGAGTCAGAATAATGTTCTTTTCCTGTAACCGTATCAATGGTCGGATTAGAGGCTGATGACAGTCAGAATATGCTGGAACAAGTTCTGATTGAACTTTTATCACTTTTCCATTATCAACAACCTGATCATTTTCAGCATATTGCTTCAATATATTTTTGTCATCTTGATAGCGTTTGACCTCTGCCAGCATACCAGAGATCCGCTGTGGATCTACCTCTGTGCTCAATTTCCTCTGGAGAGCTTCAATTCGATCCTCAAAGGAGCGCATTGTATTTGCAACTATAAGGGTTTCATCAAGATCAAACACTATTCCCAGACATCTAAGATTTAACATGACTAGACATGAATTGTAAAGTCCTGGCGCCACAACAAATCCCCAGAAACACGGTCTGTCATTACTTCGTGAATACATTGCGACCAAGTGTAATTCTTCACCACATAGTGGCATTACAGCAGTCTGCGGTGCAAATTTTTTTTTTTATCACAGTTAAAAATCTAGCAAGAGATTAAGAAAAAAGATGGTGATGACTATAGATAATTGGGTCATAAACAGAAATAATCAATGCAAAAGGAATGGCAGCGGACGAGGGGGTTATTATATGGCAAATGCATTTTTATGTATTAGATGCAAGCTGAGTTCACAACAAACTCTTACAATTAACCTTCTCTCTACTTAATGCTAATCCTTTAGTCCCCTAACTAGCTAACAGACTACTAACCTGCCATGTGCCATAGGTGATAACCATTGATAGTTCTGAAATATTCAGAATCATAAACGGCCAACCCTATATCAATTCTTTGAAGTCTGCACTTAGACTTGACTTTAAAACTTAAATTAATCTTAACGCTTTCATCTGCAGAAAACCTAAACATGACCATAAATACTATATTTAACTGTCATAACATAGTTTAACATGATGAGCAGCCGTTTGAAACAATATTATAAATTGTGGATCAATCAGAAACAAGAGTCATGTCAAAAATCTGCTGGTCTCAAAACTAGCACTGCATAACATAGCAACCAATTTTGTTCAGTTAGTAAGGCTGAATACTCTGCTAAAGAGGTGTATAATGGAGTTAATCATGTGGCGGCCTTGATTAGCCAGTTCACCGCAATGAGTTCAAAACAGCAGAATTGAAAAGTTCAGATAGATGTTAGCAAAGTTAATGCATAAGCGGGTTCGCCTAGATGGCAAAAAAATTCACTGCAATTTCAACAGAAGTCCTGTCAGATTTTGTCCAGTGTCCTTTGAAAGATGAGTAAGGTTCTTTGGGAATATGGGTTTCTTTTGAAAGTTCAAAAGATTGGTAGATTAGTAAGGTTCTTTTGGAATATGGGTTCTTTTGGAAGTTGTTTTGCTATACCTTGTTCTCCCTGATACATGAGGAATGCAAATGAAAGAGCGCGTCCTGCGTCTGCAGGGTCTTTGACTCCATTTTGAAGCAAACACCACATGAGGTAATGGTATGAAGCACGGCAAGTGGTGGGCACCTCTCACTCGGTTGCGAGAAGTGGCTTATTCTGATTTCCTTCACATCGATGTTCTTGTTCTCTCCTGGGTATATTTCTACTTCCCCCACTATCACCTCCCCTTGGTACACCACCGATTTATACATATTTCCTCCTTCCAATCACAAACTCGGTATTAGACTTTCATAAAAATTGTGTAAGTAACCTCAACAATTTGTATCAGAGTTTCTTTCAGCAGGAAAAATATTCATCGTCGTTCAAGAGTACTTTAGATTCATCCGATTTTTGCATTATCAGAGATATAAAAAATTTAGGGGCTTTTGTTTCCAGGGAAAATATTAGATCCGTGATTGATGATGATGAAGAAATGAAGATGAACAATTCAAAACCCTAGACCTCCTCGCTTTGCGTGATAGGTAACTGGTGATCCTTTTTTGTAATTGGTGTGGTATGCTAGATAGGGTTTTGATGATGGTGATGATCGTGAAGATGATAATTTGAAGAACAGGGCGTCGAATCGAGATCAGAAGAGAAACCCTAGATCCAGAAAACGAAAGGTCAAAAGTAGTACCCTCCAATGCGTAAGCTGAAGTGCTAATAAATAATAAATTCCAATATTAAAAATAAAAGTTGAAAAATTATTGGGGGAGCTTTTATTAATAAACTCAGATTGATTATTTTTCCTAGATTTTCGATAAAAAATAATAATAATAATAGATTCGAAAGTACGCAAAAAATTGTGGGTCTCTGACGCAAAAAATGGTAGGGGGCGTAATCGAAATAAGATTCCGAAATTCGGGGTTGCAGTGATATTATAAAGATTTGAGGACATATGCTTGGGGAGGCCAGTCTAGAGAGCACGTGTCGATCCTTTATTGGTGGTTGAGTACGTGGTTATGATGACAGATGCTGGTTCTTTGATCATAACACTGAATTTGAATGCCAGTGACACAATCGGGCGGGGATGCTAGATTTTTCTCTCAGCAAACGCGAATAAAAAATAGGAAAAATTATAATGAAGGACCTAAAAAAAATAATATTTATTAAGAAGGATCATAAAAAGTAGTAATTATTTTAAAGGACCAAAAATTAAAATATTAAAATAAAAGGACTAAATTACCCTTAATCAGATTTCCTATCTTCTCATTAACTAAATCTGGAATGATTTTTTTTACATGAGAATCTAGAGTAATTGATGGATAATAATAAATAGATATCAATTCAAATAATTCTTTTTCTATTGTAGAATCACTCAAGATTATTATGTTAGAGAAAAGATAGGAAAAATGGAGCTTTTTATGTTATAGCGAAAGGAAAGAGAGATTTGGTTTCTTTAACCACGTTCTTCTCTTTTGATGGGGTTTTTCTGAGTTAAGAGCCTTTTACTTTATTTTCTGTTTATCTGAGAATGGAATAACTGGTAATATTGAATGAATATCAAGTACTTTTGGTTGCCTCAGCATAAAAAATCTCAGCTCTAACACTGCAGACGGTTGCACAACCCACGAGGCTTCTTCTGCCACAACCATAAAAAGCTCCATCTTTCCTATCTTTTATCTAACATAATAATCTGGAGTAATTCTGCAATGGGAAAAGAATTATTTGAACTAATATCTATTTATTATTATATATTAATTACTTTAGATTCTTATGTAAGAAAAATCATTCCATATTCAGTTAATAAGAAAATAGGAAGAAATAATCATTCCAGATTTAGTTAATGAGAAGATAGGAAATCTGATTATGGATAATTTAGTCCTTTTATTTTAATTTTTGGTCCTTTAAAATAATTACCACTTTTTATGGTCCTTCTTAATAAATATTATTTTTTTTAGGTCCTTCATTTTAATTTTCCCTAAAAAATATGGTGCGAAAAATAATTAATAATTTTTGTGTGAACGTTAATGGTTTTTTTTAAAAAAAGAAACTCTTAATGGTTAAACTTAAAAGTGAGAATGATGATTATGAATGGTGATGATAGTTATAAAGTTTTTTTTTTTTAATTATAAGACGAGGAGAGGGGGATTCGAATTAAGAACCTAAGGAGGGATACACATCCCAATACCATCGTACTACAAGGAGTACTGGTGATAGTTATTAAGTTAATACAATACCTTTTATAAACAATTTTCTCTTTATTAAGGTTGATCCTTTTTATAAACAGTTTTCTCCTTATATCTCAAAATTTAGATTAATTTTTCCTTTTATGCCCTATTAAGTATACATCTTTATCTTAATTATCTCTTACCCACCAGTAATCCTATTTTATTTACTCATTTATAATACATTATCTCTTATATTTTATACTCATACTTTTTTATATTTGTTACTCATTCTATCTCCTATGCTTTTTTCATAAGTAGAACTAGAGTATGCTTTGAAGAAACATGATATTTTTGAAATATTTATTGTTTTTAACTAATCTTAATCGTCAATTTATTTTTCACAATAAGATAAAATTACTTATAAAAAGGACCCGGAGTATATAAAACAACATTTTGATGCATATATAAGATTATGTTTTATTTGCCATTAAATAAAATAAAAGTATATTTTAATGAAGAGGGAAAACTAAAAGACAAAATGTACTATTAGTTATTCTTAAAAATACATGTTAAAGTCTTCCCAAAAAAAAAAAAACTTGAATATGAATCATTAAATTTATTTAGTCTAAAACTTATTTTCTTATCAATGTAATTGTAAATTATAAAAGTTTGATTTTAGGGGAAATTAAACTAAAGGATCGAGAAAAAATAATATTTATCATAAGGAATCATAAAATTATAATTACTTAGAAGGAGATAATATCATAATATAAATTTAAAATTATTAAATTCCCCCAATCAAATCTCTTGTATTATTTTTTTATTCATAATTAAAAAAATAACTAAAATTAAAACTAAAAATGCCCATCATGAATCATATCTTTTTTTATAGGGAAAAATATTTCTCCTGTCAAGTGATCCTAAAATTACGTCGTTTTGAATTAATGAAGGGTGTGTTTGTAATTTCAGGTGAATTAATGAAAGGTGTTTCTGTATTTGCACTCTTCATTAATTCACCTGAAATTACAAATACACCCTTCATTAATTCACCTGAAATTACAAATACACCCCTCATTAATTCAAAACGACGTAGTTTTAGAATTACTGGAGATAACTCTATCTCCAGGAGAAATCCTTTACCCTTTTTTATAATATATTATTTAATTAACAACCGTTAAACTCATATTTTTTAAAAATTTTATTTTTCACCAATTTATATAATCAAGTTGCGATTTATATTATCAACGTTAATATCAATTAAGTTTTTTTTATAAAAATAAAAACTAAACTTATTTCATATTTTTCAGCATACAATAGGTTAATTATATTATATTTTATTAACATTACATGAATTTTTTAACCACATAAATTTCTTCTGAAATAAAAATAAATCAGACAAACTTTCTTGGTTTAACATATATAATAAATGGGATAGGATATTGTTACTACCATTTTTTGTTACTTACTACCACTTTTCTACCGTTAGATCAGAATCTTAATAGAAGAGAAATTATAAAGGTAGATTAGATTCTGATCTAACATTGGAAAAGTGGTAGTAACATTGGTAGTAACAAAAAATGGTAGTAACAATATCCTATCCTGTAATAAATTATAAAAAACTTGAGTTTTATTAAAATTATATAATTCCATTTTTAATTAAAATTTTTGTTGGTTTTTAAAAAATTATAGTTTTTACAAGTTGAAGAAGCGTGATTTTTTTTTTTCATAGATATATTCAAGTTGTGAAAATTCAGAAAATTATTGTTTAATTTAATGAAACTTAGAATTTTATAAAAATAGTTTTAAAAATAGGATGTGGAAGAAAATGTAGGAGTAAATGCATAAGATTTTGTTAGGAGCATTTTAGTACTTCTCATTTTATATTTTCATATTTAATCCTTCTAAATAATTACAATTTTTATAGTCATTCTTCATAAATGTTCTTCATTCTAATTTTCTCTTGATTTTAAAAGTATGTCTAATGCTTCAAAACACCAGCAGAAAGTAGTGAAACATTTTTTTAATTACTTTATATGCATATCGTAATATCTATCTGGAAACTTGGGTTTGTTTGCTTCTGTTTATATATACTGAGTGGGAAATGATGCTCTAGAATTCTAGATTTAAATTTATATATATAAAAAATAGTTCACAAAAATAATAAAAATTAAAATTAAAATATAAAAAACTTCACCCAAATACCACTATGGGTGGTTAAGATGGGCAAAATAGAATCCTAACGTCAAGTTCGTGTTTAGTAATCAGCACCAAATCAATGCCGATATAAATATCTCAAAATATTTATTTATTTTCAACGAGAATATAGAAGGATCCGTGGCATGATGATACAAGTACAAGGGGGGAAAAAAGTCAAGGAGCAATTTTGTCATAAAAAATATGAAAAGGGGAGCAAATTTTGTCATAGCTATCATCATAGTTAATTTTGACCGTTAATTGATCAAATATGCTGAGTTGATAATCGACACGTTATCCATGTCATTTTTATGAAGATGCAAATTTGCCTAAGACCAAACACATGGTAATTGGTCAGACTTGTAAACTATTTTCTGATTAAACCTATATATGAAGTACTGAGATGCTATGAAAATGATAATGACATAGCTTAAAAGAACCATGTACGACCTACAAGTTGTCAAGTAACAACTCTCACTTGCAAATATTCTCCAACATCGAATGGGCTAGAGAATTGAACAAGTGACATTCAATTTTAGGAAATGCATTCGTGCTGAATAGTGGAGTTGGTGAAGTAAGAAACGGACATGTATGTCTTTATTTTTCATGGAATCATAACACATGAGGTGTTTTGCCATCAACCAAAAGGGTGTGTGAAAAGAAAGGTTTAATCTGATATGCTTTGATGAACAAGCAATAATAACTTATGCCAAGAACCTTCGCCACACAACAAGACTAAATACATAAACAATTTGATCCCTCTTTGCAAAAGACATGGTTGCTGGAAAGCAAGCTGTAATTCAACACCTTCCTACTTACAAAAGTGTTTGCATATCCCCTTATAAAGCCCGTAATTAAATATTCGTTAGAAATATAGATTAAGGACTTAGGCATGTGTGTATCACAAGGTCTTGAACTTTAAGGAATAAAAGAAATACATTCCTATTATGTACATTTTGTGTGACTACATACATATATGTGTGAGGTATATAATAACTAGTATGTCGTACAGGTTGAGGTTGGACCACTCACACGGACAACAATCTTCCCCTGTTCACCTTGGACATAGAAGGTAAGACAACAAGCGAACATCATGAGATGGTTGAGAAGAATCATTGCATGAATGTCGCCCCAAATAAGTTTGGGATAAGATCTATATGTGAAGTAAATTGAATCATGGATATGTGTGATCCATGAAACTTGTAGCCAAGTAGAGAACTCTTCTCCAAAGACATCACAAGGAGTTAGGGGTTGAAGAGTTTTGGTTCAAATACTGTGAGTACCTAGAACATAAGTCTGTATGGCTCCAAGAAACCAAAATCGACATACACTCTCGCAAACAAAGATGAATATCGTAGAATGCAATTCATACTGCATATGCTGATAGAAGGAATCCACAACAAGGAATGTAGATAGAAGATCTTTGTTCTATTGCAGTGTGAGTCCCGGGAAGGAATCGAACCTTCCACGATGCCCTTAAGATTTGACGACATCATGAAGGACTGACTTGGTGACAACTACTTTAGCTTGCACCTTATGGTCATGAGTGATTCGATCTAATAGGTCAAACACTAAGAAAGTGACCAGGTCAGCCTTAACTGATGACTAATAAGAAGGAAGACTTACCTTGAAATGCGCAGTTGTCTTGTGTTTGCAACCAGCCCCTTACTAAGTCATTTGTGAATAACTTGTAACTGTGGATAGTACGTAATGAGGAGGCTATACGAGTTATTCAAGAATTAACTTGAGTGGCATTAGACATGCCATGAGAAATGAATGTGGGTGAATCTAGGGTATCTAAGGCAATATGTATACACACACACACACACACTATTAGCAAGTACAAATCAGGTGTCCTTAATATACAAGCACCCAATTTGAGGATGTTGTGCCCACACAGACACAACAAACACTAAGTATGAATCAAGACAAATGTGATAGTCACGCAATGGCCAGCCCATCAAGTGCGAGTGTGAGATGTTGGAATTTTTGGATCTGAATTCGCCCTTGATAGGCCAGATTAATTAATTGGGAAATTAGAGCAAATCCTAATTAATTGGTTAATGAATTAAGATATTAATTAATTAATCGGATGAGAAAATTATAGATTGTTGAGTAAATTGTGAGTCAGATAAATAATTGAATGAGATTAGTTATATATATTTAAATATCGAATTTAATTTATAACATTTAAATAATCCAACTTTAGTTATGAAATGGATAAAAAAATTATTTTATATTTCATTTGACCGAGTAAATAGAGGGTCTTTCCATTAGTTCTATTCACTCTCGTCATTGAGCTTTTTTGTCTCTCTCACTTCCTCTTTATTTCTTTGTTGTGTGGTGCTTTGTTGTGCCACACCATTTGGGCTTTAATTCACTAGTAGTCCAAACTAGTTTAATATTTTACATGGGTTGCTCAGAGAATCGACTGGTGGAGCTTTGAAGGTTTTACCCTGATCTAAACATGGATCCGTCTAGTATGCTTTCTTCCTCTTAATTTTCCAACATTATGAAATTAAGTGATTGATGGAAGAAGATGGTGTAGAAGCGATCTATGACCTTGGATCGTTGACGTTAAGGATTGTTAAGGAAATTAGAATGTTGAGGATAATGGTTGCAGAAGAAATTGGGTTTTTTAGAGTTGAATTGTTTAACTTATTTATTTTATTGTTGCTTGTGAATGATTGGTATCTATATTGATAATGTAGAGCTTTCTTGTGACCGATATTGATCGTACTTTGCTCCTCAATTTAAAGTTAAGCTTAGAGTTGAGGTAATCAGAGTTAATTTATTCTTTATGCATGTTTTAGGATGTAAGATTATTTCAAAACCTTACTTTCATATATAATACTTGTATGTATTTTGGAAAATCAAGTGTATGTTTGGATATGAACTTAGTTCAGTGAAGCAATGTATTTTTCAATTTGTATGTAAGATTTGAGATTATGATTGAGAGTTGTTATTATTTTGATAGAATGATGTATATGATTTTGTAGTCATGTGAAATGCTTTCGAAAACTATATATTAATATCTATACTATGTTTGATGTGATGGAATATGTCGGGTTTTGAAGGAGATGACAAATTACTGTGCCTCTCAACTCCCTCTTATTCTTGGCTCGGATTTAAGTTGAGTTGGTATGGGTGGACACCTTCTTGCCTCGGCTTGATACAAGTGGTATGGGAGGGGGTCAATTGAACTTGAGGTGGCTAAGTATCCTTTAGCCGAGTTGACTTAGCACTGATGGTCTGAACCCAAGTCTAGAGGAGATAAGGTAGAGTATGATGGATGGGTGGGTTGATTGTTTTTGCCTAATAGTATCATTCTATTATTGAAAATATTATTATTATGATAGTTAAATATGCTTCTCTGACTTACAATCATTTTTTGCATACTTTGTAAATTAATTTTGGTTACTGGGCTCTATGTTTCACCTCGTCATTGTTAATATTTTTCAAGTGATACCTCTAATTCTGCTAGAGGCTAAGGGAAGCAACCATAAGCATAGCATCGTGAGCTTTGTCCTCTTTTAGTATTAATGTTGTATTTATTTCTATATTGTCATATTAGGACTCTTATATTTTTGGAAATATTATATTTATTGTTTTGGATAACTGTTTAAATATTGTTGGGCCTAAGGCCCAACTTTGTATACTTTGATATTTTGGTAGATCCACAACTATATCTTGTGTTGGAAATTATTTTGTGTATGCCATTTGCTATGCGGTTTAGTGTTGTAAAACTTATGAGCTATGTTTTCTCTCTTTTATTATTTGTGCCAAGAGTAATGGATTTTTTGTAGTGGGTTTGTAAATGGGTTTTGTGCCATGGACCTCGATGTGTTTTATCAACTGAAATGCTTTCTGCTCATTATTTGTTGTGCAAGTGGGAGTCTGTTGGAAATTATGCCCTAGGGGCAAGTCATTGTTCTCCATTAAGTTATCACTTCATACGCATGTTTATGGTAATAACTATATCCCTGGATATATCTTATAGATTATCCTAAATGTCACTGGTCGGTCATCTACGTGGGAGCGAAAATGAGTTAAGACCAGTATGACTTTGATGAGGTATGGAGATACGAATCAAAGTCATGGGCACTTGTAAGAGTACACGGTGCTGGACCGACCCACTATGAGAAAGCTGCATGGATTAAGTCATAAGCTTATCTCATGTATAACCGCGTCACAACGCCCTATGACCTGAGATCATCATGGATTCCTACATGATGAGTCATTGGTCTTTGACCTAGTCAAAAGTCACCTTTGACCGGGTGATGATAAAGGCTGGGATCGGGATCAGTGGTTTTCATGCGGAGGAATGTGAATGGTCAAGATGGAATTTGTCCCTCACATTTGTAGAGAGATAATACTGGGCCCCTCGATGAGTGAGTCTAAGAAATGTATGGCCATACTGTGATGGAAAAGAGTTTCCATTTCACTTATTAGACTACTCGAGAATCGAGAAAGTAGTGGTCAAGAACATGAAGTTGACATTATCCATGCCTCATCCTTGACCAAATTATCGCGTGACAAAAGGGACGTGACATGGTTGTACGATAGGTTGTATCGTGTCATCGATCCCCATGTGAATTGGGTAGTCGCAATGTCTTGTTAGGGGCTGCTTGCGACTTGTGGGCTGATACGGTCTTGGCCCACTGCCAATCTCATATGGGCCTGCAGGGTCGCACACAAGAATAATCCAACACGGGTAAAAGTGTCCAGATTCATTGAATCTCAGATTAATCTGAGACTAAATGAATACTGAATTTAATCTAGGATAAATATATATATGTATGTATGTATATATATATTAAATTCGAAAATAATATAATAATATTATTTAATGGAGATTATAATATTATTATATGATATTTGTTTTATATTTAATTTATCGGATAAATTAAATATCTAAAACAAGTAGAGATATTATATTTCATTTGATTTTCGAATAAAGATATCATTATCTATTTAATTTAAATTGAGATATTGTATCTCAAATTTAATTAAATAGATAGATATAAGTTCTCGGATTTAATTTATAGAGATAAATTAAATCAGAAGGCTTTTAATTTGAATTAAATAAATACATTAGATTAAATCTATTAGATAGATTTAATTATTTTTTTTTAAAATTCAAAATTAATGGGGATTAATTGTGAATATAATACGCCGATGGGTTTAAAAAAACCTACGGGACTTTTAGTCGAGCGTATTAGAAAGCCGCGAGAAACCCTAGAGCGAAAAAGAGAGAGACGCACAGTTCGAGGCGCTAGCACGCTGCCGTGTCCGTGTTCGGAGATTGTTCGTGTGGATACCGGTAGAGGAAGCCGATTCTAAGAGTCGTCTTCTGCTGATCGAGAAGGTAGCCCACCAGTTCAAAGAGAACGAGACGCGAACGAATTCACTACAGTTTGGGTTTTCTTGATCACGATGAGACAATGTGCGCAAAGGGTTTGTGTAGATTCTTGATCTACTAGTTCGCTAAAATCAAAGGAAAACCTCCGGCTCTGAATGATTCCGAGTTCTCTATAAGGTATGATTCGGGTTCCCTAGCCTTGATTTAAATGCACCTGAGTGATCCTGGGGACGAGATTCGTAGAAAATTTTAATCCGCTGCGTGTACGGATCCCAACATTGTCAAACCATCATGGTCAATTGTTTGCATGTGAGAAAGGGTATTTTCACAATTTATCATTGTCTATACTCAAGTTGTTATTGTATTTATTCAACTTGCCGAGACACGTAACAGGGCTTAAGAAGCTCAAGTTGTCAATTAACCAAGTAGTTAATCGATGAACTCAAGTTGTCACCAGAGCTCTAACTCCTGGTGATGGTTCTTTCCTTTTTTTAAAAAAAATAGAGGCATTTTGATAAAAATAAAATATTTCAAAATCTCAAATTCATCTTTGTTGTAACACCCCAAATTTCATACTTCAAATTGTGTCGGTTGACACTTAGTTTTAGAAAAATCAACAAAGTTTGAGGTGCTACCACTCAGAGTAATGCGGAATGGAGAGCATGCACTAACGTTTGGACAATGAGTAACTGATATAAAATACCAAGGTATAAACTGGTATATTAAATATTTTCCAAAGAAATATTCATGTGATACAATTACAGAACTTGTGTATAATTACAACTCTTGAATAGTAATTATACATCCTTAAACCAAGCCTTTTACTAGACTTGTAGCAATGAACCCAACTCAGCTAATCAAACGTATTTGGCCAAGTTGGTGTATAGTAGAAGTCCCCCCCGTCTTTCACGGCGACTTATTGACTGAACCATATCAATTACCCCTGCCTTCGACATCAAACGGTTTGAAGTAACTTCGTTAGATTCATGCCAGAAACTAGTCTCCAGTGACCTTCATCAGGCTCCCCTCTCGATCGGTGCCTCTTCGCTGTTCTGTCCATCAGTGCCTCTTTTCGGCTCTGGTTCATTTCCTGAACCTTAGACAAATCTAAGGTCCAATACTCATCGGACCTCAGGTAACAGTTAACCTTTATAGCAAATATGATGATATATGATAGATATTCATTACAAATCAGTATCAACCATACATAGCACACAGCACATGTAATGTTATCCACGTTTGCACTAACCAGTGCCATGATAGCTCCTCGTGTCCTCAGCGCTAGGAAAACTCAACGACATTATCAAGACTATAACCCGTATAAAGTTGAATGTATAAACAGCGACCTAAGACAGAGTTTTAGCCACGGTGCATGACTCAAAATATAGTCTTGTCCATCACCTTATGAATCACTCAATCATATATAATCATACAAGATATAGACAATTAAAGTTACTAGTACGCGAACGTACATTTCACCATATGATTGGCAAAATGCCCGACTATTTGAATCCGACTCCGGACTTCCCGGATATCCTATATATTATCGTCGAATTATTATATGATATTGTGATAAATATCATATTGCTTAGAATAATATCCTAAAGGTTTAATTTACCCTCCTACCCTTGGAGGATAAATTATTCCAAATTTTCCCCTTTAATTTATTAAAAACGAAATGCTGGATTTTCTGGGTAGATTTTGTAGCAACTTTGAAAAATCATAATTAATTCTACAAAAATCATTTTTGAGTGCTGCAAAATTTCTCATGACCCTTGACATGTCTATTTTCAAGGAAAAATATTCCCAGAAGCCAGAACATCAAGAATCATTCCCAAGTTTTGTGTTTTCAAACACTGTTCAGATTTAAATAAAAAAACGTGGCTTAACTTCAAGAATTTTTATCTCATTGTACAAAACTCAAAATGCTACATATTTTATATATTTGGAAATCCCTACATGTCTACTGTATTCATGTAAAATCTCGTGATTTTTAAAGATCATTTGATGCATAAAATAATAGCCTCAAAGTGACTGACTTGAATAGCCCAATTTTTACAACATTTATCTTAATGATCTATTGATTCTATAAATTATTCCCTAACATATTTTCCACTCCATTTTGCGTTTTAAAAGCAATGGAGACTTCAAAACATGAAAGGGAATTTTCTTAATTATTTCATAGATTAAACTACTATTTTATTAAAGAACTTAAAAAGAACTAAAGACTAAAGCTTATGAATTAGATAACTTACTCTCGAAACTCTTTGCTACTCCTCCCTCCCTCTTGCTCCAAGCCTCTCACTCTTCACTTATGAGAAGATGTTGCTTGGTTTTGGTATGAATAAATGAAGAGGAGAGCCCTCTATTTATAGGAAAATCTCAAGCCCAATGTGGGCCCCACCATTTGCCTCTTCCTTAATCTCAACCATTGGATCTAAACTTAATCAAAAAGTTTTAGTCTCCTTCATCCACTTATGCTAAAGGACTTTTGGGGCTCTTGTGATGTCATCTTGATGACTTAATCAAGGTTTAGGTGTCCCCTAATGCCACATGTCCTTATTGGTTTGTTAGTTAATCATAGCCATTAATGCTTTATTAATTAAGCTTTATGCAATTTAATCCTTACTTAATTACTTCCATTGTCTTTTATGAAGTTGAAGACATATGCTACTAACCTCAATTAGCACAAGCTAACTTGCTAATTATGATTTACTAATTTATGTTAATTTGGCTAAGGGTCTTCATAACCCGTTCTTTATTTCCTTTGATTATAAATTAATTACTTTTTTTTACGTGCTATTTATATCACATTAAATAGCCCCTAAATAATGTCTCATAATTAATCATTGGTTAATTAATTTCTTAAAATGAAATTTGGACAAAAATATAATCAGTAGATTATATTTCTTTGAGACACATATTCATCTTTGTATTTTGCTAATTATTTGCTAAAATACAATATTTACATGAATTATGAAAATTAGGGTATTACATTTGTGACTTATGTGTCATTTCCATGTTTTAATAGTCCTTTTGAGGATTTATAAGTTCAAATGATATTTAAATAGTATTTTCTATTTCCTTCTTTTTGCCAATGAGTTAGATATGGTAGAAGGCTTTAGTCTCTTATAATATGGTGAACCAAAATTTGAATTTCTACTGAAAGAGATACCCAAATTTAGTATTTGACTATGTTTCAAATAGGATCGCTTGCAATAGGAGGGTTAATCTGCGTATAGATTTTTTTTTTTTTTTTTTGAGTAGAAGCATTTATACAATATTTATATAACAAAGAGAGGGGTGGTTTAACCAATTTAACACAAGCGATTTGGGCCGCAAAAATCCCAGCCCAGAATTAGAAACTAACCCGTTCGGCCCTGAATATAAACCTGGATTTACCCCTTTTCATATTTTTTTGATACAAGGCATTAGGGAAGGGGGATCGAACCCAGGACCAGGAGAGAAATTAATCCCAATACCACTGCACTACTAGTAGTGCTGGTACCCCTTTTCATATTGTTTGTGTAAGCTTGTGTTCATTGAAAAAATATCCATATGTTATAGCAAAAAAAATATATATATATATATATATATATATATGTTATTTTCTTCAAAGATTTACATGATGCATAAGACATACCAAAGGTGCAAGTAATTAAGATTAAATTATATACAAAAAAAATTAAGATTAAATTCGAATTATGGAAAGCAGGGTTTGCATTACTTGTTGTTCGGTGAAAAGATTGCTTTACAGTGACTCAATCTCTGATTACTTGTGATTAAATCTAAGCATTCTTTAAAAAAAAAAAACAGTTTTTTTTTTCAGGTTAAATTCTATGGTAGCTTTCCAATTTTACAGCTTGTCTATCACATATAACTTTGCAAGTGAATCAATCATGATCTTTGTGGTGTGTGCGCCTTTTTATTCATTTTCTAAATAGTTTATGGGAAAAACACTTTTCATGTTGTATGAGAAGTCTATTGTCATGTCACACACATACGAAATGATAAGACCTACACACACACATATATATAAGGGAGAAACACTTCTCATGTTATAGGAGAAGTGTTTTCTCATGTTACACACATATAAAATAGTGGGACCCACACACACATATATATATATATATATATATAAAATTAACATTTTATATATATGCGGGTCTCATTATTTTATGTGTGTGTAGGAATATTCTTCTTCTCATGCAACATGAGAAGTTTAAACCCCTATATATAATTAGCATTTTATATATATGTGGATCTCACCATTTTATGTGTGTAGGAATCTTCTTCTTATGCAACATGAAAAATTTAAACCCTATAGTTTATTTTCTGATCATTAAGAAGCTCGTAAGAAAATTAATCTAAAATAAGGATATGTGTTCCACTGAAATTGTTTATAATTTCAGGTCATTGTGAAAAAAAAAAATACTCAACTTTTTAACACGTGCATTCGATTATTATACTTGAAGAAGAACTATTTCCAACCAAAAAAAAAATAATATTAATAAAATAAATCATTTTCAAGATTTTTTAAAAATAAAAAGATATCATTTAGAATATTGAATAAGATTTAGTGAACAAATTATTGATTTGAAATATTTTTTGTGTTCTATTTTTAAAAGATTTGTTGAGGGTAATGAAAAATTGGGTTGCTTTTTTTTTTTTTTTTAAACCATGATTTTATAGACAAAACCATGGTTATGTGGATTACCCAAACACATCTAAGGGCCTGTTTGTTTCTCTTTTCTATTTTTCGGTTTATAAAATAGATCTATAACATTGTTTTTAAAAACAAGTTTTGAAAATGAAAAAAATCTGTTTAGATAGTTGTTTTTTTTAAAAAAAATCTATTTTTGAAGTAACATGACGGTAAAAATAATTGATAAATGACAGCCTCAAAAAATAAATAATAGAAAACAACTAAAAATTGTTTTTGTTTCTTAATTTTTAAAGACAACCTTATGTTTTTAAAAATAAAAATAAAAAAAAATTCCAAATAAGTTTTTGTTTTTTTTAAAAAAATAAAAAAGTTGTTTTTAAAAATAAAATTAAACAAGGCCAAACTTGTCTATCGCCAACATTAAATTTTAATTTGTCATTTCGAAGGTCAAGATTTGTCCAAGGAAAGAAAATCTTTCAATAAGCCTTCTCATCTTACCATGAAAAATGACCTTGTTTGAATTAGCTTCTCATCTTGAGAATTCTCATCTCAATGAAAATTCTCATTGAATTCTCGAAAATTAGAGAATTCTTATTGAATAGAGAATTCAATGAGAATTCTAGAGAATTGTCGGGGGTCTTTTTTTTTTTATTAATTAAATTGCGTCGCATACAACGCACTCGAAGTTGACAACGGTAACGGCGTCCACGACGGCAGGTGTGGCGTCCACGACAGGGGGAGTGGTGGCGACGCAGTGGGTCACCACGCCGAACAAGATGCATGGCGAATTTGTTTTTTTAATTTAGGGGTATTTTTAATATTTCACCTCATATTTCCACTTAGCTAACACCCAATTCTTCATACTAAACCATTCATTTTCCTTCAGCTTAAGTTACCTTCCCATGTCTACCAAACAGCTCAACTTTTTAATTTCCCTCGCAATCTTCCTTTCCATTCCTTTCCGTCTTTAAATTTTCCCCGTACCAAACGGGCCTATAAGGTAAAAATTTTAAGTCCGGCTCTTAAAAATTCAAGGCCAAAACAAGCTGATCCGACAAGCTTGCCCTATTTTTCACAGCTCCACAAATGACATGGGTACAGGAATATATATGAGTATTATACACAGAGAATTGTAACCCTATGAGAATAGACACCTCCTTAAATCTTTTTTAAATACACAGATATTAATTTGAATATTCTACATAAGGGTATAATAGTTCATGCTTGTGATAAAAATTATACACACTATACTTGTAATATACACATATTTATTATCATTCTGTTCGGAATATCTTATTATTTTATATTTATAACTAAAATAAAGTCTTTTTCTAACTATTATGTTTTAGCACCTCATCGTCTCACTCCTATACATTAGACGAAATAAGATGTTGGAGTCTAAGTTAGTTAATGAGGATAATATTGCGAACCATTTAAATTTTATTAACATTTAACGTTCTTAATTATTTTTATTTTATTATTACATATAAATTAGGCAGGAGATTTTTATTTAATGTATCTAATTATTTTTATTTTATTAGTACCATAGCGGTAGAGATTTTGCCCGCGGACGAGGAATGGGTAGACATGAGAATTCAAAGTTCAAACTCTTCGGTTTTAATCAATTTTTTATTCTTCTAAAATCTCTCTCCAATAGCCTGACGCCCCAGAAATATGATACTACTATAAAATTCATTTTCATAAAGAATCTACATCAATTATTATTATTTTTAAGGAAAATCTCTTTAAGATACAAAGGAATTAAGAAAATGTTAAAAAAGTTCTATTGACAACTTCTTTAATAGGATTACCAATTATATTTGTGAATTTTAACAATTTTTTCAGACTATTTTGATATTTTTTTAATCCTTTGACACCTGTTAACTCTTAGAAATTGACAACATTCCAGCACATTTTCTCTCTCCTTTTATCTATTTTTGGTTCAAAATGTGCATAGAAATGAAATTATAGAGGAAAATGTGCATATCAAAGTATAAGGCAAATATCAAAGAAATCCTTGTTTTATCTTATAGAGTTTGTGATTTAATTGAGAATTAATAATTCCTTCCTCTTTTGTAGGAAGGTGAAGACAAGCTTTAAAGCTCTATAAGAATCAAGAAACAAGGAAAGAAAGAAAGGATGTGAAGCAGTGCAAAATTAGAAGAACCTGTGCAATTGGCCACAGCAAGTGTACAACTGGCCGCAGCAAGTAGTTCTCTGTGTCACTGGCCGCAGCCAGTTGTAAAAAAATGCTGAAAGTACAGCTGCGTGTTTTTTCATTTCAGAAACAGAAAAACCCTATTTAACCTAAAGGGAAGGGTCGAAAAACACACTCTTGACCTAGGGAAACAAGTAGGCACACAAGGGAAGAGCTTGGGAGAGAGATTTGGACAATCTTGGAGGCTTGGGTACTCTTCTCAAGAGAGATTTTGGGATTTCTACCTTGGTTCTTCCTCTTTTCTTCTCTTTTCTTCTTAGTTTCTTCATGTATTCAGTTTCTTTACTTAGACTCTCTTTGTATTTGAACATGAGTAGCTAAACCTTTCATTCTAGGGTTTTTTTACCCTTTTATATGGATTAATACTTGAATATTCATCTCTTTTAGTATATAAATATATATGTGTGTTGATTTCAATATTGGCTTAATGCTTCTAAGTGATTGACCTCCATTTAGATGATTTATTCACATAGGTTTTGACTCGAGAGAGCTAATCTAGGTGTAGAACTTGATTGAAATCATGCTTGTCTTGAAGTTTACATTGATAAATGGATGGTTTGTTGGTAAAATAGAGATATATTTACTAACCTTGCATTGTTACATTAGGGTTGTTGCTTAATTATTGATTCTTACTAATTGTAGCAAGAGATTGTGCATTTTAGTGAGAAGAGAAACTTGATTTTGACTTGAGAAAGCGTTTCAAGTGTTTTTGAACCCTAGACTGACACATGTATGTATTGAAATGCTATTAAAGAGGAAGTTAACCAAGTTTTATGAAATGCAAAAGGGGAGAAAGAATCCTAGGCTCCATTTTTCTTGAAGTCAAAAGTCATTTGCCTTTATCAATTTTAAGTTTTAGAAAATAGTCTTTAAAAATTCTCATTCCAATTCAAAACTTTGTTCTAGCTCAACTAGATTGAATTCACTAAGCCTCTTGTTTGACCAATTTGTTAAACAAATCCTCGTGGGAACGATACTGTACTTATCACTTTATTACTTGCAAAACTCGTACACTTGCGAGGCGAACAATACCTTAAAGATATTTTCCCTTGTTTCTCTGTTTCAATCAAACAAGAACCCATGATTTGTCTAAAACTATTATTAACAAACAAAACAATGTAAGAAAACTGTTCAATGTTTGGTAAGAAATTAATACAAGTTTCTGGCGTTCTAAAATACAAACATTCTTAAAATTCTAAATTTGGAAGCATAGCCTGCAGCCCGTTCATCTTATAAAGGGATAGTGACTCTTAGGTTTTAATTAAGAAAAATAATATCAGTTTTTTCATTGACAAGTGAATATGAAGAATTAACAAGTGAATAAGTTATTATTAACATTTTATGAGACTTGTCAATAAATTACGGTTTTTCATTTGGTTGAGACTTATATGTCATTGCACAAATATAAATTTAAAACGATCAAAATACTCACAATAATAGATCAAAGAGCTACTTTGGGGTTTTGGTTTCATCCCAAATGTAAGGTCTAAATTTTTTGCCTTCAGTAGGGTCCAACTTACATATAGGGCTTGTTTGAGCTCATTTTTTTTTGGTTTTTATATAAATTAAGACAAAACTCCTTTCACATATTTATATTTATCTCGTATACCGTAAATCACGATTAAATAACTGCTTTTAAACACTTTAATATCTCAAATCTATTTTTTTCCCCAAATTTCTTCACATAATAAGATAAGACTAGTTATTATTGTACTGTTATTGGGTTCACTTATTATTGATTTTTCATAAGTGGCCGTTTCTAATGCAAATTTCTTACCAATAACACATTTAACTATTTTTTTAATTTATGAAAATTAGTTATTTTGGTAACAAAATGTCATAGTATTATTTATAATTTGACTGGATTTTGTTAATATATTATACTACCTTTGGTCCTAATTATAAGAATATTTTTATAATATAATTTATACTACAAAAATATTCTTATAATTATTGTACTATTATATAAATGGGATTAACATTTCTGCTTTTAAGGCAGATAATTTACTCTGCATTAAGTTAAAACTACGTAGTTTCATCTTCTTTTTTATAAATAAATTCTCCTGACATAATAAGTGATCAAGTAAATCTAAAAGTAGCATGCTAAGAAAATCATCACAACTAAACAGATCTAGGCAAGCTCGAATAAACAAAAGCAACAATCTAATACAGAATCGAACGAACATTTTACTGCTTATAAGAGTGGAAAAGTATAAAAATATAAAGAAACCAGATAGTAAACGAATGTGCAAAAAGAAAGTTGAATCAGAAGATTACCGGTGAGGAGATCCTGGTAAACTAACATGATTGAAGACTTTCTCTCGGATCGCTCCAAGCACAGTTCAACGCGAAGAGAAGGTAAAGGGTCACAGAGAGAGCGAAAACGAGGTGAGAATATATGACGCCTACCGTGCCGGAGAATTTATTTATAAAAAAGAAGATGATGAAACGACGTAGTTTTAACTTAATGCAGAGTAAATTATCTGCCTTAAAAGCAGATATAGTAATCCCTATATAAATATTGGTTTTCACTCTCCCAACCAAAAAAAAAAAAAAAAAAAGTCCTCAAATCATTACAAATTGCAAATTCACCAAAGTAACCTCGTTCGGAAAACCTCGTTTAATTTTGTCCAAAAAAAAAAAAAAAAAAGGAAAACCTCGTTTAATTTTGTCCCAAGGAGGCGCTGCCGATTCTCATGGCCCAGGGATTTTAAAAACTCGCACGGAATTTGATAATCCGGAGGAAACTCAAAAAAGGGAAAAAAGGAGAAGAAAATCTTCAAGAAAGAAAACAAGAATACCAAGAAAGACGACGCAAAACAAATCTGAATTTGTGCTTCATTGGTATTCTTTCTACCTCCCTGAGCCTCCTTCATCTTCTTCAGATCAGCGAATCGCCCCATGGTTGACATATCTTCGAAACCCTACTTTGCTTTCCTGTACTGTTAATTCTCAATTCAGTCAATTCAAATTTCAGTTCTTTATTCCCAAAATAGCCCCCTCCTTTACTCAGAATGCCCAATCTTGTACCCTTCAAGATAGCCTTCGGAGCCATCCTGCGGTGATTGTCGAGGACCAAACATGATCGTTCGGACATACGGGCGCCGCAGCAGACCAATTTCGAGGGCCTACTCCGACAACTTGGACGACGACGTTTCCGACACTTTCAGGGAGTCTTTGTCGCAAGAAAGTTCGCAGGACCACCTGTGCGGCTTCGCATTTTCGTCCCAAGGTTCCTCCTCGCATTGGTCTGCGTTCGATTCGGACCCCTGCGATACGAATTCGATCTTGCCTTCAAGGGTCCCTTTCGACGATTTGTGCAACGGGGTGTCTCGGAAGTCTAAGAGAGCTAGGACTGGGAAGAGGGAGACGGAAGTGCCCAAGAACTGTAGGCTGTCGATTCCGGCGACTTCTACGTTGATGGAGGCGCAGGAGTTTGGGGAGATGATGGAGCATGTGGATGAGGTGAATTTCGCTCTGGATGGGCTTCGGAAAGGTCAGCCAGTGCGGATCAGAAGGGCGAGCTTGGTGTCTCTGTTGTCTATATGCGGCACGGCGCATCAACGGAGGCTTCTACGAACTCAAGGGTATGCGAATTAGTATGAAAACTTCATGAGGAACCTACAGCAATTGAAATATTTTATTGGGGTTTGCAGAAGTAAATTTTGAGGTTTAAAATTTAAAATTGGGATCTGGGTTAGATGGATGAACCCATAGTAGTTCTTCTGGATTGTTTGACGAATGTAAGTTATTGTGTTTTTTTAATCATTACTAGCTTCTAACTTTGGGCGGTAGTTTGTAATTCAAATTTTCGTTGTTGGCTCGATTATTTCTTTGCGGCTCTGAGGCTCATGAGAAAAAGAGGAGAGAAAGGAAAAGAAATACATATTTTGATTAATCTGTGAGTCTAGCATAAGAATTGCCAAATAGATTCGACTTTGAGATTTCTCTAGCCACTTTTCAAATGATTCTTATATTGGAACTTAGGTTTGGACACCTCTAAGGGTTGCATTAGGGTCATTCACACAGGACTTCATCGCCTATTGATAGAATGAGACTATGAGAGTAATCACGTAGCCCTTCCTTTTAAGGATTCAGAGTTTCATGCCACGTCATTTGCTGCATAAAACATGAAACCTTTATAAATACTCATTTGCTATCATGACTTCTTCATGTTATGCTACCCCAAAAATAGTTGGGAGCCATATAACCAGTTTATCCAAATTGATTTCCCTAAAATTGAAAAAAAGAAAAAAATTGCAGAATATAAATTGAAATTTTAAAATGAATGGGATAAGGCTTGTTGTTGTTGTGTGTGTATTTTACTTATTCTCTTTGAGATATGTTGCTGTGGAAGTATATCTGATATTATCTCATGTGCCTTCTTTCTAGGATGGCAAAGGCAATAGCTGATGCTATCTTGCGGCTCAGTCTTGATGATTCTCCTAGCAATCTTGGAGCTGCAACACTTTTACACATTTTGACCTGTGATGTAAGTCTTGTAGGGTTTTATTAGTGAAGTTACTGTAGTGAATTATGAAAGAAGCTTTCACACAACTTATGGGTTATGATTGATAAAAAGCTGTAAGCTTTCACAAGCTGCTAGAGGTTGCAGGCTGTCTTTCTCTTTTAGTATTAATGCATTGCCCCCCCCCCCCCCCCCCCCCAAGCAGTTATTGCTTTACTCAGCAAATCTGCTGTCTTTTCGGGTGTATGATTCTATATTTAGTCATTTATAATATATCTCTAATGCTATGGTTGTCTGTCTCACATTTTTAATGTGTTAAGTTTTGGTATTTGGATTTATATATATATTTTGAAGTTTATGGCTGAGTTGGTATGAGGGGAAAGAAATCCTGAAGTGGGAGATGGTGTGTATGGAAATACTACGGTGGGTAGTAGGTAATAAAAAAGCAATGAAGTTTTTCTTGGATTTTTGATCGTTACAAAATACCTTGATCAATTAATCTGCCTTGCTACCCTTACCTCATCATTTGGTCCCTAATTTATTGATCTTGAACTTAGCTTCTTTTCTGTCACTGTAACTTCAAGCTACCAACTTCTGAACCAACATTTGCTCAAATCCAAAAGTTGGGTTTGAGCAAATGGACGTTTTGATGTTTGAAACAGACACCCAAATGGACATTTAGTACATGTTTGGGTTGGCAGTAGAAGTTGCTTTTTCCAACGTGATTATCGGTGTACGGAGTAAGTATGTAAGAGGGATTCTGTCTTAGCTTGCGTGAATGTGCTTCTCTAACACTAACTCAAATAGGCACTAAGTTGTTTCAGAACTGTCCTTTATTGTTGCTTCTTCCCTTTCCGCATTCTTTTGTTCTTATTTGACTTTTTTATATGACAGGGTATATCATATTTTGGTAATCTCTTGGGTTGAAACCTCTCTGATCGCTAGAACATTTGACAAATGATTTAGACTCTTCTTTCATTTCTTAGACACTTGTGTCTCTAAAAGATCTTTCATTTTAAATGACATTGACTCACATTTTAGATAGTGATTTCTTAAAATTATCAAAATCTTACTATATTACAAGATCTGAAGTATGCTTGGTTGCTAACATTTTTGTCTGCCCTATATAGGATTAATAATTTAGTGTCATCTATAACAATTCCTTTAATTTTGTTCTTATTCAGTTGAGGAACCTGTCATAGCAATATTCTGTTGCCTTTAACAAATTTCATTTCTACTGAGTTTGTTTTGTCATGCATTTACTCTTGGTTGTTCCTATGGGTTTGGTTCTTCATTCATCATACTTTCTAGCATATTGTTTATGGCTGGTGGAAATTTTATGCTTAAAACACTTGTTAACCTTCAATGATTTTTTGCTTCTATTAGTTGCTTGTTTTGAAACCGAGTATACCTTGTCCCTGGTAAGAAAAGCTTTTGGAAATCCTTTTTTTTAATACAATGAAAGTTTAAGTGAGTTGGGTCGTAGGAGCTCACTAGGGCCAAGGCATGCCTTCAGGTTTAAAGAGCACCTACAAAGGCACTTACAGATCGCCCACCAACATGGTTCTCACATCGGTGGGATTTGAACCCACAACCTCATGATTATGTGTCGACCTCTTTACCAACTGAGCCAACCTTTATTGGTGCTTTCGCAAGCTCTTTACATATGGGAAGTACATAGGATATGTGTATGAAGAAATATGTGTTGCATATATTGATAAGCTTATGTTCTGGCTTCGCTTTTAATATTTACTGGGCAAGAAAGATTTGCTCATTTGCCTACTTGCGTGATATTTTAGTGCCATATATTCTCTTGATACTGTGTACTCTCTAATATCATCTCACTACATGATTCTTTCACCTGTGTTTACTGATTATACTTTTATTTCAGGGTCAAGATGATCGCCTTCTTGAATCTCCTAGTTGTGTTCGCTTTCTAATCAAGTTGTTGAGACCAATTGTCTCCACGGCCAGTGAAGAAAGAGAACCTAAGCTTGGCTCGAAACTTCTAGCATTGCGTCAAAAAGCTGATGTCTTAAAAAATTCAACAAGCCGATTGGACTCCAATTCTGTAGCGATTTTTTCTAGAGTTGAAGAAATTCTAGTGAATTGTAAAGAGCTAAAAACTACCTGTCGAAATGACAGTGTGGCAGAGAGGCCAGAGTTACGCCCAATATGGTTAGCATTGCTAACTATTGAGAAGGCTTGCATATCTGCCATCTCTCTTGATGGTATTGAATTACATATCGCCTTGAACATTATATGTTATTAGCTAAAGTTATTCTTTTTCATATCTTTATCTGGTTCTTTAATATGCTAAAGTTGGCTGTTTCATGCAAAAGTAAAAATAGCCCATTATATCTATGTAACCTGTATACTTGACAGTGTAGGACTCATTATTCTAGCTATAATGCCACACATTACATGTATTGCTTTTGAGTGTTTGAAATTTGAAGGTACTTTACAATTTGATGGAGTTGAGCTTGACCTTGTTGAATTTTTACTGGGTCAAAATTTTATTTCACATTGAAGTTGCCTTGTTTACTTGCTTTTCCTTTAAAATTAAGATTTGCTTAGTTTTCTCCATGTAGTTTATGATTTTGTGCCATGAACTCTCTACTCAAGCTAAAATTTTAATGCATGGCAGACCTTTTGATGCTTTCATTTGACTATGAAATAACTTATATAGACTGTAATCTTTGTTGGTCCTGTTGATTCTCTTTATAATCTTGTATGTGATCAACAGATTGCTTTCTGTACTGCTGATAATTCTTTTTATTTTTGGTTATTATGTATGTGCATTGTCAGAAACCACTGGTGCTGTTCGGAAGGCGAACGGAAATTTCAAAGAACGATTAAGGGAGCATGGAGGACTTGATGCTGTCTTTGAAGTTGCCATGAATTGTTATTCGGATTTGAAGGTGTGAGCTTGTATGTTAGGTTAATTCTGCATATGGTTTATTTTATTTGGAAATTGAAATTTTGAATATTAATGGACTAAAGCATAAGGAAGTTGCTGGAGAAGGCTAAAAGTGGAGACTGGAGATAATTTCCTTTCAGTGTTTCTTGTTCTGAGACGTTATTCATGTTCCTGTCTATGCACTGGCAGTTTCCTTCTGTGTTATTTGATGATTAAACAAGTTGTTATGGGTACTTTAGAGCTATTATGTTGTTACATTAGCTTCTGCATATTTTTCCTCAGTTTTATAACTCCAGCCTTACCTTCATAGGAGAAAATCAGAGTAATTGTTACAGGTATTTTGTTTCTGTGTACTGGATTTGGTAGGTTGATGTTATGTTTGCCCTTCTTGATGTCTATTCAGTGTTCTCCAATGCATCCTCAATGTGCATTAATTTACTATGGTATTTATTAACTTGAAACCATGAATTGTCTTTCAGAATTGGATGGAAGAACTGTCAACCAAAGGTTCGAGAGACAAACAGATGAAGAGTTTAACTCTACTCCTTAAATGTCTGAAGATCATGGAAAACGCTACATTTCTTAGTAAAGACAATCAGGTGCAACTGCATCTCTCTTTATTCTTTACCAAGAAATTTGTCACAATTTTGTTTTTTTGGAAATACACATGACTTTTAGTTATGAATGTATATTTTTCTTTCCATCTTTAGGTGACTTCAAGCATTATCACATTCTTAGCTTGATGAAGTTGTTAGTTTATCAATTTTTACATATATTTTGTCATAATAGGATCATTTGCTTGGAATGAAAGGAAAGTTGAGTCCTCTGGCAACATCATCATCTTTCACAGAGGTGGTTATACGGGTTGTTAAAATTCTCTCAGGTAATGGTACATCTGGGATAATTTTCCCCTTTCGTAGATTTCTGTTTCCTGTTATGATTTTTCTAAAAATGCTATTAAGCTTTGATAAATTTACACTTTAAAATGATTAATAGTTCTTATTCTGCCCCGCACCCACCCAACCCTTCCCAAAGCACACTAATGAAACATTTTAACTTTTAGATCTAAATTTACGACGAAGTGCTTCTACGTCATCAAAGGATAGCAAGTCTTGCAGTCCTTTTGCTTTGGCTGGTCATGGTTCTCAACTGGATCTTCTTACGGACCTTGAAGGTAATATATTGTTGTTTGCTGTGCTATAAAATTTGGTGGGTGGGGATTTGGCACTTGCCATGTTAGTGGTCACTCACCTTGTTGGTGAGTGTTCTCATGGGAAGTACGGAGGTGGTGTGCATTGCGTTGTGGGTGTAGGTAGTTTGTACCATAAAAGAATAAGTCAACTTTAGCTGAGCTTAAAGCCTGACATTATAGCCATAGGTCACATGTGATTGAAATGGCCAAGGTAGTCAAGGGTGAAAGGTGACCTCATGGTGTTGGATTTTTGAAATGCTTTAGGTGAAAAGCAAAGAAAGGCGCTTGTTTGAGTGAATTAAGGTGCTATGAGAAGCAAAAATATGATCCAGACAAGAAATAGATAAATGTAATTTGAAATAACGCTTCACATGACATATGAACACAAACTAATAAATGTAGTTTTGTCAGTTCTATTAACAAAAATACAATCTATTTTTCAAGTTCAAAAAAATTATTTGAAGGCGTAAATCAACAATCTAAAAGTCTATCAATAATTTATATGAATTGAAAGTAATAACCGAAGAAATTAATGACAATAACTTTCGACTTATAATGCTTATTTTATCAAGTTATCTTCTATATGAAAAGAATGTATGGACTTTTCAGATGGAAACATGTAGTGTTTGGGCTTGGGCTTCTAATTTGACCAAGTTGACCAAGGCAATTTGACTTTCTCCATATAAAAGTTGCCAAAGGCACTTGGCTTTTGGTGCTGCTGTTTGGTGTCTCACCTCAGCATGCTAAGGTGAGCGCCTTTGTCAGCACTGAAAAAGATGTACCTTTTTCTGATGAAGTGTTCATGACATCATATTTGTCATACCGATTTTAACAGTAATTCTACCCTTTTAATTAAGCTATTTGCATTATGTCATTCAGATATATAGATTGCTTTTTTTAATTTGCAGGAAATGAGACCTTGTCCAGGAATTCCTCTAGAAATTACCGTGGTTTGGGGAGAGCCTTGTTTGATAAGAAATCTAACGTATCTCATGACAGCCAATTGCTGACTGAAAACTCGCCTTCTATATATGAAATTTCCAGCACTTCAATGAGTGATACTTATTCGTTGGAGATGAGAGTCAATTCTTCCACTAGTGGGTCTTGCAGTGGTTCATCAAGGAGTTCAGATTGCAAAACATCCATGGCCTATAACTGTTCTAGGAAGAATGTCTCCTCAAATGATGGCATTCCTGTTATTGTTTTAGATGATAGCCAAGATCCGTTTGCATTTGATGAGGATGAGTTTCAACCCTCTAAGTGGGACCTAATGTCAGGGAAACATAAACAGAGTCACACTAAAAAACATGAGCTTTCAAAAAGAGAATTTGAAGATGGAAGCCAATCCCAGACAACTGTGGACCATCCAGAATCAAATAATAGTGATGTCGGTTGTTCCACTTCTGACGTTGGTGATGAAGTAGTATCCAGTCTTCTAGCTGATTGCCTTCATACAGCTGTCAAGGTATTTCTTTATACATCTCAATTATTATCCATTCTTATGATGCCTAGGAAATATTTTGATAGAAGTTAAATAGAAGTACTTTCTACGTATCATTTATCAGCCATTTCCCTTATTGGACAAATGGAATGAATTGAAAATTCCATGCGTGGAACACCAAAGAGAGGCTGCAGATACAAGTCTAGGCCATAAAATGTGAGGGCAAATAGTTGTCCTTAGAAAATAAGAGCATCCTCCTTCAGCATAAATTGCAAGCCCCCTCATGTTCTGGCCTCCTTATCTCTTGTGTAAACAGATGATTCCATGAGAAATTCTTGCCCTTACAATGCCAAAGTAAATGAACAATTGTTTCTGAGGTAGCTTTACACACAGAACCCACCAGGGAACATTGCTATAAAAGGATCAGTAAAGCTGCAAAAATTATTATTGTGGGTCCTTTGATGTTCTACTTTCCAAACAAAAGATTTGACCTTGAAAGGAGTTTCAGATTTGTTAATTAATTTGTTTATAGAAACTCTCTCAATTAGGAGTGTGATATTGGAAATAGGACAAGGGCTTGCTCAAGAATGCAGTAGATGAATTAGAGGTTTTGAGTAGGGATTAAATAAACAAGGGATTCTAATTCATTTAGTGTTGAAATGTTGAAAAGTTTAGTGAAAGTGGAGAAAATGTCTACATAAGAGATCTTTAATTGTGCATGGCCTGTGATGACATACAAGTCTTGCTTCTCTGTTATCATTGCAGGCCTGTCAATTCAGCTAGGATATGAATCATGCGTACTCTCCTCACCCCCCTCCTTCCAGCAGAACTCCTTTTTGAGTTTCACGGAAAGGAGAATAGATTGGATATAAGTTGTGCTAATTCTTGCTGTCTGATTGTAGGTGCTGATGAATTTGACTAATGACAATCCTGTTGGATGTCAGCAAATTGCTTTACATGGTGGACTGGAGACCATGTCTACGTTAATTGCTGGCCATTTCCCTTCTTTCAGCTCAACATCTTCGTCCTTTTCTCAGATAAGAGAAAACACTTCAAAAGGTGCAATTAGCAATCCATCTGAAGCGCATCTCACTGATCATGAGCTAGATTTTCTTGTTGCTATTTTGGGCTTGCTTGTGAATCTGGTTGAGAAGGATAGTCATAACAGGTAATTTAATTTAAAGCAGTTTATTGACTGGCAGTTGTAATGCAGACAATATTGGTGTTTTCTTCTTGGTATTTTTGTAATTCTCCCTCAAATTTTCTTGCTGGTTTTTTACAGATCACGGCTTGCTGCAGCCAGTATTATGCTACCTTCCTCAGAGGGTTCGGATCAAGAAGCACAGAGAGATGTTATTCAGTTGTTATGCTCTATTTTCATGGCAAACCAGGGTGGGAGTGAGGGATCTGGGGAAGATAAACATTTGCAACTGGTAGGTCCCATTTCTAATGTAGAATTTTGTCAAAGTTGCTCATTTTTATTCCTTGTTTATTAATGTGCTGCGTCAAAGATTGGAAGTTAATGCCACTGATATTATAATTTCTATATAAATCATGTCTTATTGATCTTTGCATCCTTTGAATCGTATCCTTTAATGCTTCATCAGCATTTTAGATAATGGAGTGTCGTTTTTGTTCACCTAACTAAAATAGTTGCAATTATTTGTTTGTTACTTGCAAGTGAAAGATCTAGATTTAATTCAAATGGACATTTAAATAAAAGTTGTTGAATCTGGGCATAAGGTTTGAAGAATTAAGTCAAGAACAAGAACTACGGTACTTGTTTGCTTCTGATGTAATTTTCTCGAGTTACCATGTGTTTCATCATGCAGAATGACGAGGCGGCTCTGCTAGAAGGTGAGAAGGAAGCTGAGAAAATGATTGTAGAAGCATATTCAGCCTTGCTTCTAGCCTTTCTTTCTACTGAAAGGTTATCATTCTTGTCCTTTTTTTGCTCAATTTTATCTTGCAACATTTATTCAGGCTTTTATGTGTATATACATTTTTGGCTTACAGCAAGAGCGTACGAGAAGCAATTGCTGACAACCTTCCAGATCGCAAGTTAGCTATTCTTGTACCTGTGTTAGAACGATTTGTGGTATGTTGCTCTTGGCACTAATGAATACAATGCCAAATTAGGTTCTGCACTTACAATTTGTTAAGCCCTGCCTTGTTCGCCTTTTCTTTTTTTTTTTTTCGTGTTTTGGGGGGGGGGGGGGGGGTTATTTTAACGGATATAGGAGCTGGGTTTAGGTTTAAATGACAATTTTTTTTTTTTGGGGCCGGGGGGGGGGGGGGGGGGTTTAAATATTTTGTCGTGTAGTTTAGCTACTGCTCCAAAACAAACCTGGCTAGAATATGCCCATCGACACTGCCTTGCTAATTGCTATAACTTCTGTGACCTAAATGAAGAGGACAAAAATTAGTCTGTGTTCTAGGTTTCAATTTATGGGCAGCACGGTGGGATCACTTATTGGGAGTCCTCACCCAGCCTAGTTTTTGGATATGGCCTACTCCGTTATCTAGGGCCCACGTTTCAATGTTTATAGCATCTTCAACTCATAATTACACTTCTCCAGGAATTTCACTTGAGTTTGAACATGATCTCGCCGGAGACTCATAAAGCCGTGAGTGAAGTCATTGAATCGTGCCGGATTCCGTGAAGAGCTCTCTGCAAACAGGAAAACTTGTACAGCTTCAGCCTACAGTAGTGTTTGTTACAGGACTTGCCCAAGCAAATGAGATTTGCTGCCTGGTCACCTCATTATACTGACCAAATCTTTTTTTCACTCAATTCAACATTCTGCATCTTGGCTCCGTTTTATTTTTCCAATACATACCCTTTTCCTGTGTTTGTTTCATGTGATTGGTGACCAGATGCTTTGTATACAAAATTCAGTACCAAAATGCCCGGATTCATTCCTGGCACGGTTTCTGTGTAATAGTAGTGTTATTTTTTTCCCCTTTTGGTTCAATTTTTTTTATTCATTCATTTTCTTGTATCAGGAGCCTTTGTTATGTTAAAATCCACCCATCCTTTGTTTATTCATCGCTTCAGAAACTTTATGAGATGAAGCCGGGCAATCTTCTTATTTTATCTAAATAACGGTAGAGATTAGTATGACAATTAGACTAGATTTGTTATTAATGTACTGTCTCTCCTCAATTGGGTTCCCTGGCCCTTTTTGGGTTGTTAGACAGCATTAAACGCCAGTTCTTCAGCAGTAATATTGCTTCTAATTTTCTTATTTTGGGAGAGAAAAAGCACGGAAAATTGTAGCATCTATATTAAGTGGGTCATAAAAAATGAGCTTGCATAGGAAAATTCTTGACCAATGAAAAAAAAAAGGGGGGGGGGGGGAATCACAGGATCGTAAATGGGGGGAAAATATCAGTCTTAAGAGAGAAAAATATATCGTCCCTAAGGACTTTTTTTTAATAATAATTATGGAATTCCAATACCAAAAAGATCTCGACGTCAATGACTATTCTTTTGTCAAGATCTCGATGTCAATGACTATTCTTTTGTTAAAATTGTTTTATTAGCTGTTAAAATTTCCTAATAAAAATATTGTTATCAAAATGGCTTTTCTTATTGTAAAATTTTTTTAGAGTTTTTCTCCAACGTGTAGAATTTTAGAAATATGGCAAAATTTTGGCAACAAGAAACACCATTTTGACAACATGAAAAAGTTATTTTAACAATGATATTTTCACAAGGAAATTTTAATAACTAGTAAAGTCATTTTGGCAACAAAAAAAACCATTTCTACAATTAGATTTTTTTGATATTTGAATTTCATAATTAATATAAAAAAAAGTCCCAATAAGAGATTAAGAATTGATGCCTTCTTTATATTTTTTTTTTCTCTTCTTTGGGACCTCACTGATATTTCCCTTTTTAATTTATGCACCACGGTGGACAAACGATTCAAAAATAAAACCTTGTCTCATTTGTCGTCAGAAAAAGAATCATTGCGTTATCAGCATGGAACTTTACATGCATTTTGGGATCTAGATTTCTCATACAATGCTTCCATTAGCTGCAAGATCTTCTACATAAGGGAATTGATTTCAGAGCACTATAGTTTTTTGGTTCCTGCTAGAATTGATCATGGACCAGATCGGATTAATAGTACCTCGAGTTGCACAAGCTAGCTCAGGTCTAGCGCCAGCATGCATTGTCATCCTTTGAAATTGCATGTGGCTTATTGGAAAAATGACAGTTTTTTGAAATAAATAGATGCCCTTACTTTAGTATTTAAAACCTAAATATACAATACGCTCCTACAAGGCTCAAGACATTTATATTATTTGATGTCTAATACTCAGGTGTATAATGTACTGATATAATTATAGGGGTCCATTTTTGCTCTTCAGCTTAGAATCTCGATGTTTTGCTGCTTTGTAGCCTCCTTATATTTATTGTCAAATTTTCGGGGTATGTGTACATGCAAAGATTGATGATCATTGCATCATTTGATGCTTGATTTCTGTGCCTATTTTAGGATTGTGGGAAAATTGAGATCGACAGTGGCTTGAGCATTACATGAAAAGATGTCTTAATTATTCTTGTATGCCTTGTGATCCTTTGAGAAATGACAATCTCTAGATGTAAATAGATGTGCTTGCTTTGGTATATTTAATACTCCACTTCAAGGTTCATAATCATTTATATCGTTTGATGCCTAATCTTTAAGTGTATAAATATAATTACCTTCTTAGCAACAACTCACGAGGAGCTGAAACGACGAGGGTTCTGGCGAAGCCAGGAGTGACAAAGTCGCTGAAGAAACTAAAAGCTTGCATATTCTCTTGAGTCTCCGAACTCACACATCATTCATTTTGTGGTGCGTGCTTCCTACCTGAACCATCCTGTGTTCAAGAAGCTTCTAGTTCAAGCCGAGGAAGAGTACGGGTTCTCTGATCACGGCCTACTTAGCGATTCCTTGCGACAAAGTCATATTCAAAGAGGTCGGTTTATTTTGCGGTCAAAGTCAAGGAGGTTGAGCAGTGACGCAAGGTCGAAAGGGAGTCGGGAGTGTAGGATCGGCCATAGCTAGGGTTCCTTCGGTGTCATCGACTCACTGTGTCGGTGTGTCGAGAGACGAGAGGGAAAGTTTGTGACCTTGTGGCGAGAGTGCGAGACGAGAGTCTTCTAAGGGCCTCAGGCAATCTGAGCCTTTGAGGAGCAGCCGAGGGTGTGTCACGTGTGTGTCTTGTCTTGTGTGTCGGTGTGTATTGTAATTTTTTTTTTGGGGATATAAGGTGGATTGTGTATTTGACTTTTTGTATGTGTAGTGTGCTGGAACCACCAATGTTGTCAAAATCAAGTTTCTATATTGACACGGAAGGTAATGGTAGAAACGTAGATCGTAGAAACAACATAAATCTCTTGTGTCCTTCTTGTTCTTATTCTTCTTGCTCAAACCCTGGCCCATCCCTAATAGCACCTCTCTTATCAGGCCCACGCCCTTTATGAGTTTTGTCACTTGTTTTGACAACCTGAAAAGTTTGTCCACCTTCCGTGTTAGCCTTGCTATTAATTCCATTAATTCTCTAATCTCCTTTGCCATCTCTCAAAAAACCTACTACTTTGATACCAAAATGTTAGGAACCAACTCCAAACATCCGGAAAATCACTTAATATATTGGATTATAGTAGATAGCGCAAAAGGTTACAATAATCTGGAAAAAAAAAAAATTTACTTAGCCAAAAAGTTTCAGGCCTTTTGCAAAACCTGATTCCATCTCCTCTCAATTCTCATACAAAAACTGCCTGCCTCTTCCCCATCCCTTCAACGGTTAAAATAATAGACTAAAAAGTACCTTTCATAGTATCCAAAAAGCCATCTTAAATATCAGCTATCTAACCTACCCTTATTCCAAAATAAATGGAAACATAAAAAGTCAACTCTCCAACCTTGAAAAACATCTTGCCTAATTGTCGTCTCTTTCTTGATTGTCTATGCCTTCCTTAGTCTTCTCACATATGTTTAACCAGCGAGTAGGATTCTTTCATCTTCATAAGCAATTTGAGAATCTTTTGTAACAAACCATCATCAACTTCTCTGCCACCAAATCAGAGGTTGTAATCAGGTCTAATTACCTTAATTCTGGTAGAAGAAAAGTAAAATGCTCAAATTCTATTATGATAACAATAGATAGCGTCTTTTCCTAGTCAAGCAAGGAAATAAGTTAATATATGCAATCAGCCAATCACATCTCCTTCTTGTAGATGCGCAATATGAAAAATACAGATTTGAGTTCTTACTGAAAGAAGCCACCCTAACTTTGCAAGCAACATTTCTTGCAACACACAAGACAAGACGAGGACATCATTGCTTGCGTACAATACATATAGGTTAAATGAGTTTCGATTAAAAAACAAAACAGATGAATATCCTTGCCATTGAATATCCAACCCAACTATAAAGATGAGCCCTTTTGCTTCAGCTTGAGGTGCATATAGTACAGAGCAAATGCAGGGATAACATGCACCTGAGGTTGATCTTTCTCTTCCCATACTTTCAAGCGATCATCAATTACCAATGCCGTCTTGGAAGACAATGAACAATGACTTCTTCTAACCTATTAAATTAAAATATGTTCTAACGCCAAAAAGCATAAAAACAAATGAAATGGTGCCTACAGAAGCACAGTAGGCAAATTCAAGTGTAGATAAATCATATACCAGCAATCCTGGATCATTAGCATACTCAGATATTTTGAAATTTATAATGCAGGTAGATTACTGATGTATCGAATCTCATTCAAATAAAATGAATAGATTGAAAGTATATGCTGCTTACCAGACTTGACACACAATGCAGACTAAAAGCTCTTAGGAATTTGTAACATTTTAGACTTGGATCAAGAAGCCTCAACATTTCTAGTGCATAATCCCTTTCAGCAATGTTCAATCCACTGAATTAATCTCAATTTTCCTACACGTGTAAATAGGCATCGATCTCAATTTTCCCACATTCTTAAATAGCCATCAATCTCAATTTTTCAACAATCGTAAATAGGTGTCGAAATCAAAAAGCAAATGATGCAGTGATCGTCAATCTTTGCATGTACACATACAACAGAAATTTGACGAAGTATGTGTACGGGGGCTATAAAGCAGCAAAGACATAGAGAGCCTAAGTTGAAGAGAAAAAGTATACCCCTATAATTATATTTACACATTATGAACTTTAAGATTAGACATAAAATGATATAAATGTCTTGAGCCTCGTAGGAGTGCATTGTATATACAAGTTCAAATGCCAAAGCAAGGACATCTATTTATTTTTAAGAAAACTGTCATTTTCCAATTAGCCAAATATGCAATTTCAAAGGATGACAGGGGATGCAAGGAAAACAAAGGCAGCTTTACATTTTAGGTTCAATGTTACACCTCCACCGGCCTCGCCTTTTCGGGTGGCAGGTTAGAGGAATTCTTTTTAAAATATTACCTTTCCTTTATTATTAATCCATTTAATGATAATTCAGAGTACGCGTAGCAGAGCACAGGATCGGTTTGGACAAACTACGTACTGGTAAAAAGTAAAAGTCAACAAGAAGTAAAGTCCTCGGAGGGTTAGGTTACAGTCATCCAGCAGTAAGAGTCTAGATATTAAGTACAATCATCCCAAAATATAAAGTACAAAATACGATAGGGCATTCCCTATCCTTCACTGCCCAGTCATCCCTACCTCTCCAAAAAGGCATTTCTAAATTAGGCTCAATCCCCTGCGTCACCACAAGCTTCTGAGGTCCAATAATGGCCTTCAGAGTAACTGTCAATACTCATGCACCATATGTGAAATGTGTATACATGCAACCATGTGAGTGTGTGTAACAGAAATAATGTGCTAAATATGCCACAATATGTAAGCAGACATAGATACCACAACACGTTTTCACATCGTCGAGCCGCCTTACCAAGACAAGCCCCAGAATTACCGGAATCACAAGTCTGTCTCCGTAGAGTCGCCACGTAGGAAGACCCCGGTTGGCACCCTCAGCGCGAGACCCTTGCCCAATGCCCTGCCCAAGAGATCATTGGGCAGTAAAATGCAGCCCAATGCCTGGCTCTGCCTGATAGAAGCCCTAAGATTTGTGGGCAGGGCAATAATAGGCTGGGTAGGGTGGCCCTTCCCTGCCCAAGTGGCGATACCTTTTAACCTTGCGACACCCTATGTGAAAAAAATAGCTTTAGTCATACCTAACAAACAATATTGTAAATTTCAAATGAAATCCATAATTCTACACTTCAAAATATTTATATATAAGTCTACAACTTAAGTTTTAAAATTAAAAAGACAATCATATATCTTAACAAAATAACAAATAGTAAAATATTCATAATTGAAATATTAAATAACATCCATAATTCATTAAATACAAGGCATCAAAAAATTGCGATTAAAGCCTTATAGACATCCAATACTCCTAGAGTTTGCATCAAGGCTCCAAATTGTCAAAAAGATGAAGCATATGGAATCCACCTATAAAATATAAAATACTTTTTTTATTCTAGTAAGAAAATAAAAAATAAAAAATGTTATATACACTACTGGGCAGGGCAACATACCCTGTGTAACGTCCTCCATTTTTACTTAACATAATGACTAATTAAGGGTTGATTAACAACTAAGTAATATTTCATTAATTACCAATATATATAAAATAGATTAGAGTATGCAAAATGAGCCCTAACGTGGCAATATACAACCATCCAACATATACCAAAAGAAGGAAGCACTACTGTCAAAAGAAGTAGCCTAAGCTTCTGAAGTCTTCCCTGATGGACACGGACGAGAAGTATCACCTGGAAAAATGTGGTAACCATCAATCCAACTCATTACGAATACTAATATGTGCTAATGAGGTGCCATATGGAACAATTCATATAACAAAGTATTTTAAATAAAATAATATATATGATTTGCCAATATCCATATCACAAAATTTCATATAAGAAATTATGTATCACAGTTTTCATTAACACAATTCCCAAGATACCTCCCACCAATCCAACCGAACCGCCTTATTTCCTCCGACTAGACCCATGGGCTAAGTTACATCCATATTACTGGTTACTCAAAAGCTCACTGGTCGTGTGATGAGGACCGGCCAAAATCCTCAGAGCACATGTCCCAGACCATGGGTCTTTCCCCCTCATTGAACCATTGGGGTGTCGTACGCCCTCATTGAACTAGTGGGCCAGTCCCTTATTGAACAGGTGGGATAATATAAAGCCAACCATCATGCATTAATGGAGGCCTCACCACGTGGTGGAATAAAATATTTCATTTCCTCCCATTTCAACCCTTCCTATAATTATCATAATAAATATCATAATGTCAAAACTCTCAATTCTTATACATAAATAAATATATGCAAATATTTCACAATTCAAATCATAAGATTCCACAAGGCAATTTCTAATAAGATATTCATAACTATTTCACAAAATACTCACAAACAACATACTAATACACATAATAAGTGGAAAGTGGTTACCTCTCGCCGAAGCTAATTATTATTACACCACTCCTAATCCAAGAGCTCAAATACATGCCAAAAATCAATCTACCACAACCAATTCACTAACAATTAATAATTCTTCCAAAACTCTACATAATCAAAATTATAAAATTAAAATATACAAATTTTAATAATTAAAATATTGGAATACTTGAAGTGGGCAAATTATAGTGGGACTGAAAATCAGTGAGACTATTAGTTCTCCTTTCTATTTATTATTAATTACTAATACCCTTTTCTATATATATATATATATATATATATATATATTTATTAATAATTCTCTTTATTATTTATTAATAGTTCCCTTTTTAATTTATCACTTATTTCTTTTTTTTTCTAATAACAACAATAATTTTATTTCTTTATTTTATTATTATTGTTGTTGTTGTTTTACTATTTATTGATATTTATTTATAACTATTTTAAACTCTCAGCAGAGTTTCCCCTAACACTTTAATGAGGAGTTTAATAATACTAACCCATATAAATTATGCTTTAATATTTGTCATAGTTTTCACTGTATTGCATAATAAAGGAGACCTCCAACACAATTTGCTTATAAAATGACAGTTTCTACTTATAGTTTTGCCTTTAATTCACTGACCTTGTTTTCAATCAACCATGTTCTAAATCACGTTCATGTAGCATAACTTAAAGAAATCCGCGATCATTTCAAATTTAAAACACAAAATAAAGTTATAAAATAGTGAAGACATTAAAAATCAGGAAGATATAATAGAACTTTGAGTTGTTCTAGCATAAACATTTATTCTTCCAATGGGTTGGAACTTGGGTATTTAATCTCAATGGCACCTTATTAGAAAAACAAAAGTCCCTCTGGTGATATACCTCAAACGCTCACACATCTTGGAAGACTCTTTACTCAGACTACCAACCTCATTTTTTTTATTTTTTTAATAGAAGTTTGAAACTAAAAGTACTATAAATTATCCATGCATTTTTATTTGCCGGAAAAGGCCATTCTCATTTATATATAAAAAAAAATACAATAGGAAGAGAAAATAGGCCTTGGAAGTGCTACTTCACCATCCTATCCAATTTAAGATCCTACGTTTTAGCCTAGCTTGCATGCTTTATTAGTCAAAACAAGCATTAGTTCTTACAGGTTGCATGCATTCATTCCAACGTGATATATATATATATGTATATAGGGTATACAACAAGTTTTCTCTTTGCTACATATGCATCATTTATATATATATATATATATATATATATATATATATATATATATATAGACACACACTTAAGTCTTCGTTCTCTTTTCATTTTCCATCAATAACACAGGTCCATAGTTTCAGCCTCAACAACTTTGGATGTCCCTTTTTACTAAGTCTGACATTTGGTTTCCTTTCTTTCTTCTTTTTATATATAGTGCTTCTTAATCATTTACATGCATGACAGCAAACAAAGTTTTTTTCATTCCTCTATATGCAGTACTATATATATGGTTCGACTTCATTTTGTTTTGTTCTCTAAGGTTCACATGTAGCTTCATACACACACACATATAGATACACACAAACAAGATTTCCTACAACTTACTACTCAAAGACTTGCGTTGGAACAAGGAGGATAAGAAGTTTAGAACTTACCTTTGTTTCCGGAATTAAATACACAGCAAGAACAATGGGTGAAGCCTCCCTCCCTCTCTCTCTCTTGGATTCCTTCACTCTTGTGCTTACTCTCTCTTGTTCTCAGACTTTGTTCCGTTTTCTGTTTAGGTCTATGGGAAGGAATAAGAGTCCAGGAGCAACGGTTTTATAGAGGCTTAAGGGTATGGTCCGAGAAACATACACAAAGCATAGACCGATGGAGAAGAAGAATGATCGAGAGGTATTCATTGTGGGACTCGAGAGGTATGTAGGTTCTGCGTGTGCGTGTATTGTTGAGAGGGGCATGGGTTGATTATCTATTGCTAATAATCTCCCTGCAAAACCTTGATCTTCTCTGACCCTATTTCTTGGCGTTAACGTGTTTAAGTTGCTTTTGTTTCTCTCTCTGCCTTTTGGTTTCTAAACAGGGCAAGCACAAATGAAAATGCTGAAACTTAAAGAGAAGCAGTGGGTTAAAATGGGAGAGGGAGTATAGGTGTGATCTTTGTGGGTCTCGAAAAGCATGGGGATCTGCTCTTGCGTGAACAGTTGATGGCCGAAAGCAATCTATGATGATGAGAGAGGTATGGCGCTGATATAATCTTTGTGTGCTTAATCAGTTTCTTTCCCTGTGTCTTCGACAGGATAAAAGTTTGGTTTAATGAATATAGTTGGTCAGGGAATAGGAATCGAAATGGGCTAGTTTATATAATAGGTAATGAGTTGGGTTAAATGACTATTTGGGTTGTGTTGCATTAGATGGGCTGAGACGTATTATCTGATTAGTAAAGGAGTATGGCTGAAGCAAATCTAAATGGATTGGGTTTAATGAATATTAATGGGTTAATGTAGTACTTGTTGATATGTGCCAATTAGTCACGTGCTCAGCTGAACCAAAATGAGAAACTAATGAGTTGAGTTTTTAAGTGATGGGTACGTAAATGGAATAATGGCTTTAGTGGATAGGTAATGGGGGCCTAATAAAATTATCCCACTTGACCCTTCAAGACTCATATTTTCAAGTATTGGACAATTATTTAATCCTTAATTCTATTTAAAGTTTTTTTTTCTCAATTAAATTTCTTTTGACCGTAAAATACTATCTCTAAAATATTTAGGCCAAAAATCAACCACTGACTTATTATCCTTAATTTTTCGGAAAAATATGTCTAAATTTCCAAACATTAATTTCATAATTATTTTAGGGCAAATCTTCACAATTCAAATTTCCCATAAATTATTCAAATTTCAAATCCTAAAATTTGGGATGTTATACCCTGCCCCGTGCCCAGCCCTACCCGTAAAAATACCCAGCCCAATTGTACCCAATTTTGTTCGGGTTGCTTTTCTTAGGGCTGGGTAAGGCGATTTTTCGTTGGACGCAGATGGGTGAACAGGGTGGATGGATATCATGAACACCCCTAATTCTTATTCATAAGTAAGCTTTTAAAAGTTTTCTATATTCATTTTTATTTTAAATCCCTTGTGAGGCATCTTTCGTTCTCCTCCTCAACCAATGTGAGACATATTGCACTACAAACTTTATTTATATTTAGGACTGAGATAGTATATTATAGATATATGGTGACTCCTCAATATTGAGGGAGGGGGAGTTGTTGTCTTGTCCCCTCCGCCCATGCTGCTCCTCATTTCTGTCCTACTTTCCAAACTTTTTTTTCTTTGTTCTTTAGTTTAAAAGATTATTATAGATAAAATGAGTGGCATTTTGAAACATTATGAGGAAAAAACGGTTATATTTTCAATTTTTTTTAATGATTTTTAAATATTCAATACGTTGAAGTGGGAAAAAATTAAAAGATTTTTTCTTGTAAATTGTAAAAAAAATCGAAAACATAATCATTTTTCTCAATAAAATATCAAAATAATATTCATTTTATGCAAAATCTAATCACCTAAAAAAATAGGTGAAGAAGCAAATTTACCAACTAACTATTAGGCCAGGAGCGTTGGGCACAAAAAACTTTTAATGGGTTCAAAACTACCAACAAACAATTGAATTTGTAAAACCATCACAATACCGTCAGATGGAATCTAACTTCCGTTAAAATTGAGTGCCACATAGGATTTGACTTCAGCTCCATGCTAGTGGCATTCCTAACCCAGAAATTTAGCCAGTTTCAGAGCACTCGGAGTCGCTTTCGACGTCGTTCAATGCGGCGCTTATGCAGCCGCCACACGTCTTCACTGCCGATGGCCGTAGCTCTCAAACACCGTTGTCTATTACCGCTCATTTGAATTGGGAACAATCCCTCCAATGCTCCCGCAACGTTTTGACCTTTGTTCTAGTCGCCAACAAGGTAAAATATCTCACTAGAGATCCCCAATCACCGGCTCCTGAAAATCCTCTATTCGAAACTTGGTGCGATGTCTTGGCTTGTTCACTCTATTACTGTGGAGATCAGGGAGAACTATCTCCTTTTCACTACTGTGAATTAGATTTGGGACACCGCAAAGGCTATTAGTGTATATAGTTTTGATTGTAACTGTTTTAGTTACTTTTTGTTGTAATTAGTTAAGTGTAAATAGAATTAGTTAGCTTTGTTTGTTGTAACAAGAAGAAAGTTAGTTAGACTTATTTTATCTGTTAAAGTCTATAAATAAGATGTACATATCTCCAAAATATTCAATTCAATACAATCAGAGATTTTTCCTTTTCTTGCTTTCATAATATGGTACCAGAGCTTTGAGTCATTCACCAAACTCTGATTTTTTTTTCTATACACTTTTCTCTTTCTTCCTTGAGATTTCCGCTGCCCCTTTTTTTTTCCTTCAGCTTTCTTTTTCTTCGTTTACTTTTGTCATTTGCTTTTCTCTTTCTTCATTCACCTTTCCGTCACTTCATTCATTTTTGTCATTTCCTTTCTCTTTCTTGATTCACATTTCCGCCATTTCCGAGTTCGAGAGTTTTATTTTTCCAGATTTTCATCTTCTTTCACACGCCGATTTCCTTTCTTGGATTTCTTCATCGATTTTCTTCAAATTTCACCAATCAATCATGGCGTCTGCACCAGCCGCCTCTTCATCTTCACCCGCCGCTAGCCATGGTGGTGCTTCAACCTCTGATCTGTCCGACTCTACTCAAAACGTCGGTAATCCCTTCTACCTCCATCCAAACGAGAATCCTTCCCTTGTTCTTGTTTCTACCGTTTTATCTGGCCCTAATTACCATTCTTGGGCTCGTGCGATGAGAATGGCGCTTATGTCAAAGAATAAGCTCAGATTCATCGATCGGTCTTCTTCAATTCCGAGTTCAACTGATCCATTATATCCTGCCTGGGAGCGTTGCAATATGATGGTCTTGTCTTGGCTCACCAGGTCGTTATCTCCTACAATAGCTCAGAGTATCTTGTGGATCGACAAAGCCAGTGAAGTTTGGGAAGACTTGCGTGCTCGGTTTTCACAAAATGACGTGTTTCGTTTGGCTGATCTTTAGGAAGATATTCAAAATCTGAAGCAAGGCAATTTGTCTGTAAGTGATTACTTCACTAAACTTAAGATACTTTGGGATGAACTTCTGGTTATTCGTCCTATTATTTCTTGCTCATGTAATCCTAGATGTCATTGTGGCATGATTGATCTGTATAAAAACCATTTGGATCAAGATTATGTGATTAGGTTTCTAAAAGGTTTAAGTGACCGTTTTTCCACTGTAAAATCACAAATCATGCTAGTTGATCCTCTGCCTAATATCAATCGAGTATTTTCTTTGGTAACTCAACAAGAAAGAGAGTTAGGATTTCAGCCTGTTGAAGTTGTCACTCTGTTTAATAAGTCATCTGCTCCACGGATTGGGAATCAGAATCACTATAAGCCTAATTCATCTGCTATAGGCAAACAATGTACTTATTGTGGAAAACCTAGACACACAGAGGCTATTTGCTATAGAAAGCATGGTTTCCCACCCGGTTTTAAATTTCGGAATTCTTCTGTTAATTCTGTGATTGCTGCTGAATCTGTTTCTGCTGATAAAGGTTCATTTGAGCCACTTAAGGTGGTTAATTCGAATTATAACAAAAACTAACTAAAACAGTTACAATCAAAACTATATACACTAATAAAGGCTAGGAAAACACGGCTCCTCTGTTTCAAATCGAACGATTGCTTCGTAATATTCTTCTGAAGGAGCAGACCATGACTCTGTATTACGATGAGTTGACGCGATGGTGGCAACAACTTGACCGCTATGACGAAGTTCATGAATGTACGGACGAGCTTTGTCCTCTAAAGTAAGTTCTATATTGAAATGTGGAAAAAGAAAAAGCTGAATCTCAATCCTCTTCCAGTTTCGACAAAAAAAAATCCTCTTCCAGTAGAAAATATTACATGACAGATTATTTATTAAAGAAAAAAAAAAGAGTTCATCTCAATTTAATATGTGTGCAGAATGGGATCTACTGGAGAAATGCTTGATCGAATTACTACCTCTTCACCCTTGGGTTTGGTTGAGTTCGTGTGGTTCTTTGGTGTGGTTTTTCTCTTTCGCTGGCTCTCGGGTGTCGAACGAGAACTTTGGCTTCCTGTGTCGAAATTGCAAACCTTTAATCTATTTGGGTTATGTTTGTCCGTTTGAAGACACTGGGAATTCTTCACCAAACAGGAAAAAAAAAAACAAATAAAGCCACGTAGGAATTGAGCTGGAAGTCAAATCCTACAAGGCATTCAATTTTAACGGAAGTTAGATTCCATCTGACGGAATTGTGATGGTTTTACAAATTCAATTGTTTGTTGGTGGTTTTGGACTCATTAAAAGTTGTTTGTGCCCAACGCTCCTGGCCTAATAGTTGGTTGATAAATTTGTTCCTTCATAAAAAAAAAAAATTGGTAGGAGGATAAAAATAGGGGCACAATAGAGAGGGGGCTGCAGAACAATCGCCACCCCAAAATTGATCGTCGTTTTGAACAGCTAATCACAGGCACTACTTCATATTAACAACAAATTTCACATCCTGGCTATGCGAAAATTGTAGCATGTTTTACAGACTTTTGACTTCAAAAATGTAGAAAGGCCACATATTGAGTACCTTAGAAAGATCAAGTGCATGCCTGCATGGAGCATTCCACGAAGATCACTGACAATATCAGAGAAGGTGGCTTTCTCAGGTTCGGGCGGCGGGTCAGAAAGGCCGTAGCCTCTGTAATCAGGGGCGATAGCTCTGAAAACCGGCAAGGGTGATCATCTGGTGGCGCCAGGAGTACCATATCTCAGGGAATTCATGCAGGAAAACGACGACGTTAGGACCTGAAATACCAAATAAAAAACAGATGTTTGAAGCTTCGGATATAAAGCGCGCGCGTATAGGAAGGAGGGAAATCAAGAAAGAAGTAGATCAGAGGAATGTCATTCTAACCGATTCCGATATCGGCGACGTAAGTTTAAGGCTTCCGACATGGACAAATTTGTGTTGAATTTGGTCCATCTAACGGATTCTCAGGCTCTAGTGAGCGATGTTATTGAGTGGACTCGTTTACTGTTTGTATTTGGCTACTGCAAGCATATATTGGAACGTAATTACTTCAGTTGTCGTTTATGCGTTAAGGCTAAAATGGTCTTTTGGGGGGATATATGTTGCCGGTAAGGAAATAAAGATGCTCTACGAAATAGGACAAAAATATTTAGAAATTTCTTAAAAAATTGTAGGCTAAAATATAGGGAAAATTATACTAAAATACCAAATAAATTTACAAAACCCCCAGAAGTCCGTCGAATTTACAAAAAGACTGAGAGATGATAAGGACTTTTGAGGGATATGCAAATTCATGGCAAATGACTATAATGCCCTTCTATCTTCTCTCTTTCCTCTATTTCCAATTTAATTGATCGGAAGAAAACAAAATAACGCTAATAACAACAATAATTGGAAATAAAGCTTCTCATTAATTTCATAGTAATTACAAGTGCAATATTTACAACTGTAGGGGTGTTACATTCAAGCCTAATCATCAGTCTCAAATTTCCCATGTACATAAATAGGCATCAATCTCAACCTTCCTACATTCATAAGGCATCAATCTCAGCCTTCAACCTTCCCACGTTCATAAATGGCATCAATCTCAAATTTACCCACATGCATAAATAGGCATCAAAATCAAACATCAAACGATGCATTGATCATTCTCGGCTTCACGTCACTGAATCCAGCGTCCATACGCACCAATCACAATTTTCCCACATTCCTAAATAGGCATGGATCTCAATTTTTAACATTCATATAGAGGCACATTTCTCAATTTTCCCACATTCTAAAATATGCATCAAACTTAATTTTCCCACACTCGTAAAGCGGCATCGAAATCAAGCATCATATGATGCAGTGACTTGCAAGTGCGCATACATACAAAATTTGACAACGTATATGTAAGGGGGTTATAAAGCAGAAAAGACATGGAAAGTCTAAGCTGAAGGGTAAAAGGAGACCCATATATTCATGTTTATGCACTTGGAGATTAGGCATCAAATGACATAAATGTCAATGAGCCTCGTATGAGTGCATTACATATAAAAGCTCAAGTATAAAAGCAAGTATATTTATTTACATAAAATAACTGTCATTTTGCAAATAAGCCACATATGCAATTTCGAAGGATCACAGGCTATGCAAGAATAATCAAGGCATCAATATCAAATTTTCCACATTCTAAAATATGCATCAATCTCAATTTTCCCACATTCTAAAATATGCATCAATCTTAATTTTCCCACATTCATAAAGAGGCATCAAGATCAAGCATCATAAGATGCAGTGACCATCAGTCTTTGCAAGCACAAACACCAAATATTTGACTAAAGCAGCAAAGACATAGAAAGTCTAAGCTGAAGGGTAAAAGTAGACCCTATATTAATGTTTATATACTTGGAGATTAGGCATCAAATGACATAAATGTCAATGAGCCTCATATCGGTGCATCAAATATAAAAGCTCAAGTATAAAAGCAAGAACATTTATTTACATAAAATAATTGTCATTTTGCAAATAAGCCACATATGCAATTTCGAAGGGTCACACACTATGCGAGAATAATTAGGGCAGCTTTACATGCAATGTTCAAGCCTCAAAATCAATCTCGATTTTCCCACATTCGTAAATAAGCACTGATCTCAAATTTGCCACATTTGTAAATAGGCATTGATCTCAAATTTTCAACACTTTTAGATAGGCATCGATCTCAATTTTCCCACATTCATAAATAGGTATGCATCTCAATTTTTCCACATTCGTAAATAGGCATCCATCTCAATTTTCCCACATTTATTATAAAGAGGCATCAAGATCAAGCATCAAATGATATAGTGACCATCAATCTTTGCAAGTGCGCATGCACTGAAAATCTAACAAGGTATATCTAAGGGGGCTATAAAGCAGTAAAGACATAGAAAGTCTAAGCTGAAGAATAATAGTAGACCCCTATATTAATGTTTATATACTTGGAGATTAGGCATCAAATGACATAAATGTCAATGAGCCTCATATCAGTGCATCAAATATAAAAGCTCAAGTAGAAAAGCAAGTACATTTATTTACAAAAAATAACTGTCATTTCGCAAATAAGCCACATATGCAATTTCGAAGGGTCACAAGCTATGATAGAATAATAAACGCAGCTTTACATGCAATGTTCAAGCCTCAAAATCAATCTCGAGTTTTTACATTCGTAAATAGGAATTGATCTCAAATTCTCCACATTTGTAAATAGGAAACGATCTCAAATTTTCAACACTTTTAGATAGGCATCGATCTCAATTTTCCCACATTTGTAAGTAGGCATCCATCTCAATTTTCCCACATTTGTAAAAAGGTATCCATCTCAATTTTCCCACATTTGTAAACAGGTATCCATGTCAATATCCATGTCAATTTCCAACTTCAAAAATAGGCATCTATCTCAATTTTCCCACATTCATAAAGAGGCATCGAGATCAAGCATCAGATGATACAGTGACTATCAATCTTTGCAAGTGCGCATGCACTCAAAATTTGACAAAGTATATCTAAGGGGGCTATAAAGCAGCAAAGACATAGAAAGTCTAAGCTGAAGAGTAAAAGTAGACCCCTATATTAAGTTTATATACTTGGAGAGTAGGCATCAAATGACATAAATGTCAATGAGCCTCATATGAGTGCATCAAATGTAAAAGCTCAAGTAGAAAAGCAAGTACATTTATTTACATAAAATAACTATCATTTGCAAAGAAGCCACATATGCAAAGGGGCCACAAGCTATGCAAGAATAATTAAGGCAGCTTTACATGCAATGTTCAAGCCTCAAAATCAATCTCAATTTTCCCACATTCGTAAATAAGCACCGATCTCAAATTTTCCACATTCGTAATAGGCATCGATCTCAAATTTTCAACACTTTTAGATAGGCATCGATCATCAAAATCAAGCATCAAATGATACTGTGACCATCAATCTTTGCAAGTGAGCATGCACTGAAAATTTAATAAGGTGTATCTAAGGGGGCTATAAAGCATCAAAGACATAGAAAGTCTAAGCTGAAGAGTAAAAGTAAACCCTATATTAATGTTTATATACTTGGAGATTAGGCATTGAATGACATAAATGTCAATGAGCCTCATATGACTGCATCAAATATAAAATCTCAAGTAGAAAAGCAAGTACATTTATTTACATAAAATAACTGTCATTTTGCAAATAAGCCACATGTGCAATTTCGAAGGGTCACAAGCTATGCAAGAATAATTAAGGAGGCTTTACATGCAATGTTCAAACCTCGAAATCAATCTCGATTTTCCCACATTCGTAAATAAGCATATCGATCTCAAATTTTCACATTCATAAATAGGCATCCATCTCAATTTTCCCACATTTGTAAATAGGTCCATCTCAGTTTTGCATGCATGGCGCACATTATGTATTACTCCTACATTGTATGGATTTCTACGTTATAAACATCTTACGCATCAAAATAGACACTTATAACTATACTCATGCACTTTAAGATTAGGTATCAAATGATATAAATGTCAATGAACCTCATAGGAGCGCGTCACATAAAAAAGCTCAAATTCCAAAGCAAGCACATCAATCTATATCAAAAGACTGTTAATTTCTCTTGAAAGCATATATTTTGTTCAGACCAAACACAAAGCATTCATTCGTGAAAAAGAAATTAAGTCAGCTTAACTTGTAAATTTCCAAATTTCAGATACTCATTAACGTAGATTTCCCAAACACTACTCAATGGAATATGCGTAGAAAATGAAAGAATGACCTTTATCCAAGCAGCAACTAAAGAAACACAACAGCTTGTAGCTTGTTTTCAACCCAGATATAATATCTTTTCAAAATACTCAGTGACGCACTTTCCGGTTCAGGCAACAACGAAAAAGATAATATAAAATGAAGAAAGAGAGAAAGATAGATAGAGAAATTATGATGTGCTTTATTTTGGCAGAGTCATGCCTCTAGTATCATGATATGCATTTGTTATGATATAATGCTCCTATCAAGTTTAAATAGCCTCTCAATTTATCATGATAAGACTCTTACGCTACTGATCCACTTCATGAACCTCGAGAATGTCATTTTGCTTGAAGACAAAAAAAAAAAAAAAGAAAAAAAACCGAGAATAAACTCTCGGGGTGAAGAATGCGAAGTCATACCCTATCATTTATTCCAGTCATGTTAAACATTTACATTTCATTCAATCAGATTAAGTATCAATGGGCTCTTATTCCTTAGCATAATCACTTATCCGCACTAAATATGCAAGCCTACAAGAAAGAAAAGCTATCCTGAAACTTCAGTAGTCATCACTCATCACCAAAAATTGATCATTTTCTCCGGCATCATTATGGGTGAGAAAGAAAAAGACATTAGCAATTTAACAGCATGACTATTTGAAAACTAGAGCTTGATACCCAAGAGGGGGAGTGAATTGGTTATCTTTAAAAATTCAAAGACATAACTCTGTTTTTGATAAACTAAAACAGGGTAAGACAGAGGAGTAAGGAAGAAGAAGCTTTGCACAATCGATTTATACTGGTTCGGTCCTTTCTCTGACCTACATCTAGTCCCCAAAACTCACTTGGGATTTTCAATCTACTATCTTCAACAAATGATTACAAACTCTGTACTAAGAGTTGTTCTCTCACTAGAACACACTCCCCCTTACAAGTTACAATCAATACACCCTAACCACCAAGTCCCCTGACTTGTGGTTATCACAATCAATAAATGATTTACAAGTAATAACTCTCTCACAGAATAGATATGATAATCACTGAAGAACAAATGTCAAAAAATGATACTATTACAAATGAAAGCTGAACACAATAAATGAACTCAATAAATTTTTCGCTCTCAGTTGGTGTATCAGCTTGAGAAGAAGTTAATGCACTCTATATATAGGTAGAGAACATTAATTGACCGTTGCAAGCAAGATTGGACCGTTGGAGAACATTTGCTGAGAGTTGGTTCAAGCTTGGTTTGCATATATGTGTGTGTGTATATTTTGATAAATTAATGTCATCTGATCGATAAATAAATTAAAATCTAACAATTTAAAAGTTTCACTGACTGAAAGAGTCTACACATCCACATACCTATACTCACCAAAAACCAAATACACTTGAGCGGATAAAATAGGGGTATTTTAGGAAGATTTCTTATAATTAGGACCAAAACTAACTTTTAAATATTGTCTTATAATTAAGATCGGAGGGAGTATTATATGGAGCTGGAGATATCCAACTTTAGTTACGTAACTCTATGTACTTTTTCGTTTTGTAATTATTGGAGGAAATCTTTAATTTTTACTTTTACTTCTAACCACTTTATCTTGTCAACAAGATAATCTTAATAGCAGTTCACTATGAATCATATTATTTACTATATGTACCTTGTCGCTCATAGATCCAAGTTTAGTGTTATTGTTTCAGTCAATAGCATCTAAATCTCTCCATTATTTATGTGGGGAAAAAAAGAAGAAGAAGAAGAAGAAGTTACATGGCATTCAAATCTTCCATTGAAACTTGACCGAACCAGAGGATTTATTCAAGACAAAGTCTTTAAAGTAAGGTTCACAATCAGAAGTGCTTACCAAGAAAGTCAAGAATAAGCTGATTAACTTGTTCAGGAAATTGTTCCTGAAGAAAATGTGTTCCTTCAGGAATAAATGTTATTTCCAAATTGGGGACATATTGTTTCCCCTTTCCACTCTTTATTAAATCCTCAACCCCTCTAAATTTAAGAGAATAATCCTTGCCACCAACAATAACTAGTGCTGGAACTTTCACTATTGGATCTGCCAAGTTGAATTCTTCACCAAGAGACCTATAAATGCAAATAGCCAAAAAAAAAAAAAACTGTTAATCAGCCACGGAATTCCACACTAAAGTGACTTAATGACAGTTTGTTTGATGACAGAATCATCCAATTTTGTCCCTAATCCACTGGGTTTTTTTTTTGGGTACTAATCATTCCATTACCTGTATGGAACCTTCAATGCAGTTTGGAATCCAGATTTGTCATACAATGCTGCATAAGCTGCAAGATCTTCTTCAGTAAACCAAGGTGGAAGAGGGGTTGATGGATCCACCAAATCCATAATCTCCTGATTCTTCTCAGCTATTGGTGCCTCACTTCTTGAGAAGAGTATGTAAATGTTTCTCACAACAGTTTTTGCATCAAGACGTCCAAAATCAGCCTCTGCTCTTCCTGGTTCCTAAAATGGACAGGGCAAGATTGCATAATAAATAGGATTTGTGATAACACTTGAAACACAATAGAATTAATATTACCTGAAATCTTGAAATGTATAAACCTTCAGGGAAGTATTTGTAGAATTGAGAAGAGCCCGGAGGCATGTACGGGGCTCCAAATGTGAAGATACCCAACACCCTTTCTGGGTGTAAAGTGGCAAATAAATACCCCACCCGAACTCCAAAGTCTTTTCCAACTAAGAAAACCTATTTATATAGTTGAAGTGAGGGGAATGAATACATGAAGAGAAGATGAAAAATGAGAGTATGTAAAATGGCAAATTCATCAAAGATTAATCGCTATAGCTAATCATTTACATTCGTCAAGAGGCATATTTTTCATCCAGAATATGAAAGTGAAGAAGAACTATGAAGTTGCCAACATCATTCACCGAAATAAATGAGTCGCAATAACTTGAGAATAATTGGACAAAGCTCACATATGAAACCTGTTTAAAAAGGCAACACTGTGTCAATGCAAGATGCTATATATAATGCTTAACTCTTTAATTACAAGCCTGTGAATATAGAAGAAGTACAATATGTCTGGAAGTAGGAAGCATTTAGCGTAAGGAGATGACAGAAAAAACTTTTTGAGAGACAGAATGGTTTATATATGCTTAATCAGGAGTGTTTTGCAGCAAGGCTTGAACCTCAGGTCAGGTACTTTCTGTTTTCGCTGGTAATACGGGTTGCATTAGCGGGCCAACCCGTCAACCCATAAAAAATTACAGGGTTGGGTTGTGAAAAAATAAGCCATTTTTTATGTGCGGGTCTTTTTTTGCCTGAACTCGCATAACCGGTACCTGTGACAGGCTATGCCAAGGTTAAATGAGGAACCAACAGATGTCAAAATACTCTGTTTTGTTTCCAATAGAAGAGACTAGAAAATAGGATTAAACCAGAAATTGGATTATTATTAAGGTATTTTACATTAACCTCTTTACGAAGGTCATATTGGCTACTCTTGATATATTTTCTTTCAAACGTATCATCTGGTTGGCTCAACTTACAATTCCTATACATTACAGAAATCCAGTCCAAGTAGTTTTCTACACAACACAGAAATTCAGTTTTATTTTGAAAATGACAAGAAAGACGGCTGACATTTATAATGCAATTCATACCCAACAAAAGAAAGAGAGTTTATCAATATATAAAAATATCTTAGCACTAGCAGTCTGTTCGTTGAAACCAAATCAGAAAAAGATTTTTTTTTCCTCAATAAATCTTGAACTCATAAAAGATTTACAGACTTTTGAATTGTAAAACGCAGAAAGGCCACATATTAAGTACCTTAGAAAGATCGAGTGCATGGAGCATTCCACGAAGATCACTGACAATATCAGAGAAGGTGGCTTTCTCGGGTTCGGGCGGCGGGTCAGAAAGGCCGTAGCCTCTGTAATCGGGGGCTATAGCTCTGAAGCCGGCAGCGGCAAGGGCGATCATCTGGTGGCGCCAGGAGTACCAGATCTCCGGGAAGCCGTGCAGGAAAACCACGACGTTAGGGCCTGAAATACCAAAAAAAGAAAAAATGTTTAAAGCTTCGGATATATAGGGTGTAGGAAGGATAGAAACTGAGAAAGAAGTATAGAGAGATCAGAGAGGGGATTGTTATTGTCACCGGTTCCGATGTCGGCAACGTGAAGCTTGAGGCCTCCCACATCGACGAACTTGTGTTGAATTTGGTCCATCGTCTTACGAATTCTCAGGTTCAGATAAGAGTGATTTTGATGAGTGGACTCCCTTTACTGAGGAAACTTGAAATGGTTCATTGTGTTTATTTTTGGCCCCTAGGCTGCATGTATAGATGGAAACGTAACTACTTCAGTTGGCAATTTCACTGCTGGCATTCTTGCGATAAGGCTAAAATGGTCTTTACATGGATTAGATGCTTCACTTCTAACATAATAGTACGATGGCCTTCTAACATATCAGCATATAAGCCAAAAGAATTTGCCAGGTATGATCTCTTGTATTACATCCAGAAGTTTTTATCTATTCTTATCAAACTTACGAGTTAACTCTCTGATTTCACTATTTTTATGTTTCTAATTCACAAAATCAAGTCGAGTCAAGTCACTGGTAAACTCGTGAGTCCGTGATTACTGTAAACTCGTAAGTCCGTGAGTATTGTAAACTCAGTTAAACTCACAAGTTTATATGTCGAGTTTATCGTTTTTACGTTTCTAACTTATAAAATTATATTAACTCACCTTTGAACTCGTATTAATTTCTTCGATTTGATTATTGATAGGGCAAAATTTAAAGCCTATGGACTCCGCAAGTATATAGGTCGTATCAAGTAATAAAATGATGAGTAGAGTATCGTTCCCATGAGGACTCAACCAAACTAGTGATTAGATATTAAATTTCCTTATTTCGTTTAAGTTGAGTGAGTCAGGTTTGCTTTGAATAATTAAAAAGAAATTAAATAAGAAACTAATAAAAGCATAACTTCGCACAAAAGAATAAATTCAAATACTAAGACGGACAACCTAGAGTCACTAATCCCTTGTTGGCTTCTTTGATTTTATCCCCACTAAATCAATTTTGATTTAACTAACTCAGTTAATCTAGAGTATTAATATTTATAAATGTCTTCCGGTCCATTTATAAACCTATCTTAATTAATTATGTAATGCCTCACACAATTAACTAAAATGCGTTTTAGATCGAACTCACTCTAATTTGATTATGTGGAGCTTCTAGGTATATTCCTATCCTAGACGCAAATTAGATTAAACCTAATTCCTTATTAAATTTAAACCTAATTCCACATTATTTAATCCCAAGGTCAATTTAGGATTCTCTCTTCCAAGTTCAATTCTAAATCCCCAGAACATGCTTACTAGTGGCCAATTAATAAGCAATATCAAGAAAAACAAGATTAAATAAACTGGATAAAATTAATCAAAATTAATTGTGGGAATAATATCTAGAACCCAAACAAGTTCATAGGTTCTCTAGGTTAAAAAAGGAAACTAGCCACACATGGCTAAAATCAAATCCATGAAAAGATGAAAATCAGGTTCAGAGAAATAAAAGAAAGCATGAAACAAGATAGGAGAAATCAAGACTCTCAAAGAATCCCTCAATGTTCCTCGTTGCTGTTTGCGCTTCTTGAATTCCTTAGAATCACGCTCCTCTGCTTCTTGAATTTTGGTTCGCGACGTCTGCACTGCTCTGCGTCTTTCTTTTTTGTGCGTTCTTCCTTACGTGCTCAGATGCGTCCGAATTGTCCACTCCTCTGAATTGCGATGATTGTTTTCTGCGTGGTATCCTCCTCTGCGTGTTGCTCCCCTTTTAAATAGATGTAACTTTTTTTTGCTTTTTTTTTTGTTGCGGGTCCCACCGCTACTTTTTATTATCTTCTTCTAAGGGATATATCATAACTTCCGAATGATCTTCCATGCTCTCCTGAGTTTCATCCTTTTAGCATATTATATAATAATATAATATACTATATCCCTTTTTTTAATTGAATTTCTTGCCCAATAATATTGCACCCTATATTTTCTCCTCTCTTAGATCAGATCATATCTCCTGCAAAATAAATTAGGATATCAATAGATTTTCTGTTATAATATTCTGTTATCCCATATTTAATTAAAAGATAGATAAATACATAAAAGATAATTAAATAAGTATAAGATATTATAAATTTAATCAAATATATTTCAGAATCTATACTTATTTAATTATAAAATATCTACTTATCAATTATGTTTAGCGGCTTTACATATAAATTTTATAGAAATTTTTTTGTTATATTATGATAATTATGAATGTTAAGGGATTTAATTTCAATTATTTGGATTTAGATATATTTAAATCAAACTGTTTTATCTTTTTATCTTTTAATTATTTAATTATATACTATCAATATCAATTTAATAGTGAAAGTCAACTTTTACAAGTTTACAATTCAAATTCATAATACGAATTTACTTAAACTCGTGAGTTTAACAATATTGTTTCTATCATTATTTGTCTATGTATGCATTTGTATAAGCAAATACACCTTCCATTCTTATTCATAAGTAAGCTTTTAAAAGTTTTCTATATTCATTTTTATTTCAGATCCTTGTGCGGCATCTTTCATTCTCCTCTTCAGCCAATGTAGGACATATTGCACTGCAAATTTTATTTATATTTAGGACCGAGATAGTATATTATAGATATATGGTGACTCCTCAATATTGAGGGAGGGGGAGTAGTTGTCTTGTCCCCTCCGCCCCTGCTGCTCCTCATTTCTGTCCTACCTTCCAAACTTTTTTTTCTTTGTTCTTTAGTTTAATAGATTATTATAGATAAAATGAGTGGCATTTTGAAGCCTTATGAGCAAAAAAAAAAAAGGGTTATATTTTCAATTTTTTTATGATTTTTAAATATTCAATACTTTGAAGTGCGAAAAAAATTAAAAGATTTTTCTTGTAACTTGTAAAAAAAATCGAAAACATAATCATTTTTCTCAATAAAATATCAAAATAATATTCATTTTATGCAAAATCTAATCACCTAAAAAAAATTTGGTAGCAGGATAAAAATAGGGGCACATTAGGGGTTCACATTAGGAGGGGGCTGCAGGACAATCGCCACCCCAAAATTGATCGCGGTTTTGAACAGCTAATCACAGACTTTCAAAAAGAGGCATTACTTCATATTAACGACAAATTTCACATCCTGGCTATGCGAAAATTAGAGCATGTTTTACAGATTTTTGACTTCAAAAACGCAGAAATGCCACATATTGAGTACCTTAGTGTAATCTGAGAATTAGAAAGTCTTATTTCATTAAGGTAAGTATATGGATATATATACAAGAGAGACTAACAGTAATCCCTACAAATGTGGATCTAACTAACCTACAAATGTGGATCTATAACTACTCCATATCATAACACTCCCCCTCAAGTTGAAGCATATATATTAATCATGCCCAACTTGTTACAAAGATAATCAACACGTGTGCCATTTAAGGCTTTTGTTAAAAGATCTGCTAGCTGGTCGTTTAATCGCACGTGCCCTGTAAATATGACATTCTCTTTGATCTTATCACGAATAAAGTGGCAATCGATTTTTATATGCTTTGTACGTTCATGGAACACAAAATTCGATGCTATATGGAGTGCTGCTTTATTATCACACCATAATTTTGCAGGTAAAGTCGTGATGATGCCAATTTCCTTCATGAGTTGAAATACCCACACAATTTCTTGTGTTGATTGTGACATGGCTCTGTATTCTGCTTCTGCACTTGATTTTGACACAACACTTTGCTTCTTACTTCTCTAAGATATCAAGTTTCCACCAATAAACACACAATAACCTGTAGTGGACCGTCTTGGAGCTTTAGACCCTGCATGATCCGCATCACAGAAGCACTCAACTTTAATGTGCCCATAATCTGTATAGAGAATACCACGACCTGGGGAACCTTTCAAATAATGCAAGATATGCTTTAAGGCTTCCCACTGAGTGACTGTTGGAATTTCCATGAATTGACTGAGTACATTGAATGAGAAGATTATATTAGGACGAGTCACTGTCAGATAATTCAGTTTCCCAATGAATCTTCTATATCGATCAGGAGATACAAATAGCTTCAATTTCTCTGGATCAATCTCCTTCTTCAAGTCATCGGGAAAGATCAAGTGCATGGAGCATTCCACAAAGATCACTGATGACAATATCAGAGAAGGTGGCTTTCTCGGGTTCGGACGGCGGGTCAGAAAGGCCGTAGCCTCTGTAATCAGGGGCGATAGCTCTGAAGCCGGCACCGGCAAGGGTGATCATTTGGTGGCGCCAGGAGTACCATATCTCAGGGAAGCCGTGCAGGAAAACGACGACGTTAGGACCTGAAATACCAAATAAAAAACAGATGTTTGAAGCTTCGGATATAAAGCGCGCGTATAGGAAGGAGGGAAATCAAGAAAGAAGTAGATCAGAGGAATGTCATTCTAACCGGTTCCGATATCGGCGACGTGAAGTTTAAGGCTTCCGACATGGACGAATTTGTGTTGAATTTGGTCCATCTTACGGATTCTCAGGCTTTGGTGAGCGATGTTATTGAGTGGACTCGTTTACTGTTTGTATTTGGCTACTGCAAGCGTATATTGGAGGCTTTTTTGACCAGAATAATCATTTTTTTAAAACAATTTACCAGATTGATGCACTGTTCAAAGTATTAACCAAACTAATGCTTACGTCGTCAAAGGCGTGGCGAGGGGTTGCGAGTCTGGGCTGTGGCGCACGGGGAAAAAACGCCAACAATGTAGGGAGGCTGGTCCACGTGGCTGAAGGCGTTGCCAGGTGGCACGCCTCCCTGGTGGCGCGAACACCTGTCACGATACCAGGGAGGCGTGACTGACGTTCACGCCATCAAGGGCGTGACTGTCCTCCACGCCTGTCACCTGACATGGCGTGGAGAATCCTCCCTGCTCTGACCCGACAGACCCCCCCCCCAATCCTACACGCAACCTCCCTCTTTCCTTTTTTTTTTTAGTTCTGACCCGACAAACCCCCCCAATCCCACACACAACCTCCCTCTTTCCTTTTTTTTTTTTAGTTTCCTATAATATATGTTCATCAACCTCTCTCTCTGCTTCCCTCATCCGCACACCCTCTCCTTCATTCTCTTTTCTTCTTTCTTCATCTCCCATTCACTCTCCCATTTTTTCATTCTCTCCTTCCATCATCCGCACTCCTTCCCAACGTCCTCTTCCTTCCTTATTTTTCACACTCACCCACTTTCACTCCTTCCATCTCTATCTGCAAACTCTATCTATTTCATTCTTTTTCACTCCTTCCCTTTTCACCTTCACGTATACATACACCTCCTCAACCATTCAATCTCCATTTCATCATTCAAAACACTGAGGGGCCGATTTACACAAGAGGAAGAGGAAGAAGAAGGAGACTAAAATTGGATAGAGCACACACGTATCGTTTGCACACAGGTAAAAGTTAATATTTTTGTTATGTTTATTGTTTAATAATGGGAATAAATTTTTAATTATATACAAGCAATTTATTATAGATGCTTAAATAAATGTATAACAGTAGGATAAATGCATAACATTTAATTTTGCTGTTATTTTTATTGTTTAATAATAGGATTTAACTTATTATTGATGCTTAATAAATGTAAAAAAGTAGGATAGATGCTTAATATCTAATTTTGTTGTTATGTTTATTATTTAATAATAGGATTTAACTTTTAATTATATACATGCAATTTATTATTGATTCTTAAAAAATGTATAAAAGTAGGATAGATGCTTAATATCTAATTTTGTTGTTATGTTTATTGTTTAATAATAGGATTTAACTTTTAATCATATAGATGCAATTTATTATAGATTCCTAACAGATGTATAAAAATATGACTCCACGCTTAACATTTAATTTTATTGTTATGTTTATTGTTTAATAATAGGATTTAACGTTTAATCATATACAAAATAAATATTTTAATTAACCAATAATAAATTTTAAAAATTGTAATTCCATAAATGATTGATTTGAATTATTATTTTCTCTTTTTATTATTTGTAATTATTAATAATTTGTATGTGATTAAGCATCTATCGTCACTAATTAAAATATTTACAATAGAAGAATAATAATGGGTAAATTAATTAGTTTGTCAATTCATTATTTAATTTGTATGTCAATTATAAACCTTAAGATGGAAGACTAATTTTTTTATATTTTGTAAAATAATAATTTCATAGATAAGATGTAAAATATTATAATTACCTACATTATATTGTTATTTATAGTATCCGACGAAAAATAAGATAAGCTTAAATGAAGAATAATAATTACTCAAATAATTATTTCACTAATTAATTATTTATACAATAATAAGTAGTGACTTAATTATGTTTTGTCTTATTGTAAATTTTTGTTAGTGAGATGGATGACCAACGCGCGCTTAGTATTGAGCCCGGCCCCAAAGAGTGGGGAGTTGTAAATGAAGAGGTGCAACTAACACACCGATCACAAGTGGTGTGGAATACCGGAGACTGGAATTTGTTGAGGGTGAGGCGAGCCTCACAGGGGTCTGCTGCATATCTCCAAGACCCAGATCTCATCCCAATGCAGTTGCAGGACCACCTTATGTGTGCAGGTTTCTGGCATGTGACTTGCATGAAGAAACCCCCAGTATATTTTAAAATTCGTTATGTGATTAATTATATAAATTTAGTTGTGATTACATGAGATGGATAATAAAAGACCTTGACATATTTGTTATTTACTTTTATGTTGGTGCAGATTGATAAATACCTTATTTCTGCTTTGGTTGAGAGGTGGAGGCCAGAGACTCACACCTTCCATATGCCAGTTGGTGAGATGACTATTACTCTACAGGATGTAGAGGCCATTTTAGGTCTGTCCATTGAGGGTCGAGTAGTTTCCGGTCGAACGCATGGCAACTGGGCATCAATTATGCAGCAATACATGGGTGTGACTCCACTCCCATCCGAATTGATTGGCGGAAACATCAAGATGGGCTGGTTTGACCATCATTGGGGACATTGGGAGGAGCAATTAGAGTCGGTTGAGGGTCAGCTTTTGTACACACGTGCTTACCTCATGCGCTTATTTGGTGGATTTTTGTTGTGTGATAAGTCCAGCCATGAGGTCCCTTATCGATATATACAATTACTGGGTGGTGACCTCTCGGAGACTGGTACATACAGTTGGGGGTCAGCTGTACTGGCCACACTGTTTCGTGAGCTATGTCAGGCCACGTCAGCTTCAGTGAAAGACATGGGAGGTTGTTTGTTGTTGCTGCAGATATGGGCGTGGTCCAGATTTCCTGCCATAGCACCTGACATTCCACCACCCATTGACGCAGGCGATTATTACGGACGAAGGTATGCAAGCATTATGATATAATAAATTCTTTGAATTGCTTTGAGTAGCTGAGCGATTATGTTCTCATTTGACTTGGTCACTTCACTAATGTTATTGACTTACGTATTGCAGGTTCAACAATGTCGAGCTATGGTTATTGCGACGCCATCTAAAGACATATCGGATAGAGCTTGACCAGATGGGTCGAGACGATGTATGTATAATAAATTTGCGATTATGGAACTAAAAGTGTAAACTAATTCGCATTTGTTTACATGTACAGGTGAAATAGGAGCCATATAGGGACGCCGAATATGACTTTATGGGTATAGATGATGAAATGCAGGACAGATGGAGGGCGGTGACACCCATACTTTGTTTTCACATTGTCAAGATGCACCAACCAGATCGATGTATGTGGCAATTTGGTATGCAGCAACACATTCCTGCACTTGCTGTACAGCTTCGGGGTGCACATGACCTGACCTTACGTGGTAAGATTGCTGAAGATTGGGAGGCCAAGATGGATGAATTTATTCAGCTGTGGAACACGGGCCATGAGAGGATCGAGACTACAGATCCTGATGAGGGGCCGATTTCCCCAAACTCCGAGTACATGACTTGGTACTTCACACACACCAGACGGTATATGACGAGGCAGGTCGCCAAGATAGGGCACGTGGTACATACCGATATTGCTTCCACTTTGCATCGTGAATATTTCATGTTATCATCCATAACCAAATAAATTATTTCATTTTATAATTTAATTAAAATTCGTTATTTCACGTGGTAAATGCAGATAGATGGTGTAGAGTGGATATGGTGGATGAATTCACCACAATTTGATGCTCAGTTTAGCAAGCCGAAGTTTTAGGAGGTTTGTGACCAGCTACTGAGAGCACTTAGAGAGTTCGGTAGAGTTGCGGAGCCTAGTCCTAGCGCACCAACTGGACTCTTAGTCAGCATACTGGATCCTGCGCTGGATGTCCCGCCCCGTGCGAAAGAAGGACGGGGATTAGGTCATCGACGACCACGGCACGAGATGGAGGCATATCAGATACCCCGGCCTGGTCCACGGGGCGGAGGTGTATATCGACCACTCATGTGGCCCACACACACTTATACTGAGGTTCCGTGGCACCCAGAGGATGTGACAGCAACGGTCTCTTCCGAGATGCCACCACCGATCCGTCCCGAGATACATGTTCCGAGACCTTCTTATCCACAGCCACGTACGGTGCTTGCTCCGCAGGCACAGGTTCCTTACTCGTATGAGTGGCAAGCACAGGGCTCCCAGACTGGCTTTGCTTCATCCAGTTCTTACTTCCCTGATCGAGGTTTTGTGGGATTTAGTGCCTATCAGCCACCATATGGCTACCCTGGCTTTAGTGTTTTTCAGCGGGCACAGGGTTTTACCCCCTTTTGTTCGTCCCAGCCTGGACAGGGTTGGACGGAGGCAGGTTCAAGTAACAGCCCGTTCCCGTCTGTACACCGCACATCCGATGACTCGGATCAGCACACCGATGACTTCTTACGAACAACCACCGAGGATTTCAACTTCACTCACCATCTTGATGGACAGCGTGGCGTTCGTAGGAACCCAGATCGTGATGTGCGTTCCCGACCGTGGCCTAATTACACTCCACCATGAGTGTGTCGTTTCAATCGGTCTTATGTTATATTTGCATGGATGACTGTATTATGTTATATTTGCATGGAAGACTTATTTGCATGGATGACTGTATTAAGACTAATTTGCATGGATGATTGTATTAAGACTTATTTGCATAGATGACTGTATTTGTTTCTTTTGCTATAGGACATATAGTCAGGCAACTTTTTCCCGGATTCTAAATTCTTAATTATGCCCCATAAGCACATAAGTATAAATATGAGAAGGAGAAACTTCATATCTCAAAATGAAAATCAACTGATACGATAACAACATAAGTAGAACATAACTATACAAACTATCAATTGTCAACTAATTCGCTATGCGCGTAGGACATGAACGCCTATTATGTCCGAACTGTTTACATATACCACATCTCAGTCGACTAGAGCTAGGTTGGACCTCCACCTCATCCATTTCATTGCGAATGCGTGAAGCTCTAGGCCGCCCCTTACCACGCAATTTCCATTGATCGGGGATAAGCTTTGGTTCGGAGGTGGGCGATATTCCTTGTTCACTTCCGATGGGCTGGAACGATGAAGAGTAAACATTCATAATGTTGTAGATTGAGAAAGCGGGATCCACGTACTGTGCAGCATTAAGGGATACCGCCGAACATGCAGCAATTACGTGACTACATGGGAATTTGAAAGCCTGGAACTTGCCACACTGGCATCTCCGCTGGGTCAGGTGCACCGAGTATGTGTCATCCAGATCATCCACTTCAAACGTGGTACGCGCTACATCAAACTCTCGAACACGCATCGATGTCGCACGCTCTCCATTCTTTGCCATAACTTCTCCAATAACATCCGAAAAAATCTTTCCGGATCGGGCATCTTGTTGTGCTTTGGTCCCTCGTTTGACCCAATAGCGAACGAGTCGACTATACGTGCATTTGACCAACGATGTGATAGGCATGTTGCGCGCTCCCCTGAAAACCTTATTGATTGACTCTGACAAGTTGGTTGTCATATGACCATATCTTCGTCCATCCTCATCGTAACTCCGACACCACTGCTCTTTTGGAATTCGTTCAATCCATGCAGCCACTTCATTACTGTAACTACATAACTCGGCATACAATGCATCGAAGTGAATTTTGTTTGGCACATATCCTGTAAAAAGGCGGGGAAAAAAACACAACGGTGTAAGGTAATGAAAAGAATGAATGTCACTGCACTTATGTTGGAGAATATTACCTAATCTCATTAATTTTTTCTTCAACGCCTGGTCCTTGAAGCGGGTATTAAAATTACTCGCAACATGACGAATGCAAAACACATGGTACGCATTAGGAGGCTGCCAACCAAGCACCTCATTCCGACCGCTGATATTATGCTTGTGTGACGATCAGAAATAAGACACAGACCAACTGTATTTGTAACATACAGTCGTATGGAAGCCAAAAAATACTCCCATGCCTCCTTCGTTTCACCTTCAACAATTGCAAATGCAATCGGCAGGATCTCATTATTTCCATCTTGGGCGGTGGCAATCAACAATGTGCCCTTGTACTTACCGTATAAATGTGTGCCGTCCACTTGTATCACTGGTTTGCACCATTGGAACGCTGCACGACATTGACTGAAGGTCCAAAATGTACGTTGGAAAACCCGAACATCATTAACAACCTGCCGATTAACAATATATGCTTCATGTTGAATATGATAAATAGATCCAACATGTACTCGAACCATCTTGGTAGGAACGCATATGACTCCTCCCAGTCACCGTAAATCTTAGCTACTGCTTTTTGTTTTGCCTTCCATGCCTTCCTGTACGATACATTATAACCATACATTCCAGTCACCCTTTCTTGTATCAACTTCACTGGTACCGAAGGTGTTTCCTTGACCATGTCTGCAAAACAATTCATAAAAAGTGTACACTAGGAATGTTATTTATGTTCACTCACAAACACAAAAAAATTCACAATTTATCAAATAGTATTGTGCATCATACCTATTATGAGCTGAGAAATAGTTTCAGAATCAAGTTGTCTGTGGTCTTGGGATAGATTTTGGTTCACACAACTATGATTTCCCACCCATTTGGTTACCACCCAGGCGTTGCTGTGCTTTGGTTTAATTGCTCGTACCCTCCAGTCCCAACCTTGTTCTTTATTCCGACATTTCATTGAGTACTTGGATGTAGTACTCTCAACCACTTGAGCTTCATGCAAAAATGTGTTATTGCGGCTTTCAAATCATTCTTGGACTCGAACTCTTGTTTCTAATATAATTCATCTCCTCTTGCCCACGGACCGCGGCCCAAGCCTTCCATATCAAGTATATCCTCATTCGGGTAATCTTCGTTTATAGCCTCATAATGTGAAATGTCATTTCAAAACGGTGTAATGTTTACATGTTCAAACATAAGTCATTTTTTTGCGAAAATATGGTAACCAGTAAAAAATAAATTATATAATACTTACCCCGATGTTCATCATCTGCATCACTATCATTTTGATCATTGTCATTTTCCAACAAAATGTCTTCATCTTCTTCCTCTTGCTCCTCCTCCTCCTGATTGTCAAGTTCATCTACCATATAGTCGTCATTTTCTTCTCCCATTGAGACGGTTGATTGTCTTGGCTGATGAGAGGTATTAGCCATATTCTGTGACTGACAGAGTTCATGCGTTAGTATTGGTACGCCTCCTCTGACGTCTCAATATCCACATATAACTCAGCGATTTGGGACGTACGGTTTTCGTTGAATGTTTGAATAAAAAAAATCCACATCCTCATTATCGGAAATCTCAAGACCCACATATTTCCTGTTTCCACAAGGCAGTCTACCCGTCACTGAAGATATTATCTGATTTTCTTGCAACTTTAACTTTCGCCGGATCTTTGCATGTAAATCTTCAGCGGACATGCCTCGAAAAATAAACATTCCTCTTTTTTCACCATCAAAGCTCAGTCCGCTTGGACCTATATTTTTAGAACCATTAAAATATACAAATGACCGAATATCACTCATTTTTTCTTATGTAATATTCTGAAAAAGAAGATTCAACTACAAATAAAACAAAAATAATAAGAACACAAATTGTAATTGAACAAAAGAAGAAACACAGTATAATTTGAACTAAACAAAAAAAAAAACAATTCAAGAAATAGAATGAAGAAGATGGTGAGTCTGCAAATTGATGAAGGAAGAAGGGAAGAAAGAATCACGGAGGGATGAAGGCAAAGAGTGAAGTGAAGTAGGTGTGATGAGAAGGCAAACAATGACTTATATAAGCTGCATTTTGGGGTGAAATAAACGTGGGTGAAAACGAAAGTTAAGAAGGAAAAAAAAAATAAAACAGCAGAGTTCACGGGATGGGGAGTTAATCACGCGGGGGAATCTCTGGCCCATCTGACACGTGGAGGCGTGAGGGCTAGCCACGCCATCAGAGGCGTGGGCAAGCCTCACGCCACCAGCCAGCTGGTGGCGTGTGGGTCCCTCACGCTACTGATGGCGTGGGGGACCCACGCGCCACTACGTGTGCTGGCGTGAGCATTGCTCACGCTAGCAATGTGTGGCGTGGGCCCCACCTGCGAGACTAATGGCACGAATCTGCAACATGTGTCCAACAGCATTAGATTGGTAAATTCTTCTGGATTTGCATTAATCTGATAAATTTTTTTAAAAGGTTATTATGTTGGTGCTTTTCCCGTATATTGGAACATAATTACTTCAGTTGTCGTTTATGCGTTAAGGCTAAAATGGTCTTTTGGGGGGATCTATGCTGCCGGTAAGGAAATAAAGATGCTCTCTGAAATAGGACAAAAATATTTAGAAATTTCTTAAAAAATGGTAGGCTAAAATATAATACATGAACCCCTAAAATTTTTTGTCAGTTGCACATCACTTATTTAACCTTTAAAAATTTAAATTAAAATCCTAAAGTCTAAAGTTTAAGGTTTTAACTATCAACTCCATTACTGTTAAAGTTAATGGTTTTTGCTATTTAAAATTTTTGTATTTTTTATTATATACCTTCTCATTTAAAAAATAACCCTTGCATTTAAGATAAAGAATTTCTCCACAATAAATCATTTTTTGCAATTACTTAGTTTAACCCGACCCTGTAGCTAAACACGCCCGGCCTTATATTTATAGATTTTTTATATCGATATTTAAATGATTCTTACTATAAAAATTTAATTAAAAATGCTCCTTCTTCCTACAAGAATCTTTAATTTTTAAGAAAATATAATACTATATAATTTGAAAACATTATTTTAATGAAAAGTAAAAAAATAGTAATAATAATTTAATTTTATAATGATGGTGATATAGAAGTGTGCAAGGGCTTGCCTTACCGTGAAACCCCAAACCAAAGAAAAAAAAGGCTACGTATGTGGATATCAAAGTGGTTGAGATTATAGAATCTTAAGTTCTTAACACACTGTAGCTAAGAGGCAACACACGGACTCTCACACAGAGCTACATGTCATAGAATCTTAACACACCATACTTTATATATATATATATAGAGAGAGAGAGAGAGAGAGAGAGAGCAACTTCAAGTCATAATCATATATATGTCTGTGTCTCCAGAAATTTCACTCGAGTTTCAGCTGCTTGTGAAGGAAGTGGAGGATAAGCTGATTAACTTGTTCAGGAAATTGCTCCTGAACGAAATGGGTTCCCTCAGGAATGAAAGTTATTTCCGAGTTGGGGGCAAATTCTTTCAGCTTTCCACTCTTTATCAGATCTTCGATCCCTGGAAACTTGAGAAAATAATCCTTCCCACCCATTACAGCAAGAATTGCAACTTTTGTTGTTGGATCTGCTATGTTGTACTCTTCACCCAATGACCTATAAATGGAAAAAACTAAATGTCAGCTCACAAAACTTTTAAGAAAGAGATATGCAATTTTGTTCTAGAAGGAACCACTTAGAAGCGGTGTGTATTCCGAAGTTTTTCAAGGAACAATTGTCTTAAAAGTAACAAAAATGCAACAGTTTTCCCACTTATCATTAAAAAAATTAACTGTCAATATTATTATTATTATTTTAATACTGAAGACAAATTTGCTTCTTTTTTAACACTTTCGGGTGAAATTGCTCCTCGAAAAAATTTTGGATACCCAGAGCTTCTAAATGGTTATTTTCAGGGTAAAATTGCACCTTAAGCCAACTTCATTATTTGGAGCACCCACTTTAGTACTATCTCTGGTCCTAAATATAGAACATAGTTTGTAGTATAAATTGTACTACAAACTCTATCCTATATTAAAGACTGGAGGAGTAATATTTTGAGATCAGCAGCACAATTAGCCAATGATTGGATTAGCAATCGCAATAGATAGCAGATGATTCAATTTTCATAGGAACAAGAATCATTATTTCATTACCTGTATGGAACCTGCAATGCATTTGGGAATCCAGATTTCTCGTACAATGCTGCATAAGCTGCAAGATCTTCTTCTGAGAACCAAGGAGGAGGAGGGGTTGATGGATCCACCAGATCCATAATCTCCTGGTTTTCTTCAGCTATTGGTATCTCACTTCTTGAGAAGAGTATGTAAATGTTTTTCAGAACCGTCTTCGTGTCGAAACGTCCAAAATCAGCCTCTGCCCTTCCTGGTTGCTGTGGAAACAATAAAAACAGAACAATTAAGGTTGCATATGATAGATAGAACCACTGAATATAGCAGAAACTAGAAACTCAACACAGTTTAAGATTACCTACCTTCCATCTTGAAATGTAGAAGCCTTCAGGAAGGTATTTGTGGAACTGAGGAGGAGCAGGAGGAAAATATGGAACTCCCAATGAGATAACACCTAAGATCCTTCCAGGGTGTTCAAGTGCAAGTAAAAATGCTGGTCGAGCTCCATAGTCTTTTGCAACTAGGAAAACCTATTTACGTTGTTGAACATAATTGAGGCAATATATAAAGTGATAAACTTTTAAACAATCAATCCATCAATTAGTTTCTGTTGTTGCAGAGAAACTATTTACTTCTCCAGTTTACTGATATATAATTAATAGGCTGACTTACCTTGTATATTTTAAAGAGAAAATCCCTTTAAGGTCTCAAAGGATAAAAAAAAATGTTTAAAAGGTCCAGAGAAAATTCTGATGTAAAAAAAATATCAAGAAATTGTTAATCCCTCAATGAGACTTTTTTAATACTAGAATTTTTTCTACGACCTTTTTGATATTTTTTTAGATCCTTGGATCTTAAAGGGATTTTCCCTATTTCAAACAACTAATTGCCGATGACATAAAGACAATATACTAAAAATAAATAAATAAATAAAATGCATTAGCGAGGGATTTTTACAATTCTGTTACCAAATAAACTACCACTAATTAATTAGCCATAGAATTCTCTCACTAAGTCAATTTAGCTACAGAATTATGTTGCTAATGAATTTTTTTTTTTTTTGCATAAATTAATTTTTAAACAAAAGCTGCCTGGAAATTGCTTATTCCTGGTTCACTCTTGCTATTATTAAACGAAAAGTAGAATTGATGAAAGCTTAAATGTTCACATAAAAAAACACAGAAAATCCACACACACACACATATTTAGTATAACCTTAGCAAGACCAAGTGCATCGAGTATTCTGAGTAGGTCACTGGTAATGACTTTGAAGGAGGCTTTCTCGGGTTCGGGCGGCGGGTCAGAAAGGCCGTAGCCTCTGTAATCGGGGGCGATAGCTCTGAAGCCGGCACTGGCAAGGGCGATCATCTGGTGGCGCCAGGAGTACCATATCTCTGGGAAGCCGTGCAGGAAAACGACGACGTTAGGGCCTGAAACACCCAAAAACGAGAAATGTTGGAAGTTTCAGATAGAGGCGTTGGCAGGAACAAAATCAAGAATGAAATAGATGATTATGATTCAGACCGGTTCCGATATCGGCGACGTGAAGCTTGAGGCTTCCGACATGGACGAATTTGTGTTGAATTTGGTCCATTTTACGGATTCTCAGGTTCTGGTGAGCGATGTTATTGAGTACTGGACTCGTTTACTGAGAAAACTTGAAATACTGATTCATTGTATTTGGCTACTAAGGCTGCAAGCATATTTTATGCGTTAAGGCTAAAATGGTCTTTTTGGGGGATATATGCTTCCGGTAAGGAAATAAAGATGCTCTCTGAAATAGGACAAAAATATTTAGAAAAATCAGGAAAAAAATTTATTGTTTAAAAATTTTATTGACAAAAAGTGTTTTCTGCATATGAAATTTTGTAGAATGCCGTATATCTTATGAATGAAATTATGTCGTATCCTTTAAACCAATAAAATATTCAAACATAAAATTGTAACCAATTTTCCTTACAGAACATAATAGGGAGTTATGAATTCTTTGGTCAGGTTACCCACTTGTGGGGTAAATTACAATTTCTTTAAAATTTGTGGGCTAAAATATAATACATGAACCACTAAAAATTTTTATGTCAGTTGCACATCACTTATTTAACCTTTAAAATTTTAAATTAAAAATCCTAAAGTTTAAAGTTTTAACTATCAACTCCATTACTGTTAAAGTTAATGGTTTTTGCTATTTAAAATTTTTATATTTTTTATTTTATACCTTCTCATTTGAAAAATAACCCTTGACATTTAAGATATACAGTAGAATTTCTCCACAATAAATCATTTTTTTACAATTACTTAGTTTAGCCCCGACCCTGAAGTCAAACATGCCCGGCCTTATATTTATAGATTTTTTATATCGATATTTAAATAATTCTTACTATAAAAATCTAATTAAAAATGCTCCTTCTTCCTAAAAAAATCTTTAATTTTTAAGAAAATATAACACTATATAATTTGAAAACATTATGTTAATGAAAACTAAAAAAATAAAAAAATAGTAATAATAATTTAATCTTATAATGATGTTAATATAGAACTATAGAAGTGTGAAGGGGCTTTGCCTTACCATGAGCTGCGTATGTGGATATCAAAGCGATTGAGATTATAGAATCTTAACACACTGAAGCTAAGAGGCAACACACGGATTCTCACACAGAGCTACATGTCATAGAATCTTAACACACCATACTTTATATATATATATATATATATATATAGAGCAACTTCAAGTCATAATCATATATATGTCTGTGTCTCCAGAAATTTCACTCAAGTTTCAGCTGCTTGTGAAGGAAGTGGAGGATGAGCTGATTAACTTGTTCAGGAAATTGCTCCTGAACGAAATGGGTTCCCTCAGGAATGAAAGTTATTTCCGAGTTGGGGGCAAATTCTTTCAGCTTTCCACTCTTTATCAGATCTTCGATCCCTGGAAACTTGAGAAAATAATCCTTCCCACCCATTACAGCAAGAATTGCAACTTTTGCTGTTGGATCTGTTATGTTGTACTCTTCACCCGAAGACCTATAAATTGAAATAAACTAAATGTCAGCTTACAAAACTTAAAAGAGAGAGATACGTAGTTTTATCCCAAAAGTGACTACTCAAAAACGTTCTGTATTCGAAAGTTTTTCAAGTAGTAATTTTATCTTAGAAGTAACAAAAAACGCAACAATTTTGCCATTTATCATTAAAAATGTCAATGGTCAACATTAATTTTTTTAACGCTTAAGACAAATTTGCTCATTTTTAACACTTTAACGTGAAATTGCTTCTTGAAAAAATTTCGGATACCCAACGCTCCCAAGTGGTTATTTTTAGAGTAAAATTGCATCTTAAGCCAACTTTATTATGCGGAGAGCCCACTTTAATAATATTTTGAGACTAGCAGCACAATTAGCCAATGATTGGATTAGCAATGGCAATAGATAGGAGATGATTCAATTTTCATAAGAACAAGAATCATTATTTCATTACCTGTATGGAACCTGCAATGCATTTGGGAATCCAGATTTCTCATACAATGCTGCATAAGCTGCAAGATCTTCTTCTGAGAACCAAGGAGGAAGAGGGGTTGATGGATCCACCAGATCCATAATCTCCTGGTTTTCTTCAGCTATTGGTATCTCACTTCTTGAGAAGAGTATGTAAATGTTTTTCAGAACCGTCTTCGTGTCGAAACGGCCAAAATCAGCCTCTGCCCTTCCTGGTTCCTGACAAAACAGAATAGAACAATTAAGCTTTCACAATGCAGATATATAGTGGAGTACCAATAATGAATATAGCATAAACTTTCTAGAAACTCAACATAGTTTAAGATTACCTTCCATCTTGAAATGTAGAAGCCTTCAGGAAGGTATTTGTGGAACTGAGAAGGGGCAGGAGGAAAATATGGAATTCCCAATGAGATAACACCTAAGATCCTTTCAGGGTGTTCAAGTGCAAGTAAAAATGCTGGTCGAGCTCCATAGTCTTTTGCAACTAGGAAAACCTATTTACGTTGTTGAACATAATTGAGGCAATATATGAAGTGATCCACTATTAAACAATTAATCCATCAATTAGTTTCTGTTGTTGCCGAGAAACCATTTACGTCTCCAGTTTACTGATATATAATTAATACGCTGACTCTTCAGTCAATTCATATTTTGAAGAGAAAATCTCTTTAAAGTTCCAAAAGGCAATAAAATGTTAAAAAAGTCTTTAAAAAATTCTGATATCAAAAAAATCTTAAGGAATTGTTAAAATTCATAGAATTATGTTGCTAATAAACTTTTTTTTTTTGTATAAATTAATTTTTAAACAAAAGCTGCCTGGAAATTGCTTATTCCTAGAGACTAGCTGTGGTTTACTCTTGTTATTATTAAACGAAAAGTAGAATTGATGAAAACCTAAATGTTCACATAAAAAACACAGAAAGTCCACACACACACACACATATTCAGTATAATTAACCTTAGCAAGTGTTCAAAAAAAAAAAAACCTTAGCAAGACCAAGTGCATCGAGCATTCCGAGTAGGTCACTGGTAATGACTTTGAAGGAGGTTTTCTCGGGTTCAGGTGGCGGGTCAGAAAGGCCGTAGCCTCTGTAATCGGGGGCGATAGCTCTGAAGCCGGCACCGGCAAGGGCCACCATCTGGTGGCGCCAGGAGTACCAGATCTCCGGAAAGCCGTGCAGGAAAACGACGACGTTAGGGCCTGAAATACCAAAAAAAGGAAAAATGTTGTATATAGGGGTGTAGGAAGGAGAGAAACTAGGAAAGAAGTATAGAGAGGTTAGAGAGAGGATTGTTATTCTAACCGGTTCCGATGTCGGCAACGTGAAGCTTGAGGCCTCCCAAATTGACGAACTTGTGTTGAATTTGGTCCATCGTCTTACGAATTCTCAGGTTCTGATGAGAGTGATTTTTTATGAGTGGACTCGTTCCCTTTACTGAGGAAGCTTGGAATGGTTCATTGTTTTTATTTTTGGCCCCTGAGGCTGCATATGCATATATGGAGACGTAACTGCTTTAGATGGCAATTTCACAGCTGGCATGCATGCGCTAAGGCTAAAATGGTCTTTTCACGGATATAGATGCTTCAGGTATAAAGGACTAACAAAGATGCTCCCTCCCTTGGGACTGGTCACTGAACCAGTGAGAGTATTGGGTCAACGGTTAGTGGGTCAGATCGGAATCAAATCGGAATCAGACCGATATTAATTAAAATATGTAAAAATATTTATATTTAAAGGATAAAAATATTTCGTGGTCAAAACATAAAATATAAGAGTACATGATATCATCATGGACAACTATGTAAATATGGGAGGATGTAATAGTTCAGTAAGCCACGTAATTCACAGCTTAAATTGTCAATTTAATTAAAGATATCTCTCTCTCCTTCAATACTCTTCAGATACCTCCTCACCTTTAGTACTTGTCACTAACATTATTAATAGGGTGAAGGTCCAATTTTACCAACAAACTATTGCAGAAAGAGTATCTGACACAATTATCTATTTAGGGTACCTTAAATACCAAAGAACAATTAAAACCATCTAAAAAACACAATCCGTTAGTTTATTAAGTAACGGACGTTTCGCTAAAAGCCACTCATCCCTTTCACCAAAAAGCCACTCATCCCAATGCGCGATGGGACACCGTCGAATTCCCAACCTCATCACACTTGAGCCACTATCCAGTCATACCTCCTGACCGGCGAATTCCCCGGCGACTACAGATGGGACACCGCCAGATTGTTTGCAAACCCTGAGACCTTCGCCAGAAACCGCAAGCTGGAGGTGATTCATTGCAGATGGGCGATGCTTGGCACATTGGGATGCGCGTTCCCTGAAATCCTGGAGAAGAACGGTGTCAAGTTCGATGAGGCGGTGTGGTTCAAGGCTGGTGCCCAGATCTTCTCTGAGGGTGGCCTTGACTATCTCGGCAACCCTAACCTCATCCACGCTCAGAGCATCCTCGCAATCTGGGCTTGCCAGGTCAGACTCAGACTCATTCTCTGATTTCTTGCCGGAATATTTTATTTTATGAAGCGTGTTTCACTTTCAGGTTGTGCTGATGGGGTTCATGGATGTGATTCCAGCATAAACCTGTGCTTCAGATGGCTGGACCTTCTGAACATCTTTCATTCAATACTTTGTTCCAACGGTGGAGAGAGCTCCACCTAGTCCTTGACTTATTCCATACACAACGACGACGTCGAATACAAAGCTCCAATGCAATTCCCTCGAGAGCATTTTAAACCAATGCACGGGAATGCAGACATACTCACAAGTCCCTCTGTTGGGTTCAACCGCTTCTTCGCCAGAGGGATCTTCAAGATTTCCATCTTCCTGCATCTTCAAACTTTTGAGGGATAAGAGGTCAAGAATCAAACCCAGTTCAGGAAAATCCTCAAAGAAGGGGTATTTTTCAATGTTCAATCACTGTGCATCCTAAAGATGAAGAGATCTCGAAGAGCAGACGTTGACCCATAGTGAGTGGGAGGGGGAAAGAATGAAGAAGAAGAGAAAAAGATGGGAAAATAGAAAAGAAACAGGTGAGAAATTAGTATGACTGTGAAGGAACCGACTTAGAGTGGTTTGAGGTAATCTTGTTACTGTTTCGGAGCCTTCTGAGTTCTGACCATGAATCTGCAAGCAATCTGTAAACTCTAATGGATTGTGTTTCACTTTCGGAGCCTTCTGAGTTCTGACCGTGAATCTGCAAGAAATCTTCATTGCACAGACGCCACATCAGCATCTCCTATAAGCAAAACGTCCATCACTTAATAAAACTAACGGATTGTGTTTTTTGGATGGTTTTAATTGTTTTTTGGTATTTAAGGTACCCTAAATAGATAATTGTGTCAGATGCTCTTTCTACAATAGTTTATTGGTGAAATTGGACCTTCACCCTTATTAATATATCAACTTGCTCTCTCACCTTCAACTTTTCACTTATATTAATTGACTAGGGCTCACTATTTGACTTTGCCAACTCCTTCTTTAACACTTGTACTAGCCTGTTATTATTATAGGTTCAGGTTGATCCTTTTTCAAACTATAGGCTTAGCTGTATCCTCTCCAACATCCCTTCGTTGGTCGGTTTTATGAAGTTCTTCACCCTCTCCAATGTCAATATTCAAAAGGGAAAAAGGGATAAAGGTGCAATATTACACATGAAATTTGCTTCATAGAGTGCCCAACACTACAGTTTTTTCTGGAGCAAAAGTACACACGAAGTTATATTTTGGGAGCAAAAATTCCACAGACTGTTAGTTGATCGTCAACTTAGATGGAACGATAATGTAGCAATGATTTGGACTGACACGCTGACGTGGAATAAAAAAAGTTAGGAAAAAATTAAAATAATTAGAAATTTTTTTAAAATAATTAGGAAAAAAATTTAAATAATTAAAAAAATTAAAAAAACTAGAAAAAAATTAGGAAGAAATACAAAAAATTAGGAAAAAAATTCAAAAAATTATTCAGATTTCATACATCAGATTAGATTTATCTCTGTAGGGAGAATTGACAAGAAGATTATCATAATTAATTTATTATTATTATTTTTTTCAATGAACAGCTTACCCTAGTACATCTTCAACAATTGCACCGGCCCATGTCTATACAACTCCTCCTCCACCAGTTGGTTATCCAATCGCTGCCGCCAGGTGGCAGCCAGCGGCGACAAACCGCCGCTGCCGGGTAGCAGCCACAGGCAACCGACCGCCCCCGGCAGTCGGCGGCCGGCAGGTGGTGGGGCCCACTGGCGGGGGTATTTTAATTTTTCCTAATTATTTTAATTTTTTGAATTTTTTCCTAATTTTTTTGAATTTTTTTCTACTTATTTTAATTTTTCTAATTATTTTAATTATTTGAATTTTTTCCTATTTTTCTTTTCTAATTTTTTGTAATTTTTTAAATTTTTTTATTCCACGTCGGCATGTCAGTCCAAATCATCGTTACGTCAGCGTTTCATCCAAGTTGACGGTCAACTAACGGCCCGTGGTATTTTTGCTCCCAAAACGTAACTTCGTGTGTACTTTTACTCCAGAAAAAACTTCATAGTGCTCGGCGCTCCTTGAGGCAAACTTCATATGTAAAATTGCACCTTTATCCTATTGAAAAGCTACTCATCTCTTTCTCCTTCATTCTTCCCTCTGTGAATGTTGCGCTCCACCGGATCTCTTATCTCTCCTTTCCCTGTTCTGACCTTCCTTCTTCACTGTCTTTCCTTACCTCCATAGATCTTTGCCCTTTCGTGCGGCTCACCATGGCTCTCAAGATTCCTGTCATTTTCCATCTTCATCTTTCTTCTTCTCCTAGTTTCTGTCATCATCCTTCTTCTTCTTCCGTCGTTCGCTTCATTCCTCTGACCAAACTTTCCTTGATTCCTGAGTCCCCCAACTCGGCGACCCATTTCAACTCGGCCGGTTTGGGTCGATTTTACCGGGTTGACTCGGAGTCGCCGAATCAACCCAGTTCTCCCTTAAACTGGATCGGCTTTTCAACCGGTTTCCAGTCCGAACCGGCCAATTCGGTCTGGGTTCACAAACCATGCTCTCTTGTCACTTATGATGCATACGTACGAATTAAAAAACCTAAGGTTATCCATGAACCAGACTCGACCGAGTTGGGGGTCAACCTGAGGTCTGGTCCAGGAGGGACCTCGGGCTAGATAAGTCATCCCGAGGCTGGTCCGGTCTAGCACCAACCCGAACTCGAGATGGACCAGACTGGTTCAGTAGTCCAGGCAGTCCAGAATATATATATATATATATATATATATATATATATATATATTCTTTTCTCTTTCTTGGATCAGTGAGGTTGTCATAGATCACGTGCTCCCCCAGCTTTTGCACATTACTCTATGCGATAGATTATTGAAGAAAATGACAATCTCTCTCTCTCTTTTGTCTCTCACTATCAGACCCACCATTTTCTTTTTCCTTTTCATTTTCTTCCTTTGTCTTCTTATGCTTCACCACCACAGCATCAGCAACACTTCCGATGAGAAACGCGTGAGTGAGATAAGAGACTAGAGAGCGACAGCGGCGACAATTCCCAACGCCTTTCCTTTCTTCCATCTTCCCAACTTGACAGCGTCCTCACCAAAGAGAGTCAAAAACTGGAGATCAAAGCTATAAATCTGAGTTTGCAGATCGAAGAGTGGATCGATATGGAGATTTAAAGTTTATAGATTGAGTGAAGGTTGATAGCTTGTAGATCTAAGCTTGTCGTTGACGCTCGAGAGTTGTGTTGGTGGGTGGGTATATGACTGATTTGTGACACCCAATTATTTATATATATATATATATATAGATCGAGTCAGACCAGGCCAGACCCCTTGGTTTGAGCTCTTAGCCCAAAGTCTGGTCCGGCCCGAGCATACCAATCTAGTTTAGTTTGCCCGAAACTATATCAAACCAATTTTTTTCCAACAAGACCGGGTCGGGTCGGGTCGGACCAGACCGTGTCAGACTACCTAGACCACGGGTTTTTTGGACATCCCTAATAAAACCAAGTTGATTTATTTTTTGAGAGATTAAGGAAGCTAATTAAATTATGACTAAAATACACTAACTGCCCCTCTGTTTTACTAAAATTATACAGATCTCCCTTTGTTTTGAAAACGTATATAACCCTTCCATTGAATTTAAAATACTTGTTATAGAAACCTCCCTTATATTTTTGAGATTCCATTTCCATCCACCTACCGTTAAGTTTGACTATTACATATTTTCTTTGACCAAAATACCCCTCTTTCAACAAAATGAATAAGCATTTATATTTATACAAATAAAAAAATTATAATACATATATGTCCAAAATTTTCAATATATTATCAAATTTATTAATTTTTATTATATTAGAAAATTTTAAATTCTTAACATTTTTATCATATTTATTGAAACTTATTTATTTAGTATTATTTTAAATGACTAAAAACATATTTCTTTCTTTCTTTTTTGCCGCAACATCATGATTAAAAACATACTTGACGTGCATATTTTTATTCATCATATGTTATTAATAGTGTAAATTTGAGATATTATATAACTTATATTAATTTTAAATTTTAATTTCTTAAATACGTTTTTGCACCAACATTTAGAAACACATTTATTTAAGTATGCATATGTTAAAAGAATTAATCATATTTTAACTAAGTTTTCTACATCTATATTAATTAATTTAATCAAGTCTTTATCTCAATATAGAAAAAAGAAAATTTAATAGATAACTATTTGCAAATGTAAACGATAAATTAAGGAAAAGAAAAGAGTCTTGAATTACTAAAACAATTCTAGTCAAAATTAGTGAGTTAGTAATGATGAAGGATAAATCTGTAAATAAAATTTCTTTTAATATAAATTTTAATTAAAACGGAGTTAACGCTTTAAACTTAAGTGTGTATTTTCAAAATACAAGGGAGGTCCGTGTAATTAAGGGAAAACGCAAGGGAGGCTAGAGTATTTTACTCTTAAATTATTTTAGTGTATTTTTGTTTTTTCTCCAAACTAATGAATTTGATCAATAAATTAATATATAATCTAAATATACATAACATATGATATAATTAAGTAAGTTATTTAACTTTCTTAATATCTCAACAAAAAAAGTCAATACTGTCTTATAATTAAGACCATAAGATGTAGTATATTAGCACTCTTATAAGTGAAATGTCACATGTATGATCTCTTGTATTATATCCTGACGTTTCCATCATTATTTTCTTAGATTGCGTTTGAATAAACTAATACCCCTTCCAATCTTATTCATAAGTTATCTTCTAAATTTTTTTTTATATTCATGTTTATTTATGGGGTTTAAACTTCTCATTTTCTATGAGAACAAGAAGATTCTTACACACACATAAAATGGTGGGACCCACATATACATATAATTAGAATTATATTGTGGGTCCCACCATTTCATGTGTGTGTGACATGAGAATACACTTCTCCTACAACATGAGAAGAATTTTTCCTTTTATTTATTTTATAAAAGTTATAAAACAATTAATATTTTGTTTTAAAAAATACTCGTGTGTGTATATTTTTGTATACTTATAAATTACTTGTATGGTAGAGACTAGAGAGAAAGATTAAGAGCTATGAGCGAGATCGAGTTAAAATTTATTTCATATGTATTGAAATAAAGGTTTTTTTTTAAAAAAATATTAATTAAATTATTTTATTTTATCTATGTGAAATAGTTAAACAAGATTGACTGACTGATATATAGATGTGTTTTTTGGGTGTGCATGGTAACACTCCCAGAATAATTTTTTTTTTAATTTCTGTGCCCTTGAGCAAAAATGGATGAGAATTGTGTTTGGTAAATCCGGTTTATTTTTTTTCTCCCGGGATGAACCGGTTTATTTTTTGTGCTGGGGAGTAAGAAAAAGAAGCTAAAAATTTTGGCTTCTCTATTCCAGGCAAAAAATCAGAATTTATTTTTCCCTCAATCGAAGCATAAATTTACCCTTGTTTACCGCCGCCACCGCCGTTGCCACCCCCAATACCACCGCCGCCCTACCGCCACCGCCCCACCTCCATCGCCACCGCCACCACCTCACCGCCACCACCTCACCACCACCGCCACCACCCCACCACCACCACCACCCTGCCACCGCCACCATCCCACCCCCGCCACCGCCATCACCCCACCCCCACCCCCACCACTGCTGCCACCACCCCGCCACCGCTGCCACCACCGCTATCGCCGCCACCACATAAATAATTTTTTGAATATAAAAATTACATAAATAATTTTTTTTAGGAAATTTAAATTTAAGTTTATTTGTAAAGTATAATAATTATATTAATTATTTTAAAAAAAAGATAAAATGGTAAAAATAACTCATTAATCCTTCATCTTCCTCCCTTACTATTTTTTTAACTCCCAAACAAGGGGAGGAAAAATGTGTTATCAAACGTAATTCTGATTCTCAGAGTAAAAATAAAATGGGTTAACAAACATAATTCTGATTCTCAGAACTCTTCCAAAGCACAGAATCAGAAAAAACTGTTTCATCTCAGAAACAGTGCTGGGCAACAGAATGGTTGCCATGCACACTTTGTGGTTGTGGAATAAGAAGCCATCATTTGACCAAAAAAAAGAATAAGAAACCATCATTTTTAAATGTTTATCACATGTATGTATGGCGCACTGTATGGGGAAAATGATAAATAAATACCATTTGAATCTGTAAAACCTCTAGAAGTCCGTCAAATTTGCAAATATACTGAGAAGTACTAAGGACCCATGAGGGATATACAAATTCGGGTGAAATTACCCTTTTTCCTTTAGTTTTAAATAAATTTTAAAAATAAAAATACCCTCGCCTGCGTCGGCCGCCACAAGGCCGCCGGCCGGCTGGGGGGGTTTTGGGTAGTAGGTTTTTTTTTTTCGAAAAAATTATATTCATTGAAGTGTAGGGGGTGGGGTTCAACCCCCTTACCCCCAACACCATAGAACCTAGGGTAGAGTAATGGGCAAGTTAGATAACCCAAGGCTAAACCCATAGTCCACCCATTTAATTTTAAATTGGTATGAGTTAACCCATACTTGTACCTCAACCCATTTAAACCCATGTAAATAGGCTAATACATAAATGAGCGAGCTAACCGAGTTTTTGGTAACCCATTTACATTTGACTTGTTTATTTTTTTTTTTAAAAAAAAAACATACATAAGCATTAAGCATCAATCTAACTTCATCATTACAATTTCTGAAATTTGAATCTTCAAAGTTCCATAACTACAATTCACACAAAACAACAGAAATTTAGACAAGTACCATCATTACATAAACTTGATGTCCAAACTCCAACTTTTAGATTAAAACATTACAACCACAAGTTCATAGATTAACAAAATGGCATGCTTCCATTAAATCTGCATGCTTCAATCTTCGTCATCTTCAGATTCACTTGAAAGAATTTAGTATCCAACCCAGTATTAAAAGCTAATTTTGAAAATATTGTAGATACTAGTATACCCAACAAATTATGTGCCAACAGATTTAAATCTTGATACTTGGAAGCATTCACTTTCCACCATGCTAAAACATCAAATTTTGGATCATGAAAGCTAACTAATTCAGTTTGAAGATATTCGTCCACTTCTAAAATCTTCTCTATATTACATGTAGAGTTAATAGCAACTCACAAGTTCGAATAGACAGAGCCATAGAGAGAGAAAGTGAGCGAGATTAAGAGTTGATGGTCATTATGGTTATGGATTAAAAGCGGCTAAATACTCGAATAGGAAGTAATTCAGGGAATGCTTTACGCGAAATGTGGAATGGGATGGGTAGTTAATTTAAAAATATATATATACTAAATGGGCGGGCTATGGACAGCTCATAGGTGTGCCCATAACCCGCCCATTTAAATCTTAAATGGGCGGGTTCTAACCCAACCCATTATAAAGTCTTCTTGGGCAAGCTCAATATGGCCCAATTAAACCGGGTTTTGGGCGGATTCGTGGCTTATGGGTTTCATGCTCAGCCCTAATGAAACCAAGTGGTCCACTAGTTGGGCCACTAGGTTTCTTTAATATATATATATACTACTCTGGTCCTATTTATAAGTCCCATTTTGACCAAATCACACATACCAAGGAGAGGTAGTTAGCTTAATGATTATGAGGTGAATTTTCAACTATGATTGGATACTTTCAACTTTTTCTTCTCTCTCTATTTTCATTGATACAATTAATATGGGCAAAAATTGTCACAATCTCATTTATTTGGTCAAATGGGACTTATAAATAGGACCAAATTTTTTTGGTCAAAAGGGACTTATAAATAGGACCAGAGTGGTATATACACACACATTAATAAATATATATATTCTTCTTAACATTTTTTCAACGGTAGTTACAAAACTTTCATCGGTATTTATAAATCTTCCATCGCTATTTACAAAATTTTTATTGCTATTTACAACTTGTTTTTTAGGTTTCCCATTCTTGCCTTTGAGAAAAAAAGAAAAAAAAATGCATTATTATAAAATTTTCATCAGTATTTACAAATCTGCCATTGCTATTTACAAAATTTTCATCAGTATTTACAACTTGTTTTAAGGTTTCTCTTTCTTGCCTCTGAGGAAAAAGCAAAAATATAATACATTATTACAAAATTTTCATCGGTATTTACAAAATTTTCATTGCTAGTTACAACTTTTTTTTTTTAGGTTTCCCTTTCTTGCCTCTAAGGAAAAAACAAAAACATAATGTGTTACGGACCGGCCCAATAGGCCCAAGTCCGGACCTCGGCCCAATAGCGCTTATGAGGGAATCCACGCTATGTTAGGAAGGGATCCGTGATCCCCTATTTTTAGGATCTCATTAATGAAGATTCCCCTACGATCATGGTAACAGCCAATCAGCCCTTGACGGCTCAATCATAGATATCCCCCATTAATAGGGAGATACGCGCACCAAGCTCCTCTATAAATAGAAGGAAACCCTAAACAGGTGCACACGTTCTATCTTATGCTCTTATTACTTTCTGACACACAGAGCACACACCCCACTCCCCTGGCTACGTGCCTTCCAGTTTGCTACGAACTACGTGGACTTTGATCCCTTCAAGGGTACGTAGGCCCTAGGCTTGACAACCTAGTCAAGTCCAATCTCTGTGTTCTTCATACAGAACATAATGTATTATTACAAAATTTTCATCGTTATTTACAACTTTTTTTGAGGTTTCCCTTTTTTGCCTCTGAGGAAAAAACAAAAAAAGGAAGGTTTGTAAAAAGTTGTAAATAACAATGAAAATTTTGTAAATAGCAATGGAAAATTTGTAAATACCGATGAAAATTTTGTAATAATGCATTATGTTTTTGTTTTTTCCTCAGAAGCAAGAAAGGGAAACCTTATAAGAATGGGAAACCTAAAAAAAATTGTAAATAGCGATGAAAATTTTGTAAATAGCGATGGAAAATTTGTAAATACCGATGAAAATTGTGTAACTACCGTTGAAGAAATGTTCAAAAAAATATCTATATTTATATATATATATATATATATATTAAAAGAACCAAGTGGCCACTTGGTCTCATGGTATGGGGATTGGGGGTTCAAACCCCACCTCCTACACTTCAATAAATATATTTTTTTTCAAAAAAAAAAACCCACTCCCAAAAAAAAAGCCCCGACCCCCTCTGGCAGCTGGCGCCGGCGAGGATATTTTTATTTTTAAAATTTATTTAAAACTAAGGACAAAAGGATAATTTCACCTGAATTTGCATATCCCTCATAGGTTCTTGATGCTTCTTAGTCTTTTTACAAATTCGACAGACTTCTAGAGGTTTTGTAAATTTAAATGGTATTTATTTGTCATTTTCCCTCATATATTACTCCTACAATGAATGGATTTCTACGTTATAAACATCTTACACATCAAATTTAAAATACTTATGTCTAATAAGGGGCTGGGATTAAAACTGATTAAATTTTAATATATTAAGTTAATATTTTATTTTCTTTCCGGGCCATGAAACTCGTCATTGATTTTTTTTTTCTTAAAAAAAAATCTTCTCATCTTTGTCTGCAAATTGTTGTGGTACCTAATTCAACAACAACGTATCTTGAATTCTTCGTAGGAGTGGACTAAGTTACCTTGCATGAGAGCTAAATATCTTCTTCAATGGAGGTTTGTAAAATGAGAGAGAGAGAGAGAGAGAAACTCCAAAAGAAGATACGTTTTACACCAAACATAGAGATGGAATGATTTATTTCAAATCCAAACAAGCTATTTCACATAATACATAGAAACATTCACAATTATTACAACTGACAAATTCACAACTTACAATTCAGAATCAAATGTGCTTACTGAGGAAGTTGAGGATAAGCTGATTCACCTGTTCAGGCAATTGCTCATGAATAAAATGGGTTCCTTCAGGAATAAATGTGATCTCCAAATTGGGAACAAGTTTTTTTGCCCTCTCACCGTTCACTAGCTCTTCAATCCCTGGAAATTTAAGCACATAATCCTTCCCACCCATTATCAGAAGTGCTGGAACTTTTACCACTGCATCTGCTACGTTCAGTTCTTCACCAAATGACCTATAATGCCGTTCAAATCCAATGTCATAAGCAAAAATTCATACTCTGCACCACTTCAGGAAGAAAGGTTTTACATAAAATCAAATACACTTATGCATCAGAAGAGAAACGACACAAGAATCGTACGATCAAAGCAAAGTCCACTAACATGTGAAATCGTCAGACAAGCAAGAGGACAGGATGAGATCTGCTGTGATATCAAGAACTCTTTCATATACAAGGCAAATCAAAATTTCATTCTTTTGTTCTCTGTTTTCAGAGTATATATATAGCACACATACTTGTGTGGAAAGAGATATGTCAAACCCAATACAATTCTTGATTGACACATGGATACTTAAAAATTTTATCATGTTTGTGCTTCTTAGTTTTAACTTATATCAAGAGTCTAAAGTACCTGTATGGAACTTGCAAAGCTGTTTGAAATCCAGATTTCTCATACAAATCCCCATATGTTGCAAGATCTTCTTCTGTGATCCAAGGGGGAAGTGGAGCAGATGGCTCCACCATATCCATGATCTCCTGGCTCTCTTCAGCTATTGGGATCTCACTTTTGGAGAAGAGAATGTAAATGTTTCGCACTACTGTCTTTGCATCAAGGCGCCCAAAATCAGCCTCTGCCCTTCCTGGTTCCTGAAATGAATTGAAATGGACAGAAACAAACTAATAAGCATATATATATATATATATATATATATATATTATTAATTATTTTTTTGAATTTGGGGTAAGAAAGAATGTATAAGATTGAAACTTACCCTCCATCTCAACATATAGAAGCCTTCAGGAAGGTACTTTGCATACACAGAGGGGCCTGGAGGCACATATGGAACCCCCAAAGTAACAACTCCTAAGACCCTTTCAGGATGTAGAATAGAAAAAAGATATGCAGGCTTAGCTCCAAAATCTTTTCCTATAAGAAACACCTACAAACACATGTAGAGTCGGGGCTATTGAATTAGTTTTTTTTTTTTTTGGAGAAAAAGACAAAATGAAATGGACGAGATAAATAATTTCAAAGTAGTATAAGAAATAAGACAGGAACATTGAGTAAGAAAAAAAACTACGAAAAGAAGAGGAAGAAGAAGCAATAGTAACAGAGGTCTTTTAGAACGCATATAATGACAATGAAATATCCTGCAAACTATATCAGAAGAAGCTTGTGCCTGTTCAAGAAGTTTGGTAAATTGCTTTTGAGTGCATGATGAATTGCGGGTGCCAGACTTAGTGCCTTTTTGAGTTAGTATTTGAAAAACACATTCATGCAAATTGAGACAAAACTCCTCTCAATTTACTTCATAAACCGTAAAAAACAACTTCAACTACTAATAATAGGCACTTAATTGTCTAGCAAAGTGCGGCTCTGAAACAATGAATATCTTGCACCAAAACGTTTTCTCCAAAAGAATTGCTTCAAGGGAGTGTCACTACAACATATGCCCTAGAATTGTATTTAAAACATTTTACAAGTTCACCCTGACTCCCTCAACTCCATATTTCAGTACCACTACGCTCTACCCATTTCTTTTTTTTCCCCATATAAAAGTCAATTATTTAACAAAGTGATAAATCGATACAGATAAAACCACCAACTGATCCTCGATCAGGACAAAATTGGGGATCCAAAGTCTAAAAACAGAAGCACATTATAATAGACAATCATAAACACTAACCCAACAACATCTGAAAGCAATAAAACCTGAAACTTCAACCAGTAGGCCCAAAGGACGGTTAGCACTTCAAAGGCAAGGTAAACTTTGAGTCCCATCTCAAGCCAAATGCAACACGACCAATCTCTTCCCATTTCTAAGAGTAATACATATTGCAATCGCAAGTAGATTTCTCAAAGAGAAATTGCAAGTACACAGTGAATTACCATCATAATTTTCCTTTCAATCTAATATATTCTTGGAATCGCGAGTTCTTCAGTTTCAGAACTCAAACCTGTCACAATTTTGCTGCATTTACTCATCCAACCGAAAATTCATAAATTCAGTACCTTAGTAAGATTGAGTGCATCAAGAATTCCGAGGAGGTCATTGAGAAGATCGGATAAGGTCGTCTTTTCAGGTTGGGGTGGGGAATCGGAGAGCCCGTAGCCTCTGTAATCGGGGGCAATTGCTCTGAATCCGGCACTGGCAAGTGCAATCATCTGGTGGCGCCAGGTGTACCATATCTCCGGAAATCCATGGAGGAAAACGACGACGTTAGGACCTGCAAACGAAAATGAAAAATCGGTGTCTGATTGAAGAAGAAGATGATTATGACGACGATGATGAGGTGTAGAGTTTTCAGACCCTCTCCGATTTCAGCTATGTGAAGTTTTAGCCCTCCGGAGTTGACGAACTTGTGCTGAATTTGATCCAATTCCATTTTCTTCTCTGAAACTCTTGGACAGCTAAATTAAAATATGCCTATAAGCAGCATTTTCATACCGCTTATAAGCATTAGCAGTAGTGGTGCAGTACAGCAAAGGCTATGTAGCCTAGTGAGCTACTTCCCAACGTGAATTCGATACCGCTTGTTGTAATTCAAGGGAACCGGATCCTCTTATTATCATTTTTTCTCCCCATTTCTTACAATCAGATCTCGACGGTCCATTCTGTGATTCAACGGCTAGATTTAAAAAAAAAACAAAATTTTTGTTTTTTGTCTTTTTCGAAAAAGACAAAAAACAAAAATTTTGTTTTTTTTTAATCTCGGCCGTTGGATCACGGAATGGACGGCCAAAATCTGCCTAAGAGGGATGGGGAGGGGTGAAAATGAGAGAACCCGGACACGTAATTCAAGCCATTACTGCCTTATAATTTTTTTTTAAAAAAAAAAAAACATTAGCAGTACTGTTTGCCATTGTTCACATTGCTCACTTCTTCCAAGTGCTGCCTAAGTAGTAGAGATGTACATTTTTAATCTCTTAATTAATTATTTAATTAGATATTTGGTAAACTATGTAATTTGTAAATTTTGGTTGCTTTGATTTCATTTTGTCTTTTTATTAAAAAAAAATTTATTTTGTTGTCAATTTTTATATATAAAAAACAACATAGTTCTTTCTTCACTTTATGAAAAATTAGACTCTACTATTAATACTTATATTTTATTTTATCATATTTACCCAAATATTTGAGATCAAAGTTATAATTAAACTAATTATTTTATATATAAATAATTTTTAATCATGACAATTTATTCTAGATTATATCTTAAAAATAAATTATTGAATAATAACATTAAGCTAAATTTTCTCTAAACCTGACGCTACGTAACTTTTTTTATTGAAAAATTATTAAAATTTTAACATACAAGTAGTTATACAATAAATATAAATAATTAATTTTAAAAAATACAAATCGACATAAAACTTGATTTTTGTTGAATAATTATGTGATTTGGTTTTGATTAAATTATTCTTGAAAGAATGTCACATAGATTGAAAAAGATAACACAGTATAAATTTTCTGGTTTATTATTTCATAATATAATATATAATTTAAATTTTATTTAAAATTTCAGGGTAAAATATTCTAGTTTAAAATTTAAATTCTTCATAGATTAAAAAAAATTATAACCATTTAAAAAAAAAAAAAGATAACTCTAATAAGCTGCGAATCAGCGACGTACTAGCGTACTACCACATTTTCACTGAGACAGATCGGATTTGTTTACTAGATTTAATATATCTTGACATCTCTAATCTTAAGATATGAATTAGCCATTAGGTTCGATCAGAATCTACGAGAGCTTGGCGGCTAGGTTGGGTCGATCTCTATGGTATCGCAGCCAGCACGTGTCGCCGGTGATTGAGGGATTGACGGAGAAGAGAGAGTCCTTCCCAGCTGCGACAGCGGTGCGAAGGTGAGAGAAAATTGGTGGCCGGGGCCTTTCTTTTCTTTCGTTTTTTTTTGGCGAGGACGACTTGGGAAATCCAGGGTTACCGCCGAAGCCGATTCCGTCTTGCCCGTCGAGTCTCAGCTGACGGCGTCGTTGCTTAACTGTGCTCTCTGGAGCTAGACTCCGTAGGAGACCTAAATTTTTTGCCTTCAAGGTTAGGATTCGCTACATCTGAATCTCTCTTTTCATCCCACCAGTCCTCTTTGGCTATTACCTTTGTGTAGAGCAATCGTTTGAGTTAGGGTGGTTTTTGCTGATGTTTGTGTGCAAATCTGTTATGCTTCTTCTTTGCAAGTAAATTTTCAATCTGTTCTACTTCTTCTGGCTAAATCCGATAAAAATGCCTCCTTATCAACCTGCTTCTTCATGGGTAGTTCAGTTAATTTATCTTCCTCTCCCTTCTTGGATCAACCCCGCGGCGCGGTAAACATCTCTTCTCCGCTGGAAACTTCTTCCCTAGCTGCTGTACTGTTCTCCCCCTTTGTGCAACCAAACATGTGCGAGCAGGAGGAAAGTAGTCTGATTTCCATGCTAAAATTTCGCCCAACCAAAAAGGTCGTACGACCTCAGCCCCCGCCCCACCTCTCCTCCATTGTTAATTGACACCCTCATAGCTGAGTTGATCATAGTCATATTGTTACCTAGCTTGCGTGTATGCTTTCATGAATCTAAAGCTGTTTCATGGCTTATGTGATAGCAATTAACACATTGATATATATGCAGGATCATATTGAATTGAAACGTTGAAGGAGGGCTATTATGGCAGATTTAGAAAATTTGCTTTTGGAGGCTGCGGGAAGAACTGGGACAGGGAGAAAACGACAGTCTCTGCCACCTTCAAGGAGGCAACATGATGGCTCATATTCAGACGGTGGGAGTGATTCTAGGGATGATTATTCAGATGATGATCTCACTTTTGCAAGCAGAAAGCCCTCTGGATCTCAAGTTCCTTTGAAGAAGAGATTAGATTCAACAGAAAGAGATGATGACCAGGTCAGTCAAGAAGAAGGGGATGGGGATGATGGTCATTCAGATCATGTGGGTGATAGCAGTGATGAATCTGACATTGGTGATGATCTGTATAAAAATGAGGATGACCGGCGGAAGCTCTCTGAGATGACTGAACTTCAAAGGGAGATGATATTGTCTGACAGGGCTTCCAAAAAAGATGATAAAAATCTGTTGGGGAAGATAGCATCAAAGCGTGAGAAAGGAAAGTCAACAGTGCCCAGAAAACAAACTCCACCTCTACCATCATCTCGTGTGCGTTCGTCAGCCAGATCTGCTGACAGGTCAGCTGCTAAGGATGATGCACTAAATGAGTTGCGAGCGAAGAGGTTGAAACAACAAGACCCAGAAGCACACCGTAGACTGAGAGAGGCATCTCGAGGTTCAGGGCCCCGGCATTTTTCACCAAAGCGCAAGCCTTTTACTTCAACAAGCCTTAGTAGTTCAAGCCATAGTGAGAGTGAAAGTAGGTCTCACAGTGATGATGAAGGGTCAACTGGTGATGGAGGAATTGTTGACAGTGATGATGATAGGGCAATGTCTGATGGGCCAACATTTGAGGATATTAAAGAAATTACAATTCGTAGGTCAAAACTAGCTAAATGGTTTATGGAGCCTTTCTTTGAGGATTTAATTGTTGGTTGCTTTGTAAGAGTTGGTATTGGTAGATCAAAGTCTGGACCAATCTACCGCCTCTGCATGGTGAAAAATGTTGATGCCACAGAACCTGAGCGGCAATATAGACTAGACAATAAATCCACTTACAAGTACTTAAATGTTACTTGGGGAAATGAAAATTCTGCTGCTAGGTGGCAAATGGCTATGGTTAGTGACTCTGCACCACTTGAGGAGGAATTCAAACAATGGGTTAAAGAGGTAGATCGAAGTGGTGGCAGGATGCCAAGCAAACAAGAAGTGTTGGACAAAAAACAAGCCATTCAAAAGATTAACACATTTGTATACTCTGCAGCTACTGTTAAACAGATGTTACAGGAAAAAAAATCTGCTTCAACAAGGCCATTGAATATTGCAGCTGAGAAAGATCGACTGAAGAGGGAATTGGAAATAGCACAGAGCAAGAACAATGAGGCTGAGGTTGAGAGAATCAAGGCAAGACTGTTAGAATTAGAGGCAGTTAGACAAGCAAAGGAGAAGGATGCTAAGGCATTGAAGCTGGCGGAGATGAACAGAAAGAACAGGTTTGAGAATTTTAAGAATGCTTCTGAATTGAAGTCAGTCAGCGCAGCCTTGAAAGCTGGTGAGGCAGGTTATGATCCATTCTCAAGGAGATGGACTAGATCAAGGAACTACTATGCTTCAAAACCTGGTGAAGCTGGAAATAATAATGCCAATGGCCCAGTGGCCAGTGCAGGCGCCATTGGCATGGTGGCTACCGCTGCAGCTTTGGAAGCTGCTGCCGATGCTGGGAAGCTAATAGATACAAGTGCTCCGGTGGATCAAGGGACCGAGTCAAATTCGCTGCACAATTTTGAGTTACCAATTTCATTAGCATTACTTCAGAAGTTTGGTGGAGCCCAGGGAGCTCAGACAGGTTTCATGGGAAGGAAGCAAAGAATGGAAGCAACAGTGGGATTTCGAGTCCCAGAAAATGATGGCAGGAGGCATGCATTGACATTGAGTGTTAGTGATTACAAGAGAAGAAGAGGACTTCTTTGAAGCTTGTTTCTGCTTCCAGGCATATCATGCCTGTTAATGTAACGAGTTAACTGTATTATTAAAATATAGATTCTGTTTTGTTGTCGAAAAAAAGGTAGGTGGAAACTGGTTTATGCTCTGTATCATGTTTCCTATGATATCGTTAAATCCTTTTTGTTTGTTCATCGTGTGTTCATTCTTTTACCTCACCTAAAATATTTAAATAGTGAACGTCGAAGCGGATATATGCCTGTAATTCTTACCTTAATTGGTTATTCTATGCTTGGGATCGGAAGAGATCAAGATAAAACCAAATTTTGTTTGTTCATTTTTGCTCCCCTCTGTACTGTATGCGTTCTTAACTGCATGTGCGCTGACTCAAGCTTCTTATATTCTGGACCAGAGATTGTTGCTAATCTGGCTCTTTTGTTGCTCTGCTCTTCGTCTGCGCAGACTTACATGTATAAGAAATTGAAATAAAAAAATCGGGGGAGAGAGCACCTTTCTCTCATGGGATGGGAGAGGATTTTCTCCCTTTCAATTTTTCTGCCCATCTCTTACAGTTAAATCTGGATCGTCTAAATCTTGATTTAACGGTCCAGATTTAAAAAAATTGTTTTTTGTCTTTTTCGAAAAGGACAAAAAAACAAAAAAATTTTCTTTTAATCTGGACCGTTGGATCCAGTTTTCGACGGTCCAGATGTGCCTGGGAGGGATGGGGAGGGGGGTGCCTATGAGAGAAACCGGACCGCTCATGGGATAGTGCCGCGGCCATGTGAAATTTTTTTTTTTTAATACATAGGCGATTAGGGGGAAGAATCGAACCCAGGGAGGGGAAAAACTAATCCCAATACTACTGCACTACTAGTAGTGCTGGTTTATGTGAAAATTTATTTGTAATATATATATGGGTTTATCATTTGTCATGTCACTTGACATAAAGTCATGTCAAGTCACCCCAAAACTACATCGTTTTGAGAGTTAAGGGAATTAATAAAGGGTGTTTTTGTATTTATTATATGAATTTTACTAAAAAATTCTTCATTAATTCTCCTAACCCTAAAACTACATTGTTTTGAAAATTCATTAATTCCTCTAACCCCAAAACAACATAGTTTTGGGGTGATTTAACATAATCTTATGTTAAGTGACATAACAAACGATAAACCTTATTTATATATATATATATATATAGCTCTCTTAGAGATTCATTGAGAATGTTAAGATTTTTAATGACCCATCTTTACATTTGTATGAATCTTATGCTCTTTTATCTGAATTAATTTTTTTTTAATGATAATCTTCTTATTATTATTATGGAGGTAAAAATGAAAAGTTTCTAAGAAATCTGTTAAAATTGTTTTATTGATAACTACCCCCCCCCCCCCCCCTTAGTTTTCTACACAAGAACATTTTTTTAGAGAGGGCTTATTCCTATTTATAAAAGACCGTAATAGTTTTAGGATTATGTGTTAGTTTTGCTCCCTTTTTTTTTTTTTTTTTTTTAAAGTTAACTTCATTGAAAGAAAAATAAAACGACTGCAATCGCTTTTGGAAAGTAAGATTGGCAGCTTTGACTTATTCTATTTTATTTGGGAGAGCGTCCTGACAATTGAGCTTATAGATACTACCTCCGGTCCTAATTATAAGAGCTAGTTGACTTTTTCTGGAGAAATTAAGGAAGCTAAATAAGTTACTTAATCATTTCATATGTTAAATATTCTTAAATTATATATTTATTAGTCAAACTAATAAGTTTGAAGAAAAAAAATAAAAATAAAAATATTTTAAAGTAATTTAATTAACTTCCTTAATCTCTTCAAAAAAGTTAACTAGCTCTTATAATTAGGACCGGAGGGAGTATTAAATAATTATTTTAATTTTAATTTTTTTTTCTTATGATTATCACTAAATCCATTTATGCTACTGTTAATTCAAACAAGTTAGTTTTAGAAAAGCACTTATATTACCTCTAATCTAAATAAAAATCATATTATATAATCTAACTTTTACCCAATTCTAAATTTACCTAAATCATATTCCAGAAAAAGGCATTTTTTTTTAATCGCTATCTCAAACATACTAATGACCTTGGGCTGGCTTACGAAGGATCAGAGATAGAGACTGCCCACCCAAGTCCGAAAGATCAGGAATATACACACAACAATATGTCAAAAAAAGAAATAAATTTTTTTTTTAAAAAAAAAAAAACTCACACACACAACACAACAAATCGAAACAAACAAAAAGATAAGAAAGAAAACAACAAACTGAAAAGGGAATGAGAGCAGAATGAAGCAGTCGTGCACCAAGCAAAGACAGCCACTATATACTCCCTCCTGTTTTAATTATATAATAATATTTAAGAGTTAATTTTGATTTTAATTATAAAACAACTTTATAATTTTTATCTATTTTTTCTTAAAATACCCTTATTAATGCTTTCTGAATAATAATTAAATACAATGATGATTTAATAATGTACCTATATATTTTATAAAGTAAGTAATGTTTATAACTCATTAATGTCACATATAACTCAATTCTACTATTTTCTGTAATAGTTTGGACAAGTCTACATGCCGGATTGTGTGAGAACTCAAAAAAGTCTACAATATGTGTGTGTGTGCACGCGCTTGCGCATACGCCCATGTACATGTACATGTATAGATAGATGTATACGTGAATGCGCGCGTGTGGCAGGTACATATGTATGGGATGATAAACACACTCATAAACACACTCACATGGTACACATTTTTATTTATTTATTTTTTTTAAAAAAGGTCTACACTTTATGGATTTACAAATATTTTCTGAACTATATGAGAGTTTAGAAAAGTCTAAGATGTCAGACTGTATGAAAGTTTGGAGAAGTTGATGATGCCAGAATTGGAGAAGTCGTGTGAGGTTGAGAGGTACAAGCACATGATGCTATTGATTCGAAATCTTTTCTTGAAGTCATTTTAAATTTTAAATAAAGGACTTTAAGAAAATAAATATAATTAACTAATTTAACTACCATCCTTAATCTCTCCAAAGTTTAGTAAATATGTCATATAATTAAAACTAGATGAGATATATTCTAACACGGAAGGAACCAGAAATGCTCGAGCAACAAACAAGTAGGTGTTGCAACACGTCTCCTGAAGGACATCAATCAACCAAGTGAACCAAGCTTCCCATTGCTTATCAATCAATCTTAGTGCATCAAATTAATTACTCCCTTTTATCCTAATTATAAGATCTAGTTAATTTTTTTTTGGAGAGATTAAGAAAGTTAATTAAATTACTTTAAAATATTTTTATTTTTATTTTTTCTTCAAACTAATTAGTATATAATTTAAGGATACACAACATATGAAATGATTAAATAACTTATTTAGCTTTCTTAATCTCTCTAAAGAAAGTCAACTAGGTCTTATAATTAGGGCCGGAGGTAATATTTCCCATTCTCTCTCACATTTATTTTCTTTTCATTAATAAGGATGGATATAAATTATAAAAACCAAGTCATAGTAATTTTAACATATGTTATATGCAGTGGCGGAGCCAGAAATTAATATTTATGGGTGCACAATTCGTGAAGGGATTTGGGGGTTGAATTTTTTTTTTAAAGCAAAGTTTTAAATGCATTAAAAATCAAATGAATATAGATAAGAAAAGAAAAGAAAACTCCTTTCAGTGGGTTCTAAGCAAATTAGATGTACAAAAAATAGGATCAGCATCTACCATCAAATCAGCAATAAACTATGAATTTTCTAAATTTTAACAAATTTCATCCGATGTCAAGAGACACAAACTATTGATCACACTTATGTAAGACAAAAATTGGAGAATTTTACATAAAACCAAAGTTTCAGCCACCAAACTATTACAATTTTAAATAAAGCTAATCAATGAAGGGAGAGTGGAAAAAAAAAAAAGCACGTGTTTTTCATGAATAATACTTGAAAAAAGAATAAGAAATGAAAGGCCCAACCCTATTCGAACTTGTGACTTCAAGTTGAATAATTAAATGCTCAACCATGGAGCTATAGGTTGATTGATGCTCATTATAGGCTAAATAATAAATATATTTCAAAAGTTTATGGGTGCACTTGCACCCATAGACATATATGTAGCTCCGCCATTGGTTATATGTATTGCTGTCAGCTAATTTTTTATTTACATAATTATTTTATTTTTTGCGAGCAACTTTATTTTTGAAAATTTAATATGGATGGCCAGACGGTAAGTAAGACAGACAATCAACGTGAACCGGAAGGCCCGTCCACGCAGAGTTCCTTTCTGTAGTTTTCTTTGGACAAACTTTTCTGACGCTTTCACAATGGTCCTAAAGCCCAAAACCCAATCGATACTCTTATTTTATGTTCCTTTTTACCGCTTCCGCCATTAAAATGCTCTCCTCCTACTTTCTCTGCCACTGCTTTCAAAATCAAAACTTCAAACTTTTTGAATCATCACCTTCTCCTCCTGTTCAACCCAAAGGCCATGACTGAGAGCACCACAAAACCACCGACTCAGTTTCATTTCCCCTTTCTTCTTCTTCACCAACCTCATGCCTTCAAAAGATCCATGCTTGATATATCCTTCACCTTCCCCACTTCCTGTTTCGCTCTTCTTCTTCTTCTCTTCCTCTTGGCTTACAATGGCTTCACCGTTTTCTGGGTTCATATCCCTTTCTTGTTGGAAAAATCGCCGCCGTCGAAACCCATTGTTTTCCCGCCGGTGATGAGTGAACCCAGTGAAGAATCAGTCCCGAATCTCTCTTCTTCTGTGTTGTTCGCCTTCAACGAGGACAATTCTGCAAATTTCTCGAAGATTCAGTTGCCCACATCTCAAAATTCGTCATTTCCCACTATTCCCTCCGAGAAATTTCTCTTTAACAGGTCTAGACGAACAAGGAGACACAAAAGAGGCCTAAGAAGTTTGCGCTCAGAAGCTCAAGCTTCTTTGTTTCAGACCAGAATCAAATTATTCTTTGCTGGTTCCTCCTCCTCCTCCTCTTCATCTTGTAAGATCAAGTTCTTCATGACTTGGATTGCTTCATTAGAATCATTTGGTGACATACAGTTATCAGCCATAGAGAGCTTGTTCAAGTCTCATCCAAATGCTTGCTTGGTGATAGTCTCCAAATCAATGGACTCTCATGGTGGCACTCAAATCCTGAAGCCATTTTTTACTAATGGGTTAAGAGTAACAGCAATTGCCCCAGATTTTGATTACATATTCAAAGACACTCATGCAGAATCATGGTACAATAGTTTGAAGGAAGGAAATGTGAATCCAGGTGAAATCTCTTTAGGCCAAAACCTCTCGAACTTGCTTAGGCTTGCTCTGTTGTACAAATTTGGAGGCATTTACATGGATGCAGATGTTATAGTATTGAAGAGTTTATCTAAACTTAGAAACACCATTGGAGCACAGAACTTGGATGCAAAAACTGGGAAATGGAGCAGACTCAACAATGCTTTGCTGATATTTGATAAAAACCATCCATTGCTTTTCAAATTCATTGAAGAATTTGCACTCACATTTAATGGGAACAAGTGGGGCCATAACGGTCCTTACTTAGTCTCAAGAGTGGTCTCTAGGGTGAGTGAAAAAAAAGGATTTAACTTCACTGTTATGCCACCATCTGCATTTTATCCTGTGGATTGGAGAAGTATTGCTAGTTTGTTTCAAAGGCCTGGAGATGATGAACTCCAATCAAAATGGTTGGTGAAGAAACTTGAACAGATTAACAAGGAAAGTTTTGCTGTGCACTTGTGGAACAAGAGGAGTAGGAATCTTGAAGTTGAAAAAGGAAGCATCGTTGATAGTATCATATCAAGGAGTTGCATTTTCTGCAACTCATAGTTCTCAAGTTTGTAACCAAAGAGAGTTATATATATATAATTGTCAGTCCTATAAAAGTTGTCTGTATTATAAGTGGGTATAGTTTGAATTGTTTCATTCCACTATAGGAAAGAATATACTAGTTTGAAATTATAGGGTTTATTGTATTGTCTTTCAGAGTCTGGAAAGAAAGTTATGTTATTTCCTTCATGTCTGTTTTTTTATGGCATTTTTGAATCTGGAAAGTTGTATTCCAAAAGGGAATGGAGAAAGCTTATCTCATGATTGTGACAATAAAATCGTGAAAGTGATCTCTCAGCACCCTATTTTAATGGATCACCTACTTTCTTCCCTGCATCTGACCACAAATTCATTGAAGATTTTGGTGATGAAGTGGCGAAAGGTTTTAAACTTAACATAAATTTATTGCAGGGAATCTTTGTCTTAATAAATCCTTAAGATGTAAAATGTTCTCCCAGTTTCCATTTTTTTTAATAATAAACAGATCATGGCTCGCAGATATTTTTGTTGAAAGGAACTGATCTGAGTCTCACTTACTGTTCAGTGTTCGCTGTGCTTCTTTTTGTTTGTCTGTTTAGGGGATATTCAAATCATAGTTCATAGAGTTTCTGACAAAAAACTTGCATGATTGGGTCAAAGGAAAAGACAATGAAACTAGTGGTAGATCAGTTCCAATGAGGTAACGTACAGTGAAGTCAATTAACTTGGACTCAAAAAAAAAAAAAAAAAAAAAAAATATATATATATATATATATAACTGTTTTTGTTTGTAACTTTAGTTTGCTCGCCTGTTTTGCTATTTATCTCCCCTTTCTTTTTCTGGGCCATGGTGGCATTAATTGTGTCACGTGTTGACAAGGTTTTATCACCACCGGCATAGACCCATGGTGGCTTGCCAAGTCAACAATTAGTTTGGGACAATGAGTAAAGCAAAAGGAACTTTTCAATCATGATTGAAGGTATATGAGGTAAGCATGTGAGATGAATTTTGTCTTGATTTTCATAAATAAACACTTGTATAACCCTCAAAAGTGATCACAAACAAGCTTATTATCACTTTCTTTGTAATTAAAGGGTAAAACACACGTCAATAAGGATTGATACAGTTGGCTAAGACGTTAACCTTCACCCCATAAGGGAGGAGATTCGATATCCGCTGGTCGATGTAAAGGCCTCGCTGGTGGGCGATCTGTAAGTACCTCTGTAAACGCTTTTTGAGTCTAAAGATATACCCTAACCCTGGTGAGGTACCAATGTCTACCCCCACCCATTGTTGGCAGACTCGTGAGTTGACTCTTCAAGTTTACTGTTTTTACGCTTCTAGCTTATAAAAACGAGTCGAGTCAATGGAAAATTCGTGCTAGTTGTAAACTCGGTTAAACTCACGAGTCTATGCATCGAGTTTACCGTTTTTACGTTTTTAGCTTACAAGACTGTGTTAACTTACTCTTAAACTCGTATTAACTTTTTTTGATTTTGTAATACCCCAAAATTGTTATTTCTCATAAATACAATATTTTGGTTGATGGCACCTATGTTAAATAGGTGAATATGTGGTCTCAAATTTTGAGATATATTTATTTTATCTATTAGGTGATTTTCCCTTAGACTTTGAGGTACCTATGTTTTATTTTTCTAAGTTTTGTTTGGAATCATAAAATATCATAAAAATACAAAAAACACCCAAATTAAATTAGGGATTTTATAGGATCAAAGAAAACAAGGAAAAAATTAGGGAAACACATCAAATAAATAGGGGAGCATAAGAGGAATTAGTAGACCCTTGAATTTTCACTAAACAAAATGATTATGTAAATTTTTATAATTAATCAAGGGATTAAATTAAGAGGACATAAATCTTAAAATTCATAATCAAATAAGAAACTATTTTTTCTAAAACCCTAGAATTAATACCTAGCTCATATTAATTCATAAAATACCATAATAAATTACCAAAGCACTTGAACAATTAAAAAGGCAATTACTAATATTTAATGGGCAATTAATTACCACTAATAGGATGATTAGCTAATTATTTACAATTAAACAATTGTAGCCATTAATTAGAAGTATATTGGGCTAATTAAAATTCAAAGACCAATAGGGGTTTGAGATTAGTATAAAATAGATTGCCTATGGTCATAAAATACCCTAAACACCAATTATTTAATAATCAAGAGGCAAGTAAGCTTGTGATTAAGATGATAAGTAAACTTTAATTAAGCTTTGAAAAGTCAATAATCACAATTAACATTAGGTAATCATTATTAAGTTAATTAAATCTCAACAACCAATAAGAAGTTAGGATTAGCATAAGTTGGATTACCAATGGTCATAAAGTCATAATCAAGTTAGGAACCAATCATAAATTGACAACTTCATTAAAACACTTTATTAGGAATGCTAATTAAGGATTAGTTGTGGAGGGCTAGGATTAAACCTTATAAAGCTAAATCCTAAGGCCTTAATTAAATACCATAAAGCTAAATCCTTGTGAAATGGAATTGGCCAATGATAAATCAAGAAAATATTCTTAATCCATGAGAAAAGGTTTTGACCAATGAGAGAGGGTGTTGTGAATGTGTGTGTGTGCAAATGTTGTGAGTGTTGTGAGTCTAGTGGAAGGAGTGAGAAAGAGAAGTCAAAGCATTAGCCAATAAGAAAATTAGACATTAAAACAATTAGATTAATCCATAAAATTAAATCTAGACATAAGCAAATGAAAACCTATATAAATTAAATCATATCTTGAAATCCATGAACTAAATATGGAAACTAAGTTGAGATTCATAACAAGCATAAATCAAGCATGAAAACAAATATAACCAAAGTCATTTTCATAATTGTTTAGGAAATGGAATCAATAGGAAAGATAGGCAAATTTGGTCTCTAAATGAAGCTAAGAAATTCAAGAATTCAAAACTAATGAGAAAATGTACATAAAACTTCATTAGGATCCCCAAATGAATTTCTATCTAGTGGAACACAAAATGGAAGAAGTAGGAAATTCTAATTATACATATGTAGAAATGAGTCATTAGCCTACACATGAATGAGTCATTAATCTAAACATGTATGAGTCACTAACCTAAATGATGAATCACAAGCTCTATGAATGAATCATCACCCTAAACAAGCATGAGTCATTAGCCTAGTTAAGAGATGAGTCATAACCCTAAACCATGAGTCATGTATCTAGTAGAAGACTTTCAAGGCTTTGGAAGAGGATAAGATGATGTAAGGGATGATGTAGGGAGGGGTATTATGAGTCTTTTTGCACATGGAGCTTCTACTATAAATAGGACCCTTTGCTCTTCACAATCCTCACCAATTCACAAGCAACAACATCTGAAATATAGAGAGAAAGTGAGTGTGAGAGCTTTGGAGGAAGGAAGAGCAAAGTTCTAGGTAAGTTCTTGAGCTTTAGCTTTTAAGTTTTTAGTTATTTTGTAGTTTAATCTTTAAATTCTTTAGATATAGTTGTTTTTATGTTTTTCTGGGTTTAAAATTGGTTTTATTTCGAAAAATAGTGAGGAAAGAGTTTTAGCAAAATTTCCAGAAGAGAAACACCAAAGTAACGAAGTTCTGGCGAAATTTCATCGGTTCTGGAATTTCTGAACCAGACAAGAAAAAACTTATATTTTATGCTGAAATCATGGTTAGAAAATTCTGAGAAAATTCATGGTTAAAGTAGACATATAGGGATTTTTAAATATGTAAAGAACATGTCCAAATGATTTCTGAACAGGGAGATAAAAATTCCCAAAGTTAGGGCTACGAATTTCTGGAAAATTCTGGACAGATGTTCAAAAATTAAAAACTGGGAATGAACCGTAGAATCTGGGCAAAGGCTATCATTTTTTCTTGAAACTAGACATCCTAAGGATTCTTGGGAATTTTACGGATCCTCATTTCGATTTTTCTAGAATTAGTTATGATTTTTCAAAGTTAGGCGAAATTCTGCCCAGATTTAAGAACCAGCGTTTTTCTCAAAAATAAAGGGAAATAATAAATTCATAAATCCGCTAGGGGTAAAATAGTCATTTGTGGCTAGGATATCTATTGGGATATTGGTTGTGAATTAATAAACGTAATATTACCCTCATAGGAAACCTGTGATCACCTTGCAGCCGACAACGTATCGTGCTCAACAGGCAAAGGTGCGTTCGCGTAGTGCTTATTGTATGATTGTATATGATGGTTGTTTGTTGTGCTCATTGACTAAGATTTTCATACGTGGTTATGTTACATACGTGGTTATGTTCTAATTAGCATACGTGGTTATGATACAAATATTGTTATTGTTTTTCATACGTGGATATGTATATTGATTGTCATTGTCATGTCATGAATATCTGTCATACATAACTGTACATAAGCATGAGGTTAACCGTTACCTGAGGTTCAATGGTCATTGAACCTCAGCTCCTACTATAGTGTCAGGGTCCGAAGGAATCAGGGCCAAGGACAAGGGCAAGGAGCCAGCGTAAGGACGCAAATGGAGAAATTTTCATTTTGACGTTTTTTTTTATCAAAGAATATTCAGATTACTGTACCACTGTGTAAACAGCCAGATACTACATCAGTAAATGTTTATCAGATACTCGCTCTTTTAAACTTATTCCGATGCTCTACTCTGATCAATTATTTCAAAAACGATTTAGAAAATTGGGATGTTACAGATTTGATTATGCTTAGCGGCTTTATATAGAAATTTTATAAAAATTTCTTTATTAAATATGATAAATGATGAATGTTGATGGATATAATTTTAATTATTTGAATTTAAGATATATTTAAATCAAATTATTGTCATTTTTATATTTAAATTATTTAATTATATACTAGTAATACATATTTAATAATAAAAGTAAACTCTTACGAGTTTACGATTCGAGTTCACGATACTAGTTTACGTCGCCGTCATGAGTTTGCTTAAACTCATGAGTTTGACAACCTTGCCCCCACTTAAACTTTTTTATAATTTTTTTTTTTAAAAAAAAAGAGGGTAAAGTACACTAACCGCCTAAGTTTACAAACAAGATCAACTTTACAATCTCCTTTTTTTCTTTTTTGTTGAAGAGTTTTTATGTCACTGGGTCAGGCTCTCACTCCGTATATACTCAAATTGATTTTGTAACAAAATTAACCATATTGTAAATTATATATAGATGCAAGGAAATGATTGAGCATGATATTGATGATAAATAAACTTTATTTCATTATTTTCTTTTTCAAAAACTTCTATTTATTTTGTATTTTATGACAACTTATAGGGAAAATCCTTTTCAAGGCCCATATTGCCAAAAAAAATCCTAAAAAAGGCCCCAAAATTCTGAAAATTTCAGAAAAGTCCCCAAGATTCTAAAATTTCCAAAAAAGACCTAACGTGAGTTGCTAACGAGCTTGATATATTTATTAGCGGAGTACTGATATAATTGTTACCTGAGGTGATTTAGTTGTTAGCAACAATTTTTTTAACAACTAGATCAGTCCAATTAACAACTATATCAGTACCCCGCTAACAACTATATCAGCCCAGTTAACAACTTCGTAAATTCTGAAGGACTTTTTTCTGAAATTTTCAGAATCATGGGACATTTTTTAAGATTTTTTTGATAAAAAAGTCCCTGAAAAGGATTTTCCCCAACTTATATCATTTTGACAGTATTCAGTATTCACATCAACCCTAATTAATAAATTATGAGTATAAGGACTAAGGCTTATTATTGAGAAAAGTGTAACCCCCTAATAAAAAGAAAAATATTATATGAACCTGATTAAAAACTTCATTTTTCTAATTTAACATGCATAATTTTCTGAATTAAAGAATAAATATGGAAATTTCATTAATTATCATTCTAACCGAACATTCTAAAATTTTAATTTAATTTAATTTTTTTAAATTACAACTTGCTTCCCAATACTTTAAATTTGTATGTTAGTCGGGGCATTTTTTGTTAATTAATTTTTCTTAAATAGTTATAAAATTATAACTATATTATTTTACAACTTAAAGTCTTAAAGTGTCATTTGCCTAACAGGTGACTTAACCTACTTTCAACAATTAAGGGTTAGTTGACTCACAAACTCCTTGCTCATCTTTTGTCTATTTTTTGTTTGGTGACACATGTTTTGTTCATTTATCATTCTTGTCTCTTGTCTTTTAAGCTTTAATTGGGTTTTTGGTTGATCTGATTTAGATAATGTAATTATTTTCTTACAGAGATTATTATGATCGTTGAAATATATATATATTTTTTTTTAAAAAAATGATATTTATCTTACATTATATTTTAACATAAAAATAATGATAAAATTAGGGAGAATCATATATAAATCCGTCTAAAATACCAATATCCAAATTTAGGCTTCTACTTTTAACAAATTATTGATTAGGACGAGAGACTTAATTAGAGATTCTTGAATGTTATTAAATAATCACATTGCCCTTTCAAAGTCATATCTTCTTTCCCAAATCACCTCTATGGACTAATTCAATTCTCTCTTTGCTCTCTCGTTTTTTGTTTTGATTATTAGTGTATTAATTAAAAACCAACAAAATTTACAATCCATATGAAAGTGTTTGGATTAGCTTTTAGACAATAATTTTGAGCTAAAAAATAGTAAAAGTGTTTTTTCAAAATAGATTCGGAGAAAAATAGATTCTGTACTTGGATATTGTTATCGTAATAGTTTTTTCATGCTCAAATTTACTAAAAATGACATTAGCTTTTGTTATAATTGCATATAAAGGATAAGGATGTGTTTAAAATATTTTTAACATTAAATTTCATAATAAATACCAAAAGTTATATAAATTTGTCTATATGTGATAGTAATTAACTTAACTAATTTTCTTAATATAATATAATTAGATAAATAGGTCTAATATTAAGGATATGAGGAACATTAAAATTTCTTGAAATTATAACTTAAACACTTTTAATGTAATGAAATTGAAATTAATTTTTAATTACCAATTTTAAAAAACTAGAAGAGAGAGAGAAGAGAGCTATAAGTGGGAGAAAGAGGATTGCTAAAGGAACGATAAATGGAAATAAATCCTCTCCTCATCTTATTTTTTCTCATTATGTCTCATCAGCCATTTAAGCCGTTAATTGGGAAGATGAGAGAAAAATCAAAATAGTATTTTGATCTTTCAAATCAATTGGATATATATGATTTAAATATTATGAGGGATGATGAGAAAAATCCAACTCAATGATAAACCCAACATGTAAGGCCAATGAACATCAAAAAGGACATTAGAGAGAGAAAGAGGAAACATGAGGCCCATCAAAAAAAAAAAAAACTGAGCTTTTTCAAAACCATGGTTTTGGTCAAAAATGGGATTATGTTTATCTTCTTTTTTTTTTTTTTTTTGAGAAGGACAAGCTGAAGCTTGAAAAGTGTGAGATGAGAACTAAACCAAGAAGGCCCAGTCCTAATACAATAAACTAGAAATAAACTACTAGATACAAGCCAATTGGTCTTTCAATGCCATATGAACACATCTTGGTGGAATTGTGGGGACAAGAACCACATTAGCATCATCAGGACCCTCATGGCCCCTTACTTGGCCATATAGTCAACACAAGCAATGTTGTCTCTTGAGGAATGGTAGATCTCCACATCCTAGTCCTGAAAAAGAAGGTCCTGAATTTCTCCAATGATCGCTCAAAGCAGGTGGTCAGTGTAGCAGTCTCTCATAATGATGTTGATGTCGTCAATGGAGTCAGAATAGAAGATGATTTTTTGAAGGCCCATCTAGTGGCCCATCCTTAATCCTGTTATGATAGCATATAGCTCTGCCTCAACAACAGTATGGATTCCAAGGAACTTATGAAACCTCATCAACCAATGACCTTGAGAGTTCCTGTGACCTTTTTATCATTGTTTGGGTTATTTTGCAAAACTATGGTTTTCTTCCAAAAGTACTTTTTTACCTTCATCCAGAAACACAAATGCGATTTAAAAATGGAATAGGTACAACAATGTTCATTAATTTCCCTGTGGAAGAAAGGACAACATATTTATTTGAGAAATGGAAAAAGTGAAATTCTCCAACCACCACATACAAAAGTTTTTGATGAAATAGAAGAATGAATCTTCCCATTATATTCTTATATTTATATGATATCTTGGTTGGAAAAATATATTTGTTGCAATTATGCAGGATAAATACAAATCTAAATAATTTTATATCAATAAATAGTACAGTTTTTTTTTAAAAAAATTATATTGTACATATAGATATATTCTTACGTTCATATAATATTTTTGTTGGACAAAAATATTTGTTGCGATCATAGAGGATATATACAAACTTGAACAATTTTATTTCGATAAATAGCATGGTTTTTCAAAAGAAAAAAAATTATATTGTATATATAGATAAGTATTTGTTTGTTTTATTTAAAAAAACAGATCATACAACAAACTAACTAATAAAAAATAGAGAAAATCTTAAATAAATTCCGTTGAAATAATAAAAAAATAATGGGCTACATCTCCCTTCAATTTTCCTTTTTAATATAGGAGGGCTTTCTAGTCTTTTAAAAACATTCAAAAATCCCAATTAGGCCTATTAGCCTCATCAATAATTTATTAAAAAGTGTGGGCATGTACTTAGATTTTAACATTTCCATTGGATTTATGTCAGATTCAACTAAATTTAAATTATAAAGAAAAAATCTGCACACTTAGCGCTTGAAAAAAATTAGAAAAAGAAAGTTAATAATCCTGTCCATCCTTCAATTATCAATCCAATGGCATCTGTCGTTTCTATTTTTTTTGGCCAAAAAATGATGGAATATTTTCAAATGAAGAGATGTGTTTTGTTGTAAAGCCATGTTCATTAAATTAAGGGATTTTATATGAAGAATTATGTAAAGAGTTATAACACCATGTAACATCCTGAATTTTGGACCTAAAGTCTTGAGAATAAGTCTATTTTTGGAAGACTACTAGGCTCTATTTTCGGAAAGTGATAAATTTGAAATCAGTATTTTGTGGGACCCATGAATAGTATTTACTATTCATGTATACGTTTTTACTATTTACAAATACGTAATTAAAAAATATATATGTTATTCGCAAATACGTATTTAATACTTGAAATTTGTGAAATATGAATAGTGTTCACTATTCACAAATACGTATTTACTATTTAAAAATACGGTATTTACTATTCCTAAATACGTATTTACTATTCCTAAATACGTATTTACTATTCATGCGGGACCCACGGCCAAAATAATTCTCTGCAAACTTTCCCGTGAGTGTCAAACTTTCTTGTGAACTTTGAAAAATTGGCCGCGGGACCCACTTAATATTAATTATAATAATATTATTTTATTATTATTTTATTTTATTATTTAAAAATATTAAAAAAATTGTTAAAATTCTTTTTAAAAGGTTCACGGGGCGGCTACTGAGTCACGGGAAGATTTTTTTTTATAATTTTGGGAAAATTACGTAAAACGACCCAGAGACGAAAATTACATTTAAAGACCCATTTTCCAACTATAAATAGACCTTCCATTTCATTTCATTCTTCACAACTTCTAAGAGCCATAGAGAGAGGTAGAGAGAGAGAGAGAGAGTAGAGAGATGTTTGCTTGAGAGTTATAATAGCTGGTTGGTGATTCGGGTATTAGCAAGTAACAGGTAACTCTGAATATTCTTCCTTATACTTGTGAATTATGTATGATTATAAATTTGTTTGTTTACTATTTTGGCAAGAATATTTAGAAAATATTTATGGTTTTAAGATCTGGTGTGGGAACTTTGATTTGCAAATCTGCAGAGGTACTATTTATACGTACGTTACTATTCACGTATACCGTATTTACTATTCATTTTTACTATTCATGTTACTATTCACGTATACTGTATTTACTATTCACGTATACCATATTTACTATTCACACCGTATTTACTATTCATTTTACTATTCACGTATACCGTATTTACTATTCATTTTACTATTCACGTATACCGTATTTACTATTCATAATACTATTCACGTATACATACCGTATTTACTATTCACGTATACATACCGTATGTACTCTTCATTTTTACTATTCATGTATATATATCGTATTTTACTATTCACATATACGCATAGTATTCACTATTCATAAATACGCATATTGATGTATAAAACTTTATGGTATAATAATGCATTATTTTGAGTGAACATATTCATCATGGCGGTTGTATTATGATGGGTGGAGTAAGGAGGGATTTGAATGATAAGAATGATTTATGCCACCACTCGGTGCACAGTGGATGGTACTTGTTTCAGGGCCCCATCTTCCATGTTTTCCTCTGGCCGGGATTTCATTGGAGTTGTGGGACATGTGACACCTCCTTAGTTATTTTAAAGGAGGGGAGCCATAGTCCAGATTTAAGCTATATACCTTTGGCCGGGTGTATCTTAAGTTTTGGTGAGCTTGGAACAATTCAGTCAAATGAATGAGTTTCTATTGGACTATGTGTTAGCCTATGGCTCCAGTCTGCGGTATAAGGGAGGTGGTGATATAAGGGAGGCTGCATACTGCATAGTGCATTTCTGAACAGTTCAAGAATTTGATATGATGATGAATATTCTGTAAAGACATGAGATGAGAACTTTTGAGATATATATGTTTTAATACCTTCTATATTGATGACTATTAGTATAAATTATTTTGTATGATAAATTATGGAATCTATATATATATTTGAAATCAGCCCATATCTTTTTGTCATATATTATTTGCTCGTGTACGGTAGAAATATTTAGTAGTTACTGAGATGTGTAATCTCACCCCATATTAACATTTTTCAGGTGAATAACTTAGTAGAGATCAAGGGAATGCACCCATGGAGTGAGCTTTGTAGGCTCTTCTGTACTCCTTTAGTTTATGTTGTGTTATTTTATTTGCCATGAACCTAAAAGACTTCCGCATTTTAAAATAACTCTTATTTATTGGATTTATTTTGGCTCTGTATAAATGGATTTCTACCTTTGGCCATATTGTAAATATGTTTTTGAGTGTTGAATATCCTATATTTGGAGGTGTTACTAATATTTTGGCCAAGATTTTGGTATTGAAAATGAGGCGTTACATTTTTGGTATCAGAGCAAAGGTTCTGGCCAATCTGTAAATTTCCTATCAGTTTTCTAAATAAAAATTTTGAGGTCATGGCAAATTAAATATCATAACATGTGCATTTTCCTTTATAGCTTTGGATTCTTTTTACCAATTTTCTTGTGACATTCATGATAGGAGAAGAATGGGTTAATCAAAATATTCAAGTGATTGATAATGAGGATTTATGATTTGAGGATGTGATTGAGATTAAATTTCAGAGCCGCGTAGCGGAAGATGGTAAGTAGAAAATTTATTGAATATTGGATTCTGTAGGCCCAAAATTACTTTCTAGGGGATGAATATTTTTATTGGTGTCTAGGAAAGTGATTGAAAGACTAAGCCCCTATTTGATGGTTATTCAATTAGTTGCCGTTGTAAAAAGTATGAAGAGATTTTCGCTAGATTTACACTTACCTAGCTAATTTATATGAGTAACAGATGACAATACCATAACAGAATACGGGCATAGTCTTGACTATACAAAATAACTGGCTTAAGTTTGAATTTAATAAGATAAAGTTGAGTTTGGCAGGAAAACTCGAAAATCCTTATGAATCCTAGAATAGAGATTACAAACATTAGCAAGAAGGCTAAGAAGAGTAGACTATATTAATTCAAGCATCAAGAACAACAGTTGGTACAATCCCACCGCAAGCTTCGACTATCTCAAGTTTAAGTCTATTAATTTCTTCCTGAGCGGCTGCTCTTGAGAGAGGACCATCAGGAGACATTGTTCTTCTCAATCTAGCTATTTGCTTCATAGTGCTTCGAATTTTTACATAAGGCCAATGCTTTATTCCTCCCCTATGGCATATTTTCATTAGAACATTTTTGCATAGACGAACTTGTTGAGCCGCTTCTTGTTGAGGTAAATGGAAGAAGTCTCTAAGATCATTTATTGACATTGATGCACCTCTAATATTTTGTTCAGCTCTTGATCGGTATGGATTACTAGGTATGGGGACTGAAGGATTATTATTTACAACCATGAGCTCTTTTCCTTTATTGGATATATTTTCTGTATTGGTTGGAAATGAACTATTAGGGAGTTCATTTTGATTTTTAGTCCATTCCAAACCAACACAGAGGGCCTCATAGTAGGCTGATAGGGGATCTGACACCAGGACATACCCTAAAGAATTTTGATTCAAACAATAATTTTCTAGAAAATGTTTGACATCTTCTAAATTTTTCTTACCAAAGTCAAATACTTGAGGATTGGAAGAACCTCCTTGTACGTCCTGGTGAAAGACAGCGTGGCATATCATACCAATCCTCCCATGAACTTCAAGTTTATGGTATTGAAGTCCATTGGTATGAATAATCTCTCGTAGAACATGGCAGCAACCACATGAAAATGGATTAGTAGTCTCAGTCAAGGTAGAAGCAGGATTCCTTGGTTGAGAAGGTACCGTAGACTCCATAAGTTCTGCCACATTACGACACCTTTGGACAGGTCGCCTTGATGGACCTGCTTCAGATTCCTTTCTGTTAGTAGTGGTAAAAATAGAATCTTGTATCCTTGGAGGAGGAGTAGGAATGTTAATCGTTGAGGCAGATGAATGAACGTTCATACTTACGGGATTTTGGGGAAGTAAAGAAGAATAAGGGTATGATGCATTGTTTGACAAATCAGACAACATGTTAGTCTGATAGTCATGAAGTAAGGCTTCAAGAAAGAAAGGGTTGAATGAATCGGAGACTGGAATAGAGTTACTTGAACCGGCCATGTTTAAGGATAATGTGGAAGGTTATAGTGAAGGTTACGATCGGAGAGGAAATGAATAAGTGGAGGTTTTGTGAAGTTTGAGAGAACGTGAAACATTTACTCTTTCTTTACTCTATTTATAGCTGGGCTAGCAACGTCTATATTTTGCTAAGCAGCATCGGATTCTCATCTGTCGTTAGCTCAGAATCATGTAGACTTTGTTGTTATGCGGAAAATTTTATGGCACCGCACCCTAGTGCACCCTAGCCACCGTTAGGGGTCGCAGTTTCCTAGACCTTTGCAGACAGAAATCACTATGGCATTTATTGCTAGCTGTGTTTTCAAGAAAATAAGTTTGGACGTTTATACGCACATTTATCTAAGAAATCTGTCTTGGATGTGCAGCTGACTCAAGATGTCGGAATTGACATTTGAAAATAGGATTTTAAGCGTAAGCGTGCTAAGGTGATAGTAATCTTGGGAAGGGTGACTTCCTAATAATATTAGATGAACCGGAGAGAATCCGAAGATTTGAAATGATGATGAGTTGTACCAATTAACCCGAGAGCATTCTTCACTCTCTGAGTATCCGAAGAACTCTATGAATTTGTCACAGATAATTCAAAGACTAAGGTTTTTGGATAAACATGTTGGAAGATCGATGGAAAGGTATGAAATGGTGATCCTTAGGAATGCCAGTAAGATGTTAGAATGAATATAGTAAATGTTGAGGATAGGCTTTAATTTAATCTAAGCTGAAATAGAACTTAAGAACGAAATGAGCCTTTGTGATATTGCAAGTTGAGGTAGAATTAGAACCTTGTGAATGCTGCTGAGGTTGTAGATAGTCTTTGTATAATTCAAGAATTAGATTAAGGAATTGTGAATCATGATCTTAGTATGTATAATGGGTATTTTTGGGGAAACACGAATTATCAGTTGATGTTGAGGTTATAAGAATCAAATTGTAAACTTGACTATTAATGTCTGGGAATATTTGAGAATAGACTTGAATTCAATCTGAGTTAAGATAGTATGTCTAATTATGAAAGTATGAAATCCGGTGATTTATGTTACAATATTAGTATGTTATTTGGGTGTGATTAATAGATAACTATGAGAGGAACAGATGATATTTAGTATATGTCTTTGAGATACTAAGGATTGAATTCGAATCATGTGATACCAACATGTATAAGGTGTTCAGAGATTGCCAACTGTTTAACTAGCATAGGAAATGATCTTGATAATAGAATCTTTCTTTAGAAATAATGAATTGAGTGTTTCATGGATGAGTTGAGTAGAATAAGTTGGAACCTGGAATGTATTCGGAGTTGGTGACTATTTAAAATAGTTGCTAGGTCCCTGAGTATTTGAATTTTGAACTTACCAATGCACTTGCTGTGTTTGGAAATTTTTACGCAATATTTACAACAGGATTTAAGACCAGTTTGTAATCGACATTTATAAACTATGATGTCTCATGGAATGAATCCTTGCGAAATCAGAACAAGAATTGACTTTTACATTATGATTGTGGTGGAAGGTGTACAAGCTAGAAGAGGTTGGAAACTGTTGTGAATATACTTAGTTTGCGGAATCTTGCCAAATGTACTTGTTTTTGAATTACTTGCCATTGGTGAAAGCTAGATTTAGTAAGTAAGTGTTTTCTTAAACTTGAATTGAGGAAGCACGGGTATAGGATAGACGAGCAGAGGCTTGAAGCGGTAAGACCCGTTGAGCTAGTTTGCATATGGTGGTATCTCTAGGCTATAAGACTTATGTGCCTAGTATTGAGTTTGTTGCCTATCATGGTAACATTAGACCTGTATGTCTAAAGTTTATTTTAAGGTTGGTAGAATAATCAGATTATATCATGTTGTGGTTATTATGGCCTGAGGGTAACTTCTTAAGCTGTAAGATCTGAATATCCAGTGTCGTGGTAATACAATGAAATAAGCAGAAAGGAAGAATGAACTGGCCTGTGAGGCCAGTGTAACCAAGCGCTCAAATAAGGAACTAGTGGATCCTGTGTCTGAATATTACTTTGGGTACAAGATGAACGAAAATTGTGTTGTGTGCTTGGTGAGCATGTTTGGGAAAGAGATAGGACTTAGGGATAATATGATATATAAAGCTGAGTCGGAGCGGATTGTTGATGCGGGGGATAAGCAATTGAGGAACAAGGCTATTAGCTTGTAAAGGTTGTGTGTAAAGGAATGGCTCCTGGAGATGCTACTTAGGAAACGGAGGAGAGCATGCGACAAGCTTATCCACATTTATTTAAATAGGTTAGAATTCTTACCATATTACAAAATTTTGGGGACAAAATTTTTTTTTAGGAGGGGAGAAATGTAACATCCTGAATTTTGGACCTAAAGTCTTGAGAATAAGTCTATTTTTGGAAGACTACTAGGCTCTATTTTCGGAAAGTGATAAATTTGAAATCAGTATTTTGTGGGACCCATGAATAGTATTTACTATTCATGTATACGTTTTTACTATTTACAAATACGTAATTAAAAAATATATATGTTATTCGCAAATACGTATTTAATACTTGAAATTTGTGAAATATGAATAGTGTTCACTATTCACAAATACGTATTTACTATTTAAAAATACGGTATTTACTATTCCTAAATACGTATTTACTATTCCTAAATACGTATTTACTATTCATGCGGGACCCACGGCCAAAATAATTCTCTGCAAACTTTCCCGTGAGTGTCAAACTTTCTTGTGAACTTTGAAAAATTGGCCGCGGGACCCACTTAATATTAATTATAATAATATTATTTTATTATTATTTTATTTTATTATTTAAAAATATTAAAAAAATTGTTAAAATTCTTTTTAAAAGGTTCACGGGGCGGCTACTGAGTCACGGGAAGATTTTTTTTTATAATTTTGGGAAAATTACGTAAAACGACCCAGAGACGAAAATTACATTTAAAGACCCATTTTCCAACTATAAATAGACCTTCCATTTCATTTCATTCTTCACAACTTCTAAGAGCCATAGAGAGAGGTAGAGAGAGAGAGAGAGAGTAGAGAGATGTTTGCTTGAGAGTTATAATAGCTGGTTGGTGATTCGGGTATTAGCAAGTAACAGGTAACTCTGAATATTCTTCCTTATACTTGTGAATTATGTATGATTATAAATTTGTTTGTTTACTATTTTGGCAAGAATATTTAGAAAATATTTATGGTTTTAAGATCTGGTGTGGGAACTTTGATTTGCAAATCTGCAGAGGTACTATTTATACGTACGTTACTATTCACGTATACCGTATTTACTATTCATTTTTACTATTCATGTTACTATTCACGTATACTGTATTTACTATTCACGTATACCATATTTACTATTCACACCGTATTTACTATTCATTTTACTATTCACGTATACCGTATTTACTATTCATTTTACTATTCACGTATACCGTATTTACTATTCATAATACTATTCACGTATACATACCGTATTTACTATTCACGTATACATACCGTATGTACTCTTCATTTTTACTATTCATGTATATATATCGTATTTTACTATTCACATATACGCATAGTATTCACTATTCATAAATACGCATATTGATGTATAAAACTTTATGGTATAATAATGCATTATTTTGAGTGAACATATTCATCATGGCGGTTGTATTATGATGGGTGGAGTAAGGAGGGATTTGAATGATAAGAATGATTTATGCCACCACTCGGTGCACAGTGGATGGTACTTGTTTCAGGGCCCCATCTTCCATGTTTTCCTCTGGCCGGGATTTCATTGGAGTTGTGGGACATGTGACACCTCCTTAGTTATTTTAAAGGAGGGGAGCCATAGTCCAGATTTAAGCTATATACCTTTGGCCGGGTGTATCTTAAGTTTTGGTGAGCTTGGAACAATTCAGTCAAATGAATGAGTTTCTATTGGACTATGTGTTAGCCTATGGCTCCAGTCTGCGGTATAAGGGAGGTGGTGATATAAGGGAGGCTGCATACTGCATAGTGCATTTCTGAACAGTTCAAGAATTTGATATGATGATGAATATTCTGTAAAGACATGAGATGAGAACTTTTGAGATATATATGTTTTAATACCTTCTATATTGATGACTATTAGTATAAATTATTTTGTATGATAAATTATGGAATCTATATATATATTTGAAATCAGCCCATATCTTTTTGTCATATATTATTTGCTCGTGTACGGTAGAAATATTTAGTAGTTACTGAGATGTGTAATCTCACCCCATATTAACATTTTTCAGGTGAATAACTTAGTAGAGATCAAGGGAATGCACCCATGGAGTGAGCTTTGTAGGCTCTTCTGTACTCCTTTAGTTTATGTTGTGTTATTTTATTTGCCATGAACCTAAAAGACTTCCGCATTTTAAAATAACTCTTATTTATTGGATTTATTTTGGCTCTGTATAAATGGATTTCTACCTTTGGCCATATTGTAAATATGTTTTTGAGTGTTGAATATCCTATATTTGGAGGTGTTACTAATATTTTGGCCAAGATTTTGGTATTGAAAATGAGGCGTTACACACCAAATGTCGCCAAGGTTATATCTCCTTGGCTCTTAGAGATACATATCAAATGCTATGACCAAAAGTTCTTGGTGAAAGGTCATGTTGGATTTTAAGAAAACCATACTATAAAGGTGTAACTCTTCCTAAAAATGTTATTTTAAATAACTATTGCTTGTGCAAGTTATGTTGATTCATGAAGATTCATAAATCCAATAGATAGATTGACTTTTAATTGAAGATGTGCTATTTTAGGAGTCACCACTTCATGATTTATAAATATTATGCACCATCACTTCATTTTTGACATACAAATCATATCAAAAATCACACAAAAACAAAAGACCAAACTCATTGTCTTTGTCTTTGAGTGCTCACAAAGATAAAGACAAATTATCACTTTATAAAAGCTATTGTTGTTCTAACTTGAGTGTTAGGAGTGCAATCTATACTTAAAGATCTTTATTGTATCCTACAGGAAAAATCTTTCGTCAATCCAAATTGCACCTATTAGATAGGAATGTGTGGGGCGAATTAAGTGTAAAAAAAAGTGATGTCTGTGTCTTGAAGACACCGTATACTACTTTTTTCTTCATATCTTATTTTTGTACTTATGAGAGATCTAGCCCCTCTAATAATCTGTAGGCTTAAATACGTGATTCCAAATGATATATTTGAAGGAGTTGTCTATGAACTTTGTGAAGTTGAAATGATCTGAAGAAGGAGACTTCCTAAGATGGTGCCGGTTTTGCTTGCTAGAAGATTTGAAAAGAGTTTGATCTAGGAATTTTGAAAAGGAGTCATCTTGAATTCATTTGGTCAATGACAAAGAAGAGAGTTCGGTATTTATTTGCATCTCTTTATTGAACATGGTTTATGGATTCATAAGGTTCATTCATGATATGGTATGATACAATTGTTTGCTTAAATTATGTTTTTTTATTTTTTGTGGAATCATGGGATATTTTTAATCATGATTAGAAATTGTTGAGAAATATGATAGATTTTGAGTTTAGTAAATGTGTTTAATGTTTTTACTTTTACTGCAGAAATATTTTTTCTGTCACACTTATATAAAAGTGAGTAGGCCCTATTGTAAAGAGAAGAGAAAGAAATAAAATATTATGGGGCCTACTCACTTTTATGTGAGTGTGGTAGAAAAAATATTTCTACAGCAAAAGCAAAAACATTAAACCCTTAGAAAATTGATAATTATCATAAGAAATTAGGGTTAAGGTGCAATTTTACCCTTAAAGTATACCTCCAGGAGCAATTTTGCCCTTTAAGTTTTGGGCGTAGCAATTTTGCCCTTAAAGTTTCGACTTGTAGCAATGTTGCCCTTGAGTTAATATAGGTTAAGTTTGACCGTTTAGTTTGATTGAAACTCCTAAATGGGAATCTGACATGGCACTCAATAAACTAATTGATTACCACGTCAGCTAATCCCTCCCCCTCTCTCATCTTTTGCATTCCATCTCCTCGTCTTCCTCAAACTTGTAAACAACCTCGTCTTCCTCAACTTGTAAACAACCCGGAACATATCAGAAACAAACCCAGATTTTTTTTAAAAAAAAATTCCAGTGCCCCCTCCTTCCATGAAGATTGGCATGGCCAACCAAAGTTTTGAAACTAAAACAACTAGCACAGACCAAAAAATAAACCAGCACGGACCAACCCAAATAACAATCGGATTCACAAAAACCAGAAATTTCAAGCAGCAATGAATCAAGAAAAATCATAAATTCAAACACAAAGTTGGCATCTGAAGAGGAAGCAGAAGAAAAATCATACTTCAAACACAAAATCGGCAATCCCAACTGATTTTGTCTCAAATGCCGATTTGAAAATATGTCAATGAAACAAAATTAATGAAATTGAACCTAGACTTGACGGCAAAGATCCAATAAAATGGACAAAATTGAACCTCTCAATGAAACCCCCTTCCATCTCTCATCCTCTCAATGAAAATCCAGAGAAAACGAACGAAAAGGGGGTCATCAAGCATCATCATCGTCCACGAACATAGCGGCACCAAAGAGATGACGAGTGTTGCATCTTCCACTTCATGAGACATGATCGATCCCTCTTGTGCTCTTTATGCCTCGTGTGATCTTGATTTATAAGCTCGATTGAGTTCTAGAAGCTCAAACCCCTGCATAGCTACAGAGTCCGGTCAAGGTGAGTTTTCATCTTCAAGCTTCCAGATCTTTGACAAGGTATACAGGAGAATCATTGCAGTGAGCAAATTGGCGACATGGCTAGTGGAAGGCGCGACGACATAGAGTGGCTAAGAGGAAGATAAAGGAGAGAATCGAAGGTTTTTTCCCCCCCTTTTTTGGCTGCACGAGAAACAATCGAAGGTTGATTGATGAAGATAAAGGGAGGGAGGAGAGATGTGGCAAGGAGATGGTGATGTGGATGATAGGTGGGGAGGGTGGACGGATGAGGAGGCAATTTGACCGCCACGTGGGATTTTTTAACAATGCAAATTAACGATGTTAGTGGGGAGGGCAACATTGCTACGAGTCAAGACTTTAGGGGCAAGATTGCTACGTCCAAAACTTAAGGGGTAAAATTGCTCCTGGAGGTATACTTTAATGGCAAAATTGCACCTTAACCCTAAGAAATTATATAGTTGATTAGATGAATTAATAATTATTAATTTGAATGATTGATGGAAAATGTGTTAAGAATTAATGCATGGATTGAATATTGGTTGAATAATTTCAAACAAATAACTTGTATGTGGCTAAATTTATTATTGTCTCATCAATCATAGATAAAAAATCCCTCATTCATGGAAAAACTTGAAAAGAGTCTTGATTAAACATAAAAAGTAAATCTCTTTTAAGTAATTGGAGGATTATCTTCTTTTAGAATAGGAGTATGGCATAAGATCCACAGTGCAAAAGACACCAATGCGTGTAAGAAAGTACATGACTATAAAAAAAAAAACTTGAATTAAGAAGCAATTTGCCCAACGAACTATTACCTGAGGAGCGCCCAATACATCAACAAATCTTTAAAAATGTGGAGTTAGTACAAAAAAGTTTTATTCCATTTTTGTGTTCAGTGTACAATTTTTAAAGCTTTTTGATATTTTTGATCCATTTAAAAGTTATTTGTATCGAACACTCCAGAGGTAATAGTTCGTTAGCCAAATTGCTTCTTAATCTAAAAAATCTGCACACTTAGCGCGTGAAAAAAGAAAAGAAAAGAAAAATAAAGTTAATAATCCTGTCTATCCTTCAATGATCAATCCAATGGCATCTGTCGTTTCTATATATATTTTTTTAAAAACTATTTTTGTCGGCCAAAAAACCAAAATTGCGTTACTAGTTAGTAGTTACCAGACAAACTTTCAATGGTCACAACCAATACAAGACAAAGCTGATATAAACAGCAAGAAGAGACAGAAACTAAGTTCCAACACTGCAGCTTAAATACCCCAACTAAATAGACAAATACTTTTTTTTTTTTTTTGCTAAAAAAAAGTTTTGGAGGGGTTCGGCATCAGTCCCCCACCAAGGCCAGGACATGGCCCCGGGCTCTATGAGCACTTACTGGGGATTTACGAGATCGCCTACCAAAAGAGTCCCAGCAACGGCAGAAAGGATCGAACCCACGACCCAAGGGCCTAATCCTAAAACCCTTACCATCTATGCCAACTATCATTGACTAAATAGACAAATACTAAACAAACAAGACGAGATCTAAGCTGAAATTCGCCCGAAGTTTTTTCTCAAAAAAAAAAAAAAAAGGCCCTTCGGCCAATGATGGTCCTACAATTGGAGAAGCACAAGCCCAAGAGAAAGTGACAATAGCATTTCCTTTATAAAATAACTCCGACAAATTCTTACCAAAAAAAAAAAACTCCGACAAATGAATCAATGTAATCTAAACTCAACTCCCAACGGAATAAATAAAGAATTACATAGAAAAGTAGTAGAACACAATTACATATGCACATTAAGATCTACTTCAGCTAATATTAATTGCTCCTATTGGTGGCTTCCTACAATAAATAACATCACGTAATAAAATTTTTCCTCTTCGTTTTGTTAGCAACTGTAATAACTCTTGTTCTTCTGCTTGCTGCATCAACAGAACATACCTTTTATGAATCAAAAGCAGAAATCTCCGCTCACTCAAGAATATGGCCGGCCACCAACTTGACAGTATATATGCTACCAGTATGTATATATATATATATGTTCATATAACTCATGACTTCTGCATCAGCCTCACTGCGTCTCCCATTTCAACCTCGTTCCTTTGCCATTCGCCGTCTCCCTCGTCCTGGAACACCTTCTCAATCTCCTCCAAGGTCTTCCCTTTTGTTTCAGGGACACAGTAGTAAACAAAGGCGACGGCTGAACAAGAAATAATCCCAAAGATGAAGAAGGTTCCTGCGACTGTAATGGCGCGAGTAATGGAGAGGAAGGACATGGAGAGCACCCCGCTACTGACCCTACTTCCCACTGCTCCAAGGGCTGATGCTTGTGCTCTAAGTCTCATAGGGAAAATCTCAGATGACACAACCCAGCATATGGGACCAAGTCCTATAGAGAAGAAAGCTACATTCCCGCAAACCGAAATAATTGCCATTATGATCCCTGCCTTTTCATGGCCAAAGAAAGCCAAAGAGAGGCTAAGCCCAAATAAACATACTGTCATACCAATAGTACTCACAAACAGCAATGGCTTCCTGCCTAAATTGTCAATCAGAAATATAGCTACCAAGATGAACATAGTTTTCGTGAATCCGACAGCAACTGTTGCGGCAAGAAGCTGTGTATTTCCTGTTATCCCAGCATTTTTGAAGATAGTGGGGCTATAGTATACTGTTGTGTCTATGCCTGTGATTTGTTGGAAAATCTGAATTCCACATCCGGTGATCAGCATCCTTCGAACTGGCGGATTAGGATGCAGCATTTCTTTCCAAACCGCTTGTGATGCATACTTCTCAGCATTAGCTATTCCAGCAGCTACCTGTATTTCAGCTAGCTTCTCTTCCACCTCTTTATCACTGTCATTTATCTTTGACAACACCGTTCTAGCTTCATCGATCCTGTTCTGCACCACTAACCATCTTGGGGATTCTGGTATCACAAATAGTGCAACTGCAATAATAACTGAAGGAAGGAGCCCCACACCAAGCATAACCCTCCAGCTTATATGTGCAGGAAGGCCCGAAAACACATAGTTTGAGATGTATCCAAGAAGTATTCCCAGATTTATGAATATCTCAGGGAATGAGGTGAGAGATCCTCTGGCAATGGCAGGAGATATCTCTGCGATGTACACCGGAGCAATCATGACCCCAAAACCTATGCCCACTCCGGCTAGGAGTCTACCTATCATCAGAACTTTAAAGGATGGGGCAAGCGCCATTACAGCACCACCTGTTTGAAAGACGGCTGCTGCTAAGGCGATCGTCCACTTTCTTCCAATGGCATCAGATGTTTTTCCACCCAATAGACTGCCCAATAGGGATACTATACTCAAAATTCCAATAAGCACCTCTTGTTGAACCTCTGTTATCTTAAGGTCCTCCTGGATAAATATAATTGCTCCACTCATTACACCAACATCTGCAGGAAAACAAGCAAAGATGATCATCATAAAACAATAAGTAAAAGATGGTGCTGGGCCACTAGTAAATATTTTATGAATAAAAGGAAAATTATATCTAAGGACCTTCAGGTTAAATTATTTAAGTTAAAAGATGCTAAAAGTCATAATTATTTTTAAGGACTAATGTACCGCATTTTCAGAAAGTTATATTTTTAAGAAACTTTCTAGTAATTAATCAGAATATCCAGTAGCCACTTTCTCAGAACATTCTGTAAAATCTAATAACAATAACTTTAGTCCTTGAAAATGATTACAGCTTTCAAGTTCATTCACTTAATTATTTTAAACATGGGTCTTTAGATGTATTTTCCCTAAATAAAGAGATGTTTGGCAAATCATCATTATGATCCTATTATCTAGAGCGTCAGCAGTCTCAAAGCAGATTGTTCGGTACATTAGTATTCCACACGCTACAGGATGCCCCTAATTTTAGTACTTAGTAGGATCTCGGATTACCATAATTCTGCAACTATTTGAACAGCATTACTTGTATCATTTATTAGAATGCTAGATAACATACATTTTAGGTTATTGTACATCCAAACGCCAAAGGTAGAAAACTACATTCTCCACAAAAATCACCGTTTAAGTAGACCTAATTTCTACTGAACAGGAAAATTAGACTGATTAAACTAATCCTACAAAGTATGTTTATAGGCACATTTTAGTGTAATCGACAATCTTACATGTTTACTACAGTCTCATCCTGTCTCTCTACCCAATAAATAAAATTAGCGCGATCGGAATAGTTCTGGGGATAGGATATTGTCACTATCAATTTTATGTCACTATCAAATCACTACCACTTTTTCACCGTTAGATCAAAATCTCAAGAGGAGAGAGAAATGATAAATGTAAATAAAATTCTGATCTAACGGTGAAAAAGTGGTAGTGACTTGATAGTGACATAAAATTGGTAGTGGCAATATCCTATCCCATAGTTCTGATCCATCCTCAGGTTCTTAAAAGGATCCACTAAAAAAATCTTTACAAGTGGGAGTATTATACACATTTTGTTGAGACTTGCTTTTCCCTATCTGCCAAGCTTCTTGGGTAAATGATCTTATAAAATATAATAATAAAAGCATTTCGGGTATTATTTTTTCTAATTTAAAAAAAGAAATTCCATTACACCCTTTATTCCAAACAAATCTTAGTTTTGAAGCGACCACGAAATTCTCGGCCATTGCGCACAACCGAGATCTAAATTACCAAACATCCCTAGATCTATGAACCGTAAAGAAAGGAATCAGATCCCATAAAATTCAGTTGGTCCCTGTTAATCGTGTTTCAATAGTAGATTGAAGACAGAATGACGAACATTTGCCAGAATGATTAAGAAATTTCAGCAAACAGGGAAAAAAAAAACACAACGAACATTGGAATTCAACAATCAATCAGATTAAATCAAAACTTGGAAATTAGATCGAGTCAAGATAATGAAATAGAATTACCTACCATATCCGAGAAGCACGGAATTCAGAGAGGCAAAGACGGCACAAGCTATCACATATTTCTTGGTATTCGCCTTTCTGTTCAACGAGGCTTCGTCTTCTTCTTCGTCTGCAACAACAGAATCCATCCTCCGATACTTATTCTGGGACCCCAATGAGATCTCAGATAGCCCATTCTGTATCCCATTTCCATTTTCTTGAGCACCTACCAGCCCCATTGTTCTGCCTCTCCCTTCCCCCGCAATGCCAAAAATATTTAATAAATCAATATACAGGGGGAAAAAAAAAAGAACCAAAAAATTGACTAGCTTATATCTCTCTCCTCCTCTTTTTAATTTCTCTTGCGAGGAGGAAATGCTTCAAGTTTGTCTCTGTTGAAGCCTCTTCTACTTCTTCAATTCTTGCCCAAACACGAGAATGCGTGTTTAGGATTTCGATCTGGAGAGAGATAGCGAGACGAAATGTCAAGAGGAAGAAGGAAGAAAAGGATGCACACCATAGAGACTGAATTCCATCTTTGCATGCCTTGAGAAAACAGAATTACGAGATTGTCAAGTGGGGTCGTAGTGTTGGTCTTTGGGTGCATCGTCTTTAGCAATTTTCATTTTTTTTAAAATTTTTTTCCCTCATAGTAAGCAACGCATGTTTCGGCATAATGAAGGAAAATACACAACCCCTTCACAGATTCCATTTCTGCGGTACGTCCTTTTGAAGGCGAACCACAAATCGTTATCTGCCACGTCATTGTACGGACAAGACGAAGCGGCTTTCTGTTCTTCTTTCGCGCGCCTTGATGGGGTGATCATTTCATTCTCGCGTGGACATTGTTGGAGTCAAATTCCGATATTGACCATATGATACTGCTCAGAGGAATAACTTATAACGTCGACATCCACCGTCGGCGGGGGGTTTTTGGGTATTTGAATCGTTGGAGATTGTTTTCCCCCACATGCCCTCAATGGATGCTGTTTTTTTAATTTTCAAATGAGATGCTGAGTTTTTTTAGTAGCACTTGTGTATTAAATTACGACATATGATATTGTTACTATCTTTTTATTGTTGTTATCAATGTTATTATCATTTTTTCACCATTAGATTAGAGTTTTAATAGGTGAGAGAAATTAGAAAGGTAGATGAGATTGTGATCTAACGATGGAAAATTGGTAGTAACAAAAAAAAAAAGGAGTAACTATGTCCTACTCCTTAAATTATTTATATTTATTATTTTTTTCAATTAAATTGTCTTATTTAGAAATATCTAATGAGATATATATATATATATATATATAATTAAATAATTTATTTAATTTTCTTAATCCCTCTCCAAAATAAATCAACAAACAATTATAGTAAAAACCGGATAGAGTACTTTCCTTAATTTTTAACAAGTTTGGTTGGATTTCCTTACAATACATAAGGTAACATTGAATTATATATCAATTTATAAATTATAAATAAAATAACTACGAGTATGGAAAAATTACATTTTCGAGAGGTAAAATGAATTGAGATCTATATCTTAGATAAAAAAATTAATTCTTGTATTAGAAAGTCAAGATAGTATTATCTTATTAAAAAAAACGTTCTTAAAATTTTCCTAAGAATACTACTTCTTCCGGTTCTTAACATAAAACATATTTAAGAAGTTAATTTTATTTATAAATATAAGACATAGTTTTCATATAGCTAAAGTATACTTTTAGTCCTTTAAGTTTTACATAAGGTATACTTTTGATCCCTTAATTTCATAAAGTACACTTTTAGTCCTAAAATTCTAACACCGTTAATGTTGCTAACAGAAAATACTGATGCAGCGAACTCAGGTGATGACTAATAACACTTAATGACACAAATTTTATATATTCTTCAATTTAATCATATTTTAAATTTCAGTTTAATAATATTTAATTACAAAATCATCACTTAAATTTACACCGTTATCACTTGAGTTTGTATTTTCCGTTAGCAAAACTAACCGTGTTAAAATCTTAGGATCAAAAGTATACTTTATAAAGTTAAGAAACCAAAAGTATACTTCATGTAAACTTAAAGGACTAAAAGTATACTTTAGTCTTTTCATATTTAACAATATTTTCGCAATTTATTTCTATTAAAGTCTCCTCAACAATAATCGAAAAGGACAAAGAATAAAGAATTAAGGAAGATGACTAGAGTGTTTTTTAAAATACATATTATATTATCTAACTTAATGAACTTCCTTAATCTAGTCAAATTACATAAATATGTATTTTATTAAACATCGGAGGAGTAGTTAACTAATAATTAAGAAAGCGTATAAATAATTTTTTTAAAAAAAAGCCATGTGACTATCTTTCAGAGGCTATTTTCTCAAAATAACCCTAATTAAATAACTATTTACCAAAATGCCTATGTTTTCAAACTATTTCCCACTCTGCCCCTGTTTAGTCGACTAAACTATGGTTTAGTCGACTAAACAAGATTTAGTCGACTAAGCACTGTAGCTTAGTCGACTAAATCTCGGACAGAGAGCATTTTTAATTTAAACCCGAGATTTAGTCAACTAAGCTACAGTGCTTAGTCGACTAAATCTCGTACAGAGGCTTTTTTAAAACCCCCATTCGTACATAATGAACCCTAATCACAATTGGTTATTTTCCCAACCGAATACTCTCTCTTTTCTCAGTTGAAGTGCGACCCATCAAAGTTTAATCTCATTCCACCTTGGTCAAGGTATTATTGTTGTATAATCATTGAAGTTTCACTTTGTTCGGATTATTTTTTTTGTTTGTAAGTTGAGACCCTCCCTTTTGCAGGTCAAAAATTGTGGTGTGAAGGATGAGTTCAAGTTCAAACACGTACGTTACTGTAATCTACCACAGTGGGAGGCATTTTGAAGGTCCCGATGGTGTTCAGTTTGAAGGAAAAACAAAAATGATGAAAATCAAACGGGGCACTACGTACAACGAGCTCAAAGAAAGAATTTACCAAAAATTGGGGCTACATGGCAGCCAATGCATTCATCGGTTAATTGCCAAAGTGGAGACTATAGTGGGTAAGGATAGTATATACTACATTAGTAACGATATATGTGATGATGAAGACGTAGAGTGTGTCATAGATGCATTTGCTAATCGGAGAGCACAAAATTTTATTGAGATATATGTTGAGCTTGAATCTGGTGAATCATCATCTATACCCATGCGTACAAGATCTGCACAGTATTTTGGTCAAGAAGACAGACCTATCACTGTATCTGCACCTTCACAAGTCTTAAGTCAGGTAACATTGACAGATGAAGGGGAGGATGAGGAAGATGAGAATTTGCACATTGAGGAGGATGACGAATATGAGAGGTTTATTCCACTAGGTGACAACTCAGATACTGATGTGGAGGGTGATTTTGATAGGAACATGAATCCAGTAAACCCGGGTACAGCAAAAATGCCTCCACTTCGTGTTGACCCAATCAGAAGCGGTAAGTTGGTAAACTTGTATATGTAATTGTATTTGTAATTTTAAGTTAGTGGTTGTAACAACAAAATCATATTGACACATATAGGGCCTGAGAGTGAGCCATTTTGGAACGAAAGCCCGCACTATTCCCAAATCAATTGGGTGCAGTGTGACGATGACATGGAGATGTTGTATGGTGATGGTGACAATCAAAGTGGTTGGCAGTTAGGTGATCCACTATATTTGTATCAGCAATTTCCTTCTAAGGCTGAAATGCAACATGCCGTGAAATTGTATTGCATGAAGTCTCATTGTATAGCCAAAGTTGAAAAAAGCGATGACCATAGGTTTGTGATGCAGTGTCGGAACCATGCTAATGGTTGTCCCTGGTATATGAGGGAAATTTTCCCCAAGAATGGAAATGGTTGGGTGATGTGTAAGTGGGGTCAAGAGCACACCTGCCTCAACCAAAGTCTTACTCAGGATCATAGACAACTGGATTCAGAAGTTATATGTGCAGCCATTATTAGTAGGTTTTCTATTTTGTTGAGGTTACATTCGTTTTGTTTATTGTTTGACATTTAGAAGTTGCTTTGTTTTCACCAGGTATGTTAAGAGAAGATCCAGCTATAAAACCAGTGCTGATACAAGAGAGGATACAACGTTTGTATGGATATAATATAACATACAAGAAGGCTTGGAAGGCGAAAATGAAGGCCATTGTGAAGTTATTTGGTGATTGGGAGGAATCATATGCATTCTTGCCCAATTGGTTGACATACATGACGCAGTGTAACGTGGGTTCTGTTTTCAGGCTTGATACTGATGAGTGCTTCGACGAACATCGTTTTTATAGCGACAAGCGCGTCTTTCGTAGGGTTTTTTTGGACATTTCACCAAACTATAGAAGCCTTCAAATACTGTAAGCCCACACTTCAAGTTGATGGCACCCACTTGTACGGAAAATACAAAGGTACTCTGTTGATTGCAACTTCACAGGATGGGGATGGGAAGCTCCTCCCCATTGCCTTTGCTATTATTCCTCCTGGTGAGAAGTATGACGATTGGTGGTGGTTTTTGTGTCTCCTACGTGACCATGTGACGCAGAGACAGGGCATTTGTTTGATATCTGATCGTCATGCCAGTATCATAAAGGTGTTACAAGATCACCGTACTTGGCAGCCTCCATATGCCTATCATGTGTATTGCCTACGTCATGTTGGCAGCAACTTTAATACTAGATTTAGGGATATGCAATTGAAGAAAACTGTTATGAAACTAGGTATGAAAGTTGACATGTTATTTACTTGTTGAACGCATTTGTGATAATTGATTTGTTTCCATTGTTATCAGTTTATGTTCGTTGTTATACAGGGTACATGAGTTCAAAGATCATGTTTGACATCAAGTTTCAAGAGTTTATTGATGCAAATCCACAGTGTGTCACCTGGTTTGAGCGACTTGCAAAGGAGAAATGGTGCAGGTCCTACGATGCAGAAGGACGGAGATTTGGTCACATGACGACAAACCTTGCCGAGTGTGTGAACAAGGTTCTCAGGGGTGCACGTAATCTGCCAATAACGGCATTGGTGAAGCTGACTTGTAGTAGACTTGTCGAATATTTTGTCACCAGGCGTGTTGAGATTAACAGAAATATCGCTGTGGGAAGGATAGTCGCAAAAAAAGTCGAAGATGAGTTACAAAGGATGGACCAGTTGACCGTCACATATCGCGTGCGACTTTATGACAGAGATTTACAGTTATTTGAGGTTGAGGATGCTTACAATCAATCTACACATGTCGCCGGTGACATAATGAGGGTTGACTTGATCAATCGCAAATGTCAATGTGGGAGGTTCACAGCAAGAAGGTATCCCTGCAGTCACGTATTAGCAGTATGCAAGATGGAAAAATTGAACTATTACGATTACGTTGACCCGGTATTCATTATCCCATACATTAGTCAGGTGTATGCAGCACACTGGTATCCGGTAGGCAAGGAATTGTTGATTCAACAAGGAGAGGGACCCACCGTTATCCCAAATGTAACTTTGTCACGCACAAAGGGAAGACCAAAGTTTATAAGGATACAGAATGAGATGGACTGGGTGGAGTCTCAACCCGCAAGCAGTCAGCAAAGATGTAGGAATTGCAACCAAACCGGTCATAATATGCGCACATGTCCAACGAGGCCTAGACGAGCTTGAATTCTATATAATATGTTTTGTATTGCATTTATGTTGACTTGTTTAAGTAATTAATAGGAAATACGAACCATTCACTAATTCACTTATGTATCGAATGATTGAAATCCATTTTGGGACATTAGCGGATCAAACCTCCGTAATGCCCTTAATTGCTGGCAAAAATACGTTGCCCAAGTCACATTGACGTGTATCTCTGAGTTGGTATAGGTTTCGTGCAAGAAGCAAACGGATTTCAGCAAGTCCTCGGCATCACTAAATGGTCGTTCAAGCCGCAATCGTCTAAGCGTATCCTCTAACCCCTTCATCCGACCATACTTCCACTTCCACCTCTTTTTCTGTTTGGCTTCTATCTTGGACATCTGCTGCCTGTTAGCATGGATAGCTTGCATGACATCACGTAAGGAGAATCCACCGTCCGGCTCAACGAAGTCCTCCATCTGAACATCATCATCGTCACCTTCATCAGGGACCTCAGGAGGAACAATGTGTGGGGCCGGGCCACCCTCCTCTGCACCAGCGTATTGCCACACCCCGTCTGCTGCCTTGGAGATCTTGCATTGCTCCAATAGTCGTCGTCCAAACCTAGCATTCCACGTTCACACACTTACCATCTCCTCATTCTGCATTGGAACACCAAAATACTCCAAAATTTTCTGAACCAGATAGGCGTATAGGAGTGCAGCTGTATCGTTCTGTTTAGCCTTGTACATCATCCAGCAAATGTAATGCCTCCAGTTCACCCGTATGCCATGTCGAATAGACCAAATCACAGGTATGTCACCCTCCAACACCCTCGAATGATTGTAAGCCCGAGGGAACAAAATGTGGGTCATGACGTAGAAGAGGATACGGGAACTAACAGTCAGCTGGCCCACAGTAATTACAGCTCTGTGAACTCCTGGCCTCCTGCACGGCCGCATCGCGATGAAATCCCGTGATGACTACATTGCTATCACCATCATACATGTACCTATCCTCTGCATCAAAATCAAATCCCAGTATATCCTTCCAGATGGGAGCCGTCATCACTATGTCAATCCCGCAGACACTAGACTTCAGATCGCCATTTATGTAGCTCAGGTTATGGTAGAAAGCTCTCACCATAACCTCTGAATATGGACAAGTCATCTCGGCCAGCCCTGTCAAATAGGAAGTCCCCAACATCGCCACTATGTCAAATCCCTCATCTACAAAGAATGTCATGTCTAATGACTTCGGTTTGATAATGGGTCTTCTAGCAAAAGTTTCCATGAAGTGTGCATGCTCTGTTTCATTGTTGTTAGACAAATAGCCAAACCTAAGGTCAACAACGGGCTCAGGATCTGGTTGTTGTTGTGACCTAGAAGAGGATGCCCTGCGGTTTGCCCGATGCTTAACCCGCCTCTCTCTTCTCTCATTGCCGCTGCTAGACGGATCTTCTCTACGACGCATAATTGCAGCACAGGCCTATAAATAGACATTACAAACCATCATTTAGACAAAGAATATCCAAATAATTGAGTAACATTCAAAACACCTAATAAAAGAAGAAATCAAAGATTAGATTGACACAAATTATCAAGAAATTTAGAATATTACCATCATCCACAAGAGAGATGATAGCAACATGTAAATGACTTTGATTACTTCCCATTCCTCAAATATCTTACCCATTATCTCATAGCAAGATTTTGTTTTATTGAACTTGAGGACATTGCCCCCTTCTTTATTGAGTTTTCTGCATTATAATGTCCAATATATCGCATTTGACGCTTCAACCACACTACAATTTACCGTTTGCTAATTTCGCTAAGCCCAGTGTCTTATTTGAGGAAAGTGAAAACAAGTAACATTTTTCATACAAGTAACATTCTTCATAAATTTTCATATCATATTTATCACACGCTTTTAATATCTACAAAATGCTATCAGTTATGCAATAAATGTATACCCCTTCCATTCTCTCAGTACCATCAGACCCAACAGCCTTGCTGTTATGTTCTCCTAAAATGCTCCCTTTTCCCCCTATTATTTTTGGGCCACTTTCCTAACGTGAACTTTATACAACTGAGATTGAAATTTTCTGAGCTTCTCAACAGAATAATACATTTATCAACCACGCATAGCATCAATAACAAGCACCGACAAAAACAAAGATGTGTTAAAGGGAAAAACTCAATACCCAATTTCTAACACTAAAGTTTTACCCAAAAGTTCCAATATTCATATATCATCATAAAACTCAAAACCAATCCTTACTATATGACATAGACTGTGAGGATCTACTATATTCATTTTCATGCATGAAATACTCAAATCAATGAAAGAAACACAACAAAACAAAGAGAGCAAAGGGAAAAACGCAACAATGCAAATGGGGGTTCGCATAAACGTAAAAACGACGTCGGAACATCAAAATGAAGAAGGAAACATATTTAAATCAAAGCAACAGGCACTAAATCGACCAAAAATCAATCCAATCAAATCCCAAAACGTAAAAACCCAAATGAGGAATCGCCTAATCACAAAACCTACATTAGAACTTCGAAATGGAGATGGGGAACATACCTAAATCGACGCAAATGGCACTAGATTGAAGATCCCCTCGCAACCCACCAAGGAATTAAGCAACGGATGGGCGAAAAAAATAGAGGACGAGAGCTCCACAGTGTTTAGTCGGCTATTTAGGGTTCATTATGAGCGAATGGGGGTTTTAAAAAACCCTCTGTCCGAGATTTAGTCGACTAAGCACTGTAGCTTAGTCGACTAAATCTCGGGTTTAAGTGATAATTGCTCTCTGTCCGAAATTTAGTCGACTAAGCTACAATGCTTAGTCGACTAAATTTCGGGGAAGGCCAAAAAAAAAAAATACAAACCCGCGGTTAAGTCGACTAAACCATGGTTTAGTCGACTAAACAGGGGCAGAGTGGGAAATAGTTTGAAAACAAGGGCATTTTGGTAAATAGTTATTTAATTAGGGTTATTTTGGGAAAATAGCCATCTTTCAGATGATCAAAGATTGCAGCCCAAAAAAAAAAGAAGAAGAAGAAGAAGAAGAAGTAAAAAGCATTATCTTGTCACATAATTTTCTTTGAGTTGGTGAATTCGAATATGCAAACAACTAGGTTTTTTTACATTGTCTATGTATATACCAACTCATTGGAAGTTCTTCATTGAATGATGATAGACGCAAACCTAATTAGTTGAAAGTTACGTATCAGTGATTGGGTTCTTATTTGGTGCACATAATTAGATGCTCAATTATGTGCTCATACCTCTATTAGAGGTATGAGCATATTTTTTTTTAATTTTTTTAAAATTTTTTATATATTGTATTTATTTAGATTTAAATTATATGTTGCTTTCTGGAATTTTTTTTTGCATCCAGTATCTCAAATTAATTAGTTTCCAATCCTACATTCATATGTAACACCAGTATCATAGAAACTAATTAATTTGAGATATTGGATGTAAAAAAATTTCCAGAAAGCAGTATATAATTTAAATATAAATAAATACAATATATAAAAAATAAAAAAAATAAAAATAAAATATGCTCATGAGCACATAATTGGGCACATAATTATGTGCACCAAATGTGAACTCATTGATTATGTTTTCCTTATGGTTTTTCTAGTTTCAAGGAATTTATACATGAATTAGGTGTGTATGGTTTCTTGCTGTGTTATTAAATCCAGAGCGGACCAGTTAGTTCCGTCCAGAAACCAGTGAATCGGTCCGGTCCGACCTGGAAACTGGGGAATTGGTCCCATTTGGGTATTAACCCAGTTTATATATTATTTTTTAAAATGAAAAATGGTTTTTTTAAAAATTTTTTATAATTTCATAATAATAACCTTGAAATCTTCACCTTTACACCTATTTAGCCTCATGTTAGCTCTAGTCTAACTCTGATCTAATTCACTAATCCAATACTTCGAATAGTTCAATAGTCTCTCTAGATTTAATAACATTGAGTTGTTGTAAAGTAAATTTAGCAGCGGGATACTTTACTAAAGCTTTATTGAAATGGATGGTCTTTTCTGTAGCCCAGACTTCCGGTTTTAGAGTTTATATCTTCCGGTCATCTTTTATGGGTATTTATAGGATTTCTTTTCATTTTTTGGCTGGTATTGTACCTTATTTCTATTTAATGGGGAGTTTCTATTTCACGTGACACGTGAGTGGATGTTTTTATTTTTTTCCCTGATAAAACACGTGAGTGGATGTTTCGTGATGGTAAAAAAGGTTAAAAAAATTTCGACACAAAACAAGCTTACCATGTACCAAAAAACCAATCTTATCAACAACGTGGGCCAAAACAATATTCTGGGTTTGGCCCAATTTGATAAGTCGGCTAAGAATCAAGCAAGGGTTTCAAAAAGGCCTACATGGTATAATCGTGCTTGTCCGGTTGTCCCCTAAACCGCTTCTGGATATGGGCCGATCTTAAACCAGTTCTCGCTCATAATTTCCCTTCCGTCCCGCGATCTTTTCTTCTATCCTATTTCCCATCATTGAGTACGTTTTTCCATTCAGGCATCACTGAGAAAACCATACTCGATACCGCTCTTCATTTCGTTTCGCGCGAGGGGACCAGACCCCAACGATGGCAGCCGAGACGCTCCCTTACGAAAACGGCGTCGTTGCTAACGGAGATCTAAGCTCCGCTTCCAATTCCGCTATCGCCAAGAAGTCGCGGGAGAGCGAGCGCCGTCGTCGCCGTCGGAAGCAGAAGAAGAACAAGGCCTCGCAGGAGCCGGAGTCTAGTGCCGCTGAAGATGGCGAGGCGGAAGATACAGCCGATGATGACGCAAAGGAGAATACGGATCCACAACAGGTTCTATTCGTTTATTGTCGGTTTTGGCCGTTCAATACTTTCGTGAGCTTGATTAGCTGTACGGAGTTTTGGGTGCGTGGTTTGTAATCATAGTTCCATACTGCTTTTGATCACCGGAAGTGTGAAAACTTGACGGATTGATCCTGATATTAGGGATTTATGTTTGATGAAAACTCTCGCAGTGAAGTTAGGGTTACGCACTCGAACGGTGCTGGTCATTTGGCATTGTGTGGGAGAGAGGCGTTTGTTCTTAGTTGCTATATATAGTGAACAGAGTTCGCCTTTGTTTAGAAGCGCGAGAACTTGAGATTTTCTTAAGCATTAGAGTTAGAAGTTAGTTGAAGAGTGAAATTCTAGCTACGGTTATTAAGAAATTGTGGTAAGAAAGATGGATTAAATGGAGCTTTGCCTTTGGCGGTGATTTTAATTTGATTGGCAGGGTTTAACTTTTCATTCATTGTAGGACATTCTTTGGGAAGGATTTTGTTTTATGGACAGTTACTTTGGTTTATGGAGCAGTTAGGTTTTGTGTCTGCTTTGTATTCAGACCAATTGAAATAGGTTAAAGTCAGGACTGCAGAAGCTGCTGAGTGTGTTGAAAAATGAGAGGTGGATGTGGACAATCGTTGGTTATTAGTTTAGGATGCTTGACTCCTTGGAAGTTTTGAATTCTTGTATATTTTTGAAAGTTAGAGGGTTATACTAATTCAATTATAAACCAAATGTATCAAATGTGGATTTGTCATCTGCTTAATTTTGTGTTTGCAGCTTGAATTTGTTTAATGTCAGCCTTTTATTTGTGGAAAATCTGTTATGGACGATTGAATGCTACTGAAGGTGCATTCAACATGCATTTAAAATTCCAGTTTCCAACCCCAGGCCATTCTTGAGTTCTTCCATTGAGCTTTAGTCACCAGTGTCTCGTTTTTTGGGAATTATCTTGGCATTAAGTTAATATTTCTTGTCAATTATAATTTGCAATATTTTTGTTATGCTGCACAAAAATATTAATGTCATCAATCCAAGTTTGTATTTAATTTTGTATATTACTATTAATTCTATGCAGGTTGTTGAAAATGTTGAAATTGAGTATGTTCCTGAGAAGGCAGAGCTAGATGAAAATTTTGATGAAGAATTTAGAAAAATATTTGAGAAGTTTAGTTTCACTGATGTTACTGGCACGGAGGTAATAAATCTTTCTCCACTGTTGATTTCTTCTTTTGTCTTCTGTGTATTATTTCTTTAATATTGTGTTTCTATATATTCAGGATAATGATAAGAAGGATGAGTCAGCAGAAAATGCTGCTACTACTAAGATGGCTGATTCTGATTCTGAAGAGGAAGAAAATGATAATGAGCAAAAAGAAAAGGGCATCTCAAACAAAAAGAAGAAGGTATAACAATTTGTTGTGTTTTATTTTTCTTTTTTGGCATTTCAACTTATATTTTATTCTTCTATTGCATTATTTTAATTTATCATGCTAAAAGATTTATGTTGTCTTCAGCTTCAACGTCGGATGAAGATTGCTGAATTAAAACAAATTTGCTCAAGGCCTGATGTTGTTGAGGTTGGAATGTGATGTTTATTCATTTTAAAAGTTTGATCTCTTTTCGTTGCCATTTACTTTTATTTTGGTGTCATGGCCATTTGCCCATTTCGCAAATTTACAGTTTCTCTTTCAATTTTTAGGTGTGGGATGCTACTGCAGCAGATCCAAAGTTGCTGGTGTACTTAAAATCATATCGAAATACTGTTCCTGTACCAAGGCATTGGTGTCAAAAGAGGAAATTTTTGCAGGTTAATAAGCAATTCTCTGTTTACTATTGTGTGTTAAGGATGGAAACATGTCTGCGGGTGTGGTCAACATGTGGGATGTTGGGATTAGGCTGTGGAAGATACCGTCGATAAGGTTTCTCTTATATGTATATATGTGGTTCTTGCAGGGGAGCTGCTGTGACAATCACCAAGCCTGGACTTGTAGGTGTTTGGCCACGGGCATCCTTGAATCATTTCTCTTATGATATCTTGTAGTTTGAATGGGGATATGGACCTTTATATGATGTTATATAATGGGTTCATTATGTTATGACTTTTTTGCATGATACTATTGGCCATTTATACATGACTAAGTTGCTAATAGCTCTGCTTTGAATTTTCAGATACCTATCAATTGTGATTAATGCTGGGGCTGAATTTCTGTTGTCTTCAATGATTTATAGTTTTTTGTGTTTCCTGATATTATAAGAAAATTACTTGTATCTCATCTGAGAGCTGGGTTATTGTCTTTTTCAGGGAAAACGAGGTATTGAGAAACAACCCTTTCAGCTTCCTGATTTTATTGCCGCCACAGGAATTGAGAAAATCAGACAGGTAACACAATCTCATGGGTTCATGTCATTTTTTTTTCCAAGTAAAACACCATCAACACCTGGGGCCAAGAAAAGAAGGAAATCACTATATAGTGTGTTTTGATTCAGTTATATAATTCATTTGTGAATTCAGTTACTACTTCCTGTTTCCACTCTATCAAACATTGAAATGAAGAGGTTTTCCCATCCCTTTCTCTGTCATGCCAAATATGATTTTAGTTCATAGGATTCCGTTCCATCTTCATTTATATTTGCCTTTCCTTTCTCTTAATAATCTTCCTACACTGTCAAACACAATCTGTATGGGTATGCTAATGACCAAACAATGCAGTAGTCGTTTCTGGTATATGCTTTTTACTCACTTTCTACTATTTGGATTTAGACAAGATTAGATTCAGATTTATCTGCAAATGGCATAATATACCCTACAGTCCTCTTCCGTACTATATGGGCTGGCTGTATCCTCATCTGTAATGGCATATGGGATGGAATTCTTTATATTATGCATCTTTGAAGATGTTCTACATTGCTATGTTGTTGCATGCAGGCCTACATTGAGAAAGAGGACAGTAAGAAGTTGAAGCAAAAGCAAAGGGAGCGTATGCAACCAAAGATGGGGAAAATGGACATTGACTATCAGGTTTCTAAAATATCCTCTTTGATTTGTGCCAGTGCCCTTTGTGGTTTTCACTTGTGTGTATCACTCCAAACTATTTTCTTACCACACTTCTGTTGGTTGCTACTTGTTAGGTTCTTCATGATGCATTCTTTAAATACCAGACAAAGCCAAAGCTGACAAGCCTAGGGGACCTGTATCATGAGGGAAAAGAATTTGAGGTATAATATTTACCAACTTGTGTACAATAAGCGGATTCCTTGATATGTACTTCAAGTGTGTATTTGAGTTGCTTTCTTTTGCTCAAGGTTTCGTTGAGCATAGAGTAACGCATGAAGTTTTATCATTGGCAGACTAGTTAACTGATCAATACATATAGGGTGAGGTTGGCTTAATCACATAGTATCCTCTCTATAATTGACTAAATAAATCAAGCTGATAAACAGATAAACTAGGATCATGGAGTGAATGGGTCCAATAAGAAAAAGCTCACTTGCAACAAAATGTCAAGATAATGTTTAGTTGGTTATATCTGCAAAGCTTTGCCTCAGAAGGGACTGAATTAAAATTTGTTTTAAAACTACAAGGACTAATTGCAAATGTTTGAACCATAGGGATTAAAAGAATAATTTAGCAAAACGTCAGAAGCTTATATTCCATGCATTTCTTGGGATTTGACTTTGGTCCTATACCGTTTATCATTCTTTTCCCTCCTTTTCCTTTTTTTTATTGTTGGATTAAGATCTCAACGGTTTAGATTTACTATCATTTTTTACCATCTTTTTCCCTCCTTTCTCTTATAATAATATTTTTATCATATGGTAAATCTCAACCTTGAGATCTTAATCCAACGGTGGAAAAAGGAAAAAGATGGTAAGGGGTATAGGACCAAAGCCAAATCCCATTTCTTGTCCTTTTATCTAGGCAAGGTTAATGTTTCCTCAATAGATTGTTGATCAAAGACTAGGTATTGGCACCTTTTTGGTTCTTGTTTCGATATGTTGACATTTAAGTTTTGTTCTGTGTACAGGTAAAGTTGAGGGAGATGAAACCTGGCCTTTTGTCCCAAGATCTGAAGGAGGCACTTGGTATGCCTGAGGGTGCTCCACCTCCATGGCTTATTAATATGCAGGTAATGTTAGGGAATGCCGTATGCAGTTTGTTTGTTGCATTGCTTTATTCTTGACCCTTTGACTACATTATGTTTTCAGAGATATGGTCCTCCACCATCATACCCCCATCTGAAGATCCCTGGGTTAAACGCTCCTATCCCCCCTGGAGCTAGTTTTGGTTACCATCCTGGTGGATGGGGCAAGCCTCCTGTTGACGAAGTAAGTGTGGAATGTCAAATATTCCCCCTACCATTTGCTTACTTTGATTCGTTAATGGGCTACTGATTTTTTTTCCCCCCAAAAAAAAAGAAATTTCCTACTCTTTGTTTACACTTTCTAGAATTTTTTTTGACAGTATGGGCGTCCTCTGTATGGAGATGTGTTCGGTGTTCATCAACAAGAACAACCTAACTATGAGGTGGGTGATCATGTTGGTTATTTTGTGTAAACTAGAAGGGATTGTTTTTTCCAATATCAACTAGCAAGTCTACCTGCACATTAAATGCATGGGTTGCCCAAAAAAAAAAAAAAAAAAAAAAGATGCCCAGAAATGAGGAATGTAATTTGTGTGCGGTAATTATGGTATATGTATATATAATATTGATTCCTGCCTTCATTGAAAGGTAGTGCCGGTTCTGAGCAAAAAAAAAAAAAAAAAGGAAAGGTAGTGCCGGAGTAGGGTAGCTGGGTTTAATTAGATGCATCTTTGTCTTCAGCCTATTTAGTTATCAGCTTTTACCCTCTCAAATATAGTTATGATTTTTATTATGGTGTTGCTAATTGTGTTTTAATTGCATGTGCCATTAATTCAGGAGGAACCAGTTGATAAGACCAAACACTGGGGTGACTTGGAGGAAGAGGAGGAGGAGGAGGAGGAGGAAGAGGAAGAAGAGGAGGAGGAACAGGAAATGGAGGAGGAGGAACTTCAGGATGGTATTCAATCTGTTGATAGTCTTTCAAGGTATTGTTGTTTTACCATATAGCGTTCATTCCAAGGTTGTGGAGGTTCATTAATAAGGGCAGTAAGCAATTTACCTTGCTTTATCTGCCTTATTCTTTTCAGAGGTGGAAAAGATGGAGATGGGTTGTTAGACAATTTAGTATATATTGTTGTACTGTTATTAACTTATTTGTTTTTCCATTTATTTTTTCTTTCAGTACTCCCACTGGAGTAGAGACACCTGATGTTATTGACCTTCGCAAGCAGCAGAGGAAGGAACCTGAGAGACCTCTTTATGAAGTGAGTCTTCCTACCCTACCACTCCCCATTGACTTCTGCATTTTTTAAAAAGGCAAACCCAAAAAAGAAAAAACTTCTGCTTGTTTGATCAACAGTTATGTCAACTAACCATTTATTTCTTTCTAGGTACTTGAAGAGAAGGAAGAAAGAGTTGCTCCAGGAACTTTACTTGGAACCACCCACACGTATGCATTCGTTGCACCCTTCTATATATACTTGTGTGATTGTTACGTAGTACAATTGTTTGATTTGACCATGTTCTGTTGCTTCTCTCCCCACAGGTATGTGGTCAATACAGGCGCCCAGGACAAGTCAGGTGCTAAAAGGGTAAGGGTTTTTTTTATTACCCTTTGTCTTGTGTTTTTTTTTTTTTTGGGGGGGGGGGGGGTTATTTTACCATGTTTTTTTGGTCAAAATTGTATGATCATATTTGATTTTACATAATCATAGGCTAGTCCTCTATGCAAGTCCATTGGTTTTGCTTTATGTGTATACTATATAATATATATATATGTGGACATATTATCTTGTCTGAATTGTGGTTTCTGGCTTTGTCACTTTCAGGTTGATTTGCTTAGGGGTCAGAAGGCGGATAAGGTGGATGTTACTTTACAGCCAGAAGAGTTGGAAGCTATGGAAAATGTTTTGCCTGCAAAGTATGAAATGCTTTCTTTGAAGCGTATATTAATTATTAATGTATGTGTGCGTTGAACTACACAGGACATTGTTTGATATAACCGCTGAAACTAATGCAGGTATGAGGAAGCGAGGGAGGTAGAGAAGTTGCAGAGTCAGCGCGAAGATTTTAGTGATATGGTTGCAGAGGTAAGTTGCAAACATCGGGCGTTTAAAAAGATTCATTTCAGTTTTTTTTTTTTGGTTTGATAAATGAATCTTGATTTATATTCAATTTTTGTGGTGTAGAATGCCAAGAAGAGGAAGAGAAAGATGCAAGAGAAGGAGGGGAAGTCCAAGAAGAAAGACTTCAAATTTTAGGCGTCTGTTTCTTTTAATGGAAATGAGTACCATGCCATTCTCTATTCTGGCATTCTCATCAAGCGTCTGTATGAAATGTTGCTTTCTTTTTGGCCCTGATGGATCACATTTTATCGGAAGCAATATTTTAGTAGAGACTAGCATGTAACTAGAGTGAACCGGAGATTGTGTGAGTATAGTGGTGTGGTTGCGGCCTTGACGAGAACAGGGAGGTGACCATAATTAGAAGTACTAGTGTGGTGTGGATGATGTTGGACAAGTCCACGTCTCGTAGGATAAATATGTTTACTTTCAAGACGGTGCTGGTACTTGTGCGCTTCTGCCTTCTGTAAACTAATAATGTATTACTAATCTTTAAATTCATGTATTGCGGTTTGTGCTTCCCATATACATGATCTCATCCCACATTTTCACTCTCTTGATTAATGGGGGATGGAATAGGGATTGAACCAACAAATTTATGCTGGCTAGTTGCTACACATTCAGCAGGTCTTAAATTTAGGACAGAAAGGAGTACTATTTTATACTTTGAACCATTTCAAATAAAAACTTTAAAATTCAAGTGGAAATAAGATTTAAAATCATTCATATTTTGTCTCGATAATCCTGATTACCTTTTTTTTTTTTTTGGATAAGTGATTACCTTTTTGAATCGACGTTAGTTTAGAACTTTATGTTGTGTGCTTGATCCACTGCAAACTAAATATTCCCTGTCTAGTTTCTCATCCAGTCTTCCTATAAGACCTAATCAAAGCTTCATTAACAATAATCAAATATGAAAAAGATAAAGGGATAATTTATGCATATTAAGCAAACTATGTGAATTATTTTTGTTTGTTAAAAAAAATGGTGTGTTGGTTTTCCTAAAACACCCCTCTAATTATTTCTATTGTAGTACTCATTAATCAACGTAGCTTGTACATTAAAGAAATCTTTACAATAGAGATGGTTTGGAAAAAAAATAACATGAGAGACAAATAAGATTGATTTCTTATAGTTAGTTTAAACTAAACCCTTCAACGAAACTCTTACAAATAAGACTGATGTCTTATATAATTTATGCGCATGTAAGTCAATCTTGTTTCATTTATATATTTGACATTTAGATGATTGCAAAGTTAAATATTTAACTATAACAATTGAATTTAGTTAATGATACAAAACGAGATGTCAACAATTAAGAAATGAAATAAAATCCTAGTATTTTTTGTTAAAAATAAAATAATTAACCCAATTTCTCATTCTTAAAATTCCCCCACCAAAAAAAAAAAGCAACTGAAATAGTTAAATAAAAATGCAGAAAATCGCGCACCTACGGTGAGTGCGACACCATAATTGCAATGAAGAAGCAATGTGAACGGTTCAAGTCATTTTCCATGCAAAAGTAATATTCCCCAAAACAAAGCACGAAACCCTAATTTGGCAAACAACAAAAAGAATTGGTAGATAGAGATTTAGATCCTACAAAATCAATCCAAGCTGTCCAATCCAATTAGGCTTATAGGCATCGCCGCCTGCCTCCACCACCACCACCACCCTCATTCTCTTCTTCTTTATTTATTATTCAATTCACCTAAAAGTCATCCTCTCCAAAACACTTCATTAGTTCTTCAGCCCGAAAAAACACTTTTCATTAATTTAAGAATTAAACTTCTAATTACTTACTTAAAATATGAGGATCCTTACCACTTATGTCAACTTAAGTTGATTAAACTACAGTAACATCTAATTCCTCTCAAGCTGACCAAAAGCTCAATTCTAAGATACTAACATAAGAACCAGCTAGAATTTTTTCTTTCTTTTTAACATTATTATTAATAAGACTACACAAATTACAGGGGTCATATTTTTCTTATTATTTTTAAATCACATTCGTCCAATTCACAATAATACTTTAATTTTTCTCTCACTTTCTCAATTAACAGTTGAGATAAGCTCATGAGGAATAATAAGAAAAACAAATGATCAGAGGATCTGTTTTCAAATTATAGCCCCCTATCTAGTAGCTAGGAGGTAAGCAATATGAAATAGGAAAAATTTATGGAAAATATCACTCACATTCTGAGGAATATATAAAATATCAAACAAGTCCTAATCCAAAATCACATATCAAAATAGTTCCTAGGGATTTTTTTTTATTATATTAGTTGTATTGACAATAAGAAGAGCTATATTGACAACAAAATTTAAAAACCTAGTCATTCACAACAGGTAATGTTATATTCACAACAAAATTTAAACACCTGGATTTTGTTTTAAAACAACTAATATCGAAAAAGTCCATAAGGAATTTTTTGATATATGATTTTGGGTTGGGGTTTTTTTGATTTTTTTAAAAAAATCTTCTTTGAGACGTAAGTGATATTTTTCCAAAAATTTATGAAAACCCAAACACAACACAACATATATAACCACGAACGACACGTTTGATTGGAAAACACAAATGGTTGTCCCCATAAAGAATAATAATATTTGATTCCCCTCTATCACTTCTCTCAATCAAGTCGTCGTCGTCTTCTTCACCAAGTGGGAATAATCAACAGTTTCATAAAAAAAATTATTATTATATTTAATATTATATATATTATTGTTACTATCCAATTAAGCATTCACTTCATGAGAAAGTGAGATTTAGTCGTATAAATTTATGTCTGATGAAACCTAACAAATGAAAAGAAGAGAAAAATGTAAAATAATTAGAGTTGTAATCTATGTTCCAACCTGGAAGCATATCGGATGGACCTCTGATATGGCGACACGTGTAATTGATCATGACCTGACCAATTATGCCACCTTCACACACTCTAATTAATTGTAATTAATTAAGTGATTGATTATGAAGCTTAAACCATGTGGTTGCTGGCTCCACCACCAACAGCAATTAAAAGCCACTCAAATATGCACCTATGCATATCTCTAGTTAGATTCTTAATTTCATTTTTGCGTTGATAATTTTTTCTTCAAACAATCATTTTTTTTATATTAAAATTTTAGGAAAGAGGTTGAGCTTACCCACGATCGAAGAGTCTAGCGAAATCTCCCTTCCTTCTAGGTGAACCTAATATTGGGTAGGGTAAGCCATCTATTACTTTCATATGTTTACCTAGGAACCTAGGAATTAGGATGCTTTGTCTGGCCCAGCATCTTGACCAACTCCAGAATCAAACCCCCTTCTTTTGGTGAGAGTGTCCGACCCCTTTGCCAGTTGAACTCAAGGACGAGGGGTCTTCAAACTATCATTTTGATTGCACATATTTAGGGGTAGTGGCGGAATTAAAAAATAAACAAATTGAATTATTTACTAAATAGTATTACATAACATTAAAAATAAAAATAAATAATAACCGATAATCATAAATTAAAACAAGATATAAGATGATACTGACCTTTTTAGTAGGTATTGCAAATAAGAATTTTACTTTCCTTTCATATTCCAATGAGTAATGAATCAAACACTGTCCTTATATAGAAGATAAGAGATTAATTGAGATCAAATCATTGGCCACAATAAAATATTATACAATAAATTCATATATATACTAATAAATTTTACAAGGTTAGTTGGAACCCAGCAAGTGGTTCCACCATTGTCAAGGGGTTACTATTAAGTATAAAGAGATAATTTCAACGTAAATTATTAAAAAGGGTATTTCACAAAAATCATCAATACACATTTTATACAGATAACTAATTCAATTATAATTTTTTAATCTTTATAAATCAGTACTCATACATGGATGTGAGGGGTATCATAAAATAAAATTAATCAATAATTTATTGTTGTATAGAATATACATTAAAAACTCTAACAAGTTGTATCATTCATAAGATATGAGTGCATGCAACAATAAGAAGATCGTAGAGTGACGGAAGAAGATACAGCAACCCACTTGCACCACTTTTTTTTTTTTAAAAAAAAAAAAAACTAGAGAGTGCATGATATAAAATATGAGTATCTAATTATATAAAATATGTTTGGTTTATAATAAATGACATTATTGCTGCTCAGTTAGCTTAAATAAATAACTCAAAAATTGGTTTTTAAGTTAGTGTCTCTTTTTTAGTTGGTCAAATTTAAAATTCTAACTTATTATGATTTATCATTTATTATTCAAATGAAATGACTCAAAGTGTATATATTAATAAAATGTAAAAACTTATTACTTAATATCAAATGATTGTAGGATATATAATTAAACTCGAATTTTAATGTTGACCCATACATTATAATCAAATTATATTAAGAAAATTCTATTATATATTTGATTAGAAAGAACTAGAATGAGAAATCACAATTAAGATAATATATCTGCCTCTATCATATCAAGGTAGATGTATCACCCTTATCTCCATCTTTAATCACACAATTTCTTTTAGGACAGTTTGTTTTATATTAAAAAAATATTTTAGTTAGATTAAATATAAAAAAGTTGTTCATAGTAGGTGAGAGATGTTGGGAGAATTTGAGCTAAATACAAGGAATATTTTGAAAAAAAAAACCTATTTGAATAATTTATTTGAAATAACTTGTTCACTTTTTTCTTTTAATTTTTAATTTTTAAACAAACCGGTTATAAGCACACTAAGTTTGAACCCCAAACCTCTCTCACCCTGCAATCACTAGCTAATTAACCTTGGGATTCACACATCATTTTATATTATAATCAAGTTCAAGTGTGTGTGTGTATAATTCTAAAGGGAGAATCATTATGAGATTTCAAAAAAATAAATGAATGTAATTATCAAAAAGTAGTCTTAATAATAAGTTAGCAGAGTAGACCTATTATCATTTCCTACATTAAATTAAAATTTATCATTAGATACTGCTTATTTAATTTGTTATATTACTTTTTAGTGATTACATTTTTTTTAGAATCTCATAGTTATTCTCCATAATTTAAACTTATTTGCAAATAAGGTACAAGGAGTCAAATATTTCACACACACAATCAATTTAAACACAATTTTATTCACTAGAGCATATCCAAGTTACTTATTCACACGTAATTTAAACTTTTTTGTGTGCGAATGTGATGTGTGTGTGTGTGAGAGAGAGAGAGTTATTAATGTAAAGTAGTTTGATGTACTTGGGTGGCTTCTTAGTTGGACTTAATAGACTCTTGGCGTTACTTAAAGACCTAAACTTGGATTTAAAAATTAAAAATTAAAAAAAAAAAAAAACAAGAGAGAGTCATTTTCAAATTTGTACGACAAACATTCTTTGTTTTGTCCTTTTCGAAATTGTAGGAATCGACCACACGAGACACTTTACCTAACCAACCGACCAACATTGATTTTCCATGCACATTCCTTTCCCTCTGGAATAACTCCTCACCCCCCAATTAATTAATTAATTAATTATTAATTACTCTATTATTTCCATTTTTTAACTCATTAATCTTATAAATATAATATAATCTCATTCCCTAATCGTGCCTTAATTATTTATTTGCATGTGGCTCTTGATCATGTGGTCCTATTTTTGCGACGACGACGCTCGCCAACTTGTTCAAATTATGAAATGATGCTCCTTTTCTTATTCCATGTGATCATCCTGACACTGGTTTTTAATTAATACTATTATCCTTATAATTACTATATTTTCTATTCTCAGATTGCTATAATTAACTCCATTAACACACACAGACACCAGTTTAGTTAGCGTTTAAAATAGTATTAATTATATGATTATTAATTCGGACAGTTTAATTTGAACTATATATATATTAATTGTAGTGGAGAGCTATATCCCAGCTAGGTCCAATTAACCGTAGGGTTTCTAATTTTGAGTAATGAGTTAATAAATTATTTATTTTTCATTTAGTGTAATCTTTTGTCGGTGTTGTTTGATTCTTTTTTTTTTTTAATAAAAAAAATAAAATCATGCAATTTAATTTGAACAACAACGTTAAAAGAACAATTATGACTATATGAAGTTATATATATATATATATATATATATATATATTGCGAAATTGTTTTTTATATAAACAATTTAGACGAGTTTGGGTCTGAAGCTAACCAATGTGAAGACATAACTCAAGGCTAAAAGAGTATTTAGAATCTACTAAACTTCAGCAACTGAATTAGTACTAAACATCTTTCGTGTTATGGGTTAATTTCTTATCAATAGAACTAATTTTATTTTAAGAACTTTTCCTTGGGACTCTCTGACGATTATCTTATCTCCAAATATCACTTCAAACTCACACTTCCGTGTATATATTCCTTTCAGTGTCTCTGTCACATTATGAATAAGAAGATCAAACATATATATATATATATATATATATATATATATATATATATATATATATATATATATATATGTGATGAATGAACATTGTTTGATTCAGAGACGGCTGCGACATTCAATGAACATGCATGATCTGTTCATATTTGACGCCACCTAACCTTGCTATTCTCGATCTCCATCATTTCAAATATTTATTTCCCATGTTTCTTTCCTTAAATTAATATTTTCTACACCTACTACTATATTATTATATTACTATTCACATTCCTCATTTATACTGTACATTTTGTTAATTAAAAACCCTACAACAAAGTGCAGTTTTGTGTGTGTGCTTTATTCATTAGTTCTAGCCGAATAATCTTTCTCGTATAAACAAAAAAATTTGGATATTATTAATAAAAGAAAAATAATTAATGTTTATTTTGTAGTAACATTGATAATACTATATAGCTACATGTTAATTTGAATCTGTATTGATTTTAGGGATGACATGTTATAAGTCAAATTCAACAAGCGCCATCATTTGTTATTATATACTCCCTCCGGTCCTAATTATAAGGCATAGTTGACTTTTTTGGAAAAATTAAGGAAGCTAATTAAATTACTTTAGAGTATTTTTATTTTTATTTTTTTCTTCAAAGTAATTAGTTTGACTAATAAACTAATATATAATCTAAAGATATACAACATATAAAGTGATTAAGTAAGTTATTTAGCTTCCTTAATCTCTCCAAACAAAGTCAACTATGCCTTATAATTAGGACCGGAGAGATAGTAAAAAATATATAAGGTCACAATCTTAGTTAGAGACAACGTACTAAGAAATCTATACAGAGCAAGTTTAAGGAAAATTTCTCTTGTTGTTTCCACTGTAAGGTTGTTGTTATATATGATGATGTGTCTTTAATTTGTCTTTGGCCTTCAAATTTCTGTGCGCATTGCTTTCATCTAAATGAAGATTGTTCAAACTTATTATTATTATTATTATAAATCCCAAGACTTTCAAAATCTAAAGCCCTCTTTAATTATTTCACAGTCATAAAAAACAAATTGTACTAGACCACCACAGCCTTTTTTCTTACTCCTTCTTGTCCTAATTATAAGACCTAGTTGACTTTTTGGAGAGATTAAAGAAGCTAATTAAATTACTTTAGAGTATTTTTATTTTTATTTTTTTTCTTTAAAATATTTAGTTTAACTAATAAACTAATATATAATCTAAGGATATACAACATAGAAAATGATTAAGTAACTTATTTAGCCTCCTTAATCTCTCCAAAAATGTTAACTAGGTCTTATAATTAGGGTTCGGAGCTAGTATGTTCTTTTGAATTTAAAGAGAATCGTATCTGCATCTGAGTTGTGTCGGATACTCGATATCTAATAAATAGAACAGTAGTGCATGACAGTTTTTTTTTTTTTTAAAAAAAAATTTTCGTGTCGTGTTTGTGTTCATTTAATTAAAATGATATATTATTGAAATTGATCCGGGTCTGTCTCATATGACCAGATTTTCCTGAATAATGTGGGTCAATATCTGAAATCTCTGGGGGCACTTTAATCTGGCACCAATCATCTCGATAAATGTGAAGTATGCCTAAGAGTTTATACATTTCTTTTTCTTTTTTAAACTTTTTTATACCGTAAAAGTAATTATATAGTTATAAAAGTGGAGAAAAAACATTGACCATTTGTTTGACTTTTTTTTTGTATTTTTAAAACTGATATGGACGATAACTTAGCCAAATTTCATTCTAGCTAGTAGTAAAAAACTAAAAAAAATTATAGAAAATGACATAAATATTTTGAAAATTACAATTTAGTCCTTTTTTCTCCAATTCCACTTCTCTCCCTCAATCTCAATCTTACTTATTAGGTCGTCCATCTGCACCTCCTCACCACAGTTGTTGCCTTTCTGTAATTTTCAAAACGATCAAGGCTTTTTTCTATAATTTTCTCCAGTTCTCCACTGCCAGTTGGAATGAAATTTAGTTGAGTCATCGTCTATATCAGTCTTAAAAATACAAAAAAATCAAACTAATGGTTATAAGTATTTTTGCTCATTTTTGTAACCATGTAGTCATTTTTACACAAAAAAAAAAAAAACACTTGGTGTTGAGTATACATTTAGAAAACCCATATGTGTATTTTTGTACCTTAACCTTTTATATATATATATATATATAAAATCTCTTGAAGGCAAAAATTTGATAGTTGGCTTATTTTTAAATAATAGTACAGCTTCGTTCCTTTAATCTTTGGTTGTTGCTTCACTCTTATCGTATTCTTTTTTCTTCTTTTGTGCATGGATCAAATGTGGATGGGAGGTTCAAAGTGAAAGGCGAATCGAATTGTAAGAGATTACTCATTTGAGTTGCTGCACAAATTAAAGTTAAGTGTCGAAGAAGTGTTAAAATCCCCTTTGAATGCATAATGCTTGTCGACATCAGAATTGCCATTGAACTTTGATGCATATCCGGCAGCACAAATAATATTGAAAGGTGCATGCATTTCTTTAACTCTCTGAGAACCTCCGCAAGTTTAATCCAAAATAATTTTCAAATAAAAGAATAAATAAAAAATTTTAAAATAAAAAATACAAACCAAACAAAAAATATTTTTCTCAAATAAATTAAGTAAATATTTTTCTAAGAAAACACCAACAAAGTGACACACATTTCTACCATACATAGTCACACTATGTGGGCTTTGATTCCTTTAAAGGGTGACTAAACCCTAGGTTTTCTTCTTAGGTGAAGTCCAACTTTGTAAGTAAACAATTTTCCCCTTTATCATTTTTATTTTTTGCAAATATTTTCTTAATTTCTTTTCTTCTTAGGGTAATTAAAACAAGACATATTAATATTTAAATAATTGACTAAAGGTAACTGTTCTCATAAACGGGTCTCGTATGGTGCCTAAAACCTTTCCCATGCACAACACTCCCGAACCCTATCTGGTTTCCATTTTTTAAAATGGATTTCCAAAATTATCCTATTTTAAATTCTGGTGGTGGCTCCTTATTTTCTAAATTTTGGACTGTATAAGTTGCTTTTATAAAATAATTTACGGTATACAAAGTAAATATATGAGATGAGTTTTATTTTAACTTATATGCATGTGTTACTCAAATGCTAACTTTAAGAGGTCATGATCAAATGGAATTTGCCGGCTAATTTTATTGTATATTTCTTATAAGTTAATACTTAATACTTCCTCACGTATAGACTTGTATATGATTCTTATGTGGTCTCTTTTAACTTCTAGTAGCTATAATTGAAATATATATGAAAGAAGACTTTAAAACTTTACTTAATTCATATTAAACACGACTAGATCTGTGCATTACTTTAAGTCAAAAGAATGAGTTCTACTGTTTATAACTTGTAAAATAGTATAGTTAATTATAAACTCAATATTCTACATGTTGATTAATTAAACAGTAAAAAAGTCCCATATTGCTTATTTGAATTCTTCAAATGCTATTATGAATAACTGACATCAATTGATTTATTTTATGAGAAAAGTATTTCTTCAGTCACCGGAGATAGAGTTATCTCCCGTGACCCTAAAATTACGTCGTTTTGAATTAATAAAGGGTTTGTTAGTAATTTCAAGTGAATAAATGAAGGGTGTTTTGGTAAAATGTAGGATATGATTAAAAAATAAACAAAATTACAGAAACACCCTTCATTAATCCAAAACGATGTAGTTTTTGGGTCACGGGAGATAACTCTATCTCCCGTGATTAGAGAAATCCTTTACCCTTATTATATATATATATAGGGGGAAGTAGAGATGTATTAATTAGATCTGGATTGTGATTTACCCTATCTTGATATTTTGTTGCTATATTCATCGATATGCTTTAGATCTGTGCTCCAGAACTAAAAAAAAAAAGAGTTTGGAATTTCAAGAGACAATTTTATGTTTGATTTCTTGCATATGATGGCTGAGTTTTTCGGTGGGATGTCTAAGGCTACAAGTCCCATGGATGGCAGGCGATTTGCCCCACACTGTAGGCTCTCATATGTGTAGATCTTGAGCATAAGATTTTCATTGAAATCTAGATTCATCACATAGTGCCGCCTTATGGCCGGCTTAGGACCTTTAACGACGTTGTTCTTCTTGAGCTGTCCAGATTTAACCACAGACAGGTTTTACCTGACTAGGTTCGGACGTTCAAAATTAACACGTTATCATTTTTACTTTCTGTCTTTAAGGAGCATTAGACCTAAGGATTCTATTGAATATCCAACCAAATATTTAGATCGGTAAATCTCAGTAAATTTTTAATTAATAAACCCCTATGGAACCTAATGGTAATGATACTAATTGAAGGGAGATTTACGATTATTGTTTATTTCGCTGTTATTTTCTGTTTCTCCTGCACTTTTATTACCTTTATTTTCTGCACTTTACATTTTGTTTCATGTCTTCCATTTTCCGTTCTTTTTCTCGACGTCCTTCATCTTCTTCATCTTCTTTCTCTACTTCAAATTCCTCCATAAACAATGATGAAGCATATTCTTCCACAAATAATATTTTTGATGAAGAAATTCATTTCAAAAACATAAACCAAACTGTTGATGATTGGACTCTTCCTGTCATTGACAACAGAGATGTTTTTATTGACAAAAGGCAATGGTTGAAGAAGTCTGATTATGTGATCAAGATTGTCGAAGAATCCATTGCCATTCAACCTGAGAAAGAGGAATTCTTCCTCCTCTCTCCACATTCCATCCATAAACACAAAACTGATTACAACTTTTTACACATCGGTTGTGTACAAATTGCTCTTAAACCCCTTGTTAGACGAGGCCTTAATGCCTCTGGTCTAGTCTGTCTCAGAGATGCAAGACATTACAGTTTTGCGGATTCTCTTTTGGCTGCTGCTAAGTTTGGACTTCATAATGGACCTGTTTATTTCAACTGTTACCCAAATCAAACGGTTGATTTAAAAGATAAAAACATTCTTGATGTCCTCAAACTCAATCTTAAACTTCATGGTTTTAACATGAAATCTGGATCTATACCTGTTACTCTAATATATAGAGTACAGTATAAGGTTTCAAATTCTTCTGTATCAAAGGTTAAAAATCTTCCTAACAACGGTCAAACTGTTGTTTTTCTCACTGATTATTCAAACACAAATATCACAATTCCCCAAACTATTATGTGGAAAGATGTTACCCTTCCGGAAGATTGGGTTATGGATAAAGTTGTCCAAGCTATTCCAAGATCTGTAGCCCAAATCAGTAGAATTTCTCAAACATAATCGGGATCTGTTAGAATTGCTTTTGACAGACCTAGGAGTTCTACTTCATCCATGTCTTCAAAATATGAAGATTTCAGATCTGCAAATTCTGAATTACCAAGGAATTCCAGTTTTTCTGAACGGTCCCTTCCTTCAGAACGATCCCTTCCTTCGGTTATTCATTTACCTCCACCATCACAAACTAATAATGCTCCTTTACCACAGCAACAAGCTCCTCCACAATATAATCCTCCACCACGGCCAGGGGATGAACAACCATCTTCCGATCTACCTTCTAACATCTCAATGCAAGGAATTGATAATTCGGGAACAATTCCTCATGCAAACTACCAAAGGGAGGATGACCAAAATTCGGTTGATTCTTTGTCTTATACGGATTTAGGTGAACCTCCAACTATTGGTTTTCTTGAACAACAATTTCAAATTGACAAAGAAAGTTTGCAAAAGGAATTTTACTCAGAACCAAATACTTTGCAAAGAAATTGGTTTTTAGAACATTTTAAAGGATTAAAACGAAAGCAGATCCAAGACAAGTTCTACAGTTTCCTTGAAAAGTATGAAGTGAATATTCCATTTTTTGCTTGGTTTGAAGTTTATGCTTTACAAGAAGAAATAGAATATCCATTTGACCAAACAATAAATATGACCAAAAGAGAATGGAAAACATCTGAAGGACAAACTATTTCTTCAGAAGTTCCTTCAAAAAGGTCATATCAAATTCCTGGTATTGTAGACAGTAGACAAAACCCTCCTATAGCCTCTCCTTTCAAAACCAGAAACTCTGAAGACCCTTTTTGTCCAAAAGACATCAAAAATCTTATGGAACAAAACAATTACACCAACCAGTATCTTCAAATTATTGGAGATCACATTGTCAAAGCCCCTTCTCAACAAATTTCTTCTACTCCTACAATTCAATCTCCATCCATAACCAAACCTTTGTTCAAACCTTTCCAACTTGATCCAAGGATTAAAGCAAGCTTGCAAAGAAAAAACAATATGAAGCAAATCGGCCAAAGCTTGCAACATCAAAATCAAGTTAATACTGATCTTCAAACTCCCCTTACTCAATTAAAACAAAGAGTTGTTCCTGATACTCCTTCTGCTTCTTCTTCTGATAAACAAGTTATGAATTTTGAGAAAATTTCTGATACTGAATCTTCAAAATCTGATTTTAAAATTAATCACCAACATTGGAAAAAATCTTCTTCACCTATTTTTCAAAAATCTTCAAAGTTATATTATCTAAGGGCCAGTCCTTTAGATATTTTAACTGAAGAACGCCAAGATCAAACTTTTAAATCTTTCAACTCTAACAACATCTATGAGTGGAATATAGATGGACAGAGTGAATCAAACATCCTTCAAATTCTTCAGCAAATGACTATGGTAAGTACTGCTTATCAGACAACAAGTGATTATTCAGATACAGAGATAACTAATCTTTTAGTTTCCGGTTTTACTGGACAACTTAAAGGTTGGTGGGATTATTATCTGTCATCTGATGAAAAATCAAACATTATTTCTTCGGTCAAGACTGAACCTGATGGGACTCCTATTCTTCACAATGGTGAGCCTATTCCAGATTCTGTTAATACTCTTACTTTTTCAATCATTAAACATTTTGTTGGCGATCCAAATATTTGGAGAGATTGCTCTTCTGAACTTCTTTCTAACATCTGATGTCGGACCTTGTCCGATTTCAGATGGTATAAAGATACTTTCCTTTCTCGGGTACTCCAAAGGGATGATGCCAATCAAGGTTTTTGGAAAGAAAAGTTTCTAGCTGGATTACCAAAATCTTTTGGTGATAAGGTTAGAGATAAACTTAGACACCATTATGATGGCAATATACCTTATGAGAACCTGACATATGGAGAATTAATTTCTCATGTTCAGAAAACTGCTTTAAAAATTTGTCAAGATGATGAAATAAAACATCAGCTTGCCAAAGAAAAGAGTATAAACAGAAAAGAATTGGGTTCCTTCTATGAACAATTTGGTCTTCCTGCTTGCAAAAAACCCAAGCCTAAATCTCACAGAACTTCTCGTTTTAATCCCTCCTTTTCAAAAAATAAACGTTTTCATAATAACAAGCGTTTTTATCAAAAGGATGATATCCAAACTCCTCCAAGGAAATACAAAAAGAAGAATTTTTGTTCTAAACCAAAGAATGATTTTCGCAAAGATTTTCCAAAACGTGACAAAGTAACTTGTTTAAAATATGGCAAGCTTGGTCATTATGCTAAATATTGCCGTCTTTCTAGAAAAATCAGAAACATCTAGATTGATGAACCTCTCCTCCAGCAAATAAACAATCTTCTGATTGAAACCTCTTCTGAGTCTGAAGAATCTGATGACATAAACCGAACCCAAGATGATGATTTTTATTCAACATCTGATGATTCTTCACCTTCTTCTCCTCAAATAAATGTTATCACCAAGGAACAAGACTTACTCTTAGATGTTATAAGTAAACTTCCAGAGGGTGACAGAGGTATGTATCTTTCAAAATTCAAAGATATTATCACCTAACCTTCGTCCTCATCCGTTCCTTCTTCTTCTAAACTCTCAATCTTCCATAACAAGTATGATCTGACCAAAATCTTGGACAGATTTAAACACTCTGTTAAACCAGTTACTCTTCAGGATCTCAAATCTGAGATAAACAAACTTAAGGTTGAGATTCAAATTCTTAAACAAAGTTGGGACACCCATGAGTCTGTCCTATTGCAAATTCAAGAATTTCTCTCCCTAACCCAAAATCCTTCTGATGAGAATATTGATCGAGTTTTGGAAAATGAGGATGATAACCCTGAACAAGAAACACCTTTTTTAAATGTAATTTCAAGAGTTTTCCTGCATAAGTTCTATATACGAGCAAAAATCATTATCAATAATGATTTTGTTATAGAACAATCTGTATTGTTTGATACTGGAGCTCAGGCAAATTGTATTTTAGAAGGTTTGGTTCCTACTAAATATTTTACGAAAACAACAGAGAGATACAGTACTGTTACAAAATCATCATGTTCTGTCCAGTACAAGCTTTCTAATGTTGTTGTTCAAAATGAAAGTTTGCGAATAAAAACTCCATTTATTCTCATGAAAGACATGGGAACACAAATCATTCTTGGAGCTCCATTTGCAACACTTTTAATTCCTTGTGCGTTGACACCAGATGGTATTTCAAAACAACATTTTGGGAAAACCATTTTCTTTCCTTTTACAGAAAAACCCAAATTCAAAGAGTTAAATCCTCTTTTTCTCAAACAAAGCCATATCAACTATCTCCAGGATGAAGTCTCTTTCAAAAGAATTGAACAACAATTCCAACAACCAATTGTCCAACAACAAATCCAATCCTGTCTGGAAAAGATTCATCAAACGGTCTGTGCTGATTTGCCTAATGCCTTTTGGAATAGAAAACAACATTCAGTTGATCTTCCTTATGAGCCAAATTTCTCTGAAAGAAGAATCCCTACAAAAGCAAGACCCATTCAAATGACGCAAGAACTTCTTGAGACTTGTAAAAAAGAAATTCAAGATCTTCTTGACAAAAAACTCATTCGTCCGAGTCGTAGCCCGTGGTCTTGCGCTGCTTTTTACGTTAACAAAAATGCAAAAATTGAGCGTGGAATGCCAAGGCTTGTCATCAATTACAAACCTCTAAACGAAGCTTTGCAATGGATTCGGTATCCGATCCCGAATAAGGCTGATTTACTAAAGCATTTGCATTCTGTAAAAATCTTTTCAAAATTTGATATGAAGTCTGGATTTTGGCAAATTCAAATTTCAGAAAAAGATAGGTATAAAACTGCTTTTACTGTTCCATTTGGGCAGTATGAGTGGAATGTTATGCCTTTTGGTTTGAAAAATGCTCCCTCTGAATTTCAAAGGATTATGAACGAGATCTTTAGTGATCAAAGTCAATATATTATTGTCTATATTGATGACGTTTTAATCTTTTCCAATTCCTTAGATGATCATTTTAAACATGTTTCAAAATTCATTCGAATTGCAGAAACAAATGGTTTAGTGGTTTCAAAACCAAAAATTAGTCTATTCCAAACCAAAGTCCGCTTCCTTGGACATTGGATTTGTCAAGGAACCATAACTCCCATTGAACGTGCAATTCAGTTTGCAGATAAATTCCCTGATCAAATTCTTGACAAAACTCAACTTCAAAGGTTTTTGGGATGCTTAAATTATGTTGCTGAATTTATCCCTCAACTTAGCAATTTTGTTAAACCTCTTCACCAACGTCTCAATAAAAATTCTTCTCCTTGGACTGAGGTTCATACTGAAGTCGTTAAACAAATTAAACGACAAGTTAAAGAACTTCCGTGTCTTACCCTTCCTGTCCCATCCGCTTTCAAAATTGTTCAAACTGATGCTTCTGAATTAGGATATGGAGGTATTCTAAAACAACGTTTAGATGGAAAAGAACAAATCATTTCTTTTACGTCTAAACATTGGAATTCTTCTCAACAAAATTATTCTACAATCAAAAAAGAAATTTTAGCAATTGTTTTGTGTGTTTCAAAATTTCAGGCTGATCTTTTAAATCAAAAGTTTTTAATTCGCATTGATTGTAAAGCTGCAAAAGATGTTTTACAAAAAGATGTTAAAAATCTTGCATCAAAACAGATTTTTGCCCGATGGCAAGCTATTTTGAGTGTTTTTTATTTTGATATTGAATTTATCAAAGGCACTTCTAATTCTCTTCCTGATTTCCTTACCCGTGAGTTTTTACAGGGTAGACCTTAGGATTGAGAGTAAACTAACCCACAAACCCTTTCCTTCTCTCCAGATAATGCCAAGAAAGAAAAAACCTGGTGAAGATTCGAAAGATAAACAACCCCTCTAAGAGGAAAATAAATTAAGCATATTTCAAGATGCAGAAAGCCCCATCTCCGAAGCAGACTTGGCGGAGATAATTAAACAATTGTTGCAGCAACAACAAATGGCTCCCCAAACACAAGGAGCATCAACCAGTCAGTCAGTTCCCCAAATGCAAGGAACTCGGCAGACACGGTCACAAACAAAATCTGGGTCATCTACCCCCAAACTGGAGTCATCCACTCCAAAAGAGGCTCTAACCCAGGGACTCATTTCTGTTAAGCCTGGTAGAAAAACAATAGATTCTTATGTTAAGAAACCTCCAACACAAACTTGGGAGGAAGTATTAGCAAAAAAGGATCACAAAACCCAGACTCTCGAATATGATAAACTTGCTTTGTCATTAATTGCCTCTTCTTCGCAGGCAATTAGTAAAAAAGAATATGATTCATCAAACAAAGAATTTGCTCTTCAATTAGCCCAGAAAAGGCCACCTCAGGTATCAAAATCATTAGTATCTACTTCAGCTATTAATCCTATGGATACTCCATACATCGAAAAACCAAATATTGTATTAAGAATCCTACAGGTTGAACCTGAGTTTTTGTTTTTTGAAACCCCAAATCAGGTAGCGTTGAATGTCTTCCCTTCTGGATTTCATTTCATACCTACCAATCTCAAGAAAACAAGAGAGTTTTATGAAGTGATATTGGTTGATTCTAAGTCTATTGAGTTAACTCGATACACTTCTAAAGAAGATCAATCATTAATCACTCATTCAACCCTCTAAATATTACAAGTTCTCACACCAACACAGTGGGGACAAAGTTTGCATAAACAAAAATTATTTTCGAAACCATATGATCCTGAAGGATATACTTACTGGGATTATTGTGAAGCCTGGTACAATATTTTTTGGGATCAGAACAAAATTTTTAGACATACTTGGTTCATGTATTTCAAACAAAAAACCAGGTATGACTTTCCTCAATGGTTTTTGAGATGGTGGCATGTCTTTGGACCAATATCAGAAATTTTTCCACCAGAAATCCAAAGAGCATTTGATCATTTCAAAAACAAATTTCAAACCAATGGAGATCCTTTTCCAATTGATCTTCATTATTTTTCAAAACTATCTGTATCCTGGATTTTTTCTTGGCAATACAGATTATCTCACATGGACAGAAAATCCCCAGTTTTACCAGTATTACAGAGACAACTCTTTGTACGCTGGTGGGGCAAATATAGACAAACAAATGCAGATTGCAAAGCAGTAGATCAGTGGTTCAAAGACAACCCAGAATTCCTCTGTGCCAAAGAACAAAGTCGATTTCTAAATCAAAAGAATTTTGTTCAACATACTCTGGCAGCTGCATCAAATAAACAAGATTGTATCAAACAACTCAGCATTTTGCTCCAACAATTACAGCAAGATGAGGCTGAGACATCAAAGCCTGACTCAAGTGATGATGATGAAGATGAAGATTTCATTGTCAACCTTGGCGAAGACTAAGAATCTTACAACTTTTGACGGAGACTCCAAACAAGCAGTGTTTTCATATATAAAGTTGTAAAATTTCTGTATAAAACCTCTTTTTATTGTAGATAGTGTTAGAAATTTCTACTTGTAACACCAAAACACTATAATGCATAGAGCATTGTAGTTAGGTACGGTATGTACAATCAGATATGGTATATACTGTAGCTAATTACGAATAAAACAAACAGTGCCGGTCACTTACTGGTACTGTAGCAAAAACTGGCAGTGCCGGTCACCAACCGGAACTGTTCAAACAGTGCTTCGAACTAGTCTATTTAAGCAGACATCCTGGTCTGTGGTAGACAGGTTCCGAACCACTCCCTCTCTCTCTAGCCACTCCTCTCTATCTTTCCTCTGCCTTCTCTCTTCTCTTTCTTTGTTTTTCTGCTACTTTCTCTTTATTTTCTGCCTTTGTAAGTTACTTTTCTCTTGAATAAACTTGTGTTTTCTTTACGATGTTGTACATCTGCATTTCTCTTATTTCTTTCTGATGAGATAAGTCTAGCTGCGTGCCTACACTCATTCTTATCTCATCTTCTTTTTATTTCTTTCTGCACGTTTAATTCCAGTCTTTACTTTATGCTTTAAATTTCCAGTTATTTTCTCTACTTCTCAGTTTACGATTCTCCCTCTCCCCTTTTCCGATCCTTTGGGGGTCACTCCCGTAGATTGGTATATATATATATATATATATATATATATATATATATATATATATATATATATATATATATATCAAATATAATTTATTTCATCCTGTATTATATTGTCTTTTTTTCTTCACATCAAAAGGATTAAAACTTTAATCACTACTTACACTTCATTCACCTTATCCTTGCCATCTGAACTAGTCTTAATTGGAGCATGATTTATTCTAATGATCAGATATCTTGTTGGACATTTCAATTCTTGTCCGGAGAGATTCATAATTATATTATTGTGGTCCTTCCTAACTCAACCCAGATTCATTAATTGGTTGAAATCCTATGTGATTACCTTCATATGGATGCTGGCCATGGTTATAGTACACACACAGGATTCAAATCTCACCAGGTTGAGTGTAAATAAAAATAGAAAAAGATCAACTTTAATTTGTTTAAAATCAACACAAAAATTCAATGAAATTAACGTATACAAACAGCGGCTACTTGATCCAGCAGTAGTGGAATATTACATAGATTACAAAGTGGTCGAATTATATTCGAATTCCACCTTATTAAAAAAAAAAAAAAGACCTTTGGGGAGATTTGATTACCGAATGGGCGAATTAGTCAGAAAACTTCTATTCAGATTAATCCATTGTTCAAATACTTAGTAATATCCCCTTTTGAAGAAGTGTTAAAATCCCCTTTGAATGCATAATGCTTGTTGATGACATCAGAATTGCCATTGAACTTTGATGCATATCCGGCACAAATAATATTGAAAGGTGCATGCATTTCTTTAACTCTCTGAGAACCTCCGCAAGTTTAATCCAAAATAATTTTCAAATAAAAGAATATATCAAAAAATTTTAAAATAAAAAATACAAACCAAACAAAAAATTATTTTCTCAAATAAATTAAGTAAATATTTTTCTAAGAAAACACCAACAAAGTGACATACATTTCTACCATACGTAGTTAGACTATGTGGGCTTTGATTCCTTTAAAGGGTGACTAAACCCTAGGTTCTCTTCTTAGGTGAAGTCCAACTTTGTAAGTAAACAATTTCCCCCTTTATCATTTTTATTTGTTGTAAATATTTTCTTAATTTCTTTTCTTCTTAGGGTAATTAAAACAAGACATATTAATATTTAGATAATTGACTGAAGGTAATTGTTCTCATGAACGGGTGTTGTATGGTGCCTAAAACCTTTCCCATGCACAACAACTCCCAAACCCTATCTGGTTTCAATTTTTTTAAAATGGATTTCCAAAATTATCCTATTTTAAGATTCTGGTGTGGCTCCTTATTTTCTAAATTTTGGACTGTATAAGTTGTTTTTATAAAACAATTTATGATATAAAAAGTAAATATATGAGATGAGTTTTATTTTAACTTATATGCATGTGTTACTCAAAAGCTAACTTTAACAGGTCATAATCAAATGGAATTTGACTGCTAATTTTATTGTATATTTCTTATAAGTTAATAATTAATACTTCCTCATGTATAGACTTGTATATGATTCTTATGTGGTCTCTTTTAACTTCTAGCTATAATTGAAATATATATGAAAGAAGACTTTAAGTACTTTACTTAATTCATATTAAATACGACTTCTGTGCATTACTTTAAGTCAAAAGAATGAGTTCTACTGTTTATAACTTGTAAAATAGTATAGTTAATTATAAACTCAATATTCTACATGTTGATTAATTAAACAGTAAAAAAGTCCCATATTGCTTATTTGAATTCTTCAAATGCTATTTTGAATAACTGACATCAATTGATTTAATTATATATATATATATCAAATATAATTTATGAGATAGGATATTGTCACTACCAATTTTATGTCACTACCACTTTTTCACCGTTAGATCAGAGTCTCATCTAGCTTTATCATTTCTTTATCCTATTGAGATTTTAATTTAACGGTGAAAAAGTGGTAGTGACTTGGTAGTGACATAAAATTGGTAGTGACAATATCCGATCCCATAATGTATTTCATCTTGTATTATATCGTCTTTTTTTCTTCACATCAAAAGGATTAAAACTTTAATCACTACTTACACTTTCACCCTATCCTCGCCATCTGAACTAGTCTTAATTGGAGCATGATTTATTCTAATGATCAGATATCTTGTTGGACATTTCAATTCTTGTCCGGAGAGATTCATAATTATATTATTGTGGTCCTTCCTAACTCAACCCAGATTCATTAATTGGTTGAAATCCTATGTGATTACCTTCATATGGATGCTGGCCATGGTTATAGTACACACACAGAATTCAAATCTCACCAGGTTGAGTGTAAATAAAAATAGAAAAAGATCAACTTTAATTTGTTTAAAATCAACACAAAAATTCAATGAAATTAACGTATACAAACAGCGGCTACTTGATCCAGCAGTAGTGGAATATTACATAGATTACAAAGTGGTCGAATTATATTCGAATCCCACCTTATAAAAAAAAAAAAAAAAAACTTTTGGGGAGATTTGATTACCAAATGTGCGAATTAGTCAGAAAACTTCTATTCAGATTAATCCATTGTTCAAATACTTAGTAATATCATTCAGAAAAAACATGGATCAAATATTGGATGACCCAAAATATTTTTTTAAAAAAATGGAAACAATAACAAAACAGAAGTATCACCAAAACTGTATCTTATTAACACAGCCTTGTCATCATTTTGTGAGCTTTCGTTCTCTCTAGTCTGAGGCAGCTCTTCTGCATATATAATACTGTACTGTATCTATATATACATAACAAGATAAGTGTCAATGTCCTTCAATATAATATATGAAAACCCTCAAATAATGTGAGAGACTTACACGTGCATGCAACCCTCAAAACATACATATTGCAACTTGCAACATGTCATCACATGACATTGGCCCATATATATATATATACACATGACTATATCTATATATGTCACACCTCTTTATATGTGTGTGGTGGACCCCACAAGAAACCATGTGTTAGCCAACTGTTTCTACGCTTCACTAAGAATCTTAGGCCCCAAGTCTATTATACCTTCCCTCTCTCTCTCTCTGACCTATCAATCTCTCTTCTCTTCTTAATGCTTCCACTTTTTTTTCTTCTTCTTTTGATGTTGAGTTACCAACTTTATATTGGAAGCTAAGTCTACTTAAATTATTGTAGCTACACTGCACACCTTACTATCATGCACATATCTATATCTATTCTATATCTACGTTCCTTTAACAACCAACCACACATCACTCCCACTATCAACGGCCTCCATGCTTCCACGTGTCCCCCTCCACCTTAGAGGTTAAGTCTCTCCTTCTCTCTCTTCTCCCCACTTCCCTATAATATACTCATTTCAGACACTAAAATTCGACTCCTAGGTTTTGTTGCCATATTTGAACTCCTTTCTCCTTCATCTCGTCACAACTATTATCCCTCCCTCCTCTCTTTTACCGATAGACTCATAAGCAAGTTCTCTAATAGGTATTATTATTATTATCATTATTATCGTTATTATTCAATAGATATAGCTAGACAGATTATATTAGAGCTAGCTGGTTGATCGTAAGAAAGACATGCTCATCACTTCTTCTTCTCCTTCCTCCTCTCACCACCTTCTTCCATTGAATTATCAGTTCTTGTTCTTCTTCCTTGACTCAAACAATCTCATACTCTTGTCCTCCTTTAGATTGATTTCTCTTGTAGCTCCTCGATCCAAAGGCTAAAACTTTATATATGCTCCTTGTTTTTAGCTGCTTGATCTGAATTCTGAATTGAATTGAAGGATCGATATGGGTTTGAGTTCTAAGAAGGTTTCTAGTAGTGGGATTGGTTGGAACCAGAACTTGCTGCAAGATCAGAAGTTGGAGCTTCCAAAACCTCCATTGATGAGGAAACAGCAGCAACAGATTCAGTCATCTTCATCATCATTATCATCGGAGCCTTTGAAGTGTCCGAGGTGTGATTCGATCAATACCAAGTTCTGTTACTACAACAACTACAACAAGTCACAGCCTCGCCATTTCTGCAGAACCTGCAAGAGGCACTGGACTAAAGGCGGCACCTTGCGCAATGTCCCCGTCGGCGGCGGCCGGAAAAACAAACGCGTCAAGAAGTCATCATCATCATCCACCCCCATCTCTTCCTCTGCCGCCGCCGCCGCAACCTCCGGCATGCCAATTCAGAGTTCTCTGCAAAGGCCAAGTAATAATAATCTTCCTCCGCCTCCATCATCCTCTGCCTCTCTGTTTCAGTCTCTGATTCCGTCACAACCGTTGACCTTGCTGCTTCCTCCTTCTCATCAGAATCTGATGAACCCTAGAGACTCACAACAACAAAGTAAAGGTTTTGGAATTGGGAATTGTACTGAAAGTTTCTTGACTTCGACTCTGCCTCTTCTTCCTCATCAAAATCAGAGTTTTATCTTCCCTTTCTCATCAAGCTCCTCTGCCTCTTTTGAGACTAACCCATGCTCTGTTTCAAACTCTCTGAGATCCTCAAGTGTTTACAACAACTTCAATAACTACGGCCAAGAGTTGAAGACAATGGAGGAGCCAACCCCAACTCAGACACAGACACAGCCATGGGAGATACCTTCGACAAGCGTAGCAGGCAATACAGAAATGTCAAACTACTGGACTTGGGAGGACCTCGATTCGTTGGTCTCAACTGATCTCAATGTTCCCTGGGATGATTCTGATTTAAAACCCTGAGAGAGAAGAAGAGGAAGAAGTAACAGATATATTAATTGACAGAGTTATATATAATATAAATATATATATATATACACGTAGTGGGGTTGATAGATTTTGTTTATTGGGGGTGTTTCTGTGTTGTTGGTTTTTCAGATGGAGAGTTCTATGAAGTTGCAGTATTTTGGAGCTGTCCTGTTTTTTTTCTAGTTTCAGCTTCATCTTCAAGCAAAAGGGGTTTGAGTTTTTAATTTTAAATCCTTAATGTAACCACTTACCACTCTGATTATCATTGCCTCTTGGTTCTAATCATAAATTCTGATCGATCTCATTCTTCATTAAAATAACGACGATTTCGATGAATGTATGCAAATGCAAGTAATTAGCTATCCCATTATTCAGCAGTACAGAAATATCTGAATTCCAGAAATTCTGATGTGAGTGCTCTGTGACAGTAATGACTAAAGAAGAATATAAAGGGGTCTCTGATCCAACACACAAAAACATTAAGAGGGAAATATTCCAGATGAAGAAGTATGAACATTAAATATTATTTTTTGTGGTGATAGAAGTTATTGGATCCATATTTGTATCTATTTACATGGAATATTGTGGGAATGCGATACATGGAATTTGATTGGTGATGATTCATGATCACACCACTTGTGGGAGAATCATTCTTTCGGCTGATGGGCCTGAAACAAGTGTCGTTCTTGATATAGATATATACATGTAGGTGTTTGTGTATGTGTGTGTACATATTTGTGGCTTTTAGTGCACATGGTGTTTAATCTTTTGTTGTGATTTAACAGAACATTGTATGGAATGATGGGCCACCATTTGTAATTCTAAGCTTCAATGTACTCTGTTTATGCTTTGTCGTTTTCTTCCTCGGAGTCGGAGAGCTATTTTTTTCCACACTTCTTCGTACAAATTTTGAATGCTAAATTGTCCTCCTTGGAATGCGTGAGATGAAATGTCTAGTTAGGTTAATCCACTAAAAACTGGACCTGGCTTCACTCCGCTGCAGTTGGCGTCTGCTGCAGTCCTTTTTATTAAACTGCACCGTTTTAGCGTAAAAGTTGGTGTCTCTTTTTTTAAAAAAAAAAATATATATATATATATATATTTTACGTACTGATAGGTATAATATATTTTAGGATACTAAACGATATTAAAAAATAATACTAAAAAAATACTAATAATTTTAAACAATTATTTTAGGATGTTAAAAAAATTTTAGGCTAATAACTGGTACTGTTCTATTTTGGGAACAGTACTAATTGGACTTGACTAGGTGTCAAGCTTAGAGCCTACGTACCCTTTGAAGGGATCAAAATCCACGTAGTTCGCGATACGGATTGGCGTTAGCTAGAGGGGTGGTGTGTGTGCTCTGTGTGACTGAATGTAAAGGTAGGAAATTAGAATGTGTGCACCTGGTTAGTCGACCTCTGTATTTATAGAGGTGTCCGAGGCGGATATCTCGTCGTAGCGTGATATCCGGGGCAAGTATCTTGGGATGCGTATTGCACAAATATGATCTGGATACTCCTAATGATGTTGATAGATCTGATCTGTTGTGATACCGGATCTCCCCCCATGATCGGTGGATCATACTTCTTGATATGTCCGTCATTGGGCGATACCTCAGATTTGGGCCTTGGGCCGGTCCGTAATAGGTACTAAAAAGATACTTCAGGGTACTGACTGGTATTGAAAAAATTCTTCATGATTTTAAAAAAATATTTCAGGATACTAACTGGTACTAAAAATATACTACCTCCGGTCTTAATTATAAGACATAGTTGACTTTGTTTGGAGAGATTAAGAAAGCTAAATAAGTTACTTAATCATTTTATATGTTGTATATCTTTAGATTATATATTAGTTTATTAGTTAAAGTAATTACTTTAAAGAAAAAAATATAAAGAAAAATACTCTAAAGTAATTTAATTAGCTTCCTTAATTTTTCCAAAAAAATCAACTATGTTTTATAATTAGGACCGGAGGGAGTATTTCGCGATATTTTTTCAAGATGCTGAAATGATTTTTCAAGATCATAGCGTATTTTTTTAATATCCTGAAGTATCATTTTAGTACTTAAAATATTAAAAAGAAAAAAACAGAGGCATCGGCTTTTACGCCAAAACAGCTTAATTTAATGGAAAGGACCGTAGCAGACGCCAAGCGCAACGGAGATAAGCCAGGTTCCTAAAAACCAGCTTCCATTATCACCTTGTGGAGCGATTTTGACACCCTCCTCTTTTTAGCAACATTAAAATTTTAGGAGGAAGGGAAAATTTTCTCTCCTATCTCCACAAATTGGGGGATTTTGCCCAACCTTAACTATCTTAGACTACCCCGCCTCTTTTTTTCTTTCTTTGAAAAACTATTTTATCTTATTCCTTAACTTAATTATCTACAGCCTTTGATTCTAATATAAAAAAACAAGTTCTAATTCGTCCACAGTACCAATTCGTTCACTGTAGCTTTTAATTTGGAGTCACACTCCATTCACTACAAGCTACAAAACTTTACTTGTGCGAGTACTCAGTGAGTATGTATCTGCATCAAAACACTAGCTTATTAGGATTTTCTTATTGTGTCTTTATATTAGACTAAAATATATTTTTAGTCCTTTAAGTTTTACATAAGACATACTTTTGATCCCTTAACTTTACAAAGTATACTTTTGGTCCTAATATTCTAACACCATTAATGTTGCTAACGGAAAACGCTGACACAGCGAACTCAAGTGATGACTAATAACATTTAATTACACAAATTTTATATATTATTCAATTTATCCATATTTTAAATTTAAGCTTAATAACATTTAATTACACAGTTTATCACTTACGTTTGTATTTTTCGTTAGAAAAACTAACGGTGTTAGAATTATAAGACTAAAAGTATACTTTATAAAGTTAAGGGACCAAAAGTATACATCATATAAACTTAAAGGACTAAAAGTATACTTTCGTCCTTTATATTATAATTATAGTATTTGTAATTTTTTTATCAAAATAATATTTATAATAATTACTTTATGGGAAAAGTATTTCTTTAGTCACAGGAGATAAAGTTATATCCAGTGACCCAAAAATTACGTCGTTTTGAATTAATGAATGATATGTTTGTAATTTTAGGTGAACTAATGAAAGGTGTTTTGGTAAAATTCATATGATAAAAAAGTAAACAAAATTACGGAAACATTTTTCATTAATCCAAAATGACGTAGTTTTGGGCTTATTGGAGATAACTTTATCTCCAGTGACTGGAGAAATCATTTACCCCTACTTTATATGTGTGTGTACATTAAGTATAATTATAATTATTGGATATATTTTATTGTATATATTAGATATTATAATTGTATTTACACAATTTTGATAATTATAAAATTATATTTTTGTGTATTAAATGTTATTTTAAATTTAATTTTATTAAATTTCAACAAAAGTATGAAAATAAAAACATGGACAAAGTCATTTATATAAAATTTTTTTCCCTCTTTTCATTTTTTAAACCAAACAAAGTAACGTTAAAATTCTTTCAATCCCCTCTCATCTAATCAATCTAAACAATTTAATATTAAAATCTCTCCCTTTCCTTCCCCTTCATTAATATTAAGCATAAAAATTGCGTAGTGTCTTATAATCTATGCTAATTACAATTTGAAAAATATTTTTTCAAATTACATAATTATATAACAATATTTTTTTAAAAAAAATAAATTATTGCCTATGTCATTTGTTTTATAATATGAGAATTTTACTGAAGGTAATAAAAAGCGTAAAATATTTCTTGATATATAAAGAAGAAGTCAACAAACATACATGACAATTTATGAAGCATTAATTTTATAGAAAAAGGTCAAATCTTTTGCAATATTAATATTTTTTAATACCATTTTTGCAATATTAATATTAAATACACTCACACTTCTCCCCATTAATAGATTAAAATGATAATATTTATGAGTTTGTTGAGTTGGTAATTCTCAACCACACTAAACTATCCGAGTAATTGTACACATGCACACGTAACTATGTAGTCTCACTCTCATCCTATATATAACACTCTATGGAAATGGCATGATCCATACTTAGAATTTATGCACATTTTTTACATTTTATATGTTTTTCAATCTCCACTATTCACTTTCACTGTAATTGGTAAAATAGGTATTGACTTTAAGAATGTGAAGGCTCACTTGTTTTGGTGTTTAATATCCTATGGATTCTTTTGCCGACACACCCACACGAACAATTTCTTCATCTGCTTTCATGTAGCTTCATCTTCTAAAAGACATGAAATCGATCTACTCTTGTATATGTGTGTGAATCTTATTCACAAAACAATTTTTCACTTCTTTTTCGTCTCTTTTGTTTTTTTCCCTCCTTTAGACTCATTTTTATCTATGATATAAATGTTAGCATCCAAAATGGTTAATTCAAGAGGGAATTAAATCCATAGGGGTGAGAATTGTCAACACAAAGGAGAGGACCATTTTGAAAAATGTGACTCTGCTTTGGTTGTTGCTTGTTACCAATCAATTGGACCACCCCATGAGAGGCAAGAAACCAAGCAGGCCGGTGATGATTCCTGTCTTCATTCTACCGCCCAAGATTTTTTGTACACTAGGCGAATCTTGATAATTGACTCCTTACAACAGTAAAAAAAATGTTAAAAACAAAAATTTCCCTTCAAAGAACAATCAAATATGAAAACCATAAGAGTTTTTGCAAACACAAAAATGGTAATTGATGTTTTTTTCTTTCTTGGGTTTGGATTAAAACGTTTTGAGGCTTAAAATGCACAGTCTTCATCTTTTCTAATAAGTACACTTACCATATTCTTTTTTCCTCATGCGATGAGACCACTTATCACTTCAAATAACAACCTATTGGTATTGGTGTTTTTCATTCCTTTCGGAAAAGAGATCATTTTTAAGAAATCTCTCTCCATAACACGACTCACTGAAGGAGGGTCATAGGTTAAAACTTTGAGAGTTTCCAACAGAACAAGATTTGTGAGTGAAATGCGACACACAAACCATTAAACAAATGAAAATCCTTTTGGACTAATCAAAATCCATGAATTCAGGTAAATTTGCATCATAGACAATAATAGGTTTTCACATCCAAAAGTAGCCAACTTTACTTGCACACAAGCCTGGCCTAATGGGTCCGAGCTACATATTAGCCATGGTCACACCAGAGTCCCTAGCAAAGGGAGGTGGACCAGAGTTGGCCTTTGAATAAAGGACATAATAGAGTTCTGAAGCTATCCCTGTGAACACAATGAAGGCAGCTCCAGCTCCAAACACGCCCTTCTTCAATGTCGCACATGAAGGTTTGGCTGGCGCGGGAATGCTGCCCTTTGTGTGGTGGGCGTTTCTCGCAGAACCAGCCAGCAAGCATAACGCAGCGATAATGAATGTCACCCTGAATCATCAAGATCAGCAAAAAGACTTATAGAAGCAGAGAAGAGATTTGAATTCCTTCAATAGATGAATAACGCCATCAACGTGGCACGTATATCTAATTTTTTAAGCTTCCATTTAGTGATATAATTGGCAGGGATTATCTTGTATTCTATGTGCCTTCATTGCTTTAGTCACAAAATAAAATACTACCTCTATTCCTTAATATAAGATCTATTCATATATCTCATAAAAAATAAAAATAACTTTCACCATCTCATAATATTGGGGTTTTTACTTTCCAGTTCCACTCTACATTTATTTTTGGCTCGTTTTCCTTTTCTGTTTTAGGTACATCAGGTCAACCGTGCTGAAACCAAGCAAGAACCCAACATATATATTTATACATATATTCACTCAGTGTGTTGGACACTTGGACACAAGATAACATGTAGCAATGACAATATTGGAACTGATACAGACATGAAATATGTGACTATAGATCAGAAATAAAGAGATCAAACACATTCTTAGACAAAGAAGATGCAATTCAAGTTGGTAGCGTAAAACATGTGATTCTTTGAAATTACTAATTTAACAACTTTAAGCAAACTTATCATCTCTATATATCAGATTTAAGCAACATACCAGCTGGTGATGAATAAGATAATTGCCCACGATCTGTTGCGGCCAGGACTCATGGCTTGACCACCGCACAGGCATCTAGTGACCACCATTATAATTGCTTGACTGGCTACCAGAATTATAAAGGATCCCACCCCGAGGCCGGTAGCAACATTAGAATTATAACGACAGGAGTTAAGAGTTCCTTCTTGAACTATATGGGACTGCCAGAAGAAATGAATTCCAATAAGTAAATCCATAGCAGAGTCTCTGGATTTGTTTCTGGTTTTGACATGTATAATCAATTTATAATATTAAATAAACACGAGAGTGAACTTTGGTCCAGAGAAGAAAGTGGAAGTTGAAAAATGATGCTTAAAATTAAAACTATTATTGGCATTCTCTACCTCCACCCCTCACTTTAAACAAAAAGATGAATGCCTATATTACTACGAAAGATATAGCATAGTTTGATCATATGTCTGCTATGCATTTAACAACTAAATTAGACTAATTTTTAGCTAAAAAGATAAAAAATGGTCAATACTCTGAGTCTCTGACTTCAAACATGAGTCTAACTATTAAAACCCTTGTGATTTCATGGTTTTAGGCTTTATTTGAAAATTAATCCCGGATGTTCTTTCTCTTTATTGGCAAACTCATGATAGTGTCAGCTCAATTTTCCTTTGTCATGTGTGAGGTACACGGTCTTTCTACAGGTTCTCTCATTGTATAAATGTTCATCTCTGGTTGTTCTACTACATTACTCCACACCTAAACATTTCTCTGCTTTGAGCTTATCTTCCTGTGAACCCCATTTTTAGTCATGATTTAGGCATTTTGAGTAAAAGATAGATATGGTTCAATATAACAGTCAAACATTTCATGCAAGAATGTTTACAGGAGTCTACACATTTAGAAAAATGACTATTGATAAGGTTTTGTTTGTAAAGGCACTTGTTAATCCATTTAATGATTACATCTAAGAGTAGTTTGAACCATTGCTGGTTGAGATCTGTATATCTATGCTCATTGTTATCCTTTTTCCATGAATGTAAAGCCCTTCCGGGTTTGCTGAGGTTTTTTTGCTTATTCTGAAATAGCTTCTTTTAATGGATTTTACTCTAATGCAGTTACTTAATATGTTCATAATAAAGTTTCTAACCTAAATTATAAGATATATTAAATTTGTATGAAGACGTAGAACACTATTCATATGCTATGAAAAATGACTTGCTGTTGTACAGTGTTTCACAAATACTTTTCTTAAAAAGAACTTTATACGGTCAAAATTTAAAAGACATGTATTTAACAAAAATGTTAGTTGTTTACTATGGTAATTAAAGAATCTGTGAAGATAAAAGTGTCTCTAAACAAAATTATCTGCTTCTTTTCCAAAGGAGAACTCAAATTTCTCAAGTCCTAGTTGCCAAAGGGGGGGAAAAAAACCAATATCTATTACCACTGATTTCCCGCCCAAAAGTTAGGGCTAACACCACATTTAACCAAGATGATTTTTTTAAAAAAATTATTTAGTTTCTCCTTTTAAAAAGAGGGCCAAACATACTAATAGATCTGATCTCTTCAATCTGTTTTCCTGTTCCCCACTTCCTAGCTAATTGGTAAATCTGGCACAAAAGGAATTCAAATGCCAATAAGTCCGATCTAAACTACAATCTATGAGGAAGAATTTGTTGTTCGAACATAATTTTTTCTCACGCAGAATTCTGACTCAACAATTTGAGGCGTGTCCAAGTTTTGTGCTTGGCAATATAAGATTATATCTCACTTTCCCTGGCAAATGGCAGTGTTCACTCAGAAGTCAAGCAAACTTATCCTCTACAACTGACGAACTCCTGTAACTAAATATAGCTCGTCTTGTACACTCTGATCTTCCAAAATCTGATCACTTGAAATATTTGTCTTCCTTCCTCAAAAATCTTACTCCGCTCATTCATTTACTTAAGTACAGCGATTACTGGTTGTATGGAACATAACAGCACCAACTGTCCAGCTTGCTTGGTAAAAAGATTTATTGAGACCCTAAAAAATCAGTTGAGAGAAAATTTCCACAATCTTACTAATCTCTAAGACCTATCAGAACTCTAAGAGAAGTCAAGCAAGGCCCAGAATAAAGAGGGAACAAACTCAACTATCACTATCTAAGATGTTTTATGCACTAAAAACGGAAAATAAATCAGTCACTTAACACTATTGTGATGAATCTTTCCAAGAATTTCTCTCCCTCAGGTTAAGGAAGTCAAACCCCCAAAACCCAGATTTCTACATCGGGTATCTTGAATCACAACAGTAGCTCAGTAATTAAATCAACTAAACCCCAGAAGAAGAAGAAAATCATGGCAAACAAAAGCAATTTCTAAGCAGCTAAGGATTGAATTAGAAGAAACAAAAAGAGGGAAAGCGAGAAGACGGACTCACAGTACTTCTCTTCTGCTCGGCAGCAACAGCAAGAGCAAAAGCGACGAGATCAAACACGAACACCACCGCCAATAACAGCGTCGAAGCCATTGCTGATAACCCAGTCGTCAGAATTGAGTACTATTGGCCGCACCACACAGAAGCGCAAAAGGTCAAAACGGATAAACCCACGGAGATGAAAGCAATAATTTTATATAAGAGCCCAGAGATAGTCTACTTCATAGAAACCGCATCTAATTCAAACTAAGGTAAGCCGAATAAATAATTAAATAGCTAAAGAAAACAATTAGCAGGCGTAGAAATGTCCGAGGGATATCTCTTTCAGGTCAGATCAGAGGGATTTGCCTTGGAGGGGAAGTAATCTGTTACCTATCTCACACCCACTCTCGAGTCGAATGAATGAATGACCGAAATGAACCCTCCTTTTGTGAAATGAACTAAATTTTGTCTGAGTAATGTGATTTATTTCGCAAACTTGGGGTAGTAACCAGACAACCACATTTTCCCCATAGTAATAAGATGAATAATGGTAATATTAATAATAATTTTAAAATTAAATTTATTTTTAAATTTTTAAATTCTACTTGAACCCTATAACTTGTTTTTAGCAATGCGTATTATTCAGTTTATATAAAAGAACTATCCCAATATTTAATCCCAAGAAATAAGAAATAAATGGAATGAATAAAATTGTTTTGTGCGCGCATGTGTGTGAGAGAGAGAATTTAAAGAATGCAAAATAGCAATGTCCCAAAAATTTTAATGTTCATCTCTATATGATATAAATTAAAAATTTGATATGGGTATGTATAAGTTATATATATACCTCAAATTTTTAGACTAAATTGTATTTTTAGTTGTTTAAGTTTACATGAGGTATATTTTTTGTCCTTTAATTTTATAAAGTATACTTTTAGTTCTATAATTCTAACACCATTAATTTGGCTAACGGAAAATGTAAACTCAAGTGCTAACGTTATAAACTTAAGTGAAGACTGTGTAATTAAATGTTATTAAGCTTAAATTTAAAAATGGGTAAATCAAAGAATATATAAAATTTATGTAATTAAATGCTTTTAGTTATCATTTGAGATCACTGCGTCAGCGTTTTTCATTAGTGACATTAACAATGTTAGAATTTAAGGTTAAAAAATATACTTTACAAAATTAATGGACAAAAAATATATCTTGTATAAAACTTAAAGGATTAAAAGTATAATTTAACCAAATTTTTAATATGCTGTATTAGTTTTGAACTATAAATAATACAGCTTTTTTCTGAAAAAAAATATGAGTAATGAATAAAATAGCTCTATAAAAAGACAGTTAAAAGTGGGCAACGTGCAACGGACAGATTGTCTTTTAAATTTTTGTTGGATGCATGTGTAACGGGCCACTTTAATTTAAACGATGTTCTTTTTTAGGGAGATTCAAATTCACTTCGGGGATCACAAGAATCCTAGGTAGCTTTGACAAAAAAATATTAATAAAAATAGAGTAGTGATGATAATAATAACTTGAGTAAATACCTTATTTGATCCCTGAAAAAAATCACGGACCTCTTTTTGGTCCTTCAGTAAAAATAACTCATCCCGTAATCCCTGTAAAATCCAAAAACCGTCCACGTTAGTCCTTCCAGGTTGAAGTGGACACATGCAGTGAAGTGTTCTAAATGTGGTCAGGGATTACGGGATGAGTTATTTTTACTGAGGGATCAAAAAAGAGTCCGTGATTTTTTTCAGGGACCAAATATAATATTTACTCTAATAATAACTTTGAGAAGATGAAAATGGGCTCACGAGACATTGCCTTCAGCACGTGAAAGATGATCGCAAATTTGAAAAAAAGCTTGAGAAAGAGTCGGCCAACTTCAATTTAGCGCTTCGCTTTTTAAATCAAAAGCTGACTCATTGAGACATGTCCATTGTACCCCTCAAAGGTCGCTATCACAAGTTATATACTCCCTCCTCCAGTCTTAATTATAAGAGTTAGTTGACTTTTTTAGAGAGATTAAGGAAGCTAATTAAATTACTTTAAAGTATTTTTTTTTATTTTTTTCTTCAAACTTATTAGTTTGACTAATAAACTAATATATAGTCTAAGAATATTTAACATATGAAATGATTAAGTAACTTATTTAGCTTCCTTAATCTCTCCAAAGAAAGTCAACTAACTCTTATAATTAGGACAAGAGGTAGTATATTATACCTCCAGGAAAACAGGTCAAATCCGTCAGGTCGGTCTATTTAGGCCTTGAATCTTTAAGGGTTAGTTTAAGATTTTTGTCTTAAGAGTGAAAACAAGTTTAAAAAGACTAGCCTAACAAGGCCTAATTTTGTTTCATAAATATTTTTACTGATTTTGCATTTTTAAACTTATTTTTATCTAAATATCTTATGTTATTTATTCTGTTGACTATTTAGACCTTTTAAGACATATTTATAAAAAAAAATTATTTTTAATTTTGTTAAGTCATCTAATTAATTACTTATAATTGTGGTATGTGGATAATAATTTACCGTCAATTATGACTAAATAATTGTGTTTATTTATTGCATGATGTATGTTATTTAGATCTTAATGTTGACAACATTTATTTATTAAAATAAAAATTTAATTGTTTTAATTTACTAATTATATTTTTTAAAAAAAAAACACAGGAAAAATAGTTAAGATTTAAAAAAAATGGCTTCTAACCTTATACGGCTGGCATTGGCTTGTAAGCTCAGCTCACCGACGGGCCCTGCAAAACTGATGTTTTTGTTAATGAATTATGATCCCACATCTTTTTGAGAACCCAACGAGATGAATAAAATAAGGTCAATAACTTCCAAAAGGACCACGACATTTTTTTAAAGAGGATGATAATTAGTGATTTTAATTATTGACGTGCGATTGAGTTGATCCCAATATATGACCCTATCCATATGGCTCTTATATATATATGATACTATTCCTTTTCTTTTTCGCCCTATATTGCGTTATTCATTCCGAGTTGTTTCATAATTGTTGTGTGACTAACCTCTCTGGTAGTAGCCAAGTATGTCTAGTATGAAAGATATGACATAAAAACAAATTCAATAAAACATAACTTCATTTACATACCATTAATGCTTATTCTCGTATTGTTGGCAAAACAAAATAAAAGGGAAAAAAGAAAAAGCTTATTCTCAGAGTTGTTATCATTTAAGTGCTCCTTTAAATCATATTTATATATTTATTTATATAAATCGAGACAAAATTTATTCCACCTTTACATATTTACTTTACATATATTGTAAATTGTGATTGAAAAAGTTATTTTTAAATGTTTTAATTACCATTTCAAATAAGTTTTGTTCTATTATAGAACACGGACGTCTAGTCGGTAAGTTGGTACGTTGATATTAGATTAATGGGTTCGCTCTGAATGTCTATGTCGTAACACTTAGGAGAACGTGGAATCACTGTATACAAAGTGGCTCGCGTCCAAGGGGTGGGGTGTGTGCCCTAGGGGTGGGGTGTGTGCATAGTAATGACCGTATGTAAATAGTGTAGAGTTAGAACGTATAGACCTTAGGATTTGACATCTGTATTTATAGAGCGTATCTTAGGTTGGATATCGAGGCCATTGCGTGATCTTTGGCCTGAGCACTCTAACTATTATATCGTATCTAAAGATACTCTTTGATTACGGGTGAGTTAGGATCCTCTTTCATAGTAGATAGATCCTGATACGCATAATATCCATTGTCAGACCCTTTTACTATTGGGCCTAATACAGGTCTGTAACAAGTCCTAATTTGCTTTTGGTTAAGTTATTCTTAAGTTTTTATCAAAAAAAAAAAAAAGTTATTCTTAAGCTTTTTACCAAAAAAAAAAAGTTTAATCTCCCCCCAAAGAGAAGGAGTGGCTTCAAACCTTCAATGCTTTATCAAGGGTGGTTATTACCGAAATCTGAACTGTCAATAAATAACGTTTTTTATAGTGATTTTAAAAATTTATTTTAATGGATAAAAAAATTAAACTAAATATGATACATATCCTCAATTGAAAATTATAAATATAAATGGTTGAAAATAATCCATATTAGATTTGACCAACTCCGCATACTACCTCCTATACGTTCTTAATAACCCATCTTTGTTTCAGTAGAATCCTTCAGTAGCATGTTTCGGTCCTCATCCCCATTAATTAGAAAGCGAGCCACCAATTTAAGTACAAGATACTACCCGTTTAACTCGGGTAATTAGATATCCAACCCGAAATTGTAACGACCCGATTGCACGAGCACATCTTATTGCCATGATGAATATCAGAATATATAAGATACTACTAGTTTGGTGCGCTCACTTTTTTCAAGAAAAATAAATACCTTTTGGTTAGTGCATGTTGTCGATGTATTGTTTCACAATACCGATTAGCAATGTTGTGAGCTTTTCAGACTTGATTAACATTGGGGGGAATAACTCACAACATCATTTTCTCTATTTCTATGCCTCTAACAAAAAACGTAATTAAGAGAGAATAAGTTCCTTACCACTTCCTTCCAATAGATGTTGGAGGGTTTTGGTAGGTTTCAAACCTACATATATAAAAATTGTAGGCTTTGGACCATTGTTCGATTTTTTTTTTTTTGGAAAAAGGCCCAGTGGACTGGTCTAGTAACTTGGTAGATACTCAGAATGATGGCCCGCAGCAAGTGAACCATGGGTTTGCTATGGGCCGACCCGGTAACCATTAAAGTGGATCAACACTAGTCTGAACCATGCCCGGATTCCCTGTCCATGTCCTTATAAAGACCATTTGATGCATCGGTTGACTCAAAATTCGCCACGTTATAAAAACTCATTGAAATCTTGACAGTCCATTTGCTTAAAAATATCCTATCCGTTCATTTCTAATTATCCTGTTCCCCTCTTCTTACGCAGCGCTAGTTTCATCGCACTCGCCGTCCCCACTCCGCCGGCGTTTCCCCCTCCGTGGCACTTCCCCATTCGCCGGCTGGTTCCCTCCGAGGTTCTCCTCCCAACTTCTCCGGTATAATCCCTTCGTCGGTTGTTTTCTTCACAGTCTACTGTTCGCGTCTTTTAGGTGTGCACTTATTTGAGATCGAAGTTATTTTTTTTATTATTTTTTTTGAAGTTTCATACCAGAATTTCATGTTTTGACCATTATGCCCTGCTCGCATTCATTTTGACATCCGAGTTCAATCGTATTCAATATCCTGTTTGTTCTTGGTTTGATAGGGTTTCAAATTTGAATGCATCACATTATTTGGGTTATGCAAGTTTTCTTCTTACTGCTGTGACCTCGTCAAGTTAAAGGTTTGATTGATATGGGTGGGGAAAAAAATTAACCCCGTTTAATCCGACACTAGTAAAAACAAAAATGACGTTGAGTTTGCTTCACTACTTTGACTTAATACAATTTTTTAAAATAATAGTAATTTTTTTTCCGTTTAAAATGGGAGTTTTTGTTTTCATTCGCAAGTAATCAAAGTCCTATATGAATGAATCAGGTTATTTTTCCCTTGAAAAGAAAGTGGTAGTACATAGAAGAAGAAGAATAAAAGAGGCAAGCAACATAAATATATATATAAAAAAAGGGGAAAATTGGTGAAATTTTAAAATTGAGCAATTACAAACTATTTTCTCTGATTTTAATTATAAGAACATTTTTATAGTGCAATTGTACTATAAAAATTGGCCATCATGTTTGAATTTAAAAAAAAAAAAAGAGAAACTTCACACGGAAACACATGTTTGGGATTAACACGCAATGTCATGCGTACTATTCAACTTCGATATTGTTGTCGGTCGGCGTATATTTAAGACCAACAACAAATAAATTATGGTTTGCTCGACGTATGCATGAGTTTAATTTGTCCTTCGTTCATGCATGTGCATGTGTGGTGGATGTTCTCACAGAAAATATCTTAGCACTCCATGAAAGATCGACATTTTTTTTAGAAATGAAGGAAGTGGAATGAATTATTTAATCATATGATATATTATATATGATTAAATTATATATTAGTTTAATCAATCTAACAAATTAGTTTTTTACAAAAATAATAAATATGAATTTAAAGTAATTTAATGAGTTATTTTTTTTTAAAAAAAGAAAAAAGTCATCTGAGTCATATATTTTGGATGGAAGGTAGTATTAATTTGTTTTTCTTATATGATCGTTTTTTCAGAAGTAGAAAAAATAGAAATGATTATATTGGAAAGATTAATTCAATTGAAACTCGAAATTTGGTTTTGAGCTTGTGACTTTGAAGCTCCTCATCATCTTGAATTGCTTCGCCACTTGCGTTTGAATTTTGTGCTCTAATTATTTTTTGTTCTCAAACAAATATATGATACTTCCTTGACTACTGTTTTTAATGTTAGACTACAATAGTTATCTTCTTTAATTTCCTTATTTTTCTTCCTCATTGATTATTTTATTGAGAGAGAATCAATAGAACTAAATTAAGAAAAGATTGATAAATATAAAAAATGTGTCTTATATTTAGGAGCGGGAGAAGTATATATTATTGCTGACTAATTCAAATTTAAACAATGATAGGTCCTAAATGAAAATAATTCGAACCCATAAATTTATTTAGAGGGGATCGAGTTGAGTTGATTTTCTTTTAAATTCTGGTTTCCGTGCAAATTTTCAATTCTTAATGACCACTTTCTAGTTTACTCACACCGTCCTACTTCTATTATTATGAAACTAAAATAAAATGACTCGTGTATTTCATGCTAGCTATGCATCAATAGATCCGCAATTAGATAGGTATTTGTTTAACTAAAACAGACACAAATGTATATATATATTTCTAATTATAGTGAGATATGGTTAGGTACATGTCTTACAATAAAGATTGGAGGAAGTATATATATGTCAGATAAAAACGAAACGAACAAATAATAATAATAATCAATCAAGTTTTATACGCAAGAAGGATTACCTATTTTGGAGAATTAGTTATATAATACAAACAGAACTGTCTAATTCAAATACAAGCCCGTGCCTTTTCCAATAAAAGCTTCAGGCATTTTCGCTTGACGCTTGTTATTACATCCTGAAAAATTAATCATATGTACGTATAATACATAAATACTATAATACTCCCACTGATCAAGGAGCTTCTCTCTCGGTGAGAGTTTCCTCCTCTGCGTGTTTTGCGCTGAGGTCCCCCCTCCTTTGTGAGTCCCATTCGGCCACTGCGTCTTAGTGGTGCCGGATCCTTCCCTTCCCCCCCCCCCCCCCCACCCCCTCCTCTCCTTTTCTTTTGTTTCTCCTTTCTCTGCTGTCTCTTTCACGGTGTGGTTCTAGTGGTGATTGTCTGGGTGCATTTGTTCTATGGAGGTTGGACAAAGTAGTTGTATTGGTGGTCCAAAACAGGTACTGCTGGACCTGGATCAACCTGAGGAAAATTATGGTGGGGCCTTGGTGGGTAAGGTTGAAGCGAATAAAAAGCTGAATATTCCAACCGTTATCTCCTTGATCAGGAAAGGATGGCGTTTGGAGGATGATCTTGAGGTTCATGTGATGGACAAAGCTCGGTTAATCTTCCTGTTTCGTTTTAATAAAGGTGACGATTATGCAAGGATCCTCAAAGGAAGGCCTTGGTCTGTTTTAGGTCATTTTTTGAACCTTCAGATATGGGATGACTACATGGTTTTGGAAGACGTAGACTTTAGCCAAACCCCCTTCTGGCTACAATTCCATGGTCTTCCGCTTGAAGCTTTTAATGGCTCAAATGCTCAGAAGCTTGGAGAGGCGGTTGGGAGACCGGTAATGTATGAGCAACCAAAAATGGAGGGGAAGCTAACACGAAGTTTTGTGAGAGTGTGAACTCTCCTTCACATGAATACTCCCCTTACGGCGGGTTTTTGGGTTCCAAGAAAGACTAACAAACTAGCGTGGGTCTCTGTCAAGTATGAACGCCTGCAGAGTCTATGTTACAATTGTGGTTGCTTAGGCCATGACAGTCGCGGTTGTAGAGAGTTCCCGTCTTCGAAAGGTACTGGAGTTACCCGTGAGTTTGGCAATGGTTTGGGTACCCAGGCGTTGTCTACTTTCGAGGATATCTTAGAAGTTTGTCAGGAGGGGTGGCCTGAGTTTGTGTTGGCAAAGAGTAATCCACAGAGCTCTTTCCATGGAAGGTCTTCGGCTGGTGGGAACGATAATCAGGCTGCAATGGAGCTTCCCTATTGTTCGGTGCCCAACGTGAATTGTTTGTCTGTGAGTCAGAGGGATGGCAAAAAACCATCTCAGCATCAGGACCTTGGGATACCACTGGTTTTGGATTCGGCTGTAATTCCGGCGACTTTTCCCTCACCATGGCGGAGTGCAGCGGCGGTGGGTGATGGAAGTTTTTCCGGCAGGAATTCTCCTAGGGGTCATCACCCTCCAACGGTCCCCTCTGACCGAGGTGATGCAACAGGTCCTGCAAAAAGTCAGTCAACGCCGAAAGGAAAAGGTGTGATGGTGACCGGAGATGCTAGGGATGACGTTGGAGGGAGCTTGCTTTGCCAGCTAGGAGAAAAGGATCGTGCTATTGTGGATCAGCTGTTGGAGCTTGGGCCTTTTTCTTTGGGCCGTGTTAACGTTCTGGGCATTGGCAACATGAAGCATTCGGCTAAGGAGAATTCTGGGTTGGTGGGGGAATCGCTGGACCGTGGGCCTTCATTTTTGGACCGCCAGTTTGGTAAGGATAAATTGGATAATTTTGATTTAAATTGTGGGTCTGATGTTTTTTTGCAGGATGGTTTTTCTTCCATGTGTCCTAGTGAAGGGATCTCTCTGGAGGGTGTTATGATTCAACCAGGGGTCTCTTTTTCCCAACAGCTTCCGAGTCCCCCAATCTCGCCAATCAAGGAGGAAATTACTAAAGGGGATTTTGAACAGCTGGATATTCAGTCAAATAGTCTTCCTTACAAGGTTGAATTTCCGGAGGAGGAGCAAACGAATCAATCTATTGTTCCACTTGTTGGGCTTTCTCCAATTTTGGTGGTGACTCTTGGTTTGAAGAATATTAATCTTAAACGTCCATATGAGGAAGATGTGGAGGTATCCAAGAGTAAAAAGTGCAAATGTTTACTGGATGACTTTGAGGGGGGACCTACTAACGGAAAAGACCAAGTGGCTCCACTTCAAAATAAGAAAAAGGGGAATTTTTGATCAGTCAAAAAGCTGCTTCGTCGCCCAAATTGTAGTTTTGGCCAAGCTCGGTTGGCCAGATCTGTTGCCTCTGATGATGATTACTCCCCGAAGGGGGTGATGGATGAGGATAATATCTGTATGATGGAGGATGATCAATTGTCTCTTCATAACGCCGGTGGTTGGATGGGACCAACCACCGGTTAGCCATGAATCTTTTAGCTTGGAACTGTCAAGGTTTGGGGGCTGCCTTGACAGCCAGAAATTTGAAGGAAGAATGCTTCCGGAAAAAACCCCATTTAGTCTTTTTAATGGAGACTAAACAAAAGGCGCGGTACGTAAGAAAATTAAGGCGTAGATGTGGTTTCAATGAAGAATGGATGGTTGACCCAGTAGGAAGGAGTGGTGGCCTGGCTCTATGGTGGTCCGATGCGCTCATTGTCAATATTCTGTTCTCAACAGCAAATATTATCCACACGAGTGTGATGTCTCCTGATTTTCCCTCTCCATCATATATTACCTTTATTTATGGCCCCAATGATGACAAAGATAGAATGTTGTGTTGGCACGAGGTCCGGAGAATTAGCAACAACATCAGGTCTTCCTGGTTATGCCTGGGTGATTTTAATGATATCCTATCTCAAGATGAGAAGCGTGGTGGTATTCCGAGGGCTTGGAGGAGGATTCTCAACTTTAAATGTTTTGTGGATGAATGTCAATTAGAAGACTTGGGCTACAATGGTCCCTGTTTCACCTGGTGTAATAATCGGGATAGTCCGGATACCATTCATGAGCGTATTGATAGAGCGTTAGGTAATCTGCAATTGAGAGAAGAGTTTCCTACTCTCCAGGTATTTCATGTTGATCCGGCGAGGACCTCGGACCATCATTTGATCTTTATCCAGTGCCAGTATGAGAAATTCAAGAATAAGCGGCCTTTTCGCTTTGAAGCTGCTTGGGCCTCTCATGCTCAGTTTCCCGACCTTATCAAACAAAGTTGGCAGGTCCATTCTGGGCAGAGTTCTGGGCAGAATGTCTCATCTATGGAGTCTTTCCAATGCAATTTAAGGAAGTGCCGATTGAATCTAACTTCGTGGAGCAAGAAGGTATTCCCTAATAGTGCTAAGCGCATTGATCTTTTGAAGGCCCAACTAGCGGGGTTGACGCTTAGGGACCGATCCGCGGAAGTATCTAGAGAGATTCTGGAGGTAAGAGCTGAGATGGATAGATTACTAGAGCTTGAAGAGCAGTATTGGTGGCAGCGATCTCGGATCAGTTGGCTGGCGGCTGGTGACAAAAATTCACGCTTCTTTCATGTCTCTACTATCAAAAGAAGACAAAGGAATATAATTTCGTGCATCAAGGATGATGGGGGTAATTGGTTAATGGAGAAGGATGCTATCTCACAGAATATTGCAAGCTTTTTTCAGAATCTCTTCACATCCTCTGGCTCGAACTCAATGGATGCTGTGTTAAACTATATTGATCCTAAAGTATCTGAGGAGATGAATCACGACCTAATGGTACCAGTGTCTAGGGAGGAAATTAAAGCTGCAGCATTTAGTCTTGGGAGCTCGAAGGCGCCAGGACCTGACGGTTTTCCGGGTAAATTTTATCATTCTGTGTGGTCTGATATTGCTGACTCTGTGTGTTCCATGGTCACTGAGTTTTTTGCAGGGCACTCTATTTTAGATGGTATTAATATGACTAACATCACATTGATTCCTAAGATCCATAAGCCGGAGCATGTTTCTCAGTTTCGTCCTATTGGCCTTTGTAACTTTTCTTATAAAATTATTTCTAAAATTATGGCAAATAGGATGCGACCTTTGCTAAATGCATGCATTTCCCAAAACCAGAATGCTTTTGTGCCGGGTCGTTGTATTCATGATAATATCATTATTGCGCATGAGGTTTATCACTATCTTCGTCGTAAGTACTCTAGTGGTAGGTATGAATTCGCCCTTAAGATGGATATGAGTAAGGCATATGATAGGGTTGAATGGGACTTCCTTGAAAACGTCTTATTAAGATTTGGTTTCTGTCCTAAGTGGGTATCTCTAATTATGAAGTGTGTGCGTTCTGTTAGCTTAAATATCTGTTTATCTGGTGAAAATATTGGCTCCTTCACACCGACCAGAGGTATCCGCCAAGGAGACCCCCTTTCTCCATATCTCTTTATTCTTGTTGCTGAGGTTCTCTCAATTCTGATCGGTAAGAATTAGATAGACAACCGGTTGGTGGGTATTAAATTGAGTAAAGGGTGTCCAGTCCTTACCCATAGTTTTTTTGCGGATGATGCCCTCTTATACATGCATGCTACTCATAGAAATTGTACTTGTTTAGCTAATATTCTGGATTTGTATTGTGCAGCCTCTGGTCAGGTAATTAATCTAGACAAATCTAGCATTTTTTTCTCCTCTAACAGTCCTGTTGCAGTTAGATGTATGGTGGGTGAGACACTGCACATTCCTGCTACAGACGATCCGGGTGCATACCTTGGCATTCCTAGCATTTGGGGGAAAACTAAGAACCAGGCCCTGGCATATATCAGAGAACGAATAGCGAATAAAATCAAGGGATGGAATCATACCCTCCTCTCTTTCTCTGGGCGGGAAGTTATGATCAAAGCGGTTCTCCAGGCAATCCCTATATATCCGATGAACTGTTTCAGATTTCCCATTAAGTCTTGCAAGGAGATAAATAGCCTTATAGCTAATTTTTGGTGGGAAGGAAATGCCTTTGGAGGCAAGACCCATTGGAAATCATGGGCCGCTATGACCAGTAGTAAGTGTTCAGGTGGTATGGGCTTTCGGGATCTGCTGATGATGAATGATGCCCTCTTGGCTAAGACGGCATGGAGACTACTGCAAAGGCCTACTGATCTTTGGGCTAGGGTGATAAAAAGTGTGTACTTCCCTGATGATGAGTTCCTAGACGCGGAAACTGGGTATAAAGCATCTTGGTGCTGGGCGAGTATCTTACATGGCAGAGATGTTCTCAGGAAGGATCTTAGATGGGACATTAGAGACGGTTCGGCTATCAGGATTTGGGGCGATCCGTGGGTTCCTGGAGCTATTTTCCCGGCAAGAACTCGATCTACTGATATCCCAATCATTGCAGAGGGTAGAGTTTGTGACCTGATAGTTGATGGGCAATGGAATCTTTCGCCGATTATTCAGTACATCTCATCCGAAGTCAAGGAGGCTATATATAAAATCCCGATCCCCTCTAATGGTTTGGAAGACAAATTGGTTTGGACTAATGCTAGGGATGGAGTTTATACAGTTAAATTAGGTTACCGGCGCCGGAAAGAAGAGAATCCCGTTAACGTGGATCGTGCTGGTTCTTCGACAATAATTCACTCCCGGTGTTGGAATTTAATTTGGAAGATTAAAGTAATCCCGCGGGTCCAGCAATTTATATGGAGGCTCTTGAGTGATGCGGTGGCCACCAACTATGCCCTGGTGCGTCGGAGAAGGTCCAGAAATAGCCTTTGCCCAATTTGCTCGAACTCAGATGAGACTATTGAACATCTGTTCTTCCACTGTCCATGGACCCGTTGTGTATGGTTTGGGTGCTCGCTTGGTGCTAAAACTAGTGTCTCCTCAGTTGCAAATTTCAAGGGATGGTGGATGATGATGATAGATTCACCCCTATTGAGTAAACAGGATTTTGCTCTAATTTGCTGGCTTCTGTGGTATATCTGGAAGGCTAGAAATGAAATGAATTTTGATCATATAAAACCAAATCCTAGTACTGTTATTGAATTGGCTCAAAGAAGTAATTGGGAATTTTGGGCTAATGGTGTTGTGCGGGGTGTGGATCCTTTAGAGTCGAGGGGCTGTGATAGTCCTGGCGCTAAATGGTTCCCTCCGGCACTGGATAGTCTTAAAATTAATTGTAATGGAGCCTTTTCTTCCAGGTCTGAGAATGCTGCTGTGGGGATAATCTGTCGGGATTCTTCTGGCTTTTTCAGATGGGGTTTTGTGGACAAGGTCAAATCTATTTCGGCCTTTATGACTGAAGCCTTAGCTCTTAAAAGGGCCCTGCTGCTGGCTCTTGACTTGGGCCATAATAAAGTGGTCTTTGAATCGGATTGTCTTTCCTTGATTTCTTGTGTCGAGTCCAAGTCACCGGCCTTGTATGATTGGCAGTGTAGAAGTATTATTCATGATATTATTGGTCTTCTGGCTTCCGGAGTTGGGTTTTCCCTGTCTTTTGCCCCGAGAGGGGCCAACGGTGCTGCAGATCTCATGGCAGCGGATGCTTATAAAGGGGTGTGCCCTATTGGGTGGGTTTCCAGACCAACACCTGCTTTGTTATCTCTTCTAACTTTAGAGGCTAAGAAGATTAATGCGGGAGTGGATTGTACTTCACCTTCCTATCCGGCTTGGGATGGTGGCTAGCTGTATTATCCTTAGTTTCTTTTGTATCACAGTAGTTGTTGCTAGTTGCTGTTTATTGTTCTTGTTTTTATCCTTATTATGGGTGTGTTTGTTTTATGTCAGCTGTTTGTATTGACAGTTATTTAATGAATAGAATCTCCTTTTGACCCAAAAAAAAAAAACCGGACCAATCGCGTTGACCCAGTCACCTTATCCGGTATGGATGAGCAGAAAAATTGGAAGAAGAGTGACCCGATCTAATCCGGGATAGACAGGCCTAACTTGGGGTAGATGATTGGTTGGTTTGGTTGACCTGAAGTCACTTTTATTTTTCTAATTAAAAATTGCCCAAAAAATGCATGAAATGCAATAACTTCAAGAAGAAAGATGTCTACCAAGAACAAGAAGAAATGAGAGGGGGGAAAATGAAAATAGAAAAGGAAATGAAAAGAATATTGATAAAATATAAAAATATGCATTTTCCTGGGTCTTTTTTATTAGATTCAAATTTTTAAATTGGTTTGATATTTTTATATTGATTATCTATGAATATATTACTATAAATCTATAGCATATGCTCCATTTGGTCCTAAATATAGGACAAAATTTATAGTTAAAAAATAATTTAAACATATTTAAATTTGAATCAACAATATGACAATCAATTTTGATTTTTATAGTAAACAATTATAAACATAAGTGAAACTATATAAAATATAATTAATAAAATAAATCCAAGTATATAGTAAAATATTTGATTTAACATAATGAATTTAAACCATAATTCTTAAACTTTGTCCTATACTTAGGGTCAAAGGTAGTTCTATATAATATATACGTATTCTTAGTAGGTACTTTTATATATTTTATTTATCACCAGTATCACCTACTAATTCTTAAACCATAGCCTCAGCTCGTTCATTGACTGGTTTGATTTTTACTAGCTACGTTGGTTTTAAGAGGTGTAAATATATATATATATATATATATATATATATATATATTTCATATATGCCTATATTTAATAAGTAGTGTAGTGAGGGAGAATAGAAATTAACATGATGTTAGAGGTTATTGTTTTTAGCATGCCTATATATATATATATAAATTTTACTTTTTTTATCTGCCCACCTATTCCTATATTTCATATGAATGTACAATTTTGCCTTTCATTTATTATAGTCTAGCTTTTGTTTTCCTAGCTAGGGTATAATATTATATTAAATACAAGTAAACTTGAAAAGTTACTAAATTTTAAGGCAAAGTTAATAAGATTTAATGGTCTTGAGCAAAAAAAAAAAAAAAGATTTAATGGTGAATAAGACGTTCGAGATAGTAAATAGTCCACGTCTAGTCTAGAGAACACAAGTTATCTCACGAAGCACACACTCTTTGAAAAAGGGCAAAACCCTTTGTTATTTTCTAAGCTTTTTATTTTTTATTTTTATTTTTTTGCAGTAAAACATATTGTAAGTGTCATATATATAGACAAGAACTGAGAATTACTTGGGATCTGGGGAGTAGTTCATTTATTAGAAAATTTACTAATAAATGCAGTAATGAAATGTCAAAATATTGAAGGCTCTTAATTCAAACAAATATCATCTTCGAGAAATCATCAACCCTACGGAAACCCTCTGAATAAAAAGTCTCCAAATAAATCTCTCTGCCAATTTTTGTTTTTTTGTTTCTCCCAGGGAAATGTCTTCACAATCTCATTATAAAAAGCCTTCGACCCTTCTTTCCTTTTAACATTTCAAACCAACATACATATATAGCAAACATGGCCTCTTTCTCGTCGTCATCTCTTTCCTTTTTGCCCTCCGCCATTAATGTCTCTTCTTCTTCTACTACTTATTCATTGTCTCCAATATTCTCTCATCCACGTCGAGCCTCCAGAAATACCAAACCAAAACGCTATCATGTTTCCAAAATCTCATGCAAAGCCATGCATAGTGATGATGACCCTGGAAACCCTAAAAACATATCCCAAGAAAAAGATCAACAACTTCTTCATGTTCTAGCTAATAGGAGAAATGTTGTCCTTGGCCTAGGAGGACTTTATAGTGCCGCTGCCGCTAACCCATTTGCCTTCGCTGCTCCGGTGTCCCCGCCAGATTTGACCACCTGCGGCCCGCCGGATTTACCATCCGGTGCAAAACCAACCAATTGTTGCCCGCCAAATTCCTCAAAAATCATAGACTTCAAGTTCCCTTCCTCTAACCAACCCCTTAGGGTTAGACCGGCCGCTCACTTGGTCACCGCCGACCACTTAGCAAAGTACAAGAAAGCCACTGAGCTCATGAAAGCCCTACCGGCCGACGACCCACGTAGCTTTACACAACAAGCTAACATCCATTGTGCTTATTGTGACGGTGCTTATCACCAAGCAGGGTTTCCTGATCTCGATCTTCAAGTTCATAATTCTTGGCTCTTCTTTCCCTTTCATCGTTGGTACCTTTATTTCCATGAGAGAATCTTGGGAAGTTTGATCGGAGATCCTAGTTTTACGTTGCCGTTCTGGAATTGGGATTCTCCCGCGGGCATGCAGATTCCAGCGATTTACACAGATTCTGCTTCATCTCTGTATGATGCTCTTCGTAGTGCTAAACACCAACCTCCCACAATCACTGACCTTGACTTTAATATCGACGATGATGCTTCTTCCAGTAATAACGATCGTACAGTCGTGTCCAGTAATCTCACCATCATGTATAGGCAAATGGTCTCCAACGCCAAAACTCCAACGTAAGTAAAATTTAATTTTTCAAATGTTTTGAAAATATATGCTGGATCTCATGCTAAATACTATATATCTGGTTAATTTAAGAGTCAGTTGGCTAATTCATGGATTAATGAAGATAAATAAATTATTTTATATATTTATATCTATAGTTTTTTCTCTAAACTAACATGTGTGAATTATAAAATGATATATATATATATATATTTTAGAGGGATAAAGTAACATTAATTAACTCATAATCATGAATGAGGGTAAAATTGAAAATTCACTTCATAATCATTGAGCTTACTACCTCTCATTGGTATGTGTGATTTGGTCAAAGGGGACTTATAAATGAGACCAAATTTTTTTAGTCAAAAGAGACTTATAAATAGGATTAGAGTGGTATATAGACAAGAACTGAGAATTACTTGGGATCTGGGGAGTAGTTCATTTATAAGAAAATTTATTAATAAATGCAGTAATGAAATGTCAAAATATTGAAGGCTCTTAATTCAAACAAATATCATCTTCAAGAAATCATCAACCCTACGGAAACCCTCTGAATAAAAAGTCTCCAAATAAATTTCTCTGCCAATTTTTGTTTTTCCCAGGGAAATGTCTTCACAATCTCATTATAAAAAGCCTTCGACCCTTCTTTCCTTTTAACGTTTCAAACTAACATACATATATAGCAAACATGGCCTCTTTGACTTTAGTCCAATTTATTTAATTTTTTTTAATAAATAACCATCAATCATGCTAAATGCTTCGTTGTCGTTAATGTAAGAGTCGGTTGACTAATTTAGAGATTAATAAAACTAAATAAATTATTTTTAGATATTTATATTTATAATTTTTCTCTAATATGTCTGACTTATAAAATGATATATAATTTAGTGATACATATACATATTTCAAAGAGATAAAGTAACATTAACTCTATAAATTATTTAGCCTATTTAATCTTCCCAAATTGATCAGCTAACTCTTTCATTAAGAATCAAAGGTAATATATTTTTTTAATAAAATAAAAAAGTTCAATAGAGGATATTTTGTGACAACAATTATTTGTCATTTCTGAACTTATTATTACACACACGCTGCTTTGTGAGGTTGTTTTGTGATTATATTCCTTCTCATGGTATTTTTTCATATTTCTTGTACTTATTTTAATTTTGATATATAGACTATTCTTGGGGAGTGCCTATCGAGCCGGAGATGACCCGGACCCCGGTGCTGGCTCGATCGAGAACATACCTCACGGTCCGGTCCACCTATGGACCGGCGACAACACCCAGCCTAACTTCGAAGACATGGGAACCTTTTACTCAGCAGCCAGAGACCCCATCTTCTTCTGTCACCATTCCAACGTCGACAGAATGTGGAGCATATGGAAAACCCTGGGAGGCAATAATAAGAGAAGAGACATATCCGACCCAGACTGGTTAAACTCCGGCTTCCTCTTCTACGACGAGAACAACAATCTCGTACGCGTCAAAGTCAAAGATTGCCTCGACACAACAAAACTCGGCTACGTCTTCCAAGACGTCGACATTCCATGGCTCAAATCTAAGCCCACGCCGAGTCGTAAATCTTCGAAACCTCGAAAGTTGGCACTAGTTCCTCAACTTTTCGGTGTGGGAGCAGCTCAAGCAGCTGAGACTTCATCAAAAACAGTGAAATTCCCTGTGGTTCTGGACTCTACAGTCAGTACAGTTGTCAAGAGGCCGAAGAAGGGAAGGAGTAAGAAGGAGAAGGAAGAGAAAGAGGAGGTTTTGGTGATTGAAGGGATTGAGTTTGAGAGAAATGATGCTGTGAAGTTTGATGTTTTTGTGAATGATGAAGATGATAAGGTTGTAAGGCCAGATAATACAGAGTTTGCAGGAAGTTTTGTGAGTGTGCCTCACACGCACAAGCACAAGAACAAGAAGGTTATTACATATTTGAGGTTAGGGTTGAGTGATTTGTTGGAGGATTTAGAAGCCGAGGACGATGATAGTGTTCGTGTGACTTTGGTTCCGAGGTATGGGAAAGGTCTTGTCACTATCAGAGGTATCAAGATTGAGCTTATTGCAGACTGAGAATTTTCACAAGTTCATTTTCGTTACCCGGAAACCTTTTTTTTTTTTTTTTTTTAAAGAAGCTCCTAATAAGTGAAAAGTCGTAGATTCGATCACGTTTGTAACTTGAAAGTGATGGGGCTTATCTAAGCTTTGGAATATATCTTCTAATCTAATTAATTTTTGTCTCTACTCGTCATCTTTGTTTTTTTTTCCAAAAGCAGAAATAGAGTGATTATATTGGAGAAACCTAACCCAATTGAATAAGGAACTTGGGTCTGAGTTTTAAACGACATTTTCTGATTTTATCGTATTAGGACTTTGGAGCACCCATCATCTTGAATTGCTTCCCCGCTTGCGTTTGAGTTTTATGCTCTAATTTTTTCCCAAACAAATATATGGTATTTATTTGTACTACTACAGTACTACTTACTAGTTCAAATTTAAACATTAATAGGTCCTAATAAATGAAAACAATTCGAACCCTTAATTTTTTTGGGTGAATTATTCGAACCCATAATATAAATTTATTTAGAGGCAATTGAGTTGATTTTATTTTGACTGATATTTAGTGGTTTTTATCTTTTAATTTTTTGGGTTACATGTAATTTTTCCACTTAATGGCCCCTTTCTAGTTTAGTCGGTTCAAACCCCTCCTCTTCCTTTCACATCCTCTTTTTTCTTTTCTAATCATAAGATTAGAAAAGATCAAATGTTATTTTTATTTTATTTATTATAGTATTGAATTATTCATATTAAAATTTAGTGATTTGTATTTATTTAAATATTTTTATTTTTATAATTGAACATTTCAATAATAATTTTATAAAATATTAAATCTAAATGTAACACCCCACTGTTCTGAGCCCATAGTAGAGTGACATCATCTCCTATCATGCATTAGATGTATTTTTTAATAAAGAATTTAAATCACTGGACCAAGTTTGATCCTGAAAATGAAAGTCTTTTTATAAAGAGTTCAAAATATTATTATGGTTCGAATGGGCTTTTCTGAAAGAGGTTGGATATTGTCACTACCATATTATGTCACTACCATTTTACTACCATTTTTTCACCATCAGATCTATTATTTGATCCAAGGGTCTTGATTTAACCTACTCAAAACCTTCTTCCTTCTCCACATTTCTCTCTCTTTCTCTTCCGTTCTCTTGATCACAGCCAAGAGTCACCGCCATCCCTCCCCGTCCTCTGCGCCCCTCTTCATCACTCCACCGTCCCTCTTACCACCCCACCCACTTCCCCACTCCCTCTTAGCTAGGGTTTCTTCCTCTTAGGGTTTTCAAGATTTCTCCCAAACGAAAGTACGGAATACAGCATAGGTCTCTCTCCTTCACGTCCTCTCCTTCACCATCATATCTATATATATATATGTAAAACTCGAATTGTTTGAATTGCTTAGGCGAAGCAACTAGAGAGTAGTTGAAGTTTCAATTTGCCACAGGATTTTCAGAAAGTGCAATGGAAACTAGAGACTGATAAGGACGGGAGAAAATCCCCGCTCACGCACCGTCAGTTGAATTCTGTTCTTTAATTATATTGCAACTTAATAATTCGGGCAAAAAAAAAAAATTGCAACTTAATTGCATGATCCTTTGCATCATGGTGGAAGAATGAAAGAAGAGGGACGTTTGACTAATTTGAGTTAATTTTGTTGATTTCCAATTGTGGCGCCATTGATTATTTAGAGAATGAAAGAAGAGGGGGAGGGACGGTGGCGATTCCTGGCGGCGATAGAGAGAACGGAAGAGAAAGAGAGAGAAATGTGGAAAAAGAAGAATGTTTTAAGTAGGTTAAATCAGGACCGTCGGATCAAATAATAGATCTGATGGTGAGAAAATGTAGTGAAATGGTAGTGGCATAATATAGTAGTGACAATATCCTACCTCTTTCTGAAATATTTAAAACATTTGAAAACATTTTATCAGTGGTTCAAACTTATCATTAAAAATGCATCATTCTTGAAACCTTGTTAGGTTTTATCAGAGTATATATTTCTTTATTTCTCCAATTAACCTAGTGCTATACTAAATCATTCACCACGTTTTGGGGCTTGTTAATTGTATACTTGCCTGTCCCTACAGCAATAGTTAGCAACATATATATATCTTGTCTACTTCGATGTAATCATATGTATCTAATTAAATATATATATCTTAGTAGCCATACATGGCTATCTCAAAATATTATCTAAGTCATAAGGAAATAGTAAAATCTATATACAAAAGTGAAACTAAGTGTTTCATCTGCATCATCAACACCACCTTCTTTTCAAGATTAAGCAGTAACTACGCTCTTGCTTCTTCCTCCTTCCTATTAGACTGCCCACGACTTGAATATTAGGAAGGTTCTAAGATTCAGATATCAGAGTAACATGTTAATCTCAATTTTTTTTTGGTCAAAGAAGATACCATTAAATTAAACTTCAAATAAAGTACCATTACAAGGGGAGGAAACTAAAAAGCAACCAGAAAAGCCAAACGACAAAGATACCAAAAGGCAAAATGCCACAACAAAGAAAAACAACTACAATGGAAAAAGAACAACAAAGTGCAGAAACAACGAAAAAACATACTATCCACCATCCAAATCAGAATGCAAAGGCGAGGGATTATCAACATCATCACCAGCCTTCTGAGCCTCCAGGGTTAGAAGAGATAACAAAGCAGGTGTTGGTTGCGAAACCCACCCAATAGGGTACACCCCTTTATAAGCATCAGCTGCTAGGAGATCCGCAGCACGGTTGCCCCCTCTCGGGGAAAAGAACAAGGAAAACCCAACCCTAGAAGACAGAAGACAAATAATATCCAAGATAATACCTCTACATTTCCAATCATACAAGTCCGGTGACTTGGCCTCAACACAAGAAAGCAAGGATAGGCAATCTGTTTCAAAGATCACCTTATCATGACCCAGGTCCAAAGCCAGGAGTAAAGCCTTTCTCAGCTCTAAGGCTTCAGTCATGAAGGCAGATATGGACTTGACTTTATCCACAAAACCCCATTTAAAAAAGCCAGCAAAGTCTCGGCAAATTACCCCAATAGAAGCATCCTTCTCAAGAGAGGAAAAGGCTTCATCACAATTGATTTTCAGGTTACCATATGTTGGGGGAGACCATCTAGTGCCAGGACTATCACAGCCCCTCGACATCGGAGGGTCCCTCACCCCTTTAACACAGTTAGTCCAGAAATCAAAATTACTTCTTCGAGCCAATTCAATAACATTACCTGGATTTGGCTTTCTATGTTCAAAGGTCATTTCATTCCGAGCCTTCCAGATAAACCACAAAAGCCAGCAAATCAGAGAAAGATCATTCTTACTTAATAGGGGGTAGTGGTCAATGAGATCCACCATGCGTTGAAGTTGGAGATGCTGGAGACATCTAGTCTAGCACCTAGGGAACAGCCAAACCATATGCATCGAGTCCAGGGCAATGGAAAAAGACATGCTCAATAGTCTCCTTGGTCTCTACACATACTGGACATAGATAATCTGGGGACCTCTTTCGCCGAAACAGTGCAGCTTTGGTGGCAATTGCATTACTCAGGAGCCGCCATATGAACTGTTGTACACATGGGATTACTTTTATCTTCCAAATCGACTTCCAGCATGAAGTGTGGAGGACAACCGACGACCCAGCCTTATCCACTTTAACAGAATTCTCGTCTTTCTGGCACTGGTAACCCAGCTTTACCGTATACACTCCATTCTTGGCATTAGTCCACACCAACTTGTCTTCTAGCCCATTGGAAGGGATAGGGATTTGATATATTGCCTCTTTGACTGCAGGAGATACATAATGATTAATAGGAGAAATGTCCCACTGTCCATCAACAATCAGATCACAAACCCTCCCCTCTGCAATAATCGGGACATCAGTAGTTCGTGGTCTCATCGGGAAAACGCCTCCTGGAACCCATGGATCACCCCATATTCTGATAGCAGTACCATCACCAATATCCCACTTAAGGTCTTTTTTGAGAACATCTCTGCCATCTAGGATGCTAGACCAGCACCATGATGCCTTGTAGCCTATCTCCGCATTAATAAAAGCTTGATAAGGGAAATACACACTTTTAAGCACCCTAGCCCAAAGATCATTAGGCCTCTGCATAAGTCTCCATGCCGTCTTAGCCAGGAGGGCATGATTCATCATTGAAAGGTCCCTAAATCCCATACCATCGGTACTCTTACTACTGGTCATAGTTTACCAAGCTTTCCAATGAGTCTTGCCTCCAAAGGCATTACCATCCCACCAGAAGTTAGCTATAAGGCGATTGATTTCCTTGCAAGTTTTAATGGGGAATCTGAAGCAGTTCATCGGATAGATTGGAATTGCTTGGATTACCGCTTTGATCATAACTTCTCGACCAGCAAAAGATAGGAGGGATTGACACCATCCATGGATTTTACTCGCTACTCGCTCTCTGATGTAAGCCAAAGCTTGGATCTTTGTTTTCCCCCAGACGCTTGGAATGCCAAGATAAGTTCCCGGATCCTCCGTGACTGGAATTTTCAATAAACTGCTCACCATACTTATCACTGCAGGAGGAGTGTTAGAAGAGAAGAAAATACTGGATTTATCTAGATTAATGACCTGACCAGAGGCAGCACAATACAAATCCAGAATATGAGCCAAATACGTACAATTCCTATGACTAGCATGCATGTATAACAGGGCATCATCAGCAAAAAAACTGAGTGAGAACTAGACACCCATTACTCAATTTAATACTTCTAAGCCGCCTGTCAAACTGGCTCTTACTTATCATGATTGAAAGAACCTCTGCTACCATAATAAACAGATATGGCGAGAGGGGATCTCCCTGGCGAATACCTCTACTAGGAATAAACGATTTCACATTTTCACCAGATAAACAGATATTTAAGCTCACTGAACGCACACATAACAAGAGACACCCACTCCGCACAAAAACCAAATCGTAATAAGACGTTCTCGATGAAGTCCCACTCAACTCGATCATATGCCTTACTCATATCCATTTTAAGAGAGAATTCATACTTACCTCCTGTTTTTTTTCGGCGCAGGTAATGGTAAACCTCATGCGCTATAATGATATTATCATGAATGAAGCGGCCAAGTACAAAAGCGCTCTGATTTTGGGAGATACAGACATCAAGCAAAGGTCGCATCCGATTGGCCATAATTTTTGAGATAATTTTATAAGAGAAGTTACATAGGCCAATAGGACGAAAATGTGAAACATGTTCCGGTTTATGAATCTTGGGGATAAGAGTAATGTTAGTCATATTAATCCCCTCTAAAATAGAGTGACCTGCAAAAAAATCATTGACCATAGAACACACAGAATCATCAATTTCAGACCACGTAGAATGATAAAATTTACCAGAGAAACCGTCAGGTCCCGGCGCCTTTGAACTCCCAAGACTGAACGCTGCTGATTTACTTTCCTCCCTTGAAACAGGTAGCATAAGACGTTGATTCATATCCTCAGAAATTTTGGGATTGATATAACTCAAAACGGCGTCCATTGAGTGAGAACCAGAGGTAGTAAAGAGATTTTGAAAGAAGCTTGCAATATTCTGGGAGATAGCATCTTTCTCCATGAACCAATTGCCCACATCATCTTTAATACAAGAGATTCGGTTCCTCTGTCTCCTCTTGACAGTGGATACATGAAAGAAGCGAGAATTTTTGTCCCCCGCATTTAACCAATTGATTCGAGAACGCTGCCACCAATATTGTTCTTCTAACTCCATTAGTCTATCCAGTTCACCCGTTACCTCCAAGATTCTTCTAGAAATATCAGGGGTTCGGTCATCAAGTGCCAATTCAGCCAGCCGCTTCTTTAAAAGATCAATACGAATAGCACTATTGGGGAACTCCTTCTTACTCCATGAAATTAAATTCCGCTTGCAGTTCTTCATATTGCAAATAAAAGACTCCACAGACGAAATATCCTGCCCAGAGAAATTCTGCCAGCTCCCCTTGATAACCTCAAGAAAGTGACCATGAAGGGCCCAGGCAGCTTCAAAACGAAAGGGGCGGTTTTTCTTATAATTTTCGAACTGGCATTGGATAAACAAAAGATGATGATCGGAAGATCTAGCCGGGTCGATATTAAAAACCTGGAGAGTAGGAAATTGCTCCCTCAACTGCAAATTGCCCAAGGCCCTATCGAGGCGTTCATAGATGATATCCGGGCTATCCAGATTATTACACCAAGTAAAACTGGAACCATTAAAACCCAAATCCTCTAGCCCACAATCAGCCACAAAACACTTGAAATTAAGAATTTTTCTCCAGGCTCTAGGCTGACCACCACACTTCTCACTTTGGGATAAAATATCATTAAAATCTCCAAGACATAACCAAGGCTCCCTGATATTATTGCTAATTCTCTGAACTTCTTGCCAGCACAACATTCTATCAGCTTCATCAGTGGGACCATAACTAAAGGAGATATATGATGGAGTAGATAGAGCGTCAAACATCACACTAGTATGAATAATATTAGAGGATGAGAATAGAATATTAACCATAATTGCATCAAACCACCAAAGGGTAAGCTCGCCGCTCCTTCCAACCGGGTTAACAATCCATTCTTCATTAAAGCCACATCTACGTCTAATTTTCCTCACATAGCTCACTTTCTGTTTAGTCTCCATTAAGAAGACTAAATGGGGTTTTTTCCGGAAGCACTATTCCTTCAAGTTTCTGGCTATCAAGGCAACCCCCAAGCCTTGACAGTTCCAAGCTAACAGATTCATGGCGAACCGGTAGTTGGTCCCATCCAACCACCGACGTTACCCAAATTAGTGGGCTCCATCATCTCAACATTAACATTACCAGCAACCAGCCAACTCTTCGGAAAATCAATCTCAATAAGAGAGGGGGTTCCATCAGAAGAACCCATTCTCACCACACAACTAGACTGTCGGAGAAATTTTTTAACAGATTTGAAGCTCCTCCTGCGTCCCTTCTTCTCAGTACCCAACATAGATTTATTAATATTTGAGTCCTCTGCTACATCAAAGTCCAGTTTTCTGCATTTACTTAATTTTTCACATTCAGGGTCATCTTCATGATGTCTCTTGATCTTGATTCCTTTTAAACCAGCAGATACAGCCGAGATAGGAAATAATCCATTAAAAGGAATAATTGATTTAGCTTTGAGTTCATCATCACTAGGAAAATCTACACTGTATGGTTGGGAATCAACTAAAGCATTAGGATAGGAATCATGAAGATTAGAGGAACTGACCATTTGTGCTACTGGAGTCACCACTTCAACAACAGACGGGCCCACATCCTGGGCTGAAGCATGAACAACCGCTGGAAATAAGGAGGAGGACTGAGGACTTGCATTGCTAAAAGACTTACTTACCATGTGCAATCTTTCCTCCATCAGCCCACGGCCCAAAATTGGGGGCCCAGCCCCTTTTACAACCCGCAATTGCTCATAAAAAAATCCAGCCATAGAGTCCAGAGCTAGCTGGTCCACTAAGCCATTAAAAACGTTTTCTTTATCCATACTAGGGCCCACACCAGATTCACTCTTCTCTTCTTGTAACGGCAGCAATCCAGGCACGTGAGAGGCACCCCCAACATTGACCTCAGCACCTGACCGAGACATAATTTCCACAGAAGCTTTCGGTGTTGACTGGGACATCACCTCCACCGCAGCTTTTGACATCATCGGCACACTCCCCCTAGCAGGGCCAAAATCGACCGTTGGGGAGCAAGGTTCTCAGAGCAGCAGCATCCCGGCGTGATTAAGCTCTTCCTCCAGCGTCAAATTCCTGTCAGACCTGAGAAAAAGATCACGGTCTCGAGGTTCCTTCATAGATGCCGATAAACTTGAAACCATAGATCCCTTTGCCGGCGACCAACCATGCCGAGGAGTATTGGCCTGCTCATCCATAGATAGGAAATTAACTTCTTCCCAATCTGCCTTACATACTACAAGGTCTTCCTCCACGGTGTGCACAGCCGGGGTGCAGAGCCAACTCCCAAACTCATATGCATCCTCACTCCCCTTCCCTTTACCCACAGACTCCCTACAACCACAGCCATCATGACCTAGCCGTCCACAGGTGTAACAAAAATTTTGGAGTCTCTCATATTTTACAGTGACCCAGACTGGATCCTTCTCCTTCCTGGGGACCCAAAAGCCAGGAACCAGAGGTTCATTCAACTGCAGAATTGATCGCACTCTAATAAAGTTACGTCTTAATCGACCATCAATGATCGGCTTCTCAAACATCACCGCTTCCCCAACCGAGTCACCAAGAGTCTTTGCGTTGTCATCGGTGAAAGCTAACACTAGGAGGCAATGAAATTGAACCCAGTACGGTGCCTCATTAAAGCTCACATCCTTAAGAACCATCGAATCTTCCCACACTTTCAGATTAAGAAGAAAACCTTGGATCGACCAAGGTCTGCCTTTTAGAATACGACCATACTCCCTGCTATCCCGGAAGCGGAAGAGAAAGACAAGGTTACTACGATCCAGTTCTATCACCTCCATATACCCTTTCAGCTGCCACCCCTTTTTTATCATGGTGATAACAGTAGGAATATTCAAGTTTTTACTTGTATAAATCTTGCCAACTAGAGATCCACCGAGCTTTTCATCCTTCTCATTTAAATTTAAAATCACCTGCTTCCTTCCCCTAGAACTACTACCTTCCCCCACCTCCATATTAGCAACTACAACAGAAGACCGCACCACACACCCAAGCAATATCTACTCACAGAGAGGACAATAGATAGAAACTGCGGAAGAGAAATGACTTCTGAAAATAGTAGCACGGTTCACTAGGAACCTAGGTGACTCCCACGCAGAGAGAAGAGAGCACCCACCGTGGAGAGGTTAATCTCAAATTCCAAGCATATACAATGTATATATATAAATCAACCAAACAGAATAGTCCACACAGCATATAAAACATCCAAATTCAAATGACAAGTATTACATTCCATATGCAACTTGTAATACAAGTAAATCATAAAATGATTTCAAATATCTTAACGCTAGGAAATTTATTTTGGTAAAATAATAACAAAAAATAAATGAATGCACTAGGCCCTGTCTAGCCATTAGAAAGTTGGCCCCATGGTTGGCCCTTCCACAAGTGGTGTTGGCCCTATACAAGCGGGATACACAATATGGTATACATACCCAAATATATATATTTATCCAAAAAAATGTGAGATTAAAATTACTACCTATTGGTCTTACTGACAAAGCACCTTCCGTAAAGTTCTTTTCAACTTACTTGTCTTTCAAGCTTGGCAATTATCTTTTCCTATAATTATCATTGACATGGAGAATGAGTCATTAATCATTCTAATCCTAATATCGTAATTAAAATTATGTTATTCTAGACCCACCCCAAATTACTTGTTCTTTAGTATCCTTATAACTAGGAATGTGTATCAATTGGGACTCATTCAATTAGATACTGTTCATTATGAAATAAATGTCATCTCAGCTATTTAACCTTTCAATATATTCAAAGAAACCTTTACTTTGAAGGTTATGCACAATTAACAACTTGTATATGACTATTTTAAGATTTATAAAAAATTCAACCTTTAATTTCTGAAGGAATTTGGAAAATTCATAACTTAACTGATACTCCAAATGGAGTGATTCTAGTTTCTACTTTAATTTTGATAAGTCTATTTTCATAAATTAAAGTCATCAAGTTGATTTATAGCTGAGAAAATTTCAAGATTTCAAAAACATAAGCATTGACTAGATGATTGAGTTCCGGAATCTTAGGTTAGTTGTAAAATTCATAACTCCTTGTACAGAGCTCAAAAAATTACAAACTATCTATCAAAATAAAGCCCTATGTGTTTACTACATATCTGGAAAATTTCACATTTTTTTGACTTTGTTTACTTGGTAAAAAGTGCAACGTCATACACCTGTCTCTAGAATCATACAAAATTTTTCCAAATTCATAGCTCAATTTTCAAGAATCATAACTAGAGTTATAGATCTCCATTTTAGGTGATCCAAAGCTCATTTTAAAGATTAAGGTACTAAGGAGAGTACCTGTAAAATTTTCAAAGGAAAAAAAATCAACTTTTAACTTACAATAACGACAGGCACAAGATGCTCTGTTTTTCAAAATATGGCAACTTATCCTTAATTCCAGAGAAGCCAACGCCTTACTCTTATAGACAGCAAGGAATATTTGATTCAAAGACCATAAATCAGACTATATCAGATACATGCAACCCCTTATAAGTCCTGCAATCATGGATTTAGTATGGAAGTTCCTTTTAGTTTTTGAGAATCATTCCCAACTGATCGTCATCCTCACTCACAAGCCCATAATCACACATGTAACAATATATATTTACACTCTTTAACCTTAATATCAAAGAATCTAAAACCATAGCCTCCCAATTTGACCCCTAAAAGAGAACTAAGGATGAAAGGAAACATATCAGACATACCTTATCCACAATCCGAAGTTGCATGTGAGTTACAACTTCTTTTTCTTCCTCCTTCGTGACCTTCACGTCCTTGAAATGCTCTCAGCTCTTAAGACTCTCTTGTTATTGCAGATGGAAAGAATGCGGAATGGAGGATGAGAGTGTTTGTGTATGTGATGGTGTGGATCAGCTGAGGGAAATGGAATGGAAGGAGGGAGTTTACGGGTTGGAGAGAATGAGTGTGCTAAAGAAATGAGATATGAGAGGTAAATGGGTGTGTATGTGTCGGGTATTAAGGAGGAAGGAGGGTTTGTGTGGTTGCTGTCGAGTCTCTGCGTTGGGTCAGCCGAGGGAAATGAACACGAGGAGAGCACACAATTTGAGAGAGTTTAGGTGTTAATTTTCGGTGAGGCTCAGTGAAAGATGTTGGCTTGAGTGCTATGCCTAGTACGTGGGCCTAATGAGATAATGGGCATGAATGAGCAATGGAAGAATATGAGGGCATATGATGTTGGCTGATTATTTAATAAATAAGGACCCTTTGTTCTTGAGTTCAACTGATAAAGGGATTGAACTTTCTAACTAAGGGAGGGGGTTCGATCTTAGAGTTGGTCAAGGCGCTAGGGGAGGTATCCTAGGAGTCTACGAAGCAGTGGAAACGCTGAGAAGAGGTAGAGGCATGTGTACTCTCTAACCCAGTATGTCCTGTAGACTGGGCTCCAAGCGCTCTATCCTTGGACTTTGGGTGAGCTCAACCCCTTTTGCTAAAATTTTTTATATAAAAAAAATAAATAAATAAGGAAGGTTGAATGATTAATTGGTGCATGTGGGGGGAAGTGACTACGTGGCAGACTTTGGGAGAAATAAAGAAGCGTGAGGTGCCTATGTGCAAAGCTCTCTCATCCTCTGCAAGAGGAGGTGCTCCGAATTACTACTCCACTTGAACTCTTTTACTTTTACATGCTCAAGAAAAGCGGCCTTTACAAGAGGAAGGGGTTAAGGACGTAATTTAACAACATACAGCAATTAAGTATTAAAAAACAATCATTCAACCCTAAGAAGCTGGAAACCTAAAAAGTCAATTGAAGCTCAAATTATGTTTGGTTTAGTATTGCGGCAAATAAACTTTTCTTCAAGAAATTACGTAGTTAGGTTGGAAGTCAAATTTTGAAGCTTCTGAATACGTTTTTCTTCAAGCGGGCTTTTCTTCTGATCTGTCAAAATAATTTTTAATATGTTTTTAAAACTTCCAATATGAGGTCCTAATTCAGTATACATTACTATGATTTAAACATGGTTTTTTGGCCTTAATAATTGAGAAGCTTTTTCAAATCAATTTTTTTCTTTTTTTGGGGAAAAAATCCATTTATTTCTACATTCAATAGGCGCTTTAATTAGGAAAACAAGATTGATTTTCTTATGAGAAAATTTTCTACTACTAGAAGTCTAGAACTAAAAATAAACTTAATTAAGTAGTTAGTTCTAGACTTCTAGTAGTAGAAAATTTTCATAACCTAAAGTAAACTTAATCACATTTAATTTCATAACTGAGACAAAATTATCATTGAGAATATTCCTAAAATCCATTTCAAATAAAGAACTATAATAAGGGAAAGAACAATTAAATACATCCGAATAAAGTACAGATCAAGATGCCGGCCAAAGAAAGCCTCATGGAAGTCATACTCTGTAAGTTAAACAAAAAATATAATAACTATATGCAATATATATCAGGTTTTAGAATATATTCAAAAGTCTTACATTCACTAATTGAAAAATGAATTGAAAGTATACATCGTTAATTATGATAACTCTAAAATATAATGTCATGAACTAACATAGAAGCCGTGAGGAAAGTCGATTGAAGCAGCAAAGGAGAGCTCAATATCAAGTAAAATAATATTTTTTGTTTTGTTTTTGATAACAAACATTTCAATATAATTTTTGGTAATATTATGTGCAAGAAATTGTTTATTATTACGTGTACATTCGATTTGTACGAGTATTATTAATTACGATACAAAGAAATATTAATTCACAATTTGCTTGGTCAATGAAATAATATAATATATACAGTTGATCAACATATTTGAAAATCATGTGCTCACACTCAATCTACCTCATCACTCAGAACAAGTCTTGGTAATACAGAGAGGATCCAAATATCCAATGCAAACATACAATGGATCGTGAAGCTTCGTGTTTTAAAAACATATCCAATTTTAATCTATGAAAGTTTTATTCTTCCAAGTATATTAAACTATCAAGTTCACTAATTATTTTCTGCCAATAAAATATGCACCAAAGTGATTCCATATATTTAATTAATTATATATTTTAGGCATTCATATATTTCTTAAAATGTAAATAAGGATAATATCTAACTTTTTTATGCGAAAAAGTAAATTATTTTTAAAAACATTTATCATATAAACACTAAAATTTAAATTGTAAGACATCATCTTCAATATATTCTAAACTATATTTATACATTTCATCGGAAGCTGACGGAGTATAAATAAACTTCATCTGAGCGTATTCAGATGAATTCGATCAATGAAATTAAAAGACCAATAGATTTGGTTGAACAAATCTTCCATGTGTATTATACTATTATGGAAAACTTGACTCTCACATATATGCAATCTAGAGTTTAATAAAAGTGTCTAAAAACAACTGCCTCAGTCCTCATGTGACCGGTTTGGCATCAATATACGTATATTCTCGCAATCTAGAGTTTATTTTACACACACACATATATATATCCTTCACATCAATAGCTAGCTAGCACATGCGCGCACTCGTTTCCACCTCACCTCACAACACATTCGTCTACGGGAGATACAGAAAGGAGGATTAATTCAACGTATATCCAGTAGATGTTCTTGCTTCTTATTTTTTAAACGTATTTTCTAGTTTGAAGCTGATGTATTTGTAGGTTTTGCTATTCCAACAAGTTAAACTATCTAAATATTTTATGGATCAATCACGTGCATACATGGTTATAATTCCTACACACACAGATGTATATGTGTATATGTATACATATATATGTATATGTATGTATAATATACATACATATATATAGATATATATGTATAGGTATGTATATATATATATGTATGTATGTATGTATGTATGTATGTATGTATGTATGTATGTATGTATATGTGTGTGTGTCATATAGATATATGTATGTATGCGTACATACATATATATAGGTATGTATGTGTGTGTATCTACACAGATACACACATACATACATATGTATGTATATATGCGTGTGTATAGTAGCGGTAGATTTAACTAAACCTTCCTTCAGTTAAAGCCTCCGCAAGAGAAAACAACAATATAACTTCAAACAAATCTCAAATATATATGATGATATAATCTCACAGGCATATTCTTATTGCCACGTTAACTAATTGGGTATTTACTTATCTTACATTTAAAAATATTCAGAGGACCTCGTTCGATGGTCAATACAAAAGACCAAATAAATTTGGTGGATCTAATCGTTAATTTATTCTAACTCAACTCTTACGTATGTTATCAACAAGAAGAAGTAAATTGAAATATATACGCCAATTACTATTATAATAACAAATAAAATATTTAAAAAGTAAAGTCAAGTTGGTCGATCTCCGGGAAAAACTGCGTGGCATCAGATCATATGATGCAACTTGGAGATGGCCAGACTATCTGTATATGAATATTTAGTTTAACCTGACCACGTGATTGTTAATGCCAATGTCAATCTTTACCTCATCAAAATATTAACCAGTTGATTTTAATTAACATTATTTAATTCAATTCCCAAGAGATGAGTGGTGGCCTTCACGGTATCAATAGGCTCGGTTTTTAATATAAAAGTTTGTTGAAATTTGTTTATATTAAATAAATTAGTTATTTGTAATAATTATAGGCTGGTTTTCCTGAAATATGTTTTCACTATGACCACCTTTAGATAGAAATTCTTTAATGTGTACAGTAAATAGAGACTCTTTGGAAAACAATTCTAAATTTAGGTGATAAAGTGAAATGAAATATTATATATATATATATATATATATATATATATATATATATATATATATATATTAAGTAGTAGCTTGGATTTGTACTATATATATAAGTCTTTAATAATGCTCAAGATCATACAGTTGCAAGCAAGAGAAGCTCACGATCATGGCATCTCTATCTTCTTCACTCTTCTCTAATCATCGCCTATTCAGAAACCATGACCCCACAGCCATCAAATCAATAGAAATTTCAAACAATGCCTCGAGAGTGAAATGCAAAGCCACAAAAGACAATAACTTTGACCATTCAAACCCTAAAAACCATCACCACCAAATCCTTCCCAGCCTTGCAAGAAGAAACCTCCTCCTAGGACTAGGAGGTCTCTACGGTGCCCTTCACCACCATAACGACCCATTATCTTCCATCGCCGCCCCGATCCCACCACCGGACCTCACAGCATGCGGCCCACCAGACCTCCCCTCCGGTGCAAAACCGACCAATTGCTGCCCTCCACAACTTTCCTCAAACATCATAAACTTCACTCCTCCACTAAACCCTACCCTTAGAACCCGACCAGCTGCTCATTTAGTAGATGCTACTTATGTAGACAACTACAACGAAGCCATTCGTCGCATGAAAGCTCTACCACAAGACGATCCTCGTAACTTCACTCAGCAAGCCAACATTCACTGTGCTTACTGTGATGGTTCTTATCACCAAGTAGGTTTTCCTGATTTGGAGCTTCAAGTTCACAATTCTTGGCTTTTCTTTCCCTTTCATCGTTGGTACCTTTATTTCTACGAGAGAATATTGGCCAGCTTGATCAAAGACCGTGACCCTAATTTTGCTTTGCCGTTTTGGAACTGGGATGCACCAGACGGCATGCCGATTCCGAACATGTATTCGGATCCTATGTCGCCCCTTTACGATGCTCTCAGAAATGCCAATCATCAAAGCCCAACACCTGTGAATTTTAACTTCAATGGCGTCGAAGACCAGGTATGAGTTTTTCATTTTTGTGATTTTGAAATCAAACTGTTATGTTATTATTCAAATTGCAAAATCATATTATCTATATTAATCAAAATGTTATTCAGCCGGAGCGGTGGTATTATATTATAATATTTTAAATAAACTAGGGGAGATTAGAGAAAAATTCAGAATTTAAAAATTTTATTACTGAGGAAGACATAAACCTGAGCAACATTGCTATATGTGTGCACAAATTTCACACATAGCAACTAGATCATATGTATTATCAGAGATGATCATAATTCCTATTATTACTTTCTCATCTTAATAAAAGATCTTACTTGTAATGCAAAAGGTGCATTACAAGCAAAATCGTACATCAAGAACCCGTGATAGTATTTTTTTTCCAAAATCTTACATGAGTTGACCCTTAAGAGTATAATCCATTTTAATAGCTCCCATCCATTTAAATTTCTTTTTCAAAATTCGTTGTTTATTTTGGGCAGATTCTGCCCACTTTCGCTGAATGGCTGCTCTCGATGGCCTACAATATATTGCGTAGCCGACTATTTCTCATTTTTTATACAGTATCTAACTGGTATTAATTATTAGAGTAAATACCTATTTGATTTCTAAAAAAAAATCACGGACCTCTTTTTGGTCCCTCAATAAAAATGACTCATTCTGTAATCCATGTAAAATCCAAAAACCGTCCACGTTAGTCCTTTCAGGTTGAAGTGGACCATTTGGGACACTTCACTGCATGTGTCCACTTCAACCTGGAAGAACTAACATGGACGGTTTTTGGATTTTACATGGATTACGGGATGAGTTATTTTTATTGAGGGACCAAAAAGGGTCCGTGATTTTTTTCAAGGACCAAATAGGGTATTTACTCTAATTATTATATATTGTCATCTATTTATTTTATTAAAACCGTGCAATTTTAATTAACATAAGTCTGTTTTCCGTTTGATTTTAAATTTTTAATATAATTTTAATAATAATATTTAAATTTAAAATATTACATTATTATTAGCAAGCTAGTAACTCGAGTAACGATTAACAAGAAGATAACAGTACGTAATTGTTTTGGTGCTCAAACGAGCATTTACGTACATTTTACAGAAAAGCTTCGAACTTTTTTCCCCCGAACCGTAAACAAACACATAGTTCCGAACTTTCTGTTCTGTTCTGAAATTCAGAAAAAGTACATTTATCAATTTTATTTTATTTCATTTTTGACACAGACAAGTTCGGACGAACAAGTGGCTACAAATCTCAACGTAATGTACAGACAAATGGTATCCGGTTCGAGGACACCTTCCATATTCTTCGGACAACCCTACCGGGCCGGAGACGACAGCGCCGGAGGCGGGTCGGTGGAGAACGTTCCTCACGGTCCGGTCCACGTTTGGACCGGAGATAACACCCAACCGAATTTCGAGGACATGGGAAGCCTTTACTCTGCAGGAAGAGACCCCATCTTCTATTCCCATCACTCAAACATTGATCGAATGTGGGAAATCTGGAAAACTCTCGGTGGAAGAAGACAGGACCTCACAGACCCAGACTGGTTAGAATCAGGGTTCTTATTCTACGACGAGAACAAGAACCTCGTAAACGTCAAAATCATGGATTGTCTTGATACAAGAAAGCTAGGTTACGTGTACCAGGACGTGAATGTGCCTTGGTTACAAGCCAAGCCTACGCCTCGCAGAAGTAGGGCTTTGAAGGCACTGAAGAAAACATTCGGTGTGGCTGCGGCTCATGCGAGTAACGGTGGTGGTGATGTGAAGTTCCCTGTGGTTCTAGAATCGAGTGTGAGGAAAGTTGTGAAGAGAGAGAAGAAGGGAAGGAGTAGGGAGGAGAAGGAAGAGGAAGAGGAGGTGTTAGTGATTGAAGGGATTGAGTTTGAGAGCGACGTGGCGGTGAAGTTTGATGTGTATGTGAACGATGAAGAAGAAGAAGGTGGTGGTGGGCCCAGGAAGACGGAGTTTGCGGGGAGTTTTGTGAGTGTGCCACATAAACACAGGCACAATGACAAGAAGGGGAAGAAAAAGAAGATGAAGACTAGTATGAGGATTGGGATAACAGAGTTGGTGGAGGATTTGGGTGCTGATGAAGAAGACTACGTGTTGGTCACTCTTGTGCCTTACTTTGGAAAAGGCCATGTCACCATTGGAGGTATCAGTATTGAGCACCACTAATTTTTCAGTAAGGAATGTGTTTCCTGAGCAGGGGATAAACAAGAGAGCTCCTTCAATTTAGGCTGTCCACATAGAATCTGAACGGTCCATGTTTATTTTTTTAAAAAAATATTTCAATGGATGCATAATCTAAAATAAAAATAATCTTTAAACTAATTTTTTTTAAAAAAATGATTTTTTCATTTAAAAATCACTAAATTAAAAAAAAAAAAATCTAGACCATCAAGATGGAAGGAGTTCTCCATGCCCATCCTTCATCCAAAGGATGAGCAGGAAACGCGTGCAGTGTGTTAGCATTTTTCTGTGCGGGGAGATTACAAGTGATATATATTTATAAAGCTGACTGTTATTGTTAACGTGGCAATTCATATGGGACGTTATATTAATGGAATGTTTATATGTAGTTGCTTCTGCTCCTCTTATTATATTTTCACCTCCCATATATGTATGTATGTGACTGCCACGGCTATATATAGTACTTGGGGGAGAACACACAGTTTTATATAAAAGTAGTAGTGCATCTAACCCACACACGTACATCAATAAGTTGATGATACAGAAAGTGGATCAGAAAAATGCTTAATTAGTTTGATAGGTTTTAATTAATACAAATTTCATATTCAAAAAGATTTTTTTTTCAAATTTATTCATATTAATTTAAAACAATGAATTAGATATATGAGAAAAGACAAAGAAAAATGCTTTAAACTTTAATATGTAATCTTGATTTTTTTTAAAAAAATTAACATCTCACTTGTGATAAGAATCACGGGAGAGCTTTCATTACATTACGCTAGGCACATATATGTGTGACAGATATACTACAACAAATTAAGAAGTGAAGCTGCAGGCCTAGCTTCGTGCTTCCAGTACAGGAAGTTAATTAACAAGCCCAGTTTGTAAATCTAAATCATAATTAATTATTAATAATGAATCTCCTTCAATTAAAACCTACAACACCAAGTCTCCGACCACCATCATACAAAATGGCTGGGGAAAAAGGGATCCTGTCGTGATGGGTTCGCTTTTATAGCTTCAACAACCTCACCAACTTCCTATTCATCACATAATTTATATAGTATATAATATATATATCATTTTTATATTGCCAGCCTTAAATATCATTTAAGGCTGGCAGTGTGTGTAAGATCAAGCGCGGCGTTGATTGGGTTGCTTTCTATTTCTCGAGCAAGTTCTCTTGTTAGCTTGTCTGCTCGGTCATCTTGCCCACCAGCAAACGTGTATACCCTAAATACGAATTGAAATGCCCTCCACAACATTTTCCCATTTTTACACTTTGATCCTGATGAATCTGCTTCATGCCTCTCCTGTTCAATGTTCATGTCATCATAAAGGCCGAAAAATTATGATAAAACAGTTCATATAAAAATGAGAAGAAAATAGGGTTTTATAAGGTAGGGTTTGGGTTTTGACTCTCTTATTAAAAGCGAGACAAGACATGATGCAGTGCTAAACAGTAAAGAAATGAAGAAAAATGTGAGGAAGGTGAAAATTACGATAAGACAATGTGCACTACAGATGAAGCCAGGGACCGCGGCAAAAGGAACTTGATAAAGAGAAGAATATTACCTGAGCTAACAGTGTGGCCGGGTGCCGCGGAGAATGAGAAAAATGAGAAGAAAATAGGGTTTTATAAGGGTAGGGTTTGGGTTTTGACTTTTTTATTAAAGTAATATTATTTTAAAAGATATAATAATATATAATTATTTTCTTTCTTATCTCTTATTTTATTTTATTTTATTTAGATATAGATCAGATTATTTCATAAAGATATTTTACCTACATATTTTCGTTTCCTTATTATTCTTATCAATATCATTTATCATTATTAATTAATCAACTGTAATAAAAAAATTTGATAATATATTTATTATTATTATTATTATTATTATTATTTTCAACTCTTAATTTTATATTTCCATATCTTTTCTAAACCCATATTACTTAATAAACCATATCCTAATATCACTTAATTACCATTAGAAAAATTTAGATGTTATACAAGGTCCTAATTCAGTATACATAACTATGATTTAAACATGGTTTTTTGGCCTTAATAAATGAGAAGCTTTTCAAAACATTTTTTTTTGGGGGAAAAAAATTCATTTATTTCTACGTTCAACAGGTGCTTTAGGAAAACAAGATTGATTTTCTTATGAGAAAATTTTCTACTACTGCCAAGCGCCTCGTAGCGCGATGGCACTAGGGCTAACCTTAGGAGTTGGCCTTCCCCCTTATCCAGGGTTTGAGCCCTGCCTGGCTGCCTACCTACCTCCCCCTTCCCCCACTGACTGTATCCAAATAAAAAATAAAAAAATCTACTACTAAAAGTCTAGAACTAAAATAAAATTAAATAGTTAGTTCTAGACTTCTAGTAGTAGAAAATTTTCATAACTTAAAAATAAACTAAATCACATTTAATTTCATAACTGAGACAAAATTATCATTGAAAATATTCCTAAAATCCATTTCAAATAAAGAACTATAATAAGGGAAAGAACAATTAAATACATCCGAATAAAGTACAGATCAAGATGCCGGCCAAAGAAAGCCTCATGGAATTCATACTCTGTAAGTTAAACAAAAAATATAATAACTACATACAATATATATCAGGTTTTAGAATATATTCAAAAGTCTTACTTTCACTAACTGAAAAATGAATTGAAAGTATACATCGTTAATTATGATAACTCGAAAAAAAATAATTATGATAACTCGAAAATATAATGTCACGAACTAACATAGAAGCCGTGAGGAAAGTTGATTGAAGGTTGAAGCAGCAAATAGGGGCGGACCCAGAAATTTTGAAGACGGGGGCGAAATAAAAATATTATATCATAAATAAAAATACTTGAAATATAAAACAGAAATAATATAAAAAAAACTGAAAAAAAATCTATCACATAAATTAAGATCACTTCACTTGAGTGGATCAAGAGGGCTTGGGATTAATTTCCTATTTGATGTAATTTTCTTTTCTATATGTTACTGTGTAATCTTCGTTTTGTGGTTGGGCTCTTTATTCTTTAAATTCTATTATGTATCAAACGGCATTTAGATGTAAAAAATGCATGTTGATGACAATTTATTATTTTAAATTTGGCCACAATATGCACTCCAACATTTAGGGTTTTCAATTTTCTGTAGATATTTTCGTCAAATAACAGACAAAATAATGGGTCTGTTTGGGTTGGCGGTAGGAGCGGTGGCTTAAAAGCCATCTGAACTTTTTTTAAGCCCGGTAGGAAAAAAGTCAAGTTGTAAATGGTGAGTTGTGTTTGGATTATCAGTGTGGCTTTTTGCAGAAGTAGCTTTTTTCTTAACTGATAAGTGTTTGGATTATTATTTGAAAAGTCAGTTAAGATAGAAAATGACTGAAAAGGGCATGAATCATATTGAGTACTACTATACTTATTAGTTGTATATATTAGGATAATAAAAATTTTAATTTTAATTTTAATTAATAACTTCCTTTATTATTTATCCTTTTTTTAAATACTACTAATTATTATTTATTTATTCTATTTTATTACCTTTTTTTTCCCTCCTAATAACAATAATAACAATTATTTAATTTTATTATTTTTATTATTATCATTATTATTATCTATTTATGTGTACTATACATGTCCCTTGCGTAATCCAAATCATACAAGCTTTTTCTTCATTATATCCATGTACACATATATATATTTATAAAGCCACCCTTTTTGCTTTTATTTCCAAATGCATCAGTCAATATATATACATACTACAAAAATCTTTCCTACTATTTTTCTCAGGTGCAACATTGATATATATATATACTCAACACTCAAAGTTAATATATGTATATATGTGTATGTGTGTAATGTTTTCCTTCTCCTTTTTGCTTCACATGCAGCGTTAAAAAAAACCAATAAGCTCTTTCCATCCTTTCTAATATTCAAGTGTCTATCTATATATAGTAGCAAGCACAATCTGGGTTCTATAATTATTATTGACTACTTTCTATTCATACACACCCCAGAAACAAGGTTCCCTTTTTAACTTTTATATATTCTTATTGGTTTCACATGTGTGTACATATATATCAGCAAGATTTTGTTTTATGTAGCAGCAACTCAAAGCTCATTTCCTACGCCTAATACTCCCATATTTTCGTTGGTAAATGACGAAACTAAGAAAAGAAAAGAAGCTCGATGGTTACCTAGGTCACTTGCTTGAATCCCAGCTGCTCACAGTTGAACAAAGTACCTCTGTTTTACTGTTAAAGAAACAGGAAGCTTAACTGTGTTTCAGCCCCTCTTTCTCTCGTCATTACTCTCTCTCTCAGACTCACCCTTTGCTCTCGGTTCAACTTCGTTTTGGACTTGACTCAGGTTAAAGGCTTGAAGCAATACAACGATAAAACAGAGGGTATATTTATATAATACATTCACGGTCCAGTGCGTTAAGGTATACTTTGGATGAGATTGTGTTTGGTGGGCTGGAGGGGGGCAGGTAGTGAACGAGGGAGCAGTGCGTTAGTGTGGAAGCTAGGAATTGGAGCGTTGTAAATATCCGATGGTGTTAATTGTAACGAAAAAAGCCTAGCAATGGTACTGGACAATCCAAACACAGAAGCATTGCGTTTTTTTTTCACTGATCCATTAGCTTTTAAGCCACTGATTTTTTTCAACTAAAAAGCCTAAAATTAAGCCATGCCAAACAGAGCCAATATAGAAATCAAGAACCCTTGTCTAATCTGCAGTATCTATATATTACATATGCATGCAGAAGACTGTTTCCAAAAACGCATGGCCTCATCCTCATATCACCTTATGGATTGCTTCTCCATTTTCTCTGCTTCCACATTTCTCTCTTCTTCTTCTTTTTTTCTAGGGGGGCGGGGGCCCACCCTAGCCCCCCCTTGGGTCCGCCCTTGGCAGCAAAGGAAAGCTCAATATCAAGTAAAATAATATTTGTTGTTTTGTTTTTGATAACAAACATTTCAATATCTCTAAAAAGAAAAACTTCGTATTAGCTGGAATTCCGTTGCACTGAAATGGACTAAGTTTAAGTGAGCTCGACGAATTTCATCTTGTTAATTTATAGGATATTCCCATATTGAAAGGTGTAGTGCAAGACCTCTTTCCAATGAAGCAGGATTAAAAGACCTTTTTCCAATGAAGCAAGATTAACTTCTTTAATTACCTCTTTATTTTCAATTTTATGAGACTTTGAAGGAGTCTTAGTATTTGACAATTCAACATTAGGAGTAGACGAGGCAAGGACTCACTATGCTTTCTTTTAAAATAAGTATCAATAGTAATACTCTTCTCCATAATAATCAACTACAAAGAGCCTGAATTAATTCACAAATTAGATATCATAAATCATAAATTTTCTAACTAAACCCTAACTTTATTTTCCTCAAATCAATATATAAAACAAATCAGAGAGACTTCAAAAATACATATTAAAACATCATTACATAAGAAATTAAAAATAGAGAAACGATGTTGTAAGAACTAAGAAAGAATGATTGGGAAAAAAGAAAAGAAGAAGAAGAAGAAGCCTTGTGCAGTCAAATAATTACGAGGAGATTAGGGGAAAAACATGCAGTGAATCAATGCAGCTAATTGAGGATGAGGAATCAATATTGTGAACGAACCACACAAAAAAAGCGAGCTCGCCTTGCCTTGTGCGTGCGAGACTGCGATGCGTATTAATACATTACAGTTTTTTTTTCATGACCTCTCAATATCTAAAATACAAAATACTTCTTTGTATTTCTTTTTTTTAAAAATAATAATTAGGGGGGCGGGGGCCCACCCTAGCCCCCCTCCCTCCGCCCCTGCATATATGTATGTATGTGACTGCCACGACAGCCACGTCTATAGTACTTGGATTCATTTGTTTGCAATATATTTAGCATTAAAAAGTACCTCTAATACTTAACAATGGGGGAGAACACACAGTTTTATATAAAAGTAGTAGTGCATCTACCCCACCCACGTACATCAATAAGTTGATGATACAGAAAGTGGATCAGAAAAATGCTTAATTAGTTTGGTAGGTTTTATTACAAATTTCATATTCAAAAAGAATTTTTTTTTTCAAATTTATTCATATTAATTTAAAACAATATGAATTAGATATATGAGAAAAGACAAAGAAAAATGCATTAAATTTATATATATATATATATATATATATATATATATATGTAATCTTGAAATTTTTTTTAATTAACATCTCACTTGTGATAAGAATCGCGGGAGAGCTTTCATTTCATTACACTAGGCACATGTGTGTGACAGATATACTACAACAAATTAAAAAGTGAAGCTGCAGGCCTAGCTTCGTGCTTCCAGTACAGGAAGTTAATTAACAAGCCCAGTTTGTAAATCTAAATCATAATTAATTATTAATAATGAATCTCCTTCAATTAAAACCTACAACACCAAGTCTCCGACCATCATCATACAAAATGGCTGGGGAAAAAGGGATCCTGTCGTGATGGGTTCGCTTTTATAGCTTCAACAACCTCACCAACTTCCTATTCATCACATAATTTATATAGTATATAATATATATATATATATATATATATATATATATATATATATATCATTTTTATTTTGCCAACCTTAAATATCATTTAAGGCTGGCAATATACATGTGTGTATGTGAGTGTGTGTGTATATATATAAGATCAAGCCGCGTTGATGGGGTTGTTTTCTATTTCTCGAGCTAGTTCTCTTGTTAGCTTGTCTGCTCGGTCATCTTGCCCACCAGCAAACGTGTATACCCTAAATACGAATTGAAATGCCCTCCACAACATTTTCCCAGTTTTACACTTTGATCCTGATGAATCTGCTTCATGCCTCTCCTGTCATGTCATTATAAAGGCCAAAAAATTATGATAAAACCGTTCATATAAGAACAAATCAGATTAAGCTTTTGCCATGACGATTATACATACATACATACATACACACACCTTGAGCACTAACTCCATGAAGTGGGAGGAAACATCCACCATTGTTTCCTTGATTTTTATGAGAATAGTGAAGTCGAATTCGATATTTTGACTCTTAAATTTCTTGAACTCTTCATCTTTGGTTCGCTCCAATGCATCCACTTCTATCTTTATCTGCAATTAGTTATTTAATTAGTTAATGACCTAGCTTAGTATCATCATCATCAATATATTGTTGTAGCATTTAATTACAATATCTCTGTGTGTGTGTGTGTGTTGAATCATTATCATCACCTTGTTGAAATAGCGTTCAACTTTGTCCAGGAACTGATCCGAGGGAAGAACTGTGTTCCAATTTTGAAGCTCTGAAACTATTGAACTTAACTTATTGTATAACGCTGCGGCCATTCTTATGGCTTCCAACTTCTTCGTGGGGAAACCCTCAAATCGTGAGAACACCTACACATGCCCATTATAATTTATTCATTCACCATTCTCATAATTAATTAGTCATAACTGATATATATATATAGAGAGAGGATATTTTGTAATCAATTGACCTGCGATTCATCAGTGAGATTCTCAAGTACAGATTCAATAGCTTTGTGAAAATTCGCCAACTCTATCATATCATTCGTCTTGAAATTGGATATCGAAGATCTCATCTCTGTGATTTGTTTTGAGTACTTCTTAACGTCTTCTTCTATTTGTTGGAAGTAAGAAGATCTAATCACAAGAGTAATTAATTCAACAGGTTAGATATATTTCCTTTTATAATTAAAGCACTATCAGAAACTACTTTGACTAAGATCACAAGTGAGAGAATCTAAATTAATACCTCCACTCAGTTGACATTTTCTTCAAATAAATAAATTATTTTAAAGTATTTATATTTATTGTTTTTTTCTAAACTAATTTGTTTCCCTTATAAGCTTATATAAACATATTTTTATATGATTAAATAATTTATTTATAAGTATGTGGGATCTATGTATTATATATGAATATATGATACCTTCTTGTCATCTCCGCAATAGCTTGGGCCATGCCTTGTTTTCCTCCGGCGGCGGAGCTTTGTCCGATCCCACTCCTTCTCTCTCCACTTGATGATTTGGCAATCGAGCTCCCTTCCACTTTTACCTTGAGAGTTCGATAAAGATTGCCTATGTGGGATGATCTTTTCAACTTCGTTGTCACTTTCGGACGAAGGCTCCTGCCTGCACCGCCTGGACCTGGAGGTGGCGGCGGAGGAGCACGTCCATTTCCTGGTGGCAGCATGGGTGGCGGGGGCGGTGGAGCTGAACCTGGCTGCTGAGGAGGGGGCGGCGGTCTGGTCGTCGTTGATGCATTTTCCTGCAAGTTAGGTGCTAATGATGGAGGAGGAGGTGGCGGTGTCGGCGGCGGCACCCTTGCATTTTGCTGCAACTTGGGTGGTGACGGTGGAGGAGGAGGTGGTGGAGGCGGCGGCCTTTCCACAACTATTGAGTTTTGCTGCAACTGGGGTGGTGACGGTGGAGGAGGAGGTGGTGGAGGCGACGGCCTTTCCACGACTATTGAGTTTTGCTGCAACTGGGGTGGTGACGGTGGAGGAGGAGGTGGTGGAGGCGGCGCCCTTTCCACGACTATTGAGTTTTGCTGCAACTGGGGTGGTGACGGTGGAGGAGGAGGTGGTGGAGGCGGCGGCCTTTCCACGACTATTAAGTTTTGCTGCAACTGAGGCGGCGGGGGGATTTCCGCTGCTTGAGGTTTTTCTGACTTGGTATGATCAATTGGAGTATCTGAAACAGATTCCAGCGAATTGTCCATATCGAAAACAAGATCAGTACCATCTGAACTGTCCTTTTCAGATTTAGCATCCACTTCCATATTATCATCATCGTCATTATTAATCTTATCATTAACCTTCTCATTTATATGTGAAGGTTGTCGCATGTGGAAGGATAAGCGCTTAACCTCAAGAGGACTCAACTTTCCGACAGATTGAAGTCTGAGAGACAAGAGAAGTGGTGATGATGATGAATAAGAAGAAGAATAAGAAACCGATGAAGTTCTGGAAGGGCTTTCTCCATTATTAATACTCCGATTATGTCGGTAGGAATAAGAATATTTGAGCTCCGGCGGAAGAACGGAAGTTGGTGTGATCGGCGGCGAGCTGCCGTAAGAGTAGATACTCTCTGTAAACGATGAACTGTATCCCAACTCTCTCTTATTTTGATTCTCTTCCTCTTCCATCATCATCACCAAATCAAATTTCTCACTACTGGCCATTTTAATCAAATGATTCAATGTCACCATTAAAGATTCGCCTGCCAAAAAAAGGAAAACACAATGCCTCAATTCAAACATTTAACCCAATAATCATATACTTGTCTTTAATATTAGAGACAGATAACTTTTTTCCTTAAATTAAAGAAGTTAATTAAGTAACATTAAGGTTATTTATATATGTTTATGTTAATAATCAGTTTAATTTGATTAACTTATAAATTAATATATGATTTAACAATACACAATACTCTCTCCGATCCTTAATATAAGACTCATTTAACTTTTTAATAGAGATTAAGGAAGTTAAATATGTTGTTTAATCATATGATATATTGTGGACCATTAAATTATATATCAATTTATAGGTTAGGAAAATTAGCATGAAGAAAAACGATTAGTATAATTACTTTAAAGTAATTTAGTTAGCTTCTAGGTTTATATTTAGGAACATGGTAGTATATGCTAAGATTAAATTATTTATTTAACTTCCTTAATATCTTAAAAATAAAAAAATAAACTGACTCTTATTAAGACTGGTAGTAACATTATATTTACAATCTTTCTAATCAGAAAGTACCTAGTTGCTGCATATTGCTGCCGTCTTTGCAAGAAGGGAACTCAAATTCGAACTTGTTTTGCGTACAATCATTATTATGCTCAAGCCATGTCTCCCCCAGGGACTTCAAAGCCTTGCAGAAGTAGGCTAAACGCTGCCAAAAAAAAAAAAATCATGTTACCGCTAAATATATATATTACAGTGTATATTTATGTTCTGCCATGTGATTTAAATTCATCACATTATTAAGGTAAAGATATTTCAGCCAGGTTACGTATGAACAAACCTCATCAGTAAACTTGTTCTTAATGCCTGACACTTCGTTCGCTGGTATCACCTCTGGGTAAAGCCTCTGCAGATTCTCCAGTGTCTTAATCACAAGCTGCATCATGTGTGAGACATGTAAATCAATATACTATAATTAAGGACAATATCATAACACACACACACACACCTGGTGTAATGAAGCAGAGGTATCACAAGGAGTGAGGTCCAAGATGTCCCTGAAGGCCAAGATCTTCTTTTGGAGTTCCATCGTGAGAACCATATGGTCTGTATTACTCACAACTGAATTCTTCATTGATTCTTCTCTTCTTTTTTTCTCAACTTTTGCTGGTTTCGTATTCCTGGGCACGCTTTGGCCTTTCACTGCCTGCACATAATGAAATTATTGCTTCTTACACTCTCACAAAATCTGATTATATATATAAACATTTAAGTCCCTCCCTACGGGGAAGTTTCTTCAATTTATATATACAGAAGATATATCAGAGGATTTAAAGCTAATTTGATTACAAGACATACAACCATTGTTCCAGTTTTCCGGCAAGCAGAAAACTTGAAATTTGCGGGAACCATGTCATGATGACAAATTACAATAACAATAACGACACACATGTGTGAGAGCAATATGAAGAAGTATCAGAAATTCCCGATTTTTTGTTGTTGCAAACTCTCTCACACGAATTTGATGTGGATGGGTTTAGAGGAGTAATAAAGGTCATCTCTATTAATTTGGCATGCATATTATTAAAAGCAGATTCGATCAGAATTAATGTGAACGAATTATTGTGCGACATAAAGTCTCATAGAGATAAGGGTACAGATAAGAAAAGAGGAAAAAGTCAGAATCTTACCTCAAAAGAAAATGTCTTGCTTCGCCGATGGAACATGGGCTTCAAGCCACAGAAACCCATGGAAGCCATGAAAGTCCTAAATCTTTATATATATTAATTTTACTAAAATAAAAAATAATAATAAAAGAAGAAGAAGAAGAAGAAGTTGGAGTTGTGCAGACCACTATGTTCATAAAACGTGTGTAATCATTCTGGAATTAGTATTGCTTTGAATTTGAAGAGATCAAAACCCCTTCAAATATAGAAATATTCAAAGCTGCTTGTGGGATTAAAAAAGTTCAAGAAAACGCGTGACTTTTAATATATAATGTATCTACATCAGGACACTACACACCAATACGTAATAATGGTGGTGATGAAGTTGAATTGGAAAGTGGAAAGAATTTATTGAGAAGGGAACTTTCAGAAGGGAGAAAGCCAAGGAGAAAGGGAAGAAAGAGGAATGGGTTATAAGGATAACTCGAGAATTAGGAGAGGTTAATTAGTTAAAGTTTCGTTAATGTTGTTAATTAGTGTACATCCAGAGGTTAATGTGCTGATTAAACGGAAAACTTTGGATTCGGTGGTGATCAATTTTCTAAATTTAAGAAAATTTGTCTTCAGTTTCAACAAATTATTGTTTCTGATGAGTTTTTGGTAATTGGGATATGATTGATCTCTTACGTAACTAACCTAACCATTTTTTTATTCGTTTCCTAGTTCTCACGCTCTTATTAATAATTGTTCTAAGAATTTATAATGAATTATTGACTAAATTCACAACACCACAATTTTTTTTGTTTCTTTGTTTTATTTCATTGAGAGAGTGCAGAATATGCGACTTAATTGGAAAACACTACTTGTTACTATTAGCTTAGCCATTTATAATTTTACATCACAAATGATACTTCTGTTCAGACGTGAAATTGTATGTGACAATTAATTGATGCAACTCCCAGGTATTTATAATACTTAATATATAATAGTTACATCTAATAAACTGATAGCACCCGAAACAACTAGACAACAGAGACGACTGTGGGTATTGTGTGATGCAGTATATTAAGGACATAATCACTCATGGCCTTGAAAATATTGATACCACTAAGGTATATTACATGTTCAATTCATTCATATATATATATATATATTCGTTCAACTATATATTATAATATCTAATTTTCATTTTATTTCCTTTTGCGCATGGTATTTTATGCCTCTTGCACGATGTTTAGCCAAGGACGAATCCAGGAATTTTACTGACGGGAGGTGAACATAAAAAATGTTATATCATAAATAAAAGTACTTGAAATATGATAAAAACCTAATATACAAAAAAAAGCAAAAAATCTATTACAAAAATTAAGATTGTTTCATTTGATTCTTACTCTACATATTTTCATATTGTTGCACCCATCTATAATTGAATCTGTGCTAAAATTCAAAACTTGTCCAAAATTCTAACCATAAAATATTCTTTAATCAGTATAAAAGTAGTATCATTATAAAGACAAAATCATATATAATAAATTTTATGAAGAAATTTTAATGACAAAAGTGATTTTTAGTATTTTATTGATTCTTAAAATGTATCATAAACTGTTTTAAAAAAATGGGTGGATGGGCTGTTTGAGAGAGGAAGAAGGGATAAAGAAGTTTTTGGAAAAGAGCAAAACGTTGGGATATATTAAAGATTGGTGCTCCACCAATTTATTTATTTTAATAGATATGTGATAGGGCAAAATTTATAACCTAAAAACTCCGCAAGTGTACGGGCCGTATCAAGTAATAAAGTAATAAGAAAAGTATCGTTCCCACGAGGACTTGGTATCACAAACTTCAGTTAAGCATTGATTTCACAATTTCATTTAAGTTAAGAAAACCAAATTGAATTTAATTAAGAAAAAGAAATTAAAACTAAAATAAAAATAAGAAAAATACCACAATAATCAAACGAGTAACCTAGAGTCACTAACCCCTTATTTGTTTCCTAGATTTTATCCCCACTAAATTAACTTTGACTTAATCTAATCAGCTAATCTAGAGTATTAATGTCTATAAATGTCTTCCGGTCCATTTATATACCTATCTTAATTAATTATGTAATGCCTCACACAATTAAATAAGACGCGTTTTAAATCGGGCTCACTCTAATTTGATTATGTGGAGCTTCTAGGTATATTCCTATCCTAGACGCAAATTAGATTAAAACCTAACTTCACGTTAAATTTAAACCTAATTCCACATTATTTATTCCCAAGGTCAATGTAGGATTCCCTCTTCCAAGTCCAACCCTAAATCCCCAAAACATGCTCAATGGTGGCCACTCACTAAGCAATAGCAAATAACACAGGATTAAATACACTGAATAAAATTAATCAAAACTAAGAAGTGGGAATAATCTCTAAAACTCAAATAAGTTCATAGATTCTCTAGGTTGCAAAACCAACTAGTCACACATGGCTTTATTCAAATCCATAAACAAAAAGAAAAGAATTTAGGTTCAAAGAAGAAGAAGAGAGAGGAAAGAAAATTTCTCCGTCGCCTCCACAGTCCTTCCGTGGAAATGATGAAGAGAATCGAAACGCTCAGCCTCTACTCCTATGCTTCTTCGTCCCTTCCTTCTCGTTCTGCGTCTCCCGATCTTTCTGCTCCGTCCTCTCTTTTGCTTGTCTCTGCTTCCTTATTTATAATAATTTAGATCTTGGGCCATTGATTCTCTTTCACTTATTACAAAGATATCTCATATCTTGTAATTTACTCCATCAGATCACACAATTGATTTTGTTTCTATTTTTCTTGCGTGAGACCACTGAATTTGACTGATTGCATATCCTCTTATTGCCTTTTCTACTTCATTCCAAATCAGCTAATATTTCCTGCACAATAAAAATAGGATATGAGTAGATTTTATGTCGATTTATTCTTTGATCCCAAGTTTGATTTAATTATGGAAACATTCATAAAAGATAATTAAATAGGTATATAATATAATAATTCCAATTAAATCTCATAAAATATACACCTATTTAATTATAAAATATATACTCATCAATATGAAAGCAAGTAAGATGCCATATGTAATGTTTACATTTCAGTTAAGATATATATACGTATAAAAGCTAACCCTCACTAATGTAATGGTTGGACTGATTTTCATTCTTAAAAGGAAAAATATTAGGAGGGGCCACCCCTCGCCCCTCGGCCCCCGCCCCTCCTTATGTCTGTCCTTATGTTTAGCAACTCACAAGCGGAAGAAGTGGTTGAAGAGTTGGTGACATATGTGAAACATCATTGAGAAAGTAAATACATATAGAATGATTGTACATATCTAGGTACTAATGACTTGTTCATTTTAAAGTTTTGGTTTTAATAGTGTGTGTGTATATATAAAAGAATGATTGTAAATGTATTCTAATTTGTTGCACTGTTCTGTATATAAATGAATGTAAATATATATTGTGATTCATTCTGTACAAATGTATATACAAGAGCTAATATCGAAACTAGAATCCCACCCCCCCTATTTTTTTATTTTAAAAAAATTAACTTTGATAAATCACGGTTGTTATTTAACAACCAATATTTATGTTAACTATATATAATGGTTAGGGGTGAGCAAGTAACCCGCAACCCGCCCAACCGCCCGCAACTCGCAGAATTTTTCCCGGATGAAGCCTACCCAGATTGGGCCCGTCATGGGTACGGGTCTACCCCATACCCGTTTAATCAAAACGGGGCGGGGCACGGGTTGAGGCACGGGGTACCCGTACCCCACCCGTGCCCCGTTTTAATTATTTTTTTCCCCTCAGCTAATCAGACTCACGGTTTCACCTCTCATTTGACCGAAAAAAAAAAGCTCTCACCTCTCACTCCCTCAGGTCTCAGCCCGTCACACACACTCACACCGTCACGCAACTCGCACAGAGATAGAACAGAGGCAGAGCACTTTTGATTTTTTCCCCCTCAAACTCAAACCCTAGCAAGCACGCCGTCCCACCACGCAAATCAGTAGCCGTCCCCGACTCCCCGTCGCAGTGAGCACTGTCTCTCGCCGCCATCTCCATGTCTACTTGACTACTCTCCATCTCCCTCTCATCGTGTTTCAGTGTTTGTATGCCTGAGTAAGTTTTGAATCCTGCTTCCTTTTTCTTGAATCTTGCTTCCTTTTTCTTGAATCTTGTCGCACCGTCTTGAATTGTGCTTCCTTTCACTTGCCATCTCGATATATTTGATTTTTTCTTGAATCTTGCTTGAGCACCGTCTGTATGTTCCTCTCCCTCTTCCTCTCACCGTCGACTTCTAAGTTCTAACTTCTAACTCTCCCTCTCACTATATGTTCCTGTCTGTATATGTACATACCCGAAATTGAGACGGCAAGCCTGTCTGTGTGAATCAGCAAATAGGTTTTGGGCTTAAGGACTGTGTGTGTGAATCAGCAAATAGGACTTAAGGACTGTGCCGTTGTATTTTTATTTTTTATATAATGCTGTGGTATTTTTTACAATGTTCACTTGTTTACGTTTTGGGCCAAAAAAAAATCTGGGTAGAATATGTATTGGGCCCAAAAAACTGTTCTGATTCTAAGAAAAAAAAAATAAATCTGGGCCTAAAAACATGTTGTTTTAAAAAAAAATAAAAAAGGCCAGCGACTAAACGGGTTCCCTGGACCCGTTTAGGCGTACCCGTTTAACCCGCACCCGTGCCGCCCCGTACCCGTGATACCCGGCCCCATACCCGTTATGACCCGTCCCCGTTAAATTTAAACGAGCGGGCCGCGGGTTACCCCCCGGGGCAGCCCCGCCCACCCGTTGCTCACCCCTAATAATGGTTATTCACATGTACCCGTTAATTATTATCATAACAATAACTATATTATAACCTCACCAAGCTTCCATATGTAAAGGATGTCATATTATAACCGTTATAATAGATCAAAAATAAATAACAGTTCAGAATCATAATGTATCTGCACCGATCTTTTATAGCTCCTGTATATATAATGGATTAGAACAATTATATATGGCAGATAATAATCGTTATGTATCGTGATTTCTATAGTAATGTTCTTCTAGAATTAAAATAAAGCCGTAGAAGAATTAAAATAATAATAATTGGATGTTCATAATTTTTTATTGGGAAACAGTTGATTGAATGATAAAGTTTACTGAATTTTATTTTCGAATGAACAAACGACGTGGGCTCACATTCATTTCTATTCTATTAAAATTTACGAATAGAGACGTATTGTCATATATTTAAGGGTAAAAGTTGAAATTTAGTAACTGTTTTCATATTGCCATCTAATACAATTAATTATTTGGGGTGTAAAAGTAGACATGATCAATTATTTTGGCAACATATATCACAACGCCATTAGCCCCCGTTAACTTCTATTACTTTTTGCATCATAAGTTCCATCAGTCTTCTTACTCTCTATTATTTTTATATATTTTTATAAATACATGTTTTTTTAATTAAAAAAATTATTTAGACCCTATGGAAGCAATTTTATTTCAGTCAACTCCCAAAAGATTCTAAAATTTCACTATACCCCTTGGGTCAAAATTAAATTAAATTTTATCAGTGAAAAGACAATAATGCCCTTACTTAATTTTTTCATAAAAACCTTTACAAGAGAAATAAAGATATTAACAAGAAAAATAAACAAATTTAAAAGACTTTAGGGAGTTAAAAAAATTTACAAGAAAAATATGTGAATAAACAAATTGTTTTAATACCCTAGACTGTTTTAAACCCCTTTACAAGATTTTTTTTTTTAAAAAAAAGTCATTCATAAGACAAATATGAACATTTCTAAGACAAAAAATATTTATGTTTACTTTTGAACCTAACAAAAATAATTGTGTTGGGTGATCATAATGAAATAGTTTATTCTAAATTTGCACCTTTGCTCTTCTGAAAATATATTAAAATAATATAGAGTGAGAAGACCGAGTAATGAAAAATAACTAGGATTAACGGTGTTGCCATATATACTATAAAAAAATTGATTATGCTTACTTTTAAACATCAAAATGGTTAATTGTGTTGGGTGCCCATAGAAAAATAATTTGTTGCTAAATTTACACTTAACCCTAAATTTAATTAGTTTCTCACAAATGATCAGTCATATTCATGGCTCTTAAATAATAGGTTTGTTTTAAGAAATTTTATATTATATTAGTAATGGTGGTTGCGTGAAGTGGAAGGGACTTGATTCATAAAAGTTTGAATATTATAAATTAAAAAAAAAACACTTTAAAAAGACTACTCTAAATTAGATTCTATAGTAACGCTCGAATCTAATCAGGTAATACTAATTCTAAGATAATTGTAAAAAAAAGAAAAAAGTAAAAGTAAAAGCATACTAATCCTAGCCGTTTGGTTGGAAGAGTTCTGCTAGAATCCAAAGGAATGGAATGGGGATACGGTGACAAAATATGATCTATGCCTTCTTTGCAATCCTCATTCCATTTTTTTTTTCTTTAAAAAAAAGGAAGGAATGAGCATATTTTTGTCCGGCAAATTAAAAAAAAAAAAAACAGACATTTTCTTGTGTTCCTGCCGTCTTCTTCCTAAAAATTATAATCAATGATTATGTATTTTACTCATTCAAACCTACTTTATTACATTTGCGCTAGGGACTGTGCTCAGCTCAAAAGTAATGTTCTTAAAAACGAGTTTTTACCTGAAAACGGAAGGAGAATGAAAAATCGTAAAACATAAAATCGTAACGTAGTACAATCATAAAAACTTAAAAGCGTTTGAAAAATTAGTAAAATCGTTTTAATTAAAAAAAATCATAAAAACATAAAATTACAGTGATAAAACGAGTTTTTAAGAACCATACTCAAAACTACTCTTTTTTTTCCCCACAAACACCGATATTCTCCTATAGAACCGTAAAACGGGTTGTAACCCACGGGAACAGCCTGCCAAGGGCGTGACTCGCTTAAATGCCCACCAAGAGTTGGACTGCACAGGCCCACCACGTTCAAACCACTGGTTGCAGCAGGCTAGCCCACCTGTTGGCGGGTTGACCTGCTTAAAAAACATTTTTTTTCCCCTTGTTTTTCTTAACAAAATAAACCCAAATGTTTTTTAATTCTCTTTCCTTTGATGGCATATTTGATTCATTTCTTATGCTTTTTATTTGGAACTTTTTTTTTTCACTTTTATTTTATACTATATATATATATATATATATATATATATATATATATATATTTTATATAAAAAAGTTTTGGAGGGTTCGTCATCAGTCCCCCTTTCAAGGCCAGGACACGGCCCCGGGCTCTATGAGCACTTACTGGGGACTTACGAGATCGCCTACCAAAGGAGTCTCAGCGACGACAGAGGGGATCGAACCCACGATCCAAGGGCCTAGTCCTGGATCCCTTACCATCTATGCCAACTCACATTGGCTATACTATATTTATTTATTGAACTATTGTTAAATTAAAGAAATGTGTTTATATGTTTTTGTGATGTGAGTGATTAACGAGAAATGGATGTAAGAGTAGAATGATTGATTGGCACAAAGTATAAAAAAAGGAAGATTGGTATGAGTAGGTGAAAGAGAGAGAACGAAAGAGTAAAAGAAAAAGAGCATGACAAGTTTTTGTTTTACAAAAACTTAACTGGCAGGTTCGGGCTGGCATTTTGCCAACCCATCAAGGTGCATGTCGCACAAGCCTGTCCCCTTTAGCCCATGGGTTGAGGTGGGTTGACCCACAACACAGGTGAGCACAAATTACCGGCTCTACTATAGGGGCAATCCTGCTGGAGACATAGTGAAGACTAATGTGGGTGCCACTTCCAACAAAGATTTGAACATTGATTTGCTATATTTTAAGAGACTAGTCTCTTCCACTAGACCCAAACCTAGTTGGTGGCTCATAACTACTACTCTAATGAGATAAAAAAGGGAATAATAATGCACATGTCTGCTTTCTTATATCCATACATACACGAAAAAACAAACACCAAGGAGAATTTATTTTACAGATATTTGCACCCAAAAAACAAAGATATACAAGGTTTGATACAGAGAACAATGAAATTGCAGAAGCTTGGGGGGATAACCATGTTGGTATAAATCTATTTCACAGCATAACCCTTATTGTTCTATGATAAGACACAATAATGAATAAAATCTATATATAATTTAAATTGACCTTGTGCTTGACCAAATTAAGGCTCTCTCCAGTGCACTTTTCAGCATAAAACATCCCCTGATATGAATAACTATCTGACAAATCGCGGCTTCTTTGGTATATGGATAAGCCAGAGTTTTATATGGTAAAACGTTTGTAAAATTTAGAGAGACAGAGATCAGGAGTGAAAGTTTACCTTTATTTTATCCCTCTCTTTTCTCTCTAAACTAAACAAAAATTTTATAATAAAAAAAAACTCCGGAGGATTCAGGCTCTTTGGAGCATAGAAAGCCTGGGTTTTTTTTTGGCTGTCATCAATAGTCATCCAATAAAGGGCATTTTACCCTCTAAAATGCACCCTCCAATTAGGCGCCTAGTTCAATATTGACACAAAGGACATGATGATACAGTATATTTAAAGGTATTTAAGAGCTAATAATTTAGCTAAACTGCTCTGACTTTGAAAGAACTTATCTTATTCATCTCCTTCAGGGACTGAGTCCTATTCTTGTCACTTCTGGTGGGCACTCTAGCTGTTTTATTTTCAACTTGGTCTTTCTTTGATGTTGCTCGAGCAAGGCCACTAGCAGCGGTTCTTTCTGCGATTCTCCTCTGGCGTTCGACCAACAGTTCCTCCATCCTCTTCCGAGTTTCTTCTTCCTGATCACCACAATAGAGTATAGATCATTGTTAAGAACACTCACTATGAACCAAAAAATGGGGTCACTGTGTAAAATGTCAACATGCAAAAATGCAATTGTAGGTTAAACTCTACCTTTTCCAGCTTGCTCTTGTGAACTATAGGCCTGCTTATAGTCGATGGCCTTTTGTTCCTAGGAATTATTTCAGGCTTGCCCCTTCCAATGGATCCACGCAAAGCTTTAGTCTTTTCTTCTCTTGCTGAATTCCTTGTTCCTGGAACTTTGTTTTTGTCGATTTTCTTGGGACTCGCCAGAAGATTTTGGTTCACTTCATTGTGTAAATCATCAACAGAGGATCTTCTATCAGTTTCTGTGTATGAAAAGTCAATTTCATAGTCCATTGTCCATGAGGCCTCAACAGGGTCAAATCCAGAATCCCGTTGGAGAACTACACAAAGGTCATTTGGTTCCAGGTTCTTAGACAATTCATGTTTACTTTGTGGAACATGTGTGTCATTTTCCAGCTTGCTAGCTGAATTTAGATCTGCAACTATGTTAATGTCAGTCTTCCACTGGGAATCAGGCAGATCATGATCGGCCAATTGACCCTGTATCATGAATGAATCATCAACTGGAGTGCTTACTCTTCTTTTTTCAGCATTGGAATCCACTGATGATAAAATGTGATCACCATCAAATATTGCTGGCACAACTGCACTTCCTGGGCCCCTCGTGTTTTCTGAATGATCAGCAACGAACCAATCTTCAGCATTTTTGAACTTGTTTACTGAAGAATTAGAAACACAAGTAGATGATGAATGACCAATGCCGTTTCCAGATTCTTCAGACCTATGTGAAAACATTATCTCCTCCTCACCCATGTTGTCCCTACTTTTTCTAATTGGAGTACGGCTGTCTACAGAATCATCAAACTTATCTCCACCTTCACTTCCCCCATCTCTCTGAGTTACAATAAAGGAGTCATTTGGGACTTTCGTCTGCTTTGGAACTTTCTTGAATTCCAAGTCTTGAGATGGATCGGCTGCATGCAACATTCTTTCTTCAGAATTTCTTACCACAAAATGGTCAGCCTGAACATCAATTGGCTGCAGCCTCTCTGCTACATCATTGCTGGTATCCTCATCAATCTTCAAAAGATTTTGGAAAGCAGCCCAGTTCTCATTTGTCTTCCCTCCCTCAGATGTATCTTCAACTAGCTCCAGATCAGAAGAACCATTTGATTGGGTCCCTCCTTTTTTCTTATTAGCATGTTTGTCAACCTTATGAACCTTCTGCAATGATTCAAGCGCAATGTTGACCTTCTGTTTAATATTTTCTTCATCAATGATACCATCATCATCATCAATAGATGATTCATCAGAGGCCTTACCCTCATTCTCATTTTTCCTATTTGGGGTGATGTAATTGATATTGCGAATTACAACAGTTCTAGATCTTCTTCTGTGCTTTTTCTTCTTTGAATCATCCTTCAGGGAATGCTTTGAGTCTGACTCCTCATCTGAATTTGATTCACTTGCGGAATCAGGATCACTAGACTCTGTCCGCTGGTCTTCTAAATCTTCCGATTCTTGCTTGTAAAGAGATTTCTCCTTTTTACTTGCAGAAGACTTCTTCTTATGAGAATTAGACTGCCTAGGGAGATAAACGCTAGGATTCTCCAAGTGGGAAGGCCAATGCATGTTTCTTGGAAGGTATGGAGGACCAGACTGCATATTAGTCAAAGGGTATCCTGGATACGGAGGCACTTGCTGCATATTGTACATGAATGGAGGTACATTGTATGGCCATGGCATTGGCATCTGAACATTTGCAGGATGTGATGGTGCCTGATCTGAAGGAGGCAAATTGTCATCGGCAAATAGCATCCATTAGACAAATTAACGTTTCTTCAAATTTGTGAGAAAACAACAGTGTGGTTACTGGAAATTTACACTGATCTCCATAATTTATTACAAGTCAGTTGCATTCCGTTACGAAAAATTAAGGTTTGTGCAAATTTCTGACTTTCTAAATTTTTTTTGATTTAGGCTGCATATCCAATGCCAAGCAGGCATTATATGCATTCAATCTTGTTCTGCACTGAAAAAGGGTGGATAAGAGGGAAAATAGACAACCAAGAGTGCATAATGAAAACATAATGAAAAAGTTTAGGAACTCATTCAGACTATGGTGCACTGCTGAGTGACAATAAAGGAAATACAACAAAAAATTATAAAGATATGTGGTTGTGCATAAGAAGGATGGCCCAATGCACAAGACTCCCACCAAATGGGTTTAAGGAATGATAGATTTACGTAGCCTTACCCCTAAAAGCAGAAAGGTTGTTTACAGGATAGTTGTGCACTTGTGCACAAGAAGACAAATAAGCATAGAAAGGACAGGATCAGGAAACGGGAGTTATTACATGTTAAATAGTGAGGTTCAGCTCAGATCACTGAAGTTTCCATACTAAGGTTGATGTGTTATAACTAAGGTTAGAAATTTTTCTTAAAAAAACGTAATACCTTCTGTTTTGTTTGACGCACATGAGTTTGATGTGTTATCACTAGAAGAAAGACTATCCTTGGAATTATCAATCTTGTTCTGATCAGGGGCAGGAACTTCATTTGCGAGAATAATTCCTGATGATCCAGAAAACGAGAGTGCTGGTGGTAAGCATGACTGCATGGCAGCAACTTCCTTTATCCAAAGATCATCTCCATGCTTCTTCTTCCATAATTCCTTATAGCCAATACATGCTTCCCTGTACATAATATATACTAAGATTTAGATTCAACCTCGGAAACTAAACTGAAGATTTATACCAATTAGGGGAAGATTTGCTATAGATGCTGGATATGAGTTTTAGGCGATGTAGCATATATTATCAGAGGAAGCAGTTCCATGGTATGAAAATTTTTATCTGATATACATGTATTCTATCAAACTCAATATGCAGGATAGTATTCAGCTAATATGAAGATAGTGGCCATTTGAAGGAAGTTCAAAGGAATCTTTGAATAAAAGTTGCATGAAGTGGTCCTCAAACCTATAATTTATAGACTTTGAAGGAACGATAAGACCTGCATTGAACTGCCATGAGTCGGGATTCCTACTCATCTGAAAAAGAAATGTAATTTTTGTGATCTGAGAAGTAGGGTCAATTTTGACAAAATGATTTTTGAAATCAGTGAAGATGGGGAATGATTTTCCTTTCTGAAAACTGGAATGCAAATTAATAAAAAGATAGAAAAGTTTGTTCTCCAGAGGAAAAAAATATAGATTTCCAAGGTCCAGCATTGACCATCTAAGATAACAAGAATTAACAGTATGACGGTTTGTTAAGCAACAAACACAAAATCTGGCTATTATTTGACTATTCACATGGTCATTCACTCATTTGATTGGATAAAATCTAGATTATGCATAGCATTAGAAAAATTTGGATCCTCTGCTTTGGGGAGTTGCACAATAATGTCATGTGAAGAGAGAGAGAAACAAAGATTTACTTGAATGACAAGTCCTACATCAATTCTGGATTAAGAGAATGTGCAGGTTACATTTATAGTTTACAAGTAAACACTTGTAACTTAAATATCTCAAGTTCTTACCTTAAACGGGATGCTCCAAATGCATTTGCAAAACATATGAGATCATCGATATTATCGATTTCAAATCCAGCAACAAGGCCACGTGCAAAAGCCATTGCTTGCTCTTTCCGGAGCAGTGCCAAGCGGGACTCTAACAGGCGTTGTAGAGACATCCTTATCATTGAGGCAACTGGATGTGTTAGTCCTAACCATTGATGAAGTTGCAAAAAAAATTGAGATAATTTAATTGGCAGCAATTAGATAAAAAGACAGAAAAATACTTTGAGTTTTCCTCTTCTTTGTTTTCATAGCCTTCAAGTTCACCATTTAGCTGATACAAAAACAAAGCATAAATTAATTGGTTGGGAGGTGCTTAAAGTAAATTTGAGTGATTTTTTATTAGATAAAATACCTTTGAAGGATCACTTAACCTCCTGCCATTGCCATTGGATTGTGATACAATTCCTGGTACACCAAAGAAATTAGTAGAAAATAACTAGAGCGATCATTAATTAAGTGAAAGAAGTATGCAGAATATTATTTATATCGTCAATTCTCCAGAAAATGCTGGGATTTACACACAAAAGAGAAATGAAGCGAAACCATAAATAAAAACTGTGAGTAAGAAGGGTTTTTTGTAATTTCATTAGCTAAAACGTTTTATGAAGTCTAATCACAAGAATAAACTGATTGTCTAGTCTTTGACTTGCTTTCCCTTTTGTTAGCGCCTTCAGAGTTGTAACTTACTAACTTACATTACATGTTTGTTTCGCTTGTCAGGTGAACCCACATACTAAGGAATAAGTCTTATTGTTCACAATTTGTGAATAGTGCAGCAGCTTATTTTAAATTTCATATTTTATATTCACAGTAAAGTATCTGTAATAAAGAAAAATCCACAAACATGTCTAAGTCAACAACTCGTGACCATACCTTCATCCAAAGTTGCATCAGACATTGATAACTTGTTAGCCTCATATGAGTTTTTAGTCTGCAGGATTTCCTTTTCAATGCTGACAAACCTCTCCAAAATGGCCGGTGTGCTGACAAAACGCACAAATCTGCAACAATCAAATGCCCCCAACCCAAACCGAATCAGGAAAAGAAAAGAGAGAAGAGAGAAGAGAGAAGCCGAAAACCAGAAAATTAAAAATGAGAGAAGCAAAATCAGCTCAACAAATCTATACGTAGATCTATACAAATGCTACTTAGAGGAGCAGAGGGGCTTGTGCAGGAAAAATCAGCTCAACAAATCTTATCATGTGACTTTAGTTCTCTAAAGTCTTGATCCATTTTGTAGGCAAATAGTTGATCCAGTAAACTCATGTTCTGTAAGTCCACAAAGCCAAATAAACTAATTCCTTGATCCACATCATAAGAAGTTATTAATCGAGATCTGTATTCCAGTCAATGAACCCATCGATTCGAGACTACTGTATTGTAACTACAGAGAAAAGGAATCCTCAGCACCAAAAATTTTTTAAAGTGGACTCTAATTCTCAAATAAGAGTTATCACACACATTGAGACATTTAATCGAGAAGATAGCAGGCATCCCATTTGTAGATTCAATCCTATCACACAGAAAGAAACTGCAAGTATGGATGCAGACATTAATGAGTACCATAGAAGCAACTACTTAAAATTGAAGAACAGATGAAGAATTAAGTTCAAACCCCATGATTAAGAAACATCAACATTGGCAAGTAAAGTTCCAAATCAAGCGACAATCACCTCTCAAATGTGGCTTTGGAGAACCAAAGTGCAGGGAGGGTGGGTGGGAGAAGCTTAATGGAGTATCCACCCTTAGAGATCTCATCTTTTGCGAATTTCAGGTGAGAAACAAAAGGATCGAACAACCCAGAAGCTATTTTCTCACGAGCACCCCCAGAAAACACGACCAGCTCACATCTACAAACACACACACAACAGAACGAATTGGAGAACAAGGCGACAGAATAAACACAAATTCAGGTGTCCAAGAAGGAAACCTCACCTAGTTCTTGTTGGGGTGAGCTGAAACAGAGCAAAATCGAGAACGGCGTTGGAATCCATGAGGATGAGCAGAAAGTGTCAGAGCATAATCTTCACTGCACAAGAAGGAATACTGACTTATTGTCCATGAATATAAAGAAAAGGTTTTAGTTTGAGTGTTGGGTAGTACAAGCTGTGATGTGGCGGAACGTGGCCATCATGGCATAGGGTCTAAGCTGGACATGGGACGGTGAGAATTGAGAGAGAGAGAGAGAGAGAGCCAGCAGGAAGATGCTTAGATGCAGCTTTGTGCAACTTGGAGAGTAAATATGGACATTATAGGATTCCCCATGCAATATTGTAAAATATAGTTGTATCATAGATGTACTATATATTAATATATGTTACTGCTTTGATCATGAATAATGAGTGATTTTCCTGTGATTAGACAGAGAAAGCAAGATCAGACTAGTATTACTTTGGTATTTTTGTCTTTGATGAGGTAGTTGAAAAAGGGTCTAATTATTGCATGCTTTCTTCTCCTAAACGTGGTGGTAATTAAGTTTTCAACAATCAATCTTCCCCATTTTCTTAGTACACGGTTATTTCACTAGGACAAGTCCTAGTATTATCGATTCAATTGAATTGAAAGTAATTCTCTTAAGGATATTTTATACATTTGTATGAATTCAAAAATGAAATCTTTTACTTAAGTAGTCATAGTCATTTCCATTTTTCAATTATGACTACTGTCGTGCGTTACGTTAGTGGATCAATCTTCCTTTTAAATAATGCATATTAAACATGGTGAGACATCAAATTAAAGTTTGATCTATTAAATAAATTAATTTTATAATATTTTTTATTTGAAATTTAATTTGTAGTACTTTTAATTCTTGTTTTAATAATTATATTGGATAAAAATAAATTATAATTGTAAAATTAAAATATCTGAACCGATCATACTTGTTGCTGGTGGTTCATGGTTAGCTTTCAATATGTGGACCACAAGTTTTCTAGATAGTGTGCTTCGGAAAAAGTCAAAAAAGCTCATGGATTTTTTTTTTTTTTTTTTTTGCCGCCAATATTTATATCATGTTCTTCCTTGTTGGTTAGGAGGTTTGTCACATGTCTTCGAAAAAAGTGGACTGGGTTAAGTACAGTGATGGTTACATATGTTGCTTTCATGTGATTCCTTGTGGTCTTTGGATTATATCTTTTTTGTCCGAGCAAAAAAAAAAAAAAGATTATATCTTTTTTGAATTTTATTCGTATAAATTTTATTCATTGTGGTCTATGGATTAATAATAATAATAATAATAATAAATTTCCTTTCGTTGTCCTTGAATCAGACAGATTCTTTTGTGCTAAAATTTTTCAGTTCTATTTGCTTAAAGCATATTGTATATCATATAACTCTTCTTCTTTCGTTTTAAATATAAGACATAATTTATATTTTTAATTAGTTTTCTTATTGTCTCCAAAAAAAATCAACTCTGTCGGGTACTTAGATAACTTAAATTATAATAAAATTCAATAATGATACACCAAGGTATCCTTAACATAAATACTCTTTAAGCATATTATTAGATGGAGAACTTAAGTCCATTTACTTATATTCTTAAGTTTCAATTTCCAATCAAATATTGTCCTGTATTATTTTTTTATAAACAATTATCCAACATAAATTTGAAAATTTATCAATGTGAAATTATGTTTTTAAGAAAAGTTCACATGATAAGATTTGATTGAAAAATTGGCCTTAATAAATATAAGTAAATAGTGTTTTTGTACGGACCCGGTTTTGGTGCCTATCTAAAGGATAGGCACCAAGAGTTTGGTGCATCTGGACGGTCCAAATTTATTTATTTTTTTAACTGCTGCTTTTTTAATAAAAAATTCATTTTTTTTAAAAATGTTAGTTAAGAGATTATTTTTATTTTAGATTCTGTACCCATTAAAATAATTTTTTTAAAAGAAAACATAGAAAGTAAAAAAAAAAAAAAAGATTTGGGTCGTCCAAATCTAATCTGGACGGCCCAAGAAGGAGGAGCTCTCCCTATCTATCCAAAGATAGGTAGGGAATCCCATTTCGGTTTTGTACATGTTCCAGCTTAACCGGTAATATTATGTTCGAGCTATGAATATACAATCGCGATCCCATATTGTGGACTTTTATATCTGTAATATCTTATATTTTGGGAAATAATAGAAATAAAATTATATCTTGTAAACCGTGAACTAGGTTTCTTGGGTAAGGGCATATTATGAATCAGTGAATTTTTGTCTCGAAGTTGGTGTCACCCGAAGTAATTTCTGTTTCCGGCAGTGTCCGACTTAAAATCTTTGACAGATTACGAAATATCCTGAATGAGGTCAAAAATTCAGTTGACCCAGATATTTCTAAAGAGGAAGAATAGAGCTTCAAGGCTGTGCTTCTGGATTTTTGAGAATTTGCAAAAGATCACGCGATCAGAACACCGAATAGGGAACTTTATTAGTAAAAAAATAATATAATATTTAAAGGTGTGGGACCCACTGACAAAATTTTCTCCTCTCCCGACAGAAACTCTCGTGAGTTTGAAAATTTTGTCAGCGGGACCCACTCAATAATAATTTATTATTTAAATAATAATATTATATTATAATAAATATTAAAATATTATTAAAAATTTTAAAATTGTTCACGGGGTGCAACTTTTTAGTTTTTAGGAAAATTACGTAAAACGACCCAGAGACGAAAATTACACTTAAAGACCCATTTTCCAACTATAAATAGAGGCCTCACTTCTTCATTTTCTTCACACCAAACTCAGATCACAACGGTCGAGTTTAATAGAAGAGAGAGAATTCTTAGAGTTTAGAGTGAGAATTTAGAGTAAAGTTCTCGGAGCTGAAGAGAAGGAGTAAGAACTTCAAGGGTAAGTTCTTTGGTCCCTAGTCTTAAGATTTGGTAGTTTTTTTTGGTAATTATAGTAGAAATGCCAGATAGAGTTTTTTCTGAGTATGCTCTGTGGCTGCAGCTTAGTCTGATCTGTCACATCAGAAAAGAATTATTCTTGGGCAGTAATGTTATTTACCAATACAGTAAATACTATTTACCAAACAGTAAAAATTATTTACCGTCACGGTAAAAATATTTTTACTGGTACTATTCACATGAATAGTGAATACTATTCACATGAATAGTAAATCTTCAACGTAGAATTCCACAAGTATTGCAAAGTTGATGGCCACTGATAAATGTGATATTGTTCCTATAGGGTATCTGTGAACTTGTACCGCTGTTTTCCGTTAGAAGTACCGTTTTAGTCAAACGTACCAAAACATCATCAACGAAGGTACGGACGCGTACTGTAACCTTAACTCTGATGCTTATTGTAAATTTGTATGTGATGGATAGTCTGAGATTCTGTTTTTATAAAATTGTGCATACACATTCAGCTATATACGGGTTATAGTCATGATAATGCCGTTGAGTTTTCCTAGCGCTGAGGACACGGATGTACACCGTGGCACTGGGTAGTGCAGACTGGATTAAAATATGAGGTGGTTGTGCTGTTAAAATGTGATTATGCTATAACTATCATGAATATCTATTATATATAAAATTGTTACATAAGCATGAGGTTAACTGTTACCTGAGGTTCAATGGGAATTGAACCTCAGCTCTTACCATAGCCTCAGGTTCTGGCGGAGACAGGGTTGCTGACAAGGGTAAGCAGGCTGTATAAGGACTCGGACGGAGGATTGTTTATCTGTTGCTGTTTTCTTATGTACTTTGAGTACTTGAATATTTGGATGACTGTATTAGTATCAACACACCAATGTTGGTTAAATATCAGATACTCGTTTTATTTTAAAATGAAAACTCTTTTCCGATGCCACACTGTTTAAATTATTCAAAACTCTGATAATCTCTTTTGAAAATCGCATATTAAAAGACGGGATGTTACATTTTGGTATCAAAGCTTGCATCCTGGCACGAAGTTAACTAGGTTACTTTAAACAGTCTTGTAAGGTTGTTTAAGTAGCAGAGTTAAGTTCTAGCCTTCAAAAGTATTTTATCTGGCATGAACCCGACTTAGTTATAACAAACCATTGGTGCCGAAGGTAGGGCCGAGTCTATGTGGATCAGCCAATCAGTCACCCTAGCACGGTGAGGCTCCCATGATAGACGCCTACCTGGCCAATCGGTTGATTAACTAAGTTAGGCTCTAAGCCATGGTTTTCTTTAAAAAAAATATAAGTACTGATATGACCCTGGTGTTGTTGTAGAAATGGACAAAGAGGAATTTCCGTATATCAATTACTTTGGGAAAAGAAGACGTATTGCACGTCGGTCGATAGTCCCCGAACCAGTAAGTAGGAGATTGAACCCTGAGCCGATAAATCCACTCTCTGTACCAATGCCTGAACCTGTGCCGGTACCAGAACCACTCTACCCCGCTCTTGCACTTGATAATGATCCAGAACCAGAATACCATCCTGGACCTGAGTATCCCGACCATCTATATGACTCAATACCCATTCTTGCAGAGCCCTACTCACCGGAACCCGGAAATCCCAGCATTTCACATCACTCCTCAATAGGTGATAACTTTGACTATCCTCAGATACAAGATCTCGACTATGACTCTGACGCCAACTCTGGCAACCTGGAGTACGTCTTAGATGAAAACTCCATCTTAACTTTAGCCTTACACTTGGAATTTCTCCATGCCGCTCTCACTACTAAGACCGAGAAAGACAAATACCTACTGTATCTGACCCGAGTCAGAGAATTTTACCAGGCAAACTCTCGCTACCATTTTCCGTATCCTTCTAGAGACTGGGTTAAATCCACCCTTCATCACTTTCCTCGCACCCATTTCTGGAAAACAAAAATCAATGAAATTCTGAATGAGGGCCACATCGAGGATGTGTGCTCGTGCATTTTCTGCCTCCAGCATTTAGTTCACCTGGTCATGTAGAAAGACAAAGACAACCCTACAACAGTTCAATGAACCATGGAAGTAGTAGTAGCAATAGTTTTGTAACAGTAGGACTAAGTATAATAGTAGTTTGTGTAATCACCATTAATGAATAAAAGGGGTGTACTATATACGCTTTGGTGTGATTCATATGAAATTTGTGATCTTATGTTATGTGTAATCTTTTTGTTTTCTAGTGTTTATATCTATTAACCTTTGGAATTTAGAATATGGCAACTTTGGGAGGCGCCGGAACTCCTAGAGGCCGAGGCCGAGGTCGAGGCAGAGGCCGAGGCAGAGGTAGGGGTAGGCAACTGCGAGTAGTACCAAACCCTGAACTCGAACAACATGAACCTCCACCACCAGTACAAGATGAACTTCAAGAAATGAGGAGAATAATACAAGAACAGAGAGCTCTCATCGATGCGCTTCTCGCCAACAGGCAGGGAGGACAAGGGGATGAAGAACAACAGGCTGAAGGAGAGCAACAGCAACAACAACGAGAGGGAGGAGAAAATTACGATGAACAAGAAGACGAGCGCAGCAACGCATTTGAGAGACCAGAACGATCTCAATCATCTCCTCGACAGGAGAGAGTACTGGTGGAACAACATCAACCTGTCAGAGAAGTTAAGGATACACAATACTGGGTGACACAATTCTGCAAACACAAGCCACCAGTATTCCGAGGAAAACTTGATTCAGCTGAGGATTGGCTATTGCATCTTGAAAAGATCTTTGAGGTCTTAGAATGTCCGGATAACAGGAAGGCTCAATTGGCAATTTACAAGCTAGCAGGAGACGCCGATCGTTGGTGGCGAAACACCGCGGCAACCCTCCGAAGCCGAAACTGTCTCGTCACATGGGAAACGTTCCAAGAAAAGTTTAACGAGCAGTACTTTCCACCCTCAGTACAGATGATGAAGGAGACAGAGTTCCTGCACATCCGTCAGGGTCGGGAAGAATCTTTCGATGATTACTTCGCTCGTTTCACCAACTTATCTCGGTACTCATCACTTCTGAGGCGAGATAATGACGAGAGCAGCATTGCAAATATACTTGTGTATGGACTAAAGTATGAGATAAGGGAAAGGTTGGTATCGCACAAATTTCTGGAACTAAATCAAGCTGTAGAAGCCTGCCGACTCATCGAACGAAACTTGAAGGAGCTTCGCAAGACCAGAGACTTCAGCAGTAGCGGCCCCAACCGTAGTGGTTTCAATCGCAACAACCCAGCACAGAAGAGGAAGGCACCTTGGAATAATTCCCAACAAGGGAATAAGAGGCCATTTCAACCGAGACAGCAAAACTTTCCAAGAATGCAGACATCCCAAGCCTGTCCGCAATGCAGAAGGTTCCATCCGGGAGCTAACTGTGAGGGAAAGCCAGTGTGCTTCAGGTGTCAGAAACCGGGGCATATTAGCTTAAACTGTCCTCAAAAAGCTTTGGAGGCGAGACCGCAGAACGCAGGACGAGTTTTTGCTTTGACTAATGAGGAAGCCAAGAAATCTCCTGAGATGATCAAAGGTACTATTTCTCTTAATGGAAATCTACTACAGGCATTGTATGATTCGGGTGCTAGTCACTCGTTTATTTCTTACGATTGTGCAAAACGACTAGGAATGCAAGCCTATAGACTACCATATGATTTGATAGTAGCTACCCCACTTGGCGCGAAATCTTTAGCGTCTGATGCATGTCTTAATTGCATTGCGAGTGTGAACGGTCGAGAATCTAACATAGATCTTATCCGATTACCGCTTCATGGCATTGATGTCATTCTTGGTCTTGATTGGCTAATGGCAAACAACGCGGTCATTGATTGTGGTAATAAAGAGATACGATTCTCACCACCACACGACCAGAGCAAGATCAATGTGAGTCTGAATTTCCTATCTAGTGCAGAAGCAGAAAAATGCATGAAGCAAGGTTGCCAAGCGTATATGGTGTTCTTCTCAATCAACATAGACGACGAACCATCACTCAAAGACATTCCCATTGTGAATGAATTCCCTGATGTGTTTCCCAAAGATCTCACCAAGTTACCCCCTGAGAGAGAGGTTGAATTCGCCATCGACTTGATGCCAGGCACTGGACCAATATCAAAAGCACCATATCGTATGGCACCAAACGAGATGCTGGAATTGAAGAAACAGCTTGAGGAGCTACTGGAGAAAGGATTTATTCGACCTAGTGTGTCGCCATGGGGAGCCCCAGTACTGTTTGTAAAGAAGAAAGATGGAAGTTTACGACTTTGTATCGATTACCGCGAGTTAAACAAGGTGACTATCAAAAACAAGTACCCACTTCCTCGCATTGACGATCTACTCGATCAACTATCTGGTTCCTGTGTATTCTCTAAAATTGACTTGCGCTCAGGATACCACCAGCTGCGAGTGAAAACCAGTGATGTTCCAAAAACAGCCTTTAGAACCAGATACGGGCATTACGAATTCCTTGTGATGCCTTTCGGATTGACAAATGCGCCTGCCGTATTCATGGATTACATGAATAGAATCTTTCGTCTACACCTAGACAAGTTTGTAGTGGTGTTCATCGATGACATCCTAATCTATTCTAAAAGCAGGGAAGAACACGAAGAACATCTGCGACTCGTGTTGGGAATACTCCGTGACAAACAACTTTTTGCTAAATTGAGCAAGTGTGAATTCTGGCTACCAGAGGTAAAATTTCTGGGTCATGTCGTATCTCGCGATGGTGTAGCTGTTGATCCTAGTAAAGTGGAAGCGGTTCTGAACTGGAAGAGGCCGGAAACGGTGGCAGAAATACGTAGTTTCCTGGGATTAGCGGGATATTACCGCAGATTCATACAAAATTTCTCACGTATTGCCTTACCATTAACGAAGCTCACAAGGAAGAAACAACCATTCATATGGGACGATGATTGTGAGGCGAGTTTTCAAACTTTGAGGGAGAAGTTGACTACAGCTCCAGTATTAATAATTCCAGATCCAGACGAAACGTACATTGTCTATAGTGATGCTAGTGGGCAAGGATTAGGGTGTGTTCTCATGCAGCAGGGCAGAGTTGTGGCATATGCTTCTCGCCAGTTGAAACCTCACGAATTGAACTACCCTACTCACGACCTAGAACTTGCGGCTATTGTATTCGCCTTAAAGATATGGAGGCACTACCTCTATGGTGCAGTCGTAGAGTTATACTGCGATCACAAGAGCCTGAAATACCTGTTTGATCAAAAAGAGCTCAACATGAGACAACGTCGCTGGATGGACTTACTAAAAGATTACGATCTGGAGATCAAGTATCATCCCGGAAAAGCAAATGTCGTAGCAGATGCGCTAAGTAGAAAGACGGTGCACGCAGCATACATGATGATTCAAGAGCGGAGACTACTTGAAGATTTCAGAGACCTGAATCTGTCCAATCAGATTTGCTACGCGCCCGATGACGTGTATCTTGCAAGTCTCCTTGTTAGTCAAGGAAAGTATAATTTAAGAGATGCGGTCGAGGAAGCTCAAAAGCACGACGAATGGGCTATAGCAGCTCGAGAAAAGATCTCACAAGGTGAAACTCAAGACCTTGACCTATCACCTAGTGGTTTAGTCAGGTACAAGAAGCGGATCTACATTCCAAAGGATGGTGAATTACGACAGAAGATTCTAGACGAGGCTCATAAGAGCAGATACACTCTACATCCAGGAATGGTGAAGATGTACCAGAACCTGAAATCCGAGTTTTGGTGGCCCAGGCTGAAGAAAGACGTAACCGAGTACGTGGGTAGATGCTTAACCTGTCAGAAAGTTAAAACCGAACACCAACGACCCCCTGGTCTTCTTCAAGGACTGGAAATTCCGGAGTGGAAATGGGAGAATATTACCATGGATTTAGTGGTAGGTTTACCCAAGATTAGACATCACGACGCGATTTGGGTGATTGTGGACCGATTGACTAAGTCGGCACACTTTCTCCCCATTAGTATTAATTACTCACCAGAACAATTGGCGAGGATTTATATCAAAGAGATCGTAAGACTTCATGGTGTACCTAAGAGCATCGTTTCTGATCGGGACCCGCGATTTACATCCCGATTCTGGGAGGCTTTGCATGCAGAGATGGGAACTAAGCTAAGACCTAGTACAGCTTATCACCCGCAGACCGATGGTCAATCTGAAAGGACAATACAAACGCTAGAAGATATGCTTAGAGCGTGTGTATTGGATTTCAAAGGCCATTGGGATGAACATTTACCGCTGGTCGAATTCGCTTACAACAATAGTTACCATTCGAGCATACAGATGGCTCCGTTTGAGGCATTGTACGGGCGGAAGTGTCGATCACCTATATGCTGGACAGAATTGTCGGAGCGAGAATTCATCGGGACAGATTTAGTTGATAAGACCTCCAAGCAAATTGCATTGATCAAACAGAGACTCCTAACAGCACAAAGCAGACAGAAGAGTTACGCTGATAAGAGGAGAAGACCACTAGAATTCGAGGTTGGAGACCATGTGTTTCTCAAGATATCCCCGGTAACCGGTGTTGGTAGAACTCTTAAACGGCGAAAGCTAAGTCCTCGTTACATTGGGCCATTCGAAATCTTGGCAAAACGTGGACCGGTCGCATACCAGTTAGCCTTACCCCCGAATTTGAGTAAACTCCATGATGTTTTCCATGTTTCTCAACTAAAGAAATACCAACCTGACCATGACCATGTTATTCAGTATGAGGATGTCGAGGTACGACATGATAACACTTTTGAGGTCGAGCCGGAGCGAATTCTCGATTACCAGGAGAAACGGCTTCGACACAGAAATATTCCTGTTGTGAAAGTGGTCTGGAAGGGTTTATCTCCTAATGAGGCGACTTGGGAAACAGAGGGAGATATGAGGGAAAGATATCCGGAGTTCATGGCTCAATGTTTAGTTAGTATGGAGTAAATTTCGAGGGCGAAATTTTATTTAACGGGGGGAGAAATGTAATATCTTATATTTTGGGAAATAATAGAAATAAAATTATATCTTGTAAACCGTGAACTAGGTTTCTTGGGTAAGGGCATATTATGAATCAGTGAATTTTTGTCTCGAAGTTGGTGTCACCCGAAGTAATTTCTGTTTCCGGCAGTGTCCGACTTAAAATCTTTGACAGATTACGAAATATCCTGAATGAGGTCAAAAATTCAATTGACCCAGATATTTCTAAAGAGGAAGAATAGAGCTTCAAGGCTGTGCTTCTGGATTTTTGAGAATTTGCAAAAGATCACGCGATCAGAACACCGAATAGGGAACTTTATTAGTAAAAAAATAATATAATATTTAAAGGTGTGGGACCCACTGACAAAATTTTCTCCTCTCCCGACAGAAACTCTCGTGAGTTTGAAAATTTTGTCAGCGGGACCCACTCAATAATAATTTATTATTTAAATAATAATATTATATTATAATAAATATTAAAATATTATTAAAAATTTTAAAATTGTTCACGGGGTGCAACTTTTTAGTTTTTAGGAAAATTACGTAAAACGACCCAGAGACGAAAATTACACTTAAAGACCCATTTTCCAACTATAAATAGAGGCCTCACTTCTTCATTTTCTTCACACCAAACTCAGATCACAACGGTCGAGTTTAATAGAAGAGAGAGAATTCTTAGAGTTTAGAGTGAGAATTTAGAGTAAAGTTCTCGGAGCTGAAGAGAAGGAGTAAGAACTTCAAGGGTAAGTTCTTTGGTCCCTAGTCTTAAGATTTGGTAGTTTTTTTTGGTAATTATAGTAGAAATGCCAGATAGAGTTTTTTCTGAGTATGCTCTGTGGCTGCAGCTTAGTCTGATCTGTCACATCAGAAAAGAATTATTCTTGGGCAGTAATGTTATTTACCAATACAGTAAATACTATTTACCAAACAGTAAAAATTATTTACCGTCACGGTAAAAATATTTTTACTGGTACTATTCACATGAATAGTGAATACTATTCACATGAATAGTAAATCTTCAACGTAGAATTCCACAAGTATTGCAAAGTTGATGGCCACTGATAAATGTGATATTGTTCCTATAGGGTATCTGTGAACTTGTACCGCTGTTTTCCGTTAGAAGTACCGTTTTAGTCAAACGTACCAAAACATCATCAACGAAGGTACGGACGCGTACTGTAACCTTAACTCTGATGCTTATTGTAAATTTGTATGTGATGGATAGTCTGAGATTCTGTTTTTATAAAATTGTGCATACACATTCAGCTATATACGGGTTATAGTCATGATAATGCCGTTGAGTTTTCCTAGCGCTGAGGACACGGATGTACACCGTGGCACTGGGTAGTGCAGACTGGATTAAAATATGAGGTGGTTGTGCTGTTAAAATGTGATTATGCTATAACTATCATGAATATCTATTATATATAAAATTGTTACATAAGCATGAGGTTAACTGTTACCTGAGGTTCAATGGGAATTGAACCTCAGCTCTTACCATAGCCTCAGGTTCTGGCGGAGACAGGGTTGCTGACAAGGGTAAGCAGGCTGTATAAGGACTCGGACGGAGGATTGTTTATCTGTTGCTGTTTTCTTATGTACTTTGAGTACTTGAATATTTGGATGACTGTATTAGTATCAACACACCAATGTTGGTTAAATATCAGATACTCGTTTTATTTTAAAATGAAAACTCTTTTCCGATGCCACACTGTTTAAATTATTCAAAACTCTGATAATCTCTTTTGAAAATCGCATATTAAAAGACGGGATGTTACAATATCTGTGATATTATTCTAATATTTGTGTGTTAATAGACCTAAGTTTTGTTCTTTCATTTTTATCTCTATCCAAACTTGTTAAGGCATTAAAATAAAAGGTAAGTATTTGTTTATTTTTCCTCGTTCTTTCTGGAGGATGAGGTAGTCAAATTCAAATGCAATCCACTAATTAAAATAAGTTCTTTTATCATGACTTTTTTTATTATTATTATTTATAAAATCCCAACCCTCAACTTTACTTAGGAGAGATCAGACTCCTTTCACTCAACTCAACCTCATCTAATAAAAGGTTAAGCACCAACTACAGTGATTATTTTCATTGTTTTAGTTCACGGGCATATATGCACACAGTGTATTTGGTTTGAGAGGAGGGGAGTCCATGGACTCGGCCCTCTCACTCGCCCAGTCCATATCCTTCAGTTCTTCCGCTTATGATGGCACCTTTATCGTTGACTGAAGATGTTACAATCCGGAAGACGACAAGGCGATGAGTTCCATGTCCTCTATGACCTACAAGAACTAGCCACACGTTGAGGAACCGCGGCGGCGGAGGATTGTTTGGTGTGGAGCAAGAAGTGTTCGGAGGCGGCACTGAGCATAGAGAAACACAGAAAGAAGGAAGGAATCTTATCAAAGAGATAGAAGCATCTGTAGATTATCGAAGGAATCTGATCGTACATTGTAGTTGGGCTGCCTCATGAAAACAACACTTCTTCTGCATCTCCCAATGGTCGAAGTAAAAAATGCCTCCATCCACGTCCACTTCAGCATCGTCTTCCTTCCCCCTTTGATTTGCTTTCGTGAAGGAGCACGACTTGCCTCTGATTTGCTTTGTTCCTTCGCTCTTACCTCTGCTTCGGTATCGTTTTCCTTCCCCCTCCAGATTTGCTCCTGCGAAGGAGCACAACTTACCTCTGATTTGCTTCGTTCCTTCACTCTTTGCGTTAATCGGCTTTGTGGAGTTCGCCAACGGCGACCAAGTCCTTCCTCAATGCGGGCACGACTTTCACATGGCTATGAAATGTTAAAAAATTTCCATGGGTAACTTGATCAGGACAAGATAAACGTTCCCTGCCCTACCCTCCTTCAAACCAAACACATTTTAAGCTACCGTTGAATAATACTCCCAATTCTTTTTATAATATTCAGCATGGAATTATTAGAACATTAAATGCATTTACCAGTGTTTCTCCTAATTAATTTTTACTTACTATCTCTCATTATCTTTTTCCAATATATTATCTTTTATCTTTTGCTTATTATTTTTCTGTTTTACTCACCCTCTTATAAATAAGGGTATATTTTAAGAAAATATGTCTTACCCATTTATTATTTTTAACTAAAGCTGGCACTGGTATCATCGCGCTACGAGGCACTTGGCAATTTTAATAGATTTCTTGAACCACGCATTTTGGTAATTTGTTTCTTATTTAAAGCGGGTTAGAGGGATTATTGATTATTTTGATTAATGTATCAATTTAAATTTTAATATACCTTAATTGCTCTTGTATTGTCGGTGTATATACAGCAAGAAGAACGGAGTAAGTGAATCGCTATTATCCTAATTATTGTGATTAGTGGGAAGATGAGGCTTAGTTGGTATCGAAAACCAAAAGCAGACAGGCAAGAAGTTTACTGAACTTTTGGTTAATCTAACTTTTTTAGGTCAAAATAGGCGGTTGAGATTTTTCACAAATATATTTTTATACAAATTGTAAATTGAGGTTATTGTATAAATGTGAAGAAATATGAGTTAAAGAGAAAGTTTTTCTTTTATGGTTCAAGAGTTACATTTATTTTCTTGTGACCGTACGATTAAAGTCCCACCTCTATACGAATACTATAGATAAAGGATGCGAGATTGAGGGAATAATGAGTCTGGAAATAATATATAAAAAAATCCTTCCTCTAAAATGTTTTCTTATAAGGAAGCAGATGCTTTCAGCATCTGTTTCTTCCTCATCCCTCAGTATCCTTCAATCTTGACCGTCCAATATTTGATCTAATTGCGTAAAAAGGGACACATCATACTTTTTAAAATACGCATGTGGTAAATATGAAGTTTTTGAAATATATGATGTGTCCCTCTCTATGCGGTTGGCTCAGAAATTGGACGGCCGAGATAGAGGGATACTGAGGTGCCTACTTCTGAGACAATCCGAGTCATTCTCATAAGAGTTCCCTCTTCCCTTCCTCTGATCTCTTTGAAGTATTTGTACTATAATCGGAGTCGCATCGATACTTTAATTTTGTGTGATGAGTACTTCAGTAAATCAATTGGATTTCAGATACATCCGAAATCCTTAGATATATAAACTCAAATATGAGACTGATCTTAATGCTTAAAAAGGCTATATATAATGCTTTTAATCCACTGCAGACCAAATTTATGTTGATGTAATAGGTGATCGGGACCAATCTCATCACCTAAAAAGGTTTAGTATTTATAAGAAGAAAATGTTGGTAATTTGAATATAGATTAATTTCATAGGCGTCAAGTTAAATGTGTTTGGAGGCCATAAAATGAAAGAGTCAACAACGAATCATATGAAGTGTAGAAAATGTTGTATTTAAAAGCAAAAATGTGGGGGATGATGTATCTGATGCCAACTGCGAAACAGCTGTAGGACTAATAATTCTGAGCTGGAATTTTTTTAAAAAAAGGAGAGAACATGTTGTTTTATTTTTATATGCAATTTTTTGTGGGGTACACGAATGAGTTGTTCATACGGCACATTTGATAATCAATAGCATCTGGATATTCCCTTCTTCAGAAACATGCCAAACAACATTTCTATGACTCCACACAATGATCTCTCACTTTCGATTATTGTATTGCAGCCACTTTGTTTCATAATAAAAATCTACCACTTTTGCCATCGAAGGTTTGGATCAACATATAAGGTAATTGTTCTACTTAATCAAAAGTTTCGAGTTCAAATTGTGTAATGGAACAATAGAACGAAGGTGATAGATCTTCCACCTTATAGGGTCTTCTTGGCTTGATCTGGATTAACTTGGGTTGTGTAAAGTCCTCGAGTTAAAAGATCGGCGAGTTTAAAATACTGAGCTAGTGCTCAAAAAAAAGGAAAAAAATTCCATCACCTTCATTTCACATTGTTTGTGCACATTTATAGACACTGCTATTTTTGTTTTTCTTAGCATACCAAGAGTATATATCCTTTCTTAGAGACAGATTAATCTATATAGGAGTATCAAAAAGAAAAAAGGCACTACTTCTGTTTCTTTTTCTTTCTCCCCCCCCCCCCCCCGGGGGGTAATAAAAAAATAAATTAAACCATATATCAGCTAATTCTCTCTCTCTCGATATGAAGCTATATATAAGCTTTAATATATGATATAAATATATAACTTTTTTCTCCCAGTAATATCCTTTCTTAATTAGAACATGTGACTCATTTATTAATAAGATTATATCTTTCATATTTTTTCACATTTGTATATGAATTTGTTGAAAAAACTTTACCAAATTTCATAGTATCGTAAAATAATTAATGCAATGAAAATATTATATATATATATATATATAAATAATAATAATAATAATAATTTAACTTCCAATATTAAAATCGGTTGGTTCAATGAAAAAATATGACAAATTGGTGCGCGAATCAGCCAAGATCTCTCTAAAACCAATTATTTTAAGAAACAGGCTTCTAATATCACTTCTGATCGGTTTATGGTCAACCTTATCATTATTAATTAATATACTAATCCTTTTAGCCAGAAGGAAAAAAGTACAGGCAAAAAATTTTCAAAAAGTTCGATAAATCCACAAGCAATTTGACCAACCTTGTGTGTGTGTGTGTGTGTGTTTTTATTGCCTATCTTCCTTAGATTTATTTAGTCACAATATTTAAGGTGCTAACAAAATGATTCATCTTTTACCTTGTAACTTTCTGATTGAAGGTTTTTTACAAGCAAGAAGTGATGGCTTCAATCCCACTTATAACCTCAAACTGTTAGTCGGTTAGTATCTGCCTCTCTAATAAGGGGGGAAAAAAAAAGTTCAGGTGCAGATTAGCCAACGAAATGTTATGTTAAGAGCACCGGGCATAGAAACATTTTAAAGTGAGCGGAGTAAAAATACCAATAAAGAACTTAAAATTTGTGAAAGTAGCATAATCCCCGTTTCGGTATATTTGCCGAAGTTTTAAATTCTTCATTGGTATTTTTGTTTTCTTTCAATTGTTCATTGGTATTTTTGCCCCTTCAAAGAATTTTTGTGCCCGGTTCTAACATTTTGTTGACCAATTTGCATCTTAATCCAAAAAACAATAATCATATTTTAACACCACTACACAAGCTTTGTAGAGTGGTAGATGAGACGGACAAACATCAACTTTATAATTGGGCTTGAGCCCACTGGTAAATGAAAAGTTCCACCATTCTGATGGGCTTCAAAAGCAAGTTCAAAAGATTTTTGGCCCAATAATACCAAAAAAAATCAATAGAATTTTGGACCACAAGAGGCATGAGGAGAAGCATCAATGAATAGGCGTTGCCTAGATTCGGCTAATCATTTTATTGCATTCTGATCCTTTAGAGTTGAATTCTCTCATGGTGATGGTATTGGGGAAAAAAGGCTCTGCGCTGGTTCCGTTACCGATTGAAGAAGATGATTTGCTTCACCGAAACTCAAAAAAAAGCAAGAATGTCGTGAGTCCTGAGAAGAGGGAGGAATGGCCTAGTCTCCCTAGAATAGACATGAAGCTTGGAGGTGTTGGTGTGTCTTTTGCTGAGAAGCTTCAGGGCATTAACCAAGGAGGGAAAGAGACTGAGGTGGAAGAGAAGGAGAAGGGTCAGGTGGATGATATTTCATCTGATAGTGCCTCTGAAATGGAAGACAGCGAACCTTTATGGCTGATCACTGAAGAAGCAGATAGGAATTTTCCAAGGTTTGCTTTTTTAGAGAAGATGAAGAAACGTCTTCACAAGGCGTGGAAGCAAGCAGTTATTGTGAAATTGCTGGGGAGGAACATTGGCTATAAAAGTCTTCTATCTATTTTACAATCTCTATGGGCCAAGCGTGGAGTCATTAACTTGATTAATATTGGGAATGGCTTTTTCGTGGCTAAACTTACCAACAAAGAGGATTATCTGCATATCTACATGCTTTAACTGGAGGGCCTTGGATGCTCTTCGATCATTATTTAACGGTGAGACCTTGGGAGCCTCTATTTCATCCATGGAAGCCTCTATTTCATCCATGGAGGGCTTCTATCAACAAGGTGGCGGTTTGGGTAAGAATGCCTAAGTTGTCTCTGGAGTATTATAACAAGGAGGCTTTGACTTGGATTGGGGATAGAATAGGGGAAACCATCAAGATTGATTTTAATACTTCTTGTCAGCTGAGGGGTCATTATGCTCGAATTTGTGTTCTTGTTGATTTAAGTAAACAATTAATGCCTGGATTTACTCTTGATGGGGAGGAATATTATGTGGAGTACGAAGGTCTTCATGGGTGGTTATGTTCTAATTGTGGTGTTTATGGACATAAAACAGAGCACTGCAAAATAGGGGTAAAACCAGCTAGTCAAGTTAAAGAGGGAGCCTTGCACAGGAGGGAAGATCAAAGGTTGAAGTGGAAAAGGAGAGCAACATACCTTGTGAGCAAGATACATGGAAAGTGGTGAAAAAGATCAATAGGAAAAAAAACGGGCAAAAGGCAAAGCAGGTTGACATTCCCCACAAAAGCGACAATGGTTCGAGGTTTGATGTATTATTAGCTGATGGGGCAGAAAAGGACGATGTGGAGCAGAGTGGGGGAGAGAAAATGGCGGTTGCTTTTGATAAAGGGGATATGTCAAAAGCTGGGGACGGCGCAGGAGCTGAGGAGACAATAAGGGAGAAGGATATTGTGAGTACTGTCAGAGTAAAGAGAAGTGGAAGCAAGAAGCATGGGAAAGGGAAAAATGGGATTAAGGAAAATGAGAAGAAAATTTTGAGTCAACATGTGCAGAGAAAGGACAAACGTCCTCGGGATATGGTGGAAAAAAATGGCCCTTCGAGGTTGACACAAGGAGGAGAAAAAAAGGAGTGCCATGTCACCTTTATTGAAAACAAACAAGATGAGGATTTTTTTTTTTTTGATAAAAAAGATGGCGCAAGGCCTAAATTACTGAAATAAATTACACAGAAGGGGAACTTAATCCCAAGCTCTCTTGGTCAACCCAAGATCTCAAGTACATAGGACAGGCGTCTAATAAAGACGAGTTAGAGATACCCCTCTTAGCCAAGGCGTCTGCAATTCTGTTATACTCACCCCTAATGCAACACACACTCACTTGCCAACTTCTACTAAGAAGCTCTCTAATCTGCATCAGGAGAAGACTCCCACCAGTATAATCCTGATCAGAAATCAGTTGGACCACTCTCTCAGCGTCAGATTCCACCACCAGTTTCCTAACACCCACATCCCATGCTAATTGCAGCCCCTCACATAAGGCCCATTCCTCAGCAAGATTAGGTTGGCACAACCCTATTTCTTTAGAGAAACCCACCACCCAACTGCCGTGCCAATCTCTAATAACTCCTCCACAACCAGCTTTAGAAGAATAGAGGTTCACGGCACCATCCACATTCACCTTGAACCAGCCAACAGGAGGCCTTACCCAACTCGCAGTGCCACCAACAACCTCGTTTGTCGAGGTGCAAACATACTCAGGAGATACAGTAAAATATGACCACGTTGTAGAGATAACAGACGTTGGAAATCTTGGTTTAATGAAGTTACTCTGAAAAATGGAGCAGTTTCTCCATTCCCACAGTTTCCATACAGCAACACCAAACAGAAGCTTCCATTGGACGCACGTTTTCCCAATGTATTCTTTAAATTTAGGCACAACCAATCCACCAAAGATAAAGAGAAAAATTGAGTCACATACCTTGGATGTAGCAGCTCAAGCCACATATTCTTGGCATACACACAATCCCTCAAAACATGGAGGGTGTCTTCCACACCTAAGTTACAGCACCCACAAACCGCAGCCGTTGAACTCCATCTGCTCCGCCACAGATTGGTGGGAAGGCGATCTAAAGCAACCTTCCATAAAAATAGCCTGATCCTCTCAACACCTTCCCATTTCCAAATAGCCTTAAAAATAGGCTCACGAGCAAGAGACCGATGGCCCTCCAAAAGGAAATAGGCAGTCTTAATTGAGAAGCATCCATCACCGGATAGCCCCCACACCATCAAATCATCGCCAGCTCCGATTCTCGGCGGCAAAACAGCTGCTAGACGGTTGACGCCCTCAGAATTCACAACTTCCGAGATTTTTTGCATGTCCCAGAAGCCACTCATCGCCCAGTCCCCCACCACCGAATCCTCCTCCAATTCCGTAAGAGGCCTCAAACAGAAATCTTTCACAAAAATTTCAGCACCCAACCAAGGATCAGTAAAAAATTTTACCGTTTGACCATTCCTGATCTGCCATTTTGCACCACGGTCAACCATATCCCTCTGGGAGCAGATAAACTTCCAAAGGCACGAGTCACCCGGGCACATGTTCAACAGAGACTCCTCGTCCCTAATCATGTATTTATTATGGAGGACCTCAGCCCACAAACCGTGACTGCCAATAATCAAATTCCACGCAAGCTTCATGGCACAAGCACTATTCATGGAGCTTAACCTCCTAAACCTCAGGCCCCCCTCCTCCTTCGGCTTAATAATTTGCTCCCACCCTATATAATGGCATTGTCTGGAAGAGTCATCATGGCCCCATATAAAATTCCTCTGTAGCCTTTCAATTTCCAAACAAATACCTCTTGGTAATCTAGCCACTTGCATTGGATACAAGGGAATGGCACTAATCACAGCCTTTGCTAATGTAACTCTCCCTGCCATAGACAAACAATTTGCTTTCCACGTACTCAGCTTGAGTCTTGTACGATCAATAATATATTGGAAATCTTCTTTTCCTCTTCCAGATCTAGACAATGAGACTCCCAAATATTTGCCTATGCTGTTCGAGATAGTCATCTGAGTAATAGCTTTAATATTGAGCTTGGTATGCAGAGGAACTCTTGGGGAGAAAAACATCGAGGATTTTGAATTATTCACTTTACCCCCAGAAGCCATCATGAAATCCTGCAAACATTGCATCATCCTCTCGGCCTGAGGTACAGAAGCAACTCCAAACAAAAGTAAATCATCAGCAAACATCAAATGTGAGATATTAGGACCAGCCCTAGAGATATAGATCGGCTTCCAACTCCCATCCTCCACCGCATCACAGATCAAGTGGGACAGTCTGTCCATGCATAGCACAAACAACAGAGGGAAGATAGGATTTCCCTGTCGTAGTCCTCTAGAAGGGGAAAAGTATTCCGTCTGTTCCCCATTCCACAATACATTGTATGACACAGAAGATACACAGGAAATAACAAGGGACACGAAATTTTCTTCTAGCCCCACATCCATCAACACATGTTTAAGGAAGCTCCAGCTAATTCTATCATATGCCTTTTCAAAATCAATTTTCATAGCCATCAGCCCTTTCTTGCTTCGATTTTTATTCATAATGTGCAAGATCTCCTGGCCTATAATAATATTATCCTGTATCTGCCTACCCTTGATAAAACTCGCTTGATAAGGAGAAATTAGATCATTCATAACCCTTCTCAGCCTAACAGAAATCAGCTTAGTGACACATTTATAATGAACTGAGCATAAAGAAATGGGCCTCAAATGAGAAACAAGCTCAACATTATTCTGCTTTGGAATCAAGGCAATGAGTGTTTTGTTGGCGTTAGCCAAGGAAACCTTACCACGGAACACATCCCTCATAAAAGAGCACAGGGTAGGTCCAACCACACTCCAGTTTGACTGAGGAATTCGTTAAAAGAGTCATGTCTGCTCCACATTGCCTCAAAACGGAAAGGCCGATTACCATTGTTCCCATTCACAGAATTCCCACAAACCAAACAAATCGGGTTATGGTCGGAGAACTTAGTACGCGGGCAAACCTGAAGCTCCCAAGATGAGAACTACATAAGAAAGGCCTCATTCACAAACGCCTTGTCCAGCCTCTCATATAGACGCCGGCAACCAGGCAGCTTCGGTCCCCGCCAAGTAAACTTTGGGCCCCTGAAACCCAAATCAGTCAATGCACATCTTTGAATCCGATCGTTAAAAAGTCTGAGCCTGGCTTCGCTGCAAGGCATCCCACCCACCCTCTCAATTGCCGCCCCAATATCATTAAAATCCCCCATAGCAACCCAGGGAATAGAGACGGCACTCGCAAGATCTTCAAGATGATTCCATAGCTCTTGCTTGAGCACCAAATCCGGCACCGCATATATGGCCGTTAAGCAGAAATACAACGAATCCTCGAGTTTGCACTTGAAGTGCAAGAACTGACGGTGCCTATAGATCACTTGCACATCAATCCACGCCTTCTTCCAAACAGCTAGGAGACCACCTGATCTTCCAACACTCGGCACGAATTCAAAACCATCAAATCCCAGAGACGATAAGCAGCGAAAGCGGTCCTGACTCTCACTCTTTGACTCAGAGAGAATTAGCATCCTCGGAGTAACCTTGCGGCACACAAGGCGAAGGTTCTACAGAAGAGAAGAACTACACGCACCACACACGTTCCAGTACAAAATACTATTCATAGACAAATAAATGGAATAACAAAAGTAAATTAAAATAATTAAGAAACTCAGCTCACCATATAGGAGTCCACGGGCTTGTTAAAAATAACATAGAAAATAAAACAGTCCAGCAAAGGCACAGATCTTCTCTACCAATATTACGCCAAATATCGGTTTGGGGGCCCATCCAAAACCTCCCTATGCTGAGGCCCAGATTCATGCTCCATTTCGCACTCCCCCACTAGGTCCGTGTCATTGGGCTCAGCCCAAAACTTACCTTGAGGTCCATCAAGGACCACGGCTTCACCAGGGTCCAGCTGGAAATTAGGCGTGGCTGAAAAAGCATCTCGGTTATCCATGCCCTGCACTTCCATTTCAACGCAAGATGCATCCCCATCCTCCAGCACTTCCATCCCGTCATCCTCCCCAGTAGCCTCTCCAGATACGTCCTTCTTAGTAGGTTCACACTCAAGCAATTTCTCTTCTCCCACGTTAGACGAAGTTATCGATGCATGGACCTCTGGGACGATCTCGGCCAGAATCTCCTGAGGTAAGCACTTTTGACTCTCAGTTTTAGCCACAGGGTGAGTTGACTCCCTTGTTCTCTTCTCTTTCTTTTGCTCCTGCCTGCAAGAATTGACAATTTCGACTGAAATAGGCACACCTTTAGTCTTATTTTGCCTTTTGCTCTGATTCTTCCCTTTCTTTTCTCTGAACCGCACACTATGCTCGATGTGCGTATTATTCTGGTCATTCCCTGTGAACGGCACAACGGCATACTCTGTACCCCTTTGATCGCGTTCCACGCCATCTCCCTCGACGTTATCAGCTAGCGCATCGAATCTTGTGCCGCTGCTTGGTTGCCGGAGTTTCTCACTATTGTTGCCTTTTCCGGTAGATTTCTGGCGCCTAGGCTTATGAACAATCTTCCACACATCCTGTTCAAGGCCCTTGATCTCTGTCCTTGTTTCGTGTCTAATAACGCGAGCCTGTTTAGATCCCTCAGTTCCCCCATTTTTGACCTCCATTCTCTTTGCAGCTTCCTCTGCTTTACAACTATCTGACTTGTGACCATAGACTCCACAGTTAGTACATAGACAGTGGAGATCTTCGTACTCAACATAATAATCTTGGCCATCCAGAGTGAAACCAGCCATGAGTTATTTGTTTAAGTCCACAAGAACACAAATTCTAGCATAATGTCCTCTGAGATGACAGGAGGTATTAAAATCAATCTTGATAATCTCCCCTATTCTGTTTCCAATCCAAGACAGAGCCTCCTTATCGTAATATTCCAAAAAAAATTTTGGCATTCTCACCCATACAGCAACTCTATCAATGGTAGCTCTCCAGGGGTGAAAGAGAGGTTCCCATGGTCTGACAGTCAGGTAATGGTCAAAAATCATCCAAGGACCACCAGATAAGGCATTAGAACAATCTTCCCTGTTAGAGAATTTAACCACAAAAAACCCATTTCCAATATTTATCAGAGTTATAACACCCTTCTTGGCCCAAAGTGATTGCAGAATGGAAAGAAGCAGCTTGTAGCCAATGTCCTTTCCTAATAGCTTGACAATAAGCGCCTGGTGCCATGCTTTGTACAGCCTTTTCTTCATCTTATCTGAGAATGTGAAGGAAGGAAAATTCCAGTTGGGGTCCTCAACAATTTTGCAAAGGGGAGAAGAGTCCTCATTTTCAGAATCTGAAATGGGATCATCAGAGAGAACGTTGGTCTCCTCCATATTGAGTTCCTTGTTTTCTTGGCGAGTAATACCTTGTAGCTTCTCAGCAAATGAGGAACCAGCTTCCCACTGTTTAGCCTGATTATTACCAAGGCGTGGCCAATCCTCAGGATTAAGCAAATCATTATTCTTTATCTTCTTAGAACTCCGAGTAAGCAGGTCGTCCTCCTCAGATGAAGAGGGCACCGTAGCAGGGGATTTCCCAGAGAGAACGAGCGTCATAATGAGATTTTTACACAACCCTTCAACAAGATGAGGAATTGTCCAATGGCGTGAAGGAACTTGTGGCTGGGCCTGATGTCGTCATGGGCCTTGGGGAAAATAATAGCTCTTTGGATAATTCCTTCTTGTCCGACCAATTGGATCCTGGAGACACAAGGTTGGCTATTGGGTTGAGTGGGAAATTTTGGGCTGATTCATCTATCCTAGAGTTGGACTGCGAGATGGTGGAGGAGACTGGGCCTGAGGGTCTAGCTGGGTATATTGGGTTGAATGCTACCTCCCAATAATTTTGTCTTGTGGTTTATTGGTTATAAAAAGAGATTTTTTATTGGATGGCCAATATTGCTTTCTGGAACGTCCATGGTGCATGCGGTGGAGATTTTTTCCGTAACATCAGTGTTTTATGCAATAAAAAACGCCCCTGTTTATTACTTTTGGCGAAGATAAAATCTGATTCTGCCGATCGATTTAAGTGCTTGACCAGGTTGGGGTTTGACGGTTTGGTCTGTGTTCCCAGTGTGGGGCGATCGGGGGGAATTATTGCGGCGTGGAAAAAGAGCCTGCTAGAAGTTACAGTCGTTCACTCTGAGAGACAATTTCTCCACCTTAAGTGCAATTCTGTCGATTTTCAGAGTTTTCTCCTTACAGCAGTATATGCAGTACCGGAGACCACCCAGAAAAATTTCTTATGGAGTGCTCTTCGTGATTTGGCATCTTCTACTTCTGAACCATGGGTTCTCATGGGTGACTTCAATGATGTTGCTTCTTCTTCGGAAAGGATTGGAGGTGCTGGAGGTTGCATCGGTAGAATGACCCTATTTTGTGATCGAATTGAGCAATGTAAACTTTCTGACCTTGGCGCGGTTGGTTCACGTTTTACTTGGAAGGGTCCAAGAATCAGAGGAGGTCAGAGGCTGTATGAACGCTTGGACCGATCTCTAGCAAACGAGGCTTTTATTTCGGCTTTTACTGATTGTTCAGTCCAGGTATTAGCTAGAACTAAATTCTCTAATCATAATCTTATTTGTTTGGATTTTGGAATTAATCTTATTACAGCAGCCAGAGAGCGTCCCTTTCGTTTTGAGGCGATGTGGATAAATCATGAAAATTATAATGATTTTTTGAAAAGTGTCTGATTGAGCGAGGATGACCTTAACACTTCTTTGGCTCATTTACAACAGTCGTTGGGTCCTTGGAATAGAGAAGTTTTTGGTATGATTGAGCGGCAAAAGCAGAGTATCATTAATAGGCTTGATGGTATTCAACGTGCTGGTGGGTATCCCCATTCTAAATTTTTATGTAATCTGGAATTGGAACTACAAGATGAGTTAGAGAGACTTTTGAAATTAGAAGAAATTAAATGGTTTCAAAAGTCAAGAAGTGAGTGGATCACCAAAGAGGATCGAAATACTCGGTATTATCATTTAAGATCCAAAATGAGAAGTAGGAGAAACAAAGTTCTTATGCTGAAGGATGGCAATGGGGTTTGGGTGGATAATGAAGTTGATCTGAAGGATATAATATTCTAATTTATATTTAGGATTTTAAAAAAAAAATAAAAATAAAAATAATAAAATATATAAATAATTTAAAATAAATAAAATAAATATTTATATATAAATATATTTTCTTTTTTTTTTTTTTTTTTTTTTTTAAAGAAAAAGGGGGTGTGAAACGTGGGAGGCATGGCCTCCCACTACACCTTGCGACACATAGTGGGAGGCAAAGCCTCCCACCACACAAATCAGTGGGAGGCCGTGCCTCCCACTGCCTAATAAAAAAAAAAAAAGTGTGTGTATGTGTTAGTATATATAACCCCCAAACTAACACACACACGGTCCAGCTGAGTGAGGAAGGAGAAAGAGAGTGAGAGAGTTTCATCCATTCTCATTTAAGCTTGCTCTGTTTAGAAACTAAAGAGGAGAGTGTGACCGAGAGAAGCCGAGACTGAAAACGTGAGAGAAGGAGCCAAGCCTGAGAGTCACAGTTTCCATCCCTTATTTTTTTTCTGATTCAAAATACGCCTAGAGAGAGAAGCACCAAGAGAGAGAGACTTAACCCAAACAGAAACCCACAGTTTTTAACGGTGAAAACAGAAAACCTGAATGCACCTACAAACTAGAAGCTACTGGAGGTGAGTCTTCGAGTTCCTTTTCCTCTAGTTCCATGAATGATGATTTATAGAACCCAGAATGTTGCTCACTGTTTGTGTCCATATAAACCTTGAATCGATGAAAACTTGCTCTTGAATACGCATAAGCCTCTGTTCATACAAGAAGAAAAGGGAAACCTTAATATCTATTTGTATGCATGACAATCATTGGAATTTGCTTACTGTCAGGTTTATTTATATATAAAAATGTTTGCTGTCATGCGTAGTTAGAGAGACACCATTGGTTTGAGTATAGAAATAAGAATCTTATGGCATTGTTTTATATATATATATATATATGGGTGTGTGAGTAAAATTGTGAGAAAAACTTGCTGTTAATATATATATATATATAGAATACACATATGAGATGAGGCATGCGTATAAAAGATCGGGGAAGGATTTTGTAGATATATATATTACACTGCTCATGGGGAAAATAAAAATAAAAATAAAGACCTTGTTGTTTAATATATAATATATAATATTGTATGGCCACATTTTTGTTGCTCAAACGTGATGATCATTAACCATAAAGGCTGTTATTTATTTTATGTAATATATATGACTTGGGCAAATAAAGAGGAACCTTGCGGTATATACAAGTATATATGTATCGATGCATATGGAGAGAGTTTCACTGTGTTGTGTTGAAAGTATGTGTGTATATATATATTATTTTGTAAATGATATTACAAGTGGAATAAAATAGGAATGAGTAGATTAGATCCTAATATTTAGGAGTAAGTTGGATCTTTTTGAATTTCGAATTCCCTGGATGCAACAGTGTATATATGTATATATATATATATATAAATAATATTGCATTTGAGAAAAAAAAAATAATAATAAACATGATTATTGTCTGATATATATATATATATATATATATATATATATATATATATATATATATATATATATATATGGTGAAGCATATCTTACGTGGTGTAGTATTTATAAACTCCTAATTTAAAATGTTAGGAGAGCTTTTGAGAGGTTAAAATAATTGAGGAGAAATCATAATAAATAGTAAAATAATAAGAATAATAATAGTAATAGTAATAGAATAAATAATAATAAAAATAAATAATAATATTATTAAAAATAGGAATAATAATAATAATTGTTGTTATTAGTAAAAATTAGAATAAATAATTTAGGAAATTACTAATAAATAATTTTTTTTTTTAAAAAAATGGAGTTATTAATTAATAGTAAATCGAAAGGAGAATTAATATTTGTAATGATCTCCATGATTGTTTTTCTATACTATCCTGATTTACCCATTTCAAGGATTCCAAATTTACTATTAAAAATTCATATATTTTTAATTTCAAGTTATAATTTTATTTAGAATTTAGAAGAGTTATTAATGGTTAGTAAATTGATTTTGGTAGATTGATTTTGGCGTGTTTGAACTCTTGCATTAGGAGCAGTGAGATAGTAGTTAGCTTCAACGAGAGGTAACCACTTTCCACTTTTTATGGGTATTGATATGTTCTTGTGAGTGTTTGTGAAATGATTGTAAATATTTTTAGAAATTGCCTTGTGGGACTTTATGATTTGACTTGTGAATATATATATTTATTTATTCATGTATAAGAATTGTTCATTTTAATATCATGATATTTATCATATTTATTTATTTATTTATGTATAAGAATGGTTAATTTTAATATCATGATATTTACTCTGATAATTATGGTAAGGGTTGGATTGGGAAGATGGAGTATTTTATTCCACCACGTGGTGAGGCCTCCATTAATGCATGATGGTTGGCTTTCTATTGTCCCATATATTCAGAAAGGGACGGGCCCACTAATTCAATAAGGGCATACGACACCCCACATATTTAATAAGGGGAAAAGGCCCATGGTCTGGGACATGTGCTCTGAGGATTTTGGCCGGTCCTCATCACATGACCAGAGAGCTTTTTAAGTCACCAGTAACATGGATGTAACTTAGCCCATGGGTCTAGTCGGAGGAAATAAGGCGGTTCGGTTGGATTGGTGGGAGGTAATTTGGGAATTGTTTTAATGAGAACTGTGACATATAATTTTGATATAGAATTTATGATATAAAATTTAGTGACGTGTATATTGACGAATTATATTCTTTATATCTTGTTATATAAATTGTTCCACTTGGCACCTCATTAGCACATGTTAGTATTTGTAATAAGTTGGATTGATGGTTACCCACATTTTTCAGGTGATAGCTCTTGTGCAGAACCATCAGGGAAGACTCCAGAAGCTTAGACTACTTCCGCCAAAAGTAGCACTTCTGTCTTTATGGTTATGTTGGATGATTGTATAATGCCACGTTTAGGGCTCATACTGCATACTCTGATTTACATTCGCATATTTTAATTCAATAATGGGCATTACTTAATTGTTAATGAACCCTTAATTACTTATTATGTTAAGTAAATCTTAGGATGTTACAAATTTGGTATCAGAGCGTATGATTCTGATAACAGTCATGCATGCATTACATATAGTGGCAATATACAATATTCACACATACCTTCCCTGTTTAGTTCTTTTGTTGTGTTGCTTTATCATTCATTTGTTAGCGTAGGTCTCATCCTTTGGTGGGGAGAATAGTAGATACATGAAGGATTCACTCCGCTGTAATTCACCTCCAAATGCTCCTGAGACATTGTTGTCTCAAGAGAATGAAGTCTTATTTTACATCAATTCACCGATGTTTAAGGAAGCCAGATGAATTAATACTTAGATAATTTAGAGTGATAAGTTGGAATCAGGGTAGAAATATTGATAATAGAATTGACTGCTCTTGATATAGAAGATCAATCAAAATGTAGGTTCTGGTAAGAATTTAAAATGACCAGTTTGAGTTTGAAATTAGGAGATAAAGTTGAATTTGACGGGGGGAATATTTGAACTTGAAAAAAGTCTCATTAATTTTAGAACAAAGGGTACAAATAGAAACAAGAAGGCTAAGAAGAAAATGGCAGCAATGCTTCAAGTAAGAAGAGCAACAGTTGGTACAACCCCACCACAAACTTCGACCATTTGACGTTGAAGGTTGCTAATTTCCTCTTGAGTGAAGGCTCTTATAACGGGATCTTGATGACTCATTTGTCTCCTCAGTATAGTGACCCGCCTTATAAGCTTTGAAAGCTTTTTGTACGGCCAATCCTCTAAACCTCCTTTGTTACATATCAACTTTATAGAATGTTTACTTAAATTTACCTCCTTGCTAGTTTCCTCGAGGGTTAGATGGAAATAATTACTAAAATCCTTCAGCGACATTGACTCCATTTTCTTGCGATGCTCCAAGGTGGCGCTATATGTTTCACTTAGTTTGAGGGCTGAATATTTATCTTGTGAATCATTTCCTACCTCGGGTTCTTTTCCTTTGGAGGTTAGGTTTTCTGCATTGATTGGGAATGAACTACCGAGGGCTTTTTGTTGGGTTTTAGTCCATTCTAAACCAATGCAGAGAGCCTCATAATAGGATGATAAAGGATCTGGCACCAAGACATACCCTAATGCATTTTGATCCAGGCAATATTGTGATAGGAAAAGTTTAATTTCTTCTAAATTTTTATTGCTAAAATCAAATGTTTGAAAACTATCAGCACTGGAAGAACATTTTTGTATATCTTGGTGCATGACAGCATGGCATATCATACCTATCCTACCATGAACCTCAAGCTTCTTGTAGTGAAGCCCATTAGTGTGAATGATTTCCCGTAAAACATGGCAGCAACCGCAGGAAAATGGGTTAGTGGTATTAGCCAAACTGAGGGCCGGATCCCTTGGTGGAGCAGGATCCCTTGGTTGAACGGGTTGGGTTGACTCCATGAGTTCTGTCATGTTGCGGCATCTTTTAACAGGTCGCTCTGATGAGCCAGTCTCAAATTCTTCACTATTAGTAACTATAGGAGTGGTATCTTGGACCCTCAGAGTAGAAGTAGGATCATTAGATGTTAAGGTAGAAGGAGGAATGCTTATTTCGAAAAGATTAGGAGAGAATAAAGAAGAATAGGAGAATGATACATTGTTAGACAAGTCAGCTAACATGCCAGACTGATTTATACCTAGTAAAGCTTCAAGGAAGAAAGGATCGCATGATTCAGAAATTGGGATGTTGTTGCTTGGACCTGCCATATTTGAAGGAGTAGTAAAGAGGAAGTTATGATAGAAGGGAAGCGTAAGAGAGTAAACTAGTATGTTGATATTTCAGGAGTTTGAAAGTATGTGAAGCAGCTACCTTTGTATTCCTCGATTTATAACTGAAGTTGTTACCATTCTATCTGTGCAGTGCAATTTCTTAATCTGCAAGCCAGCTAAAAGTCATTTGTCCCTTCTGTACATGTTATACAACGTAGCACCGCACCCTAGCAACCTAATAGCTCGAAGCTGTCTAGATTGTTGTGCATGCGTACACCACATAGTAATCATTTATTACTATGTCCCTAGGAATCTTGACTTGAAACATACTGCCAAACCTTGATGTCGGGTCAGTGATAAATAAGGTAGTCTGAGAGAATCCAAAGATTTAAAATCGGTGCAGCATTCATTGCTGGACGTGTCTTCAGGAATTTAGTTTGACAAATACACACTGCATGCTGATTGTTTTAGGATCGTATCTTTTGAGAGTTTGTCTTGGAGCGTGTAGTTGGTTGATGTTCGACTGGTATTTGGAAAGGGATGTCTGAGAGTAAGCATGCTCAGTTGATGCAATCTCGAGTAAGGTGAATCTTCTAGAAGTATTACAAATTTGAAATATCCCGGTTTAAGGTTCGAATACCTTGTGGATTAAAAAGGGGGGGTGAACTTAGTGAATGTAGTATGATTATGGTGATGTTTGGTATATGTATTTGTAATATTGTAAATTCATTTCGAACCATGTGAATAATGCTGAGGTTGTGATAATAGTATTGGAATGATGTGAAGATGTTAGATTAAATAAGGAAATGATTGAAATTAAGTTTGAATATGATCTAAATTGAAATAGTGCCAAGGTCAAAATGTAAATGAGGCTGTACTAAGGTTCAATACATGATAATAGGGACTTTCTGAATATTGATTGATGATAAGATCGAAATGTAGTTAAGGTTATACTAAGGTTTTAGTACTAGAATGTAAGAACCCTGTAAGTGTTTATTGATGTGGTGTTATGAGCAAATTTTTGGGTATAATTGAGGGTTGTTGATTAGATGAAAGAATAATGTTAGAATAAGCCCTTGTGATATTGAGGATTGAAAAAGGAATTAAAATCTCGTGTATTGTGTTTGGTTATAAGAATGACATATGAATGTTTCAAGGTTTAGATTAGGAATGAGAATTGTGATCCTAGTGTGTATACTTGGTATTATTGAGGCAATATGATTTCTGGGTCTAAACAAGGTTCTGAACTGTGAATCTAATAATTATTATTGTTTGGGGTATTTGAGGAGTAGACTGTAAATTGTGAATCATGATCATGGTATGTTATATGGGCGTTGTTGAGGAAATATGATTTCTCAGTCTAATCGATGTTGAGGATCTAAGAGTCATCGTTTTGCTAGTAATAAAGGATAATGTCAGAATGTTAGAAACTATGTGAATTATGATCATAGCATGTTATTTGAGTATGATTAAGGTTTCAGAAATAGGCTGATGAACCTAAGAAATTCTGTTGGGTATTTAGAGGGATTACCATTAATTGAATTGTGAACTAAGGATCTAATTAGACAGTAGAATGATTCTTACATGTGTGAATCGACCCGAATGAATTGAGGTGTTAGGATATGGTACCAAGTGAATTGAATTACTTAAGGCAGTAGAATGTGGCACCAGCGTATATGAGGTATCTAGAGGTTACTAGCTACTAGGGGATGATTTTATGATATTGAATTCTCATGATATTTTCTTAGAAAGAATGATTGAGAGTATAAACCTTGGTAATAATGATTGATGCAGTATCATCAGCATGTTATTTGAGGTATGTTTAAGGATAAGTACCTATTCGATATGGGGTATTTTGAGGTTGTGGTTACTGTATCAACTTAGGGAAAGATTTTAAATATAGAATATTACCTTAGAGTTATGAATGAGAGTTGGTTCCTTGCCTGAACTGTATGATAGCTAGAACCTGAGAGGTGCTATACATGATGACCTTCTAAGAACAATTGTTTGATTCCGAATTATGTTTAAAAACTGGAATGCTGAAATTGCCAATGCACTCGCTGTTTTTGTAGGGGGGAAATTGTAATAGAGTTTTCGAAAGAAATGTTTCCAACCGAAGTTAAGACCAAGGCCGTTGTCTCTATTGAAACTATATTTCATAAAAGGGTTTGGAAGAACCCCGGTTTAAAATTGAGTTTTGAACCTGAGGAAATCGAGTTGAGAGAGAATTTGACTTATATAGCAGAACCAGAGAGAATCTTAGATGTCCGGAACAAGCAACTGAGGAAGAAAACCATTCGACTTGTGAAAGTCTTATGGAAGGGTATGACACCTGAAGAGGCAACTTGGGAAACAGAGGAAAGGATGCGTCGAGACTTTCCGAACTTGTTTGCTTAGGTGTGTAGCGGTACTTGTCTTGATCGAATTGGTACATTTATGGTTGTGTTATGTCAATGTTTGAAATTGTGTGACATGGTGATCTTTTGTTTTGATGTGTCTCATGCTAAATTGATTTGGCAGTATTGTTTTGACTCTGTTGAAGTATGTTAGAAGCTTGAGATATGGATTAGCTTCCATAATGACTTGTTAGGAATTTTGGGGACAAAATTTTATTTAGGTGGGGAGAATTATAATATTCTAATTTATATTTAGGATTTTAAAAAAAAAATAAAAATAAAAATAATAAAATATATAAATAATTTAAAATAAATAAAATAAATATTTATATATAAATATATTTTCTTTTCTTTTTTTTTTTTTTTTTTTTTAAAGAAAAAGGGGGTGTGAAACGTGGGAGGCATGGCCTCCCACTACACCTTGCGACACATAGTGGGAGGCAAAGCCTCCCACCACACAAATCAGTGGGAGGCCGTGCCACCCACTGCCTAATAAAAAAAAAAAAAGTGTGTGTATGTGTTAGTATATATAACCCCCAAACTAACACACACACGGTCCAGCTGAGTGAGGAAGGAGAAAGAGAGTGAGAGAGTTTCATCCATTCTCATTTAAGCTTGCTCTGTTTAGAAACTAAAGAGGAGAGTGTGACCGAGAGAAGCCGAGACTGAAAACGTGAGAGAAGGAGCCAAGCCTGAGAGTCACAGTTTCCATCCCTTATTTTTTTTCTGATTCAAAATACGCCTAGAGAGAGAAGCACCAAGAGAGAGAGACTTAACCCAAACAGAAACCCACAGTTTTTAACGGTGAAAACAGAAAACCTGAATGCACCTACAAACTAGAAGCTACTGGAGGTGAGTCTTCGAGTTCCTTTTCCTCTAGTTCCATGAATGATGATTTATAGAACCCAGAATGTTGCTCACTGTTTGTGTCCATATAAACCTTGAATCGATGAAAACTTGCTCTTGAATACGCATAAGCCTCTGTTCATACAAGAAGAAAAGGGAAACCTTAATATCTATTTGTATGCATGACAATCATTGGAATTTGCTTACTGTCAGGTTTATTTATATATAAAAATGTTTGCTGTCATGCGTAGTTAGAGAGACACCATTGGTTTGAGTATAGAAATAAGAATCTTATGGCATTGTTTTATATATATATATATATATATGGGTGTGTGAGTAAAATTGTGAGAAAAACTTGCTGTTAATATATATATATATATAGAATACACATATGAGATGAGGCATGCGTATAAAAGATCGGGGAAGGATTTTGTAGATATATATATTACACTGCTCATGGGGAAAATAAAAATAAAAATAAAGACCTTGTTGTTTAATATATAATATATAATATTGTATGGCCACATTTTTGTTGCTCAAACGTGATGATCATTAACCATAAAGGCTGTTATTTATTTTATGTAATATATATGACTTGGGCAAATAAAGAGGAACCTTGCGGTATATACAAGTATATATGTATCGATGCATATGGAGAGAGTTTCACTGTGTTGTGTTGAAAGTATGTGTGTATATATATATTATTTTGTAAATGATATTACAAGTGGAATAAAATAGGAATGAGTAGATTAGATCCTAATATTTAGGAGTAAGTTGGATCTTTTTGAATTTCGAATTCCCTGGATGCAACAGTGTATATATGTATATATATATATATATATAAATAATATTGCATTTGAGAAAAAAAAATAATAATAAACATGATTATTGTCTGATATATATATATATATATATATATATATATATATATATATATATATAAATATATATATATATGGTGAAGCATATCTTACGTGGTGTAGTATTTATAAACTCCTAATTTAAAATGTTAGGAGAGCTTTTGAGAGGTTAAAATAATTGAGGAGAAATCATAATAAATAGTAAAATAATAAGAATAATAATAGTAATAGTAATAGAATAAATAATAATAAAAATAAATAATAATATTATTAAAAATAGGAATAATAATAATAATTGTTGTTATTAGTAAAAATTAGAATAAATAATTTAGGAAATTACTAATAAATAATTTTTTTTTTAAAAAAAATGGAGTTATTAATTAATAGTAAATCGAAAGGAGAATTAATATTTGTAATGATCTCCATGATTGTTTTTCTATACTATCCTGATTTACCCATTTCAAGGATTCCAAATTTACTATTAAAAATTCATATATTTTTAATTTCAAGTTATAATTTTATTTAGAATTTAGAAGAGTTATTAATGGTTAGTAAATTGATTTTGGTAGATTGATTTTGGCGTGTTTGAACTCTTGCATTAGGAGCAGTGAGATAGTAGTTAGCTTCAACGAGAGGTAACCACTTTCCACTTTTTATGGGTATTGATATGTTCTTGTGAGTGTTTGTGAAATGATTGTAAATATTTTTAGAAATTGCCTTGTGGGACTTTATGATTTGACTTGTGAATATATATATTTATTTATTCATGTATAAGAATTGTTCATTTTAATATCATGATATTTATCATATTTATTTATTTATTTATGTATAAGAATGGTTAATTTTAATATCATGATATTTACTCTGATAATTATGGTAAGGGTTGGATTGGGAAGATGGAGTATTTTATTCCACCACGTGGTGAGGCCTCCATTAATGCATGATGGTTGGCTTTCTATTGTCCCATATATTCAGAAAGGGACGGGCCCACTAATTCAATAAGGGCATACGACACCCCACATATTTAATAAGGGGAAAAGGCCCATGGTCTGGGACATGTGCTCTGAGGATTTTGGCCGGTCCTCATCACATGACCAGAGAGCTTTTTAAGTCACCAGTAACATGGATGTAACTTAGCCCATGGGTCTAGTCGGAGGAAATAAGGCGGTTCGGTTGGATTGGTGGGAGGTAATTTGGGAATTGTTTTAATGAGAACTGTGACATATAATTTTGATATAGAATTTATGATATAAAATTTAGTGACGTGTATATTGACGAATTATATTCTTTATATCTTGTTATATAAATTGTTCCACTTGGCACCTCATTAGCACATGTTAGTATTTGTAATAAGTTGGATTGATGGTTACCCACATTTTTCAGGTGATAGCTCTTGTGCAGAACCATCAGGGAAGACTCCAGAAGCTTAGACTACTTCCGCCAAAAGTAGCACTTCTGTCTTTATGGTTATGTTGGATGATTGTATAATGCCACGTTTAGGGCTCATACTGCATACTCTGATTTACATTCGCATATTTTAATTCAATAATGGGCATTACTTAATTGTTAATGAACCCTTAATTACTTATTATGTTAAGTAAATCTTAGGATGTTACAAAGGAGCTGATTCTCAAGCATTTCAAGAGCCTTTATTGTCCACCTTGTTAGGATCCAGTATCTTTCTCTACTAGATCTTCTTTCCCTGTTATTGATTCTTTGAGACTTTCTTGTCTGTCATTGGTGCTGGGAAATGAAGAAATAAGAAAAGCTCTTTTCTCCATGGGTAGTTATAAGGCCCCAGGAATTGATGGCTTTCCTCCTCTTTTCTATAAATCCAATTGGTGTACGGTTGGTTCTGCTCTCTGTGGATTTGTGAAGAAGGCCTTTAAAGGGGAGATTTCTCTTGAAGAAGCTAATAAAACCCTCATCTCTTTGATACCAAAGAAGGATCATGTTGAGTTGGTCTCGCATTTTAGGCCCATATCTCTATGCACTGTCCACTATAAATGCATTGCTAAGATCATAGCTTTAAGATTGTGAGAGGTGATGAATGATTTAGTGTCTCCCTTTCAATCTAGCTTTATTAAAGGTAGATGCATTCAAGATAATATTATCGTGGGGCAAGAGGTCATTCACATTATGGGGAAGAATCGTAGTAGGAAAGGTCTTATGGCGGTGAAGATTGATTTGGAAAAAGCATTTGACAGAATCAGTTGGGGATTCCTTAAACAGGTTTTGTTGGAAGTAGGTATGAATAGTCATTTTGTGGACTTCATCATCAATTGTGTTTCCTCGGTTTCATATAATGTGCTATGGAATGGTTCTTATACTGATTTTTTCAGACCCAAAAGGGGTCTAAGGCAAGGTGACCCTTTGTCTCCACTACTGTTTGTCTTATGTATGGATAAACTTTCTCATTCAATTTGTGATGCAGTTGATGATGGTAGATGGAAACCTATCCTCACTTCTAAGATGGGGCCGAGCGTTTCTCATTTAATGTTCGCTGATGACTTACTTTTGTTTGGTGTTGCAACTGAAGCCCAAACTGTTTGTATGATGAACTGTATTCGTGACTTTATGAGGGCATCTGGAGGAAAGGTTAATACTGCCAAATCTTCTATTTTCTTCTCCCCTCGAGTACCAATGCATACTAAGATGCGGATTAAAGAGATGACTCACATGCAAATCTCCAGTGAAATTGGCAGATATTTGGGTTTTCCACTAACCCGAAATAGAAGCCTAAGGGTGAAATTTCAGTACGTCATTGATAGAGTTAGATCGAAGCTGAGTGTTTGGAAGGCTAATAGTTTATCTATGGCTGGTCGGATTAATCTAGCCAAATCCGTTGTGAGTGCAATCCCTTTTTACCCTATGGTCGTGGCTAAGATCCCGTCTAGTGTGTGCTATGAAGTTGAAAGACTCCAACGGAACTTTATTTAGGGTCATGACGGTGTCATTAGGGGTTTTCATCCAGTTGGTTGGGACCAAATTACAAGACCCAAAGAGTACGGGGGTCTTGGTTTCAAGAGATTATGTTCTGTGAATCGAGCATGTGGAGCGAAGCTTGCTTGGAGGTTGATCAACGGTTTTAAAGGCCTATGGATTGATATTTTTACTCACCGGTATATGCTAAGAGAGGAGGACTCTTTGTTGTCTTATAGACAGGGTGATTCTTGTTTATGGCGATTTATTTGCTCTCAAAAGGAGGTTGTTGATCAAGGTACGAAATGGCAAATTCGGAATGGGCGCATAGCTAATTTCTTCAATGATTGCTGGATTGGTGAGGGTTTGGAAATCAGTAATTTTTGTATACGACCCTTAGAGGAAGAGGAAAAGAACTCAGTTGTAGCAGATTGGGTAGTTGGTGGGTGTTGGGATGTTGACAGACTTTCAACTATTATCAATGATGAAGGGTTAGGCCGCATTGCTGCTATTCTACCTCCCAGGTCTGATGCGGTGGATGATTGTATTGTGTGGGGTGCGACTAGTGATGGGAAGTTCTCCCTTAGGAGTGCCTATTTTCTTATCGAACCCAATCCTTTGCCTTTGAGGGATAAAGTGTTCAAAGTTATCTGGAAGTGGAAAGGTGCGGAGAGAATCCGAGTATTTATGTGGAAGGTTTTGTTGAATAAACTTTCTACAAATTTATGGCGGAGTTCCTGGTCCTAATCTTCTCCTCTATGTGGATATTGTGTCGATGATCTGGAGGATACTTTGCACATCTTACGAGACTGTAAGTACGCAAAAAGTATGTGGCTCGCCTTAATTAAACGGAGGTATGTTTCCTGCTTCTTCTCCTATAATTTAAGGGACTGGTTGGTTTTCAATTTTAGACACCAGGTAGGGAAGATGTGGGGAGGATGTTGGATGTTATTCTTTGGGGTTGCTATTTGGAAGCTATGGGATTGGAGAAATCAATGTATTTTTTATGGTAACTTTATTAAACCTCGTAATCCTGCGGCTGTTTTATCCACGATTTGGTCTAGATTTGTTTCGCTTGATGATTGTATGGGTCTGGAGGCCCTTGCTGGATCTGGTCAGTTTATGGGTTGGGAAAAACCTCCGCATAGTTGGTTTATTTGGAATGTGGATGGGGCCATGGTTGCTTGCTCGTCGGTGGCTGGTTGTGGGGGTGTAGTTCGGGACTCCTTGGGCAACTGGGTTGTCGGTTTTACCAGGAAGATTGGGCTATGTCAATCCAATTCTGCTGAGGAATGGGCTATCGCTGAGGGTCTTCAATTGGCTTGGGATATGGGCCTAAAGAAGCTCATTTTGGAATCTGACTCAGATGAGATTATTAATCTGATTTTAGATAGTTCTTGTACTACTGGTAGTAGCTTAATTGTGAAAGCTAAAGCTATGCTTTGCTGGGATTGGCAGGTTGATGTTAGAGTCATCCCTCAAGATTGTAATAGAATTGCGGATGCCTTGGCTAAATGGGGTATCTCCAACTCTACAATTTTAGATAGGTGTCCCACTCATTTGAGAGCTTGGGTGGACCAAGAGTGTTTAGGATTAAATTCCTCTTATGTGTAATTTTCTTTTTGTAATGTAGGCGTTTAGCCATCTTTTATATCAAAAAAAAAAAAGAAGCATCAATGAATATTCACAAAAAAAAAATGCATTACAAGATTCAATATATGATTTCAACTTAGTAAAAATAGAACTACTCAATCCAAAAGGATGTGTGTATCATATAATCTTCATCTATCAAAATACAACAGTACAAAATAGATGGGATATATGAGGGTCTAATTACATTTTGATAACTTATATTTGATATTTTATAAAATTATTATCGAAATGTTAATATATAAAATAATCAATCAATCAATTTTAATAAATTTTCTTATTAAAATTCGAACTTTTAAATTTTGATATGAATAATTTAATATTCCCTCCAGTCTTAATTATTGGACCGGAGGGTATAAACCATTTAAATATTGATAATATGATTAGAAAAGGAAGAAGAGGGAACATAATGGGAACCATTGAACCAAAAACGGAGGTGTCTCCCTCCATGTATTAAATATCCACTAGCTTTATTTACCCTATCTTTGGATAGAGAAAAAATTATAGGGGAAAGAAAACTAGGAATAAAATCTCTCAAAAATAGTAAAAAAATTTATCATTTATGGAAGTTTATCTTCCTAATATTCTCTCCTCCTATTTTTCCTTTACTTTTATCTCCATCCAAATATAGGATAAATCCTGCAACGATATTACAAGCAAGATTAAATCTATGAGCCACACCTCCCACTTATAGGGAAACAATCATGCTTCATAAGGCAATTGGCATAAACTTAATTGTGTTATTATGTGTCGCTTAATTATTCTAATTGACATTTTTTACTATGATAGTCATAAACTTAAGTCAGTCTCTCACAATTTTTTTAATTAATTAGGAAATTAAGCTTGAATTGAATATTTGGCATATGGCTAAATGTTTTGGATATTTTTGAATCAATTTTTTTTTTGGATATATATTCCAAATTTGCTCACATGTATGCAGGGACGGAATTAGGGGGGCTAGGGGTGGCCCCCGACCCCCCTAAAATTATAGGAAAGAACCCAAATGAGGGGAAAAAATTATAGAACAGGACCCAAAATTTTATGAAATCACATTTTAGTCTTATAAAAGTTTCAGTATTTTCATTTTAGTCCCTTTCTAATAGTTTCATGGAGGGACTAAACTAAAAATATTGAAATTTTTATGAGGTTTAAATGTGATTTCATAAAAATATAGGTTCGTTTCTATAATTTCCGCCCCTCCTAATTTCAATTGCTGGGTCCGTCATTGCATGTATGATCATTCATTTTCTTTCTTAAAAATATCTTGTATGTATAATTTGTTTTAATACTTTTCAAATTGAATTTATGAAGATACTAGTTAAATTAGTTTGGGGGGAAGACGGAAGAAATTAACATACTAGTTACTTATTGTTTTCTCCCATTTGTATTTCGTGAGATATTAAATAAAATCGTACAATTCTTTTCAAATCAAACATGTTAATTTAATTTTAGGAACAAAAAATATTTCGAATGAACCAAATACGTTATTCACTTGTTTTTTTTATTTTTTGGTATAAGTTATTCACTTGTTAATAATTCATTAAAACCCAATCTCTAAAATAGGACATCATCAAGGTTAGGGGGGGAACGAATTCCATCAATCACGGCAAACACATTGATGACGAGAAAGCCATTTTTGACCGAAGTTGAATATCCTCTCATGAATCATACCTGCATTTGACCGAACTCCAGTATCTCCTCTGGAACCAGTTTCAGTGCTCATCTCAACGTGAGTGCTCATCACTGCTGCAGCCCGTTCAGATACTTGCATTTGACCAACGTTGCTACGTGAGTGCTCATCGCTGCTGCAGCCCGTTCAGATACTTGCATTTGACCAACGTTGCTGGGCCTGGTTCTGCGAGTGACGTGTTCATAGACCATCGTACGTACGTTGGTTCGGTTGCTGTACGACCATATGAAGCAGCGAGGGTTTTTACAAGCCGTTCTTGGACGCAGAAAATATGAGACCAGGAGATAGGTTGTTGGATATAATTGATAAAGCTATACGAGGATGTAATGTTGGGGTCACTGTGTTTTCTCCTCGTTATTGTGACTCTTATTACTGTCTCCATGAGCTCTCACTTCTCGTGGAATCAATGAAACCAATCATTCCCATTTTCTATGATGTGAAGCCGTCGCAGCTTAGGGTTATGGGCAGTGGAATATTGAGTCGTTCCCAGAAAGATCTGAAGAGATTTAATTTGGCAATGAAGAGCTAAATAAATGCATTGTGGGGCTTTCCTTCGATTCCTCAAAAGAGTACTATGTCATCGTTTTTCCCTGTCTTCTCTTTAAGTTTATTAAGTGCATAGTACTTATTGTATTGACATGGTCGTTGGTTGATTGATTTCAGTGACTGGTCGGAGCTGGCATGTAAATCTTCAAATGCAGTGATGAGCAAGTTGCATGAAGAAAGCAGTGTATGATGAGTTCACCAGAAAATTTGGTCACCACCATATGCCCAATGCTTCTATTTGTTCCATGATTTACGAGGTGTTGGTGGAGGGGTTGGGTTTCTCTCCTCATCATTTTCTCATCATCCCTCATAATTTCTAAATCACATCCATCCAATTAATACAATTATACTTTTACTTTTCTCTCACTTTTCAAATCAACGGTTCAGATTTGACAGATGAGAGAAAATGAGAAAGCAGATAAGGAGAAGATCTCCTTCCATTGGGGGAGTTGATCTTCAGTGGGATATGCATGAATGAAAGGAGAGCGAAAGACACACGGTGGTCGACCGTGCATGGTTAATGTTGTAATATTTTAAAATGAAGATCAAAGAGATGTGTTTGTTGAAAAATTATATCCTTATAAATTAAGGAATTTATTTATATGAAGGGTTGTGTAGGAAGTTATAACACTAAAGGTCACCAAGGTTATGGCCTTTTAGTTTCTAAAGATGCCTATGAAAAGTTGTGGTAGCCAAGGTTGTCAAACTCGTGACAATGACGTAAACTCAAATCATGAATTCGAATTGTAAACTGATCATAAGTGTTTACTTTTATCATTAAATATGTATTGATAGTGTATAATGAAATAATTCAAATATAAAAATGACAACAATTTAATTTAAATATATTTTAAATCCAAATAGTTGAAATTAAATCTATCGATGTTCAAAACTTATCATATTTAACAAAGAAATTTTTATACAATCCATATATAAAGCCGCTGAGTACAACCAAATCGAGAAAGTTAACATGAATTTAATAGTGAGTTAACACCATTTTAGTAAGTTAAAAACATAAAAATGGTAAATTTGGTGTATAAACTTGTGAGTTTGACCGAGTTACTACTTGTACGAATTTACTAGCAACTCGACTCGATTAAATAAGGTAGAAACGTAAAAACGGTAAAGTCGGAAATTCAACTCGTGAGTTTAACAATAATAGTGGTAGCTACTATTTGGTGAAATGTTGTGTTGGTTTTTAAGAAAACTCTATAAGCTATAAAGTTGTAACTTTTCATGGAAAGATTATAAAAAATAACCATTGGTTATTGAAATTATGTTAGCTATAAATAAACATATGGGGTACATAAATCTAACAAATGATTATGTCTTTTAGTTGAAAAGGTGTCGTCTCAAAAAGCACCACTTCAAGACATCACACATCATGGTCTATAGGTACTATACAAACATCACTTCATTTGTGGGATATAAATCAGACATCACACTACACAACAACAAAATCTCAAACCCTTTGTCTTTGTGTGTTGGGAGTGCAAATGTGCAATATATACTCAAGGGTCTTCATTGTATCCTGTAAGAAATTTGTATCATTCCAAATTGCACTCTATAAGATAAGTAGAGGTGGGGACGAATTAAACCACCTTCACATCTTCTTCCTGTACTCCTCTGATAACAGTCCTACCAACAGTTAACGATAGTGGTCATTAGACTGGCTACAAGAACAATCGTTATTTTCGGGGAGCCTGATTCATGATGTCGTATTACTGTGTTCGCGTTATTACCACTTTAATTGGATTCAATTCAAAGGTCGTTACCTGTTATTGCCAACTTTTAATCCTCATGCAAACAAGTTGTTGTTTAAATTTGGCTCTTGTAATTTGGGGAAAAATAGAGAGTATCGTAGTGCAGTTTTGGGAACATGGGAATGACCTAATTAACAAGTACGTGTTCCACGTTCGGAGGAGCTCGTCGTCGCTGTTGCTGGATCCTTCCTAAGGCAATCCAAAAATAGCAAACCAAGAGAATGAGTATGGTGGCCGTCTAGCTGGTTTTGGTGTCGGTCTCTTTTAACTTTTAGAAGTAATTTTATAATATTTGAGATTGTGAACATCCTATTTTATGCGGTCCCACACGTGAAAAATAAAAAAGTTAAAAATGAAAATAAGATTCAAATTGACAATCAACATTAAAGAAGGGGAAAAAAAAAATTAAAATCCTCTCATTGATAATGGTTGGGGTCTAAATTGACAATCATCATCTATTGAAGAGGAAAATAAATAAAAAATTAAAAAATGAATGAAAATCCTCTCATTGATGATGATTGAGGTCTAAATTGGCAATCATCATTAAAGAATAAATTTTTTCCTGAAAATTTCCCTCTCTTTCCCTCCAAACCATCCCCACAACTTGAGGGCATTTGGAGGGGAGTGGCAATATTCTGCTGAGCCTTGACCATTATGCCCATGCTTCTTTTCAATATTCCTAAACTATCCAGCCTCTTTTCTTCTTCCTTATCAACATCGATGTTGCTTCTTTCGCTCCCACCACTATGAGTGTTTTTTTAGAAAATTATTTTGTCTTCCTTAACCTAATTATTTGCAGCATTTAATTCTAATAATAAAAAAGTTTTACTCACAGCAACAATTCGTTCACTGCAGCTTTTAATTTGAAGTCACACTCGCCATTCACTGCAAACTACAAAACTTCGAGGTATACTTGTGTGAGTGCACAGTGGTTGTGCTGCATTAAAGCACTAGCTTATTGCAATTTTTCTTATTGCGTGTCTTTATATTATAATTGTAGTGTTTCTAATTTCTTATCAAAATAATATTTATAATAATTATTTTATATATGTGTGTATATGTTAAGTAGAACTATAATTATTGGATATATTTTGTTGCATATATTAGCTATTATAATTGTATTTACACAATTTTAATAATTACAAAATTATATTTTTGTGTATTAAATGTTATTTCAAATTTGCTTTTATTAAACTTCAACAAAAGTATGAAAATGAAATATATGGGCAAAGTAGTCTATATAAAAATATTTTCCATCCCCTCCCTTTCTGAATAAAATAAGGTAACATTAAAAACCCTCCAATCCCCTTCTCTCTTATCAATTCAAACGAGGTACTATTGAAATCACTCCCTTCCTCTCACCTTCATTAAAGTCCCTCCCCTTCCCTTTGTTGAACCAAACACACCCTTAAATTCGATAATTTTTCAATTTTACCCATATTTAATATATATTATATCCTTAAGAACAAAGTTAATACAATAATAAATGAAGAGTAAAATTATACATATGAAAAGTTTATAGTCTTTCTGTCTTACAAATATGACAAAAAAATATTTTATTTTCTCTACCTATAAATAGAATTAGAGAATATTATATTATAGATTGATGGAGTTATTTGATTTATTTGACTTTTTGCATGATATAATATCGAGCAATGTATTCTCCATGGCTTGGCCCAGCCATGATGCAGGTCTGATAATAATGTCGGAAAGTAGTTAGGGAATGTAATTGAGAATGTTATTAATAGTCTGCGCCCACAGAATTAAGGACTAGTTAGTGTGGTCTCCTTAAAAACCCCTTATGGCATTATTTAATCGTATGTAGTTTTGGAAACAAGAGATATTATAAATTAAAAAGGTTTTCCTGTCTCTATCCACCGTCCCGATTGAACCCTTTAATTAGTTTGTGTTCCCATGCAGAGCCGCGCTCATTTCCGTCACCAAGAATAAAAGGACGATAGATTTTTTCTTTTCATTTTTACCCTCCATTTAATATTTATTTTAAAAATCGGCTTCACATAAACAAGAATTAATTATATCTAAAAATTTTCATTTGAACTTGTAGTGTATTTAGGAACAAAAGAAGGCACTCCCTCCTTCCTAAATTAAGTTACAATCTTTTGGAATAATAGTGCTATTTTTTTTTAATAAGTTACATACTTTGTACGTCTAAAAATTTAATTCATTTTTTATTTATACCTACAATTAATTATACATTTTTCATTTTTTCTATTTATTCTCTCTCATTTCTTTTCTTCATTCATTCTCTCTCTGTCTCATTTTCTCCACAAATACAGGTATATTTGTTAAAAAAAAAAAAGAGGAAATGATCTGGGCAACGTTGAGAAAAGCTAAAATTGGGAATGATCCATAATGTTCTAGGTTCTTGGAATATTTTTTCTTGAAAATAGACATGTCAAAGGTCATGAGAAATTTTACGGAACCTCAAAATGATTTTTGTAGAATTAACTATGATTTTCTAAAGTTACTGTAAAATCTGTCCAGAAAATCCAGTATTTCGTTTTTAGAGAAAATGTAAGGGCAAAATTGTAATAACAAATCTACCAAGGGTAGAAATGTCAAAATAGGTGAAAATATCATTTTTGATATTATTCTAGGAAATATAATATTAATTATAATATCATAGAAAAGGAAATAATCTGACAATAATGTATAGGATATCCGGGAAGTCCGGAGTCGGGTTCAGAGGTCGGACAAGTTGGCCATTACACGGAGAAAGGTACGTTCGCGTACAGTAACTTTAACTCTTATATCTCTTGTATGGCTTTGATATGATTGGTTTGATTTATGATTGATTGTTTTCCAAACTATGAATATTTGTCATATATACTGTTTATACTTTTCATATGAGGTTAACTGTTACCTGAGGTCCGATGGGTATTGGATCTTATATTTGACTAAGGTTCAGGAGGGGAACCGGGATATAAGGAGATGACGAAGAAGTCGGAAAGAGGCACTGATGGACGAAGCCGTGAAGAGGCACCGGTCAAAACAAATGCCAGAAGAGCTTCATCAGAGCATTCATTTTGGCACGAATCTAACATGGTTACTTCAAATCATTTGGTGCCGAAGGCAAGAGTAATCGATGTGGTTTAGTCATTAAGTCGTCGTGAAAGACGGGGAGACTTCCACTAAACACCTATCTGGCCAATAGGTTTGATTGACTGAGTTGGGTTCTATGCCCCAAGTCTACCTAAGGCTTGATTGAAGATTGTATAGTTACATGTAGGAATTATAATTATACAAAGCTCTGTATTACTATATCACATGAATATTGTTTCGTGAAATTTTTAATATACCGGCTTATGCCTGGGTATTTCATATCAGTTACTCATTGTCCAAACGTTAGTGCATGCTCTCCATTCCGCATTACTTTGACATGTAGTTGTAGCACCTCAAACTCTGTTGATTTTCCTAAAACTAAGTGTCAACCGACACAATTTGAAGTATGGAATTTGGGGTGTTACATCTAAAACATTTGTCGATCTATAGATGCAATAACAAACTTTTAGTGATGAATAAAATCCTGCAGAACCCAATACGGACATACAACGTCTGTTGTTGGGAAAACAGACGTTGTATGTAGCAGACTTACAATGTATGTTTTTGAAAATAGATGTTGTAAGTTACTTACGATGTTTATTTTGGGAAAACAGCCATCATAAGTGGTAGACTTACAACGTCTATTTTTTCAAAACAACTTATGACGTCTTTTTTTTTAAAAAAAAATAAATAAACATCTATTTTAAAACTTTTAATGACACTCGCATAGACGTCCCCCAAAAACAAACGCCTAAGGGCCCTAAAAACGGACGTTAAAAATATCTTTTGTAGTAGTGTCACTATAAAAAAACTAACGTTTTGTTGTAGTTAAAATTGCGTATTTGTAATGGTTTTAACCATTACAAATGATTTGAACCACTAAAAAAATACATTGTTGCAAGATGTTTTGTAGCGTTTTTCTAAAACCGTTACTATATTAGTAGTGGTTTTGAGTTACCGCTACAAGATGTGATCAAAATGACGAATTTCAAAAAAATTGGCGCCAAAATTTTGTTGCAGTTGTAAAATTGCTACAAATATTGGATAAAATTTCATAAATTGCACCAAATATTTAAGCTGAATTTGAATAAAAATTTGTAACTGTTTTAAAACCAATTTTTGTTTATTTTTTAGCAGATTTCATTGGTATTTTCTAAAAAAATAAATAAATTTCAAAATTTCACATTTGTAGCGGTTATACTAAAAACCATTACAAATTAATGAACGTTAGCGGGATTTGAAATATTCAAATTTCAAAACTACACATTTTGTAACGGTTTATCTAATAAAACCATTAGAAAATTTATGATCGTTGGCGGGATACAAAATAATCACATTTCAATATTACATACTTTATTTTGTAGCGATTTATGTGATAATTTTATAGTGGTTCACTTTTGTAGCAATTTTTGTTTGTTTTGTAGCGGTTACAAAACTGCTACAAAAATTCATTGTTATTTAAAAAAAAAAACTTCAAAATATCACATTTTTGCAGCGGTTATACTAAAAACCACTATAAATGAATGAACGTTGGCAAGATTTAAAATATTCAAATTTCAAAACTGTACACTTTATAGCAGTTTATCTACTAAAACCGCTACAAATTTTATAATTGTTGATGGGATATGAAATATTCAAATTTCAATATCACACACTTTGTAGTGGTTTGTCTAAATAACCGCTACAAATACGAATGTTTTTTTTTTAAAAAAATATTATTATTTTTTGTATAATTTCTATTTGGCAACATGTTTAAGAACTTCACATTTGTAGCGGTTTAACTAAAAAAACCGCTATAAACTGTTTACCGTTACCACAACCGCTACAAATGAAGAAACCTACCTCGTGCGTTGTGAAAATTTGTAGCGGTTTTCTATAACCGCTACAAAAGTTCAGACTCTTGCTATTCTGTAGCGGGTTTTTTCATATAAACCGCCACTAATGGCGCGCCATAAGGCGTCAAACTGGCACTACATTTGTTTAAATAAACCGCTATAAAATAACCGCCATAAATTTGGTGCCAACTTGGCGCCATATTTTATAGCGGTTAGTTTGTGATAACCGCCACAAATGTCGTTCACAAACCAGCGCGCCACTTGATGACATGATTCATACCGTTACAAATTTGTAACGTTTTTGATATAAATCACTACAAATTCACATATTTGTAGTGGTTTATTTTTACCGCTACAAATTAACAGCTATGAATTGACAGTTCTTTTGTAGTGTGTTTGTTATAAAATTAAAATAATATTCAATAATATCCTTTTAATTACATTAAATTTTAACATCATATAATTTCTACTCTCTTCCAGTACTCTTATTAAATATATATGTTGGTATGAAAAAAAAAATTTAAATAATCCCTAAAACTATCAAATTTCTTGTAAAAATAATCAGATCAGACACCTTACAAAATGCCTATAATAAAAGTTGGAGTAGTACTTATATTTAGAGACAGAGAAAAAGTAATAACAATGAGCGATACTGTAAAAGTAGGAGTAAATTATTTTGATTTAAGTTGCAAATCCCCAAAAAAAGTTGGAATAATACAACTGCATTTCAATTTCATCACTCTATTTTAAATGGGGATACAATTAAAACTTAAAAGTTAAAATTTGAGGAAATTTAATTTATGGATAAACAAATAATGAACTTGTTGGGCATCTTAAAAAGGATACCTTTTATGGACCTAATAAAGCTTACATATAAATAGATTCGATCTCCACGTCTTGAACATCGAAATCTTAAGATGAATTACTACTAAGTAGTAATTATAGCAGCATAGTTTTCATCAAGAACAAAAATAAAGCAACGAAGAACTTACTTAACAGTGCTGGAAGCACTATAAGCCACGAAAATAACTTTGGTCAAGAGATAATTAAACTATTAATTGGCCTTTCTAATATACTATTAATATTTGAATGCATGTGTTTGATGGGCACAGATTCCCTTCTTTTCTTTCTCCCTCCACTGCCATCTGCTGCCTCTTTTATTTTCTTTCTTTCTCAGCCCTTCACCGTCCAAACGCGGCTAAATTATACTTTTAATTTTTTTTTAAAGTTTATATGAGGTATATTTTTTATCAAATAATTATAATACTGTTAATGTTTTTAATAGAAAATACTAACGCAATAAACTCAAGTGATGATGGTATAAACTTAAGTGTAATTGTGTACTTGAATGTTGTTTATCTTAAATTTAAAATATGAATAAATTGAAAAATATTTAAGAATCTAATGAAGCTATCAATATTAAAACCTCGATTGTATTAAAAAAAAATTAGTTTGAAAATATAAATATATTAGTTTAATAATATAAATATCAAAATCTCAATTTCATTTGTAAGGATTTATTGGTTTATTTTAGTCTAATCATCTAAATATATTATATTAAAAAGTACAACTTAAATATGTATTGTCAACTAGTGTACTGTCATCACTTTAAGTTTGTTACGTTAACATTTTTTATTAGCACAATTAATAATGTTAGAAATATAGAATTAAAAGTATTCTTTATATAAAAGGATGACTTCCTAATTTTAATAGATTTGAGGTGTATTTTGATATATTTGGAAAGTCATCAATGCTAAATTAAAGATATTTACTTAAGATTTTAAGAGATATCAATTTAAATGGATTATTGGTAAGATTTCAACTTAAAAAATAAGTTTTAACTTTTATTTTTAATTTTCTAAAAAAACAAATATAATCAGTATTAATTCTATTAATATATTATTTTTCCTTTAAAATAACAAAAGGCGTGGAGGATCAGGGGAGCACAAATTGAATTGTAAAGGGAGACCTAATAAAAGAGCTACGAGTTCCAGCGGAGTAGGCAGCCTCCAGCACTGTTCATCATCATGGAAAAAGGAGAGCAGAGGCGGAGGCACTGTTCACTGTCTTCTTGGTGAGTTCTCCATTGGAGAAGAAGAGAGCAGCAATCGTCGAAGAGAGAAGGCGGCCGTTGAACAAAAGGGGACTGTTCATCCTTCTTCTTCGTCGGGCCCTGAGAGAAACACAGAGAGCAAGGCAGAGAGAGAGGCGTTTCGGTTCAGCATCTTCCACGGGAGGACGAGAGGACTGTGGAGGTGATTAAATCGAGGACCAGAGGCTCCGTCGTTGTTGCTGCTTCTTCATCTAGCAAGCTCGACGGATCTGTAAGGAGATTGAACCAGAGGAGCTTGACGCCATATCTGAAGGAAAGGAACGGGAAACAAGTTTAGAGCAAGAAGAAGAGTCTTGAAAACAGGGGCGTTGTCTTTTTGAGCTTCCAGCGACGGCCTGTGACTGTGACTGTGACGGCAGCGGGGTTTGACGTTGAAAGAAGGGGGATTTCCACACTTCTCTTTGTTTAAACTTTTCATGGATTTTGCCCGTGTGTGTAATTTTTCTTTACAATCCAGTGGAGCTATAGATGGATTAGATTTTATTTTCAAGGTGTAGTTATAATTAATACTCCCTCCGGTCCTAATTATAAGAGCTAGTTGACTTTTTTGGAGAGATTAAGGAAGCTAACTAAATTACTTTAGAGTATTTTTATTTTTATTTTTTTCTTCAAACTAATTAATTTAACTAATAAACTAATATATAATCTAAAGATATATAACAAGTGAAATGATTAAGTGACTTATTTAGCTTCCTTAATCTCTCCAAAGAAAGTCAACTAGCTCTTATAATTAGGACCGGAGGTAGTATTAATTTTGACTACTTTTTATTTATGCAGTGGCTGACCATTATTGAATAAGGATTTGTGCATTATGATTTACTTTAGATGAAGGGAGTTTTAATTAGGCTATGATATTAAGTAATATGATATTAGATTACGATTTAATGTGTGATTATGATAGATATATATCTAATGATCCCATATATAATTGTTGAAAAATGTGTTCAAGTTATATTGCCTCTTGAGTAATTAGGTTAGACATAACAATTTATATTTAAGAGAGGGTTGTAAGTAGATCAACAGACACTTATAACTATTTATACTCGAGATCAATAAAATTGACATTAAGACTAATTAAATTAGCAAAAACAATGTTTAAGAAGCAAATAAAGGATTGATGACTCTTGGTTGTTCATTTAATTATTGTGTTAGTTTGTTTATTTTAATTCTTTTCTTTTAATTAAATTCAATTTGAGTTGCTCAATTTAAACGAAAAATGTAAAATTATTGCTCACCCAAAGTTTAGGTACAAAGTCCTAGGAGGGAAAATACTTTACTCACCTTTATTATTTAAAATGGTTCTTATACTTGTGGAGACTTAGGCCATATATATTTGCTCATATCATAAAGTTAAGGGACTAAAAATATACCTTATGTAAAATTTAAAAGACTAAAAATATAGTTTAACCATGTCCAAGCCTTTAAACTAGTCATTTCAATCTCACACACCCCCTAAAACGTTTCATTTATAATCCGGGGGTAAAAAAAAAAAAAAGATAATTATAAAAAGTTTTTTCTCAAATATAAGTATTACTTTATATGTTCATAATCTGTTAATTATGACTAAAAATAATCGATTATACGAAAAATAGAAAAAAAAAAGGAAAAATTATAATAAATGACCTAAGGAAAATAATATTTATTAAGAAAGACCATAAAAATAGTAATTATTTTGAACGACCAAAAATTAAACCATTAAAATAGAAAAACTAAATTGCCCTTAAAATAGATTTATTATATTCTCTCTAATTAAATTAGAATCTTTCTTAAATAGATTTTTTATATTTTCCCTAATTGTTTGTCTTAGTTTTTAAATTTGTTGTGTCTGTAACTATAATTCGTTGGATGTTTAGATAATTGTGTGAGCATAAGAAAAGACAAAATTTCTAATGAATACATATTCTAAAAAAAGAGATAGAAAATGAAGTCACTTTAATCGTAATTGGGAGGCGATTTCAGTACAATAGAAACGCTAATTTAGTAGATTTTGATTTTCTCTATTTATCATTATCCATCAATCACTCCATATTCTAATTTAATCATGGAGAATATAGGAAATCTGGATAAGGACAATTTGGTCTTTCTAATTTAATGTTTTAATTTTTGGTTCTTTAAAATAATTGTCATTTTTATAGTTCTTCTAAATAAATATTATTTTTCTTAGGTCCTTTATTATAATTTTCCAAAAAAAAAAGGTTTTTTACAATATTTTATTGCAGACATTAATATAATGAAAGGTGATCATTATGAGCATCATAAATTAACAATATTTTATCATGCTGCAAATAAATAAGTAAATTTTATTTTTTATTTTTTATTTTCTGCCAACTTATTTGTCATATAATCAGTATTTATATTAGTCCATACTAAAAGATTATTACGTTAATGATAAATAAATTTTATTTTTAAAATCCTTTTTTATTTTTGTTTTTTATGAAAACTTCTGTATTTTCTATAATGCATTAGTCATATTTTTTATTTTTTTTTAATTTACCTCTATTGATACTCTTCAACAATAATCAAATAAAAGAGATATAATGGAGATCAAGGAAAATTATTAGAGTATTTTAAAATAAATATATTTATATTTCCACTAAAGTAATAATGACTTTTTTTTTTTTTGGGATTATAAGAAGGTAGACACTAATGGCCTAAATTACAACAAGCGGGATCGAACTCACGACCTCTCACTAGTTGGGGAGTATCCTAGGGTAGAAGGCCCTTGGTAAAATAATATTGACTGACAAAATATTTTGACGTGTTTGAAGAACAACATATTCCTAGCTGGCAAGCCACCCCTAACATCTAGAAAAGCGTATATTAAAAAAGACCCGGGGTTTTTCCCCAAGTACTAGGCATCTTCCCAGGTCTGACTTTTTCTTCATTTTCCCTATGTTTCAAACCTCAAAATTCCTATATATATAACGTTGCATAAGTAATCATACGTTCTAACAAAACAACAGACAGAAACCAAACCTAGTTCGGTAGCTATAGCTATAGGTAGCTAGCTAGACACACAGATACAGGCTTTTAATTTGTTTGAAGATAATAATGGGATTGCATGCAAAAATTTGGCGCAACGTTGCTGGGCCTGCACGCGACGTGTTCATAAACCACCGTACGGTCGATACTAGACGTTCGGTGGTTCGTTTGTTGTACAACCATCTGACACAGCAAGGATGCAAGCCGTTCTTGGACGTAGAAAACCTGAGACCAGGAGATAGGTTGTTGGACACCATTGATAAGGCTATACGAGGATGTAATGTTGGGGTTGCTGTGTTTTCGCCTCGTTATTGTGACTCTTATTACTGTCTCCATGAGCTCTCGCACATCATGGAATCAAAGAAACGAATCATTCCTATTTTCTATGATGTGAAGCCGTCGCAGCTTCGGATTGTGGACAGTAGAATATTGATGAGTTGTTCACAGAAAGATCTTAGGAGGTTTGAATTTGCAATTGAAGAAGCTAAATGCATTGTGGGGCTACCCTTCGATTCCTCAAAAGAGTATATTATCTTTTCTTTCCCTTTCTCTTTTAGTTTTAGTTGGTGTTATGTTATTACATCCAGCAGATTAAAGTATCACTATCATAAACTAATTTTTGTTCTTCCTGCAACCCAAAATATTTTTCAATAGCACTCAATAATCTAAAAATTAGTTTAGGGTGCTACTGAAATATACTTTAAAATGCTGAGTGAACAACGAATTATTTTAAGTTGATATTGAATGCTACTTGAGAAATACTTTAGAGTAACTTGTTAGTTTTATTCACATCTATCCCCTATCCAATTATCAATAAACAAATAGATATTAAACCAAAACAATTTCATATATATGCAATCTACAGAAAGAATTCAAATCGTTTTTTAAAACATAAGCAGTGGGATGAACTGTTTTGGTTTGTTTTGACAACATAAGTAATAATAGAATGATCTGTATGCATTACCAAAATCTATTCGATCAAAAAAAAAAAAATCTATATTGTTCAAGTGAACAATATACTCATCCACGGTGCTTAATGAGAAACCTAGTTTGTAGTGTAGTATGCACTATAATTTAGTTCATATGACTAGAGGCACTACCTTATTTCTCTATAGATCATATCCCATATAAATCATTTATAGACCAATTCATATTAAAACTCCAACTGAATAATAAATTTTTTTTATAATTTTTAGAAATTCTCCTTCCTAATATTTCTTCTCCCCTATTTGCCCCCAACAATTTTCTCTCCATTCAAAGATACAAAATAAAAGACGAACACGTGCATGTAGATGATTTGTTTTGTAGACAAGCCAATCTCTTAATAGTGAACATTTCAAATAATAGGAAAACAACAACCACTCATATTAAAACTCCAACTGAATGGAGAAGCAAACATTGCAGTAACATAAAACTTCTTTGATTTGCAAATGAAAAAAAAAAAAGACGCAAAAAGATTATTGATTTACCGTATGTTGAAGTTTGATAATATGGTGGGGTTCATTCATGTCATTATTTCTATTTCAGTGATTGGTCGGAGCTGGTACGTAAAGCTTCAAATGCAGTGATGAGCAAATTGCATGAAGAAAGCAGTGCATGATGAGTTCATCAGAAAATTTGGTTCACCTAACCAAGGCTTTGATTCGTGTATTCATATATGAGTTCATCAGTTCAATACAGTTCAGTTTGTCTTGATTATATATAAGAAGCTTTCACTAAAAATTAATGTCTGGTTAAAGCTAAAGTAGCTAATTTTCTGCTTGTTCAGGGCTATCTTTGGGCTTTAAACCATAAGTGTAATATTTTAATTCCTTGTGAGTAGTCCTCAAATAAATGTTCTCTCATGAAGTACTCTTTAAATAATATTGTACTCCACAATTATAGTAAACGCTCTAGAAGAAGGGCACATGCATTTTGTTGCCTACGTGTTTGCTTATTTTTATATCATTCGGCACATCTATATCTACTTATGTACACAAAATAACTTTGAGTTATGATTAAACTAGTACTACCAATAATAATTGTAATGTTATAGTTTGTATAGTTATATGTATGTACATTACTATAGAAAATACTTTTAACGTTTGTTTTTTAGACCTTTAACCACTGTGTTTAGGGATAGTGTCATAAATATCTATTTTTAAATTGTTGTTGTAAGTTACTTTCAACGTCTGTTTTTAGAAAACAGTCATTGTAAGTAAGAACACACAACGTCAATTTTATGTAAAACCGTCATTGTAATTAAGTTACAACAAGACTTACCTATGTTATAGCTAAAAGTTGTAATTAACTTATAACAAGACTTACATATGCAGTGGCTGAAAAACAGTAGTTATAAGTTTCTCTCTCTCTCTCTGTTTTTTTTTTTGGGTAAAATTGAACGGCGGAGAAAAGCATAGCAAGACAATGAACTAGGAGCTCTGAGTTAAATATATTCGTAATAATATATATATGCATTTCCATTCGCCTGCTATTAATTCCTTTTCGCCCTTCGTTTTCTCACCAACCCCAGAAGTAAGGAAACAACTTTCCATTGTTTTCTTTCCTTGGGAGTTCAAATCTGCAGTAGGCAGAGAGATTATCTAATCAAAAAGCTCACCTACCATTACCAGCTAAAGAAACAAAAACTAATTTCCAATGCCTTGCCAACACTCTCGAAATCCCCATTTGCAAATCCCACGTCTCTGTTTCTGAATTCCCCTCCTCCTTCGGTGGCGGCTACAACCTCCACAAATTTCCTACCACATTCTTCTTCTTCCCCGTTCACTTCTCGTCAAAGGCGGATGCACGTGTTGGGTTGGGGGCACGTGCCCACCCTTAAATTTCCATATGTGTTTTTTCCCCCTCCCTCTCTATTTCCCCTCGTCTCTTGCTTCCTTCTTCCTCCCACTTGCCGAGTTGCCGTCATTCTCACCCAGAGGCGATCCACAGCTGCGAGACTCTTCCTCCGAGAGACCGAAACTCTACCTCAAGTCTCAGTCTCCCTCTTCCTCCAAGACTCTCCACGAAGTCAAACCTGCAGGAAGCAAGCCATCGACTACCGTCCGACACTCCAACCAACTTCATTCTTCTTCTTTGCATCGTCATCGACCACTATCCGACACTCCAAGCCAGGTATTTTTTTTTTCACTCTCTATTCCTCTTCAATCATATCGCACATTTGTGTGTTTCTGCGATTTGGGTTTTTGAGATTTGGGGATTTTCTGCCGTGATTGCTCATTTGGGGGTTTCTGCGATTTTCCGTGATTGCTCTATTGCTCTTCAATCATATCTCAGATTTGTTTATTGTGATAATCTGTCGTGATTCCTCTCTGTTTTGCTGTGTCGATTTGGGTGTGCAAAATCTAGTTGCTGAGTTTATTTGAGGCATTTTCTTTCTCGGCTTAGATTGATATAAATTTGGGTGTCGATTTATTATTCACAGTTGATCTGTAAACTTCTAACTGGTTGTCAGAGTCCATAAAAAATATTGTAGCACGTTATGTTCTATTTTGTTTCTAACTTATGCATCGTCAATTTTGTTCAGTCAACATTCGATGGAAAGGTATTTAGGTTCTTTTTTTACAAAGTCAAATGGTAGTGGAACTAAACGTTCTTGATCGGAATCTCCATCTATTGAGTGTGCTACTCCCTCAAGTCAAAACAAATCTCCATCTATTGAGTGTGCTACTCCCTCAAGTCAAAACAAACCAACAGTAGAAGGTCCACCGGATTTGTATGTTCCTGATCCGGGTAAAAGACTTCCTATTATGAGCATTGCGAAGAGTGCTCAAGAAAGGGAAATGATTCAAAGAATTTATCTAACAAATAGTCCTTGTCAACCAAAACTTGACAACTTTCCTCAAACCTTAATTGGGGGAAAAATGCGTAGATTCAATCCTCTATGGTACAATAAGTTTGGCACTTGGTTGGAGTATAACGAATCAAAAGATGCTATATTTTGCTTGCATTGTTATCTATTTAGTTGTGAGCATGGTGATGGAAGGGGTGGTCATGATTCATTTGTGGCAGAAGGATTTTGCAATTGGAAAGACAAACAACAGCTTCTTAAACATATTGGGAAAGTTGGAAGCACTCATAAGTTGTGCTTCAGTGTTGCTAAAGATTTGATGAATCGAAATCAACATATTGACATTTTTATGTCTGACATTTCTGACAAAGCCAAATAGGATTATCGTATTCGTCTGAATGGTTCTATTCGATGTATTCGATATCTCATACGACAAGGTTTGGCTTTCCTGGGACATGATGAGACAGATGCTTCAATGAATCAGGGAAATCTTGTGGAGCTTGTAAAATTCCTTTGTGAAAGCAATGAGGAGGTAAATAATGTATCTTTGAATAATGCCCCAGAGAATCACAAAATGATAGCTCCCTCAATTCAGAAAGATATTACACATGTTGCTGCTAGTTTAGTTACCAGAGCTGTTATTTCAAATATTGGGGATAATTTTTTCTCTATACTAGTTGATGAAGCTCGTGATATATCTATTAAAGAACAGATGGCCATTGTTTTAAGATATGTGAACGACAACGGTGACATTATTGAGCATTTTCTTGGTCTTGTTCATGTTTCAAATACAACAGCTAGTTCACTTAAAGAATTGATTGAGTTAATTTTTGCCAAAAATGGCTTGAGCTTGACAAAGATTCGTGGTCAGGGTTATGATGGCACAAGCAATATGAGTGGTCAATTCAGTGGTCTGAAAAGCTTGATTTTAGATGAAAATAATTCTGCTTACTATGTTCACTGCTTTGCACATCAACTTCAGTAGCTCTAGTAGCTTGTGCAAAAAAGGTTTACTCATTAACTGACTTCTTTAATTTTATACCGTTGGTGTGCAATGTAGTTGGTGCTTCTTGCAAAAGAGTAGATATTTTGAGAGAAAAGCAATTAGAAGAATTAGTCAAAAATATTGCTAGTGATGATGTTCAATTAGGGAGAGGCTTGAATCAAAAAATGAGTTTGTTACGACTAGGGGACACACGTTGGAGCTCACATTACCGATCATTGGTAAGTCTATGTACATTGTTTGATCCTATGCTTGATGTGCCAGAAATTATAAAAGATGATACAACTCTTGTGCATGCAAAAAGGTCTGAAGCCTCTGGCCCTATGATGCGTATGGAAACTTTTGAATTTGTATTAGTTTTGCACCAGATGATCAATGTCTTGGCAATTACGAATGAGTTGTCACAAGCACTTCAGAGAAAAGATCAAGATATTGTCAATGCTATGACTCTTGTAAAAGTTTTAAAGGTGTTATTACTGAAGATGAGAGATAATGGGTGGGATAATCTATTTCAGAAGACTTCTGAATTTTGTATAAAACATAATATAGATATCCCTGATATGGAAAGTGCACTTGCATTACAAGGGAGAACAAAACGTAGAGGACCAGTTATTCATCTGCATCACTTTAAGGTTGACATCTTTTATGCAGTTATAGATACTCAACTTCAAGAGTTGAATAATCGTTTTAGTGAAGTTAGTTCGAATTTGCTGGAATGCATGTCATGTTTAAATCCGTGCAACTCTTTCTTGGCATTTGATAAGAAGAAGTTGTGTGAATTTGCTGGCTATTATCCTTCAGATTTTGATTTGAATGGTTTTGTGATGCTTGATTATCAGCTCGACACGTACATTGTTGATGTGCAAAGTGATCCTGATTTTTTGAATTTGAAAGGAATAGCTGATCTTGCCAAGAGGATGGTTGAAAAGAAAAAATATATTGTGTATCCTTTAGTTTATTTACTTCTGTAAGTTCTGGTTGAACCCAAGAGGGGGGTGAATTGGGTGAAGTATAAAAATTTCATTCTTCGAAATATTTTCGCAATTCAGTGAATTCATCTTGAGTAATAAAAGTGAGTTCACAAACAATTGATAAGTACTCAAATATAAATGCTGGACATGCAAGAGATAAGGAAGAAGAGCTTGCAAACAGATTTATACTGGTTCGGCCCAATCCTTGACCTACGTCCAGTCCCCAAGCCTCACTTGGGATTTTCAATCCACTATCTTTGATTTCCTTGATTACACGATCTGTAATTGAAGCAACCCTCTCTCTAGGATTCACTCCCCCTTACAATCTGTAATCAATACACTGTTTGATTACATAGTCTGTACTCGAAGTAATCCTCTCACTAGGATTCACTCCCTCTTACAAGTTGTAATCAACACAATGTTTAACCCACTCAAGATTACCCAATCTTGAGTTACTCTCAGAAAGATAATGTGTTTACAATAAGTTTCCTCTCAAAGAAATGGATAGATAATCACTGAAGTACAGACACAATTCATTTCACTCTCTAAGCTATTTAGATATGGAAAACAGAGTGAGAATGATGTATAAGCAGAGTATCAGCATTTTGGCATCGTAAACTTGTATCTCCGTGTTTTTCTGCTTGGATCCATGTCTTTTATAGGTAAAGAATGATGTGTGACCGTTTATGACCGTTGTAGGATGATTCCAACCGTTGTAGGTGGTTAGCATTAAGTTTGGTCAGCTTCTCTCTCTAATCTTCAACTAATCCAGGTGTTAATATGATCTGATGTGGCTCTCTGAGGATTTGCCCTTTGGAGATGACTTTGCTTGTTGTAGCAATCATTCTTTAACGTTTAGAAGGCGTGCTCAGATGGATTAGCTGAAAGTAGGTTGATTTGCAGAAGTGCATTTAATGCATTGTACACTTTTTGCTTTATGGCTTTGACCTTCAATAATCTTCATCTGTGCTAACTATAATTCACTTAACAAACTTGTTAAACATAGTAGGGAACATAAGTGAATGATATATGAAGGCAATTAGGTCAAACAATAAGGATTTGCAAATTCGTGTAATTCAAAAATCAATTTTGACCGTTGTATACTGGAGTAAGTTCATCCATACTGGAGTATGGCACTGTGTACGAGTGTCCATACTGCAGTATCCAATGGTATACTGGAGTATGCAGCTTCCAGAGGCAAACCATCGTGACTTGTGTTTGAAAATCAAGGCCTATATTGGAGTATGTTAGTAGTATACTGTAGTATGGCACTGTTTGTGTGAAAAAGTTTAAGTTCAAAAAGCCTCTATACTGGAGTATCCATTTGTATACTGGAGTAAGTGAGTTCTGGACAAAATGAGTGACCTCTCTGTATGGTCCCATACTCGAGTATGCAACTCAGTTTTCAAAAAGTGTGAAGTCATTCCATGTCTATACTGAAGTATACAAATCCATACTGAAGTATGCAAGCAACATGTGTCAAGTTGAAAATCAGTTTAAGAGCCCAATACTGCAGTATGCAAGCCTATACTGCAGTTTGCAATAGTTATAAAATTTGGGAGCTCTCTGTATAAGCCTATACTCGAGTATGCATACCTATACTGCAGTATGCAACTCAAGTTGAAAAACTTATTTGCTCTCTGTAAGTCCAATACTCTAGTATAGCTCCCTATACTGCGGTATTGACTTACCTTGAAAAGTTTGGTTGCTCTCTGGATGGCCTATACTGCAGTATACATACCTATATTGCGGTATTGACTTATCTTGAAAAATTTGGTTGCTCTCTGGATGGCCTATACTGCAGTATACATACCTATACTGCGGTATTGACTTATAAAATGCAATTGAGCAATCCTTTAACAGTCCTATACTCGAGTATGCATACCTATACTCAAGTATGCAACTGTAAAATGGTTTTTAACTAATTTTGGAAACTTCAAAACATATTTACACTTATTGTTAATCATCAAAACACATTGAGAACTAACAACTTGTAAAGTTAGCATTAACTTTGCATGTAGCAACTGCATCTGTGGAAAGAGCATTTTCAGCTATGAAATACATCAAGACTACACTTCGTAATCAGATGGGGGATAAATGGTTAAATGATTTCTTAGTGTCTTATATTGAAAAAGATGTATTTGATAGCATTGATAATGAATCAATTATGATAGAATTCCAAAAACTAAGGCCTAGAAGGATGAGATTGTAATTATTTTTATTGTAGTATACTTTTATTATTAAAATATACGGTGTCTAGCCTTGCTATTTTTAATAATTTTTAGTCTTATTTTTCCCTTTATATTCTTTTATTCTTTAATGTATTTAAAGCTTTGTTTTTTAAAAAAATTTCGGGCAGCCCGAATCCCCTACCAATGGTACCCCTTCCATAAATTCCTGGATCTGTCCTTGCTTCTGGTTCTGGTTTAACCTATTTTCGAAATACACAGTTACGATTCACCTCTAGAGTATTGGGAAAGCCAGTTTCCATAAAATATGTGAGGACAGAGGAGGAACAGAGGACCAGGAACAGAGCGTGGTGAACGTAGGGCAAGGCGGAAATGAGCAGCGCCGGCCAGGTGCACGACGGAGGGGATAGAAGGAGGAGGAGTGAGGACGACGATGGTGCTGGAGAGGTACAAAGTGGCGTGCTTGGTGGCGTGCTAATCCGTCAGCGTCTCACAACATTTCTTCAAGAACTCGCAGTCCACCTCCGTTTGCTTCAGCTTTTTCTGCAAACCATCAAAATCTCATCAATCTCCACCAAGATATTTAAATAACAAGCAACAATACAAATATATTGAGAAGTCGAACTATTGTATCCTAGCTTTTATATAATTATGGAGTATTTTTGAAGCTTAGATAGATACTTCGCTATCAAAACACTGCTAGCTTTCTCATAAATTAATTTAAGACTCGTACAGTGGAAGTTGTTAGAATCTGTTGTTACCTGACTCTTCGATTCAGGAACCAAACTTCAACCTGGCGATTGAAGAAAACCAATAGTAAGCAAGAAGATTAATGGTGAATGGTGAAGAAAGAAATAAAAGAGATGAGAATTAAATTTGAATATTTTTGACTTTCAATAACTGTTTCTTCAAAAACCCTAAAATTAAGCCAATTTATTTTTTTAAAAAAAAAATGAATATTAAGTTGCAACGACTTTTTTTAAAAAATAGCTCTTGTAATTTAATATTCTTCTTTTTTCTTTTTCCTTACTTTCCTTAAGTTTTTTTTTTTTTAACAATGTTGAAACTAAAAAATATTCATATTTTTTAGAATTTCAGCTTAACTTTCAACGACTATCATTTATAACGATCGTTGAAAATAACTTTTAATGACCGTTTTTAAAAATATTCGTTGAAAGGTAAACTTTCAACGACCGTTTGTCTAGAAAACATTTGTTAAAAGTTAAGTTAAAATTTTAAAAATGTTATCACCTCCTTTTTAACCTCTGTTTTCTAAAAACGGACCTTAAGTAATGTCGTTAAATTTATTTTTTGTAGTAGTACTACTACTTAATTACCTAATAGGTACATGTAAAAATAAACTAGAGCATTTACTAGTACAATTATAGTAAACGCTCTAGAAGAAGAGAACATGCATTTTGCTGCCTACATGTTTGCTTATTTTTATATCATTGGGCACATCTATATCTACTTATACACACAAAATAATTTTGAGATATGATTATAAACTAGTACTACCAAAAATAATTGTAATATAGTTTGTATGAAATTTGAGATAAGTTACATTATTTAAAACTTACAAATAATGTGGCTTCTGCAAAAATTAATATCTATATATGATGTTTCATGAATTATGAAAAATGTAGCTTATCCCCCCCCCCCCCCCCCAAAAAAAAAAAAGAAAAAAAAGTCTCCGAAGACAACCAATTTATCGGAAATTAAATATTATTTCAGTTTGCATGTGTATAATATGTGTGCGCGCGCGCCCACAACTGAACACAAGCTTCCAATGTACATAATCCAAAACATAAATAATATTTATTTAGATTTGTGGATACTATAATTTGAAAAAAAAAAAACGATGGATAATTATAGATAGTGGCAGATCCAGAAAAATATTGAGGGGGAGCACCACTGGCGGGGCATTCACCGATTTTTTTTTAAGTAAAGTTTTAAATGCATTAAAAAACAAAAAAAAATATATAAAAGAAAAAATAAGACTAAATGCTGTTAGAAATAAATAACAATGCTAGGCATTAAACATAAAACCAAACAAAAATGGGCTTCTAATAAGATTAATTCGAAAGATCTCTTGTTAAAGTAAAAAACAAACTGAAATTTCTATCTATCTAAAATGCTTGATTACAAAATGAAACATGGCAACTTCTCCTTCTAGAATTAAGTCCTGATTCTTCCACTAACATCAGTATCTAACAAAACAGTCCAATAGGAGCATATGGTATAGTTTATTTATCACCTCAATCAATTCGTTCCACTTACATTACCATCTAAATGACTGGTCTCATCTTCCAAACAACTGCCAATTACACTCCACCGACACATTATTGGTTACTCTAAATCACAAAATATAAACCATATAAATCAAGAACAAATTACACATTTAAAGAATAATGAATTTAGAGTGATATTAAAGGCCATTAAATTCTTAGGAAGATACAAAACTACTAATTTCGCCCCATTTTATAAAAGCATTAGAAACCTCTTTACAATGTTTCGAAGACACCCAAGCTGTATAGATCCAATCTATCTACAAATAATCACAAGAATAAAAGGGCTTCTAAGGTACTTCAAATCCAAAGATGAATCAATGCACTCCACTAACACTCCAATAAGTTTTTATGAGCATTCAACTGACTTCAAAATCAAAGAAGCCACGAACCCAAGACTGTAATGAGTTCAGAAATAGAGGAAACCATGGCTTGGAACAATGGAAGGCGTGGGAAAATGAAACTCATCTGAAGAATAGAGGAATCTTGGAGGTCGGAAATCTCTCGTCTCAACAATCAGCAACGCAATAGTCGAGAACTCAAGAAGAGCAAGAGAACGGAAACGGTCCGAGCTTCTACGCATCCGAGCTTTTGAGTCTTGCTGCCGATGGACGATGATCGACGGAGGTGAGTGGCGATAATGGAAGGAGGTGGTGGTGGTAGTCAGAGGCGGACCCACGTTTCTGTTTGGCTGTCTGTGTGCCTGACTGGTCCGAGCTTCTGGGTCTTCCTACCTTGGCGTGTTGAGGAAGGGAATTGAATTACCTGCTCGTCCAAAGGACGAGCAAGGGGAGCTCGTCCGTACGAACGAGCTTCCAGCCATCAGATCTGAGATCTGATGGCTCAGATTTTTTATTTTCGTTTTTATTTTTTTCTATATGAAAAAATTATTTTTTGAAAAAATGTTAGTTCAGAGATTAACTTTATTTTAGATTTTCTACCCATTAAAATTATTTTTTATAAAAAATTAAAAAAACAAAAAAAATATGGGCCGTTAGATCTAAAGATCTGATGGTTGAGAGCTTATCCTTTGGACGAGCAGGTAAATTGGTTTCGTTGAGGAAGACATAGAATGGAAAAATTAAAAAAAGAAAAATAGAAGGGTATTTTTATAATTTCGCGTCAGAATTCAGTGCCCCCTTCTCACATATGTGGGTCCGTCCCTAATTATAGAGATATATTTTCATCACTAGAAAAAAAAAATCATGAATGAAATGAAGGGAAAAATGAGATGGAAACATTGACATATATCAATTTGGAGTATTAATGAAAGTTGTAGAAATGTGTGCTATTTATAAATTATATATGCATGATCATATTGAATTCTATACAAATACGTACGGGGCTGTTCTAGCTCAATTTAATCTCAAACAGCAATTTTTCAATGGATTGGAAAGAAAAGCATATAATGTGATTCGAAGCACACTGTAGCATATAATATTAGATTGATACTTCTCTTATTCTATTTATGTCTCACTTCCAATATGTTTCATATAAAATAAGAAAAACCTTAAACTTTATTAACTCTACTTTAAATTCAAGAATTTTTTTAACTTTACCTGTAATTACTATATATTATATTCTTGAGAACAAAGACAATACAATAATAAATAAAGGATAAAATTATACATTTTTATAAAGAATTTATACTCTCTCTATTTTATAAATATGACCAAGAAAAAATATTTTCTCTACCAGAGTATATTTTATGATAGATCGATGGAGTTATTTGATTTATTTGAGTTTTTGCATTATATAATATGGAGCAATGTATTCTCCATCTCTCAAAGCCATCATGGATTATATTAATAATAATGTTGGAAAGTAGTTAGGGAAAGTAAATGAGAATGCTATTAATAGTATGCGCCCACAGAATGATGGACTAGCTTTGGAAACAACAGTCACTAGTTTTTGCATGATATATTATATAATGTCTCTATCAACAGTCATGGTTGACCCCTTTAGTTTGTGTTCCCATGCAGCGACGCTCATTTCCGTCACTAAGAATAAAAGGACGAGAGATTTTGTCTCTAGTTAAGTCGGTGATAAACATTAGCCTTACTATGCTCGTCCTCTTCTTCTTCTTCTTACTTTCCAAACATGTTCGATTGCACAGCTAAGGTTCATTTAATTTCTTGGTCATGGTCAGAGGTTTCAGTGGTTGTCGGTTTGAATTGGGTGAGATACATTCGATTTGTTCAACTCAGTTAAGGTCCTACGAACAGTTCAGAGGACGATGAACCTCTAAAAGCGTTTCATTATTGGCTAACTAAAGGCCAAGAATCCACAAAGCGATTCAAGTTCATTATTGTCGTGTTTTATTTTGCTTGGTCTTCCTCTTCTGTCCAAAAGTTAACTGGCGTGTGTTTTCTATTTTCAACTTTTCATGATCTTTTCTTTTATTTGGCTACTTCTTTTTTGGGAAAATCACACTAACATCCTAATTAGGAAAAATAATAGCAAAAAAATTTCAGAACTTGTTAATAGTAGTTTTTTTACTTGTTGTTGATAACAAATGCTTTTATGATTATTTTTAGGGACCTTAATGTAATTTTTCCCTTCTTTTTGTTTTTTGGTTGATCAGGACCGGCTTTCGTCTGACTGAACCGGTTTACATAGAGCATCAAATTTTTTGCACAGCCCTAGTCATATATAACAAAGCGAAGGCCAATAATAATATACTAAGTTATGCTCAAGGAGAATATATAGGCTTTGTTCAAAAGATCAACATGTATATAAGAGATTATGGTTAATAGGGAGAATTACTATTAGAACTCAAGTAATGGATTTAATAACAGAAAAGTCCAAATAATAAGGGATGAACATAAATTCATTGTCATTTATTGCACTGAAACTTGTCATTGTATGTTTCTCAATTGTTATTAAACGTTAGGATGATTAAATCATTTCCTTATTTCTCAGTTGTTATTAAAATTTAGGATGATTAAATCATTTCCTTGTGACCATATTGTAGTCCCCCCCCCCCCCCCAAAAAAAAAAAATTTAATATGGTTGTGCTTTATATATTGTTTTGGAAGTCTTTATCACTGACCAGTATATAGGAAATAAGAAATATAACATTTATTTTTATTCATAAATTATGAAAGCAACACAACTGGGAGGGAGTTGATAATTTAGAGGGCCAAATTGAAAATTAAATATGAAATCTAAAATTTATTTTTATAATTTCTTACAAGTATTGAATAAAAAAAATTTAGCATTACAAGCCAAAAAAAAAATTCAAAGATTTCTTTTTTATATATGAATATATAAAAATAAAATAAACATAATAAGATCACATTTGAGAAATTATACCAAGATCACATAATAAGATTTCTCTTTGAACAAATTATACTAAGAGTGGGCGACAACCACCCCGATTTTCCATTATATGCATCATTTTTAAGGATTCAAAAAGTTGCGTTGAGATTATATAAAAAAACAAAAAAAAAACATATTTTTTTTATTTAATCAAAGTTTTCCTTTTTTAGTTTTGAACACAAAAGGTTTTCGTGTCTTCCTACAAGTGCACTTTCCACTTAAACTTGAGGATTCTCCTCCTAATGAGAATGATGTGGCATATCAACCAATGTACGTATCTCTTTTTGTTACCTTAAACAGAGCTACAACATGAGTTAACGATCTTTTTATAAAAATAGCGGTTAAGTACCAATTTTATTCCTGAAGTACGGGCCCAGGAGCAATTTTACCCCTTAAATCTTCGAAGAAGCAATGTTACCCTTGAAGCATCAAAACGGAGCAATGTTGCCCCTCTGTTAGAAACCCTAACGGTCAAGTTTGTTGCCCCTGAACACAAAAGGTTTTCGTGTTTGTTGACCGTTAGGGTTTTTAACAGAGGGGCAACATTACTCCGTTTTGATACTTCAGGGGCAATATTGTTCATTTGGAGACTTAAGGGGCAAAATTGCTCCTGGACACTTACTTCTGGGATAAAATTGATACTTAACCTTAAAAATAGGCTAGATACATATTAATGTGGCCTACACATTTAACAAAAATTGTGAGCCCAAACAAATGGTTAAGGATATCTAAAATCATTGGGCTTGATATAATGTGGCCCAAATTAGTCAAGCCCAATTCTTTTCTATTAGCCCATGGGGAACATTGCTCTAATGGGTATTTTAGGGTGACCATGTTCCTAAAAAATATTTTGGAGATTAAAAAAATGCCCTTCTATCTAAATAATAAAAGTGATTAACTTTATAATAGTGTATTTATATATATGTATATATTTGTATGTATATATACATGTGTGTGTATATAGACACACACTTACGTACATGTATATAAACGAATGCTTTATTCTTTTTTATCAACTTGTCTGAGCTTTGAAACTTTTTATCACGTCCTAAAATCTAAAGGAGTACTCGGCACAAAATATGAGTGGATTCACATTTTTTAAGCCTTAAACTTATAAACACATGTTCCAAAATACATGGATTCTACCTATAAATTATATGAAGCATGTAACTTTAAATAATAATACAAAAGTCTAGTGCTATGGTTACATAAACTACTAGCACCTCATGATGGATTAATGATCTCTACATCATTAAAGAGGCCCTTCATTGCTCAGCAGGAGATACATGGTCAACAATATCGTTTGAACTAAAACAAATTTTTTCGGTGAATAATGTCTCATTCTTATAATTTAATAAAACACAAAAGTAAATAATTTAAACATTTTTATCTTCTAATAATAACAATATGGCAATAACTTCAATCTTTATATCATATGATCATGAATAATAACAAAACTCTATATAAGATCATCAATCAACTACCTCGAAATACGTAATAAATCGTTTTGTTTCACAAAACTTTTTTAAAACAGTAAATCATAATTAAAATAGAACTTTATATAAAAATATCGTTAATCAAATAATTTCATGTACCAAATAAAACCTTTGATTTAATCTAATCAATTTAAAACATAATTCTCAAACTTCATATTTCCATAGAACTTCTTACCGAACGAATGACAAGCGTGGCTACACAGTTCACGAGAGTAACTAACCAAGTGTGGCTCGAAGCCACGAGAACAAGCATGGACACATAGTTCATGAAGGTAACTAACTAAGCATGACTTAAGACCATGAAACAAACATGGACACACAGCCTATGAAAGAATCATGAGAACAAATCTCATGAATATTAAGCAAGCTTAAGGTTAACCATGGTGTATCAAGAACTAACAGTACTGTTGTTAGTAACCAGCGTTCTGTATTCAGTTTTCTCCAAAACATTTTCAAGCATGCTTGGGGTCAATCAGTGGCGGAGCCAGAAATTTATATTTGTGGGTGCACAATTTGTGAAGGGATTTGGGTAAGAAAGTTTTAAATGCATTAAAAATCAAATGAATATAGATTTAAAAAAAAATTCCTTTCAATGAGTTCTAAGTAAATCATATGTGCATAAAATAGGATCAGTATCTACCATCAAATCAGCAATAAACTATGAATTTTCTAAATCCTAACAAATTTCATCCGAGGTCAAAAGGCATAAACTATCCATCACACTTCTGTAAGACAAAAATTGGAAAATTTTACATAAAACCAAAGTTTCAACCACCAAACTCATTACAATTTTAAATAAAGGTAATCAATGAAATTGGACTACTCAATGATATATGAATTAAAGAAACTATCCTTGCCAGTTTAACCAAATCACAAAAATCTTTATGCTGTTTATAGTGGCTGGTTATAAAAAATATATCTTTCTTACTGTTTTGAAATCACAGATAAAACTACTAAGGAAAAAAATGGGGGTGTTTTTCATGAGTAAAACTTAGGAAAAGAATAAGAAATGGAAAGGGCCCAACCGGATTAGAACCAATGACCTCATGATTCTTGATCAAATGCTCTACCGTTGAGTTATGGGTCCATTGATGCTAACACGTTTCAGCTAAATAATATATATATTTCAAAATTTTATGGGTTCCCTTGCACCCATTAAAATACATGTGGCTCCGCCACTGGGGTCAATTTATCAAAGTAATAAAAATTCTTTTTTTAAGATAGTAACAACTTTATCTCATACTTCATACTCAAATCCCCCAACATGAAGTTTCACAAACAATATTTCAAAACTTTCATTGAAATTAAATCTGTCGATAAAATCCTTTTAAAACATTAAGAACTCACGTAAAAACATTTCATTTCAAATAATAAATTCTAGCTTTTGAACTTTTACAAAATCCAAGATCATTTCAATATAAAATTTATAAAAAAATATCTCAAAGGTCTCATTTCCATTTAACTGCATAATCATGAATTATGCTTTGAAACAATTGGAAGAAAATACATAATAACGAATAAAATCACTAGTCTTTATTCATATACTATCAACAAATATTCCTTCACAAAATCATACTTTTAAGTAGAGTTGGGAATTAGGGCCGGCCTGGCCCTACAGGGCTTGGGCCCTACAGGGCCTGAGATAAGGAAAACATCTGTTTTTCAAAGCCCGGCCCAATAGTATCAGGGCCAGGGCCGGCCCTACAGGGCCTGGAAATTACTATTCCAAATTTTAATTATTTTTTTCTAGGTTTTTTTCCAAAGAAATATAATTAGTAAATTGCAACCATTAAAGTTCTAATCTATCAAATAAATATTATCAACATTAATATCTAAACAATATAAATCATCCAACAAATAAACACATTCATTAATTCGTAATAAAAAAACAAACCATTGTCCACAATTAACTCACATAAAACTTAAGAAGCATTAAATTAAACAACATTAGATAACTCACATAAAATATTAAAGCATACCACTATCATTGTCAATTGTCACCTTTTTCATCACTATCATCAATTTCATAGATAAAAGCTTCACTTTGAGTAGAAGGCTATGCTTCAGGAGTAAAAATGTCATGAATTTCTTCTCCCGCATCATGAACACATTCATAATCATTATCTACAACAAATAATATACCAAATCATAAAATCAGAGTATAGTTATTATGTATTTATATATGTACCTCCTAGCCTCTTCCTCTTGGCACTCTTTGACTATTTTTTTTTTAAAAAATGAAAATGCTACAGTAAAAGGGTCTGCAGGGCCGGCCCGATTAAGCCCGAGGCTCTACAGGGCCGGCCCTGCAAGGTCAAATTCAAATTTCAGGCATATTTTTCAAGCCCGAGCCCTACAGGGCCAGGGCTTAAAAGGGTCGGCCCGATTTCCCAGCTCTACTTTTAAGTATGGAAATAACCATAAAAGTTCAATAATAAAACAAATATCATTTATAAAAATTCGAAACGCTATTCACTCAACTGTTGCTCCTTCCAAACTAAAGTTTTACCAAAATCCCTTTTTATTCGCTTTTCTCTTGAATTCTGGCAATTGCCAATTGTTATAAATTTTGAAATTCATATATCAACCTTTAATGGAATCTCTAATAGAATTTACCTACTGATTTTTTTTTTTAAAAAAAAACCTTGAGTATCAAAACATCCTTCAATAAAATCTATCACTCAATTACCTATGTTTCTAAATTTCAATTCTTCTAAAGTCAACTTCAAAACACTGATTCAATTCCTCATTTACGAACTCTTTGACCCCCAAACACATGCACAATACTCTCTAGGTTCTGAAAATTCCCAGCTTTATACTTGTCCTTAAAACCATCATTTTACCACTCTGAATCATTCATTCCTTAGTTCCTTGAGTTACTGATTTATCATCTATAAACCTTAGAGCAACAACTTATCACCTACTCTTAATTCTTATTTAGAATCTGACACTACACTACTCTAAGAAGAGTGCTTGGATATGCTTCCTTTCAATTCCATACTCTCGAGAACCGAAGCTCATACATACAACCTCAAAATCCCCTGTTTCGGTACCCCTTAATTAGCAAAAGAAATCAACATGCAGAATCAATATAGGCCTCTATTCGACCTTACACACCATTGCAACTCTTAATCATTGATTCCTATTTCAAAAATCATTCTTCCACTATTTCCCTCCACCCCAAACAACAGAAACAAGACCGATTGAAGATAGGAAGGATTTGGAAAGCTCACCTTAATTGGAATTTAAGGTTGCATGTAAGTTCCGGCCTCTCCTTCTTCCTCTTCTCCGGAGGTTTCTAGTGGGACTGTGACTCACTCTCTCTCTTCAGTCTCTTTCTCGCACCCCACACTCTCTCTCTTTCTCTTCTATTCTCACTCTCCGTCTCACGCTCTCTCAGCCTCTGTTTTCTGTGTTAGGGCCAAAGAGGAATTACAGCTGAGGAAGTATATGCGCTGCGTCTTTGCTGAGTTCAAGAGACAAAGTGGAGTATGGGGGCCGCGTTGAGGTGTCTATATAATATGAGAAAGCGTGTGTCTTCGCTGTCCATTTTACGCGAGAAACAGGTGGCCGTGTTCTCTTATTCTCTGGCCGATCGAAATGGATATAAATAAAGTCAGGGAGGATCTGTTTTGTCTTTGCTGTCCGAATAACAAAATAATAATAAGTTGAAGTGTTGAGTATATGGGCCGCGTGAGATAATAGCTAATGAGGGAGTATGAGCCTCGTCTACAAGAGATGCTTGCCCAATGAAGAATTAAGTCTTTGTCCAAAATAGTTCTGCATGTAAGAGCACGTGAATATGAGGAGTGTTGCATGTGGTGGTTTGCATGAGATTGGGGGAGGTTAAGTGATGTGGGTTTCACACCATATTAATTCTATAATACCACTAATTCCTTAACTCTCCTTTTATTTCTAATATAGGACCGTTAGACTTTAACAATTCTCTTCCCTAAGATTTTGATTAGCATATCCATATCTCATCAAATTGGGCTTTAACTTTGTCCAAATTCACTTGCATGCTTGTGGTAGTAAAATTACCATATTACCCTAAACACTTGGTTATCAATTAAATTCCCAAAATAAATCCTTAATCTCATATAAGAAACTTTTTCCCCTCATTTAACTCCTCTAGGCCATAAATTATTGATTCTAAAATTTCTGGGTTAAAATTTATCCTCTAACTATTTTTCCCCAATTTTCACGGCCCAAAAATAATCTCTAATAATTATCTTAAACTTTTTCTTATAATAAACTTAACACTTTTGGCTCTTGTTGACTTGATAACCTACCTATCTCAAACGTATTCCTAAACTTCTAGTCTCAAGATTTAGGGTGTTAACTTTCAATCTAGAATTTGTCACACATGAAATATGTATATATATGTACACATACATATGAATGTTTTCTCGTAATTTTGATGACCAATAATTCGTACATGTTTTTCTTATTTCAAAAGTTATACCTAGCTCATTTTTATATTGACTTAATTACTATTTACAGGAATGAAATTTATTTTTTGCACTGTATATATTTTTCCAAAAATAGAATTAGCCAATGACTATGATAATTTTAGTAATGTGGTATTACTTTTTTGATAGATTTGGGTTCTCTTATAATCCCTTTTTTTATTTTCTTCTCAGAATCCTATCTCCACTATTAGATTGAAAAAAATAAATGGTACAAATTTAATATTTTATAAAAAAAATTATTTTAAACATAAATAAACAAATTTTAAGGTACAAAAACTTGATCTACATTATTTATAACTGCAATACAAACAAAATTAATAAAAACTTAATTGATAGAAAACTATGATAATAGTTTTAGAAAATATTTAATTTGAACCACCTATTTTTTTTTTGATCTAATTAAGGGTGGAGATGGGATTTTGAAGGGGAAGAAAGAGAGGGAGAGGATTATGAGAAAATATGTTTTTTTTTAATTTTATTTTATAAATAGTGATATTGTATAACACTATAACTTAACATTAATTAACTCAATATTGTCAATACCATTTAATATTTTTCCCAAAAAAAAATTTATTAGAGACATTTTTATAATATATATTCAAATAAAAGGGTCGTGGGATGTAATTTTTAATTAGAGTAAATACCTTTTTTGGTCCTTGACAAAAAACGTGATCCCCATTTTGGTCTATTAAAAAAAAGGTTCTTTTTAGTCCATAAAAAAGACGAATAAAAGTCGATTGGTTGAGATTTTGATCCCTCACAGATTTCCAAAAGACCCTTTTTAGTCCATATATAAAAAGGACGAATAAAGGTCGTTTTTTTTTTGTGAGGGACTAAAATGGGGTCTGTGTTTTTTGTCAGGAACCAAAAAGGGTATTTACTCTAATTTTTAAATCAATGATGTAAAACCCCTAATTTTTACATCCATTACGATGTCCATTTATGTCCTAAATCTCTTATTAGACTAATCGGTGTGTATTTATCATAGTGAAGACGTAAACAGATTAGAGTGAATCACAACAGAAAACATGCCTGACGTTTGGATGAATGAGTGACTGATAACATATGCCCAGACATATGTTGGTTAATTTAAATTCCTGAAGGAATATAAACGTGATACAACTTAAAATTCAATAATAGCTAGGGTTAACCCCGTTAGAGGATTTAAGTTATACAATGATTCGAATTGTTAGTCGAATAGTTAGCAAATATGATCCAAAACGTTAAAGTATGAAATTCAAACTTAATGAAATCCCCTCCTTTGGGGTCTTCCTTAGCTACTCCAGCTACATAGCCTTGCTTCCTGACCTAGAGCATCTTCTTAGATTTTTAGGTGTAACTAGGATTCAGTGATCAGATGAATCTCAAGGTAATGGTTAATCTCACAATCAAAGTGTAAATTATACATGACATACAGGGACGGACCTAGGGAGGGGCTAGGGGTGGTCCCCGCCCCTCCTAAAATTATAGAAGATGACCCAATTTTTTAGGAAATTATATTTCTACCTCATAAAACTTTAAGTTTTTCACTTTAGTACTCATTGGAAGTTTGATAAAGGGACTAAAATAAAAATATTGAAATTATTATAGGGCTGAAATATAATTTCGTGAATACTTAGGTTCTATTCTATAAATTTTGCCCCTCCTAATTTCAATTCCTAGTTCCGTCCCTGATGACATATATTTCATATACTGCGAAATAAAAAGAAAGCATTCAGCAAATACACCGCTACCCGACTACATAGCTCATGGCTCATGCATCGTTAGCCGTGAAAGCACTCGTAAGTGCTACGTGTCCCAGACACGAATCCTCAGTGCTAGGAAAAATAGGCATGCAGCATTATCATATAAAACAATAACGACACCCAGCTGAATAAAATGCATAGACTCGGGTATACAAACCCGGCTAAGAATCCATAATATATGAATATACAAGGCATATATAAAAACATAAGGAATTAAATATTAAGTTACCAACCTCAACTTCATGAATAAATAAAATCCCCGGATAATAGAAACTTGAACTTCTTCAATGTCCTAAAGTAAGATTATCGTAACTATTAATTTCCCTTTCTAATTATTATTTATTAATAGGGCAAAGGTGCAATTTTACACATGAAGTTTGCCCCCAGGAGCGCCCAGCACCACAAAGTTTTTCCTGGAGTAAAAGTACACACGAAGTTATGTTTTGGAAGCGCCCAGCACCACGGCCATTAGTTGACCATTAGTTGACTGTCAACTTGGATGGAACGCTGACGTGGCGCTGACGTGATGATTTAGATGCTGACGTGGACACTGATATGGAATTAAAAAAAATCAAAAAATTAGGAAAAAATGCAAAAAAAAAATAGAAAAAATTCAAAAAATTAGGAAAAATTCAAAAAATTAGTAAAAAAGTAAAACAATTAGAAAAAAATAAAAATAATTAGGAAAAAATTAGAAAATTTTGAAATAATTAGGAAAAATTCAAAAATTAGGAAAAAAATTAAAAAAATTAGAAAAAAATTCAGGAATCTACCATTCATTTCTTTAATAATTTAGACACGTTCCTGTAAATATTTATATTAACATGAATTATTATAAAATTTTCTATGTTTAGTAAAAGAGATTATAATAATTGTTCATTTGATAAACCTAACAACTTGGAGAAACCATGTTTACTTTACTTGGCTTGGAAGATTGGAAGCTTGGATGGGGAATATACTTAGAGTTGAACTATGGTCATAATTAGCATCAAATTAGAATTGCTTGCTTTAAGTTGGGATTTATCTACTTAGCCCTACAAAAATTTGACAGGTGAAAATTTTTATACCGGCAATTCTGTTATGATGCACCAATAATAGCTTGCTTCAATATAATAATGCATCGCCCCCCCCCCCTCTTTTTTGGGGTTCATTACATTTTAAAATGACCATTAAGGTTCAAGTTAATAACAAATTAAATATTATAAATATTCATTTCTTTAAAAAGAGATTATATATTTACTAAACATAGAAAATTTTATAATAATTCATGTTAATATAAATATTTATAGGAATGTGTCTAAATTATTAAAGAAATGAATGGTAGGTTCCTGAATTTTTTTTTTCTAATTATTTTAAATTATTTTAATTTTTTTCTAATTATTTTAATTATTTCCTAATTATTTTAAAATTTTAAAATTTTTAATTATTATTTTTTATTTTTTTCCTAATTATTTTATAATTATTTTAATTTGTTTCCTTATTTTTTTTTATTTTTTCCTAATTATTTTATAATTATTTTTATTTTTTTAAAATTGTTTTAATTTTTTCCTAATTTTTTAATAATTATTTTAATTTTTTGAAAAAAAATTTCTAATTATTTTAATTATTTCCTAAATTTTTTTGCATTTTCTAATTTTTTTGAATTTTTTTATTCCACATCAGCGTCCAAATCATCTTGTTAGTGTCACGTCAACGTTTCATCCAAGTTGACAGTCAACTAACGGCCGTAGTGTTGGGTGCTCCCAAAACTTTACTTCGTGTGTACTTTTACTCTAGAAAAAACTTCGTGGTGCTGGGCGCTCCTGGGGGCAAACTTCTTGTGTAAAATTACACCTTTGCCCTTTTTAATAATAACCCTTTCTATAATAATTCCCTTTATTATTTATTAATAATTCTTTTTTTTGTTATTATTATTCATTCCTCATTTAATAATAATAACTTGATTTATTACTATTATTTATTTATTTATTATTTTACTATTTACTATTAAACTCTCAGGAGTTATCCTAGCCCTTAGGAGTTTATAAAATACCAACATCATATAAATTAGGCTTTAATGCATGGTTTTCCCAAAGTCTTTGATTTTCTTTAACTAATTAAAAATCTCTTATAATGATAATCTTAGCTCTACAAACATTAACTAATATTACTATACATAGTTGTTAATAAGTCTATTTACAGTAAGTTGTTTGTGCGGATATGTACTATATAAAGCTTGATCAGTGTGGCTACAAAATGTAACTATCTTCATACCTCTCATGTGAATATATATATATATATATATATATGGGAAAAGTATTTCTCCAGTCACTGGAGATAAAGTTATCTCTAGTGACCCCAAAACTACGTCGTTTTGGATTAATGAAGGGTGTGTTTGTAATTTTAGGTGAATTAATGAAGGGTGTTTCGGTAAAATTCATATAATAAAAAAAATAAACAAAATTATGGAAACACCCTTCATTAATCCAAAACGATGTAGTTTTAGGGTTACTCGAGATAACTTTATCTCCAATGACTGGAGAAATACTTTACCTATATATATATATATATATATATATATATATATAAAAGGTAGTAAAGCTTTCCATTTTTTTCCCTTTTACGTGGAGCAACCATATAAATATATATATAACTTGTGTGTGCAGTGAAAAACATTATTTTCTCTTCCAAGTGTAGCCACTATATATGTGTAGCCACTATATATGATAGCTAAAACAAAACTTAATATATATACGTCAGTAAAATGCGGCAAGCTTCTTAGTGTGTGTGTATCATAATAGCAAGGTTTTCCTAATTGGTTTTCCAAACTATATCTGATGGCAACTTTCATGACGTTAAGCTTCCTCTTTTGATATGCAACGAAGTACACACACTTAAGTCTTCCTTTTTTCTCACAAGCAACGACTACGTGAGTATATATATTTATGACTATAAGTTCCTCTCTTACGCATTTACCCAGTGGCGGAACTTGAAGAAAAAGTTTGGGGGGGGTTAAATAGGGGTGGGGGAATTTGGGGATTCGGGGGCTGCCCCCTGATTTTTTTTTTTAAGGAAATTTTTAAATTCATTAAAAATAAAAAGAATGAAAAAAAAATATTCATGAAATCAAGTTAATTAACTTATCTACAAGTGTAGTGTAGAATGGGTAAACGTATAGTAAGGGATACACCACAAAAGTAAATTTCATTGATAAGTTAAAAATTTCAGGTAATTAGAATGAAATATAGAAAAGAATGACAAGATTAATATAAATCATATAAAACCCTACATGGAACAAAGATTGAATTATAAGCCTAAAATATAAAAAGAGGGAAAAATGTAAAAAAAAAAAGGAAAAAAAGAAGAAGTTGGGGGGCCAAAGTTTTATTCATTATTTGGGGGGTTAAAGTTGTATTTTACACTAAAAAAAAAATTCCACTAAAAATTTTTAAATAATTTTTTTTTTTTTTTTGGAGCCATGGCCCTGCATTTACCCATATATATAAATATAAGATAGCAATTTATGGCAGCAAGCCTTTCCTTCTTTTTCTTTCCAAATTCAGCGTTGCATTATATATAAATTTAACTACACCTGACAGCAAATAGTTTAAGTTTTTCCTTTCTTTTATCATTAGTCGAATTCAACATGCCAAAATCGCCCCCTGTTCAGTTTCCTTAGCTGCAAATTCATGGCTTCATTTTCTATGGCTTGATACTCTATGCTTGCGTTGGGAAAAATGACAGAAACTAGAAGGAAAAGACCCGATAACTTACCCACAGTTCCGGCTTGCACGACGTGACTTTGAGGAAATTAAATACCCTCTGTTTTGGTGTTGATCTGTAGAGGAAGATAATTGATCACAGCTGACCCCCCCCCCCCCTCTCTCTCGGCCTCACACTGTTCTCTTGCTTTAAAATAGAGCACACACACAGCTCTTCAATGTTTTTTTCCGCTCTCTTTCTCCTTCTTAGTTAAGGTGGTTAAATAAGAGTCCAAAAGGGTCCTATCCAAGAGAATAACTGACGGTTTAAAATGCGAAAGCACAGTGGGTATTTTGCATGGAGCTCGAGAAGGTATGGGAGTTTGGATTTGCTGAGAGAAGAAGCATGGGTGTTGCGTGTACAGTGCAAATTGAATCTCCTTTTCCAGCGCTATGATCCCGTGGCGTGATATGGTTCACACAATTGGCTCTGCTGGTGTTAGTTTATTTTTTATTTTTTTTTATATGAAAAATTTTAGAGAAGGGGTTGGGCTCACCCACAGTCCAAGGGTAGGGCGCTTGGAACCCAATCCACAGGAGATACTGGCCAGAGAGTACACATGCCTCCACCTCTACCAGCGTTACTACTGCTTCGTAGATTTCTAGGATGCCTCTCCCAGCACCTTGACCAATGCAAGAATCGAACCCCCTCCTTAAAGGTGAGGAAGACTGACCCCTGCACTGACTATCAACTTTCGAGGGTTATATCTCCCTAGTCTGAACTCCATTTTGGTCCGTTCAACTCTTGATAGAAAACTCTGTGGAGTCAGTTGAACCCAAGAACGAGGGGTTGCTGGTGTTAGTTTAGTTGGAACTGATGATGAAAAGCATGTGAGGATGGAATGGTGTGGGTTCATTTGGATAGGTAATTGGGCTGTAATTGTTGGGCTGAAGAAAAATAACGTAGGGGTTGTGTGTGTGTTTGATTTTATTGCTGTTTTGGAGCTGAGGCTAATAATGGGCTTTTGTTGAGTTTTATTTCATTGTTGTTGTTTAGGTGGGGTTAAGGTTAAAAAGGGAGGTAGGCTTGCTCAATGGATATGTACATATGTGTTACTTGGGTCTTATTATTTATTTATTATTATTATTTTACATGAACTGAAATATGTAAGGAATTGATTATTTAATTTTTGTTGGAAGAAAATTCGTACGTACAACGTACAGTTTGAAAACTTTGATTATTTCGTTGCTTTCTCCCCACGCATTGTATATATCTACACATTATATTATGCCTCATATATTAATTACAAGTGATCAAATGTCACATTTTCAACGAAGACTATTCATTAGACTTAACCTTCAACATGTGACCTGTATTATTGTGGCTTAAACAATCAATTAAATTAAGACCAACTATTAATATAATACAGTAACAATTTAGGTCATTCTTTCGAGGAGCATATTGAAGAACAGATGAAGACATTTAATCGAGAAGGTAGCAGGCATCCCATCTGTAGATTCAATCCTATCACACAGAAAGAAACTGCAAGTATGTATGTAGACATTAATGAGTACCATAGAAGAAACTACTTAAAATTGAAGAACAGATGAAGAATTACGTTCAAACCCCGTGATTAAGAAACATCAAAATTGTCTGTGAATATTAAGACAATGTTTTAGTTTGAGTGTTGGGTAGTACAAGCTGTGATGTTGCGGAACGTGGCCATCACGGCATAGCATAGGGTAAATATGGACATTATAGGATTCCACATGAAATATTGTAAAATATAGTTGTATATATGTTACCCCTTTGGTCATGAATAACGAGTGAATTTTTTTTTAAAGAAAAAATAAAAAGCCGCTCCGCTCGTAAACCCTAGCACCTCGTCGCTCCCTCTCTCGTCTTCACCTTCAGTAGGTTTTCTGCCTCATCGGCGGCATCTTTGTTGCCAGCGAGCCTCCTCTTGAACTGCAACCGCAATAGAAGTGCAAATCGGACCTTGAAGAGTCAGGAGTAGGCAAGTTTTAGCTCGAAACAGAGACATACAGCAGTGGCCTTCCTTCTTCTCCGGCGCCAGCTCTCCTTTGGTCTCCGTCCTCATCATCTCTCCAACTATGGAGTCCCTCTGATTTCTGGGTTCGGCTGTGGTCCTCTCTCGTCCCTAGTGGTGGGAGCTATTGTCACGATGTCTCCCCATCCGGTGGTCTCCGGCGAAGGGGACATCTGATAAATCCCAATTTTCATATATTTTATCCCACCTTGTTCATTTATTTTGGGGATTATTTTAGACTAATTTGGATATATTAGATAATATTTGAATTGTTAGTCAATTTTAGGAATTAATATAAATATGAATTAATTATGAAATTATTGGGCTTAAATGATTAATATCCGGATTGTTATCTTGTAATTAAATAATATTTCTAAATATATGATAAATCACGATTTTATCATACTAAAAAATCCTATAGTGCAGAATTTTTCAGGGAAGCTAGTTAAAAGGAAATGTAATGGTAGAATTTTATTGGACTTTTTGTATTTTAATGGGTTTAAATTGATCTCTCTTCCTCCCATTAATGAACCTAGCTGATGGATATATTGAGGCACATTCACGCACGCGGAACACGAACGCTGAGGAAGACGCAGCTGCAACACGCACAGGAGATTTGATTCATTCATCCATTAATTCAATCCAGACGGGACCCACCACTATTTCCTTACATCTATTGAATTCTCCATTCATTTGTTAATGGCCGTGAACTGCATGATGTTTGGAGAGGAGAATATCATGGTAGCTTAAGCTTATTTAGAAGGCAATTTGAGAGGGGCATAGAGAAAGCTAAAATCTAGGAACTTACATTTGAAAACCACATTGGAGTGTTTTTCCTTTTATCGATTTATTTGAAAACTTTGAAATTATTTAGTTTTATATAATTTCAAGTTGTTTTCTTGAGAACAATCTAGTTTTAGATTGTAAACACATTATTTAGTTTGGATTAAATTGATAATTTGGATTTGAATTGTGCTAAGATATTTGTTAGGATTTTTGCTTGTAAACCGTTTGATTGTCAATTATATTAATAATTGAGTTTTCATTATTGATTTAATTGTCAATTTAGATTTATCCTCTTGGTTGTTTAATAGGTTGGTTAATTGTCTAGTTGTTTAATTAGGCAATTGTGAACATAATTTCCAAAACTATGTTGGAACTATTTTAATTGGTTTTAATGAGTTTAATTAACTAGAGCTCATTCCATAATGAGTTTTCTAGTGGATTAGACGTTATTGAATTGGAGGGTTTCCATATTTTAATTAATTAATTAAATTCATTAATTCCAATATTTCATTAATCGATTTGGTCTAATTAATTGATTTGGGCTAAGAAAATCAACTTCATGCAATTCTTAAGTTGTCATCTCCTTTCTTATAACTAAACTAGATCTTTGTTATTTGATTTGATTTTAATCAATTTTCTTCTTAGAATTTTAATTCTTCTCTCATAACAAAAACCCCCAAAAATTGCATTCAAATTCATATAGATTAGTTTCATTCTCATTTAGGTTTTAGAGATAATTGCATTAGTGCATTTAGTTAGTTTGATTTCATTTATGTAGTACGATCTTGCATTCTAGTTTAGGTCTAATTCCATTCCATTGCATTTGTTCATCACATAAATTCAACTGAAAGGAAACCCACAGCTTGCTCCTTGGGAGAATGACTCAGGTTACCTGAAACTGCATAATAAATTAGGACCTAGTTTAATTGATCGCTTTAGCGACAAAAGCAACGCATCAACGTCTGTGGCAGTGGGAGCTATTGTCCTTTTCTTTTGTTTTTATTATTATTGTTTTATGTCTTTGTGTTGATTTTGTTGATGTGGTTTGGGTATTTATGGGGTGTTTTCTGTTGTGGTTTAAATTTTTGATTTTGGGGGAAGGGTTTTATCGATGGTTGATACTGTTATATGCTTTACTTATGAGATAACCATTGTTAGGATTGTTCGATGGTGGCAAATCCAAATCGCTAGGGTTAGCCAAAATTTGATCGGTGGGTGGTGGACGTCACCGGTTTTGCTTCAATGGAGGTGTAGAAGTATTCTTCAGGGCATCACTTGTCTTCTTTCTTCTGAGATGGGGTTTTCTCTGTCTTATACCCCAAGTCGGGGCAATTATATAGCTGATGTATTTGCAGCTTATTCTTATAATTAAGAAGGTATGCTCTATAGGGTGGTTTTGCAGCCAACACCTTCTTTTATGTCACTTCTAACCTTAGATGTCCAGGAAGTCAATGAAGTCTTCGATGTTACTTTTATTCCCACCTGTATTGTGGTGATTAACCATCCTTACATTTGATTTGTTTTTGTTGTATTTGTTAGTCTTTTTTGTTTTCGCTTAGTATCTGTTCTAGTTTGTTTTCGCAGTGTAATTGTCATGTAATTAACTTTTCATATTAGTATTAATATAAATTCCTTCTGACAAAAAAAGAAAAAGAAAAAAGGAGTGATTTTACTGTGATTAGTCAGAGAAAGCGGGATCAGACCTAGTACTACTTTGGTTTTTTTTTTTTTCGTCGTCTGTGATGAGGTAGTTGAAAAAGGGTCTAATTATTGCATGATTTCTTCTCCTAAACGTGGTGGTAATTGAGTTTTCAACAATCAATCTTCCCCATTTGTTTAGTACATGGTTATTTCACTAGGACATATCCGAATATTATCAACCCAATTGAAGGTAATTCTCTTAAAAATATTTTATACATTCAAGCAAATTCAAACATGAAATCTTATATTTAAGTAGTCAAAGCCATTTCCATTTTTCAATTATGATCGATTAACGCATGTTAGTGGATCAATCTTCCTTTTTTAACAATGCATATTAAATATGGCGAGAAATCAAATTAAAGTTTGATCGATTAAATAAATTAATTTTTTTTTATTTAAAATTGGGTAACGGTACAAAAATACATATATGCTTTGTCCTTAGTAGCGCTTAACACAGTATGCTTTTTTTGGGAGCAAAAATACCCACGCGGTTAAGAAATTGGAGCGAAAATCCCAGTATCGATAGTGAACCCAGACGTCCGTTAGGTTGTTACTGGAGGTGACGTGTTCTAAGCATGCATCCATCTTCTTGCTCTCAGCTTCTCGATTTTCCACGACCACCCATCTTCTTCCTCTCAGCATTGTATATACAGCAAGATGAACGGAGATAGTGGATCGCTCTTATCCGATCCTAATTATTGTGATAAATGGGATGATGAGGGTTAGTTGGCATCGAAAACCAAAAGCAGACAGACAAAAAGTTTACTGAAATTTGGTGAAAATGGGCGGTTGAAATTTTCGAAAATATTTTTTTATATATATTTTTTCAGTTTATTATTGTTGTTATTGTTATTATTATTATTATTATTATTATTATTATTTTCAGCTTTTCTCTCTCACTCGATATATATGAAGCTATATATAAGCTTTAAATATATGATATAGACATATAACTTTTTTTTTCCCAGTAATATCCTTTCTTAATTAGAACATCTGACTCATTTATTAATAAGATTATATCTTTCATATTTTTTCACATTTGTATATGAATTTGTTGAAAAAAATTTACCAAATTTCATAGTTTCTTAAAATAATTAATGTACTGAAAATTTTATTTTTATATATATGTGTGTGTTTATAAATTATAATATTAATAATTTAACGTCCAATATTAAAATCGGTTGGTTCAATGAAAAAATATGACAAATTGGTGCGCGCGAATCAGCCAAAATCTCTCTAAAACCAATTATTTTAAGAAACAGGCTTCTAATATCACTTCTTATCGGTTTATGGTCAACCTTATCATTATTAATTAATATATTAATCCTTTTAGCCAGAAGAAAACAAGCACAGGCCAATTTTTTTTTAAAAAAGTTTGATACATTGATGATTTCCTATTTTTAGTAAATTTGAGATATATTTTAATATATTTGGGGAGTCATTAATGCTAAATTAAAGAAATTTATTGGAGATTTTGATAAGATACCAATTTAGCACATTATTTAGGGGATTTTATTGCAAATAAATTAATTTTAATTAAATAGAAATATTTAGGTATGTTTAGGTTTTAAGTATTATTATTATATAATTTCTTTTTTCCTTTTTCACCATGGCCCGGAGATGATGGAAAAGGATTCTCTCCTCATCATTTTTCTCATTTTCTCTCATTAGCTTATCTAGGCCATTGATTGGGAAGGTGAGAGAAAACTTAAATTGGTATTGTGATTGATTAGATGGATAGGATTTAGAGATGATGAGGGATAATGAGAAAGTGATAATGAGAGAAACCCAACCCGGAAATGATATGGCAATTGAATGGAAATGGAAGGAGAATTGGAATAGATGTGGGCCCACTAATTGCAAATTGAGAAAAACCCAAAACGCAATGTCTTCACGTGGGAAGGATAGAACCAATTGAAAATGATAAATTAAAATGACCAAAAGATTAAAGCTTTGCTTGCTCCCTCGTGCTTTTGTGGTTTAAAGTCTTGCTTTTAAACGGCAGGGTACGAGTTCGAGATTTGGCATTCAAAAAAAAAATAAAAAAAGATTAAAGCTTTGGACCATTTGGGGATTGAAATGCAATTGGGCCCACAAATTGGATGGGCTGGAAGACCTAAATGGAATAGCTGGACACAAATTGAAAAAAAAGGGTCAGGTGCAGCGTTTTGGGAAGCAAGAATTTGAATGGAAGAATAACCTAAAAAGGAGCTACGAATTAAGAGAGGCGACTGGACTTGGATAGTGGGACTTGAATAGGAAAAAAAAAAAAAGAAAAAAGGAATTGGAACAGGGGCGGACATTCACGATTGAGCAAGAGAGAAGAGAGCAGAGCGCGGCAGCAACCTTCATGCTCTTATCAACTCACCGTCACTTCTCTGTCGCCGGCGACCTCTATCGTCACCACCATTGTCGCCGGTGACAACTTTTCATTTCCCTCTCCACCATTATCCTCAGATCAGAAACGAAGAATAATAGAGGAATGCACGAACTGGATTGTTTTTCTTCAACTGCGACAGTAGTAAGAGAAACAAGATTAATGACCACCTTCATATGTGATAGCAGTGAAGCTCTCCTTCATAGCACTATTCGTAGTTCAGAGGAAGAGATTTATCGACAGATTTGATCTCTGCTCTTATTTCCTTTTGTTTTTCTTTTTGATTCTGACTTAATCTTGCTGTGATGGATTTTGTTAAGGTCATGTTTGGCTAATTTCTCTTTGCAACCTATAGGAACTTTGAACTTATAAGTGTGGATTAAATTTTGTTTTTATTATTTAGTTATAATTAATATTAATTTTGGTCACTTAATCGTGTTTAATTTTATCTATTTAGTGACTAGCCATCATTGAATATGAATTTGAGAATTAAGATTTATCTTGACGAAGGGGATTTTAATTAAGTTCTAAGATTAAATAATATGGGATTAGATTACGATTTAATTTGTGATTAGGATAGACACATACCTAATTACCTCATATAATTGTTGAAGAGTGTGCTTGAGTTTTATTGCCTCTTGAATAATTATGTTAGACATAACAAAATATACTCAAAAGAAGGTTGTAAGTGAACCGACAGGCACTTATAGCTATTTATACTCGAGATTAACAAAATTGATATTAAGGCTAATTAAATTAATAAAATCAAGGTTTATGAAGCTAATAAGGGATTAGTGACTCTGGGTTGCTTATTTGATTATTGTCGTAGTTTGTTTATTTTAATTTTAGTTTTAATTCCTTTTATCTTAATTAAATTCAATTTGGTTTGCTTAACTTAAATGAAAGTGTAAAATTAATGCTTAACCGAAGTTTGTGATACCAAGTCTTCGTGGGAACGATATCTTACTCACTCTTTATTACTTGATACGGCCCGTATACTTGTGGAGTTTATAGGCTATAAAGTTTTATCCTATCATAAATCCACAATCAATTTGACCAACCTTGTGTTTTTTTAATTCCCCATCCTCCTTAGATTTATTTAGTTACAATACTTAAGGTGCTAACAAAATGATTCATCTTTTACCTTGTAACTTAGTGATATGAATGTTTTTTTATAAGCAAAAAGTTATAAGTTCAATCTCACTTATAACCTTAAGCTGTTAGTCGGTTAGTGTCTGCCTCTCTAATAAGATAAAAATAATAATCATATTTTAACATCCCAACACAAACTTTGTAGAGTTGAAGTGGTGGATGAGAAAGACAAACATGAACTTTATAATTGGGCTTGAGCCCATCGTTAAATGAAGGGTTAAGGTTTAATTTTGTCTTTGAAGTTTTTGACGTAGCAATGTTGTCCCTGAAGTTTAAAAACGTAGTAATGTTGCCTCTCCGTTAAAAATTCTAACGGTCAACTAACTAAGTTGACTGTTAGAGTTTTTAACGGAGGGGCAACATTGCTATGTTTTTAAATTTTAGGAGCAAAATTGCTACTTTTTTGGGAAGCAATGTTGCCCCTAAAGTTTAAAAACGTAACAATGTTGCCCATTCGTTAAAAACTGTAATGTTGATTGTTAGTTGACCGTTAAGGCAGTTAACGGAGGGACAACATTGCTACGTTTTTAAACTTTAGGGCAACATTGCTACATCAAAAACTTCACATATATATGTATATATGTATTTCAAGTGGCATGCTTTTCTTCTCTTTACAAAAAGAGTTGCAAACCGACAAGCTCATGCATGCATATATTAGTTGTTGTTGTTTTTTTCCCCCCCTCTTTCTTCTCATATATTCAACATCATTGCTGATTTAGGTCAGCAAGTTTTCAAGAAATTTTCAAGGTTTTTAGGTAGCAACTCACATAGATTTATGCATTATATTTTTTGCCTTATTGTTATAAGTGCAAAGTTAACTCCATATATATCTATATATACACAGCCACTCATACCAGCCCCTACTTATTATTCTTATTGCAGCAAGCTTCACGTGGAACTATCACTACATCCTTAATGGTTTTATATTCAATTCATATAGAAAACTAAGAGGAAAACTAGGTCCGGTGATTACCTCAGGTTGCTGGTTTTTATGGTGAAGGTTCAGCTGAAACTACCTCTCCCGATGCGGCAACGTTGAGCAGAGAAAAAGAAAAATTGCAGTAACCCACTCCCGCTCTATATGTCAAGCTCTCACCCTTATGCCTCTCTATTACCCCTGTTTTTGAGATTAAAAACAGAGAACTAGCAGCAACTGCGTTCTCTGGTGTTCTCAGGTTCTCGGATGAGAACAAGCAAGGAGTATGGGTTCATATATGTAGGGAGCCCAGGGTCCGGTTTAACCATTAAACTAACGGTACATAGCGTTAAGCTCGAGGGGGTATGGGGTCTAGATTTGCTGATGGTTGTCGCCGTTTTCACGCTGGTTCTGAGCTCTTGATTTCTGGCAGCGTGATTTGGTCCCTTCTAGCGTATAGCATGCGTTTGACTGAATGGATTAGTCAATTAAGTTAGTGGTTGTGGGCTGCGGTTGGATGAGGCTGGAGCTCGGGATAATGAGCTAAATAACTTACTGGTTTGGGGTACTGTATTGGGCTTTTGGGCCAAAGAAACCACTGAATATGTAGGCCAACGAAAATGATAGCTTTTTTTTTTTTTGTCAAAACGAAAATTAGCTTGTGAATTTATGTTGTCGAGTTTAATGGATCAAATGTGTTGAATTATTATATTGAGCTTATTTTGGTTGCTTTTGTCCCCTTATGTTTCCCCCAACATACTCAGTTGTTTTATATCAATATATATAAGGGCCAAATATAAGAGAGAGGGAATGACGGCCACCGAGAACCTCTGCTCTTTCTTTCCTTTATCCAAAGAGGAAGACGACCTACTCAGAAGAAGCCATAAGAAACTAAAAAATGACACAACAAGCTCGGGGAAACAACCCATACAAGAGGAATGGCCCAAGGTTGGCGCCAAAGTGATTAGTTATGTGAACAGTGGCCCTTCGTTCGCGGAAAAACTGAAAGGCTCTGCTGGGAAAACTGACAACTCCAGCAACGGATCTGTTAAGGAAAATGGAGGTCCAGCTGAGGACGATATGTCAGAGGAAGAGCAGGAAGATGATGACAGCGAACCTTTGTTTCGCGTGGAGGAGGACTTAACTCGCAACTTTCCGACGTTTATTTTCTCAGAAAAAATGAAGAAAAGACTTTACAGAGCATGGAGGAAATCGCTGATTGTTAAACTTCTGGATAGGTCCATCGGATATAAGGCGTTGCTCACACGACTACAATCCTTATGGGCAAAAAAAGGAGTTCTACTAAGCCTTATCGACATTGGGTATGGTTTTTACGTGGTGAAATTTTCTAATAAGGAGGATTATACCAACGCTTTGACTGGGGGTCCATGGATGATCTATGACCATTATCTATCTGTCAGGCCATGGGAACCCAACTTTTCTCCTGCTACAGCGAAGATAGATAAAGTTGCAGTCTGGGTTCGCATGCCCAAGATCTTTTTAGAATTCTATGATCGTGAAGCATTACGTATCATCGGTGATAGGATAGGTGATATTTTAAAGGTTGATATTAACACAGCCAGTCACCAAAGAGGCCATTATGCTCGCATCTGTGTTATGGTGGATCTGCAAAAACAACTAATGGCGGGTTTTTGTATTGATGGTCGGGAATATTATCTAGAATATGAGAACCTGCATCTACTTTGTTATAACTGTGGCTTATATGGGCACATTGGCGATCTCTGTCCCGCGAAGAAAAAACAGAGCTCTTCGGTCGACGTGCATGGTGGGGCAGTGACTAGCGATCTGCAGAAGAATGGGGTTGGAACTACTTATCGGAAAGAAGGGGAAAGCTCATCCTCCCGGGACCATTGGCGAACGGTGCAGCGTTATCGGCGTCCACGTAAGACAAAAGAGGTTAAGGAGACTTTTCCAAAGCAGGATGGCAATGGCTCGCGTTTCCAAGCTTTGGCAGAGGAAGATGGCGGACAAGGGAATGTGGGTGTGACTAAAACGGTAGTGGTCTCTGAGTCCCAGATAGTGGAGATGCAACTCCCCCAAGTAGAGACCTCAGTGCGTGCCATTAAAAGATCAAAAAAGGGAAGTCTGTTATTGGAAAAAGATTCTCATGCAGGAAAAGAGACCTGTAGTACTACACGTGACAACCACCCTATGGAAATGAGAAATCGCGCAGAGAAGAGAACACGAGAAGTTAAAACAGGGGAAGTGCGGTTACTCACGTGGCATTCTGATATAGTGCAAAAAGATGGCTCTGAGCAATCAGGAGAAGGGGTTCAGAAAGAGGTAATTGGAACACGGGCTGAGGCTATGGAGTTACCCAATGAGGTCCAAATCGAAGGCATGGTGATTGACCCAGGCGAAAATAATGAGCTACATGGAATTCCCTTAGACCCCGGCATTGGGCCCTCACCCATAGAGCTAGAGTCCGAATTTGTGGACTGTGATGACGTGGATGTGGTTCTGGTTCCAGAGAACCAAAATTGTCTCTAAAAGGTTTCTTCCTTTATGAGGTACCTAGTTTTTATTATCAGTATTTTATGGATAGGATTCTATTTTGGAACATTAGAGGAGCGGGGAATAGGACACTCCTAAGGAATCTTCAACCATTATTTAGTGGGCCCACACCCAACATATTGATTCTTGTAGAAACAAAAGTTGCATCAGACCGTCCTTTCCGACCATTGCTAAGGTGGGGATTTGACAAGTTGGAAGTAATTCCAAGCGAAGGACGATCAGGCGGGATTATTCTCCTTTGGCGAAGCAACTTCGTCCAAATCTCTATCCTGCAGACTGACCGCCAATTTATCCATGCCCATTGTGTCATTCCTGGGCAAGATCCTTTTCTTCTAACTGCTGTTTATGCTGTTCCTCATTCTAACTTGAGGGCTTCACTCTGGGCAAAACTGAGAAATATGTCCATGGCTATTTCATTACCCTGGGTTCTACTAGGAGACTTTAATGATATCCTGGCGCCGACTGAACGCACTGGGGGCATAAGGTGTAACCATAGAAGAATGCAGTGGTTTAATGAGCAAGTTATGGCCTGTGGCATCACGGATCTCGGGTTTAGGGGTCCCAGATTTACCTGGAAAGGGCCAAAAATTACAGGGTTCACTCGCCTTTTCGAACGCCTTGATCGGGCCTTTGCCAATGTTAACTTTCTGGCCAAGATGACTGAAGCTTTTGTAAAGGTACTACCTAGAACTTCTTTCTCTGACCACAATCCGTTACTTTTATTTTTTCAGAATAATGAGAATATGGTTATCCCAAGACCATTTAAATTTGAAGCCATGTGGCTTTCTCATGAAAGCTTTGACGGCTTCCTAAATGAATGCTGGAAGAAGGATTTGGATATGGTGGACGCGCTCAAGGAATTTCAGGAAGATCTAGTAACGTGGAATAAGGAATGCTTCGGTTATGTTGAGAAGAGTAAACGCATCTTATTGGCTAGACTCAGGGGCATCCAGTCTTCTCCAAATTATCCTGCATCTAGCTACTTATGTGGATTAGAGAGTGACCTACAATCAGATCTGGAAGAACTTACAAAGAGGGAGGAAATAAAATGGTTTCAAAAAGCAAGGACTGATTGGATCACAAGAGGAGATAGAAATACAAGATACTACCACCTTAAGTCAACTATGAGAAGGCGGAAGAATAAGATCCAAAGGTTGAAAGATGATGCAGGGGTCTGGGTAGAAGATGAAGAGCTATTGAAGTCCATGATTGTGGATTATTTTCGTCAACTTTACACTACAGAGGAGGGCAATCACCTCCAGTTAGCCACTGGTGTCTCCTTCCCAGGTTTAGACACTGACTTCCGGAACTCTCTTAGTAATATGCCAAATGATGAAGAAATCAAGCGTGCCTTATTTTCTATAGGCCCTTACAAGGCCCCAGGGTTTGACGGATTTCCACCAATCTTCTTCCAGTCCAAATGGGCAACTGTAGGCCCTGCTATTTGCCATTTTGTCAAGTCTGCTTTCTCAGGGGCACAGGATCTACGAGAGCACAATAAGACTCTAATTTCCCTTATTCCTAAGAGGGATAAACCTGAAGGAGTTGGTCACTTTCGCCCAATCTCCTTATGTTCTGTTCACTACAAATGCCTTACTAAGGTTATCACGGCCAGACTCAGATACATGATGGATGATATTATCTCTCCCTTTCAATCAAGTTTCATTAAAGGGAGATTGATCCATGACAATATCATCATAGGACAGGAAATAATGCATACAATGAAGAAGGCCCGCGGCAAGAAAGGTTGGTTAGCAATGAAGATTGACCTCGAGAAAGCCTATGACCGTATAAGGTGGGATTTTCTATACCAAGTCCTGGTGGAGGCTGGTTTTGAATCCCCCTTTATAGCTTTGATTATGGCTTGTGTCACATCTGTTTCCTATAATATCCTTTGGAATGGGGCTACTACGGAATACTTCCCTGCTAAAAGGGGCCTTAGACAAGGGGATCCTATTTCCCCCCTGTTGTTTGTTCTCTGTATGGATAAATTATCGCATCTCATTTGCGATGAAGTGGCTGCTGGCAATTGGAAACCAATCAGGGTCTCAAAAAATGGCCCGGCTATCTCCCATCTAATGTTTGCAGACGACCTATTACTATTTGGTGAGGCAACACATACTCAAGTTGAGTGCATGCTCTCTTGCCTTGATAGATTTTGCTTGGCTTCGGGGGAGAAAATTAGTAAAGCTAAGTCTTCTCTTTTTTTCTCTCCAAGGGTCCCAAATTCTGAAGCACGACGTTTTTCTCGGATTACTGGGATGACGATTTCTGCTGAAATTGGTCGTTACCTAGGTTTTCCACTATCCAGGAAGAAGAATTCATCAGAGACTTTCCATTACATTGTGGACAAGGTAAGATCAAAACTGTCGGCATGGAAAGGTAAATGCCTCTCTACTGCAGGCAGGATCACTCTAGCTAAGTCAGTCCTAGCTGCAATCCCATTGTATCCTATGTTTGTAGCAAGAATTCCCAACTCTATTTGCCATGAAATTGAACGAATCCAACGCCAATTCATTTGGGGGCACCAGGAATCGAGCTATGGCTATCATCCTATTGGGTGGCAACAACTTACTCGCCCTAAGGTGCAGGGGGGTCTTGGTCTAAAAAACCTCTCTTCTCTTAATATGGCTTGTGGGGCCAAAGTCGCATGGAGGTTCATCACAGGTTCCAAAGGCCTCTGGGCCGAAGTAATTCAAGGGAAATATATGCTCAGGGATGAGAATGAGTTACTCAATGTTAAGAACACCGATTCTCTACTTTGGAAATTTCTGGTCGATCAACACCCTCTAATTGAGTCAGGGTCTACATGGTCTGTCAGAAACGGCCTTTCTGTTCAATTTTTTGCAGATCCATGGTTATTGCAAACGGGTGTCCTTAAAGATCTTTGCCTCAGGGATCTTACTAATGATGAGATGAATAGCAAAGTTTCTGACTGGGTTCTTAATGATGCCTGGGATTTTGATAGATTAATTACCATTCTTCCCCATCAAACTATCCGGCAACTTCTTTCCAGAGTACCGCCGAGACAAGACGCTGGAGAAGATATGCTTGTCTGGAAAGGAACAAATACTGGTGCTTTTACTGTTAAAAGCGCGTATAATCTACTAGAGAATATAGTTGATGGTTCGAATGAGAGGCTATTTAAATTTATCTGGAAGTGGAAGGGGGCCGAACGCATCCGAGTTTTCATGTGGATAGCCTTCAATAATCGACTCCCTACAAATCTTTGGCGCAGTAGATGGGCACAAACATCTGCACTGTGCGACTTCTGTAGAGAGGATGCAGAGTCGGTGTTACACATCCTTAGAGATTGCACCTTTGCAAAGGAGATGTGGCTTAAACTAATCCACCCCGATGTTATTTCCCAGTTTTTCTCTTCCTCCCTCAAGGATTGGGGTATGATGAATTTTACCAGAGATCTCAGCTCTCAAAAGTCAGGCGACTGGAATCTTATGTGGGGAGTGGCTCTATGGAAACTTTGGCTCTGGCGGAACGGTGTTATTTTCGAAATGGATTATCAAAAACCATGCAATCCGTCTGTAGCTATCCTACATACTTGGAAAAGTTTTGTTATTTTACAGGAAACTGATGGATGTCTTTCTTCTGGATCTACCCAGAATACTCAATGGTCTCCTCCTGAAGGTGATTGGCTGAAGGTCAATGTGGATGGCGCTGTTACAAAGTCCCAGGAACGTGCAGGGTGTGGAGCTGTAATTCGGAATTGTGAGGGCTCTTGGATTGCTGGTTTTTCGAAGTACTTGGGTTCTTGCAGCCCTTTTGAAGCAGAGATGTGGGCTGTGTTTAAAGGGCTTACCCTAGCATGGGATTTGGGATTGCGGAGGGTTATTATTGAATCAGATGCACGCGAAGTGACTAATTTATTGATGGTTGAGGGTCAAGAGTTTAGTGAAAGTTTGCTGCTTTGGAGAATAAGGGAGCTTCTCAACAGGGATTGGATGGTCTTAATCCACACGATTCCAAGAGAAATCAATACTGTAGCAGATAGATTGGCAAAAAAGGGTCTCTCCACCTCAGCCTTCTTTGATGTGTGCCCTGACTTCTTGCACACTGAGTTTTCACATGATAGATTGGGATCTATTCCCCACATGTAATAGCTTTTACTTTTGTTTCTTCTCATGTATCAAAAAAAAATATCAATATATATATATATATATATATATATATATATATATATATATAACACACTCAGTTGTTATTTTATAACTAGCAATCAACATTCTGCCTGGTTACTTTCCAACAGCTTCCAAAATGTAGACGTTTTCCATAACATAATTTGGCAATACAGAGTGACAAGAATCATCAATATATGCATACTGGTATGATTTTATTTTTATTTTTATTAATGATTTTGTTATGTACATAGTTGATTATCACTTTTTCTATTATCATATCATTCTGTTTTACAAGCAATATGACTTTCTTAGTTTATATAACTTCATCTCGAAGATATCATTCCTTGCAATTCACAAGGGCAGCATTGGTTCTGCTGCAACTTTGGTTTTTTGTTCTCAAACCCCACTCATGGCGTTAACTGAATTTGTGATTTACGTAATCCTCAAAGTGTTATCTAAATAAAATGTTTTGCTGCATGCTTTGAAAACAATTTCTGTTGTGGCTATGTGGGTGTGTGAACGTGGCTATAGGAAGGAAAAATAAGAAATGTGATGAGTGTTTAGGTACAATTTGGGCCAAAAATAACACATGTATAAGCATTCTTGGCCTATCACATATAAATCCCATAATTTCCTTTCTTGTAATTTTTCCCTTTATTTATTAAATATTTGCTAGAAATAAATTTCTTAATGCTTTATAATGATTTTCTTCCTTACTCAACTTCTTTAGCCCTTAAAGTAATTTCTATAAAAATCTTGGCGTATAATTCAACCTCAAACTATTTTTTTTGAATCTCTTAAGGAAATAGGTCCTTAAATTTTTAATAATTATTCTCATAATTATTTTAGGGTTCCCATATAATATTTAAATTTCAAATTCTAAAATTTGAGATGTTACATGCAGCTCGTTCAAATACTTGCATTTGACCAACGTTGCTGGATCTGGTTCTGCGTGTGATGTGCTCATAAACCATCGTACGTTGGTTCGATTGCTGTACGACCATCTGAAGCAGCGAGGTTTTTTACAAGCCGTTCTTGGACGCAGAAAATAGACCAGGAGATAGGTTGTTGGACATAATTGATAAAGCTATACGAGGATGTAATGTTGGGGTCACTGTGTTTTCTCCTCGTTATTGTGACTCTTATTACTGTCTCCATGAGCTCTCATTTATCGTGGAATCAAAGAAACCAATCATTCCCATTTTCGATGATGTGAAGCGGGCAGTGGAATATTGAGTTGTTCCCAGAAAGATCTAACGAGGTTTAATTTGGCAATTGAAGAAGCTAATAAGTGCATCGTGGGGCTTCCCTTCGTCTCCTCAAAAGAGTACTATATCATCGTTTTTCTGTCCCTTTTAGTTTATTAAGTGCATAATACTTATTGTATTGACCTGGTCGTGGGGTTGATTGATTTCAGTGACCGGTCGGAGCGGGCACGGAAAGCTTAAAATGCAGTGATGAGCAAGTTACATGAAGAAAACAGTGTATGATGAGTTCACAAGAAAATTTGGTCACCACCACCATATGCCCAATGCTTCAATTTGTTCCACGATTTACGAGGTGTTGGTGGAGTTGGTCTTCAGTGGGATGTGCACGAATGAAAGTAGAGCGAAAGACACATGCATGGTGGTCGAGGGTGCATGGTTAATGTTGGAATATTTTAAAATGAAAATAAGATAGATGTATTTGTTGGAATATAATGTTGGAATAATTGTTGGAAAATTATATGCTTATAAATTAAAGAATTTATGTGAAGGGTTGTGTAGGAAGTCATGACCTTTTAGTTTCTAAAGACACTTATAAAAAAGTGTGGTAACTATTCCCTCCGATCCTAATTATAAGAGCTAGTTAACTTTTTTTTGGAGAGATTAAGGAAGTTAATTAAATTACTTTAGAGTATTTTTATTTTTTTTCTTTAAACTATTTAGTTTAACTAATAAACTAATATATAATCTAAAGATACATAACATATGAAAATGATTAAGTAACTTATTTAGTTTCCTTAATCTCTCCAAAGAAAATTAACTAACTCTTATAATTAGAACCGAAGGTAGTACTATTTAGGGAATACTATATGTTGACATTTAAGAAAACCCTATATGCTATAAAGGTACAACTTTTCATGAAAATGTTATAAAAAATAGTTATTGGTTATTGAAGTTATATTGGGTTATATATGAATAAACATATGACGTTTATGAATCTAACAAATGATTATATCTTTTAATTGAAGAGGTGTCGTATTTCATAGTTTATAGGTACTATATTCACACATCACACTATACAACAACCAGGTCTCAAACTCATTACCTTGTTTTTGAGTACACAAAAAAAGATAAAATTAAAATATTTTGTAAAAGTCTTTATTGTCTTTGTTTTAATGTTAGGGGTGTAATCCATACTCAAGGTTCCTTCATTGTATCTTGCATGAAATTTATCTGTCAATCTAAATTGTTATAAGTAGAGGATAAGTAGAGGTGAGAGCGAATTAAACCTAAAAAAATACCATCAATGCCATATTTTGCACCACTTTCTTCTTCATATCTTCTTCTTATATACTCCTCCGCGAACCAGTCCCACCAACAGTTAAAGATAGTGGTTATTAGACTGGGACTGCAAGAACAATCGTTATTTTCAGGGAATCTGATTCATGATGTCGTATTATTGTGTTTGTGTCATTACCGCCACTTTAATTGATTTCAATTCAAAGGTCGTTATACCTGTTATTGCCAATTTCTAATCCTCATGTAAACAATTTGTTATACACAATTTGGCTCTTGTAATTTGGGGAAAAGTAAACACAAATTCTTGTGTCCAAGAAGGAAACCTCACCTAGTTCTTGTTGGGGTGAGGTGAAACAGAGCAAAATCGAGAACGGCGTTGGAATCCATGAGGATGAGCAGAAAGTGTCAGAGCACAATCTTCACTGCACAAGAAGGAATGCTCACTTATTGTCCGTGAATATAAAGAAAATGTTTTAGTTTGAATGTTGGGTAGTACAAGCTGTGATGTTGCGGAACGTGGCCATCATGGCATAGGGTCTAAGCTGGACATGGGACGATGAGAATTCACAGAGAGAGAGAGAGAGAGAGAGAGAGAGCCAGCAGGAAGATGCTAATGCAGCTTTGTGCAACTTGGAGAGTAAATATGGACATTATAGGATTCCCCATGCAACATTGTAAAATATAGTTGTACCATAGATGTATATATTAATATATGTTGCTCCTTCGATCAAGAATAATGAGTGATTTTACTGTGATTAGAGAGAGAAAGCGAGATCAGACTAGTACTACTTTGGGTTTCTTTTGTCTTTGATGAGGTACGTAGTTGAAGAAGGGTCTAATTATTGCATGCTTTCTTCTCCTAAACGTGGTGGTAATTGAGTTTTCAACAATCAATCTTCCCCATTTACTTAGTACATGGTTATCCGAGTATTATCGATTCAATTGAAGTTAACCCTCTTAAGGATATTTTATACATTTGCACAAACTCAAACATGAAATCTTATTCTTAAGTAGTCAAAGTCATTTCCATTTTTTAATTATGACTAACGCGTGTCAGTGGATTTTTTTTTTTTTTTTAACAAAGCATAGAGAAATCAAATTAAAGTCTGATATATTAAATAAATTAATTTTATAATATTTTTTATTTGAAATTTATAGTACTTTTAATTGTTGTTTTAATAATTATATCAGAATAAAATAAATTATAAGTGTAAAATTAAAATATCTGAACTACTGATCATACTTGGTGCTGGGGGTTCATGGTTAGCTTTCAATATGTGGACCACAAGTTTTCTAAAAGTGTGCTCCGGAAGAAGTCAAAAAAGCTCATGGAAGCTTTTGTTTTTTGTTTTTTTTGGCCGCCAAAAAAGTGGACTGGTTAAGTAGAGTGATTGGTACATGGTCAATGGAATAATAATAATAACAACAACAACAACAACAATAATAATTAATTGCCTTTCATTGTCCTTGAATCAGGCAGATTCTTTCGTGCTAAAATTTTTCATCTATATTTGCTTAAAACATCTTGTGTATCCTCTATATCTTTAGATTATATATCAATTTATAACTTATAAAAAATAGTTTGAAGAAAAAAATGAAAAATAAAAATATTTTAAAGTAATTTAATTAGTTTTCTTATTATCTTAAAAAAAAAATCAACTCTACCTGGTACTTAGAGAACTTAAATTATAATAAAATTCAATAATAATACACTAAGGTATCCTTAACATAAATACTCTTTTAAGTATATTATTAGATGGAGAACTTAAGTTCATTTACTTATATTCATTAATTTCAATTTCTAATCAAATATTTTCCTATGTTATTTTTTATAAACAATTATCCGACATATATTTGAAATTTTATCAATGTGAAATTATGTTTTTAAGAAAAAGTTCACATTATAAGATTTGATTAAAAAATTGGACTTATTAAGTATAAGTAAATAGTGGTTTTGTGTTCCAACTTAACCGGTAACACTGTTCGAGCTAGGGCATGCAGTCGCGATACCATTGCGGACCTAAATTTCTGCGATATTAATCTAATGTGTGTTTGTGTGTGTGTTAATAGACCTAAGTTTTGTTCTTTCATTTTTATCTCTTATCCAAACTTGTTATGACATTAAAATAAAAGGTAAGTATTTATTTATTTATTTTTTTCCCCGTACTATATGTAGGATGAGGTACTCAAATTCAAATACAATCCACTAATTAAAACAAGTTCTTTTATCATGACTTATTATTATTATTATTATTATTATTATTATTAATGAAGTTCCAACCCTCAGTATTACTTAGGAGAAATTAAACTCCGTTCACTCAACTCAACCGCAGGTAATAAAAGGTTAGGCATATACTACAGTGATTAGTTTTACTAGTATTATTTTAGTTCATGGGCATATATATGCACACATTAAGCTACCACTAAATCATACTCCCAGTTCTTTGTATAATATTCAGCATGGGGTGATTAGAACATTAAATGTATTTACTAATTTACTCCTAATTAATTTTTATTATCTCATTATTTTTTTTCCCAATACATTCTCTTTTATCTTTTATCTTATTATTTTTCTGTTTTACTCACCCTCTTACAAATAAGGGTATATTAAAAAAAATCTTATACATTTATTATTTTTAACTAATTTTAATAGATTTCTTGAACCACACATTTCGGTAATTTGTTTTTTATTTAAAGCGGGTTCGAGGGAGTACTGATTATTTTGATTAATGTATCAATTTAAATTTTAATATACCATAAAATTGGCGGTTGAAATTTTCACAAATATTATTTTATATAGATTTTCAGTGTATATACAGCAAGAAGAACGGAGTTAGTGAATCGCTCTTATCCTAATTATTGTGATTAGTGGGAAGATGAGGATTAGTTGGTATCGACAACCAAAAGCAGACAGACAAGATATTTGCTGAAATTTTGGTTAATCTAACTTTTTTAGGTCAAAATGGGCGGTTGAAATTTTCACAAAGATTTATATATATATATATATTTCAGTTATTATTATTATTATTATTTTTTGCAAACCAGTTTTTAACATTTTATTGTAATACCCTAAAATTCATATTCATTATAAATATTATATTTTGGCAAATAATACCTATTAAAAATAGGAGAATATGTTGTCTCCAATTTTGTAGTTTATTTTATTTCTTGGGCAAATTTTCTCTAGAATTTAAATAGGGCAAAATCCAATTTTCTAATTTATATTATGGATCATAAAATTATCATAATACAACATAGTTCATATTTAATCATAAAGAGCCATAAAATGTTATAAAATACCCTAAAGTCTCCAAAACTAAGTATAATCCTAATTTAATCATAAGAGACAATTAAATGGCTTGAAAATACTTATACCAGTTAGGGGAAATTACCAACAACTAATGAACAATTAAATCTACAATAATTTAAATAATTGCATTAGTTTTCATAATTAAACTAGTAGCAAATAAAAATAATCAATTAAGGATATTTGGACTTAATTAAAAATAAAGGACCAAGAAGAGTTTGAGATTAGCATAAGATTCAGTTGCTAATTGTCATGATTAAATCTAAGAGCCAACCACACTTTGACAAATACACTTAACAACATCTAAAATACCATATTAGAGATGCTAATTAGGATTGGTTGTGGAGGACTAGGATCAAACCTCATAAAGCTAAATCCAATGGCCTTAATTAATTACTTAATTGATCCTAATCCATGTGATAATAAGTGGGCCAATGAGAGACTTTAAACTCTAGCTAAATGACACAAAGAAAACACAATAAAAAGATGAAGGGGGGGGGGGGGACGGTTTTGCTTGTGGAAGGAGGAAGGAAATTGTGAAACTATTAACACATGCAAAGTCAAGAATATGGAAGAGGATAATGTACCATGGGATAAGGGGTTTTAATGATTTTGGAAGAGGATAAATTGGAAAGAGAAAAGAGACTTGTGTATGTGTGTGTGTGCAAGTGTTGTAGGAGAGAGAGCGTTGTGAGTGTGTGTGTGCACAAATGTTGTGAGGGTTGTGAGTCTAGTGTATGAGAGAGAAAAAAGTCAAAGCATCCACCAATAGGAATAATTGAGCATAAATCAATTAAATTAATCAATGGAATTAATTCAAGACATAAGTAAATGAGAATCTATACAAAATAAATTGTATCTTGAGACACGTTAATCATAGACCAAATATAAGGAGTTATTATTAACAAGCATAATCTAAGCTTGAGATAGTTTATAACCAAAGTCTTTTCCTCAATTTGTGAAGATTGTTTCCAAATGATAAAAAGGGAATTAGAGGTTTCTAATTAAAGCTATAAGTTCCAAAATTACAAAACCAATGAGAAGACTTGAATAAAACTTCATGAAGACCCCTAAATATATTTTCATCTAGTGAAATGCAAAACAAAGAATAAATGAATGGGGAAATTGTTGGCTTGGAAAAGGGGTAGAGAATTGTTCACATAAAATTAGAGTACATGCTAAATCAACATTGATTAGGGGAGACAAATAGGAGAGATGGAGAGTACTTGAGATAGGAAAATGGAAGAGAATGAGGGGGAGAGAGGGGAGGACAGTTTTTAGAGAGGGAATGGTGAGGATTTGTGCTCCAAAAATAACCTAGATCCAAAGCTTCACATTCAAGGGAATTAGGTTTGAAATAATCACTAAAATGCCATAGCCTTTTGCTATAAATAGGGGCCTTGGGTCTTCATATTCTTCACACCAAAACAAGCTTAGCAAAGCTAATATAGAGAGTGAAAGTGAGAGTGAAGAGTCTTGGAGAAAGAGTAGCAAGGTTCTTGGTAAGTTCTCTAGCTCTAGCTTTAAGTTCTTTAAGTTTTAGTTCTTAATTTATAGTTAGAAGTAGCTTTGATCTTAAATATTCTAGAGTAATTTTATTTTCATGTTTTTATGGTCAAAATTAGCTTTATTTCGAAAAAATGATGAGGAAAGTTATAGAGCAAAATTTTTGGAAGAGAAACATCAAAGTAACGAAGTTCTGATGAAATTTCATCGGTTAAGCAATTTCTGAAGTCAGTGACAAAGATGCCAATATTTTATGTTGAAAATGAAGTTTAAAAATTATGGGAAAATTCATGGTTAAAGTAGACATATAGTGATTTTCAAATATGCCAAGAACGTATTAAACTGAGCTCTGTACAGTGAGATAAAAATTCTCAAAGTTGGGCTATGAATTTCTGGAAAAATTCTGGGCAGAGGCTCAAAACTTTAAAACTGGGAGTGACTCGTGTAATCTGGGCAACAGTGAGTATTTTTACTTGCAAATAGATATCTTAAGGATTTCGAGGAATTTTACGGATCTTCGTTTTGATTTTTTTAGAATTAGTTATGATTTTTCAAAGTTAGGCGAAAATCTGCCCAAAATAATGTATCCACGTTTTTTCAGAAAATGAGGGAAATAAATTGAAAAATAATTCTACCAAGAGAAAAATGGTCATTAGTTTTTTTTTTGGAACACAAAAAATGGTCATTAGTGACTAAGATACTTATTAGGATATTATTTGTGAATTAATAAATGCGACATTACCATTATAGGATAAACGTGAACACAGTCCGACCGACGAACGTATCGATATCACCAATGAAGGTACAAACGCGTATTGTAATACTAACTCTGATGCTTATTGTATGCTTATATATGTGATAGATGACAACTGTACATGTGATGTGTACATGAACAACTTTACATGTGATGTGTATTGTTGACATAAATAATTTTACATGTGATGTGTATTGTTAACTCGGATAACTGTACATGCGATGTGTACTGTTGATATATTAAACTTACATCTACTGTGTGAATGTATGTTGATTAATGTTATAATATCTGTCATACATATTTTGTCATACATGCATGAGGTTAACTGTTACTTGAGGTCCAATGGGCATTGGACCTCAGCCCTTGCTATAGCTTCAGGGTTTGGAGGACCGAAGGCCGACGATAAGGGTAAGCAGCCTGTATGAAGATCTGGCCGGAGTTTCTTTTTTTGGATTGTATAATATTTTGAATTATTGGGATGAATGTACCATTACTATAACCAACCATGGTTAATATTTTAATATACTCATCAGTTACTCACTCTCTTTAATTGCTCCGATGCGCCACTCTGATCAAACTATTTTGAAAAACGCTTTAGAAAATGGGGTGTTACAATTTGGTATCAGAGCAATTCATTCTGGCACGAATTTAACTAAGTTACTCCAAACAGTTTGGTGTCTAGAAAGGGTTTTGTGCTTGTCAATCAGTCCCTGTGAATTCGGCGAGACTTCCACAAATACACCGGCCTGGCCAGACTGTTTTATTAACGGAGTTAGGTTCGGAGCTTTCAACTAAGAGCATTTTACCTGGCAAGAACCTAGCTCAGTTATAATAAACTATTGGTGCCGAAGACAGGCTAGTTATAATAAACGTTGGTTCAAATTAAATTTTACAAATTTTCCTTATATTTTTTAAAACGAGTGCAAACTTCTCAATTTTATTGACATGAAAAAGATGTTTTAAATGCGTACATTTTTTTATTTTTAAAATTAATACAAACATTCTCCAAAATTTATTAAAATTGTGTAAACAATTATTTATTTAAAAAATTTCCACAGATATATCCCTGATTTTTTAGAAACGCTTAAATATAAATATAAATGTACTTTTTTTGAAGATAAAAAAATATTTGTATTGTTTCACTAAAATCCAAAACATTTGTGAAATTTATTTTTTTAAGAAAAACAAAAACTGCAGTTTAATTTTAGTAAAATTTAGAGGAGATTTATAGAGTTTTTTTTATTTATTTAAAAAAATACTTATGTTCAAATAAAGAATCTATATAATGACGGAATTCCATATATTTCACTTTTTTATATACGTATCTAGTACTATTTGGTCAAATTCAAGTGTGATCACATTTAACTGGCCAACGGCTATATATACTGCTTTCAGTTCACTTTAGACCAAATTTATGTTGATGTAATAGGTGATGTCGGGACCAATCTATAAGAAGAACATGTTGGTAAGTTGAATATAGATCAATTTCACAGGCGTCAAGTTAATTAAACTAACAGAGTAGCTCTTTTTGTAATGTGTTTGGAGGCCTTAAAATGAAAGAGTCAACAAGGAATCTTATGCAGTGTAGAAAATGTTGTACTTTAAAAAAAATGCAGGGGATGTATTTGATGCCAGCTGCGAAACAGCTGTAGGGTTAATAATTCTGAGATGGAAATATTTTTAAAATATTTTGATTTATATTTTTTAGACCGGTTGAGAAACACCTAGTTTAAAAAGTATATTTAAGACCAGTTGTATATGCATAACATATCTGTCTAATTTAAAGTCTGTAAATATATTTTTATAAAAAATATTTTAATACTCCCTTCGATCCTAATTATAGAACCTATTTACCTAATTTTAGAGTGATTAAGGATGATCGTTAAATTAGTTAATTACATTTATTTTTCTAAAATACCATTATCAAGGATTAGATTTCTTGATAGGAAAAGAGTGGAGTATGTAAGTAATGGGAGGAAAGGCGAGAGTACGTGGTGCTACGTGTTTAAAGGAGACAAAATTTGATGTCATGCCAAGTGATGGAGCTTATGTCCACTGGTTATTGAGGAATCAGCAAGAAAGCTTATATTCAAATTATTTCTTATAATTAAGACCGCAATTTTAAATTATTTTATTAAAAAATAGAAAAACTGTAGAATTGAGGTGCATATACCATTAATAAGTTGTAAGTATTACTCACTTTATATAATATATAAGTGAATTATTAAATTATTATTGTGTTTAATTATTATTGAGAAAATATTAATATAGGTATTTTAGAAAGAAACCGACAAAAATTAGAACTTTATCCTATAATTAGGATCAAAATCAATTCCCAAATATTGTCTTATATAAAAGGGAGTACTTTTTATCTCCACAGGGTATTATGTATATTGAATAGAAGGTATAGATAATGATGCTTCAGGTTTTACTTAATTTGGGTGAAACATGGTGAAATTGCCTTATAAACATGATCTTAGATACTCTGTACGTTAAAACCCAGTCAAAGTAGAACTTCGTCAATTCTCCCACTGGTCACAAAATACGACCAATTAACGCGAAGACATTGATGACGAGGACGCCATTTTTGACCGAAGGCTATATAATATATATGGGTTTGGCCATAGTCTATTTCCCTTACCATCCTCTTCCTATCTATTTCTTCATCTCAGCCGTCGTAATGAAATCTCAACTGTTCATAATCTGATGATTTATAAATGTATTATTTTTAAATAATTTTTAAATTATTTAATATTTTATTAAATCATTAGATCTGAATATGCCTCAATATACAAATTTTGAAACTTTAATTATATCTTAATCATATCCATTCTAGAAATGCATGATCTTCTATCCTACCCCAGCCACCACTCTCATCTCTTTATATAGTTTTCATCAAGAGGGAAAAAAAGAAAGCAACAAAGAACTTTAATTAGTAGTGCTGCTAGCTAGGCACAGAGGCTTTAATTTTGTTTGAAGATGGGATTGCGCACAAAAATTTGGCACAACGTTGCTGGTTCGGCTACATGCGACGTGTTCATAAACCACCGTACGGTTGATACGACACGTACGGTGGTTCGGTTTCTGTACGACCATCTGAAGCAGCGAGGATACAAGCCGTTCTTGGACGCAGAAAATCTAAGACCAGGAGATAGGTTGATGGACACAATTGATAAATCTATACGAGGATGTAATGTTGCGGTTACTGTGTTTTCGCCTCGTTATTGTGACTCTTTTTTCTGTCTTCATGAGCTCTCACTTCTCGTAAAATCAAAGAAACCAATCATTCCCATTTTCTATGATGTGAAGCCATGGCAGCTTAGGGTTATGGGTAGTGGAATATTGAGTTGTTCCCAGAAAGATCTGAAGAGGTTTAATTTGGCAATTGAAGAAGCTAAATGCCTTGTGGGGCTTCCCTTCGACTCGTCAAAAGAGTACTATATCATCTTTTTTTCCCTGTCTCTTTTAGTTTATGGGAAAAATACCACTTTATCTATAAAATATCAAATTAGTGATTTTCTACTAAAATGAATTGTAATTGCTACAAAAGTATAGTTAATAACTATACTCTTTTATCCAACAACACTGATTTTGGATTTTAAAATTTAAGTGATTTTTTTTCCCCCGGTTTTCCCTTATAGTTTATTAAGTGCATAATGTTGACATGGTGGGGGTTGATTGATTTCAGTGATTGGTCAGAGCTGGTACGTAAAGCTTCAAATGCAGCGATGAGCAAAATGCATGAAGAAAGCAGCGATGAGCAAAATGCATGAAGAAAACAGTGAATGATGACGATGAGTTAATCAGAAAATTTGGTCACCACCATTTGCCAAATGCTTCTATTTGTGTATTCGTAATAAGTTTATCAGCCCTTCAGTCTACCACTTTGGGTTGATTATATTAGAAGCTTTCACTGATAAATTCATGTCTGGGTTAATGCTAAGTAGCCATTCAGGGCTTTAGGGTTCAAAGTTCAAACCATCAGTGTGATATTTCAATTCATTGCTAAGTATCATGTCCAATTAGGAAATAAGTTTCTGTGGAAAGTTGGAGGATTATAATGATTTAGAGGGAAAATAAGAACCTCTGAAATACTTGGATAATTAAAAAAGACTACATATATGCCTTTATATAGGTAAATCTAAAACTAATCATAGAATCTAATTTAATCTAGGGGTTTACACTTTTCATGTTGTATGAGAAGAAGAAGATTCTTACACACACATGAAATGGTGAGACCCACATTTTATATATATATATATATATATATATATATATCAAGCATGGAAATATGGGACCCACACTTTTTGTATATATAACATAAGGATACACTTTTCCTACAACATGAGAAGTATATTTCCAGCCGTTTAATCTAATTATATCAAATCAAAATATCTAAGATATAAGCCTAAGATATAAAATCCGTACACAGATCTTCATTGATACAAGGGGGGCCATACCAAAAAAATGTTTAGGATTTTTTTTAAAAAAAAATTAATACAATGTAAAATTTAATTTTGGCCCCCCTAATTTTTTGGGGGCTTATAATTCAATCTTTATTCCATGTGGGGTCTTGTATGATTTATGTTAATCTTGTCATTTTTTCCTATATTTCATTCTAATTGTCTAAAATTTTTAGCTTATTAATGAAATTTACTTTTGTAGTGTATTCTTTACTATGTTCTTACCCATTCTATACTACACTTGTGGATGAAGTTAATTGATTTTTCATTCTAAACCTCAGCGTCTTATCTTCCAATGTTGTGGTGTTCAATTACATGAAGTTTATGGTTGAATCAGAGATTCACAATCACAGAAATTAATAGGTTAAAACTCCTGCTTCATGCTAGAACCAAAAAGCATACTATAAATTGTTGATGAGGAATAAACAATCAGCATGACAACCATGTTAATCACATTTCTAGTGCTTCTTTGTTTTGTAGGGATTGGGTTTAAGGTCTCTAAAATCCAAGATGTTCAGCTTGTCTGACTTAAAATGTGAGTGTTGAGTTAATCTGTAACAAAATTGGTCATAATTTTTATTTCAGGAATGTGCGAGTTTTCTTCGTGTTCTTAGTAGTTATCCTATAGATGCAGTATGATTGAGGACGAGAAGTAGAAGTATATGCTGCAAATAATGAGTGTTGAGTTAACTTTTTTTCTTCTAGTTTTAATTAGTTAATGAGTATATATTTGGCCCCTAAAATTCTATCCCAAGCTCCGTCCCTGATAAAATCCATATCTAATCCTAGGAAATAATAAAATCAAACCTAATAATAAAACAATAATTAACTAAAGAGTAAATACCCTATTTGGTCCCTGAAAAAAATCACGGACCCCTTTTTAGTTCCTCAGTAAAAATAACTCATCCCGTAATCCCTATAAAATCCAAAAACCGTCCACATTAGTCCTTCTAGGTTGAAGTGGACACATACAGTGAAGTGTCCCAAATGTGGTCAGGGATTACGGGATGAGTTATTTTTACTGAGGGACTAAAAAGGGGTCCGTGATTTTTTTCAGGGACCAAATAGGGTATTTACTCTTAACTAAATAATCTGAAATATCTTGAAGCATTAGTAAACAGTTCCGGAGTGCAACGGGTTTATAGCAGCAGAGTGTGCCACTTCTTCTTTCCACGATTTCGGCGTTGTGGTGGAGTTGGTCTTGAGTGGGATGCATGAAAGGAGTATCGCAGGGGACAAGAGACGCTTTAACCGTAGGCGACAAGAATACTGTAGTGTGGAAGTGCATTACATTATCCCTTGGTATTGCTACAGAAAATCTGTTAGGAAAAAGCAAAGACATGCATGCACGTAGATTGTGAAAACAAATAAACACAATATGAGATCTCAAGTTGACTAGCTGTTCTAATCAGCCTTCCCTCCATGTTGAAAATATGAGAATCAATAATTCATAAAAATAAAGGAAATTGAATTTAGCAAGAATGTTTCTAAAGCAATGATAACAGGCTCACAGAGCAATAACGTTTACTAAAGCAACGATTACACTATATATACTATCTCCGCCACTATTTATAAATTAAAAATAAATTTTCGTTAATTGAATTTTAATTATAAATTATTTTTTAAAAATAAGTCTTTAGGATACCCACAACTTGCCCACATTTAATATTAGTCCGTGCTTTAAACATGATTGCCTCTGACATAAGGATACTAGTTACTAAAAAAAAAAAACAAGAAGTTTGAGGTAGTGGTAAATAAAAAATCTTTATAGTAATTATTTCCTAAATATGTCTTATATTAAGAAAGCATCAATAAGGTTAAATTAAGAAAATATTGATAAATATGAAAACTATATCTTATATTTAGGATTAAGATAAACTCTTCAAATATATCTTGTAGACAAAAGGAGTATTAAATAAAATTGCGACATAATTTATATTGAATTATCTCCATTCATAAATTAACCTTTAAGCCAGGAAAAAAAGTTCTGATATTCCCTAGTAATATGACCAATTTTGTTTTTTTGTTCTTAATTCCACTCCAACAATTGTGATTACTCTTAATGATTGATTTTTGAGAAAATTTTTTGTTGATTTAATTATTTTTTAATTGTAGGTACTTGAAAAAATGGATTAAATCTGAAAAGGGTAGTTTGAGGCTCAAATTTAAGAAATAACAGCTTAGTCCAATGAATTTAAAAATTCCAGTTTAGTCCACTGTTAAAACTGCAGCGTTTTGACAGGTAATTAGGTCTGGAATTTGACAGTATCAGCGTTTCTTTTGTCCTAGAGCAATGTCTTGATGCTTGAAGCTTAACTAGGACTATCTAATTTCTATCTTTAATTATTTATATTAGTTAAATTCTAGGTTTAGAATTTAATTAGTATATTGGTCTGAAGTTTTACATTTGGGTGGCATGCAATTTATTATTAGATTAGATGTGTGTTTGGATTTAATGTTATGTATTTGACACTTCTGCTTCATTAGTAGTAATTTCATGTAATTGACTTTGTATAGCTTTTTTGCTTGAAATTGTTTAGAATGTAAAAAGGGTTAAGTAGTAAATTTGTTCCAAAAGTTTTCATTGAGGAGTAACGTTACTCTGGAAGTTTTTCTTGTCTCAATGTTCCCTTAGAAGTTTTAAAACGTAACAATATTTCCTATTTCCGTTAAAAAGTTAACAATCAATGTCAATTTTTAATGATCAACGTTATTTTTTTAACGGAATAAGGAAACTTTGTAATGTTTTTAAACTTCCAGAACAACATTAAGTGTAACATTCCAATTTTGTAAAGCGTTTTTGAAATAATTGATCAGAGTAGAGCATCAGAATAATTTTAAAAGAGCGAGTATCTGATAAACATTTACTGATGTAGTATCTGGTTGCTTACACAGCGGTACAGTAATCTGAATATAGTTCGATAAAGTAAAGTCAAAATAAAAATCTCTCCGTCTGCGTCCTCACGCTGGCTCCTTATCCTTGTCCTTGGCCCTGGTTCCTCCGGATCCTGAGGCTATAGCAGAAGCTGAGGTTCAATGACCATTAAACCTCAGATAACGGTTAACCTCATGCTTATATATGACAATATATGTATGACAGATATTCATGGTGTTACAGCAACAATCAATACATAAGCACACAACAGATGTATCCCAACAGTACATAAGCACACAGCAGATGTATCCCAACAGTACATAAGCATACAGCAGATGTAAAGTTATCTATCACAAATAAGCATATAATAAGCATTACGCGAACGCACCTTTGTTGGTAATCGCGGTACGTACGTCGGTCGGTATGATCACGTATATCCTATAATGGTAATTTCGCATTTATTAATTTACAAATAATATTCTAGAAGATATTCTAGTCACTAATGACCTTTTTACCCTTGGTAGGTGATGAGGGCCTTTTTGTCTTTAGCCTTGGGGTCCACAATAAAAAATTACCAAGGATTGCGTATATGCAAACCTAGGATCGTTCTCTCTTCTCAAGGAACCTTTTATTGAGTCCTAAATAGTCTAAATGCCATGAAGATGCAATTAAAACAAGGGGAAAAATAGGTTTTGGCTTTTTGAATTAATTAACTAAAGAGGAATGCAATTTAATTAAATACTAAACTATTATATTTTTGGTATTTTCTAATAAAATGAAATGGAGTTTGAATGTATAATGAATGAATGCTCTTGGAAATGGAAAATTGACTATCCTAGTTCAATTAAATATAGGAGTAAATTTTCACTAAGTCTAAATGAGAAACCCCAAGATACCACTTGAGTCTAATATTCCCAATTAATAGTAGCTCCTACTACCGTAACTAACTACTACCTCTTGAGATATTGTTTAAAACCACTTAGTGTATGATTAGGATTAAATTAATGTAGCTTGCTTCCTCTTGACAAGAATGCGATACCACGCCACTCAATTAATCCAATTCAATCATACTATCTAACAATACCATGTAGAAAGCACAATTTCACTGAATCAATAAGGAAATACAAATTTATAAATCCAACAAACCACAAAATTCAATCCAATCACATAGGTTCAATCACAAAGTTTTCCAACCGGATAAACTAAGTCTCAACAATACAAATTAATATTCCTAAAACTAGGACATTAAAATGTAAATAGAGAAAATAGATTGAACAAAATAAACTCCCCTTTGAAGCTTTGGAACTCAAGCACTTAATCCATCTCCAAGAAGCAATAGGCTCAGTAGTACAAATCCATCACAGCATCACATTAGCTTACAACCCAAACAAGTAGAGAAGCCAATGAAGCACCGAATCAGGAATTTTATACTGTGGGAGAGAGGGAGATACTACGTGGTGAGTGGATGATGATGAAGACGAAGGTGAGAGGTGAGGTGAGGTGAGGCAAAGAAGAAGGTAGTCGACGATGGTGGTTGGAGTCTTTCTGGTGAATCAGCGACGCCGGCTATGGGGAGAGACGTCTTTGGCGGTGGTGGTTGCTGTCCGCCTCGTTCCCTCTGAAGAAGATGGATCTCACGGTGGTCTCTTTCTCTGATTCACGGGTCCGACGGTAAAGAGAGATGGTTGGCGTTGTGGAGTCGCCGGCGACGATGGAGGGGATGATGGGAGTCGCCGGCGACGGAGAGGAAAGGGTGAAGGAAGGAAGAAGGTTCAGGTATCGCGCGTCCCAGCTGTCTGCGTCTCCTCTCGATGTATGCGATGCTCTCTCTCTTTTAATAATCAATCTCAAGCTCCTTCTCCCTCAGCTGCGTCTTGGGCTTTCAGCTCCACGGGTCTGCTGGTTTCAATCTGTCGGGTTCCACATTTCTTCAGCTGACCCAATCCATAAAATAACCAAAATGCTGAGTTTTAATGGTTATTTAAATCTGTTCGCCTCTTCTGCGTTTTTTTTTAATCCAGCTGAACCTAAATGATCATTAAATCTGTTGGTCCTGTCTGCTCCATCGGGTCTATAGTGTTTTAAATCAGCAAACCTTTTTTTTTTTTTTACGTATAAAAAAAAAAAGCAAACCTAATTTTTCAATGGTCAAAACGCATAGTTGCATCAGAGGGACCTAAGTGCACATTTTAAAAGCTTTGGATTAGGGACTAAATTGAAACTTTTGAAAACTTGAATTAAAACTTTCATTTTAAATTTTGATTTAATCTTTTCAAGTCTACAACAAAAATAATTAATCTAACATCAAATATTCTCATGAAAATCAATAATTTAGATTAATTACATTTTTTTTGACAATTTTGCCCTTTTTAGCCCTAATTTAATGTATTTACTCTTAATCTTAATTTATCATAAGAAAGACATTTTAGGCTTAATAACTATGATAAAGTCCATTAAAAATCCCAATTTAATTATCAAAAATCATGTAAAAATATGGTTCAATAAGTAGGATTATTTCTCAACTTATCACCCTTAATTCTTCAAAAACGCTGGTCCAGAATTTTAGACAAATTTTTGTTTAACTTTGAAAAATCATAACTAATTTTAGAAAAATCGAAACGAGGATCCGTAAAATTCCTCAGAATCCTTAGGATGTCTATTTTTAAGTAAAAATAATCACTTTTTCCCAGATCACCTGAGTCATTCCCAGTTTTAACGTTTTAAGCCTCTGCCCAGAATTTCTCCTGAAATTCGCAGTCAAACTTCAAGAATTTTTATCTCACTGTACAGAGCTCATTTTAACATGTTCTTGGCATATTTGAAAAGCCCTATATGTATACTTTAACCATGAATTTTCTCAGAATTTTTCAACCACGTTTTCAACATAAAATATGGGCATTTTTATCACTGATTCATAAATTACTTAACCGATGAAATTTCACCAGAACTTCGTTACTTTGATGTTTCTCTTCTAAAATTTTGCTCTATAACATTCTTCATCATTTTTTCTAAATAAAGCTAATTTTAACCATAAAAACATGAAAATAAAATTATTCTAGAATATTTAAGATCTAAGCTACTTCTATCTAAGAATTTAAGAACTAAAACTTGAAGAACTTAAAAGCTAGAGCTAGAGAACTTACCAAGAACATTTCTACTCCTTCAAGAAGCTCCTTACTCTCACTTCCAACTCTCTAATTCAGATTGCTTTGCTTGCTTTGGTGTGAGAATTCATGAAGCACAAGGTTGCTATTTATAGCCAAATGCCATGACACTATTCAGTATTCACACCTTTTCATCTTGGATACACACCCTTGGATCTAGATTAATTGGAAGCACAAATCCTAGCCCTTCCCCTTGCCAAAACCGTGCCCCTCTTCTCTCTCCCTCATCCTCTTCCATTTTCATAAATAACCCTATCCTAAGTACATCATCCTCTTCCAAAAGTTGATTTACTATCCCATGTGTGTTTAAAATTCTTAGCTTTCTCTTTAAGTCGAGCAATGTTATCCTTGAAGTTTTTTTAGTCTTTATGTTGCCCCGAAAATCTAAAAACATTGTAATGTTGCTCTTCCCGTTAACACCGTTACCGTTAAAAAATCTCACGTGGCACTCAAATTGCCACCTCATCGCCACCTACTTCTTCAACCCTCTTCACCTCTTATCCACATCACCATCTCTTAACCTCTTCTTTCCTCGCTCTCCTTTCTCCCATGTTCTTCGTGTTCATCATCTTCACCCAGAAAATTTTTCCTATTAGCCACTTTGCGCCGTTGCCCCACCACTAGCCATGTCATTGATTTGCTCACTGCAACGATTCTCCTGTATACCTCGACAAAGATCCAATGATTGAAGATGAAAACTTACCTTGACCAGACTTTGTAGCTATGCGTGGGTTTGAGCTTCTAGAACCTAATGGAGCTCATAAATCATGGTCATGAGAGGGATAGAAAGCACGAGAGGGATCAATCAAGTCACATGAAGTGGAAGATGCGACACTCCTCGTCTCTCCAGTGCTTCCATGTTCGTAAGGATGATGATGAAAATAGATGAACATTATGACAATGCCCGACGACCTCCTTTCCATTCATTTCCGCTGGATTTTCATTGAGAGGATGAGAGAGAGATGCAGGGTTTCATTGAAAGGTTCGATTTCATCCATTTTGTTGGAACTTTGCTGTCAGATTTTTAATGGCAAAAAGAAAGAGGGAGGGAGGAGGGTTTCATTGATAGAATCCAAAGAGAGCCCCGAAGTAGTTGAGTATTTTGTTTCATTATATTGACGGAATTCAAATTGAGAGGTTCGATTTCGTCAATTTTGTTTCATTGATGGATTTTCAAATTGGCATATGAGACAAAATCAGTGCACCATCCTTTACCCTTAATTTTCATCGATCCCTAATCTTCATCTGGCCTTTTCTCCTTAACTATTTCAGTGCACCATCCTTTACCCCTTCGCCTTCTGAAATTTCCATCATCATATGCCGATTTTGGGTTCTCACTCTGTTTTTGGTTGAAACCGCTGGATGAAGGAAACTCAACTCAGATTTGTTTGACTAGGGAAGAAGGAAGGAGTTCGATTTTTCTTGTGCTTCCTCTTCAGGCGCCAATTTTGTGTTTGAATTTATAATTTTTCTTGTTTTATTGCTGCTTCAAAAGTCATGGTTTGTTGTGAATCCAATCGTTATCTAGGTTGGTTTGTGCTAGTTGATTCATTATTTTTATAATTTTTTGTGTGGATTAATGTGAGGTTATAATGATTTGGGAAGATGACAATTAGATGGATGGGCGATGAGATGGGGAAAGAACAGGGACTTGGGGCGAATTGTGGAAGAGGAGCATAGTTGACTGGAGAAGACGAAGTTGATGGGGGCCAATCCAATGAATAGATATATCAAAGTTGATAGATGATGCCCTGTTTTAGTTTCAGAACTTTGGGGAAAGGGGAAGGAGGAAAGAAGGAGCTAGGAGATGGTGATGTGGATAAGAATTGGAGAGGGGAAAAGAAGTAGGTGGCGATAAGGTGGCCATTTCAGTATCATGTGAGATTTTTTAAAGATGAAAAGTAACGATCCTAACGAAGAGGGCAACATTACTATGTTTTTAGATTTTTGTGGCGATATTGAGATTAAAAAGAAAAAAAAACTTATAGGGTAATATTACTCCTTGGTGTATATTTCCGGGGTGGATTTCCTATTGGAACCACTTATAGTGCCTATCCAAAGGATAGGCACCAACTGCCTAGCCAATCTGGACCGTCTAGATTTGATCTAGACAGTCCAGATTTAATTTTTTTTACTTTTTATTTTTTTTAAAAAAATTATTTTTTTGGTAAAAGATCTAAAATAAAGATAATCTCTTAACTGACACTTTTTTTAAAAAATAATTTTTTTATTTAAAAAATATCTTTTAAAAAATATTAAATCTGGACTGTCTAGATAAGATCTGGACGATCCAGATTGGCTAGGTAAATGGATAGGGGATAGGCACCATAAGTGGTTGATCAAACCATATTTTTATATGACTTTTTCATGATTAATTTGAGATTTAATCATGTTAATTGGGCCAAAAATGTATTATTTGTGATTAATTTGGATTAATTAGTGATTACATGAAAATGTGTTAGAAAGGGTAAAATTGTCATAATTAGTGTAATTACTCTTAATCAATTTTTCTGTGAAGATTTGATTTTGGCTTAATTGGTTTAAATTATAGGTGCTTGAAGAAATTAGGTTATATTTGAAAATGAAAGTTTGGATGCAAGTTTTTTAAATTTTGCACTTAAGTCCCTGAAGCAACAGTTTTGTTTCTTTTCATTTAAGTCCCTGTAATTGAACGCTGCGTTTTACATTATTAGGGCAGCTGATTCTTTTTGGATTATTCAATCAATATGCTGTTGGCAGACCCGAGAGACAAGGAGTGACCCGACTGATTTTTTTTTTTTGGTCAAAATAGGAACATATATTGATACTAATAATAAAATTACATCAAACGATTACACTGAAGACAACAAACTAAACGAAAACAGAATAAGAAGACTGACAAATACAACAGTTACAAACCAACTGTAAGGGAAGCTAGTCAATCCAATACAAATAGGAATAAGAGTAGCTTCAAAGACTTCAACTGCATCCTGGCAATCTAAGATTAGAAAAGACATGAAAGAAAGTGTTGGTTGTAAAACCCACCCGATCGGGCACACCTCCTTATAAGAAAAAGCTGCACATAAGTCAACTACATAATCACCCCTACTTAGGGAACAGGACAGAAAACACCCAACCTTAGACAAAAAGAAACAAGTGAAGCCCTGAAGAATGCTCTTGCTCATCCATTGAAATAAACTCGGTGACCTCAACCACCCATCGAACAGATTTAGACTAACATAAGCGACATGGATTTGCCCCCATCGAACAATCCTAGTAATGGTCTTCATATAGATAAAGCATAAACTAGTAGCAGCCGTCCATAAAACCCTTCCCCCAAAATCACAAATCCAATTCACAGCAAGCAACACCACCAAAATTACCCAAATCACCACCATCAGCAGACAAATACATACACAATAGGAATAAAACCACAACATCAGAAGACAACTAGAATCAAAATACGATAAAAGCAACAGGAGAAGGAAAAAAGTGACACCCCCTCTGTCGGAACCCATCAACCAGCCAGAAGCCACCGAAGATCCGGAAACCGCTGTCGAGCTATGGGCCACCGTCAAGCTAGAGATCGCCGGCGAGCCAGAGACCTCCCACAGAGAAGACATCGAAACAAAAATACACACCGCCGAAGACGGCGGAGAACCACAAATGCGACCAAGGAACGGATGGCCATCGAAGCTGGGAAGGCACTGAGGAAGGAGACCAGAGGAGAACCGGCACCGACGGCGGAGGACGGTCACCGCTCTATATCCCTGTTCCGGCCTAAATCTCACCTGCACCTGACTCATCGAGGGCCGATCTGCACTTTGGGCGTGATTGTGGACCAAAAGGAGGCTCGCCGGTGGCATAGACACCGCCGGCGAGGCAGGAAACCAAGAGGAAGAGAGGTTCACGAGAGAGAGTGGAGCGGGTCGGGGAGAGAGAAAAATTAGCGAAAGGGACTTTAGGACTCGACTGAAATTAAGGAGGCATTGAATGGATAGATAAAGGAGCGCCGCGAGGATCTTCTTTATCACGGAAATCATCGTCTTCACCTCCATTAACGCAATCACCTCCAAACCTTCGCTTCTTCCTTTCCTTCACCTTCCTCTTCTTTCCTCTCGCTGGTGGTTCCTTCTCCACCATTGCCGCCGGCGAGGCAACCTTCAATCTCCTTCTTTTCCGGTGAAAACCAATACCCGAGACCCACGACCTTCTTTCCTCTTCTTCCATCATCTCTATTTTGCAAGCCTTTTTTTTACACTACCACAACCCCTCTACTCTCTAATTCCAGATTTAATATGATGCTCGTGTGGGTTTCTCCGGTGGATATGTGTAGCTGATTTTATTTGCTTTTTGGTGGTGGAGATTTGTGCTTGAGTTCAAAGCTTCAAAGGGGAGTTTATTTGTTCAATTTATTTTCTCTGATTACATTTTAATTTCCTAGTTTTAGGAATATTGTTTTGTAATTTTTGAGACTTAGTTTGTCCGTTTGGAGAACTTTGTGGATTGAACCATTGTGATTGGATTTAATTTTGTAGCTTGTTGGATTTTTAGATATGTATTTCCTTATTAATTCAGTGAAATTGTGCTTTCTACGTGGTATTGTTAGATTGTATAATTGAATTGAATTAATTGAGTGGCGTGGTATCGCATTCATTTTAAGAGGAAGCAAGTTGCATTAATTTAATCTTAATCGCACACTAAGTGGTTTTAAACAATATCTCAAGAGATAGTAGTTAACTACGGTAGTAGGAGCTACTATTAATTGAGAATATTGGACTCAAGTGGTATCTTGGGGTTTTTCATCTAGACTTAGTGAAAATTTACTCCTATATTAAATTGAACTAGGATAGCCATTATTCCATTTCCAAGAGCATTCATCTATTATACAATTCATACTCCATTCCATTTTATTAAAAATACCAAAAATATTAATTTAGTATTTAATTAAATTGCATTTCTCTTTAGTTAATTAATCCAAAAATCCAAAATCAATTTCCCCTTTGTTTTAATTGCATTTGCATGTCATTTAGGTTACTTAGGACTCAATACAAGGCTCCTCGAGAGAGAGAACGATTCTCGGTTTGCCTATACGCAATCCTTGGTTTATTTTTGATTGTGGACCCCAAAGCTAAAGACGAAAAGGCCCTCATCAGTGGTTCCTACATATATATGGCCTTACCAATGTGAAAAGATTTACACTGTGTTTGGATGAAAGGAATAGTAAAAGAAAAATAAGGGGAAGAGAATGTTACCCCAAAAAAAAAATATCTAAAAATAGGGAAAATATTTATTATTTTTTAGAGTTTTCCTTCTTAGTATTGTTTCTCCTCTAATTTCCAAATCAAATATGTTAATTTAATTTTAGGAACAGAAAATATTTCGAATAAACCAAATACGTTATTTACTTATTTTTTTTTTGATACATAGGCGATAGGGGAGGGAGGGGATCGAACCCAGTACAAGGGGGTGGGGAGACTACTCCCAATACCACTGCACTACTAGTAGTGCCGGTTACGTTATTTACTTGTTAATAATTCATGAAAACCCAATCTCTAGAATAGGACTTCATCAAGGTAAAAAAAAAAAAAAAGAATTCCATCAATTGGGCCAACACATAAATGACGAGAAAGCCATTTTTGACCGAAGTTTTTTTTTTTTTTTGGGGGATATCAAAGGAGGCTGGTGCCTAAATTAAAGTGAAGGAATTACACAGAAGGGGAATTTAATCCTAAACATTCTTGGTTAATCCAAAACCTTAAGTAAAAATGACAAACATCAAGAAGGGCGGATTTAGATATGCCCATTTTTGCCAACGCATCAGCCACCCTATTATACTCTCGTGGAACAAACTTCATCTCTACCTACCAGCTTCTTTGCAGGAACTCTTGGATCTGTAAGAGCTGAAGAGACCCAGAATTATGGTTGCTGTCCAAGATCACATTCATCACCACCTCTGCATCAATTTCGATTACAACCTTCCTCAAGCCCATGTCCCATGCCAATCGAAGTCCCTCTAGGATGGCCCATTCTTTAGCAATATTTGGATGACAGTTCCCAATATCCTTAGAAAAACCTATAATCCATTTCCCATTCCAATCTCTAATTACACCCCCACAACTAGCCTTGAAGGAATCCAATGATACAGCACCATCTACATTACATTTAGACCAACCAGCAGGAGGCTTTATCCAACCTCTATACTCCATCTGATTTCTATCAGCTAGCACTATATCCGGAACCACTTCCCCTATAAACCGAGGCCATATCAGCGCAAGGACAACAGCTGGGTTCTGTGGTTTATCAAAGTGATCATTGAAAATGCAACAATTCCTCCATTCCCAGATTTTCCAAGCAGCCACACCAAAGAACAGATCCCACCGTGAACCCCATTGTTTCCCGATTGCTCCTTTTAGATTCATTTTTAACCAGTGAGATAGATCGGTAGCAAAAAAATTCTGATAAAAATCTAGAGTCAACTAGATGCAGCCACATATTTTTTACATACTGGCAATCCCTTAGAATATGTAGAATCCCTTACATATGTTTTTTGACCGAAGTTGAATATCCTCTCATAAATCATACCTGCATTGGACCGAAGTCCTGTATCCACTATTGAACTAGTTTCAGTGCTCATCTCAACGTGAGCACCAAGTGCTCATCGCTGCTCAACCTGTTCAGATAATTGCATCTGAGCAACGTTGCTGGGCCTAGTTCTGCATGTGATGTGTTCATAAACCATCGTACGGTGGTTCTTTGCTGTACAACCATCTGCTGTAACTTAGTGACATGAATATTCTTTTATAAGTGGGAAGCCGTGAGTTGAATCTCACTTGTAACATCTAACTTTTAGTCAGTTATAGTGTTTACCCCTTTGATAAAAAAAAAAAGGTCATATTTTAACATCCACAAGCCCAGTTCATCGGAGCTTCGCTACGATTAATCCAAATCCGACCCGGGTCGCACACCTAGTATATGGTGGGTAAGTCTTCCAACATGGGTTTTTTGCATTCACAAAGTTCAAACCCGAGACCTTGCTTAAGTGACACAAGCCGTTTACCACTTGTACCAACCCTTGTTGGTACAAGCTTGAAGAGTTGAAGTGGTAGATGAGATGGGCAAACATGAACTTTATAATTGGGCTTGAGCCCATTGGCAAATGAAAAGGTTTTTTTTTTTTTTTTTGCTAATTGGCAAATGAAAAGTTCCGTCACTGTGATTGGCTTCAAAAGAAAGTTCAAAATTTTTTTGGCCCAATAGTATAAAAAAAAAACCATCAATAGAATTTTGGACGACTGGAAGCATAAGAAGAAGCATCAATGAATGCATTAGAAGATTCAATATATGATTTCAACTCAGTAAAAATAGAAGTACTCAATCCAAAAAGATGTGTATATAATATAATCTTCATCTATCAAAATACAACAATAGAAAATAGATATGTGATATATTAGGTTTTAATTACATTACAAGGGAGGAACCGCACCTTTTCCCTTCCCATCTCTTCCTTTTTTATAACCATTGTATCAACATTTTGATAATTTATATTTGATCTTTTATAAAATTATTATCAAAATGTTAAATTATAAAATAATTAATTAATTAATTATTTTAAAAAATTCAAAGTGCTAAATTTTCATATGAATAATTTAATAATAAGATAAAAAAAATTGTATACAACCAAATGTAAACCATTTAAATATTGATTATATGATTAGAAATGAAAGAAGAGGGAACAGAACGGGAAAGAAAAAAAGGAAGGTGTCTCCCTCTTGTATTAAATCATCCTTGTGGTGAATGTTCCTTTCAATTTGCCACTATCACTCTTTCCGTTTAATTTAATAATACGATTAAAAAAAAAATTGTATACAACCAAATGTAAACCATTTAAATATTGATTATATGATTAGAAATGAAAGAAGAGGGAACAGAACGGGAAAGAAAAAAAGGAAGGTGTCTCCCTCTTGTATTAAATCATCCTTGTGGTGAATGTTCCTTTCAATTTGCCAGTACCACTCTTTCCGTTTTGTATCTTTCTCTTATCTCTGCCTTTCCCTCTCTTCGAAGCTTTCTCGACTGCTACAAAATAATAGCTCGAGGCAAATTTTGATACTCCCCTTATCTAATTTGAAGAAATTAAGAAAAATAAATTAATTACTCATTTATATTATATATGTGATATGATATCTCTCAAATATTACTTAATCATTTAGAATCAGAAGAGTACTCCTCATTTCTTAGAGGGAAAGCAAAAATGCATCATGCATGGGCCAAATTGACTTGCAGTCCTCTTGGACTTCACTACGGAATGATGGGAGAATCAGAATTTTCTTACCTATAGTATAATATCGACTATAGTTTTATTTATCCTATGTTTGTTTGTTTGTTTTTTTTTTTTCACCAAATCCTATGTTTGTCTAAAAAACTTGGAATAAAAAATCTCAAAAATAGCAAATATTTTTACTATTTATGAAAGTTTTTCTTCCTAGTATTCTCTCTCCCTATTTTTCTTTTATTTTTGTCTTCATCCAAACATAAGGTTATTGTTTTCTCCTCATATCAAAGTAATAATATTGGTGTTGTAATTAACATCATATTTGGACTGCAGCTAGCCCTGCACATGTCAATTACTCCCTCCGGTCCTAATTATAAGACAATATTTAGGAGTTAGTTTTGGTCCTAATTATAAGACAAAATTTTAATTTTTGTCAACTTTTTCCAAAAATACCCCTATTTTATTCTCTCAAGTGTGTTTGGTTTTTGGTGAGTATATATATGTGAGCGTATAGAATTTTCTAGTCAACAAAACTTTTAAGTTGTTAGATTTTAATTTATTTATCGATCAGCTGTTGTTAGTTTGCCAATATCAATATATATATGTATACACACACACATGTATGTGTGTGTCTATATATATGTATCTGTGTCTATGTCTATATACATATATATTGAACACAACACACACACGCATATATATATATATATACTGACAAACACATGTGCGCACACACAATAAATACAAACTCACACACACACACATGTGTGTGTACAATATATGTATATCTGTGTGTCACTATCAATATATGTGTGTGCATCTAGATGTGTGTTGATATCAGTATGTATGTATCACTAGTGCAAAAAAGACTTTTAAGACCGGACAAAACAGCCACGTAAGAGCGGACGGACGACCGGTCTTGTTCCAGCCGGTATTAAAAGTCTACATATAAGACCGGACAATGATCCGATCTTAAAAGTCTACATATTTTAGACCGGACATTTAAAACATTCGGTCTTAAAATTTGTACTAAATGAACATGAAATAGTTTGATTTGGTCGGTCCAAAAACTCAACTTTTAAGATCGACCTAAAATTAGTCCGCTCTTAAGAATATCGGACTTTTAAGACCGGACAAAAATAAATACGGTTTTAAAGTTAGCGACTTCTAAGACCGACTAATCATACACGGTCTTAAAAGACTGACTTTTAAGACCGGATGATAATTACGTCCGGTCTTAAAAATTTTCCTTTAAGACCGGACGTCTAAATGTAACATAACGGTCTTAAAAAAGCCAACTTTTAAGACCGGCTTAATATGACCTTTAAGACCTGTCATATAATTACATCTGGTCTTAAAAGTCAAACGCATAAGACTGGCTTATTTATTTCCAATCTAAATTTTCCCGAATTTTTCCCTGCTGTTGTTCCTGCTACTATATATATAGACAAATCCACTACCCAATCCAGCACATAAAAGTCGATACTTTAAATTACAAGCTATGAACAATTATTTGAATAAATTGAATTGGAAAAATGATACAAATATTATTCACCATGAGTTATTTGGCCTCTTAATTAATCTACAACACCAAAGTTAATTCATACATCCAATAAGATAACTTACTTACAAATACAATAAGTTACAAATACAACATAGATGCGCCCAAAATAATATTCACCATGCTTTCATCATCTGATTCCCATGCCACCCAACAACGTAACATCCTCTTTTATAACATGATCGGATCCTGCCACAAAAATAAAACAAGGAACAAACTTCATAGTCAAAGACATTTTATGAACATAGCAGGAATAATATATATAGTTAAAGCCTTAAAGTAGTCAAATAAATCTGCATATATATGAATATTACCTTATGAATTGACTCTTTTATAAAGTGATATCTTCCCATATCCCTTCTTGATGATCACTTCTTATGCTGGGTTCATTATCCGCTTCATCTTCTTCGTTCATGTCCGGTAGACCCCTTGAAAAAGGTGTACTCTCAGGAATACCATAATTTGAATTTTCCTCATCAATATCAATGACCCTCTTTCCTTGGAGAGCTACAGACCACATTTTATTTTCTTGATCGGTGATATAGAACACTTGTTGCGCCTGGTCTGCCATAATAAAAGGTTCATCTCCAAAACTTCTACCATTGACATCGACTAATGTAAATCCTAGCCGATCGATCCGAACACCATTATTGACATCAACCCACTTGCATTTGAAAATGGGAAATCTAATTTTCACATAGTCCACCTCCCATATCTCTTCAAAACCCCATAATATGGCATGACTGCTAATAAAGGGCTTTTGTCTTTCGAACTGGAGAAGTGCATAGATTCAGCCTCTAACATAACACCACTGTTCTGGACTGTGCTCCTATCATCTAGGGACTTCGTGTAAAATGTATAACCATTGATCACATACGAATTCCAACTTATGACATCAACCTCAGGACCACGTGCTAACCATTTGAGGATATTAGAAACACATTCCTCCCCCTCGACCTTTCGTTTGAACCAGTGTGCAAAAGTTCTGTTATGCTCCCTAATCAACCTTTGTTCAGTCATTCGAGGATTTTCTTTCCTCACAGCTTCTTTATGTGCAGCTATGTTGGCTTGAACTTCATCAACATTATTCAAGATGTATAAGTGGACTTGTGACAATTCATCAGGATCCACAGTCTTTACTGAAGCCCCTCGCCTACTCCCTCTAGCATGATGACGTTTTGGAAGCCCAATATGTCTTACTTTGGCCAAATAATTTTGACAAAATTCCATGGCTTCTTCAGAAACATATTTCTGAACAATCGATGCTTCTGGACGGTATGCATTCTTCACGTACCCTTTAAGGAATTTCATAGATCTTTCAATTGGGTACATCCACCGTAAATGGATAGGGCCGCACAACTTTATCTCCCTCACTAGATGAACAATTAGATAAACCATGATGTCAAAAAAATGTAGGAACAAAAAGCTTCTCAAGGTGGCACAAGATAAGATGTCCTTCATTCTCCAATTCATCCAACTTTTCAATGTCGAAAACTTTAGAACAAACCGCATTGAAGAAGACACAAAGTCTAGTCAAAACAACCCGAAGGTCATATTCAGCGATGCCTCGAATAGCTATTGGGAGTAGCTGTTGCATCAAGACATGACAATCATGTGATTTTTGGCCTACTAATTTCAAGTCCTTCATCGATACAAGCCTCTTAAAATTTGAAGAATACCCCGAGGGAACTTTTGTGCCATGTAAACATTCACAAAAACTACGTTTCTCATCCTTAGACAAAGTATGAGAAGCCGGGGGACAATAAGTTCTCGTCCCATACGGCCTTGGATGTAGCTCTTCACGTATTCCCATTGCTTGCAAATCCAATCTTGCCTTCACACCATCCTTGGAACTGCCTTGTATGTTGAGAAGCGTGCCAACAATGCTATCATATACGTTTTTCTCCACATGCATAACATCGATACAGTGTCTCACATCAAGATTGCGCCAATAGGGAAGATCGAAGAATACAGATCTCTTTCCATATATTTGTATCGTTTCTACTCTTGGCTGTCTTGCCGAAGATGACATTAATATTTTTCACCTTCTCATAAACTTGCTCCCCAGTCAATGGCACCGAAGCATCTTCATATTCTTGGCCACCAAAGAAGGCTTTCTTTAATCGACGATATGGGTGGCCCCGTCTAAGAAATCTCCTATGTCCAAGGTAAACCGTCTTTCTTCCATGTTGGAGTTGATGGTAGCATGTGCCTTCTTCACAAACCGGACATGCTTTATGGCCCTTTACACTATACCCTGACAAGTTACCATATGCTGGGAAGTCGTTTATAGTACAGAATATCATGGCTCGCAATTTGAATACCTCCTTCTTGAAAGAGTCAAAAACATCCACTCCTTCTTCCCATAACTCCTTCAAGTCTTCGATCAAGGGCTGAAGGTAAACATTAATGTCATTTACGGGTTGTTTTGGTCCCGAAATCAATATAGACAGCATGATGTACTTTCTCTTCATGCATAACATAGGAGATAAGTTGTAAATAATGAGGAGTACAGGCCATGAACTATGTACGCTGCTAAGGCTTCCATATGGATTCATGCCATCCGTGCTAAGGGCAAGCCTAAGGTTCCTAGGTTCTTCGCCGAAGTTGGGAAATAATTGATCGATTTTCTTCCATTGAGAAGAATCGGCTGGATGACGAAGCTTTCCATCAGAAATCCTCTCATCTGCATGCCACCGCAAATGTTTTGCATCATTTTCATTCGCAAACAACCTCTTGAACCTTGGTATGATTGGAAGATACCACAACACTTTTGCAGGCCCCTTATTTGACTTGTACCTTGGGGTTTCACATATAGGACATTTCTGCTTCTCTTTAAACTCTTTTCTATACAATACGCAGTCATTCGGGCATGCATGGATCTTTTTGTACTCCATCCCCAGTGGACAAAGTATTTTCTTAGCATCATAGTATCGATGCGGCAACACATTATCATCCGGAAGCATGTCCTTAAAAGCCTCAAGCATTTCAGAAAAACTCTTGTCGCTCCATCCATGACGTGCCTTCAAGCTTACCAATTTCAATACAACGTTCAACAATTGGTATTTTTGACACCCTGGGTATAGCGGGGTCTTCGCATCACTGCACATATTACCATATGCATGTGATTGTTGAAAGGCCTCTTCTCCTACATCACGAATAATGTCCTCTATGCGATCGTCCATATCCGTGTCATTATCATCAAAGGCCACTTCCCCATGTTGAGACCCACTTGATATTTTTTCACCATGCCATACCCATACTGTATAGGTCTTACAAAATCCCGGACAGATTAAATGTGTCTGTATAACTTCAAGACTTAGTCGCCTCTCATTCAAACATTTTACACAAGGGCAATAAAACTTCCCACTATCATCATTGGCATTTTGTTTAGCAAATTCAATAAAGTCCCTCACCCCATTATGATATTCAACGCTCGTCCGTAAAGCATTTATCCAACTGTGATCCATAGTAGAATTCCTATGGACGGAAAGATTTAACATACGTATAATAAGGCAAAATAAATGCATAACGAAGAATCACTTTTGGTCATGAATATCACAGTGAAGCCAAACTAAAATACTCCCGAAGCAAAATAAATGCATGACGAGGAAATTTAAATGCTTTGCATGAAGGTCTTGTGGACTCACCTGTAGCATATAAATTCAAATGCCAAATAAGAGTCTTTCTTCTCCCGCTACGAACGTTGATGTTGGAGACAGCAAGAGTACCCTAAAAACATTTGTTGGTCAGTTGGGTAGGTCTCAAGTGCAAATATAATCTTCAGAATAGAATATTTATTAACAACAGAGAAGCACACAAGAGCATTTCATCGATTTCGTTCAACTCAAGAAAAACCCAGAAAAGTAGGCAAACCATGAAGTTATATAACCAAAACACCTCTTACAGCTTGGTCTAAGTTTAGCTAAGGAACAAGGAAGTGATTGTCCAGAGAGCAACGCGAAGCACCGACGGAGCAACACACAACCACTGGAGACAGAACCTCCTCAGTAATCACTTTCAGCGCGACAAGAGAAATTCAGAGAGGGAAATTTAATTTTCCACGCGACAGAGACTTGGTTTTATGGTTGGATTTTTTAAGACCGATTAATTATAAAGCATCCGGTCCTAAATATTTTAGATTAAATTTTTAAGTGTTACTTTTAAGACCGAATTCTTATGCTGTCCGGTTCTATATATTTAAGATCGCAGTTTTATAATACTCCGGTCCTAAGTTAATTTTCCAGAGAAAAGAGAATAGACCTTGGACCTTTGGCGAGCGCAAAAAATTATCAATGCTATTAATTAATGCTACTATTAATTACTTGAAGAAAAAATTAAAAAGAGACAAGGTTATAGTTCTTAATTAATGCTACTATTAATTACATTAACAAAAAATTAAAAAGAGACAAGCTTATGGTTCTTAATTAATGATATTCTTAAATAATGCTATAATTAATTACTTGAACAAAAAATTAAAAAGAGACAAGCTTATGGTTCTTAATTAATGCTATTATTAATTACTTGAATATTGTCGTACACATTGCCCAAAAAAAATATACAGAAAATTATCAAAGCTTGTTATCCTTCAAAGCCCAGGCAATATCGGCTTGAACAGCATTAATCTCTCGCTGGATATCAGCAAGTTCCCGTCTTATTCGTATCAGGTCGTTAGAGGAAAGAGGACGAGGGTCAGCAGTCGGCGCGCTGGGGCCAACTGGTTGGAGAGGTGGAGCAGGAACCTCTTCATGGTCGGAAGGCTGGAGGGGGGGTGCGGCAATGTCTTCATCATCGGAAATAACAATGGGTCCAACGACCCGAGACTCTTCTGTTTCAATCGAACGCACTCTCGATGGAGGAGGCGCACTGTATAACGATCGACGGAAGGCACGAGCATCACGAGTAAGAGCACCCCTACGAGCGGTTATCTTGTATCTAACCATGGTTTGAGCAGTACATTGGTGCAAAGAGGTATGAGGCGTTTATTAATAAAGGCAGAGCTAGAGGTAGTTTGGAGTTACGAGGTAGTGTGAAGTTAATAAGGAGTGTTAAGGACAGAGAGGTAAAGAGCAGAAGAATGGTCTACACTTTACGAGCGAGTTTTATAAATATTATTTAATTTTTAAGATGAATTAATATTAAGACCGACCTTTTATAATTTCTCCGGTCCTAAAAGTATATTATTTATTTTTTTAACTGAATTAATTTTAAAACCGACCTTTTATCACTTCTCCGGTCCTATAAGTATATTATTTATATTTTTAGTCAATTAAATTACTTTTAAGACCGATCTTTTATCAGTTTTCCGGTCCTAAAATTCATTTATTCAAGATTTAAATTTCCTATAACAAGTTCATCGTTTCAAATTCCGATAGCAGAGTCGTATCCTTACACTTTATCAGAGGATCTCTTCTGCTTCCAGATAAACTTCCCAACGTAACTAGGCGTCTCCTCGTATTCTGATGAACTATGCGTCTGCTCATAAAAGGTTCCGACGTTTCACTCCGGATGGGTTCTCTATTTAAAGCCGTTGTTACTTTACTTTCTTCACATTCTTCATCATCACTTCCACAATGGCTGCTCCACCGCCCCAAGGTCCTCCACCACCACCAGATCCTCCTTTTCCTCCTCCCGCTGGGCATAACAATCCTTACCCTCCTCCTCTGCCTCCAAACCCGACCACCAAACAGCTGTTGCGCCACCTCCTGGCCCGCGTCGATCATATAGATCGACAACAGGGCCAGCTTTTTCAGGTCTACCACGCCGTCAACAACAAGATCAATGCGATACTCGACGCCCACGACGTTGAGTACAATCCGTTAGATGACGACGTCACCGACCCCTCCGATGACTCCCTCCCCTCCGACAACGATGGGGAGGAGTAAATATTTTACTTTTTTTTAAAAAAAATCATGTACTCCGTTGCCCCCCATGGGGCAGCATTAAAAAATATATAATAAATTTGTTACTTTTCTATTTCGATCGCTTTTATCCTTCTGATCAGTACATTCTTTCTTTTTCCGACAAGGAGGAAAAAAACAAAACATTGTCCTCGTATGTATGATCAACATTAAAAACTCGCACATTAAAATATCCAACAATATACAGTTAAGACCAGACCAACAAAACAAAAAGAACGTTTACCTTATTCGAATAAAAACAAACAGTGACAATTCTTCTCAAGGTTGGACCATCGTTGTCCTCGGTGTTATCTCGCTTGATTAGAAACAAAGTGTCCTTTTCAATATCTCTCATCTTTTTCCAACAAAAAGAAAAGGGACAAAGAAAAGGGAAACCGATAATCTAAATCTGTAGAGGTAACATTGACTACAATGAGGGACCTAGCTTGATCAGAACGCTAGAACCTCGGTTGCCTTGAACCCTAATTAATTAATTTGTCCGAAAAGCAAATCAACTCTGTTTATAGGAAGACTATTAGGAGCGGACGGAAAAAGGAGATACGGTCCTAAAAGTGTCGAATACTTTTAGGACCGTCATTTTAAAACATACGGTACTAAATGAACGCCAGAACTTTCTAATTAATTTATCCGAAAAGCGAATCAACTCTATATAAAGGAAGACTATTAGGAGCGGACGGAAAAAGGAGATACGGTCCTAAAAGTGTTGAATACTTTTAGGACCGTCATTTTAAAACATATGGTACTAAATAAACGCCAGAACTTTCTAATAAATTTGTCCGAAAAGTGAATCAACTCTATTTAAAGGAAGAATATTAGGAGCGGACGGAAAAGGGAGATATGGTCCTAAAAGTGTCGAATACTTTTAGGACCGTCATTTTAAAACATAAGGTCCTAAATGTCTCACCAATATTTTGTCAATACTTTTAGGACTGGAAGTATAAAACATGCGGTCCTAAAAGTCTCATATTATTTAACCGAAAACTTTTAGGACCGGAAGTTTACCCATACTCGGTCCTAAAGTCGCGAACTCGCTACATCATCCTGAACTTCAAATTTCAAGCGCACTAAATAGCTATATCCACCATCCAATTTCAGATACCCTAAAATGAACATAAGAAAATTGTTCGAAAAATTAAACAAATTTATCTATTGAATTTTACATTGCCTGTGTATTATTTACAAATCGATCGAAAAAATAATCAAATTTTACAGAATATTTACAAATGAATAACATCATTAATTATTGTCCCTGATCACTACTTAAGATCAGGTCATACAGATATTGACAAAACAAGTCGCGTATGTGCTCGAGTTCAGCATCCGAGAAGGGGGCAGGGCATTGAAACATCTGTAACATCAAAGACACAAACTGAATTAATAACATACGCCCATATTTCAGATGTAATTCATTAAGCCAGAAACTAAATTAACTTGCGTGCATAATATATGTAACATCAAATATTTACCTTTGCAAATAATTTAGTTTCTCCTTTAGTGACAATATCATACATGTGTTTCATGATGTATTGGCCACATAGGTTGGACTCATGTGGTTGCCAACGAGTCTAAAAAGGAAAAGAAATATATAAGTAATATATATCTTATGACTAAGTTCACAAGGCAGTTGACAAGTTTATCAATATTATATTGTACCAACCTCTGGTCTGAGCCATTTAAGCTCTTTGGCCTTTGAAGGACACTTTTTGAGTGCATCGATTTGGAAGGTCATCATGGCACTATCATAAAAAATGCATATTTATCAATTCACTGAAAATTCACAGCAGAGATTTCTGACAAGAGAATCAAAATGACATGCTTACGCGTTGATGGTCTGGACCAATGTGTGCACTGGCAGGCTGTGAATGGAGCATAAGAAGATAACTTTAATTTCTTCCATGCACATGATGACCAACTGCCAGTGGCGGGTGAAAATTCACAGCAGTAAAGTATACTCAGTGATATATGTAGGCATGCATGTAGCAGAATTAAGTGACTTGTAGCCAAGATTTGTGATATGTACCTGTGGAAGAATGGCAACAAGTACACCTTTCTTCTCACATTACACAACCTCCTTGATATGTACTCTTGTCTTTGCACCATGGTTGTTTGACTCATATACTGTGGGCACAAGAATCCAAAATCGTCCAACCTGCCCTCATTCTCCAATTCTTGATGCAAGAACCTACAATAATTACATCGATCAGGGAATTAGTATATATATGTATGTGTGTCTAAACGATGCATTTAAATTATATGTACCATAGAAGAACATACTTACTTCATCCAAATTTGAATAATTGCATCAGTAAGCTCCTGTCGAGGAAGCAGCAGGGAGTCAATATCAACAGAGTCAACTTGGACTGGTAGGGGAATTGCGTCACCTACTACTTCATTGACAGACCACGATTTAGTTTTAAAACATCCACTTTTCACCATATCGGTTATTTTTCCGCGGCCAGTCAACTTAGCAGTAGGGGATTGAGCTTGAGGAGAAGGGGATTGAGCCTGAGGAGGAGGGGATGGAACTTGAGGACGAGAGGTTGAAGCTTGGGGAGGAGTACAGACATGTACAAGCTTCACTGGCCAAGAGATGAAGGTTCCCTTGACATCACTCACAATCTTCATCTCATCAGTTGAGAGAGGGAGGGGTGCATCAATGATCACCTTTTCAACTGACACTCTGACTTCATCATCAAACATTTGTTGGTGGTGTACAGTTGATCCCAATAAGTTGTGGACAGTCCCTTTTGCAACCAATAGTAGTCTATCATGATGATCAGGATCATCCACATAAAGGTCACAAGGTTGCTCTGACTGTCCAACAATGCAGCTCCCTCGAGTGCTCTGCTGGGTGAGTATGTGAAGGGAACACTGGTCTCTAGACGAGAGCTCAAAAGCAGCTTTACCTGATTCAGTTCCTCCCTCAACTTGCTCATATCAGATTGATGCCTTGCTTCTTTAGCCGCTGCCTCCTCATTTAATTTGGCCACTGTCTGATCCATCTCCTCCCGGGTAACCACCTCTTTCCTATGGCGTTTGGCGGATGAACCAAAGAATACCTTCAGGCCTACTCGTCCTCCAACCCCCCTTACACGCCCACCGTGGTCCGGTTTTCCGGTGGCAGTCGTGAGAACATCACTCCTACCGGACGACACGAAAGATCCCTCTGCCTCTTTCTTCTTAAGATCTTCTTGTAAGGTACAGATAACGAGAAGCTTAGTAATGAATCATGTTAACTAAAAAATAACAACAATAACAATACTTACAATTTTTTCAGCAGCTACACGAGTTTGTTCACTCGTGTAGGAGCCGTTTGGCTTTTGCCGAATGTGCAACCACAAATCCTCGCGATGTATTGGAGATGGCGGTCCATGCACCGCCTCAGGATTGGATTCTGCTTCATCTTCCAATCTCTTCCGCTTGGCCGCCATCAATTCCTTTTCAGCCCTTTCATATCCGCCGCGAGAAGCCCTATGCGGGCAATCATTCTTTCTCCCTATCTCCTGTGCTTTTGCCCTTCTTTGCTGTGAATCAAAATTGAAAACAGCTACTAATTATGAATTCCAGCCATCTCACTAACAGAAATTAGAGAACTTCTGCTTGATATGAACCTCAAACACTAGTCAAATTCACTTGATCAAGTTTCAACATTTTATTATTTAAGGAAGATGTAGATAGGTTAAGAAACAAAAGAGAATTATGCTTACAAAAGAGCTATGTTTTGTACTGCTAGGTAGATAGAAGAAGAAAAAACAGAGGATTATGCTTACAGAATAATACAAACTTGATCCTTTTTAAGGCATCCAGTGGGATCATCAGTACGTCCACATTAGATAGTAACAATTGGGTATATAAAGTTTCCCCCTTTTAAGACTATTCATTTCCTCCTTTGCAAGGCAAACCATTTCATAATTACCTCCTTAGTATTTTACCTTTTCAGGGTTTATATATCAAACTTGCATAGACAAAGGCAGGAAATGTATACTTCTATTCACACACCAAACAATATAATTTAACTAACAGGATTAGATGAACAAATATAAGCTCATAGGTTACATAAGCAAACAAAACTAAATATAGACTCACCAGAGCTTCAGGAGTGGTCCGCAGCCGAACAAATTGTTGTCAAATTCGTTCATCAATAAATGTGTATTGTTCCCAAGGCTGTTTGGCAGGCGCAACCTCGTAAAAAATATATGTGTTAGCGAGAGAGGTCTTAAACTTCCTCCACCGATCAGCACAATAGGACAATGTCTTGACTTTCAACTCCTCAGAGTTAGGGACAGTGTATGTAAGCCGGATAGTGTCCCAAATAGGTTGCTTTACTTTTTCAAAGTCAGGGTATAGTGTAAAGGGCCATAAAGCATGTCCGGTTTGTGAAGAAGGCACATGCTACCATCAACTCCAACATGGAAGAAAGACGGTTTACCTTGGACATAGGAGATTTCTTAGACGGGGCCACCCGTATCGTCGATTAAAGAAAGCCTTCTTTGGTGGCCAAGAATATGAAGATGCTCCGGTGCCATTGACTGGGGAGCAAGTTTATGAGAAGGTGAAAAATATCAATGTCATCTTCGGCAAGACAGCCAAGAGTAGAAAAGATACAAATATATGGAAAAAGAGATATGTATTCTTCGATCTTCCCTATTGGCGTAATCTTGATGTGAGACACTGTATCGATGTCATGCATGTGGAGAAAAACGTATGTGATAGCATTGTTGGCACGCTTCTCAACATACAAGGCAGTTCCAAGGATGGTGTGAAGGCAAGATTGGATTTGCAAGCAATGGGAATACGTGAAGAGCTACATCCAAGGCCGTATGGGACGAGAACTTATTGTCCCCCGGCTTCTCATACTTTGTCTAAGGATGAGAAACGTAGTTTTTGTGAGTGTTTACATGGCACAAAAGTTCCCTCGGGGTATTCTTCAAATTTTAAGAGGCTTGTATCGATGAAGGACTTGAAATTAGTAGGCCAAAAATCGCATGATTGTCATGTCTTGATGCAACAGCTACTCCCAATAGCTATTTGAGGCATCGCTGAATATGACCTTCGGGTTGTTTTGACTAGACTTTGTGTCTTCTTCAATGTGGTTTGTTCTAAAGTTTTCGACATTGAAAAGTTGGATGAATTGGAGAATGAAGGACATCTTATCTTGTGCCACCTTGAGAAGCTTTTTGTTCCTACATTTTTTGACATCATGGTTCATCTAATTGTTCATCTAGTGAGGGAGATAAAGTTGTGCGGCCCTATCCATTTACAGTGGATGTACCCAATTGAAAGATCTATGAAATTCCTTAAAGGGTACGTGAAGAATGCATACCGTCCAGAAGCATCGATTGTTCAGAAATATGTTTCTGAAGAAGTCATGGAATTTTATCAAAATTATTTGGCCAAAATAAGACATATTGGGCTTCCAAAACGTCATCATGCTGGAGGGGGTAGGCGAGGGGCTTCAGTAAAGACTGTGGATCCTGATGAATTGTCACAAGTCCACTTATACATCTTGAATAATGTTGATGAAGTTCAAGCCAGCATAGCTGCACATAAAGAAGCTGTGAGGAAAGAAAATCCTTGAATGACTGAACAAAGGTTGACTAGGGAGCATAACAGAACTTTTGCACACTGGTTCAAACGAAAGGTCGACGGGGAGGAATGTGTTTCTGATATCCTCAAATGGTTAGCACGTGGTCCTGAGGTTGATGTCATAAGTTGGAATTCGTATGTGATCAATGGTTATACATTTTACACGAAGTCCCTAGATGATAGGAGCACAGTCCAGAACAGTGGTGTTATGTTAGAGGCTGAATCTATGCACTTCTCCAGTTCGAAAGACAAAAGCCCTTTATTGGCAGTCATGTCATATTATGGGGTTATTGAAGAGATATGGGAGGTGGACTATGTGAAAATTAGATTTCCCATTTTCAAATGCAAGTGGGTTGATGTCAATAATGGTGTTCGGATCGATCGACTAGGATTTACATTAGTCGATGTCAATGGTAGAAGTTTTGGAGATGAACCTTTTATTATGGCAAACCAGGCGCAACAAGTGTTCTATATCACCGATCAAGAAAATAAAATGTGGTCTGTAGCTCTCCAAGGAAAGAGGGTCATTGATATTGATGAGGAAAATTCAAATTATGGTATTCTTGAGAGTACACCTTTTTCAAGGGGTCTACCGGACCTGAACGAAGAAGATGAAGCGGACAATGAACCGGGCATAAGAAGTGATTATCAAGAAGGGATATGGGAAGATATCACTTTATAAAAGAGACAATTCATAAGGTGATATTCATATATATGCAGATTTATTTGACTACTTTAAGGCTTTAACTATATATATTATTCCTTCTATGTTCATAAAATGTCTTTGACTATGAAGTTTGTTCCTTGTTTTATTTTTGTGGCAGGATCCAATCATGTTATAAAAGAGGATGTTACGTTGTTGGGTGGCATGAGAATCAGATAATGAAGGCATGGTAAATATTATTTTGGGCGCATCTATATTGTATTTGTAACTTATTGTATTTGTAAGTAAGTTATCTTATTGGATGTATGGATTAACTTTGGTGTTGTAGATTAATTAAGAGGCCAAATAACTCATGGTGAATAATATTTGTATCATTTTTCCAATTCAATTTATTCAAATAATTGTTCATAGCTTATAGCTTAAAGTATCGACTTTTATGTGCTGGACTGGGTAGTGGATCTGTGTATATATATAGTAGCTGTAACATCCCAATTTTCTAAAGTGTTTTCGAAATAGTTCGATCAGAATTTGAAAAGATTTAATCAGAGTAGAGCATCGGAATAGTCGTGAAACGAGTAACTGATAAAACATTCATTTAAGGTGTATCAGTCTTCTGTTACAGTCATCCAAGAGTCGAATATTCAGAAAAACAGAAATAAAGATTTTAAAAGAAAACTCCTTTTCTGCCTCTTCACGCCATCTGCTTACCCTTCTCCTTGGATTGTCCTCCTGAGGATCCTGGGGCTAAAGCAAGATCTGAGGTTCAATTACCATTGAACCTCAGGTAACGGTTAACCTCATGCTTATGTATCAAATATGAATGACAGATATCCATGGCAAAACAGTAATAATCACATACAATACATTCATAATCAAATAATAACATAACACAGCCTCTGCAATATGCATGTTATTATAGTCTGCACTATTCACCAGTGCCACGGTGTACATCCGTGTCCTCAGCGCTAGGAAAACATAACGGCATTATCAAGACTATAACCCGTATTAAATTGTATGTGTATGATCAATTTTTAAAAACAGAGTTTCAGACTATCTATCACATATAAGCATACAATAAGCATTAGAGTTAGTGTTACAGTACGCGTCCGTACCTTCGTTGATGATGCTTTGGTACGTTTGACGAATACGGTACTTCTAACGGAAAACAGCGGTATAACAGCAGCAGCGGTAAAAGTTCACAGATATCCTATAATATCATTTTTATCAGTGACCATCAACTTTGCAATACTTGTGGAATCCTATGCTGAAGATTTACTATTCATGTGAATAGTACCAGTAAAATATTTTTACCGTGACGGTAAATAATTTTTACTGTTCGATAAATAGTATTTACTGTACTAGTAAATAATATTACTGCCCAAGAATAATTCTTTTCTGATGTGACAGATCAGGCTAAGCTGCAGCCACAGAGCATACTCAGAAAAACTCTATCAGGCTTTTCTACTATAATTACCGAAAGAAACTACCAAATCTTAAGACTAGGGACCAAAGAACTTACCCTTGAAGTTCTTACTCCTTCTCTCCAGCTCCGAGAACTTTACTCTAAATTCTCACTCTAAACTCTAAGAATTCTCTCTTCTATTAAACTCGACCGTTGTGATCTGAGTTTGGTGTGAAGAAAATGAAGAAGTGAGGCCTCTATTTATAGTGTTGGAAAATGGGTCCTTAAGTGTAATTTCTTGTTTTTGGGTCATTTTTCGTAATTTCTAAAAAGAACTAAAAACAAAGTCCGTGACTCTCCTCTGGCTCCTTTTGAAAAAGTTTTATAATATTTTAATAAAATACTGATAAAACTCCCTGTTCGGTGTTCTGATCGCGTGATCTTTTGCAAATTCTCAAAATCCAGAAGCACAGCCTTGAAGCTCTATTCTTCCTCTTTAGAAATATCTGGGTCAACTGAATTTTTGACCTCATTCAGGATATTTCGTAATCTGTCAAAGATTTTAAGTCGGACACTGCCGGAAACAGAAATTACTTCGGGTGACACCATCTTCGAGACAAAAATTCACTGATTCATAATATGCCCTTACCCAAGAAACCTAGTTCACGGTTTACAAGATATAATTTTATTTCTATTATTTCCCAAAATATAAGATATTACATTTCTCCCCCCGTTAAATAAAATTTCGCCCTCGAAATTTACTCCATACTAACTAAACATTGAGCCATGAACTCCGGATATCTTTCCCTCATATCTTCCTCTGTTTCCCAAGTTGCTTCATTAGGCGATAAACCCTTCCAGACCACCTTCACAAAAGGAATATTCCTGTGTCGAAGCTGCTTCTGTTGGTAGTCGAGAATTCGCTCCGGTTCGACCTCAAAAGTGTTATCATGTCGCACCTCAACATCCTCATACTGAATAACATGGTCATGGTCAGGTTGGTATTTCTTCAACTGGGAAACATGGAAAACATCATGGAGTTTACTCAAGTTCGGGGGTAAGGCTAACTGGTATGCGACCGGTCCACGTTTTGCCAAGATTTCGAATGGCCCAATGTAACGAGGACTTAGCTTTCGTCTTTTAAGCGTTCTTCCAACACCAGTTACCGGGGATACCTTGAGAAACACATGGTCTCCAACCTCGAATTCTAGTGGTCTTCTCCTCTTATCAGCGTAACTCTTCTGTCTGCTTTGTGCTGTTAGGAGTCTCTGTTTGATCAATGCAATTTGCTTGGAGGTCTTATCAACTAAATCTGTCCCGATGAATTCTCGCTCCGACAATTCTGTCCAGCATATAGGTGATCGACACTTCCGCCCGTACAATGCCTCAAACGGAGCCATCTGTATGCTCGAATGGTAACTATTGTTGTAAGCGAATTCGGCCAGCGGTAAGTGTTTATCCCAATGACCTTTGAAATCCAATACACACGCTCTAAGCATATCTTCTAGCGTCTGTATTGTCCTTTCAGATTGACCATCGGTCTGTGGGTGATAAGCCGTACTAGGTCTTAGCTTAGTTCCCATCTCTGCATGCAAAGCCTCCCAGAATCGGGACGTAAATCGCGGGTCCCGATCAGAGACAATACTCTTAGGTACACCATGAAGTCTTACGATCTCTTTGATATAAATCTCCGCCAAACGTTCTGGTGAGTAATTAATACTAATGGGGAGAAAGTGTGCTGACTTAGTCAATCGGTCAACAATTACCCAAATCGCGTCGTGTTGTCTGATCTTAGGTAACCCTACCACTAGATCCATGGTAATGTTCTCCCATTTCCATTCCGGAATTTCCAGACCTTGAAGAAGACCAGGGGGTCGTTGGTGTTCAGTTTTAACTCTTTGACAGGTCAAACATTTTCCTACGTATTCAGTTACATCTTTCTTCAATCTGGGCCACCAAAACTCGGATTTCAAGTTCTGGTACATTTTGACCATTCCCGGATGTAGAGTATATCTGCTCTTATGAGCCTCGTCTAGTATCTTCTGTCGTAATTCACCATCCTTCGGAATGTAGATCCGCTTCTTGTATCTGACCAAGCCACTTGGCGATAGGTCACGGTCTTGGGTCTCTCCTCGTGAGATCATCTCCCGTGCTGCTATAGCCCATTCATCGTGCTTTTGAGCTTCCTCAACCGCATCTCTCAGATCATATTCCCCTTGACTAACAAGGAGACTTTCAAGATAGATGTCATCGGATGTGCAATGGTTCATGCAAACCTGATTGGTCAGGTTTAGGTCTCTGAACTCCTCAAGTAGTTTCCGCTCTTGTATCATCATGTACGCAGTGAGTACCGTTTTTCTACTGAGTGCATCAGCTACAACGTTTGCTTTACCCGGATGATACTTGATCTCCAAGTCGTAATCTTTTAGCAAATCCATCCAGCGACGTTGTCTCATGTTGAGTTCCTTTTGATCAAAAAGGTATTTCAGACTCTTGTGGTCGCAGTATAACTCTACGGTTGCACCATAGAGATAATGCCTCCATATTTTTAAAGCAAACACGATAGCTGCAAGTTCTAAATCATGCGTAGGATAGTTCAACTCGTGAGGCTTTAACAGACGAGAGGCATAAGCTACTACCCTGCCCTGTTGCATCAGGACGCATCCCAATCCTTGTCCACTGGCATCACTATATACTGTATAAGTCTCATCTGGATCTGGGATGATCAATACTGGTGCTGTAGTCAATCTTTCCCTCAGTATTTGAAAACTCGACTCACAGTCCTCGTCCCACACAAAAGGTTGGTTTTTCCTTGTGAGCTTTGTCAATGGTAAGGCAAGACGCGAGAAATTCTGTATGAATCTGCGGTAGTATCCCGCTAGACCCAGGAAGCTACGTATCTCTGTCACTGTTTCTGGCCTCTTCCAGTCCAGAACTGCTTCTACCTTGCTAGGATCAACGGCAACTCCGTCGCGAGTTATGACATGGCCCAGAAATCTCACTTCTGGCAGCCAAAATTCACATTTGCTAAACTTAGCAAAAAGTCGCTTGTCACGTAGTATACCTAATACGATTCGCAGATGTTCCTCGTGCTCCTCTCTGCTTTTTGAATAGATCAGTATATCATCGATGAATACTACTACAAACTTGTCTAGGTGCTGGCGAAAAATCCGATTCATGTAATCCATGAATACGGCAGGTGCATTAGTCAATCCGAAAGGCATCACAAGAAATTCGTAATGCCCATATCTGGTTCTAAAAGCTGTTTTTGGAATATCACTGGCTTTTACTCGAAGCTGGTGGTATCCTGAGCGCAAATCGATCTTTGAAAATACACAGGAACCAGATAGTTGGTCGAGTAGATCATCGATTCGGGGAAGTGGGTATTTATTCTTGATAGTTACTTTGTTCAACTCACGGTAGTCGATACAAAGTCGTAGGCTTCCGTCTTTCTTTTTAACAAACAATACGGGGGCTCCCCAAGGTGACACGCTGGGTCGAATAAACCCTTTCTCCAGCAGTTCTTCAAGTTGCTTCTTCAACTCCTGCATCTCGTTCGGCGCCATTCGGTATGGTGCTTTTGATATTGATCCCGTTCCAGGCATCAATTCAATAGCGAACTCAACTTCTCTTTCAGGAGGTAACTCAGTGAGATCCTCTGGAAACACATCAGGGAACTCGTTGACAACCGGAATGTCTTTGAGTGAGAGTTCAGCTTCCGCCTTTACAGAGAAAAATACCATGTATGCTTGGCAACCATGCATTATGCATTTTTCTGCTTCCGAAACAGAGATATAACTCAGACTCCCATCAACCTTGCTTCGGTTGTGCGGGGGTGCAAAGGATATCTGTTTACTTCCGCAATCAATTATCGCATTGTTAGCCGTCAGCCAATCAAGACCGAGAATAACATCGATGCCACTAAGCGGTAGTCGGATAAGATCTATGTTTGAATCTCGTCCATTTACGCTCGCAATACAATTAAGGCATGCATCAGAAGCTAAGGATTTCGCACCAAGTGGTGTGGCTACTAGTAGATCATATGGTAGTCTATAAGCATGCATTCCTAGCCGCTTTGCACAATCATATGAAATAAACGAGTGGCTAGCACCAGAATCATACAATGCTTGGAGTAAATTCCCATTAAGAGAAATAGTACCTTTGATCATTTCCGGAGATTTTCTGGCTTCTTCATTCGTTAAAGCAAAAACTCGACCTGGGTTTTGCGGCCTCGCCTCCAGTGCTTTTTGTGGACAGTTTGTGCTAAGGTGCCCCGGCTGCTGGCACTTGTAGCACACAATCTTTCCTTCGCAGTTAGTTCCTTGATGATACCTTCCGCATTTTGGACATGCTCTGGATGTCTGTATCCTTGGGAAGTTCTGCTGTCCAGGTTGGAATGGCCTCTTGTTTCCTTCACGGAAATTACTCCAATTGGTCTTCCGTTTTTGCGATGAGTTTCCACGGGTAAAACCGCCACGACTGGGGCCGCTACTATGAAAGACTCTAGTCTTCCTGAGCTCCTTCAAATTTCTTTCGATCAATCGACAAGCTTCCACCGCTTGAATCAATTGTGAGAATTGCTGCGACACAAGCTTCTCCCTTATTTCATACTTCAAGCCATAAATCAGTATGTTTGCCATACTGCCTTCATCTTCACATTGCCTAAAGAGGGTTGAATATCGAGACAAATTGGTGAAACGTGCATAGTAGTCATCAAAAGATTCATCTTGCCCTTGTCGAATGTGCAGAAATTCAGATTCCTTAATCATCTGAACAGAGGGTGGAAAATATTGCTCGTTGAATTTTTCTAGGAATTTCTCCCACGTAATGGGACAGTGACGTGCTCGCAGTGTTGCCGCAATGCTCTTCCACCAACGATCTGCATCTCCTTGCAGCTTATAGATTGCCAGTTGAGCTTTTCTATCTTCCGGACATTCCATGACTTCGAATATCTTGTCCAGCTGCATCAACCAGTCTTCTGCTGAATCAAGCTTGCCTCGGAAAGTTGGGGGTTTCATTTTACAGAATTGTGTCACCCAATATTGGGTATTCTCAACCACTCTATTCGGTTGCTGTAGCTCAGCCATCGCTCTCTCCTGTTGGGGAGGTATTTGGAATCGATTGGTTCCCTCAACTTCATTGTCACGTTCTTCGTCGTGTTCATTGTTGTTTTCATTCTCCTCATTAATTTGTTCTTCCTCTACTTGTCCCCCTTCGGCTTGTCTCTCAAGCCGTTCTGCAAGAAGCGAATCAATGAGTGCCCTTTGCTCTTGTAACATTCTCCTCATCTCCTGCATCTCATCCCGCTCTGGTTGCTGTGGTTGTTCCGGACCTGGCAGGGGTATTACTTGAGTTTGTCTACCTCTGCCTCGGCCTCTGCCTCGGCCTCTGCCTCGTCCTCTAGGGACTCCGGATCCTCTCGAGTTTGCCATACTTAAATCTTTTATTTATGAAACCATATGAACGTTAGAGAAATAATAATAATTAGCATACAAATAGGCTTAGCACATATTCAAACATATTTATATATTTTTATAATCAATCATCATTCACAGTAATTGCTTTATTTTACAATTTATCTCCTTAGGGTCTTTTAAAGGTGCACTACAACAGCGTCTATTTCTACTACTACTATTACTATGCGTCACTAGTACTTCCATTGCTTCCTTGGACTGATTCTGGTTTTTGTCTCCCTCCTGGTTCACATGCTACGATGTACCCAGCTTTGGATCAGCAGTAGGTGGATGTAGACCTTCTCAATAGGTCCTGCATCGAGAAGTTCATTCGTTTTGTGAATCCAGAAATTGGTTCGAGGAAAATGATGAAGAGTGGATCGGATCCAGTCTTCGGGAGGATAGGGGCTGTTGAAGGGCATGAACATATCGTAAAGCTCCCTAACACGGGTCAAGAAGCGTAAGTACTGCTCTTGAGCGGTTGCCACATTCCAGCCTGCTCGAACAAAGTCATCATACAAAATCTCCGTCAAGTCGCGGTTGCCATTCAGCACATACCGTAGGTTTTCATCGTCAGCGTTTTCTAAAATAGCTACATTATCTGCGTGCTCTTCTTCTAAGTCAGCTACATTAATGTAGTCAAAATTGTCCCCAACAGAGGAATGATGTGAATCTGCTGGGGAACCTGGTGTAAGTATGGCTGGAACAGAATTAGAACCATCAGAGTTTTCTGGGCTTGGATGGTATTCGGGCTCTGGGTCATGTAAGTGTTCAACAGGGTAATGTGGATTGTATGGCAACCCCAAATCATTAGCAGGAACAGAACGTATTGGCAAAATTTGAGGTGCAGATGCGGGCGGGGAATAAACCGGGTCAGGGTTCAATCTTCGGGCCACCATCTGAGGGTTTACAGTTTTTCGAGCAACACGTCTCACACGTCCGTAACGGTAAACAAAAGGGGCTCTTTGATAACTAAGTGGGGATCTAGCCATTTCCTGAAACACGTACACCAAAGTTATATCAGTACTCTTTTCGAAATATGTTCCAAAACTACGGCTTAGAGCCTAACTCAATTAATCAACCGATTGGCCAGGTAAGTGTCTATCATGGGGGTCTCACCAACTCTATGGTGACTGCTTGACCGAACCATATAGACTAGCCTTGCCTTCGGCACCAATGGTTTCTTATAACTGAGCCAGGTTCTAGCCGGAAAATATTTTTTTTTAAAAAAACTCCGAACCTAACTCCGTTACTCAAATACACCGGCCTAGCCAGACTTTTTGGAGTAACTTAGTTAACTTCAGAACCGTCTGCTCTGATACCAAAAATGTAACATCCCAATTTTCTAAAGTGTTTTCGAAATAGTTCGATCAGAATTTGAAAAGATTTAATCAGAGTAGAGCATCGGAATAGTCGTGAAACGAGTAACTGATAAAACATTCATTTAAGGTGTATCAGTCTTCTGTTACAGTCATCCAAGAGTCGAATATTCAGAAAAACAGAAATAAAGATTTTAAAAGAAAACTCCTTTTCTGCCTCTTCACGCCATCTGCTTACCCTTCTCCTTGGATTGTCCTCCTGAGGATCCTGGGGCTAAAGCAAGATCTGAGGTTCAATTACCATTGAACCTCAGGTAACGGTTAACCTCATGCTTATGTATCAAATATGAATGACAGATATCCATGGCAAAACAGTAATAATCACATACAATACATTCATAATCAAATAATAACATAACACAGCCTCTGCAATATGCATGTTATTATAGTCTGCACTATTCACCAGTGCCACGGTGTACATCCGTGTCCTCAGCGCTAGGAAAACATAACGGCATTATCAAGACTATAACCCGTATTAAATTGTATGTGTATGATCAATTTTTAAAAACAGAGTTTCAGACTATCTATCACATATAAGCATACAATAAGCATTAGAGTTAGTGTTACAGTACGCGTCCGTACCTTCGTTGATGATGCTTTGGTACGTTTGACGAATACGGTACTTCTAACGGAAAACAGCGGTATAACAGCAGCAGCGGTAAAAGTTCACAGATATCCTATAATATCATTTTTATCAGTGACCATCAACTTTGCAATACTTGTGGAATCCTATGCTGAAGATTTACTATTCATGTGAATAGTACCAGTAAAATATTTTTACCGTGACGGTAAATAATTTTTACTGTTCGATAAATAGTATTTACTGTACTAGTAAATAATATTACTGCCCAAGAATAATTCTTTTCTGATGTGACAGATCAGGCTAAGCTGCAGCCACAGAGCATACTCAGAAAAACTCTATCAGGCTTTTCTACTATAATTACCGAAAGAAACTACCAAATCTTAAGACTAGGGACCAAAGAACTTACCCTTGAAGTTCTTACTCCTTCTCTCCAGCTCCGAGAACTTTACTCTAAATTCTCACTCTAAACTCTAAGAATTCTCTCTTCTATTAAACTCGACCGTTGTGATCTGAGTTTGGTGTGAAGAAAATGAAGAAGTGAGGCCTCTATTTATAGTGTTGGAAAATGGGTCCTTAAGTGTAATTTCTTGTTTTTGGGTCATTTTTCGTAATTTCTAAAAAGAACTAAAAACAAAGTCCGTGACTCTCCTCTGGCTCCTTTTGAAAAAGTTTTATAATATTTTAATAAAATACTGATAAAACTCCCTGTTCGGTGTTCTGATCGCGTGATCTTTTGCAAATTCTCAAAATCCAGAAGCACAGCCTTGAAGCTCTATTCTTCCTCTTTAGAAATATCTGGGTCAACTGAATTTTTGACCTCATTCAGGATATTTCGTAATCTGTCAAAGATTTTAAGTCGGACACTGCCGGAAACAGAAATTACTTCGGGTGACACCATCTTCGAGACAAAAATTCACTGATTCATAATATGCCCTTACCCAAGAAACCTAGTTCACGGTTTACAAGATATAATTTTATTTCTATTATTTCCCAAAATATAAGATATTACAGTAGCAGGAACAACAGCAGGGAAAAATTCGGGAAAATTTAGATTGGAAATAAATAAGCCAGTCTTATGCGTTTGACTTTTAAGACCGGATGTAATTATATGACAGGTCTTAAAGGTCATATTAAGCCGATCTTAAAAGTTGGTCTTTTTAAGACCGTTATGTTATATTTAGAAGTCCGGTCTTAAAGGAAAATTTTTAAGATCGGACGTAATTATCATCTGGTCTTAAAAGTCAGTCTTTTAAGACCGCGTATGATTAGTCGGTCTTAGAAGTCGCTAACTTTAAGACCGTATTTATTTTTGTCTGGTCTTAAAAGTCCGATATTTTTAAGAGCGGACTAATTTTAGGCCGGTCTTAAAAGTTGAGTTTTTGGACCGACCAAATCAAACTATTTCATGTTCATTTAGTACAAATTTTAAGACCGAATGTTTTAAATGTCTGATCTAAAATATGTAGACTTTTAAGACCGGATCATTGTCCGGTCTTATATGTAGACTTTTAATACCGGCTGGAACAAGACCGGCCATCCGTCCGCTCTTACGAGGCTGTTTTGTCCGATCTTAAAAACCTTTTTTGCACTAGTGTGGTATAGTTTTTTGTTTGAAATTATTATGAATATATTACTATGTTTATTATTCAGTGATTCTTAGTTACTTGTGTCTTGCATGTTGTTAATTCCATTGGCTGGAGTTTTGAATTGGGGTTGGTTAGAGAAATTAAGTCTTGCTTAGTGTAGGAGATTTAATTTACCTAACTGATCGAAGCTAGCACAAATGTTCTTTTGGGCAAATTTGTCAAACGACGAGCTCTTAAAAATATTTTGCAGCAAAAGATAGATGAAATACATTGATCTAGGAGGCTTTCATTATAATTTTCTAAACAAATTTCCATCTCATACATTTTTATCCCCAAAATCAAAAAATATTTGTTTTAGGCATTTTAGTTTAATTACAACCTAGTTGATAGATAAAAAGCTCAAACCTTTTTTAGTGTTTCATACCAATCATTGCACTTAGTTCCTAGATAATTAATAAAAGATTTCTCAAGAGACAATTTAGAATTACACACTTTATTGCAATTCTTGTTTTAATTTTGAAGAGGTTTCTAAGGCACATAAGCACATGCTTCTTCAATAATTTCCTATATATTAATGGGATCTGAACTCACTACTTTTTTTTGATATAAAAAACTCACTACTTTATAGTTACGGAGTAGTCATTTTATCAACTGGACTAACATAGTTGGAGATAAGATGAGGAAGCACAGCTTTAGAATTGGGCTTGACTCCATGAAAAGTTCCGTCATGGACTAAGCACCCATTGTTACGGGCTTGACAGGAAATTCCAGAAAAACGTTGGGCCAACAAATGCCAACAAATTTGGACCACATCCTGACGTACATGTGAAACTTGTAAAAAGAGTTGTAATCGTGGGTACTCTATATAGGTTGATCATATTTTTATTTTGGAGCTGGATTCTTTTAAAAGGTCTAGGGTTCGAGCTTAGAAGTTTAATCATATTTGTATATAATGAAATAAACAATAATTAAATAAAGGGTTAAGGTGTAAATGTAGCTTAGAAGTTTTCACTCAAAAACAATATTGTTTGAGAAGGTTTTTTTTTGAGTTCAAAGCTATCCCAAAAGTATAAAATAAAGTAATATTGACCATTCCTTTTAAAAATATTATGATTAGTAACGTCAATTTCTTATCCGTAAATGTTAGGATTTTAAGGTGTTTGAATAACATTGTTAATTGAACCAAAAAAAATAATAATATTGTTATGTTTTAAAATTTTTAGAACGACATTAAACTCAAGAAAACTTCTGGGGCAATATTATACCTTAATTCTTGAATAAATTCAAAATATTTAGATACCAAAATGTTTCTCCCTCCGGTGTTTTTTAAAAGAGCTCAAAATTTGAATTGTATTGGTCCTTTAACATGACAAGAATTGTCTGAGGGATTTTTCATTTTGTCCTTTCTCAATCTATAGTTATAAGCAAGTGGGGCTTCAGAGCCCATTTGAGAATGCGAAATTCTACCTTGAGCCTTAGGCCTTTTAGGATGTCATTTAAGTCCAGGCTGTATTTTTCGTTGAGCTTATTTGGTTAGCGATGACTTCACAACTATCTGATTTTTGTAAAAACCCAATAAAAAAAAAGTTAGATTGAAAATGAGACTTATGTTTGGATTGTTTGTTTTGCGTTTGTAAAAATGCCTTTTTTTTAAAATGATAAGTGTTTGGGTTATTATTTTAAAAATCAGTTGAGATGAAAAATAACTGAAAAATGTGTGAATTTAATTAAATAATATATGTGTGTGCACACACGCATTATGATAAAAAAATTATTAAAAAATAAAAAGCTAAATTTTATTTTTTGGTAAAGAAAAGCTGGAAGTCGATTGGAAGCTCCATCAAAAAAAAAAAAAAAAGAGCTCCACATTCAGAATTCTCCATAATCACTCAATGGGTTTAGAATATTTTTTTTCCCTTTTCGTGAACCCCAAAGTTCTGCTCCACACTGGGCCCCACATTCAGAATTCTCCCAAAAAAATAGTAGGCCCCATCGTTATGCTCCATAGTCACACAACAGCCAACTCTAACGCAAAAGCTCCACGATGGAGCTTTTGGATTAATAAGTTTTAAGTGTAAAAGTCCAGTAAAAATAAAGCCGATCCAAACACTGTTATTAGGCTTTCTTCTTACTGAAAATGGTTTCCAACGCCACGTTTAATTTTTTGCCTGCAACGCTGAGTATATCGTCAGCCTAAACAGAGCTATTAAAGGTATAAATAACCGTGTGTTTAATTAAATTGAAAAAATTGCACAAAAAATTTATCTTGTCACCGAAAAGAGCATCGAGAGGCCGACAAAAGAGGAGCCCGAGACCGAGTTAAGCACCCAGAGGCCGACAGAGCCCACCGAGCTCCCCGTCGGAAATCACCTCGCCACGGGTCTCCCCGTCATGACTCCCCTCGCCATGGATCACCCCAAGAGTACAGAAGAAAGTTCCTAACGGGATCCGGCAGATCCCCATTCACAAGGGCGGCGGCGTCGGCTCCCTATCCGAAGGACTTCGACTTGGCCGACCTTCCGAAATACGACGGAACCCAAGATCCACACAACCATCTTGACGTTTTTGACAAGTTAATGTGGGTCCGGTCTATTGATGGCCCAGTCATCAAATGCCTCTTTGCGGCCACGCTGATCGGAATGGCGAACAAGTGGCAAAGTTCTCTCCCGGACAACTCGATCCGAAGTTTCGAAGACCTCGGGCGTAAGTTCGAGTTGCACTTTACCACGAGTAAAAAGCATATGAAATCCCAGTTCACGCTTAGCAAGGTGAAGCAAAAGAAGGGCGAGCCGCTACAGAAGTACCTCGACCGTTTACGAGATGTGGCATTGTAGGTACGATCGCTGTCAGAAGAAGTCCATGTGCACTGCTTGATTAATGGCCTTGACCTATCATCACGCCTAGCCAGAAACCTATGCAAGAACCGGGTCTGCACCCTAACCGAGTTTTACACCCAGGCGAAGAAATACTTGGATGTGGAGCAGATGGAAGCAGCAAACGCAGACGAGCCCGACAAGGTAAGAAACAGCTCTCCCGACTGTCGAGAATGGTCAAGCAAGCAGAAGGCCGAGTCCCGCGGCCGGAACAGGGATAGCCGGATCAAGCCCGACCGAGCCGACCACAAGGCAAAATACGACAGCTACACCCCCTTGAACGCCCCTCAGTCGCAGGTATGGAAAGAGGTAGCCCAAGCCGAGATGAGGCAGGTCGACAAGTCGAGGCCGATTAGAGGCCACTCCAACACGGACCGCACCAAGTTTTGAACGTTCCACGATTGCCCTGGACATACCACCGACGAATGCTATGACCTCTGTGACGCCATTGAAAAGTTTGTAAGAGAAGGGAAGCTACGTCAGTATGTCATCAAGACCCAGGGAAGGACGAGCGGCAAACGCAACTACCGCGACCACACTAGAAGTCCGCCCAGGGAGACCCGAAAGCCGGAGAAGAAGCAGAAGACCGCTTCTGACGACGAGTTTCCCGACGTAGATTTCCAGTGCAACGTCGTCAGCGGGGGCTTTGGGGGGGAGGCGATACAGTAAGTCATCGGAAAAAAAACCTCCGCGAGGTCCTAAGCGTCCGAGATCTACCGAAGTTTAAGGATGATCCCACCAAGCCGAAGCCGCCCCCCTTGACCTTCACCAACGAAGAACTCAAGGACGTCATCCCCGGCCACCTGGACGGACTGGTGATCACCGGAACCTTGGTGAATTGCCGTGTCAAGAGGATTTTCGTGGACGCAGGAAGTTCGGCCGACATCATAAGCTGGGACGCCTATAAAAGGATGCACCTCGACAAAGAGGACCTCAAGCCGTGCAAGACCACCCTAATCGGTTTCAACGGCGAACAATCCTTCCCAAAGGGTTATATTGACCTCCGGTTGACCCTCGAAACAAAAGAAGCATTCAAGTCAGAGCGCGTTAGGTTCATCGTGGCCGACTTCCACTCCCCATACAACATTATCCTCGGCCGACCCACAATTCTCAACTGGGACATACTAGTGTCCACCAAGCACAAGAAATTGAAGATGGTCAACGAGAAGAATCAGCTGGTAGTAGTATCCGGAGACCAAAAGGAATCACGGCAGTGCTACTTCGAAGCCCTCCGAGTCGAGGAAGGGGGACCCTCATCTCCACCTCGGCTCGGACAGAAGGAGACGACGACCGAGCAAGACGACGACAGGCACCCCCGACAGCTGATTAACATGGTAGAACTCGACCTCCGAGAGCCAGAGGATCCAAGACCCGAGTCGGAAGGAGAACTAGAGGAGGTGGCGCTAGGGACGGAACCATCCAAGACCACCAGGATCGGCAGAGATATGAGGGACGACCTGAAAACACAGATGATCCACTTCCTTAAACAGAACCAAGACGTCTTCGCCTGGACCTCGGCTGAGATTCCCGGCATCGATCCCCACTTCTACTGCCACAGGCTCGACATATGGCCGGGATCGAGACCAGTAGCTCAGAAGAAGAGGAATATCGCCAACAACAGATAGAAGGCCCTCGAGGACCACGTTGAAGAGCTCCTAGCGGCAGGTTTCATTCAAGAGGTACAATACACTACTTGGCTCTCAAACGTAGTAATGGCGCTCAAACCCAGCGGCAAATAGCGAGTCTGCGTTGACTACACAAGCCTGAACAAGGCGTGCCCAAAGGACTCCTATCCAATGCCCAACATTGATCAGCTTGTGGACAACTCGGCTGGGTACTAGCTCCTCTCTTTCATGGACGCCTACTCCGGGTACAATCAAATCGCCATGCATCTGGACGACCAGGAAAAAACCGCCTTCATGACAGACAAGGCAAACTACTGCTATAACGTCATGCCTTTCGGGTTGAAAAATGCTGGGGCCACCTATCAAAGGATGATGAACCGGGTATTCGAAGACCAGATTGGGCGCAACATAGAAGTCTATATACGCGACATGATCGTCAAGTCAAGGCTACCAGAAGACCACATCCGGGACCTAGAACAGACGTTTGAGAAGCTGAGAAGACATCGAATTAGGTTGAACCCGGCTAAATGTGCTTTTGGAGTTCCGGCTGGAAAGTTCTTAGGCTTCATGTTGACCAACCGAGGAATTGAGGCCAACCTGGACAAGTGTAAAGCTGTCTTAGCAATGCAACCCCCGAGGACCAAGAAGGAGGTACAACAATTGACCGGCCGTCTGGCCGACCTGACAAGGTTCTTACCAAAGTCGGCCGAAAAAGCACTGCCTTTCTTTAAGTTACTAAAGAAGGAAACCCGAGGCGGCTAGAACCCGGACTGCGATACGGCTTTCGAGGAAATCAAGCGGTGTTTGGCAAGAGAATCCGACACCGGGCAGATGCCGATATACTTCATAAGCAAAGCCCTACAGAACTCCGAACTCTGATACCAGAAGCTCGAGAAGGTGGCCTTTGCCCTACTCACCGCGGCGAGACGACTCCAGCCCTACTTTCAGGGGTATCGGATAGTGGTGCGCACCAGCCAACCGATCCGGTAGATCCTCCACAATCCAGACTTAGCGGGAAGAATGACCAACTGGGCCATAGAGCTGTCAAAGTTTAACATCACCTTCGAGGCTCGACAAGCGATCAAGTCACAGGTACTGGCAGATTTCATCAGGGAACTGACCCCGACTATAACAAGCGATGGAACTTGGAAGGTCTATGTAGATGGATCCTCCAACGCTAAAGGCAGCGGTGCAGGAGTCATCATGGAGAGCCCCCAGGGGGTCGCTACCGAGCACTCCCTCCAATTGAAGTTCCCGACCTCTAATTACCAAGCCGAGTACGAGGCCCTGTTGGCCGGACTACTCCAAGCAAGAGACAACGGCAGGCACCGAGTAAAGGTTTTAACCAACTCTCAACTCGTCGCCGCACAGATCGACGGCAGCTACCAAGCAATGGGGCCTCTTATGGCAAAGTACCTAAACTGCGCCAAAGAGCTCATGGCCAAGTTCGAAGAAGTAATCGTCACCCATATCCCCAGAGAGGAGAATACGAGAGCCGACATCCTCTCCAAACTGGCAAGTACTAAGGGACCGGACAATCACAGGATCGTGATCCAACAGAACCTGACCGAGCCGAGCTGTGTGATGACCATCTCGACAGCGTTTGACTGGAGGAAGCCAATAGAAGACTACCTCGAAAGGGGAATTATCCCTACTGACCCAACCGAGGCCAAAAAGTTGGTCAGGGAAGCCCCCATCTACGCCATGGTCGACGATCAACTCTATAGAAAAGGACTACATTGCCCGATGATGTGATGTCCCGGTGAAACCGAGGCAAAATACGTGATGACCGAACTACACGAAGGCAGCAACGGCCACCACATGGGGGGCAAGGCTCTCGCCAGAAAGGCACTACGCGCCGGCTACTATTGGCCTACCATGCAGCATGACGCCATGGAAACAGCCAAGAAGTGCGATAGTTGCCAGAAACACGCCAGGATCATATGGCCGCCGCCTACAGAGCTGAAAGGAATGCCAGCCCCCTGGCCCTTTTATAAGTGGGGCATGGACACGTCGCAGTAGATTACTTCACCAAGTGGATCGAGGCGGAGCCACTGGCCACAATAACCTCGGCTAGGGTGATGAAGTTCTTCCTGCACAACATCGTCTCACGCTTCGGGATACCGGCCGAGGTCGTCACGGACAATGGGACCCAGCTCATGGACCAAAGGTTCCAGGCGTTAATGTCCAACCTGGACATTAAACAACACTTCTCATCCGTCGAACACCCACAGTCAAACGGCCAGGCCGAATCAGCCAACAAGATCATCCTGGACGGACTGAAGAGGCGCATGCTGCAAGCGGACGCCAATTGGACCAAGCAGCTGCACAGCGTTCTTTGGGGATACCGAACAAGCGTGCAATCTTCGACCCAAGAAACCCCATTCAGGCTAACTTATGGATGCGAAGCAATGATCCCGGTCGAAATCGGGCAGTCATCTTAGAGAAAGGTTAAAGCCAGACAAGAGGGGCAGGAGTTGAACGACGACGCCTTGAAGACCGACTTGGATCTTATAGACGAAATCAGAGTCAAGGCTCACTGCCGGGAATTAGCCGCCAAGCAGCTACTCGCGACTAAGTACAATAGAAAGGTTCGACCATGGTCATTCAATCGGGGGAACCTTGTACTCCGACGGGCCGACATAGGTAATAAGAATGCCAGAGACGGGAAGCTTGCGGCAAACTGGGAAGGCCCCTACCGGATCAAAGAAAAGCTCGACGGAGGGGCATACATCCTCGAAACCCTGGCACGGAAGCCGGTCAAGAGAACTTGGAACGCCGACAAGCTATAGCTAGACCCCGCCCCGGCCCAGGGCGGCTTGTTGGTTATTTCTTTTGTTACTTCTTTTTGAACTTTAAAAGTTTAAGATTATTTTATTCTCTACTCACGTTTCTTTGTAAAGCCCTTAGGGCTATTTTTTATTAATAAAGGATCCCATCGAGGAGATTCAATAATGTGCACAAAATACCCGCTTAAGCATGAAACCGAGACAATTAAGCCCGGTCAAAATCCGAAAGCCGAGGCCGATAAGCCCGGCACCGGATGAACGGTTCTGAGGTCGTGTACCCGGCCGAAAACTAAAAAACATCTAGATGTACGAAAACCGGCCGTTTTACTTTGACAAGCATTGGTTAGAGCTCGGCGAAGGTGCCATACGTGGCCCTTTGCGAAATTAACGTGTCAACACTCGCCCGACTAAGCAAGCGGACTACCATGTCGACCCTGATCAGGTCAAAATGTTTGATTAGAGGTAGGCGAAGCCTCGGTTGCACAGGTGGTAGTCTAGCCCTTACGTCGGTTAAACATAATCTGACTAGTGAAAGTCAGAGTTTGACTACTAAAAAGTCAGACCGAGTTAGTGCGATTAGTTATACCTGACGAGGTTGAAACAAGACAACCCTGCCCCAACCTCCCACACGCTAAGTGTGGTAGAGCAAAAACGGCCTGCACTCATGCAACCGACAAAAATCCAAACTAAGGCAAAAGGATGATAAAAGAAGTAAATCATTCATTGTCTGAGTTATCTAAACCAAGTTTAGAATTGCATAAACAAACACAAAAGGATGATGAAAACGTAGATCATTCATTCTCTAAGAAAGTTTGTACAAGATGGCCAAAAAACACCAGAATTGTTCGAAAAGAATACAAGGGCACAACGCCCCAAAAACAAAAAGAACAGAGCCAAGTCTAGGTAGATGGCCTGGCTTCAGGACCTTCAGCCTTGGCTGCATCCTCCTCAGCACCATCGGTAGGACCCTCGGCGGTAGGAGACTGGTAAGGGAGCAGATTCCCGTCCTGTACAAAGGCGCAGTAGTCATACCCATCCACAATGAGCTCAACGCCGGGGTTGAAGTACCGAATCTGGGCCAATGCCTGCTCGAAGCACTCCCAGGCAGTCTGCAGCAAAGCGTCCGACGTCTCCTGATGAGCCGCCTGCTCTGCGGAGAGGGCTGCCTGAAGCGCCTCTTTCTCGGCAACCAGGGAGGTCCGTTGCTGCTGAAAGGTTTTCATTGCAGCCAAACTCTCGGACAACCCCTTCTGCGCCCGAGTGCACTTGTAATACCCCAGAATTTTCATTAATAGAAATAACCCATTTTATTTTATTTTATATAACCTTAGTAGGCCAAATATTCCTAGTCTTAATTGCCATAGGAATTTTCTGCTTATACTCTAAGAAAGAGATTTAGGTAATAAGTCCTCTACTTGTTAACTAAGTCACATTAATTTACACCATTTTAGGTAATAAGTCCTCTACTTGTCAACTAAGTCACATTAATTTACACCATGATTGATTGACCGAACGTAATGTGAACCATGATTGGTTGATTTTTTCCTATTTTAATATGCCCTATTGATGATATTAAATTCACATCATGGCTGATTGGTTTTTAATTTAATATACCTTATTAATGATATTAAATTTGTATCATTGCTGATTGATTTTTTTTTTTTAATTTTATGTACCCCATTAATGAGTTGGCAATGGTAAAAGAGCCGAAGCTAAACCCTAAATTTTTGTTATAAATATGAGCCTAGCCTAACCCTGAATACTATCCTTCTCTTCTCATATTCTCTTCTACTATTTTCTCTATTCTTCTAATTCCTCTATTCTTCTAAAAGCTAGCAAAACGGAGACCAGGTAATCCTAATCTCATGAGTCTTAGTGTAATTTTATATTTCGATAGGTAATCCTAATTCCCAGAACAACCTTGAATCTCGTGTTTCTGCTTCTTCTTCTACTCTACATCCTATTAGACTAATCATAATTCCATAAGTCTTAGCGTAATTTTATATCCTATGCTTCTTCTTCTACTCTACATCCTATTTTACTAATCATAATTCCATAAGTCTCAGCGTAATTTTATGCTTTTTCTTCTTCTTCTTCTTCTCTACATCATATTTTACTAATCCTAATCTCCATGAATCTTAGGTTATTTTTATACTTTTATATAAATTTTTGATAGAATTGTTATATATAAAATATATTATATGTAATCCTAATCCCCATGAGTAGGTTAGATTTATGTAAATTTTGTAATCCTAATCCCCATGAGTAGGTTAGATTTATGTAAATTTTGTAATCCTAATCCCCATGAGTAGGTTAGATTTATGTAAATTTTGTAATCCTAATCCCCATGAGTAGGTTAGATTTATGTAAATTTTGTAATCCTAATCCCCATGAGTAGGTTAGATTTATGTAAATTTTGTAATCCTAATCCCCATGAGTAGGTTAGATTTATGTAAATTTTGTAATCCTAATCCCCATGAGTAGGTTAGATTTATGTAAATTTTGTAATCCTAATCCCCATGAGTAGGTTAGATTTATGTAAGTTTTGTAATCCTAATCCCCATGAATAGGTTAGATTTATGTAAATTTTGTAATTCTAATTCCCGTGAGACTAGGTTAGTTTATGTAAATCTTGATAGGTAATCCTAATCCCCATGACTCTTAGGCTAAATTTTATATCCTGATAGGTAATCTTGATCCCTAGATTATAGAAACCAATTGTTGTTTGAGTTTCGTATAAAGAGAGAGAGAGAGATATATATATATATATATATATAATGAATGTGATTGTGTTGCCTCGACCTGCCTGCCTGAACTATGCCTGAACTAAATCCATATGCACGTACCTAATTGGATTCAATTACTGCCGTGCATTTTTTTTTTATATTATATTGAATTGATTTGAATTCAATTGCTACCTGTGTGTTTTTATATATATTGAATAACGTTATCGGTTTTCGTGATAGAGTTGCAAATGTGAATGATTGAATCAGACTTTGAGATTTTCTCGTTTTTCTTGGATTGAAACATCTACAGAAGAAGTGCTTCAATTAATAAATCTGTGTGTGTATATATATATATATATATATATATATATATATGCAACTGTGCTTATTTTGTGGGGTTACGTTTCTTTTAATTACTTATTTAATAATGATTTTTTTTATATATATAATATCTTCGACACAATAAAATAAAACATGAACAGATTTTTGGTCAAAATATCTTTATATTTATATTTAATAAAAATAATATAAATATATATAAAAGATAAGTAAATAATAAAAAAATAATTTAGGATTTATTACGTGTGTGTGTTTTAAAACATTTTAATAGTGGGAGGATAGCTTTGGGATGGTACCCCCAAAGTGACGAACACAACCCTTAGGCTTTATGCCTCGAAATATTATGTGATGAGAAAATTGAGAATCCGTTCTTCCCAAAGTGGTGTCTGGCAGGTTTCCGGGACACTGGTAGCAACTTTGGGAAGAGGTGTGCACACTAGGAAGATATGATTATTATGTTTATGGCCAATTGATTGTGACTGGCAGGTTTCCGGGTCACAGGGTAGACTGGCAGGTTTCCGGGTCTACCATGGTTCTCTTCCCACTAAACTAAATGGACTGGCAGGTTTCCGGGTCCAAATAAAATTTAATAAAAAAATTAATGAATGACATTTGATATGAAACTAATATTTTAGATTTTATATATAAATATATATACATTTTTCTTTTTATATCATGTGAATGTTTTATTTAACATTATATTTATTATTATTGTTATTGTTATTTTTGTATTATCTTTGTTTATTAGGATTACCAGCTTTTGCTGATGTATGTGTTTATGGGCTGCGACGATCCTTCGGGGGAGCAGATTTTCAGTGAAACAGGTCTCAAAGTTGGGGCTGTTGGGGCTAGCAGTGAGAAGCGAGAATGAAAAGTCTTAGCTAGTTTCTTTTCTTTATTTATATTTTTATTTTATGCAGACATCTTTATTTAAGTTTTAATTTATAATAATGTAATAAGTAGCCTTGCACTTGTCCCATACAAGTGCGGCGGTAACACTCCCCAAGGTTATTTATTTCGAATTTCATTAATTTATTTATAAAAATTATTTAAATTTTTTTTATTGTAGCTGTTAGAAATTGGGGGTGTTACAAAATGGTATCAGAGCCTAAGGTTCTCTTTAGCTTCGCTTTGGATACTAACTCGGGGATCAATGATCCCAGAGTAAAAAAAAAAAAGGATAATAAATAATAATTATAATAGAATAAATAAATAAGTAGAAAAAAATAAACGTGAGAGATGGGTAGTGAAGGGTTATTTCCTTGTCTTTTAAAAATGATTTATTTCTTTGAAATTTTAATAATTGTTTGTTGGAAATTATTTTGTGACTCGTTATATGATTATTATTGACTTGTGAATTTCATTTTAGTAAATATCCATATTTATTCGAAGAAGGTATGCAATTAAGTTTCGAGGACGAAACTTATTTTAAGGAGGGTAGAATGTAATACCCCAGAATTTTCATTAATAGAAATAACCCATTTTATTTTATTTTATATAACCTTAGTAGGCCAAATATTCCTAGTCTTAATTGCCATAGGAATTTTCTGCTTATACTCTAAGAAAGAGATTTAGGTAATAAGTCCTCTACTTGTTAACTAAGTCACATTAATTTACACCATTTTAGGTAATAAGTCCTCTACTTGTCAACTAAGTCACATTAATTTACACCATGATTGATTGACCGAACGTAATGTGAACCATGATTGGTTGATTTTTTCCTATTTTAATATGCCCTATTGATGATATTAAATTCACATCATGGCTGATTGGTTTTTAATTTAATATACCTTATTAATGATATTAAATTTGTATCATTGCTGATTGATTTTTTTTTTTTAATTTTATGTACCCCATTAATGAGTTGGCAATGGTAAAAGAGCCGAAGCTAAACCCTAAATTTTTGTTATAAATATGAGCCTAGCCTAACCCTGAATACTATCCTTCTCTTCTCATATTCTCTTCTACTATTTTCTCTATTCTTCTAATTCCTCTATTCTTCTAAAAGCTAGCAAAACGGAGACCAGGTAATCCTAATCTCATGAGTCTTAGTGTAATTTTATATTTCGATAGGTAATCCTAATTCCCAGAACAACCTTGAATCTCGTGTTTCTGCTTCTTCTTCTACTCTACATCCTATTAGACTAATCATAATTCCATAAGTCTTAGCGTAATTTTATATCCTATGCTTCTTCTTCTACTCTACATCCTATTTTACTAATCATAATTCCATAAGTCTCAGCGTAATTTTATGCTTTTTCTTCTTCTTCTTCTTCTCTACATCATATTTTACTAATCCTAATCTCCATGAATCTTAGGTTATTTTTATACTTTTATATAAATTTTTGATAGAATTGTTATATATAAAATATATTATATGTAATCCTAATCCCCATGAGTAGGTTAGATTTATGTAAATTTTGTAATCCTAATCCCCATGAGTAGGTTAGATTTATGTAAATTTTGTAATCCTAATCCCCATGAGTAGGTTAGATTTATGTAAATTTTGTAATCCTAATCCCCATGAGTAGGTTAGATTTATGTAAATTTTGTAATCCTAATCCCCATGAGTAGGTTAGATTTATGTAAATTTTGTAATCCTAATCCCCATGAGTAGGTTAGATTTATGTAAATTTTGTAATCCTAATCCCCATGAGTAGGTTAGATTTATGTAAATTTTGTAATCCTAATCCCCATGAGTAGGTTAGATTTATGTAAGTTTTGTAATCCTAATCCCCATGAATAGGTTAGATTTATGTAAATTTTGTAATTCTAATTCCCGTGAGACTAGGTTAGTTTATGTAAATCTTGATAGGTAATCCTAATCCCCATGACTCTTAGGCTAAATTTTATATCCTGATAGGTAATCTTGATCCCTAGATTATAGAAACCAATTGTTGTTTGAGTTTCGTATAAAGAGAGAGAGAGAGATATATATATATATATATATAATGAATGTGATTGTGTTGCCTCGACCTGCCTGCCTGAACTATGCCTGAACTAAATCCATATGCACGTACCTAATTGGATTCAATTACTGCCGTGCATTTTTTTTTTATATTATATTGAATTGATTTGAATTCAATTGCTACCTGTGTGTTTTTATATATATTGAATAACGTTATCGGTTTTCGTGATAGAGTTGCAAATGTGAATGATTGAATCAGACTTTGAGATTTTCTCGTTTTTCTTGGATTGAAACATCTACAGAAGAAGTGCTTCAATTAATAAATCTGTGTGTGTATATATATATATATATATATATATATGCAACTGTGCTTATTTTGTGGGGTTACGTTTCTTTTAATTACTTATTTAATAATGATTTTTTTTATATATATAATATCTTCGACACAATAAAATAAAACATGAACAGATTTTTGGTCAAAATATCTTTATATTTATATTTAATAAAAATAATATAAATATATATAAAAGATAAGTAAATAATAAAAAAATAATTTAGGATTTATTACGTGTGTGTGTTTTAAAACATTTTAATAGTGGGAGGATAGCTTTGGGATGGTACCCCCAAAGTGACGAACACAACCCTTAGGCTTTATGCCTCGAAATATTATGTGATGAGAAAATTGAGAATCCGTTCTTCCCAAAGTGGTGTCTGGCAGGTTTCCGGGACACTGGTAGCAACTTTGGGAAGAGGTGTGCACACTAGGAAGATATGATTATTATGTTTATGGCCAATTGATTGTGACTGGCAGGTTTCCGGGTCACAGGGTAGACTGGCAGGTTTCCGGGTCTACCATGGTTCTCTTCCCACTAAACTAAATGGACTGGCAGGTTTCCGGGTCCAAATAAAATTTAATAAAAAAATTAATGAATGACATTTGATATGAAACTAATATTTTAGATTTTATATATAAATATATATACATTTTTCTTTTTATATCATGTGAATGTTTTATTTAACATTATATTTATTATTATTGTTATTGTTATTTTTGTATTATCTTTGTTTATTAGGATTACCAGCTTTTGCTGATGTATGTGTTTATGGGCTGCGACGATCCTTCGGGGGAGCAGATTTTCAGTGAAACAGGTCTCAAAGTTGGGGCTGTTGGGGCTAGCAGTGAGAAGCGAGAATGAAAAGTCTTAGCTAGTTTCTTTTCTTTATTTATATTTTTATTTTATGCAGACATCTTTATTTAAGTTTTAATTTATAATAATGTAATAAGTAGCCTTGCACTTGTCCCATACAAGTGCGGCGGTAACACTCCCCAAGGTTATTTATTTCGAATTTCATTAATTTATTTATAAAAATTATTTAAATTTTTTTTATTGTAGCTGTTAGAAATTGGGGGTGTTACAAAATGGTATCAGAGCCTAAGGTTCTCTTTAGCTTCGCTTTGGATACTAACTCGGGGATCAATGATCCCAGAGTAAAAAAAAAAAAGGATAATAAATAATAATTATAATAGAATAAATAAATAAGTAGAAAAAAATAAACGTGAGAGATGGGTAGTGAAGGGTTATTTCCTTGTCTTTTAAAAATGATTTATTTCTTTGAAATTTTAATAATTGTTTGTTGGAAATTATTTTGTGACTCGTTATATGATTATTATTGACTTGTGAATTTCATTTTAGTAAATATCCATATTTATTCGAAGAAGGTATGCAATTAAGTTTCGAGGACGAAACTTATTTTAAGGAGGGTAGAATGTAATACCCCAGAATTTTCATTAATAGAAATAACCCATTTTATTTTATTTTATATAACCTTAGTAGGCCAAATATTCCTAGTCTTAATTGCCATAGGAATTTTCTGCTTATACTCTAAGAAAGAGATTTAGGTAATAAGTCCTCTACTTGTTAACTAAGTCACATTAATTTACACCATTTTAGGTAATAAGTCCTCTACTTGTCAACTAAGTCACATTAATTTACACCATGATTGATTGACCGAACGTAATGTGAACCATGATTGGTTGATTTTTTCCTATTTTAATATGCCCTATTGATGATATTAAATTCACATCATGGCTGATTGGTTTTTAATTTAATATACCTTATTAATGATATTAAATTTGTATCATTGCTGATTGATTTTTTTTTTTTAATTTTATGTACCCCATTAATGAGTTGGCAATGGTAAAAGAGCCGAAGCTAAACCCTAAATTTTTGTTATAAATATGAGCCTAGCCTAACCCTGAATACTATCCTTCTCTTCTCATATTCTCTTCTACTATTTTCTCTATTCTTCTAATTCCTCTATTCTTCTAAAAGCTAGCAAAACGGAGACCAGGTAATCCTAATCTCATGAGTCTTAGTGTAATTTTATATTTCGATAGGTAATCCTAATTCCCAGAACAACCTTGAATCTCGTGTTTCTGCTTCTTCTTCTACTCTACATCCTATTAGACTAATCATAATTCCATAAGTCTTAGCGTAATTTTATATCCTATGCTTCTTCTTCTACTCTACATCCTATTTTACTAATCATAATTCCATAAGTCTCAGCGTAATTTTATGCTTTTTCTTCTTCTTCTTCTTCTCTACATCATATTTTACTAATCCTAATCTCCATGAATCTTAGGTTATTTTTATACTTTTATATAAATTTTTGATAGAATTGTTATATATAAAATATATTATATGTAATCCTAATCCCCATGAGTAGGTTAGATTTATGTAAATTTTGTAATCCTAATCCCCATGAGTAGGTTAGATTTATGTAAATTTTGTAATCCTAATCCCCATGAGTAGGTTAGATTTATGTAAATTTTGTAATCCTAATCCCCATGAGTAGGTTAGATTTATGTAAATTTTGTAATCCTAATCCCCATGAGTAGGTTAGATTTATGTAAATTTTGTAATCCTAATCCCCATGAGTAGGTTAGATTTATGTAAGTTTTGTAATCCTAATCCCCATGAATAGGTTAGATTTATGTAAATTTTGTAATTCTAATTCCCGTGAGACTAGGTTAGTTTATGTAAATCTTGATAGGTAATCCTAATCCCCATGACTCTTAGGCTAAATTTTATATCCTGATAGGTAATCTTGATCCCTAGATTATAGAAACCAATTGTTGTTTGAGTTTCGTATAAAGAGAGAGAGATATATATATATATATATATATATATATATATATATAATGAATGTGATTGTGTTGCCTCGACCTGCCTGCCTGAACTATGCCTGAACTAAATCCATATGCACGTACCTAATTGGATTCAATTACTGCCGTGCATTTTTTTTTTATATTATATTGAATTGATTTGAATTCAATTGCTACCTGTGTGTTTTTATATATATTGAATAACGTTATCGGTTTTCGTGATAGAGTTGCAAATGTGAATGATTGAATCAGACTTTGAGATTTTCTCGTTTTTCTTGGATTGAAACATCTACAGAAGAAGTGCTTCAATTAATAAATCTGTGTGTCTATATATATATATATATATATATGCAACTGTGCTTATTTTGTGGGGTTACGTTTCTTTTAATTACTTATTTAATAATGATTTTTTTTATATATATAATATCTTCGACACAATAAAATAAAACATGAACAGATTTTTGGTCAAAATATCTTTATATTTATATTTAATAAAAATAATATAAATATATATAAAAGATAAGTAAATAATAAAAAAATAATTTAGGATTTATTACGTGTGTGTGTTTTAAAACATTTTAATAGTGGGAGGATAGCTTTGGGATGGTACCCCCAAAGTGACGAACACAACCCTTAGGCTTTATGCCTCGAAATATTATGTGATGAGAAAATTGAGAATCCGTTCTTCCCAAAGTGGTGTCTGGCAGGTTTCCGGGACACTGGTAGCAACTTTGGGAAGAGGTGTGCACACTAGGAAGATATGATTATTATGTTTATGGCCAATTGATTGTGACTGGCAGGTTTCCGGGTCACAGGGTAGACTGGCAGGTTTCCGGGTCTACCATGGTTCTCTTCCCACTAAACTAAATGGACTGGCAGGTTTCCGGGTCCAAATAAAATTTAATAAAAAAATTAATGAATGACATTTGATATGAAACTAATATTTTAGATTTTATATATAAATATATATACATTTTTCTTTTTATATCATGTGAATGTTTCATTTAACATTATATTTATTATTATTGTTATTGTTATTTTTGTATTATCTTTGTTTATTAGGATTACCAGCTTTTGCTGATGTATGTGTTTATGGGCTGCGACGATCCTTCGGGGGAGCAGATTTTCAGTGAAACAGGTCTCAAAGTTGGGGCTGTTGGGGCTAGCAGTGAGAAGCGAGAATGAAAAGTCTTAGCTAGTTTCTTTTCTTTATTTATATTTTTATTTTATGCAGACATCTTTATTTAAGTTTTAATTTATAATAATGTAATAAGTAGCCTTGCACTTGTCCCATACAAGTGCGGCGGTAACACTCCCCAAGGTTATTTATTTCGAATTTCAATAATTTATTTATAAAAATTATTTAAATTTTTTTTATTGTAGCTGTTAGAAATTGGGGGTGTTACAGCACTCCTCAGCCAGCTTCTCGGCAGAACACCGGGAGGCTTGAAGCTCCTGATCCACCTTCACCATCGCGGCCTTGGCGGCGTCCCGCTTAGTCCTGGCCGCGTCCCGCTCTTCCTCGGCAGCCTTGGCCTTAGCCTCTGATGCCTCAGCCTTAGCCTCCGCTAACTCGACCTCAGCCACTGCCTTGGCCGAGACCTTCTTCAGCTCCTCCTCAGACGCCCTCAACGCCCGACAGTCGGCGTCGGCTTGAACATACTTCTCCCTCACCAGAATTAGTGCCTGGAGGAAGCCAATAGACCGGCACAACTGCGTTTGGGCCCCATGAATCTCATCCAGAGCGCGCGCGCGGGGGGGGGGGGATGTCGGCCGATTGTTCAAAAAGTGTTGAGGAGGGAGGAAAGCAACATCCACCTCAGGAACTACCCCCTTCTCCCACAAAAAGCTGTGAGGGAAGACCAAAGACGGACCCAACGGTGGAGGAAGCGGAGGAGGAGGCAGCGGAGACGAAGGGGGAGCCGGCAGCGAACCCGATGGCTTCTCAGAGAAGAGCGCAGCTTCGACCTCCTCATCAAAAATCACGACCTCCTTCCCCTTGGAAGCCGGAGACATAACCACGGCCTCAGCCTGGGACTCTATAGCCGGGGGAACGTCGACGGCGGCAGAAGGAGAAGACCCCTGGCCGACAGAGGCTTTGGACTTCTTCGCCGTATCGGCTACGGGAGTGACGGCACCCTCTGGAACATCCCGCTTCCTCGTCGGTCAGCTCGGAGAGGCAGTGGCTGGATTCGCCCTGTGAACGTAGAGCGGAAGGGCGTTCATATCTCGAGCTGAAAAAGCAAAGATAAACAGGTTAGAATAACGAATCCGAAAGCCAAGCCAGAAAAATAAGACAACAAGCTACTAAGGAATTCTACAGGTAGGAGGCAACGGCTTAGAACTGTCCCCACTTATAAAGAAGCTAGCGGGCTATAAACCGTACTCCGCCACAAGGGCCTCTAGCCGGGGAAGGGCAGAGACCGACTCCAGCCACAAGTCTTTGCGCAGAACCTAGAAGGAGGTAGCCTTGGCGTCATGATGGCTCTCCATCCAATATAAAGGAAAGCGCCAGCCCACGTCGGCGCCTTCAGGCCTCTCCAGAAACCAAGGCTGCTCCCCAAACACGGCCTCAACCTTGTAAAAGGCCCCCTTGAAGCGCTTAAAAGAATCCGAGAAAGGCGTCATGAGCCTCCGCTCCGGGTTGATATGCAGCGACACCAACCCCTTCAGCTTCTCACTCTCCTTGGATGAACTAGGGGTAAAGGGGCCAAAGTAATAAAAAAAAGAGGTTGGCGGTACATGCAATCGGGACTGGGAAGGAATTGCATATCCGCTCGAAAGCAACAAGGTAAGCCCACCCGTTCTGATGAAGCTGGGAGGGGACGAGTCTTAGGTGCAGTAGGGCCTTTATTTGAAAAGCGGTGAAGGGCAAGGAAACTTGGACCTGGGTCAAGCAATCCAGGTAGAAAAAGAAGAAGTTTGGGCGGCCCACTTCCCGCGTCGGACAAATGGGCTCATCGGCCGTTGGGCACCTAAGGACATACCCGGGCATGGCCGGTACCTTCAACCGAGCGAGGTTTATGTTCGACAAAAGGGACCGGGTCTTCAATACCTCGTGGGACACCCAGCCGTATTGCCGACACAAGGCCTCTGGCGGACTAGAAGAGTCCGAACCCTCGGGCTCAGAACGTTGCTTGGAAGACTGGGATTTAGGAGCCATTATACCTATAGGCAAATAAACAAAACTAGCATCAGTAGAGAGCGGGAATACCTGGTACTACAATGGTCACAGGTGGAAAAGACTGCGGACTCGGAAGAATGGGGGCACGAATAGGAACGTCCGGGGAAGGTCGATGCCGGCAGGAACCAAGTATGGAAGAAGCCTTGGCATCCCTACCACGGGCTATCAAAGCAGAGCTCTCCGCGAGGCAGTCCCAACAAGGGCCGAGATACCCTTCCGAGAAAGGACTTTGGCGAACAGAAGAATGGCCCTCATAAAAATTGAGGGGTTGGGCCATCAGCACCGAGGACTCGGATCCGGACGAGGAGTCTACCCCGGCCCCGCCGGACATCCCGATGGGAAGAGTGTGCGCTAGAGGACGGACAGGACTTGGGACCGGAACCCTAGCAGAAGCCAGGCGAGCCCTGGCTCGCCCCAGACGTGTGACGCCGCCTCGGCGCAAAGGAGCCAAAACCTCCGTAGCAGGTGGTTCACCCCCAAGAACCCAATAAGTGGCCCGAGGGAAGCGCATTCGAAGAAACATCTCTTCTTCTGGTAACAACACCGCTATGGGCCTAGGGGAATTTATGCCTCTCACCATGACGAAAAGCCTAAAGACTAGAGGGCTTGTGAATAAACCAATTTCAGGTAAGACAGCAAAGAAGAAACCTAGTAGATGGACTAAGCAATCCAGGAGATGGGAAGGAACGATAACGCAGGCAAGAATCTCATAAAATAAACGGTAAAATGCAGAGCAATACTGAACAAAAGTACTAAAGGGTAAACGGAATACCTGTATGAGTGAAATAAGGGAGACTGGGATGCTGGAAAACGGCAAAAGTATCGATCAGAGAGGATTCTTCTTTATAAACTTAGAGAGAAGGCAGAAAGAGAAACTTGTGAAGAGTTGAACAGCGGGAAAAGTGAAAACAATGAAGGAAGGAAAGATATTTAAACCAAGTCGCGAAACGACGAGGGCGAAACGGTCTATTCGTACATAGGCGCGACGGGATTGGTACAACGCGACGTCAGCACATTAAATGTGCACTAGCATCGGGGAGCGAAAAGCCGCGACGGTTGCAGAGCACCACCATTCAGAGCGTGCCAGGTGTGAACTCACAATGATGGCACACGCAGGGGGAATCCCGAGACATGTGATGAATGCCAAAGGGCAAAAAGCAGGGAACCGAAATCACTGGCAGGCGTTGCGGGCAGGAATGGACCAAACTACCATCTTGGTGAATCAGAACTCAGCATCCTTGGCATAACACCGGAGCAAAGGCGCCAAAAGCTAGCCCCGGATTCGAAGCCGACTTAGGGACCACGGCAGCCATGAGCCGGTCCCACTGAGGTAGAATGCCCCGGCCTTAACAGGGGCCGGGGGCAATTTACACCAGACCATCCAGAGGCCTGAACGACCAAGCTGGGGGGCAACTGTTACAGACCGGCCCAAGGGCCCATATCCAGGCCACGGCCCAACTATGCCTGGAGCAGAATCAACGGAATAATGGGCAAAGATATAGGATCCCAACAATGTAGGATCTCCCCCAATCATGATCCCGGGATATCAGCCCCTGATATCTCAGCCCCGGATATCGCTCACCAGCCCGAGATACTCGCACTAGACTCCTCTATAAATACAAGGGAACCCTAATCAGGTGCACACGTTCTAATTTATGCTCTATTTACATTCTGCCACACAGAGCACACACACCACCCCCTGGCTTCACGCCTCTAAGTTTACTGCGAACTATGTGGACTTTGATCTCTTCAAAGAGTACATAGGCTTTAGGCTTGACAACCTAGTCAAGTCCAATCTATCTGTGTTCTTAGGACAGAACAAATGTTTATATTTATCTTAAGAATTTCCATATTTATCTTAAAAATGGATAAAATGTTTGGAATTCTCCATGTTTTTTTAAATCCCTTTATTTGTCTTATAAATGTTTTTTTTTTAAATGTCCATATTTGTCTTGTGAATTTTCAAATTTTTAATTCCCGAGGTTCTTTCAAATTCCTTTTTTTTTTAAATGTCTTTATTATCTTATAAATACTCTTAAAAAATGAAAAAAAAAAAAAAGGAATCATTGTCCTTTAAAAAAGTTTTAAGGGTAGACTACAATTATATCACATCCTTGAAACTGGATGAAATTTTCCCTAATAACTTTGGTCATTTCTGACAATGAAACGTTGGAAAAGACGAACACCCGACCCTTGCAAAAGAAGATTTTCATCTAGTCTTTAAAAGCAAGTTGAATTTTTGCAAAAGCAGATTTTCATCAAGTCTTTAAAAGAAAGTTGAATTTAGTTCTCCCTCTTAGTCTTCAAACCTAAATATAAAAATAAAGTTATTTTTTAGAGAGATCAAGGAAGTTAATTAAATTATTTTAAAATATTTTTATTTTTTCTTCAAACTGATTAGTTTAACTAATAAACTGATATATAACTTAAGGATACACAATATATGATATAATTAAATAACTTATTTTGTTTCCTTAATCTCTCACAAAAATCAACTTTATTTTTTATTTAAAACCGAAGGAAGTCATTAAGAAAGTTTCTAAAGCAATGATATCAGGCTTACACCAATAACGTTTATAAAGCAACGATCACAATACATTACCTCCCCGTATTTTATAAGAAATACTTTTTGGTTAAAGTTTAATTATCGCTTATTTCTCATAAATAAGTCCTGAGGTATTATTAGTAAATAAACAGAAGTTATTAATAAACTGTGATATAAATTTAATTGAAATTATCTCCCTTCATAAATAATAATGGATACAAAACCAAACCGGGGAATGAATCGGTTGTACTCGTAGTAGTAGTTCAAATACACACGTTCCAACAAAACAGTGATGGACAATACATTATGATATTTTATTGAATTTATATCTGACAATATTTACTCCGTTTCTCTCTATCTTTTTTTGGCTAAATAATATATATATATATATATATATATATATATATATATATATTTCTTATATAAATATAGAGGACCCAAACTATGGGCGCAAATAAAATATGCAGTGATAGACAATCAGTTAGCAGAATATACAGGAGGCTGCAGCATTGATAACGATTTTCTATGTGAAAACCTAAGAATGGAAGTAAAGCCGCATTTAATTAATTAATCTTTCATGTCAACAGGGAATAATTTAATTACTTTTTTTTTCTTGGAAATCATGTACAAATATTATTCTTATTCCATTAAACAAAATATCATCATGGAGTTTAATCGCGTAACTAACGCGACGAAAGGCAAAAAGACAGAAAAAATTGATCCTTCAGTTCACTATGGCTCCTAGTCTCCTACAGCAAAAGTCGCAGTTAAATTTAATGTCAATGCTTCAAATGCCTGTTTTCATGAGAAGTATGTTAAAAAAAGAAGACGAAGAAGAAGAATTACATTTTTCGCATAATAGTAACAAAATAATTAATTTAATCAATTTTCTTAGTTTATGAAGTTAATTAGATCTTATAACAAGTCAAGGAAGTAATAAATTTTAATGCCAACTTATTTAAAATTAAAATAATATTTAATTTTTGAAATTTTAATTTGATTTATTTTTATATGTAATTATACGATTTTTCATTAAAAATAGTATCTTCAAACCTTCTAAGAAAAATAACAGCTACAAAATGTAAAATGAATGAACCAAGTGGGTAATAAAACACCCAACTAATTGATATCAATGAGGAATGAGTCTAGTAGAAGGGGTCCTTTATAAATATAACGTGACAAATGAAAATCTGAAACTTTGTCAGAAAGATATTTACATTTAATGTTTAATAATGCTTCAACCCCAAATCATAATTGGTATAGATCAGAGTCATGTGTACCTTATCATTAATGAATGACAATTAAGTTTAGATTGAAAATTTAAATTGAATTCTAAACAATACCTTGTCAAAGAATTAAATAAAGGGAAAAACACCTTTTATTTTGTAGGAGAAGTATTTTCTCATGTCACACACACATGAAATGGTGGGATCCACACACACACACACATATATATATAATTATTATATATATGTGGGTTCCACTATTTCATGTATATATAGAAATTTTCTTCTTCTCATGCAACATGAGAAGTTTAAATCCCATAAATAAAAACCCAAACAAGGAATAAAGACAAAACAAAGAATATAGGAAAAATTAGAATGAAGGTTCTGGAGAAAAAGATAATTGTTAATAAAGACTATAAAAGTTGTAATTATTTAAAAGGACCAAATACAAAACTTTCATATTTCAAATACTAAAATGCCCTTATTGAAATATTTTGAATTTTTTCCTACATTCTATTTTTAAAACTAAAACAACTTTCTAAATTTCATTGAATTAAAAAAAAATCTTAATTTTTATTTTTGACAACCTGCATAAATATCTAAGGATAAAAATTACACATTCTTTAATTTTATCAAAATTATAATTTTTAAAAAATAAAAAAATTTATATAATTTTAATAAAACTTAAGGTCTTTTATAATTTATTATATATATGTTAAACCAAGAAAGTCTGTATCATTTATTTTTTTAAGAAAATTTATATGTGTTAAGAAAATTCATTTAATGTTAATAAAATTTTTTAAAAAAATCTAAATAATTAAACAATACAATGATTAAATGAATATGGAACTTGGTGAAAAAAATATGAGTTAATCATTTTTAATTAAATAATGTATTGATTACATAAATATGAAGCTTGTAAAAAAAGATACGATCATGTGGCATGTGAATGATGAATGGTTTTAATTTTGATTTTAGTTATTTCTTAATTATAAATACAAGAAATAATGGAGGAAGTTTAGTTAGGGTAATTTAGTAATTTTAAATTTATATTATAATATTTGGTCTTTCTAAATAATTACAATTTTTAAAATTGAAAATGATAAAATTGTCATAAGAATATAATTACTCTTAATCAATAATTTTTGAAAAGATTTGATGGTTGATTAATTATTTTTTATTGTAGATGCTAGAAAAAATTAGATCAAATTTAAAATGGAAGTTTGGACTATCACAAATATTTTAAAACTTTCAGTTTAGTCCTCCATAAACTTAAAACTAGACTAGAGAAATTTGGTTTGCTTTTGAGATCTTCAAGTTTGACTTGCAGAGTATAAGCACCACGGAGACCAGACCTCGATCGTTCTCACCTTCTCTCTTCGCTACCTCCACCTCTGTCCACCTCCATCACCGGCGACGTCTCTTCCTCCATTGTTGCCAGTGACCTTCTTCCTTCCCATCCACCTTCATCTCTCTCCCTCACCATCACAAAAAGGCACTACAAAGACACAGATTCAGAAGCCAGAAACAGAGCGGCGAGAGAGACAGTGAGTTGAGTGCGAAGAGGGAGGAGGTCGAGCTTCAAGCTTGAAGAAGAGACCATCTCTGACCACCACAATTGACCACCGTCCCTCCTCCTTTTCCACCAAGCTACGCTGGTGAGCTTGACACTTTGAGAGACACGGCAATGCGACAAAGAACAAGGAGGAGGAGAACGATCATTAATTAGATGGTAGTTTGTGGCTAAATCCTTCAATCCTAGAGCAATGGTTTGAGTCTTAATGCTTGGAGCTTATATTCATAAGGGAGTGTTTAGCAGTTAATTTCTTATTTATTTCCTTTGCGTTGTTAAATTCTAGGTTTAGAATTTGATTTATGCATTGGATTGGGATTGTGTATTGGGGTTCCATACGCTTGATGAGATTAGTGTGTATTTGGTTTTAACTTTATGCATTTGACACTTTAAACTTCATTAGTAGCAATTTCTTCTATATTGATTTGGTTAAGCTTATGCTTGGAATTGTTATGAATATTTTATTTTTATTTTGAAATTCAAGGATTCTTGGTTACTTGCATATTGTTGATTTCACTGGTTAGAGTTTTGAATTGGGTTTCGATTAGAGGAACGCAATCTTGCCCGATTTGAACAGTTCCAAGCATATTGAGATGTTCTTTTTTTTAAGGCTATTGTTGATTCCAATTTGATTTCTTCTTAGGCGTAAGGTAGCACAACTTTAGTTTGTGATCAATCCTTGATATGTTCTTTTAAGGACTGAGTTTGTATACCACTCATCGTATTTTGAAACAAAATTTTAAAAATGTCACCGTCACTTTTTTAACGTCTGTTATCAAACAAATGGACGTTAATTTGGTATCGTTAAATCTACTTTTTGTAGTAATGAATGAAGCTAGCTCATAAGGTCTTTTAGGCAAATTTGTCAAACTACCACACTCTTAAAAATATTTTGAAGCAAAGGATAGATGAAATCCGTTGACCTAGGAGATTTCCATTATAATTTTCAAAACATTTTAGTTTTATTGCAATTTAGTTGATAGATAAAAAATTCAAAATCATTTTTATTGTTTCATATCAATCATCACATTTATTTGCTAGGTAATTAACAAAAGGCTCGTCAAGAGACAATATGGGATTATGCCATTTAATTTATTACAATCCTTGGTTTAATTTTGAAAAAGTTACTAAGGCATAAGCCGACATTTTTCTTCAACCAAAAAAAAAAAGCATTATTTGAACTTATTCTCCGTTCTACCTTTAATTTCCTCCAATATACTATACTCTTAAATATCGCTAGCGTGTATCACAATTAATTTAGAGGGGCGTGTGTGTTTGTCACTTTGTCTTTGTCATAAGAAATTGTTGCTTTTTATGGAAAAAGAAAAAGAAATGATAGCCATGTTGGAGAAACCTAGTCTTAGATTTCATCAAATTATTTTGTCAATATACAATGAGACATATTTTATGCTTTTGTTTCAATGATGTTTGCCACCAATTAATGGCCGCAATTCTTTCTTTTGTTTTTGGTGACCGGCCGCAATTCTTTGTTTGTCAACAAAATTCCTCATCCGTTCAGATTATCATAAAATTTAGATATGCTTGAACTTGGACTGACACAAAAAGAACTCATGCCCAATTATTTGAATATACTTCCTCTCCCTCTCATCTTTATTATAATTCATCCACTAATAATTCCCACAAACCAATAAAAACAGTTAACGTTATTAAATTTGTCTTAAAGTTTAAGTAATTTCTAATATTACCTTACTAATTACACTAAATTCTAATATCATATTAATTATTACTCTCACCTAATACCTTTATTAATTTTGGGCATATACAAAAAAAAATATTTAATAATCTTTAAAAATAAGTAAGTACCTTATTAAAAAAACCAAAAACACTTATTAGTTAGTGTCTTATAATAAAGATTAAATTGACACTTCTTAATTAATATCTTATAATAAGGATTATTAGATGGAGTATGTTTATATACAGTTTCTTTGTCTGTATTTTGGAAGGATGTAACTTAGCTTTCTAATTCTATATTTCCATATATCCTAAAATATTATTTCGGTTCTTTTAATGTAATCATGAGTAACTTCTCTAACTTTTTTGATAATATACGTCAAACACGTGTTACACAATCAAAACTTATGACAAATGATTCACACACACACACACATATATATATTCGTTCCATATATCTTAAAATAACCTTTCATTTTTAATATAATCAACGCGTTTTTTATCTTATCAGTTGCGTTGTATATGTTAATATTTAATATACGTCAAACATCGACACGCTTTAAAGACTTAACTTGAACAATATGCGTGTAACCACCATATATAGATAGTCTTTTTATATTTCTTACAACCAAGTTATCAATGAATTAATAATTTTTAATGGGTGAACTCAAATGAATCGTTGAAACTTAAAGGTTTCAAACTATAATTTCAACTCAGGCCAAAAGAATCCATAATTTCAACCCCAGGCGCCACTTTAATTCCCTTTAAATGTGTTGTACGTATGTGTACTTTAAAATAAATAAATGTAGTATTGAATTTTGACTATTAAAAAGTGATATTGTCATTATACTTATCTCTCTGTTTTGAAATCACAAGTTTAGGTGAGTTGGGTTTTAATGGCCTCAATAGAGTTAGGATATGTTTCAAGACTTTAAAAATGTTTCTAGTATCCACATTAATAATAGGATTTGAACTTGTGGCATTGTGTTTTATGAGACAATTCCTTAACAATTGGATGAACCTTTTGTTGGCTTATTATAACATATATTTCTTTAATTGTTTTATTTCTTTAATTGTCCGGATATATGACTAATGAAGAATTTATAAAAACAAATTGGGGTTAGACCGATTTTATATAGCAGCAATATAATTCATCAAGTCATAGCTGTATATCATTATGTACCGCGTTTTGTTGCGTATAAAATAAAATCAACCATCAGATATTAAATACTATTATAGATTGCCCCTCTCTTTTGTGAAGAGACAATAATTAACCACCTATTCTCATTTACAAGATGAATTTTTCTAATATACACAAACTAGAACGCCAGCTTGGGCGATCCCATAGCATTATTACTATTATGGCGAAATGTACTATGAGATATTAAGAAAATGACTTAATTATCAAAAAGTCCTAATAACAGAAGCATGCAATAACAAATGGCAATACTTCGCTTATCATTACGATTTTTGCTAATTAAGTTTATTCCTTAAAAACTCATAATAGTTCTTTTTTACTATTATTCATATAGCTAGCGACAAAAACTAGCTGAAGCTTTTGTCGCAAGCTCGAGCACAAGTCCTATTCACATAGCTTTAGATAGACTACACTTCCTCAATCGCTAAATATATAAGTCCTAATATTTTAAAATACACAAAATTAAATAAAAACTTTTTTTCTTTTCATTTTTACCCTCCATTTAATATTTATTTTATACATCGGTTACACATAAACAAGTATTCCTTATATCTAGAAATTTGCTTTAGAACTTGTGGTGTATTTAGGAACAAAAGAAGGTACTCCCTCCTTCCTAAACATAAGTTACAATCTTTTGGAATGATAGGGCTATTTTTTCATATAAGTTACACACTTTGTACATCTAAAAATTTAATTCATTTTTTTATTTATACCTACAATTAATTATACATTTGTCTTTTTTTTTTCTTCGTACTCTCTCATTTCTTTTCTCATTCATTCCCTCTCTGTTTCACTTTCTCCATAAATATGGGTATATTTATAAGAAAAAAAGTAACATTTACTATACATTTATTGCCTTTAATGGAACCTTAGCTTCCGTGGCAATTAAAAGGGAATATAAGATCCATAGTTGAATAATTTAAAATCCTTCTCATTTTCCTGAAACTTTCTGTCCATCAACCAGTTAAAAAGAGATTTCAATTTCTATGCTAATTTGGCTTTGACTTGTATATTGAAGTGTATGGGGCTCCCAGTAATAATAAGGTTATTGATATATGACTTGAAGATTTTGTATTTAGATCTTGATAACATCATCTTCACTTGCGAGAATAAGATTCCGTACATCCATCTCTTCTATGCTCCGTCTAGTACAAACCTTATGCAATAAGCTGCCCTTATACACATTCATTGTCTTTAACCAATTTTTTAATTTGGTTATTAATTTGTAGCATATATGCCGGAGGAATGGAGGGAGTTAGAATTTAGACCACTACTTTAGTCCTAAATATAAATCACTTTTAACTAATTCACAATTATTGATTATACAAATAATTAAATGCATCAAATTTGTTATAAAATTAAAATAATATCCAATATTATCATGTTAGTTAATTAAATTTTAACAGCATATTAATTTCTACTCTCTCCCAATACTCTTATTAAATATAAATGCATATATGAAAAAAAATTAAATAATCCCTAAAACTATCAAATTTCTAATAAAAATAATCGGCTCAGACACCTTAAAGAATTAATGCCTATAATAAGAATTGGAGCCGTACTTATTATATTTAGAACCGTTACAGTAAAAGTGGGAGTAAATTTCAAGTCGCAAATCCCGAGAGAGAGAGAAAAAAATAATACAACTTGTAATATCCAGAATTTATATTTCCCTTAAATATTATATTTTGATAAATTAATACCTATTTAAAATAGGAAAGTATGTTGTCTCCAATTTTAGTAATTTATTAGATTATTTTCTTTGGAAATTAAAGAGGTAAAAATCCAATACTATTTTAGGGACCATAAGTTGTCTTATGATTATTAAATTAATGCATGATGCATAAATGATCAAAGTAAACTCAAAAGTTGTGAGAAAATAATTAATCCAATTAAAGAAAATTGCCAATAATTAGTAGATAATTAAATCTACATTAATTAGATTAATTTCATAAACTTTCATAATTAATTTAACATGTTTTAAATTGGGATGTGTGACCCTAGATAAAAACCAATGGCTAATGAAGGGCCAAGATTAACATAAAGATGATTACTAATGATCATGATTAAAATAGTAGCCAATCAAATAAATTTAATAACACCTAGAACACCATTTTAGGATTTATGACCAAAGATTAAAGTTAATTAAAGACTAAACCTAAGTGAAAATTTATGAGGCAACAAAGGTTGGTGTGTGGATGATTTTAGACCATGGGAAATAAAGCAAGAGAGCATGGTGGGGGGAGGCTACGTTTTTTTTTTTTTTGTACTGTGTGTGTGTAGTGATTAAAAGAAATAGCCTTGTTGGCTCAATGTGGATCAAGTATTCTATAAGCAAAAATCTCAAGCCAATTAAAGTGAAGTAAAATTTGCCTCAATAAACACTAATCCTCATGATAAGTCCATAAGTCAATTAATTCCTCAATTAAGTGTTATCAAAGACAATTAAGTGATTTTAATCCTAGATTAAGTATAAGAAATAATCCAAGACAAGAACACAAGTTTGGCTTAGGATGAATTAATTGTTACCTAACAAATACAATAAATTCTAAAATGATAAAGGGGTAATTAAATGCTTCTAATTAAGCCATAATATTAAAAAAATCATAAGACTAATGAGGGAATTTGATTAAACTACAAACTAAATCCTTAGAGCATTTTTGCTTAATTGCTAACCAACCACCAAAGTCATCTAGTTACAAATATACTTAGAGTAACTAGGGAATTAAAGCACCAAGTTGGGAAATGCATGAAGGTGGAGAGGCCACTAATGCATGCTTAGAGAATGCTTGATGGTGGAAAGGCCAACAATGCACTCTTGAAGCCAAGAGTTTTTTCACACATGGAGCCAATCACTACAAAAATTTTGAGATTTTGCTACGGAATTTTTCCGTAGCAAATTCCGTAGCAAAATCATTTTGCTACGGAAAAATATGGATTTTCCGTAGCAAAATGATTTTGCTACGGAATTTGCTACGGAAAAATTCCGTAGCAAAATCCTTCGTCGCAAATTGCGACGGATAAGGAAAATCCGTCGCAATTTGCGACGGAATTTCCTTTCCGTAGCAAATTTGCTACGGAAAAATATTCCGTAGCAAATTTGCTACGGAAAATTTTCCGTAGCAAATTGCTACGGAATTCATTCCGTAGCAAATTTGAATTTTGCTACGGAATAGAATTCCGTAGCAATTTTGCTACGGAATAGAATTCCGTAGCAATTTTGCTACGGAATAGAATTCCGTAGCAAATTTGCTACGGAATTCTATTCCGTAGCAAATTTTTTTTTTTTAAATTTATTTTTTAATTTATTTTTTTTATTTTTTTTTATAGCAAACTAGAAATTTTGTAAATTTTCCCATATTTGATCGTTTGCTACAGAAACAATTTCTTAGAAAAACTAATAATTATTTTGAATGTTATTTTTTTTTTAATTTTAAAAAATTGAGTACAAAAAGTAGTGATTCATGGATATAATAATAATTATAAGGAGTGCACATTAAGAGTAATCTAACAAATACCAAATACTAAAAAGTAGTCTAACAATGTTACAAAGGGCAAATTCTAAACAGTAGTCTAAACAGGAGCATTGTGATCATCATCATCATCACCAGCATGGTCATCATCACCAAGAGCCGACCCCGAACCCTTGTTCATTAGGGACTTGAGTTGAATCTGCATCTGCCTCATCATCTCCTCTTGCATCCGCCTCATCCGCTCCTCCATCATTTCTCGTTCCTTAGCCATCCGCTCCTCCATCATCTCTCGTTCCTGAATCATCATCTGCCTCATCTTCTCTTGCTCTTCAAGCATCCGCTCCTGTTCCTGAGTCATCTGTGCTGTCAAAGCCTTCATCTTCTTCATCTCATCTGGAAAAACAATATCAAGTACATTTATTATTTGGACTTCATTTGAATGGACAAGAGAATGGAAATTTTCAATATCAAATACGTTTACCTGCAGAAACATCTTCAATGCCGGATGAGGAGCGCTTTGTTGGCTTCAGTCGGCTAGCAGCGGCACCGTATCCAAAGACTCTCCCTTTCTTGTCAAATCCACCTGCAGCCTGAATGAACAGACTATCATTATCGCACACAGAGGATGACGGGTCAGTCTCACGCTGTGAGTCTCTCTCCTGCGACAGCTTCGTATAATTTTCCTACAAAGACAAAAATACATAACAAATAAGACATATAAAATGAAATAAATATTGTGGTGCATAAAACAAGTAATAAATGCAATAAATGTCTAACCGCTACTGTGTGCGCCCTTGAGTTAATCCATTCCCTCTCATCACTTCCTTCAGACTGCCGGGAATGGGTCCGCTCAAAGGCAGCCCAACCTACCGACTCTGGAGGAACCCCAGTCTCTGCCTGCAAACGCAAATGATGATCATAATTAATTACTTCAAAGTACAAAATATTGATTACCTAAATAGAAAATAACGTGTACTCACAAGTTTCCGTTTCCACTCAGTCATCGGAATAGAGCCGCCAACATATGACGGGCCTTCCATTTTGGCCCTATTTTGCTTATTTTTCACACTCTTCTCCTGAAACTTTTCATTGGTGGCCCAATTGTCAAATAATTGGTTTGCAGTGTCCTGTGGAAGCCAATCTCGCCTGCCTCTTCCACCATGTCTCAAGTTATAAAGCTTTTGAGACAACCACCGGGCTGCCCTGGCGTTATAAGCCTTTCTCAGAGCTGCACGATGTTCAGGCAACGACATGTGCTTCCTCTGAAAATCAACAACAAACAATTAGTGCGGTAATTTATAAAAGTACTTAATTAAAAACCATAAATAAATAACTTACCATAAACTCATCGAACCAAGCATTTCGATTTTCCGTAGGAATCGCTGTCCAGCTGGTCCAAGCTTCATTGTAGTTACGGAATAATTGGTCCGAGATGAAATCCATCACCGGATCACGAGGCACAAAGCTAAAGCCAGAGGACATCATGCAAATATTATTAGCATAAAACCAATTAGATAAGGGATTAGTAACATTACTGGTAACTTGGCATGACTTACTACTCGTTGTCAGGACAGATCCAAAGCAGCCCTGTCTCAGGATCTGTTGTGCCCCAGATCGGTGTATTGGAGGAACTACCTTCTTCCCCGACGTGGCTCTGAGGCGACGGGGTGTACTAAGCAAGAAATGTGAAATATTAAAGATGTTTGTACATAGATGGTTTCATGAAACTAAACATATGTAAATCAATCAGAATTAGGCTAGTAAACCTGTTGTCCCATTTGCTACGGATCAGTGGAGGTAGGAGGCGACGGCGACGTATACAGCGACGGTGAAGATGCGAAATAACCCGACGGTGACGATGCCATATTAAACGGTGGAACCTCTGGGGCACCGCCCCGCTCTCTGCCTACAGAATGGGCAGATGACGACGCCCTACCACCTCTGATAGGACGGGGCCGGGATCGACCACCACCACGTCCACTACCTGAAGATCCTCCTTGATGCTCCATCTCTGAACACTTATAGACATTAGGTCAAAAAAAAAACTACAAATATATTTAGGGTTGATTACAGTAGTGAAGTAACAAAGTATGTAGTATAACAGGCCGTCAAAAACAAAGAACTAACAAATCTCAACCGGACGATTCCTGTTCATCGACTTCTGCTTGGCCGTCTTCCTCTGAAGTCTCATAGTCGTCGAACTCAGATTCACTGTCAGAGTAAATCAATTCTGCCTCATCGTCTGATTCCTCATCGTCAATTTGTATAGGAATCAATTCTAAATCCGCAGCAGAATCAAAGAGATTGCTTGGTATTTCGTTGTCTTCGATGTTTATGGGCAGTAGATGTTCCACATCAGCTTGGAAAGGTTCAGCCATACCGTCATTTGAATCCGACTCTTTCGACTTCGGTATGATATTTCGTGCTTTGGTTTTAATAACCCCCCTCCACCCTTGGCGGGATGTGGGATATAGTGTATAGTAAACTTGTTCCGCCTGTTGAGCAAGGATGAATGGGTCATAACCAACTGCATATCTCCTTGTCCAGTGGATCTCAATATTTCCATGCTCGTCCATTTTTGTCCCACGCGGACTGTTATCAAACCACTCACACTTAAAAAGGGTCACCACATTGTCCCACGGATATTTCAATTGAATTATGTCACGTAACTTCCCGTAGTAGACAGTCTCCACCCCGTCAACTTGGTCACCTCGACAACATACACCGTAATTGCAACATTGTGTACCTGCATCCGTGTCAACAGTTGAAAACCGATACCCATTGATTATATATCTGCTGCATTGAGTAACACTAATTGGAGCTCCATAAGATAAACTCCACGCAACTTCATTGGGATCTTCTCGATGTTTCGCGAAATAGGTTCGAAACCATTTTGGAAACTCAGAGTTCGTGAATTGATCAACCTGGGACACCGACATTGAAGGATTTTCCGATCGGACCCAATTAGAAAAGTAACTGCAAAATATATATATATATATATATATATATATATATATATATATATATGAAGTTAATACTTTAATACTTATCGTAATAGTAAAACGGAAAAACAAAAATCTTACTTTAAGTACGGGGCGACCTCTTCACAGTTGTTTAGAATGTACCACTCCGCTACTTGCTTATCTCTTCCGTCAAGAGTTGATTTCCAATGTTTTCCCACGACTCGCCCTGGATAATTAAATATTGATTTTTGATCCCTTGTATCACCGGCATCGTTGCGAGGTACCCTTCTCCATCTTGACATCATTTCAGGGGGATGATAGTATGACGAAAATTTAGCGGCCTCTTCGACTAGATATGCTTCAGCGATAGATCCTTCAACGTGGGTTGGATTTTTGATCTTCTGCTTAAGTGTGCGTAAAAACCTACAATGGAATATCATAGGGTATTTATAAACTAAAGTACCATGTTTTTCAATTAATAACAGATCGAAAGACATATATATTACCTCTCAAACGGATACATCCATCTATATTGTTGCGGGCCTCCTACCCTTGCTTCGTAAGCCAAGTGAACGGGCAAATGTTCCATTGAGTCAAAAAAGGAAGGAGGAAACACCTTCTCTAACTTGCATTGCGTTATAGGCATACTCGCCTCCAGAAGCCGTAACTTTTCAACATTAAGCTCTGAAGCACAAATTTCTCTGAAGAACACGGAAAAGTTCGTTAGAATAGACCACATTTCCTTCGGTAGTGCTTTGAAGGCCCAAGGCAACAATCTCTGGAAAAAAACATGACAATCATGACTCTTCATCCCGAAGAACTTCCCCTCGTGCATGTTGACACATCTTTTCAGGTTTGACGCATAACCGTCCGGGAGTTTCAAATCTTTTACCCATTGCAACAATTCTAAATTCTGTTGTTTGTTTAATGTGTACGGTGCTCTAGGTTTGGAAATCCGTCCCCTGCCATCCTGCACCAAATGCAAAGCAGGCCTTCTGCAAATCTCTTGTATGTCCAGTCTTGCATTGACTGTGTCCTTCGTCCTGCCCTTGGTGTCCATCACGGTGTACAGAATATTGTCAAACACATTCCGCTCAATATGCATGACATCGAGGTTGTGTCTTAACAGTTGTTCTTTCCAATATGGTAGTTCCCAGAAGATGCTGCGTTTGTTCCAATGATGATCAACACCATATCCCTCAGGTTCGCTAGAAGCAGCCCCCTCTTCGACACTTGGAATATGCTTGACCCTATCCCATATTTCTTGGCCACTTAAACGAAGAGGTTGATCTGCTCGTTCGACAACATTTCGCGTGAAGTCTTTTCTATTTGTCCTGTACGGATGATTGGGGGGTAGGAATCGCCGGTGCCTGTCAAACCAACAGACCTTGTGACTGTGTTGCAAGCTATAACCCGTATTCTGTTCAAGACATACCGGGCATGCAAGCTTTCCCGATGTTTGCCAGCCACTCAACATCCCATATGCAGGGAAATCACTTATCGTCCACATTAAGGCAGCACGCATTGTGAAATTCTGACTCAATGATATATCATACGTAAGAACCCCTTCACTCCACAACATCTTCAACTCGTCTATCAAAGGCCTGAGGTACACATCTATCTTCTTTTTTGGGTTGGATGGCCCAGGGATTAACGCGTTCAGGAACAAAAACTCTCTTCTCATGCACATAGAAGGTGGGAGGTTGTACGGTGTCACAATGACAGGCCAACAGGAATAATTCCTGCCCGTTTTATCAAAAGGAGCGAACCCATCCGAACATAGACCAAGACGGACATTACGGGGATCCATAGCAAAGAAAGGATTCGCCTCGTCAAATTTATGCCAAGCTTCAGCATCCGAAGGATGCGTCACAAAGTTTTCATCCCTGTGATGCTCCCGATGCCATCTCATGTGAGCAGCTGTTTGTTCTGATGCATACAATCTCTGAAGTCTGGGCACCAGAGGAAAGTAGTGCATCTTGCTTAACACTCGACGGGTAATTTTCCTTCCTTTCCTCACAACTTCATATCTGTCATGTCCACAGAATCTACAATTGGTCAGCTCAGCATCATCCTTGTAATACAACATACATCCCCTAGGGCAGCAATGAATTTTTTCACATCCAAGCCCAAGCTCTTTCACCTTTTTTTTTTGCTTGGTAAAAATCCTTCGGCAAATTACTGTCGTTGGGAACAACCTTGCTTATGATCTGCATCATTTCGTTGTAATTCCTCTCACTCATATGGTGATCAGTCTTCAGGCTTAGTGTTGCTAGGGTAGCCGATAGCGATGAATATTCACTATTTTCAAAGTGTTCACAACCTTCCCATAACGGACGTTGAGCTTCTTGAAGCATTTTATAGAACCTATCGGCTTCCGGATGAGGATCCTCTCCCATGTATGATGGTTGAGCATGTGTATCGGTCTCCTCTCCCATGTATGACGACTCAGCATGAGTAACAGGATCGAAATATCGGCCGATCGACGGTCCAGCAGCGTCCATAACCAACTGCTCATATTGATTAAGGTTGTCTCGATGACTACTGTCCCCGTAATAACCACTAGGTGTCGGTGTCTGTCGAACTTCGCCATGATATTCCCAACACTCATAATCCTTCATGAATCCCCTTCTACACAAATGGATTTTGACCTCCTCAAAATCTTCAAATCTTATACACCTACATTTGACACACGGACACCTGATCTCCCTACTTGAATTAGTTGAATGTGCCAGAGCAAAATTGATGAACATGGGCAAACCCGCCAAGAATGCTTGAGTTAGTTCTCTTCTCTCAGTTAGGCGATTGTACATCCAACTTCTATCATGGTTGCCTTCCATATTTCCTAGCTAGTTCAGTTACTAACTTAATTAGCATCTCAACATGCCACAAATATATAAAAGTGGTCAATTCAACTAGCCACTTATGCAAACCAATTGTCAATTAATCAAGGAAATGAAAAAACAAACACATGCCACAAATACTTTTATCACACCAAAATCAGAATTGTGATTTCTAAATTCCGGACAAATTCATGACACTAATGTTATTCATGTACATTTTTTATTAAAAAAGAAATAAAATATCATGTAAAATTCAAAATCTTTAATAATTTTTGTGACCTACAACAGAATAAGTATTTAGTATAAAATTTATCAATTTGCAGATTATTTTAATAAGAAAACCAATGATTTGAAATTTTAAAGTGCAATTGGTTTTTTTTTTTTCCATGTATACTTTAAATTGGTCTTGGTCTATTTTTACCTCATTATATTCTATTTATTATCGCTCTTCAATAATATTTCACTCGCTATCTCTCATGTACTCTCTTAAAGAGACTTTATTAACAAAAATGGATATTCGAACCACTTGATTTTTATACTAGATCCTTGTAATAAGGAATGGAGGTCTAAAAATGAGAAGACTTTTTTTTTTTTTTGGTAATTTGGATGGTCTATAATTAATTTAAACGATCTAAATATTATTTTTCTTAAAACGTCTATATTCTTAAAAAAAATATTTTAATGGGTATAAAACATAAAATAGAGATAACTTTTTAACTTTCTTTTTTGCCAAAAAAATGAATTTTTATCTAAAAATCATCATTTTAAAAAAATCAAATTAGATCTTTATATCCAAATCATATTTGAAAGGTCAAGACCTGATAAGCTCTCTCTAATGCTTACTGGGAAACTGGTTCCATGTATATTTGACTTAATTTGTTTTTCATTTAATCCGCAAGATATTGACAAGATTGCTTGGAATAATTTTTTTCCAATTTTCATTTTTTACGCAAGGGGTTGTGCTAATTAAAGTATTTCAATCTATACTAAGAGCACACACACACAGAGACAAAAAAGATACAAGTATTGAATAAAACATTCTTAATTTGGTGTTAATTACAACCGTAAAACACATATCATACAGTTAATTGAACAATACTAATAATTTACAAGCACCAAACATATACAGGATTTTCCAAAAAATTAAATATCGTAAGAACCCAGTATTGTAAATTAAAGCCCGCAATAACAGTTATGTTCATGAACAAAACTACACAAAATTTACAATCACCAAACATATACAGGATTTTCCACAACAATTTCCCCTGTGGCCTTCACCGAATGCACTAGTACCCAAAATTGATTTGAAAAATCAAAATTAATCATATTAATTTACACCTATATTTATTCACGAGTATTAAGTATGACTAATTTTTTCAATTTCTATCTATACTAATTTACCATAATAAATAATGTGGTAAAAAAGGAAACGAAAGGGAGCTTACCGGAAGGGCAGAGTAGCCGGACGACGGAGAAGAGCACCGGTAAATGGACAACAGCGACTGTGGAGAGGAAAAAAACAGCAAAATTATAAGCTATTTCTTCGAGCTTAATTTGTCTCAACTTGTAAGATAGAAACCACATTTAAGCATGAAATAAGATGTTAAATATTCCTGTTTCCTGGTGTCAAGCTACCTTTTCAATCAGTCCAACCATAGGGTATTATGTTAAATTTGTTTATATATATATATATATAAACTCTCTTTGAATTTGTTTAAAAATGTATTATGTCAAGATCCAAATTCTTAAACATGTGTAACTCTTTTTTATCGGGTGCAAACATTTTCCAATATATATAACATATCTTTTATTTCACAAATAGTTGAAAATATGCTACAAATAGCTCACAAATTCAAAAGTTACACCCGCTAAAAATATATTCTACTTAATTCTTAAGGAAATTTTAAGTGAATAACTCTTTTAGTTTATTTTTCTAAAAAAGAAAAAAATCATTATGAGGTTTTAAGAAAAGAATATAATAACTAAAGAGTCTCTAAGTAGTATGAATGTATTATCATTTATTTAGTTTTTAATCATTGTGTTATCATTTATTGCATCGAAAGTGAGCACTCGTTATTGTATGCTTCTCCCTATTTTGTTCCAGTTACAAGATTTACATATATGATTTTATTTAAAGATTATTAAGGATTTTTTTTTTTTTTTAGTAAAGTATGTCATGTTTGAACACAAGTCATTTGGGAGAGATTTTTAACTCCAACACCAACATGACACTGGAAAAATGATTATTAAATATTATTTTTTACTCTATTCAACCTCTTCAAGTACAGTATTGAAAAATGCAATTCTGTTCAAAGCATTATGGAAGAACAATATTTAGGTTCTACGAAATTAATTCAAAAACTTTTAACTGTAAACTATAAGACTTTGTGATGATAGAAATAAGACTTCTGTGTTGAGGCAAAAAAAACTTTTCAGTAATTTTTAAATGGAAATTGTGTAGTAATAATAAGACTTCTGGCTTGTTTATGCCCTTTGTCCTTAAAAATTCCCTTCTCATACATTTTTGTTTAATAATTTACTGATTGAGCTCACACCCTTCGACCATATAATTGTTTTAAATATGCAGATTAATTATCTATCTATACATTTATGATGGAACAAAATAGTTTTTATACGAAATCATTTTTTAGTAGGTAAAATTACCAACCAATGCCTCAATGTTGATCCATACAATCTAAATTATAGAATTTTGTTTGTGCCAGAAACGCAAGAGAATATGATTATAAGAAAAAAAAGTTGTATATAATTCCTAATAATTTGAAAATATGATAATTTTAATTGCAAATCTCATAGGTCCATTCAATAATTTGAAACAAAAATCCCAACCTATTACTATCCATATATACATTTTGTATCTCATCATTCAAATTAAAGAGCATTTTTAAAACCTAATTGTCATTCTCCTATTTAATTAGCAATCAGTGGAGATGAGGAAAAAATAAAAAATAAAAAAGTAAAAATAAAAAATAAAAAATCCAACCAATCAGTCTAAATAATGTGAAAAAAAAAAATTAAAAAAAAAAAACAAGGTACCGCGTTTTTGGCCGAGCTGAGGGCGCTGGAGAGATAGGTTGAGCTGTGGGTTGAGGCGGCCGGAGCTGTGGGTGGCGGACGGAGCTGGGGGTGTGGGGAGGTGCCGAGTACGAGCTGTGGGCGTGGGGAGGTGCCGAGGAAGAGCTGAGCTGTGGGTGTGGGGACGACGGAGCTGGGGGTGGGAAGATGAGGGCGCGAACGAGCTGAGGGAGGCGGACCAGCGGCGGAGCTGAGGGCGGGCGGTGTCGTCTATAACGAAGCTGGGGGTGAAAATGAGACATAATGACGGGGTGAGCTGAGGGTTAACCCAGCTTTTTGCGACGGAAATCCAATCCGTCGCAAATTTGCGACGGATTTGCCTTCCGTCGCAAAAAGCACCCATTTTTGCGACGGAAGTATACTTCCGTCGCAAAAAGGAAAAACTGGCGGCCATTTTGGCCGCCAGTTTGCGACGGAAGATAATTCCGTCGCAATATTTGCGACGGAAATGTCTATCCGTCGCAATTCCATTGCCTGAAACCTTTATTTTACATTTATTTGCGACGGAAAATAATTTTCCGTCGCAAGTTTGCGACGGAAATTATGTTCCGTCGCAAATTTTCCTATTTTGCGACGGACTTCTAAATCCGTCGCAAAATTCATGGATTTTGCTACGGAATAAATTCCGTAGCAAAATCCGTCGCTGATTACCCTTTTTCTAGCAGTGAATTGAGACACCAAGGCAAGAGGCTTTTGTGGAAAAATCAAAGGATGAAGAGAGGGGAGGAGGTAGGCCACGTTTTTTGGACTTGAAGGAAGAAGAATTCAGATTTAATTTGTGGCAAAAAATGAAAAATGTAAAGGTAGAGAATTACCAAGAGTGCCATAGCCTTTTCCTATATATAGGCACCTTGGGTCTTCACATTTCTCACTCCAAAGCAAGCTTAGAAATCTGAATATAGAGAGTAGAGAGTAAGAGTGAGGAGCTTCTTGAAGGAGTAGCAAGGTTCTTGGTAAGTTCTCTAGCTCTTTCTTTAAGTTCTTTAAGTTTTAGTTCTTAAATTCTTAGATAGAAGTAGCTTGGATCTTAAATATTCTAGAATAATTTTATTTTCATGTTTTTATGGTCAAAATTAGCTTTATTTCAAAAAACTGATGAAGAATGTTATAGAGCAAAATTTTTGGAAGAGAAACATCAAAGTAACGAAGTTCTGGCGAAATTTCATCGGTTAAGCAATTTCTGGAATCAGTGATGAAAATGCCAATATTTTATGTTGAAGATGAAGTTGAAAAATTCTGGGAAACTTCATGGTTAAATTAGACATATAGGGCTTTTCAAATATGCCAAGAAGATGTTAAAATGAGCTCTGTACAGTGAGATAAAAATTCTCAAAGTTGGGCTACGAATTTCTGGAAAATTCTGGGCAGAGGCTCAAAATTTTAAAGTGAGAATGATTCATGTAATCTAGGAAAAATTGATTATTTTTACTTAAAAATATACATTCTAAGGATTCCAAAGAATTTTACGGATCCCCGTTTCGATTTTTCTAGAATTAGTTATGATTTTCCAAAGTTAGGCGAAAATCTGTCCAAATTTTGGACCAGCGTTTTTTTCAGAAAAATAAAGGGAATAAGTTGAAAAATAATTCCACCTTAGAAAAATGGTCATTAAAGACTAAGATATCTATTAGGATACTATTTGTAAATTAATGAATGCGATATTACCGTTATAGGATAAGCATGATCACAGTCCGACCAACGAACGTACCAAAATCGTCAACGAAGGTACGGACACGTACTGTAACACTAACTCTGATGCTTATTGTATACTTATATGTGATAGATGTATTCAAAGTCTGAGACTCTGTTTTTAGAAGTTGTTCATACACATACAGCTATACACGGGTTATGGTTCTGATAATACCATTGAGTTTTCCTAGCGCTGAGGACATGGATGTCCACCGTGGCACTGGTGAATAGTGCAGACTGTAATAACATGCATAGGCAGTGGCTGTATTCTATTATTATCTTGAATATGTGATTATTGCTGTATTGTCATGAATATCTGTCATACATAACTGTTATATAAGTATGAGGTTAGCTGTTACCTGAGGTTCAATGGGAATTGAACCTTAGCTCTTATAATAGCCTCAAGTTCCAGAGGAGGCAGGACTATGGACAAGGGTAAGCTGCCCGCTTGAAGTCGCAGACGGAGGATTTCTTTTTGATTTTTGTATAACCGTATTTTTGAATATTCTAATATTCAGATGGCTGTAATAGCAACTAGACACACCAACTATGAATGTTTATCTGTTACTCGTTTTTAAAACTATTCCGATGCTCTACTCTAATTAAACTATTTTAAACTCTAATCAAATTATTTCGAAAATGCTTTAGAAAATTGGAATATTACACAAATGTATTTCAATTTCATAACTCTATTTTAAATGGGGATACAATTAAAACTTAAAAGTTAAATTTTGAGGAAATTTATGGATAAACAAATAATGAACTTGTTGGGCATCTTAAAAAGGATACCTTTAATGGACCTAATAAAGCTTACATATAAATAGATTCGATCACCACGTCTTGAACATCAAAATCTTAAGATAAATTACTGCTTAGTTAGTAGTAATTATAGCAGCATAGTTTTCATCAAGAACGAAAATGAAACAAACGAAGAACTTGCTTAACATTGCTGGAAGCACTATAAGCCATGAAAATAACTTTGGTCAAGAGATAATTAAACTATTAATTGGCCTTTCTAATATACTATTATGCGCATCATATACCGACATTACATTAATATTTGGCAACAAATTATGTGAATGGATGTGTTCGATCGGGCCAAAAAAGGTTCTTGAAATAAGCCATATGCAAGTATATAATATATTTATATTATTTGTATTTCCAATCTAAAGAGTGCACACAACACACTAAAGTAATAAGAACTGACAAAATATATAGACGTGTTTGTAGAACAACATGTTCCTAGCTAGCAAGTCAACCCTAACATCAAGAAATGCGCATATTCAAAGACGACCTGAGGTTTTTTCCAAGTACGAGGCATCTTCCCAGGTCTGACTATTTCGTCATTTTCCCTCAGTTTCAAGGCTCAAAATTCCTATATATATGTAACGTGGCATAAGTAACCATACGTGCTAACAAAACAACAGACAGAAACCAAACCTAGTTCAGTAGCTATAGCTATAGGTAGCAAGACACACACATACAGGCTTTTAATTTGTTTGAAGATAATAATGGGATTGCATGCAAAAATTTGGCACAACGTTGCTGGGCCTGCATGCGACGTGTTCATAAACCACCGTACGGTCGACACGAGACGTTCGGTGGTTCGTTTGTTGTACAACCATCTGACGCAGCAAGGATGCAAGCCGTTCTTGGACGCAGAAAACCTGAGACCAGGAGATAGGTTGTTGGACACTATTGATAAGGCTATACGAGGATGTAATGTTGGGGTTGCTGTGTTTTCGCCTCGTTATTGTGACTCCTATTACTGTCTCCATGAACTCTCACTCATCATGGAATCAAAGAAACGAATCGTTCCTATTTTCTATGATGTGAAGCCGTCGCAGCTTCGGATTGTGGACAGTGGAATATTGAGTTATTCACAGAAAGATCTCAGGAGGTTTAATTTTGCAATTAAAGAAGCTAAAAGCATTGTGGGTCTGCCCTTCGATTCCTCAAAAGAGTATATTATCTTTTCTTTCCCTTTCTCTTTTAGTTTTAGTTGGTGTAATGTGATTACATCCAGCATGCATAGTAAAGTATTTTTTTTTTTCCGTAAAACTCACTACCATAAACTAATTTTTATTTATCCAGCAGCCTAAAATTTTTTTTCAGTAGTATTCAATGGCCTAAAAATTATTTTAAGGTGCTACTAAAAAGATATTTTAGGGCGCTAAGTGAACAACAAATTAATTTAGAATGATATTGAGTACTATTTAAGAAATACTTTAGAGTGTTGGATATATCTTAATCTTTTTAGTTTTATTCACGTCTATCCCCTATCCAATTATCAAAGAACAAATAGATATTAAACCAAAACAGTTTCATATACATGCAATCTACAGAAAGAATTCAAATTGTTTTCTAAAATATAAGCAGTGGCATGAACTGTTTTGGTTTGTTTTGACAACATTAGCAATAATGGAATGATCTGTATGCATTACAAAAGTCTATTCCAACTAGAGAAAAAAAAAATACAAAAATCTATATTGTTCACGTGAACAATATACTCATCCATGGTCCTTAATGAAGGACTTAGTTTTTTTATGTAATATGCATTATAAATTAAGTCCTATATTTAGGACTAGAGGTGCTAGCTTATTTCTTTACAGATCATATCCCATATAAATCATTTATAGACCAAAATAACTCTTTATTTAGATGAAGAGAAATAATATTATGAGGAAAAACTTCAGAAAAGTGATAAATTTTTTACAATCCTTAAGAATTTTCCTTCTTAGTATACCTTCACTCCGAACCCCCCCCCCCCCCCCAAACACACACACAACATCGAAACATACCTTAAAATAAGAGACGAATACATGCATGTAGATTATTTGTTTTGTAGACAACCCAATCACTTAATAGTGAACATTTCAAGCAATAAGAAAAAAAGAAAAAAGAAAACATTCATATTAAAACTCCAATTGAAAGGAGAAGTAAACGTTGTACTAACATAAAACTTCTTTGATTTGCAAATGAAACAAAAAGAAAGACGCCCAAAAAAAAAAAAAAAAGATTTACTATATGTTGAAGTTTGATAGTATGGTGGGGTTTATTGATGTCATTGTTTCAGTGACTGGTCGGAGCTGGTACGTAAAGCATCAAATGCAGTGATGAGCAAATTGCATGAAGAAAGCAGTGCATGATGAGTTCATCAGAAAATCATCTGGTTCACCTTACCAAGGCTTCGATTCGTGTATTCATATATGAGTTCATCATTTAGATACAGTTCAGTTTGTCTTGATTTTATATATATAAGAAGCTTTCACTAAGAATTAATGTCTGGTTAAAGCAAAAGTAGCTAAATTTCTACTAGTTCAGGGCTATCTTTAGGCTTTAAACCCTCACTGTAATATTTTAATTCCTTGTGAGTAGTCCTCAAATAAATGTTTTCTCATCAAGTACTCCTTAAATAATATTGTACTCCACAATTATAGTAAACTAACGCTCTAGAAGAAGAGCACATGCATTTTGTTGCCTACGTGTTTGCTCATTTTTATATCATTGGGCACATCTATATCTACTTATATACACAAAATAATTTTGAGATATGATTAAACTAGTACTACCAATATGTATTTGTTTGTGTGTGCGCAACTAAACAAAATCTAAAACATAAATAATATTTATTTAGATTTGTGGATAGTATAATTTTTTTAAAAAAATCATTAATAGATAATTATATAGATATAGTTTCATCACTAGAATAAAATATAAATCATGAATTAAATGATGGAAAAAATGAGATGGAAACAGTAACAAATCAATTTGGAGTATCAAAGAAAGTTGTAGAAATGTGTGCTATTAATAAATTATATATGCATGATCAATATGATGATCATCTTGAATTCAATATACAAATACAGGGCCGTTGTAGTTCAATTTAATCTCAAACCAGCGATTTTTCTAATATGGATTGAAAATAAAAGCATATAATAATGTAATCCGATTCACACCGTTGCATGATATTATATTAATACTCATTTTATTCTATTTATGACTCACTTCTAATATGTTTCATAAGGAACAAGAAAAACCTTAAGCTTTATTAAATCTACCTTAAATTTAACAAATTTTCAACTTCACCCATATTTAACAAGAAAAATTTATTTTCTCTGCCCTAAAAGTAGAATCAAAGCATATTATATGATAGACTGATGGAGTTATTTTATTTATTTGAGTTTTTGCATGATATAATATGAGCAATGTATTCTCCATCTCTCAAAGCCCTGATGGATTAATAATAATGTTGGAAAGTAGTTAGGGAATGTAAATGAGAATGCTATTAATAGTCTGCGCCCACAGAATGATGAACTAGTTAGTGTGGTTTTCTTAAAAACCTTTTTATGTTAATCGTACGTAGTTTTGGAAACCAGTTATATTATATAAAAATAAAAAGGTTTTCCTATGCAGCGACTTGCTCATTTCTGTCACCAATAATAAAAGGACGATGCCACAGCTGGTTTTAATTTCTTGGCGGTAGTCTTGTGTCTATTAATAATTTATTAATAATTGTCCTTTCACTTTGTCATTAACAAACTATGAGATACTTTTTTTATATTATTATTCTTTTGGGTTGAACACGGCTGGGTTTCGTCAACCTAAACCAGGTTATATAGAGCATCAATTTTTTTTGCACAGCCATTGTCATATAATCAAAACGAAGGCCAAGAGTAAAATATTAATTTTTGCTCAAATAATACGTGATGAACATAAACTTGTTGTCATTTATTACACTGAAACTTGTCATTTCATTCTTCTCAATTATTACCAAACTTTAGGATGATTAAATCCTTTTCTTATGCTTAATATATTATTTTGGAAGTCTTTTTCACTGACCAGTATATATGAAATAAGAGATACAACATTTATAAAAAGAAATTACATTTTTATTCATAAATTATGAAAGCAACATAACTGGGACTTGATAATTTAGAGGGCCAAATTGAAAATTAAATATGAAATCTAAAATTTATTTTTTCAATTTCTTACAAGTATTGAATTAAAAAAAATAGCATTACAAGCCAAAAAATAAAAAAATAAATTAAGGGAAATACTAAGAGTGGCCGACAACCACCCGGATTTGCTATTGTATGAATATATTATATAAGCATAATATTTCGGGCTTCAAAAGTTGCATTGAGATTTAATTAAACAAATACTTATTTTTTTATTTAATCAAAATTTCCTTTTTGAGGTTTGGACCATAAAGGGTTTTAATCTTTCCTTACAAATACGTCTCCCAAAATTTAGACTTGGGCTCTCCTCCTTATGAAAATGATGCCACTTACAACATCAACTAACAATTTGTACATATATCTTTTTGTTACCTTAATCATATCTTTATATATATATATATATATAAACCTTAATCATATTTTTGATACATAGGTGATAGGGGATGAGGGGGATCGAACCCAGTATAAGGGGGTGGGGAGATTACTCCCAATATCACTGCACTACTAGTAGTGCCGATTAAACCTTAATCATATCTTCAACATGAGTTAATGATCTTCGTACACCAGTACTACTAGTAGTGTAGTGGTATTGGGATTCATTTCCCCCTTCTGGTCCTGGGTTCAATCCCCCCCTCCCCATCACCTTGTATCAAAAAAAAAAAAGAGATCTTCGTACAAAAATGGGCCAGAGATATATTAATGTGGCCTGCACATTTTCTTTAATATTTGGACTTCAAAAGGATAAAAACAAATGGTTAATGATATCTAAAACCATTGGGCTTGATTAATGTGGCCCAAATTAATCAAGCCTAATTGTTGTCTATTAGCCCATGGGGAACATTGCTCTAATGTGCACTTTAGGGTGACCATGTTCCTAATAAATACTTTAAAGATTTAAAAATGCCCTTCTATCTAAAGAGTAAAAGTGATTAACTTCATAATAGTGTGTGTATATATATATATATATGTATATATCTATAAACGAATGTTATCTTCTTTTTTTATACGTATATATACAAAATTGAAACTTTCAATGTAGAATTTGTCACACATGAAATATATGTATACATGTACATGTGAATATTTTCTTTTAATTTTGATGACCTGTAATTGATACCTAGCTCGTTTTTATATTGACTGAATTACTATTGATGGAGATGAAATTTATCTTTTGCACTGTATGTAATTGATGTGTTTTTCTTATTTCAAAAGCTATACCTTGCTCTTTTTTATATTGTCGGGGATGAAATTTTTTTTTTTCACTGTATATATTTTTCCAAAAATATAATTAGTCAATGACTTTGATAATTGTAGCAATGTGGTATTACTTTTTTTTTTTATGGGTTTGGGTTCTCTCAAAATCCCTTTTATCATTTTTTCTTAGAATTTCATTTCCACCATCAGATTGAAAAATATAAATAGTCTAGATTTAATATTTTATAAAACTATTATTTTAAACGTAAATAAATAAATTTAAGCTATTAAAACCTAATCTACACCATTTCTAACCGCAATAAAAAAAATTAATCAATAAAACACTATAATAATAATTTTATAAAATATTAAATCTGAACTATCTATTTTTTGATCTAAGGGTGGAGATGAGATTTTGAGGGAAAAAAGGGGGAGAGAAAGGATTATGAGAAAATATGCTCCCTTTTTTATTAAGAGTGATATTGTATAACACTACAACTTAACATTAATTAACTTAATATTGTCAATACCATTTAATATATTTTACAAAAATTATACCATTTAATATATTTCCAAAAAAAATTGTTAGAGACATTTTTATAATATATATTCAAATAAAAGGTTCGTGGGATGTAATTTTTAAATCAATGAGAAGTAATAGTATGATTTATTCAATATTAATTTTTCTTATGTCATAATAAAACTTTTTTGCTTTTCGTCTTCTTTGTTGATTAGATTTTTCGTCGCAACTGAAAATTCTGAATACACTATCTTCTTCATCAAGCAAAACCAAGATCGTTACTTTTTTCTTTCTTGTTTTCCTCTTTTTGTTTTTACATATTTCGGACAATGAAACAAATAATCATAGTATGTAGTGGCCGGACAATGATTGAATTTTGGTTGGAAGAAAATTCGTACGTACATGCGACGGGAAAAGTTTGATTACTTCGTTGCTTTCTCCCCACGCATCGTATATATAGGAATTTTCAAAGTTGCTAGAAAAGCTATCCAGAAAATCCAATAATACGTTTTTAAGAGAAAATGTAAGGAAAAAATTATAATAACAAATCCATCAAGGGTATAAATGTCAAAATAGGTGAAAATACCCTTTAGTTTGTGTTCCCATGCAGCGACTTGCTCATTTCTGTCACCAATAATATAAAAGGACGATGCCACAGCTGGTTTTAATTTCTTGGTGGTAGTCTTGTGTCTATTAATAATTTGTTAATAATTGTTCTTTCACTTTGTCATTAATAAACTATGAGATACTTATATTACTCCCTTTATGTTGGGATTCGTACACGCAGCGGATTAAAATTTTTTTACGAATCCTTCCGAAGGATCACTCAACGACGTTTAAATCAGAGTTAAGGAAACCGAATCATACCTTTGTTGAACCAGTCCGCGTTCCGTTCCTTTGATCAGGTGGGCTACCTTCTCGAACAACACGTCCGCGTCTCGTTCCTTTGATCAGGTGGGCGATCAACACGTCCGCGTCTCGTTCTTTCGATCAGCAGAAGTCGACTCTTGGATCGGCTTCCTCTACTGGTATCCACACGAACAATCCCCTAAACGGTTGCGGCAGCGTGCTAGCGCTTCTTGTGCGTCTCTCTCTCTCAAATTGCTCTAGGGTTTCTCGCGGCTTTTCTCAATACGCTCTACTGAAAATCCCGTAGGTTTTTCTAAACCCGATAGGCGTATTATATAACCAAAATTAATCCTTTATTAATTTTGGAAATTCGGATTTTGAATCTGGTCAGCATATCAATCACATCTATCTCATAAATGTAATTGAATATATTAAAAGCCAGATTTGGAAATTCGAATTTTTAAATTTAAATCAAATCTAAATTTAAAGCCTTTTGATTTAATTTACCATCATAAATTAAATCCGAGATATGATATCTATCTATTTAATTAAATCTGAGATACCATATCTCAATTTAACATTAAACAGATATACGATATCTTTATTCGAAATTAAATGAGATACAATATCTCTATTTGTTTCAGATATTTAATTTATCAAATAAATTAAATACTAAACAAATATCATATATAATATTATAATCTCAATTTATAATATATATATTAATTTCGAATTTTATATATATATATATATATATATATATATATATATATATATATATATAAATCCTAGATCAAATTTAGCATTCATTTAATCTCAGATTAATCTGAGATTCAATGAACCTGGACACCTTCACCCGTGTTGGATTATTCTTGTGTGCGACCCTGCAGGCCCATATGAGATTGGCAGTGGGCCAACACTGTATCAGCCCACAAGTCGCAAGCGGCCTCTAGCAAGACATTGCGACTGCCCAATTCACATGGGGATCGATGACACGATACTACCTATCGTACAACCATGTCACGTCCCTTTTGTCACGCGATAATTCGGTCAAGGATGAGGCATGGATAATGTCAACTTCCTTTTCTTGACCAATGCTTTCTCGATTCTCGAGTAGTCTAATTAGTGAAATGGAAACTCCTTTCCATCACAGTATGGCCATACATTTCTTAGACTCACTCATCGAGGGGCCCAACATTATCTCTCTACATATGTGAGGGACAAATCCCATCTTGACCACTCACATTCCTCCGCATGAAAACTACTGATCCTGGTCCTAGCCTTTATCATCACCCGGTCAAAGGTGACTTTTGACTAGGTCAAAGACCAGTACTCATCATGTAGGAATCTATGATGGTCTCAGGTCATAGGGCGTCGTGACGCGGTTATACATGAGATAAGCTTATGACTAAATCCATGCAGCTTTCTCATAGAGGGTCGGTCCAGCACCTTGTACTCTTACAAGTGCCCATGACTTTGATTCGTATCTCCATACCTCATCAAAGTCATACTGATCTTATTTCATCTTCACTCCCGTGTAGATGACCGACCAGGGACTTTTAGGATAATCTATAAGATTATCCAGGGATGCAGTTATCAATACGAACATGCAAACGAAAATGATAACAAAAGAGAATACTTTAAATAACTTAAATATCCAAAGTACAATGAATTGCCCCTAGGGCATAATTTCCAACACTTTAGTCCTAATTATAAGAGTTAGTTGACTTTTTTTAGAGAAATTAAGGAAACTAAATAAGTTACTTAATCATTTCATATGTTAAATATTCTTAGATTCTTACCAAAAAATATTCTTAGATTATATATTAGTTTATTAGTCAAACTAATAAGATTGAAGAAAAAGATAAAACTAAAAATGTTTTAAAGTAATTTAATTAGCTTCCTTGATTTCTCCAAAAAAGTCAACTAGCTCTTATAATTAGGACCGGAGTTAGTACTACTTCCGGTCCTAATTATAAGAGCTAGTTGACTTTCTTTGGAGAAATTAAGGAAGCTAAATAAGTTACTTAATCATTTCATATGTTATATGCTCTTAGTTTATATATTAGTTTATTAGTTAAATTAATTAGTTTAAAGAAAAAATTAAAAATAAAATACGCTAAAGTATTTAATTAGCTTCTTTAATCTCTCCAAAAAAGTCAACTAGCTCTTATAATTAGAACTAGAAGGAGTATTAGTTTTTTGGGTTGAACACGGCTGGGTTTCGTCAACCTAAACCAGGTTATATAGAGCATCAATTTTTTTTGCACGGCCCTAATGTCATATAATCAAAGCGAAGGCCAAGAGTAATACTACATATTAATTTTTGCTCAAATAACAAGTGATGAACATAAACTTGTTGCCATTTATTACATTGAAACTTGTCATTTTATGCTTCTCAATTATTACCAAACTTTAGGATAATTAAATCCTTTTCTTGTGCTTAATATATTATTTTGGAAGTCTTTATCACTGACCAGTATATATGAAATAAGAAATATAACATTTTTAATAAAAGAAATTACATTTTTATTCATAAATTATGAAAGCAACGCAACTGGGGCTTGATAATTTAGAGGGCCAAATTGAAAATTAAATATGAAATCTAAAATTTATTTTTTCAATTTCTTACAAGTATTGAATTAAAAAAAATAGCATTACAAGCCAAAAAAAAAAATTAAGGGAAATACTTAGAGTGGCCGACAACCACCCCGATTTGCTATTGTACGAATATATTATATAAGCATAATATTTCGGCTTCAAAAGTTGCATTGAGATTTAATTAAAAAAAATATTTATTTTTTTATTTAATCAAGATTTCCTTTTTGAGATTTAGAACATAAAGGGTTTTCATCTTTCTTTATAAGTACGTCTCCCAAAATTCAGACTTAGACTCTCCTCCTTATGAAAATGATGCCACTTACAACATCAACCAACAATTTGTACATATATCTTTTTGTTACCTTAATCAGATCTTTTTTTTTTTTTTGTGGATACAAGGCGATAGGGGAAGGGGGGAGATCGAACCCAGGACCGGGAGGGAGAAATTTATCCCAATACCACTACACTACTAGTAGTGCTGGTCCTTAATCAGATCTTCAACATGAGTTAATGATCTTCATACAAAAATGGGCCAGAGATATATTAATGTGGCCTGCACATTTTCTTTAATATTGGACTTCAAAAGGATATAAACAAATTGTGAGCCCAAACAAAGGGTTAATGATATCTAAAACCATGGGGCTTGATTAGTGTGGCCCAAATTAATCAAGCCTAATTCTTGTCTATTAGCCCATGGGGAACATTGCTCTAATGTGCACTTTAGGGTGACCATGTTCCTAATAAATACTTTAAAGATTAAAAAATGCCCTTCTATCTAAAGAATAAAAGTGATTAACTTCATAGTAGTGTGTGTATACATATATATGTATATATCTATAAACGAATGTTATCTTCTTTTTTTATATGTATATATACAAAATTGAAACTTTCAATCTAGAATTTGTCACACATGAAATATATATATATATATATATATATATACACACACACATGTACATATGAATATTTTCTTTTTATTTTGATGACCTGTAATTGATACCTATATAGCTAATATAGCTCGTTTTTCTATTGACTGAATTACTATTGATGGAGATGAAATTTATCTTTTGTACTGTATGTAATTGATGTGTTTTTCTTATTTCAAAAGTTATACCTTGCTCTTTTTTATATTGACGGGTATGAAATTTATTTTTTTCACTGTATATATTTTTCCAAAAATATAATTAGTCAATGACTTTGATAATTGTAGCAATACGGTATTACTTTTTTTTTTTATGGGTTTGGGTTCTCTCTGAATCCCTTCTATCATTTTCTTCTTATAATCTCATCTCCACCATCAGATTAAAAAATATAAATAGTTTAGATTTAATATTTTATAAAACTATGATTTTAAACATAAATAAATAAATTTAAGTTATTAAAACCTGATCTACACCATTTCTTACTGCAATAAAAAAAAGTAATCGATAAAATACTATAATAATAGTTTTAGAAAATATTAAATCTGAACCATCTATTTTTTGATCTAAGGGTGGAGATGGATTTACAAGCCATAATGAGGTTAATGAGATTATCACTCAGCCTCAAGCAGATAAGCGTGTTTTTGATAAACCCCCAGTCAAGTCTGTCAAAGGCTTTCTCCATATCAATCTTAATAGCCATAAAACCTTTCTTTCTGCTTCTCAATCTCATAGAATGAATGATTTCTTGGGCAATGATAATATTGTCGCAACTGGATCTATTCTCAATGAAGCTACATTGCTTAGGACTAATTATCTTGGCCATCACCTTCCTAAACTTGTTCACCAAAATCTTAGTAATAATTTTAAAGCTCACATTGCACAGCGATATTGGGCGAAAGTCCTTTAGTGTGGAAGGACTATCAACCTTGGGAATGAGAACAATCTTAGATTTATTAATGCTGGCCATATTAGAAGTGTTCCTGAAACATTCTTCAATGAAGTCACAAATTTCGTCTTCGACAATGTCCCATTGTGTCTGGAAGAAGTGTGCCTGGAGGCCATCAGGACCCGGGGATTTAAACGCTCCCATTGCAAATGTTGCATTTTTTATTTCAAGTCTAGTAACTTCCACAGACAACATTTGCAACTAATAAGGACTAAGGGAAGGAAAATTGGAGCACCACTCCTCCAGATTAGTAACACATGTGTCTCTTGTATAGAGCCTTTAGAAGAAATCATGAGCCATGGATTTTGCAGCATCATGATCCTCCACCCACTGGCCGGCTTCATTTTGAATGGCTCCGATTCTCTGTTTCTTTCTCTTAATCAAGGTGGAAGCGTGAAAAAACCTTGTATTTCTGTCACCCCCTGAAGCCATTTACCTCTCGATTTTTGGAACCACGAGATCTCCTCCTGAGTAGCCGCTTTATAGTAATCATTCCAAAGTTTTTTCTCCAACCTGTAGAGACCAGTCTGCAAATTCATCTTCCTGCATCTGTCAATACCTTCTAGGCGACGAATGATCTCTTTCTTCTTTTTCATAAAATTACCAATCTAATTGTCATTCCAATCAAGAATAGAACTTTGGAAACTTTGCAAACCTTGAAGCCATGTTTTCCCATGCCATGCCTCATTTATCAGATCCTTAAAGTCATTTTCAAGTGTCGATGCAACCTGATAAGAGAAAGTTTTCTTAAAATGATTCAACTGCGGAGCCGGGCTAGAATTAACCACAACAACCCTGTGATCAGATTTAAATTTAAGCTCATGGCGGACAATGAAGTGAGGAAAGGAGTTCAGCCAAACAAAGTTAGTGAAGACCCAGTCCAGCTTCTCCTTTAAACCCCGTTTTCCCCAAGTAAACTTCTCTCCTTCGGCATTAGCCTTAATGAGCTCCATGTCATTAATACAATCTCTGAAGTGCTTCATGGAAATCTAAGACGGATCCACACCCCCCAGCTTGTCAGAAGGGGATAAATAGATGTTGAAGTCCCTTAACACTAACCAAGAAAGATTTGAGTTTGCAGCAAGAGACCGAAGAGTATTCCATAAAGCTATTCTACCGGCATAGGTGGTCTCATCATAAACAAAAGTCAGAAGGGACACGCTATTACTATCAAGATCTTTGACCTGGCAGTGAATCAGTTGGGTGGTCGAAATAAAATAGGTAATTTCAAAGACCTCCTTGTTCCAAAAAAACCAAATATCCCCAGAAAATCCAGTAGATTCCACCCGAATCCAATGATTAAACCTAAGTTTACGACAGACCTTATCAGCTCTATCCTTGCTGATACGAGGCTCCAAAAGACCAAGGATATTTATGTCATATTTATTAACAATATCTTTAGTGATTAGGGGAAAGGCTCGGCTCCCGGCTCCCTTGCAATTCCAAGACGCTATAATCATTTAAAACAATATACACAGAAAACAGAGGGTAGAAATACTTACCTGGGACGTTCAGTCACTCCCTCACACTGCTGCTCCACTTGAGTTCCAGTAACAAAGGATCCATTTGCTTCCAAAAACTCCGGAGCGACATCATCATTAGGATCCCAATGATCTGGAGGTGTCAAGTTGTTGAGCTGAGAGATATCCTGGTTTGACTCCTTAGGGTGATTAGCGAAATTTTGCACCTTGCTATTCCCATTTGAAGTTCCAGCTGCTTGTTGAAGTTTGACATCAAGACTTCCATGGATGACATTGTGAATTCGTTGGCCCTTATTTCTTTTATCTGGAAACTTTTTATGTGCCTTAGCAATGGTTGGCTTAATTACATTGGTGGTGGTGGTTGATTCGTTCACATTGGTGGTGGTGGGCGGTTCAAAAGCAATGGGAGGCTTAATGGCATTCAGCTCATTAACTGCAGGAAGGCTTTCATGCGAAACTGGGTTGTCCGCCCCAACCAGTCCAACAAGCCCCATATCCTCCAACTAGGGATGGAAACAGGCCAGGGGCCTGTGGCCTGGCTTGTTTCCGGCTTGGACAGTCAGGCTAACAGGCCAGGCCTAGGCCTTTTTTAAGGCCTGTTTATCCAAACAGGCCAGGCCTAAGCCTCCCCATAAGTCTGTTAAGCTTGACAGGCGGCTTGTTATGGGGGTATAGTTGTAATTTTATAATTTATCTTCTCTACCCAATTGTTGACATGTGGCTAAAAAATAACCTAAATCCCTAACCTCTATCATGATAGTACGCCATTGCTCACTCTCGGTCTCAGATCTCACTCGTCACTCTTTGTCTCTCAGATCTTGCTCGTCGTCTCTATCTCTCTCAGATCTCAGCTTGTCGTCAGCTCGTCGCTCTCACTTTCAGATCTCAGCTCCTTCAGTGTTCAATGTTCGGCCAGTCCTCGTTCTCACTTGGTAAGTATTTGCTTCTGCAGGGTGATTTCGTAATACGTAACCACCACCCATTTTATGCTTCCTACAAGGATCGGTGGTTTCGGTTTTGGTTCTTCAAAGCAAGGTTGCTATTATCTCTGCCTCGGCCTGGGACCTGCGAACTTTCAGATCTAAAGCCGATCAGAACTTTAATTTTGAGTTCTCGATTTGTTCTTATTCGCAAGGATCTCTTTCGTTCAATTCACATATCCTCGATCTTTGCGAGATTAGTGAGATCTTTGCGTTGAGATGATGATGCTTTGCAAGCAAAAGAAGGATCTGAGCGTTTGGGATACAAGAAAAATGTTGATTAGCGTGAACGTTCAGGGAAGCACAAGTTCGATCCGATTCATCATGAGTAAAGAAACACTCGTAATGTAGGTTATCGCTACCGCCTTAAAGATTTATGCTCGCATGGGTCGGCTTCCAGTTCTAGGTTGTGAAATCGGCGACTTCTTGCTCTACTGTCCCATTGTTGGATCAGAAGGTACTCTTCAATCTCCGTTCAAATACAATAATAGAGTATCAAAATCCAGTTATAGTAATGAACATCACTGGGATTTGAATTTTCATTGAATACAATATTACAGCATTTTTTCACTTTTTATTCCAAACCCAACTGATATTAGTAATAAATGAATTAAATATAGAATTGATTATTGAAATTGATATTACTTTTTTCTACCTACCCAAATTTGTGGTGGGTACATTTGGATTTTATAATATAATATAATAATGCTATTAGATTGGATGTGCAATACAGGCCTCTAACAGGCCACAGGCCTAGCCAGGCCTCTAACAGGCCAGGCTCAGGCCGCTTTATTCCTTTACAGACCAGGCCTGTTAAAGGGGAAGCCTGACCTGGCATGACCTATTTCCACCCCCTACCTCCAACATATTGCCTAGCCCAATTCCATAGTTGTGAGCTAGGCCCACATGAATTATTAATAGCATCTTTTGCCCTATAGATAAGAGTGTTAACTTTTTGTTCCAAATGGCTTTTTTGACTTTGTGCTTTCCCACCTAATTCCTTCTTTTTCGCTGACCCCATCACTCTAACCGAGTAGCCCTTGTCCTTCCTAACCTCAGTTTTCCTGGTAACCGAAGGAGCTTCTACACGATCCTCGGCTCTTTTAATAGGGACGATCGCCAAATCTGTGGGTGTCAACCGGGGTTCATCCACTAGATCTCCTATCGGTGCAAATCTCATGCCCTGACCCAAGGATGACTTCTTCATCGTCCGGATTGCAGCTCCCGCGTACTGTCGCTACCCATCCCTAAAATCCGACCGTTGTGAAGGGCATCCTCGGTTTGCCCGTCGATTCACCAGCATCCAGGGCCCAAACGCATCATCCGAGTTCCTAGCTGGATTACTCACCGTCGGCGGCCTATTTACCGGCTGTTGCAGAGGTTGATTTGTCGCAACCATGGGATTTGCTCTGTCATCTTGGGGTTCCGACGGTGAACCCCTAAATGGACATTTCTCCCTCCTATGCCCAAATTGCCCACAAGACAAGCATATAAGCATAAGTCCTTCATACTCTACATTAAAGATTGACCCCGCCGCTATCACCTTGGGAACCAAATAACCAAATCGAATATGTTTCTCAAGAATCCTTTAATATGAAGTTCTTGAAAATTTTCAAAATTAAAAAAAAAATTATATGGGGAAAAAAATGAAACTATTGTATTTCTTTCTTTTTTTAATAAAATAATATACTTTACAATATATTCATAAATAATACATTTAGACAAATATTCTCGCACATAGTTAGATCTCATTTTTTATACATCCTTTTGGTATAGAGAGATGATATACAAAGCAATTTATGCTATATATATATATAGCATCAATATATCTTATTACAATACTCATCATATCTTTTATTTAGAGTTATATAACCACATAATTGGTTCTCCTATACTACGTAAATTCCTTAATATAAAATTTCATTTATAGTATAGATTAACAAATGAGATGATATATTAAAAATCGAAGATAACATTTTTTTTTTGTTAACAAGGAACTAATCACTCTAGATCAGTTGACATTAATGCAACGCCTTCCAATTCCAGTACCCTTAGCATCTTCCCGAAGGAGGTTGAGCAAGTCCACTACTAGAAAAAGCCAAAATAGCGACGGAATTTGCAATGGATTGACAGAACTGAAATCTGTCACAAAATTTTGTGACGGAATTTAAAATCCGTCGCAATTTGCGACAGAAGAATAAATCCGTCGCAAAATTTTGTGACGGATTTGTATTTCCGTGGCAAATTGAGACGGATTTTAAATTCCGTAGCAAAATTTTGCGACGGATTTATTTTTCCGTCGCAAAAATAATAAAAAAAATATGAGAATATTAATTTTAGCCAAAAGGCGGGAAAAAACCCGCCAATTTGCGATGGAAAAATAATCTGTCACAATATTTTTGCGATAGAATTTAAATTCTGTCGTAAAACTAAAAAAAAAAATCATTTTTTATGAGGGAAATAACATTCTGTCACCAAAAAAAAAATCCTCATTTGCGACGGAAAGCAAATTCTGTCGCAAAAATAAATAAAAAAATTTTCATCTGCGACGGAATTTATTCCGTCGCAATAATAAAATTAAAAACTCCATTTGCGATAGTATCTGTCTCTTCACCGAAACCCTTGTTTACCTCACCAGCGCTGATCCAAGCTTCACCCCCTTCCTCTCCGCCAAAGCTCCTTCCTCTTCTCTTCAACATCGATCTCTGCCTCTCCCTCTCCGTCGAAGCCCCTCTCTCCTCTCAACTCCCGTGTTGATCAAAAGCACAGGAAGCATCCAGGAGGTCGTGGTAACGCCAGAGGTATGCACCACCAACGAATCCTCTATGTGATATTACCCACACCATTTTCCAAGTCGTCGATACGTCTATGAGAGAGTATGTGCTTCTTGAAAGCCCTTGCTTTTTTTGATTGCGAATTTCCTTTTCCCTTTTATGCTTCTACATGCGGATAATTGGGGTTTGGTCAATAGTAATTTAGTTTTTTGGATTTTCTTTCCGTGTTTTTTGGTCAACAAAATTTGAGGTATTGGCTTTGGTATGCTTGAGGAATAATGGATTCTTCTTTACAATGGACCATTGCATCCTTGGGGTTCCGGTTGGAGTTTAGCTTAAAAAATTATGCTAAAGGGGAAGCCCTTATTATTGGGCACAATGTTGTCTGACCAAGGGGGCAGCGATTAGTCTATTTGCAGAGAGTTTGTTTGTTTTTCCATTTTATCGGTTGTAGGTGGGAAGTCTCATATTTGATTGTAATTGGACTAGTTTCCTATGTTAGGCTCTAGGGTTTAGACATAAGAACATGCCTGCAAAATGAACTTGAGTTTTTAACTTAGTTTTTGGTACGGAAAATGCTAGGTTTAAAAGGAAAACACGACTCTAAACTTCACTTTAGCTCTTGATTAGTTTTGGAATCTTGCCTAGAGGATTTGAGACTCTCTTTGTTATGTACATATAATGAAGTTTCTGGGAAAAATTGTTTCTCTGAATCTCTGATGGTCAAGCAAACATCAATTTCCCCCCTAGAGTGAATTACATCTACTTCTCTTTCCAGTTGAGCAGCATAATAAATATATCCATGATTTTATTCAGGAATTATGAGAATTTCCTTCCCTAGGCTCATTATAGGTTATAAAAGTTTATTTGTGAAGGAACCATATGGCCTACTTGTGTTCAATTAGACTTGTACTAGAACTCTCTGTATGCTGAAACTTTGCTATATCAGTATTTTCATTGGCCTGCTTGTGTGCAATTAATTAATTTCACGATCCATGTTCTCCAACTAGTGTGTTTTTAGAACTAGAGATAGAATAGAGAGAATGCCCATATTGTATGTTTTGCAAACCATAAGATGGATTTCTACTATTTATCTTGCAATTTTTTAATTGTAAGAAATGGAGAGATGGCACTAGGGCCAGCCTTATGAGCTGACCTTTCCCCTTGTCCAGGGTTCGAGCCCTGCCTCCCCCTCCCCCCATTGACTGTATCAAAAAAGAAATAGAGAGGCCCCATGCCCCACTAAGGTCATAGCATGCTTGCAAGCTCAAAAAATACTTATAGAAATACTTACAGATTGTGCACCTATAAGGTTTTTATATCGATGAAATTTGAACTCACAATTTTATGATTATAAGTCAACTTCTTTACCAATTAAACCAACCTTTAGTGACATATGCAAGTTTTTATTTGAAAAAGCGCTCACATTTAATATCTAAATTAAACACAAGACTCTCTCATCAATAAAGGGATTCACACATACGTACACTAGAAAAAAAAAAAAAAAAAGTTTAATTCCATAGCACTTTAGAAATTTAAATTCGGATTTCGTTGCCAAAGCAAAACATATGCTTCGGTTGGTCTCAAGGCTTGTGATGCTGAGTTAAATATTTACCAATAAAGTATGTAGCAGGATGGTGAAATTAAACGCCCCCAACATCTCGCTTCCGAGTCTCTTCCATTTTATTTCAATTATTCCTCATTTAATTAGTTTATTTTTATTATAAAAAATTATATTTATATATCTCATAATCAAAAATAAATTTGACTTCGTTTGTTGACACTTTTTTCCCTGTACCAGTATGAGTTTTGCCTTTGTTTTTTTAACCTTTATGCTTCGTTATCAATGGAATTTTTCGATTTGTTGTATTTTAGTAAAATTTACATATAATATAAGTATTGAGAAATCAATTTTTAATATATTTATAACTTATGAATTGTCTGTTTTTTTTTTTTTGAACTCTCTATAGTATATATCTTGTCGTGATTTGTGTTTTTATTTACCAATTATAAAATATACATCTGGAAGTTTGCGTTAACACACTACTATGGACAAACATTAATATTGCAAATCAAAGGACATTATTAAAGCATGCCCTACTATACTCTTCGTGTGTAGATGCAATCAAAATGTCCGCCAACCATTTCTGCAAAAATAGATTTATTTAGCAACAACATCACTTCTTCGATTGACATATTCACACAACAGACATAAATAGTAAGTGAAGAGAAATTATGAAACTAGCTTGAAGTATGTTTGAATGACTTAATTATCAACTATTCTCATTTAAATTCATACCTCATATTCAACGTAACTGATAATGGATGCTTTTATTTCAAGTGTCAATAACGTGGGCTTGGGGCAGCGGTTGACGAAGACGTCACAATTAGGAGAGGTTTCTTAAGACGACAAATTTTTGCACCTAGATTTTCATATACTCCAACAAGTCTGAATAAATTGTATTTACTAATTAACCCTTCAATGATTACACAAATAATGACAATAATCTTGTCACATCATTTTGCCGCCAGATGTATAGTGGTACATGAATGGTGTATAGGTCAATAGGTGCACCGACTTTATCCGTAGGGGAAGAATCTGCACACAAGAAAAGGCCGAGAAAAGGGGAAATACATTTTGGATTCTATTTAATACATTTTTGATCATATAAGCTAAAAAAAATATTATTTTACGTGTTATTATTATTTGCCATTCATTTATTGCACAAATACGACATTATGTGATTCCCAAATTTAAAATGCCAGAATTTTGTTGGAATGATGAGTCTCTGCGGTCATGGTCACGTCAGATCGATTAAAATATATGAACACGTCAGGTTAATACATTAAAGTATTGAAATAAAATTCAATATTTTAGGACATACGTAAAAATAATAAAAATATATGGCCATTTTTTTTAATAATTATGTAAAGGTTGGAGTGATATTTGTAATTTGTTGAGAGGTTAAATTAAAAAATATTTCAGAACGCTAGGTTTTAGTGAAAAAAAAAATTCAGGCGTATGAATTAATTAATGCTCATTGTTATTTAAAATAATATTTTCTATTTATTATCAATATATCCTTCTAAACCTCTAACTCCTTCATTCATTGGTCCACATGTTACACTATGATTAGTGCCACGTCCACACACTTTTCTGATCTCTCAACCATCTTCCCTCCCCCATTATAGTGGGAAGGATTTAAATTTTTCTTTATAAAATCATTTCCTCCCTCCATTTTTTTTGAATTCAAATTATAAAATTTTCTTTATAAAATACCTAATGGATCAGCTCAAATCCTATTTATCATATATGATTCCTAAACAGTAATTGGCTAGGGTCATTTACAAACGTAAATCAATACAGTTTTCTTTTTCATAAGAAGCCAACATTTTTCCTAAACAATAAACTTTTTTTGAATTCAAATTATAAAATTTCCTTTATAAAATACCTAATGGATCAGCTCAAGTCCTATTTATCATATATGATTCCTAAACAGTAATTGGTCAGGGTCATTTACAAACGTAAGTCAATACAATTTTTTTTCCGGTTAAAACCAACATTTTTCCTAAACAGTAAAATTTTTTTGAATTCAAATTATAAAATTTCCTTCATAAAATACCTAATGGATCAGCTCAAGTCCTATTTATCATATATGATTCCTAAACAGTAATTGGCCAAGGTCATTTACAAACGTAAGTCAATACAGTTTTTTTTTTCATAAGAAGCCAACATTTTTCATGTACACTATGATAGATGCCATGTCCACACAATTTTCTGATCTCTCAATCATACATCTTCCCTCCCTCCATTTTTCTGAATTCAAACTTAAGATTTTCCTTTATAAAATCTTTCCCTCCCTCCAATTTCTTGAATTCAAATTTTAAATTTTCTTTTATAAAATCACCTAATGGATCAGCTCATGCTCGCCGTACTCTAAACAAGCTTTCCTTTGTTTTACAACAACAAACAGGCAATGACCGAGACGTACTTATCTGAAGTCGATGATAGCAAGGACACGTGGTCGATTGTTGCAAAATTTCTCCGGAAATGGGTTGTTAAGAAAAAGGCTGCACCAAACCCGATATGGAAGATAGGGATGATACTGGTTGATGAAATGGTTAGTTGTTATAAATATTTATAGATCTACATAGTATCCATTTTCTATAATCTTTTTTTAATAGTTATTTCCTTACAACTGAAATTTTGTACTGTCAGCCAATTTGTTTTTCGTTTTTGGTTTTTGTGCCAAGAGACAAGAATGGAAGTTTCCGTAACACAAAAAAATGCCATTCCAAAATTGATTGATGATCCAAAAGAAGGGATGGTGTACAACTTCCAAAACTTTGAGGTAGTCGAGAATGATGATAAGTATAAAGCAACTACAAACCCTTGGAAATTGAACTTCCATACTCAGACATTCATAGAAGAATCTGACGTTGTCATTAACCAACAAGCTTATAACTTCAAGTCCATTGTAGACATCAAGCATGGAAATAACCCAGACCCAGGGTTAATAGGTTTGTCTTTTTTGGACCCATTTTGTTAAATCAACTAACCTTTTATGCTTTAAGACGGAGTGCATTCCAATTAATTTAATGATGCATGACATACAAACAACTACAGACGTAATTGGGTTTTTGCAAGCTTTCGGACGTTTACTGGATCAAAGAAGGGAAAGTGATATTACTAGGAGGCTAAACTTTAGCATTGCTGATGAGAAGTAATTTTTTTTATCTATCTTTATAGCTCACTAAAAATCTGGTGTTCAATTTTTTTTTTAACTTAAGTATAACAAAGAGTATTGAATATAATCATATTTCAACATCTCTTAGTGAAAACATTATAAATATCACTCTTTGGGGTGAGTGTGCTGAGGAGACTTTTGCAAAGAAACATGAGGACATGGAACCTCCAATTATTGTTCTTGTGCGTTTTGCCAGATCAAACAGGAATACAGGTTTTTCATTATTTATTTTTTTTCAATGTCTTCAGACAATAGTAAATGAATTATTTTGTTTTAGTAATATATTGTCTAATGTCTAATATACATTTACATTAGATTACGGTCATCTGAGTAACGCATTTAATGCAACTTTAGTCACTCTTAATCCGAATATACCAGAGGCATCATTGTTGAAAGAAAGGTTAGACCTTAATTCCTTTTACCATTAGTAGTTTTTTTTTTGGTTACCTTATACTAATCGAACATACGCATAATGTATAGACTTAGCCAAGATTCTAGCTCCTGTCAACTGTTTACTCAAATTTCAAGTGTCTAATATCCAACCTACTCAGCTGAATCACTTCTTAGTTTCTGCACCAGGATTCCATTGTCTGATATTTCTAAGTTAGAGCAATTAATTTTTCTTCCTCGTCTTTATATTATTTCACTTCCACAAATTAATAATTAATTTATCCCTTCATCTATATTGTTAGAAAGATGGAACCATTATTTAACTTGCAAGTAAAATAATATTATAACCTAAAATGTTTAGGAGTGTGATGTTGTCTCAAAGGTTACGATTAAAAAATGTGAAACATTGTATGGGTGGTATTATGATGCATGTCCTTGTGACAAAAAACCCGAGTACATGCCTAATGACACTCTTAGATGCACCAAATGTGAAAAGGATGTACTTATGATTGTCCCCAAGTATGTTTTCAAACTTAACCACTACATATTATTCCATAATCCATGTCCATAAATTTAGTTAATATCTACTTTGGTAGGTATAAAGTTCACTACAAAGTATTTGACAAAACTGGAAAATGTTCAATCATGTTGTTTGATCGTCATGCAACTGAATTGTTGGGTAAATCTACATCAAAGATGAAAGAGGACATGCAAGAGGTATTCATTATGTTATATATTGAGTTACATATTAGATGCTCTATTTTGTAAATTCTTGTGCATTATATGCTCTATTTTGTAAATTCTTATGCATGTCTATAAGTTTTAAATTTCCATAGAATGGTGAGAATACTACAGTTCCAAAAGAGTTGGATAAAATAGACGGAAAGGTAATACTTGTCAAGCTACAGATTAGGAGTAATAATATCAAGCATAGGATGAGTAGCATTGGAGTCAGTCAGTTGTGTGTAGATACATACTTGGTACAACAATTCCAATATTCAAATGACGAGGTTCAATTCCTTTAAATTTTGAATCTGGATATTTTAAAATAGTTTAACAGTAAATTTGTTAAACTTACTTTATTTACATGTTTTGCTTGCAGCAACACACAACGTCCATGACAGATATGGTATTTTATCATTTTCATCCTTTGTTATTGTAGCTTTTTGGTAAGATTATAGAGTTACTCTATTTATTAACTTATCTTACCTATCTGTAGGAATCAACTGCTTCAAGGGAAACTAGTCATACATCTTCACAAATTAATGTCATTGAAGATGACATTAACACCATCTCCCAACTTACAACCCCACCTGACTCTAACACAAAAAGAAAGACTATTGCAATTGGCGTTCCACTTGTGTGTGATGACCTTGGTCTTGCAGATATGTGCACACCACAACTGAGCACTACCAAACCTCTTAAAAACATCAATAAGGAGAAAATAAATTGATATCTTATGCATATGATTTACTACTCTATGATATGAAGTTTACCTTTCTCAAATTTCGGTTGTAATGATGTTGTACGTTTTAAACATTCTCTTCAACATTTTATCAACTTGAGTTTTATCATAACCCTAGCCATTGGATGTAATTTTCTTGAAACCAATTTTCGAACGAACAACATGAATGCATAGTTGAAATATGACCAGTATTATAGAATATTATTTATTGCGTAATATATAAGGACCAGGCATACAATGCTTTGAAATATGAGTCATTGGGAGAGGACAAAAAATAGAAATCACTCTTTCATTTGTTCGGCCATTTTTTACCTACCCAGCCACCTTCTCTCACTCTTTCTCTCATAATTATTTTATCCCTTATAATTACGTGTCATAAACTGGTTTAAAAAAAAGATTTGTATATTACGTCAGACAAGCAAAGTCATTATGTAGGCAAAACTCATAAGACATCACTATCAACACGGATCCGTTTTTAACTATTTAGGGTAATAAACTTGTCTAAATTAAGGAAAAGACAAAATATTTGGTGCAATACCTAAAATCAACCGTGATAAAGATGTTAATATCATTGAGTAGATAATGAAGCTTGGTCCTATTTAAATTTTTTATAAATTCACCCCTATTTAACTTTATTTAAATAATAATGTATTTATAAAGAAAAATTTAAATCCGTCCAAAGTAAATTTAAATAATAATGTATTTATAAATAATAATATAATACAATATAAAATTATTATAATACAATAATATAATTTTTTTCCTGTGTATCCAAAGTAGTAGGTATAGGTCTCTAATATTTTTATTTCCAACGTTATTGGATTCTCGATAATTTCCTATTTTGTCCAGTCCTATAAAACATATGCTGAAGTTGGTTTTGATAAGTTTTAAGTTTTGTCAATTTTTTCCTATAATACACCTTTTTATACTTTCTCAATAATAATTAAAGACAAAAATAATTTAATAATACACCGATTAATTCTATATAGTAAATAATGTTTGCAACTCATTGTATCATATACACCTCAACTATAAATTTTTTTATTAAATAATGTTGAGCAAAATTTATCATACTTTTTTCATATCACCCCTACTAATACTTTTTCTACAATAATTTATTTAACAACACTCTTGTATTTCATCAAGTAATATATTCTACTTTATTTTTAAATTTTTTATAAAATTATTTCAATAGGTCGCTAAAAATATTTTTTGTAATTCTACGAAATTTGAACTTCTCCTTCCAAAATATTTTGAAATCTGAAATTCTTCTTTAAGTTACTCTATTTCTCTAACCCAAAAAAAAAAGGGTTACTATAATTCAAATGTGCTTCCGACCCAAAACAATTATTTGAATCAAATGTTCTTCCAACTTTTAAAAAGTTCATCCTCAATTCCTCATCTGCAAAATTTTCAAAAAATTTTAATTCTAAGAAAAAGAATTTTTGAATTTTTTATTGTAGATGATAAGATTTTCAAAACCTAATCTGGGATAGGTAAGTGAAACTTTTCATCAATGTTAACTGATAATTAACATATTTCGAGAATTGTTCATGAAGGGATAATTGATTTTTTACCTTTTTTTCACTTTTAAAAGTAAAGCCAATGACATAATGACTGTTCATAGGGGACTGCCCTCCAGGTTTGTAAATAAAATTATTGAGTTTTTGAAAGATATATACATTGTACATCATGTTTAATTGTATAAAATTATTTGCCCCACCCTCAAATTATATGCAATGATATGAGCAATTGAATTTTATAATATAGCATTTTAAGGCCATTTAACTTTTTCTGCCGGACAACCCATTCTCCAATTACCAAATTCAGGGAGATTGGAATATTAGGCACAACTACATCTCAATATAAAATAAAATATTACTACTTTGCGAAAATTTTTAACTACTACATTCATTCAATTAAGTACATATTACAGATATTAACATCAGTTCAACCTATATCTACATGCTATCCATTATGCCTCAAACTCATCCCTAATTTTTTGCTCATAAGGAAATCAACCCTAATTTTTTGTGGGTCAAGATGAACTATTTTAAGTTTGAAATTTTATTTCCAATTAACTTTTGGAGCGCATCACCAATAGCATTAATAACTCATTTTCATATACACTGATGCTAAATCTATTTATCATATATGATTGCTAAACAGTAATTGGCCAGGGTCATTTACCAATGTAAGTCAATACAGTTTTTTTTTCTATAAGAAGCCAACATTTTTCCTAAATAGTAAAATTTTTTTGAATACAAATTATAAAATTTCCTCAATCCACAGTAATACTTGCTCATGACTCATCAATCTAAATTAATTTGATAGTGATGATATTGTCAATTTTACCTCAATCCACGGATTTAAATTTTTCTTTATAAAATCATTTCCTCCCTCCATTTTTTTGAATTCAAATTATAAAATTTCCTTTATAAAATACCTAATGGATCAACTCAAGTCTTATTTATCATATATGATTCCTAAACAGTAATTGGCCAGGGTCATTTATAAACGTAAGTCAATACAGTTTTTTTTCCATAAGAAGCCAACATTTTTCCTAAACAGTAAAATTTTTTTGAATTCAAATTATAAAATTTCCTTTATAAAATACCTAATGGACAAGCTCAAGTCCTATTTATCATATATGATTCCTAAACAGTAATTGGCTAGGTCATTTACAAACGTAAGTCAATACAGTTTTTTTTCCATAAGAAGCCAATATTTTCCCAAAACAGTAAAAAAATTTTGAATTCAAATTATAAAATTTCCTTTATAAAATACCTAATGGATCAACTCAAGTCCTATTTATCATATATGATTTCTAAACAGTAATTGGCCAGGGTCATTTACAAACGTAAGTCAATACAGTTTTTTTTTCCCATAAGAAGCCAACGTTTTTCCTAAACAGTAAAATTTTTTTGAATTCAAATTATAAAATTTCCTCAATCCACAGTAATACTTGCTCATGACTCATCAATCTAAATTGATTTGATAGTGATGATATTGTCAATTTTACCGTCATATCATTTGGAATGAAGTGGTTTTCTTTGCCAACTTTGGAAATTTTTTCCAAGTTTTAAGGTTCATTCCAAAAAAAATTATATATCGATTAATTATTTTTAAGACTCTTAATTAATGCCCTATTTATTATTATCCAGAGTTTTTTTTAAACAATATTACCCAAAGTTTTAATCTTTCAAAATTGAAATTCAGAAAAATCTACAGATATGCATTTCACTTTGTACACAGTACAGATGTTAATATCAGTTCAAACAATATATACTATCCATTCTGCCTAACCTTTGACTTTCAGGTTTTGTCTATATTTACACATACTGTGCCTTTTCCATCTTGCTTTTCAACAAAGAGTTAGATCTCCTACTAACTATTCATTATCACGCTTACTTTCCTGTCAGCATTATCGTCACCTTGAGTTAGTTGCATGAGCTCGGGATTCTAACACTTCTGTTTAACAGCTTTGAGGAAATGCCAAGGATGTAAATGGATGAGAAAACTCCGATATGTTTTAAATTCATCCTCAAACATTAACACATGATCAAAAAGCCTACACGATTCTGGGCTAAACATGGATTAGGTTACGGCTCTACTCAATAAAAGATAAAACTAGACGTTATTTGCTCAGCTATAAATCGAAGATAAAACAACCGCAAATTTGACCTGATGCCTATGTCCATATTCACCCAAATTTAGTTGAGTGTTTATTCGAGGAAGATTACCTAAACAACAGATCAATACTGACACCAACTACGGAACATGTTGACTCCTAGAATGAAAACATTTGTTCTTTACTATCAGGAGATGAAGCAGAATACTTCAGTGCTGACTCTATAAATCGTTTAGATCGTGTAAATGATAGTATCGATGATCTGTATGATACAGAGTTCCTCAATTCAATTAAATGTTCAGGGATTCCTCATCATAAATTGGTTTTGAAGGTCAGCGTACCTGTTATGTTAATAAGGAACATTGATCAAGCATCAGGATTATGCAATGGTACGAGGCTTCAAATTACCAAACTAGGGAAGAACATCATTAAGGCGAAAGCGTTGAATGGCAACAGCGCATGACAAGATATTTTGATACATAGGATGGACATGAATCCATGTGAATCTAAACTTCCTTTCAAGATGACTAGAAGACAATTTCCAATCATCGTTTCATTCACCATGACAATTAATAAAAGTCAAGGACAATCAATGTCAAATGTAGGTCTTTACCTACGAAGACCAGTTTTCTCACATGGACAACTTTATGTTGCTTTATCTAGGGTAAAGAGTTCCAAGGGTCTAAAAATACTGATTTTGGATGAGTTTAATAAGTGTATCGATAACACAATTAATGTAGTATACAGAGAGGTTTTCCAAAACATTTTACCACATTAATAGTTGTCAAGCGAAAATTACTTCCAATTTGTTATTTTTGTGCTTTCAACATAATGGTTATATGAATTTAGCTTTTTCGTACTTTCATTTGAGTTTATTGTTACATCTACAATTAATCTATTTACTAATAAAACTACATTGTTATTACATTAATACTTTAGTTGTCCGATTTACAAAACCGAATAAAACAACACACTCCGTGCAACGCACGGGTCTAAGGTCTTATTTTACCCCAAAACTATTGTTTTGGGTTGAGCAGCGCAGCGGATCATAAGGCAAAAAGGGAGGAGCCTAGTTTATTTAGAAGAGCACACCTGTTCAAAATTCTAAAATATTTTTGTTAATTTGCTGTTTTTTCGTGAAAATATATTCAATAATTTCATATATTATTTGCATTTTTCCTTTTCTTATTGAACAAGTTTTGCAGAGCAAACACGTCATATATTTATAAGGAAAGACTGTATAAATATAAATATCTACTGTTAATAAATCTGATATGAATCTCAGTTATTTTTTATTTTCATTTGGGTCTTAATTTTTATCGGCTAAATATTCATCTGGTTTTATAACAGTAAAATAGCAAAAACAGGTGTGTGGCAAAATCAAGAGGGTGAAGCGTTAACGTTAAGGTGCAAAGATATAAATATTTCAAAACTATATCCAACATCAAGTTTTTTTTTTAAAAAAAATAAAAGTGACTATTATGGTTACAAAAGTAGAGCAAAAATACTCATTGACCTTTAGTTTAACCATTTTTTTAAAAAATATTTTTAAGGTTGATATGGATGATGGTTCAACTTTCATCTCAGCTGACAGTAGAAAACTGGATAAAATTATAGAAAGAGGCCAGATAATTTTGAAAATTACAGAAATGCGGCAACGGTGGAGAGGAGGCAAAGATGGGTGGACCGATGGGGAAAATTGAGATTGGGAGAGGGAAGGGGAATTGGAAAGAGAATGGTTGAACTGTAATTTTTAAAATATCTATGTCATTTTCTGTAATTTCATTTAATTATTTATTATCAGTTATGATGAAATTTAACTTCTATGTTAACCTTAAAAATACAAAACAATCAAACTAACGGTCAATAAATATTTTTATTCCACTTTTGTAACTATATACTCACTTTTGCACAAAAAAACACTTGATGTAATGTACACTTTTAGAAAAAATCATATATACATTTTTACACCTTAATCTAAATTAAAAGAAAAAATATATGACTCCCGAAGTGAAAAAATTTGAGACATAGGTGGGGGCGGCTATAGCGATGGATGTGGGTTTTTGATTCCAACATCTAAATTTGAGGTGCAAGAAATTCAATATTAGTAAGGAGAGTAGCGATTAGCTAGCTAATTACACTGATGATAAGCTAGCTGATGATGTGTCACTGTCCCAGATGCTTTGTATTGAACTGTTATGTCTCTAAATCTAAGGTAATGATTCAACGAACAGTTGTGACTTGTGACTTGTGACTTGTGAGTGTCACATCCTTTCTTCTTTTGTTTTTATGGGAACAAAGTGTCACATCCTTTCATACTGCATTTTTACTAAGTCAGCCATTCCCTAAATACGTAGGCAATGACTTTTTTTTTTTTTTGCTCAGGCGTAGGCAATGACTTAATAAATCAGTTATTTACCTATTGATACAGCAGCTAGTCACAGCAGTCTTGCACAAATTAATTAAACGCAAACAAAATTTGTGTAAGTTTAATATATTTACTTTGTAAATCATAAATCTATTCTTTAAAAAATAATTTAGACATACACTAAAAAAACAGTTCTATTATCATTCATTGAGCGTGATTTCAATGATTGTGCACCATTCGTTGAACTTGTATATATTTAAACACATTTTTTTTAATTAGAAGGACAAACACACACTAATGTATAGTAAGATTATAAATTAGATGGAACCCGCAATTTTTTGCTTTAAAAAAAAAACTTTCATATCACTAGACCATAAAGTTATTTGCTATCAAAACATGTAATTTTTATAATACTAAAAGGTTGTTTTATTGATTGGAATTCACTATATGAATATATATCTTAATTTGAAAAATGTTTCATAGTAGTAATAACAATTATTGAGATTATTTTTCTTCGCATTTTTTAGGAGAAAACGAAACTTGTTAACAGCTATAGGGCCTTGTTTTTGTTTTGTCTTTTTGTTTTTGTTTTTGTTTTTTATCAGAATAGGGCCTTGTTTGTCTTCTTGCTAGATCTAGTCCATTATATTGATACAGAGGTCTACCACATAAATGTTAAGAAAATGGTAAATGTTAATCTTACCCCCAAAAAAAAAAAAAAGGTAAATGTTAAGAAAATGGTAGTTGAGGATTTTAGGTCTACATTCAATGTTCAACTGACAAAGCTTTGAATGGGCGGCATTTGATACATGTAAAAGAACAATTTTACATATGAACTTTGTCTTAGGGAGCGCTCAGCACCATAAACTTTTTTCTAGAATAAAAGTACACACGTGATTATGTTTTGGGAGTAAAAATATCATGGGCCGTTAGATAATTAGACATTGACTGTCAACTTAGATAGAGTGAACAGTAATACAGGTGAAATTATCCTTTTACCTTTAGTTTTAAATTACCCTCATAATAGTTCTTTTTTACTATTATTCAGATAGCTTGCAACAAAAAACTAGTTGAAGCTTTTGTCGCAAGCTCGTGCACAAGTCCTATTCACATAGCTTTAGATAGACTACACTCCCTCAATCGCTAAATATATAAGTCCTAATATTTTAAAATACACAAAATTAAATAAAAACTTTTTTTTCTTTTCATTTTCACCCTCCATTTAATATTTATTTTATACATCGGTTACACATAAACAAGTATTCGTTATATCTAGAAATTTTCGTTAGAACTTGTGGTGTATTTAGGAACAAAAGAAGGTACTCCCTCCTTCCTAAAAAGTTACAATCTTTTGGAATGATAGGGCTATTTTTTTATATAAGTTACACACTTTGTACATCTAAAAATTTAATTCATTTTTTTTATCTATACCTACAATTAATTATACATTTGTCATTTTTTTCTTCTTATTCTCTCATTTCTTTTCTCATTCATTCCCTCTCTGTCTCACTTCCTCCGTAAATATGGTTATATTTGTAAGAAAAAAAGTAACATTTACTATACATTTATTGCCTTTAATGGAAACTTAGCTTCCGTGGCAATTAAAAGGGAATATAAGATCCATGGTTGAATAATTTAAAATCCTTCTCGTTTTCCTGAAACTTTCTGTCCATCAACCAGTTAAAAAGAGATTTCAATTTCTATACTAATCAATTTGGCTTTGACTTGTATGTTGGAGTGTGTGAGGCTCAGAGTAATAATAAGGTTATTGCTATATTACTTGAAGATTTTGTATTAAAATCTTGATAACATCATCTTCACTTTCGAGAATAAGATTCCGTACATCCATCTCTTCTATACTCCGTCTAGTACAAGCCTTATACAATAGGCTGCCCGTGTACACATTCATTGTCTTTAACCAATTTTTTAATTTAGTTATTTGTAGCATATATGCAGGAGGAATGGAGGGAGTTAGAATTTAGACCATTACTTTAGTCCTAAATATAGATCACTTTTAACTAATTCACAATTATTGATTATACAAATAATTAAAGGGATTAAGATTTCTCCAGTGACTGGAGATAAGACTCTCTCCAGTAAACCTCAAACTACACCGTTTCATTAAAAAAACATCTAATTTGCTTCCAAGTAATCCTAAACCCCAACGATTGAAAGTCATTCTTAGTTCTCCAGCTCTTTTGTCATCGGCAACCCATTTGTCTAAGGTTTCGAAAGCGTGCCAGAGTTTATGATCAGAGTATATGTGAATCGTGCCAAGAGATCGATGAGGAAGAACGAAAGGAATGATGATGAAGAGGGAGAATGGGGTTGATGAATTTATTTAGATGGATCTGTTTGTACGTACGACGCTGTATGTGTATGAAGCATATGAACAAATGAGGTTAGATTTGTTGAACATAAAAAAGCCGCAATTTCAGGGTAGAGACGAGTCTAGATCAAAGACTCAGAAATTTTTGAACTTCAAAGGAGGTAATTTATAATTTGTTTGGAGTTTGAAAGAGTCGTCTGTGTTGTTCATTTATACTTATAGTTTAAAGCTTGAACGAGTCTATAGAAATTGGAAGCACATGCCGCAGTCGACCATAAAGCAAGGGCGAAATTAAGATTTATCAGTGATCTCCTCTCAAGGTGTCGCAGAGCTCTGCCTGTTCTCTCTATTCAGTATGCAAATTAGATGTTTTTAATTTTGTTTAGTGTGAAACAGTGTAGTTTAGGGCTTACTGGAGAGAGTCTTATCTCCAGTCATTGGAGAAATCTTAATCCCATAATTAAATGCATCAAATTTGTTATAAAATTAAGATAATATCCAATATTATCATGTTAATTAATTAAATTTTAACAGCATATTAATTTCTACTCTCTCCCAATATAATACTCTTATTAAATATAAATGCATATATGAAAAAAATTAAATAATCCCTAAAACTATCAAATTTCTAATAAAAATAATCAGCTCAGACACCTTAAAGAATTAATACCTATAATAAGAATTGGAGCAGTACTTATCTTTAGAACCGTTACAGTAAAAGTGGGAGTAAATTTCAAGTCGCAAATCCCGAGAGAGAAAAAAAAATACAACTGCATTTCAATTTCATAACTCTATTTTAAATGGGGAAACAATTAAAACTTAAAAGTTAAATTTTGAGGAAATTTATGGATAAACAAATAATGAACTTGTTGGGCATCTTAAAAAGGATATCTTTAATTGACCTAATAAAGCTTACATATAAATAGATTCGATCACCACGTCTTGAACATCAAAATCTTAAGATAAATTACTGCTTAGTTAGTAGTAATTATAGCAGCATAGTTTTCATCAAGAACGAAAATGAAACAAACGAAGAACTTACTTAACATTGCTGGAAGCACTATAAGCCATGAAAATAACTTTGGTCAAGAGATAATTAAACTATTAAACATTAATATTTGGCAACAAATTATGTGAATGCATGTGTTCGATCGGGCCAAAAAAGGTTCGTGAAATAAGCCATATGCAAGTATAATATATTTATATTATTTGTATTTCCAATCTAAAGAGTGCACACAACACACTAAAGTAATAAGAACTGACAAAATATATAGACGTGTTTGTAGAACAACATGTTCCTAGCTAGCAAGTCAACCCTAACATCAAGAAAAGCGTATATTCAAAGACGACCCGTGGTTTTTCCCGAGTACGTACTAGGCATCTTCCCAGGTCTGACTTTTTCGTCATTTTCCCTCAGTTTCAAGGCTCAAAATTCCTATATATATGTAACGTGGCATAAGTAACCATACGTGCTAACAAAACGACAGAAACCAAACCTAGTTCAGTAGCTATAGCTATAGGTAGCTAGACACACACATACAGGCTTTTAATTTGTTTGAAGATAATAATGGGATTGCATGCAAAAATTTGGCGCAACGTTGCTGGGCCTGCATGCGACGTGTTCATAAACCACCGTACGGTCGACACTAGACGTTCGGTGGTTCGTTTGTTGTACAACCATCTGACGCAGCAAGGATGCAAGCCGTTCTTGGACGCAGAAAACCTGAGACCAGGAGATAGGTTGTTGGACACTATTGATAAGGCTATACGAGGATGTAATGTTGGGGTTGCTGTGTTTTCGCCTCGTTATTGTGACTCCTATTACTGTCTCCATGAACTCTCACTCATCATGGAATCAAAGAAACGAATCGTTCCTATTTTGTATGATGTGAAGCCGTCGCAGCTTCGGATTGTGGACAGTGGAATATTGAGTTGTTCACAGAAAGATCTCATGAGGTTTAATTTTGCAATTGAAGAAGCTAAAAGCATTGTGGGTCTGCCCTTCGATTCCTCAAAAGAGTATATTATCTTTTCTTTCCCTTTCTCTTTTAGTTTTAGTTGGTGTTATGTGATTACATCCAGCATGCATAGTAAAGTATTTTTTTCGTAAAACTCACTACCATAAGCTAATTTTTATTTATGCAGTAGCCTAAAATATTTTTTCAATAGCATTTAGTAGCCTAAAAATTATTTTAAGGTGCTACTAAAAAGATACTTTAGGTGCTGAGTGAATAATAAATTAATTCAGGATGATATTGAATGCTATTTAAGAAATACTTTAGAGTGTTGGATATATCTTAATCTTTTTAGTTTTATTCACGTCTATCCCCTATCCAATTATCAAAGAACAAATAGATATTAAACCAAAACAGTTTCATATACATGCAATCTACAGAAAGAATTCAAATTGTTTTTTAAAATATAAGCAGTGGCATGAACTGTTTTGGTTTGTTTTGACAACATAAGCAATAATGGAATGATCTATATGCATTACTAAAATCTATATTGTTCACGTGAACAATATACTCATCCATGGTCCTTAATGAAGGACCTAGTTTTTTGTGCAATATGCACCATAAATTAGGTCCTATATTTAGGACCAGAGGTGTTAGCTTATTTCTTTACAGATCATATCCCATATAAATCATTTATAGACCAAACTAACTCTATATTTAGATGAGGAGAAATAATATTTCAAGGAAAAACTTAAGAAAAATAATAAATTTTTTACAATCCTTAAGAATTTTCCTTCTTAGTATGCCTTCGCTCCGGACCCCACCCCCCCCCCCCCCAAAAAAAAAAAAAACACCCACACACAACATCCAAACATACCTTAAAATAAGAAACGAATACATGCATGTAGATTATTTGTTTTGTTGACAACCCAATCACTTAATAGTGAACATTTCAAGTAATAAGGGGGAAAAAACCATTCATATTAAAACTCCAATTGAAAGGAGAAGTAAACGTTGTACTAACATAAAACTTCTTTGATCTGCAAATGAAACAAAAAGAAAGACGCCAAAAAAAAAAAGATTTACTATATGTTGAAGTTTGATAATATGGTGGGGTTTATTGATGTCTTTATTTCAGTGATTGGTCGGAGCTGGTACGTAAAGCTTCAAATGCAGTGATGAGCAAATTGCATGAAGAAAGCAGTGCATGATGAGTTCATCAGAAAATCATCTGGTTCACCTTACCAAGGCTTCGATTCGTGTATTCATATATGAGTTCATCATTTAGATACAGTTCAGTTTGTCTTGATTTTATATATATAAGAAGCTTTCACTAAGAATTAATGTCTGGTTAAAGCTAAAGTAGCTAAATTTCTACTAGTTCAGGGCTATCTTTAGGCTTTAAACCCTAAGTGTAATATTTTAATTCCTTGTGAGTAGTCCTCAAATAAATATTTTCTCATCAAGTACTCTTTAAATAATATTGTACTCCACAATTATAGTAAACGCTCTAGAAGAGGAGCACATGCATTTTGTTGCCTACGTGTTTGCTCATTTTTATATCATTGGGTACATCTATATCTACTTAATTATATACACAAAATAATTTTGAGATATGATTAAACTAGTAGTACCAAAAATAATTGTAATGTTATAGTTTGTAGTTATATGTCTGTACCACTTACGTGATATATGTAATACTCCAAATTAACAATTATCATAAATACAATATTTTGTTTGATGGCACCTATTTAACATAGGTGAATATGTGGTCTCAAATTTTGAAATATACTTATTTTATTTCTTAGGATATTTTCCCTTAGAATTTAAAGGTAACCAATGTTTTATTTTTCTAAATTTTGTTTGGAATCATAAAATACCCTAAAAATTCAAACAACTCCCAATTAAATTAGGGAGCATAATAGGAATTAGTAGACACTTAGGTTTTCACTAAACAAAATAATTATGTAAATTTTTATAATTAATCAAGGGATTAAATTAAGAGGACATAAATTTCAAAATTCATAATTAAATAAGAAACTAAATTTTCTAAAACCCTAGAATTAATACCTAGCACATACTAAGTAATAAAATGCCATAATAAATTACCAAAACACTTGAACTAATAAAAGAATAAATATCCACATTTAATGGACAATTAATTACCACTAATGGAAGGTTTAGTTAATTATTTACAATTAGCACTAATAATCACCAACTAGAGATGAGTTAGGCTAATTAAAAGAAAAGAACCAACAAAGGATTAGGATTAACACTAAGAGAATTATTAGCAATCATAAATCATTACATGAGCCAATCATACAACAAGCAAGAGATAATTAAGCTTAGGATTAGGATGTTAATCAAATGCTAATCAAGAGTTGAAAAGTCAATAATTTCAACTATAATCTAAAGGCTAGGAATTAATCCCATAAAGCTTATCCAAAGGCCCTAATTAATTTCAATAAAGCCTAATCCATGTGAATAAGGGACTAGCCAATGGAATATTTTTCCTTTCAAATACTATAAAACAACAAAACAAAAAAATAATAATAAAAAGGGGAGGGGGTGCGGTTTTCTTAAAGGAAAAAGGAAGAGGAAGAGTTGATTAATCCATCAAAACACACATATGCAAGATGACTTACCACCCTAAAAGATGAATCATTAACCTAGCAAGAATGAATCACCAATCTAACCAACATGAGTCACTAACCTAAGCAAGAGATGAGTCAGAAACCTACATGATGAATCACAACCTATCCAAAGACTTTCAAGGCTTTGGAAGATAAGGTGATGTAAGGGATGATGGAAGAAGATGATGTAAGGGATTATAGGTGGACCAATGAGGAAAAAGATAATTAGAATAACTAAATTGGTTTATAAAAATAATTCTAGATAAAAACTAATTCACAAAACCTATACAAATTAAATCATATCTTGAAATCTATGAACTAAATATTAAAACTAAGATGAGATTCATAACAAGCATAAATCAAGCATGAGAACAAGTATAACCAAAGTCATTTTCATAATTGTTTAGGGAATGGAATCAATAGGAAAGGTAGGCAAAATTGGTCTCAAAATGAAGCTAAAAATCTCTAGAACTCAAATCCAATGGGCAATTGAACATACAACTTCATTAGATTACCTAAACACATTCTTTTCAATGAATTCTAATTAGTAGAAAGCAAGCCAAACCCTTTGGATAATAAGTCATAAATTGTAGAAGAGGATAATGTACCTTGTGATGACTCATATAGGTGACTCACAAAGCAATGGAAGAGGCTAGAAGATTAGGGGGGGACGGTTTTGGTGGAGTGTAAGGTGAGGATTAGAGTTTGAAATCCAACCTAGATCCAATGGACAAGAATTACCAAGAGGAAGTTCTAATTAATTACAAGAATTGCCCAACCCTTTTACTATAAATAGGGGATTTGGCTCTTCACAAAACTCACACCAAAACAAAGCAATCTGAATATTAGTGAGAGTGGAAGAAGCTTGAAGGAGTTCAAGAAGAGGTAAGCAAGTTCTTTAGTTTTTAGCTTTTAAATTCTTAAGTTAGAAGTAGCTTAGATCTTAAATTGTTTAGAATAATTTTAAATTCATGTTTTTATAGTTAAAATTGGTTTTATTTTGAAAAAATAGTGAAGAAAGGGTTTTAGCAAAATTTCCAGAAGAGAAACACCGAAGTAACAAAGTTCTATCGGTTCTGGAATTTCTGAACCAGTCATGAAAATGCTTATATTTTATGTTGAAAACATGGTTGAAAAATTCTGGGAAAATTCATGATCAAATTAGACATATAGGGCTTTTTAAATATGTAAAGAATATGTCCAAATGATTTCTGTACAGGGAGATAAAAATTCCCAAAGTTAGGGCTACGAATTTCTGGAAAATTCTAGACAGATGTTCAAAACTTAAAAACTGGGAATGAACCGTGAAATCTGGGTAAAGTATGTTATTTTTCGTTGAAACTAGACATCCTAAGGATTCTTATGAATTTTACGGATCCTCATTTCGATTTTTCTATAATTAGTTATGATTTTTCAAAGTTAGGCAAAATTCTGCCCAGATTTGCACCAGCGTTTTTATCAAATAATAAAGGGAAATAATTAAATAATAAATCCACCAGGGGTAACATAGTCATTTATGGCTAGGATATCTATTGGGATATTTGTTGTGAATTAATAAATGCAATACTATCCTCATAGGAAATCTGTGATCGCTTCGCAACCGACAACGTACCGTGAACACCGACAAAGCTACGAACGCGTACTGTAACACTAACTCTGATACTTATTGTACACTTGTATGTGATAGATATGCTCATAGACTGTGACTCTGCTTTAAAAATTATTTGAACATATACAGCTTTATAACGGGTTACAGTCTTGGTAATGCCGTTGAGTTTTCCTAGCGCTGAGGACACGATAGGCCATCGTGGCACTGGTGAATAGTGCAGACTGGATTGATGTGAATATGTGATGATTATGTTGATATGTGGTTATGCTGTATTGTCATGGATATCTGTCATACATAACTGTTCATAAGCATGAGATTAACCGTTACCTGAGGTTCAATGGGAATTAAACCTCAGCTCTTACCATAGCCTCAGGTTCTGGCGGAGGCGGAGTTGCCGACAAGGGTAAGCAGGTCGCATGAAGAACGCGGACGAAGGCTTATTCTTCTGATGTTGCTTTTATCATTTTGTTATTTTCTCTGGATACTCGAATTTTCGGATGACTGTATTAGTAGTAAACACACCGACAATGGATGGCTATCAGTTACTCGTTTTGTTTTTAAAAGAAAATCTTTTTCCGATGCCACTCTGATTAATTTCTTCAAAACTCTGATAATTCCTTTTGAAAACCACATTTAAAAAGACGGGATGTTATAATATACGTACATGTAAAAGTGTGCCTCATACTTTGTATGAAATTTGAAATAAGTTACATTATTTATAACTTACAAGTAATGTGGCTTCTGCAAAATTCATATGTATGATCTTTCATGAATTATGAAAAATCTGGCTTATTTCTAAAGTTTCATGCAATGTAATACATGATTTATATATATGTTTCTTTTTTTCCCCAATTTAAGACTTCGAAGACAACCAATTTATCATAAATTTAATATTGTTGTAGTGTGCATGTGTATATATGCATTTGTTTGTGTGTGCGCAACTAAACACAATCTAAAACATAAATAATATTTATTTAGATTTGTGGATAGTATAATTTTTTTTAAAAAAAAATCATTAATAGATAATTATATAGATATAGTTTCATCACTAGAATAAAATATAAATCATGAATTGAATGATGGAAAAAATGAGATGGAAACATTAACAAATCAATTTGGAGTATCAATGAAAGTTGTAGAAATGTGTGCTATTAATAAATTATATATGCATGATCAATATGATGATCATCTTGAATTCAATATACAAATACCAGCGATTTTTCCATTGCACACATGGATTGAAAATAAAAGCATATAATAATGTAATCCGATTCACACCGTTGCATGATATTATATTAATACTCATTTTATTCTATTTATGACCACTTCTAATATGTTTCATAAGGAACAAGAAAAACCTTAAAGCTATGATTGTAATATTAAAATTAAAATTGATAGAGCGAGACTATGAGCGAGAGCGAGAGGAAGGAGAGCGAGAGCGGCAGGAAGGGGACCCAGGATGGCGACGGAAGGGAAAGAGGCGATGGAGACGGCGGCGACCGGAGCAAGGGGAAGGGAGTACGTCAGGAGCCGTTTGTCTTTGGGAGAACGGATTCCAGCGGGCCTAGTAAGGCTAGTGCAACGAAGGAGAAGGCTCAGGATGCCAGGTGTTCGATTTCCTTATCGTATAAGGAAAAGTTATTATCACCAGGAGGTCTTGGTTACTTGGTTACTCATGCTGAAGAGGATGACATTGTCAGTGGGTGGCGAGGTTACTTTGCTCGGAAAAATGAGGAGTTGCCAACTGTGAATGAGGATGAGGAATAGGAGAAACAAGAGGAGTTGGGGGGTGGATCGAAAAGTGGATATCCCGTCCTATTTGTCACATCGGAGCAGTATACCTCGTGGTGTCGCCTGTGGATGAATTCGTTGGTTATCAAGTTGTTGGGGCACTCCGTTCCTAAGCATGTACTGTTTGACCGTGTTCGGCGTATGTGGAGACCAAGGCAGCCGATGAAAGTGGTTCCACTGAGCAATGAATACTACATCGTTTCATTCTCAAGCATGGAGGACAGAGACTATGCACTGTATGAAGGCCCATGGATGATTGATGATCATTATCTTCTTGTCCAGAGGTGGCGTCCAAACTTTAATCCAAAGAGAGCAGATTGTCAACAGAGGATCGCGGTGTGGGTAAGGATTCCTGACTTGCCGTTGGAATTTTGTACGGTGGAGGCGCTAGGTATTATCGGTAATATGATAGGGAAGATGATTAAAATAGACAGATCAACATCCATCTATGATAAAGGAGAGTTTACTAGGATTTGCGTCGAGGTGGATCTACAACAACCGTTACTACTTGCTTTCACGGTTTTCAGTGAGGATAAACAACTAGTATATGAGGGCTTGCACTTGGTTTGTTTTCGATGTGGTGTTTATGGGCATGAACGAGGTGGCTATCCTCAGCGAAAGGTGGCCGGTGACTCAGTTAAAAATGTTCACCTGTCGCATGAGAAGGGGGATGGAGTGGGTGAGTGCATGGGTGGCGCGACATAAACTTTTGGCCGACGGGGTGGATAACCGAGTGGTGCAGGAATAGAGCGTGGGGGCGGGAGTCGAAGCAAGCAGTGGGCATCAAGAGGTGAGGGGGGTTGTCGATGGGGTCGAAGAAGGGCCGAACATAGCGGTCGGTGAGGGAGACAGTGGAAGTCCGATGAAGGAGCAAGTCACGGCAGGATTGGAAAAATCAACATTGAATGCAAGAGTTAATGAGATAGCGAATCTGACATAGGATGAGACCAGTGGAAGCAAGCATTTGGGGCCTCAAATGATTCTGCGGCGTGATTTGAGGAGGAACAATCAATTGCCAAGGAAGAAATCAGGCTTTAAAAGTGGATCTCCTTCAATCATGCAAGATATGAAGAAGGATGGCGTGAATAGTGGGATTTCACGTAAAGGGAGTAATGGGTTGCAGAAAAGTGAGGTAGCAGGGGCTGATTTAATGGAATCTCCCAATTTACCATTAAAGGAAAAGAGAGAAATAAGGGGGAGTAGGTTGTTGTGGGCTCAAAAAGGAAAAAAGATGAAAAGCCCAAAAAATATGGGAAAGAAAATATAACAGGAGGAAGGCCCAAAAAGGAAATAGAGTCAAGTAGCATGAGGATGACAAATGGCTTTGCAATCCTTCATGATATGGGCCTTAAGGATGGTTTGGTGCAGGGCGATACTCAGATGGATGATGGGCAGGTAGGGGATTTGGCCAATAATTCAACAGCCTGTAACATGGAGGATGGCGAATCAGGGACGCAGGAACAAATTGTGGCTAATGGGAATTTAATAACTGGTGTGGGCAGCGGTTTGGCCCCTCCTACTACTTCTCATAAGTCTTAATGATTGTTATGATTTGGAACTCACGAGGTACAGGCGCGAAGTCATTTCCAAGCCTTGTACGGGAACTAAAGAAACATTATAAGTTGGATTTTCTTGCAATCTTAGAAACACGCGCAAATGCTCTAAAGATGGAACGACGAATTCGTACTTTAGCATTCAATAATTTTTCGTACATGGTTGCGGAAGGATATAGTGGAGGGATATGGTGTCTATGGGATGAGGGGACACTGAAGGTTGAGATAGTAAAGCAACACAAGAAATTCATACACTTGAACATCACAGATGCAAAACGACAAAAATGGGACCTTACCGTGGTGTATGCAGTCCCACCCTAATGCAGCATCGAACGCTATGGTCTGAGCTCTTCCAGATCAAGACTACTGTTCAAGGACCATGGTGTATTGGCGGTGATTTTAACGCCACCTTGTTAGCTACGGAAAGACGCTCATGTGCATACTTAAAATTATCTTCGGACCGAGAGTTCTGTAGATGGGTTGAAGATATGGATCTGGCTGACTTGGGATTTGATGGGCCACCCTTTACATGGAAAAAAATGGTGATACGGAGGCTCGGTTGGACCGATTCCTTGCTAATGAAGAATGGTGTATAAGGAATAGTGACTCGAAAGTGCTTCATCTACCGCATTATAAGTCTGATCACTGACCTTTATTGCTAAGAACGGATGGGACTTCGCCAAAAGGGGTAACTCAGAGGCCTTTCCGGTTTATTGCTTCCTGGCTTCTTCATGAAGAATTTAATGGTCTGGTTAAGGATGAGTAGTGCTTGTCAAGAGAATGGTTGGTAAACATTGAGAGCTTCACAGTTTCTTGTCAACGTTGGAACAAGGAAGTGTTTGACAATATCCAGAGGCGCAAAAATCAACTCCTACGAAGACTGGATGGGATTACTCATGCAATCACGAGAGGTGGGAATACCAAGTTTCTAGAAGACCTCTAGAAGACTCTCTGGCTAGATCTTGATGAGACTCTAACACAAGAAGCCTTGTTATGGGCCCAGAAAACTAGGATGAATTGGGCTATCGGTGATGATAGAAATACAAAGCTGTTTCATGCGCAAGCTAATGGTCGTCGGAAACGAAATAGAATTGATGCGATTTGTGTGAATGAAAAGGGGAGTGGTGTTTTGAGGAGGAAAGTATAAAAGCTCATGCAACAATGTACTTCTCCAATCTCTTCAAGGAAGAAGTAGTGGAGCGGCCAAGTCTCATCTGTAATATTGCCTACCCAGGATTAATAGAAGTATAGAAACATGTATGTCTAAGGGATGTAGAAGAGAAAGAGATCCGGGACGCCTTGTTTAGTATGGGGGCGCTGAAGGCACCAGGGCCAGATGGCTTCCATGCTTTATTTTTCCAACACCAATGGGAAACTGTCAGAGAGTCCGTGGTTCACTTTGTGAAGCAGGTTTTTCTTCAGCCAGAGAAGATATGTGAGGTAAATAAGACATTACTGGTCTTAATTCTGAAGACGGATCACCTCAAGACGTTTAAGGATCTTACACCAATAAGCCTATGTAACGTGGTCTACAAGTTGGTTACGAAGATCGTGGCAAACCAAATGAGGGGGTTTATGTCCCAAGTTATATCCCCGAATCAATGTAGTTTTGTCCTAGGTCGACATAGCTCGGACAACATTATCGTGGCCCAAGAGGTTATTCACTCCATGAGAATAATGGGTGGAAAAAAGGGATTTATGGCTATTAAGATTGATCTGGAGAAGGCGTATGATAGGGTGAATTAGAAGTTCCTGCTTAGTTGCTTGGATGAGCTCAACCTTCCTACCAACCTCATTAGGGTGGTGGAGCAATGTATTAGCACGGCGAATCTTCAACTTTTGTGGAATGGTAGTAAGGCGGACTTCTTCAACACTTCCCGTGGGGTTAGACAGGGTGATCCGCTCTCGCCCTACCTATTTGTGACATGCATTGAGAAGTTGGAACACATGATACAGGAACGTATGGCAGTGATCAAACCATATTTTTACATGATTTTTGATAATTAAATTGGGATTTTTAATAGACTTTATCATGGTTATTGAGACTAAAATGTCATTCTTGTGATAAATTGATATTAAGAGTAAATATGTTAAATTTGGGCTAAAAGGGGTAAAATTGTCAAAAAAATGTAATTACTCTTAATTATTGATTTTTATAAGAATATTTAATGTTAGATTCATTGGTTTAAATTGTAGGAGGTTGAAAAGATTAAATCAAATTTGAAAATGAAAGTTTTAATTCAAGTTTTAAACTTTGCATTTAAGTCCCTTGCTGAGAAACTTTTAATTTTTTTCAATGGGATAAGGGTCTTAAATGCCATGGAAGTTTTCACTCAGGAGCACTAGTAAGACGAAAGTTTTTTTTGGACAAAAAATGCCACGGAAGTTCACAGGAAGTATCAATTTTGCCCCGGAAGTATCATTTTTGCCACAGAAGTTTTCACTAAGGAGTAATTTTGCTCCGGAAATTTTCACTAAGGAGCAATTTTGCCCCAGAAGTTTACAAAACGTAGCAATTTTCCTAGCAATTTTGCCCTTCTGTCCCCAAATATTAAATTTGACTACTAAATCAATCAAAGACCACACATGTCATGCCTTGAAAAGGTCGAACTTGGAGTCAGAGAAGGAGATCCTTCAGATGTTAATCTCAAGGCGGCCAGAATTTGTGAAGCCGAACTGGTCAAAGGGACTGAAAGGTCTGTCACAGAACTCAAATGAAACGTAAAACGAGAAACGAATTGTTCCAAAAATTGGTTCAGTAAAACAAATCAATAGTGATAATATTTACGTTTGTATAAACTGATCATTTACTTAGATCATAAGTGATGCTTCCTTTGGGTTTTGTGACAGTCAACCTTTCAATCCCTTTGACCAGTTCGGCTACACAAATTCTGGCCGCCTTAAGCTCAACATCTCAAGGATCTCCTTCTCTGGCTCCAAGTTTGACCTTTTCAAGGCATAACATGTGTGGTCTTTGACTGATTTAATAGTCAAATTTAATATTTGGGGACAGAAGGGCAAAATTGCTCCTTAGTTAAAACTTCCGGGGAAAAATTGCTCCTTAGTGAAAACTTCCGGGGCAAAATTGCTCCTCAGCGAAAACTTCCGTGGCATTTTTGGTCCAAAAAAAACTTCCATCTTACCAATGCTCTTGAACGAAAACTTCCATGGCATTTAAGACCCTTATCCCTTTTTCAATCAAATCCCTGCAGATTGAAACGCTGTGTTTTTGATTAAATGAGGGCAGCTGATTTTTGTCATTATCCAATCAATATTCAACCAGCAAACACCCGTGAAAACGCAAAGGGAAGGATCCAACACATTCATTAGGTCAAATCTTGAATTTGCTGGAGGACCCGTGAACTTTGGAGGGAGACCCGACAAAGCTAAGGGAGAATGAATGATTAAAACTTGAAGAACAGTACCGGATTGAAGAAAAGGAAAAAGACCCACGCGCAGACCTACGGACCTTCACACCTCAACGCTTCTCCTTCGCCCTTCATCTCTCTAGTCGCCGGCGGTAACCTCCACCTTCACCACCGTCGGCGACTTCCACCCCCCTCAACCACCATCATTTTTTTCCCTTTTGATTTCAGCGGCCATTCACATCCAGACTCCCATTCCTTTTCCACGAGAATTTTCCAGATTCCGGCGAGGTTGTGTTTCCTGGATTTTCAGAGTTCCAATGAGTGGCTGATTCTTCTGTCTTCTGGCTTCTTGGTGGTGGAGATTTGTGCTTGAGTTGAGATCTTCAAAGGGGAGTTAATTTGTTCTTACTATTAGTCTAGATTTATACATTTAGGTTGCCTAGTTTTAGGGATTATTGTGTATAAATTCTGGAACTGAGATTAATGTTTATTATCTCTGTTAGTTTGATAAATGTGATTGATTTTGGATTTTGCAATGTGAAGATTATATTTGCTTTAATTTCTTGTGGTTGCAATGAGATTAAATTAATTAGCGTGTTATTGTCTAGTTAATTTAGTTGATTTGTGCCTTTTGAGGGACTGTTATGTACTCAATTTTAAGAAGACTCGTATTGCATTATTCCAATTTTAATTGCACATCAAGTGGTTTTTAACAATTTCTCAAAAGATAGTGGTTAGCTATGTTTATAGGAGCTACTATTAATTGAGAATATTGGACTCAAGTGTTATCTCGGAGTTTTTCTTAAAGACTTGATGAATTTTAACTCCCATAATCTTTTTGAACAAGGATAGTCATTTCTTTATCACCAAGAGCGTCATCTTCCATATTTTCAATTCGATTTCATTTAATTCTCTCATTCACCAATTTTATAAAAATACCAAAAACATTAGTTTAGCATTTAATTTAATTGTAATCTTGTTTTAGTTAATCAATACAAAAATCCAAAACCAATTTCCCCTTGTTTTAATTGCACTTACATGGCATTTAGATTACTTAGGACTCAATAAAAGGCTCCTCGAGAGAGAGAACGATCCTAGGGTTGACTATACACAATCCTTGGTTTATTTTTGATTGTGGACCCAAGGCTAAAGACAAAAAGGCCCTCAGAGACAGAGTCTTAATCTATGAATAGATCTATCACATATAAAAGTACAATAAGCATCAGAGTTAGTGTTACAGTACGCATCTGTACCTTAATCGATGATATTGGTACGTTGTTGGTCGGACGGTGGTCACGGTTATCCTATAATGGTAATATCGCATTTATTAATTCAAAAATAATATTCTAGAAGATATCCTAGTCACTTATGACCTTTCTACCCTTGGTGGAATTATTTTCCAACTTATTACCTTTAATTCTTTAAAAACATTGATCTAGAATTTTAGACAGATTTTCGTCTAACTTTGAAAAATCATAACTAATTCTAGAAAAATCAAAACGAGGATCCGTAAAATTATTTGGAATCCTTAGGATGTCTAATTTTAAGTAAAAATAATCTATTTTTCCCAGATTACACGAATCATTCCCAGTTTTAAAGTTTTGAGCCTTTGCCCAGAATTTTTCCAGAAATTCGTAGCCCTACTTTGAGAATTTTTATATCACTGTACAAAACTCATTTTGACATGTTCTTGGAATATTTGAAAATCTCTATATGTCTACTTTAACCATGAATTTTCCCAGAATTTTGTAACTTCATTTTCAACATGAAATATTGGCATTTTGATCATTGATTCCAGAATTTTCTAAACCGATGAAATTTCGCCAGAACTTCGTTACTTTGATGTTTCTCTTCCAAAAATTTTGCTCTATAACTTTCCTCATCACTTTTTTTAAATAAAGCTAATTTTGATCATGAAAATAAAATTATTCTAGAATATTTAAGATCTAAGCTACCTTTATCTAAGAATTTAAGAACTAAAGCTTATGAACTTAAAAGCTAGAACTAGAGAACTTACCAAGAACTTTGCTACTCCTTCTTGCTATGACTTCCTCTCTACAATGGCTTCTCTATACTCATCACTTTGGTTGAGTTTTGGTGTGAGAAATATGAAGAACCCCAATCTCCTATTTATAGGATTTTGTGAGGGCAAAATGGTAAAGATCTTACACTTCCCTCACCTTAAACTTGGACCATTGGATCTTATTCCCTTTACAAGAGTTGATCTCAACCCTTCATGTGTTTATAAAACCCTAACTTAGACAATAAGTTTAGAAAACTTAACCTCTAAGTTTTGCTTTTTAATTAACTAATTACTTTAATAGTCCAATTATCTAATTGGTGAGTTGAAATCTATTTTTGTTTACTTGATCTATCATCAACACTTTCAAATTCTATGTATGTATTTTGATTAGTAGTTGGATATCAAGCTTTATGGTCCACTTAGATTTCTCTAATTGTTCTTAATCATCTCTAATCTTATTCATCAAAGTTTGCCAAAATAACTCTAATTAGGCTTAATCTCGAGATTAAATTATGTGGGTTCAAGATAAGTCCTTATATTTTATCTATTGATAGCGACTTCGGCAAGTGCACCGGTCGTTATAAGTAATAAAGTAGTGAGAAAAAGATCGTCCCACGAGGAATAGTACTCCAATCACTAATTTTACTATTTTTGCTTTAGTTGGATGAATCGAGTAATTTGAGGTTAACAGAATTTAAAGAATTAAATAAAGAAAAAGAATCTAAAATCAAGAATTCAAGAACAGTTGAGAGAGTAAAAAAATGAGTATTCCAAAATCAAGAAAAACGCAGTTAGGGATGAGAATCCCCCTATGTTCCTCCAAATGTTTAAATTGAATCCCTAATTGATTATTATTGTAACATCCTGAATTTTGAATCTAATATCTTGAACATAAACCTATCTTGGGAAGACTAGTAGGCTCTATTTTTGGAAAGTAATAAATTTGAAATCAGTATTTTGTGGGCCCCGTGAATAGTATTTACTATTCACGTATACGTTTTTACTATATACAAATACGTATTTTAAAATATATATATATATATATATATGTTATTCGCAAATACGTATTTAATACTTGAAATTTGTGAAATATGAATAGTGTTCACTATTCACAAATACGTATTTACTATTTAAAAATACGGTATTTACTATTCCAAAATACGTATTTACTATTCATTTTTACTATTCATGTTACTATTCACGTATACTGTATTTACTATTCACGTATACCATATTTACTATTCACACCGTATTTACTATTCATTTTACTATTCACGTATACCGTATTTACTATTCACGTATATTGTATTTACTATTCATAATACTATTCACGTATACATACCGTATTTACTATTCACGTATACATACCGTATGTACTCTTCATTTTTACTATTCATGTATATATATCGTATTTTACTATTCACATATACGCATAGTATTCACTATTCATAAATACGCATATTGATGTATAAAACTTTATGGTTTAATAATGCATTATTTTGAGTGAACATATTCATCATGGCGGTTGTATTATGATGGGTGGAGTAAGGAGGGATTTGAATGATAAGAATGATTTATGCCACCACTCGGTGCACAGTGGATGGTACTTGTTTCAGGGCCCCATCTTCCATGTTTTCCTCTGGCCGGGATTTCATTGGAGTTGTGGGACATGTGACACCTCCTTAGTTATTTTAAAGGAGGGGAGCCATAGTCCAGATTTAAGCTATATACCTTTGGCCGGGTGTATCTTAAGTTTTGGTGAGCTTGGAACAATTCAGTCAAATGAATGAGTTTCTATTGGACTATGTGTTAGCCTATGGCTCCAGTCTGCGGTATAAGGGAGGTGGTGATATAAGGGAGACTGCATACTGCATAGTGCATTTCTGAACAGTTCAAGAATTTGATATGATGATGAATATTCTGTAAAGACATGAGATGAGAACTTTTGAGATATATATGTTTTAATACCTTCTATATTGATGACTATTAGTATAAATTATTTTGTATGATAAATTATGGAATCTATATATATATTTGAAATCAGCCCATATCTTTTTGTCATATATTATTTGCTCGTGTACGGTAGAAATATTTAGTAGTTACTGAGATGTGTAATCTCACCCCATATTAACATTTTTCAGGTGAATAACTTAGTAGAGATCAAGGGAATGCACCCATGGAGTGAGCTTTGTAGGCTCTTCTGTACTCCTTTAGTTTATGTTGTGTTATTTTATTTGCCATGAACCTAAAAGACTTCCGCATTTTAAAATAACTCTTATTTATTGGATTTATTTTGGCCCTGTATAAATGGATTTCTACCTTTGGCCATATTGTAAATATGTTTGAGTGTTGAATATCCTATATTTGGAGGTGCTACTATTATTTTGGCCAAGATTTTGGTATTGAAAATGAGGCGTTACATTTTTGGTATCAGAGCCAAGGTTCTGGCCAATCTGTAAATTTCCTATCAGTTTTCTAAATAAAAAAAATTTTGAGGTCATGGCAAATTAAATATCATAACATGTGCATTTTCCTTTATAGCTTTGGATTCTTTTTACCAATTTTCTTGTGACATTCATGATAGGAGAAGAATGAGTTAATCAAAATATTCAAGTGATTGATAATGAGGATTTATGATTTGAGGATGTGATTGAGATTAAATTTCAGAGCTGCGTAGCGGAAGTTGGTAAGTAGAAAATTTATTGAATATTGGATTCTGTAGGCCCAAAATTACTTTCTAGGATGAATATTTTTATTGGTGTCTAGGAAAGTGATTGAAAGACTAAGCCCCTATTTGATGTTTATTCAATTAGTTGCCGTTGTAAAAAGTATGAAGAGATTTTCGCTAGATTTTCACTTACCTAGCTAATTTATATGAGTAACAGATGACAATACCATAACAGAATACGGGCATAGTCTTGATTATACAGAATAACTGGCTTAAGTTTGAATTTAATAAGATAAAGTTGAGTTTGGCAGGAAAACTCGAAAATCCTTATGAATCCTAGAATAGAGATTACAAACATTAGCAAGAAGGCTAAGAAGAGTAGACTATATTAATTCAAGCATCAAGAACAACAGTTGGTACAATCCCACCGCAAGCTTCGACTATCTCAAGTTTAAGTCTATTAATTTCTTCCTGAGTGGCTGCACTTGAGAGAGGACCATCAGAAGACATTGTTCTTCTCAATCTAGCTATTTGCTTCATAGTGCTTCGAATTTTTACATACGGCCAATGCTTTATTCCTCCCCTATGGCATATTTTCATTAGAACATTTTTGCATAGACGAACTTGTTGAGCCGCTTCTTGTTGAGGTAAATGGAAGAAGTCTCTAAGATCATCTATTGACATTGATGCAGCTCTAATATTTTGTTCAGCTCTTGATCGGTATGGATTACTAGGTATGGGGACTGAAGGATTATTATTTACAACCATGAGCTCTTTTCCTTTATTGGATATATTTTCTGTATTGGTTGGAAATGAACTATTAGGGAGTTCATTTTGATTTTTAGTCCATTCCAAACCAACACAGAGGGCCTCATAGTAGGCTGATAGGGGATCCGACACCAGGACATACCCTAAAGATTTTTGATTCAAACAATAATTTTCTAGAAAATGTTTGACATCATCTAAATTCTTCTTACCAAAGTCAAATACTTGAGGACTGGAAGAACCTCCTTGTACGTCCTGGTGAAAGACAGCGTGGCATATCATACCAATCCTCCCATGAACTTCAAGTTTATGGTATTGAAGTCCATTGGTATGAATGATCTCTCGTAGAACATGGCAGCAACCACATGAAAATGGATTAGTAGTCTCAGTCAAGGTAGAAGCAGGATTCCTTGGTTGAGAAGGTACCGTAGACTCCATAAGTTCTGCCACATTACGACACCTTTGGACAGGTCGCCTTGATGGACCTGCTTCAGATTCCTTTCTGTTAGTAGTTGTAAAAATAGAATCTTGTATCCTTGGAGGAGGAGTAGGAATGTTAATCGTTGAGGCAGATGAATGAACATTCATACTTACGGGATTTTGGGGAAGTAAAGAAGAATAAGGGTATGATGCATTGTTTGACAAATCAGACAACACGTTAGTCTGATAGTCATGAAGTAAGGCTTCAAGAAAGAAAGGGTTGAATGAATCGGAGACTGGAATAGAGTTACTTGAACCGGCCATGTTTAAGGATAATATGGAAGGTTATAGTGAAGGTTACGATCGGAGAGGAAATGAATATGTGGAGGTTTTGTGAAGTTTGAGAGAACATGAAACATTTACTCTTTCTTTACTCGGTTTATAGCTGGGCTAGTAACGTCTAGATTTTGTTAAGCAGCATTGGATTCTCATCTGTTGCTGGCTCATAATTATGCAGACTTTGTTGTTATGCGGAAATTTTATGGCACCGCACCCTAGTGCACCCTAGCCACCGTTAGGGGTCGCAGTTTCCTAGACCTTTGCAGACAGAAATCGCTATGGCATTTATTGCTAGCTGTTTTCAAGAAATTAAGTTTGGACGTTTATACGCGCATTTATCTAAGAAATCTGTCTTGGATGTGCAGCTGACTCAAGATGTCGGAATTGACATTTAAAAATAGGATTTTAAGCGTAAGCGTGCTAAGGTGATAGTAATCTTGGGAAGGGTGACTTCCTAATAATATTAGATGAACCGGAGAGAATCCGAAGATTTGAAATGATGATGAGTTGTGCCAATTAACCCGAGAGCATTCTTCACTCTCTGAGTATCCGAAGAACTCTATGAATTTGTCACAGATAATTCAAAGACTAAGGTTTTTGGATAAACATGTTGGAAGATCGATGGAAAGGTATGAAATGGTGATCCTTAGGAATGCCAGAAAGATGTTAGAATGAATATAGTAAATATTGAGGATAGGCTTTAATTTAATCTAAGCTGAAATAGAACTTAAGAACGAAATGAGCCTTTGTGATATTGCAGGTTGAGGTAGAATTAGAACCTTGTGAATACTGCTGAGGTTGTAGATAGTCTTCATATAATCCAAGAATTAGATTAGGAATTGTGAATCATGATCTTAGTATGTATAATGGGTATTTTTGGGGCAACACGAATTATCAGTTGATGTTGAGGTTATAAGAATCAAATTGTAAACTTGACTATTAATGTCTGGGAATATTTGAAAATAGACTTGAATTCAATCTGAGTTAAGATAGTATGTCTAATTAAGAAAGTATGAAATCCGGTGATTTATGTTACAATATTAGTATGTTATTTGGGTGTGATTAATAGATAACTATGAGAGGAACAGATGATATTTAGTATATGTCTTTGAGATACTAAGGATTGAATTCGAATCATGTGAACAATGCTGAGATTGTGAGAATAATATTTGAATGTTTTAAATCTTAGTCTAGGAATTGTGAAACATGAATGTTCTATGGATATTATTGAGGACACATGATATCTCTGTCTTGCTGATATTAAAGTTCTAAGAGTTGATTTGTAATTTGACAATTATCATTTTTGGGGAAAGTTTGAGGATAGTTCTTAAATGATATAAGCTATGGAGTATGATGAATCTAGTATGAATAATCGGGGTTTTAGAAATAGGATGATGAATCTGAAAGTTGGTAGGGGATCTAGAGGGTTGCTACTAGTAGAAATGTAATATAACAGTTCAACTTAACAGTTGTATTGATTCTTTAGGAGACTGAATTGATTGAATAAATTGAGATATTAGAATATGGTACTAATTGATTGGAGAGAAATAGGGAACAAAATGTGATACCAACATGTGTAAGGTGTTCAGAGAATTGCCAACTGTTTATCTAGCATAGGAAATGATCTTGATAATAGAATCTTTCTTTAGAAATAATGAATTGAGTGTTTCATGGATGAGTTGAGTAGAATAAGTTGGAACCTGGAATGTATTCGGAGTTGGTGATTATTTAAAATAAGTTGCTAGGTCCCTGAGTATTTGAATTTTGAACTTACCAATGCACTTGCTGTGTTTGGAAATTTTTACGCAATATTTACAACAGGATTTAAGACCAGTTTGTAATCGACATTTATAAACTATGATGTCTCATGGAATGAATCCTTGCGAAATTCGAACAAGAATTGACTTTTACATTATGATTGTGGTGGAAGGTGTACAAGTTAGAAGAGGTTGGAAACTGTTGTGGATATACTTAGTTTGCAGAATCTTGCCAAATGTACTTGTTTTTGAATTACTTGCCATTGGTGAAAGCTAGATTTAGTAAGTAAGTGTTTTCTTAAACTTGAATTGAGGAAGCACGGGTATAGGATAGACGAGCAGAGGCTTGAAGCGGTAAGACCCGTTGAGCTAGTTTGCATATGGTGGTATCTCTAGGCTATAAGACTTATGTGCCTAGTATTGTGTTTGTTGCCTATCATGGTAACATTAGACCTGTATGTCTAAAGTTTATCTTAAGGTTGGCAGAATAATCAGATTATATCATGTTGTGGTTATTATGGCCTGAGGGTAGCTTCTTAAGCTGTAAGATCTGAATATCCAGTGTCGTGGTAATACAATGAAAAAAGCAGAAAGGAAGAATGAACTGGCCTGTGAGGCCAGTGTAACCAAGCGCTCAAATAAAGAACTAGTGGATCCTGTGTCTGAATATTACTTTGGGTACAGGATGAACGAAAATTGTGTTGTGTGCTTGGTGAGCATGTTTGGGAAAGAGATAGGACTTAGGGATAATATGATATATAAAGCTGAGTCGGAGCGGATTGTTGATGCGGGGGATAAGTAATTGAGGAACAAGGCTATAAGCTTGTAAAGGTTGTGTGTAAAGGAATGGCTCCCGGAGATGCTACTTGGGAAACGGAGGAGAGCATGCGACAAACCTATCCTCATTTATTTAAATAGGTTAGAATTCTTATTATAGCGAAATTTTGAGGACAAAATTTTCTTTTAGGAGGGGAGAAATGTAACATCCTGAATTTTGAATCTAATATCTTGAACATAAACCTATCTTGGGAAGACTAGTAGGCTCTATTTTTGGAAAGTAATAAATTTGAAATCAGTATTTTGTGGGCCCCGTGAATAGTATTTACTATTCACGTATACGTTTTTACTATATACAAATACGTATTTTAAAATATATATATATATATATATATGTTATTCGCAAATACGTATTTAATACTTGAAATTTGTGAAATATGAATAGTGTTCACTATTCACAAATACGTATTTACTATTTAAAAATACGGTATTTACTATTCCAAAATACGTATTTACTATTCATTTTTACTATTCATGTTACTATTCACGTATACTGTATTTACTATTCACGTATACCATATTTACTATTCACACCGTATTTACTATTCATTTTACTATTCACGTATACCGTATTTACTATTCACGTATATTGTATTTACTATTCATAATACTATTCACGTATACATACCGTATTTACTATTCACGTATACATACCGTATGTACTCTTCATTTTTACTATTCATGTATATATATCGTATTTTACTATTCACATATACGCATAGTATTCACTATTCATAAATACGCATATTGATGTATAAAACTTTATGGTTTAATAATGCATTATTTTGAGTGAACATATTCATCATGGCGGTTGTATTATGATGGGTGGAGTAAGGAGGGATTTGAATGATAAGAATGATTTATGCCACCACTCGGTGCACAGTGGATGGTACTTGTTTCAGGGCCCCATCTTCCATGTTTTCCTCTGGCCGGGATTTCATTGGAGTTGTGGGACATGTGACACCTCCTTAGTTATTTTAAAGGAGGGGAGCCATAGTCCAGATTTAAGCTATATACCTTTGGCCGGGTGTATCTTAAGTTTTGGTGAGCTTGGAACAATTCAGTCAAATGAATGAGTTTCTATTGGACTATGTGTTAGCCTATGGCTCCAGTCTGCGGTATAAGGGAGGTGGTGATATAAGGGAGGCTGCATACTGCATAGTGCATTTCTGAACAGTTCAAGAATTTGATATGATGATGAATATTCTGTAAAGACATGAGATGAGAACTTTTGAGATATATATGTTTTAATACCTTCTATATTGATGACTATTAGTATAAATTATTTTGTATGATAAATTATGGAATCTATATATATATTTGAAATCAGCCCATATCTTTTTGTCATATATTATTTGCTCGTGTACGGTAGAAATATTTAGTAGTTACTGAGATGTGTAATCTCACCCCATATTAACATTTTTCAGGTGAATAACTTAGTAGAGATCAAGGGAATGCACCCATGGAGTGAGCTTTGTAGGCTCTTCTGTACTCCTTTAGTTTATGTTGTGTTATTTTATTTGCCATGAACCTAAAAGACTTCCGCATTTTAAAATAACTCTTATTTATTGGATTTATTTTGGCCCTGTATAAATGGATTTCTACCTTTGGCCATATTGTAAATATGTTTGAGTGTTGAATATCCTATATTTGGAGGTGCTACTATTATTTTGGCCAAGATTTTGGTATTGAAAATGAGGCGTTACAATTATTCTCATGATTGACGATCAATTCTCTAAAATTAGACTAAGTCCCAATGTCTTGATGCTACCTTAGTCCGTTATCTTTGAAAACAACCTAATGTCTTAGTATTGTTTGGAAAGATCATACTTTTACCAGAATTCTGAGATCGCATAAACTCGTAAGCCTATGTCTAGGTCATACAACTCTATGATGAATTAACGGTTCTGGTTAAATGTACCAACATCTCTATTGTCATACACTAACCTATGAACAATTTAAAAGGTGATCAGTCTTTAAGAAAGCTTTAAGCAAAGATAATTCATTCAATCAAGAAAATAAAGAATCAATAAAGAATCCAAATAAATATTTTAGATTCGCATAGGGTTCATCCCGGCCCCAACTACAAAAGAAAACTAGCCAATCATGGCTAGTTAACAAAAGAAAAGAGATAATCAAACTCGTGTTGATCGTTCGTCCGCGTGCGTGCTCTGCCTTTATTTTTCTTTCCGTCGTTCTTTTTTTTCTCGCCTCCGGATTGTTCTTGCTCTGCGTCTCTGATTCCGTGCGTGCTTTGCTCCCAATATATAATAATTCTTGCTTCTTGGCTGTGTGCGTTTTTATCCAAATCTCCCTAGATTTATTATCAGATGCCTTTTCATCAAATATAATATCTTAGAGATATTATATTATATTATTCATAGATGAAAGCTATGCCTATGCTTGCCTGAGATTTAATTATTTGATTTCTTTTTATCTCTATCTTCTTATAATATCTCCTGCACAATAAAAGATAGGATATGAATAGATTTTCTGTTATAATATTCTTTTATCCTATATTTAATTAAAAGATAGATAAGTATTTAAAAGATAATTAAATAAGCATAAGATATTAATAAAATCAATCAATATATCTCAGAATCTCTACTTATTTAATTATAAAATATTCACTTATCATCTATGATTAATGTATCTTAAGATACAATTTATTTTGTATAAATTTCCCTTTACTTATGTCTTGAATTAATTCCATTGATTAATTTAATTTATTTATGCTCAATTTTTCCTATTGGTGGATGCTTTGACTTTTCTCTCTCTCACTCACTAGACTCACACACATGCACAACAATTATACACACACATGCACAACAATTTCCTCTTTCCTATTTATCCTAAGTACATTATCACCTTCCATGCATTAATGGTCAATTAATCCCCCTTATCCCATGTGCTCTATTTTTATATTAAACAACTTTCCACCTTCATCTACAAGCCACATGAACCGTGTATTCCCTCCCCCTTTGACTATTCCACTTGTTTTTCATTTATCTCACATAATCAAAAGAGGAAATCCTCTAATTGGTTGATTTTTGTTTCACAAGGATTATGCTTTGTGAGAGCTAATTTAAGCCTTAGGATTTAACTTTACTAGATTTAATCCAAACCTTTAATTTATGTTAATCTCTTATTGGTCCAATTAATTTTATGAGGATTAAGAACATTTTCTTGATTTATCATTGGCCAATTCAATTTCACAAGGATTTGGCTTTATGAGGCTTAATTAAGGCATTTGGATTTAGCTTTATTAAATTTAATCTTAGCCCTCCATTTCTAATCTTAATTAGCATCCCTAATAAAGTAGTTAAGTGTAATTGTCAAAATATGATTGGTTCTAAGATTAATTATGATCATTAGAAACCACTTCTATGCTAATCCTAGTCCTTTACTAGCCATTGTTTCTTAATTAAGGTAATACATCCTTAATTATACCTTTAACATATGCCACTAAATTAATTGTGAATGTTTATGAAAATAATTCAATTAACATAGATTGAATTATCCACTAATTGTAGGCAATTTTCTCTAATCGGTTTAATTATTTTCTCACAACTTCTTAGCTTTTCATGGCCATTTATGCACCATGTATTAATTTAATAATTATAGGGCAATTTATGATCCCTAGAATAAAATTGGATTTTTGTCTCTTTAAATTCCAAGGAAGATAAACAAATAAATTACTAAAATTAGAGACAACATACTTTCCTACTTTAAATAGGTATTATTTGGTCAAACTATAATATTCAAGAGACATAAGAATTTTATACAATTATTTTAATTAGTGCAAATTTAATTGCCTCTTAATCGTGGTTAATTCCCCTTAACTAACTCAAGTGGTTTCATGACACTTCCTTGATTATTTTGGTTACATAAGAACCATGTTTTAACATGATAATTTTATCATATTTTTGTTCCTTAATCATACTCTTAAAATTGGCCCTTCAACTTTTAATTAATCTCTCTTAATTAATTTTAGTATCTCCATAGCATTTTATTGCTCTTATGATTATATAAGACTAGGCTTTAATATGGTAATTTTGTGGCATTTTATAATCCCTAAATGTAATTTAGAAATTTTGGTTTTTGGTTTATTTAATTCCAAGAGAGAATTCCCTAAATTAAAATAAATAAGCTACAAAATTTTAAGACCACATATTCACCTATTTTCAATAGGTACTTCCTATCAAAATATAGTGGTCAAGCTAAGTAGAAATTTTAGGGTATTACAGGTATGTTTATTCTTGCCTTCGAGCGTTTTTGTAAATTACTACCCAAAGCCATCCCTTGCAAGCGCTCCATCTTTTTCTACTTCTTCTGCCCATTTACCCCTCCCGCGGTCAAGGACGACGATAGCCTGAAAGGTTTGACCTCTCTTCGAGGGGTTACCGGCCGAAAGCTTTTCCGGGCCTATTCCAACTCCTTTAAACAGTTCAAAACCAATTTCTTTAAGGTCGTGGCCATGTCCGAGAAGCAACCCTGGTTTCTCCTCGGCCCTGAATCCAAAGATGTAGAATGGAGGTTTCCTCTATACTGGACCTTCGATCATCATGGTAAGGAATCCACCACCTATTAGGTGAACGGGGATGACCTTACCAATGAAGAGGTGGTGCTGGTTTCGTACTTGGCGACTTATTCAAAGAGACCGGCGTTCAGACTGTGTCCTCTATACTTTCTCAGCCTCTTCCTAAGGCCAGAGCTGGCCCAAGTATATGCCTCCCGTTTTTTTAAATCTTATACTTTTGATGTTTATATGCAGCTTAAAATGACCTCTTTATCTGTCTTTGCAGGTCGACCGATGGATCAACTGCCTCCCTATGTCTCTCATGTGAACCCCTCCGATGACGCCTAGCTCGAAGTACGGCCGAGGAGGGAACTTCGAAAACGTATGACGACTAGTATTGGCGCTGGTTGGGGGAGGGTAGATCCTTAAGCTACCGGGCCCAAAAGAGCCAAGACCTCGGTCGGGGGGAGTTCGGCTCAGTCTCCATCCATTACTCTGCCTGTGGTGGAGAAAAACAAAGGCCTTGTAGTGGAGGAGGTCCAGGCTTATCCTGAGGGCCGTCAGACTCCACCTCCTCCTCCTCCTTTCGGGCTGCCGTGTGGACTCGCATGGGAGAAGGGTGCGTGGGCGGATGAACTCACCGTGGCCTATCTCCCTCCTCGCTGCTTCCAAGACTTTTCCCTTGACCTAACTGAGGCCGATGAGCAGGTGGTCCACTCAGTTCAAGATCATTTGTTGAAGGGGGTTGGCTTGGCATAGTCTTTGCTGATGATGAAGAAGAAGGCGACAAGCTTTAACGCCAAGAAATGACAAGCGGAGGCTGCCCGGGATTTGGCCGAGGCGGCCAAAAAGAAGGCGGAGGACGAGCTGAGTGTGGTCCAGGCTGCGGCCACGAAGACGTTCGAGGAGCTGAAGGTCACCCAGGCCAATTTGAAGTCTTTAGAGGAGAATGTTGGCAAGCTTCAAGTCGAGGTTCTTTCTCTGCAGGCTTCAAACTCCGAGAGTCTGGAGGCTTTGAGGACAGTCCAAGTGCAGCGGGCGAGTCTTGGGGATGAGGTGGGAGCCGTACGGACCGAGCTTGCTGATACGAAGTAAGCCCTTGCTGCCAGCTTCGACACGATCAGGGCGATAGCCAAGGATGCCTTTAACATGGCTCTGGCCCTGATCAATCATTTCAACCCTGCGGTGACTCTGGACCTCAGCAAGATGGATTATTGAGCGTATATGCACCAGGGCAAATACTTCCCTCCCCCACCTTCTCCGCCAACCATGTCGGTGTCTAAGGTCGATGATTCAGGGCTTGGGCGAGAAGAAGAGGAGGTGTCTCTCAATGCCTCGCCGGAAGGTGGCCCAGGTCCTCAGGATCCTTCTGTCAAAGCCTAAGGGTTCAGCCATGTTTTTGCTTTTCTTGCATTTAGGCGTCCGTGCCCCTTTTGACTTTTGTTGTTTGAGGCGTCTGTGCCCGTTGTATCTTGGATTTTTCTGACGTCTGTGCCACTTATAACTCAGTTGACAATTTGGTGATTTATATTAACCATTTAGTCGTCGTTTTTTATTTATAAATTTCTAAGTTTAATTAGAAACTTATCGACCGTAGTAGATACAGGTCTATATACTCGACTAGGACTTAAGTCTGGGATAATGGGCAGGGTTGTCTGTTTTAACCTCGTGGGTGTTAACTTAACCACGTACCTCGTTCCGGCTTTAATTTAGCCAGGAAAATGAATTGTTACCGACCTAAGTTCGAACTGCCACCTGTTCAGCCGAGGCGTCCGTAACGCAATACTTAAACATTTTGACCTGATCAAGGTCGGAATGACAGTCCTTGTGCTTAGGTCGAGCAAGCGTTGACACGTCAATTTTGCGAAGGTCATGTATGGCAGTTTCGCCGAGCTCTATACCAGAGCACGTCGGAGTACAATGGTCGATGTCCTCCATCTAGATGGGTTTTTGACCGGGTTTAAAGACCTCCGTGTCGAATATGTGACCGGGCTTACATGCCTCGGTGTAATGCTTAAGAAATTATCCGTGCACGTTTACTGAATCTCCATGGAGGTATTCTTCATTAAGATAAAATGCTCAAAGGAGCGTACAAATAGTTCAATGAAATTGTAAAGACATAAATCCATAAATACTGAAATAAAGAAATAACCAAATTTTTGGACGAGGTGTGCCTGTCCGAGTTAATCTGTATTGAGATCTAGCTGTAATAGATCTTTAGCTCGTCGGCGTTCCAAGTTCTCTATACTAGCTTCCGTGACAAGGTTTCGAGAATATAGGCTCCATCATCCAATCTTTCTTTGATCTGGTAAGGACCCTCCTAGTTTGCGGCCAGCTTTCCATCTCGGGCGTTTCTGTTTCCAATGTCGGCTCGTCGGAGTACAAGGTTTCCTCGGTTGAAAGACCGGGGTCAGACCTTCTGATTATATTTTGCCGCGAAGAGCTGCTTGGCGGCTAACTCTCGGCAGTACGCCGTGACTCAGATTTCGTCATTAAGGTCCAAGTCCGTCCTTAAGGCGTTGTCATTTGACGCTTGTCCTTCCTACCGAGCTTTGAGTTTTCTCCATGAAGGCTATACTATCTCAACCGGGATCATTGCTTCACACCCATAGGTTAGCCGAAAGGGCGTCTCCTGGGTTGAAGTCTGTACGCTTGTTCTGTAGCCCCACAAAACGCTGTGTAGCTGCTCAACCCAATTGGTTTCTGCATCTAGCATTCGCTTTTTGAGGCCGTCAAGAATGATTTTGTTAGCCGACTCGGCCTGGCCATTAGACTGAGGATGTTCGACCGAGGCAAAGTGCTGCTTAATGTCTAAATTAGACATCAAGGTTTGGAACCTATGGTCCATAAACTGGGTCCTATTGTCTGTGACGATCTCGGCTGGTATCCCAAAGCGAGAGACGATGTTGTGATGGAAAAATCTCATTATGCGGGCCGAGGTGATAGTAGTTAATGGTTCCGCCTCGATCCACTTGGTGAAGTAATCCACAGCAACGATGAGCCATCTGAGTTGCCTAGGCGTTGGCTTGAAAGGGCCAAGGATATCCATTCCCCACTTATAGAAAGGCCAGGGGGATGAAATCCCCTTCAGCTCGGTTGGTGGTGGCCAAATAATTTTGGTGTGCTTCTAGCAAGTATCACACCTTTTGACTGCTTCCATAGCGTCCTGCTTCATAGTCGGCCAATAATACCCGGCCCGTAGGGCCTTCCTGGCAAAGGCCTTGCCGCCAATGTGGTGGCCGTTGCTCTCTTTGTGTATCTCTGCCAATACATACTTGGCCTCGTTTTCCCCTAGGCACCGCATCATTAGGCAATGTAATCCTTTTCGGTAAAGGTGATCATCAACCATGGTGTAGATAGCGGCCTCTCGGATCAACTTCTTTGCTTCAGTAGGATCTGTCGAGATAATGCCTCTCTCAAGGTAGTCTTCAATTGGCTTCCTCCAATCTATCCCTACCGAAATTGTCATCACGCAGCTCGGCTCAACTAGGTTTTTCTAGATTACAGTTCTATGACTACTGGGACCTTTGGTACTCGCTAGCTTGGAGAAGATGTCGGCCCTAGTATTTTCTTCTCTTGGAATGTGGGTGAAGATCACCTCGTCCAAGTCGGTCATAACTTCCTTCGCCTTGTTGGGATATTTAGCCAATAGTAGGCCTTTCGCCTGATAGTTGCCGTCGATTTGAGCGGCGACGAGCTGCGAGTCGATGAAAACCTTGACCTGTCGCGCCCTGTTGTCTTTGGCTTGCAATAGTCCGGCTAGGAGGGCCTCGTACTCAGCTTGATTGTTAGACGTCGGAAACTTTAATTGCAGCGAGTGTTCAGTTGCGACCCCATTGAGACTCTCAACGATGACGCCAACTCCACTTCCCTTAGCATTAGAGGAACCATCAATGTATACCTTCCATATTTCATTATGGCCGGTGTCATTGGTTACTGATGGGGTTAATTCTCTAATGAAGTCTACTAATGCCTGATACTTGACTGCTTGCCGAGCTTCAAATGTGATGTCGAACTCGGATAGCTCTATTGCCCAATTAGTCATCCTCCCAGCAAGGTCCGGCTTGTGTAGTATCTGGCGGATTGGTTGACCAGTTCGGACGACGATCCGATGTCCTTGGAAATATGGCCGAAGTCTCCTTGCCATGGTTAATAAGGCGAAAGCTATCTTCTCGAGTTTTTGGTACCAGAGTTCCGAGCTCTGTAACGCTTTGCTTACAAAATAGATAGGCGTTTGTCTGGCCTTGGTTTCCCTGATCAAGGCGGCGCTTACTGACTCATCTCCCACTGATAGGTATAAGAATAACGTCTCGCCTGGCTCCGGCTTTGTCAGGACCAGAGGAGTTGCCAAGCACCGTTTAATTTCTTCAAATGCGGCTTCGGAATCTGGGTTCCATCATCCATGTGTTTCCTTTTTTAACAACTTGAAGAAGGGCAATGCTTTTTCTACGGATCTCGGTAAGAACCTGGTCAATGCGGCCAGCCGGCCTGTTAGTTGTTAAACCTCCTTTTTTGACCCCGGGGCCTGCATATCCAACACGACCTTACATTTGTCCAAGTTGGCCTCAATTCCACGATTGGTTAGCATGAAGCCTAGGGATTTTCCAACTGGGACCCCAAAGGCGCATTTGACCGGATTCAATCTGATTTGATGTCTTCTCAGCTTCTCAAATGTCTATTCCAGATCCTGGATGTGATCCTCAGGATGCTTTGACTTCAAAATCATATCATCGATATATACCTCCACATTACGCCCGATCTGGTCTTCAAAGACCCGGTTCATCGTTCGCTGATAAGTGGCTCTGGCATTCTTCAATCTGAATGTCATGATGTTATAACAATAGTTGGCCTTGTCAGTCATGAAGGTCGTCTTCTCCTGGTCGTCGGGGTGCATAGCTATCTGATTATATCCGGAGTAAGCGTCCATAAAGGATAGTAGCTGATATCCAGCCGAATTGTCGACTAATTGATCAATATTAGGCATTGGGTAGGAATCTTTCGGGCATGCCTTGTTCAAATTTGTATAGTTTGTGCACACCCTCCACTTTCCATTTGGTTTTCGCACCATAACCACATTGGATAGCCAGGTGGTGTACTGTACCTCCCGGATGAATCCAGCTGCCAAGAGCTCTACAACGTGACTCTCGAGAGCTTTTTGCCTATCAGCAGCGATATTGCATTTTTTCTGGGCCACTGGCTTCGACCCCGGCCAAATGGCAAGTCGGTGACAGCAAAAATGTGGGTTGATTCCCGGTATCTCGGCCGATGTCCAAGCAAAAACATCCTGATTCTGTCTCAGGAATTTAATCAGTCAAGTTTTGAGGTCAATACTCATGCCTCCACCAATCTTAGTTGTATTTGTCGGGTCAGGTCCCAATACTAGTTCCTCAAGCTCTCCTTAACGTTCTGGCCGAGGGTTCTCTGATTCCCTGAGATCAAACTCTACCATATTGACCGGTTGCCGAGGTTGTCTGCTATTCTCGGCGCCGGCATAAACTCCATCCCGTCCGAGCCGAGGTGGAGATGAGGAACCTCCTTCTCTGACCCGTAGGGCCTCTAAGTAACATTGCCGAGATTCCTTCTGGTCCCCTGACACCTCTACTACTTGATTCTTGTCGTTGATCAAGTTAAGTTTCTAATGCTTCGTGGATACCAGCATGTCCCAACTATGTATTGTTGGTCTACCCAATATCACATTATAAGGGGAACAAAAATCAGCCACAATAAACCTTACCCATTCTGATTTGAATGCCTCCTTCGTTCCCAAGGTCAATCGGAGGTCTATGTAGCCCTTGGGGAAGGAATGTTCCCTGTTGAACCCTATAAGGGTTGTCTTGCACGGCTTTAGGTCTTCTATGTCAAGGTGCATTCTCTTATAAGCATCCCAGCTTATAATGTCAGCCGAGCTCCCCGCATCTACAAATATCCTCTTGACTCGACAGTTCACCAGGGTCCCTGTGATAACCAGTCCGTCTTGGTGTCCCGGAACCACATCGTCGAGCTCTTCACTGGTGAAAACCAGCGAAGGAGCCTTTGGTTTCGTTTGGTCGTCTTTAAATTTTGGGAGGTCTCTTACTGTCAGCACTTCGCTTAGATATTTCTTTCACTGGCTTGCCGTGTCTCCTCCTCCTCCAAACCCTCCACTGATGACGTTGCATTGGAACTCGGCTTCTAGGAATTCCTCAGCGAAATCAGATTTGCGTCTTTTCTCTCCTTTCCTAAAGTCTGTGGCCAGGCTTCTACTCTGGCCCTCCTGGTTCCGTTTGCCATTTCTCCTTCCTTGAGTTTGGATCACATATTGGCATAGCTTTCCCTCTCGTATAAACTTTTCTACAGCATCTCGTAGCTCGTAGCACTCATCTGTGGTATGCCCCGGTCCATCGTGAAAAGCACAAAATTTGGACCGATCGGTGGTTGACCGGCTTCTGATGGACCTCGGTCTCCCAACCTTCTTCATCTCGGTTTGTGCTACCTCCTTCCATAACTGCGATCTGGAGACATTCAAAGGCGTGTAGCTGTCATATTTTGGCTTCCCCTCGTGCCTATCCTAACGAGTTCGGTTATCTCGATCACGCCTTCGGGGTTCGGGTTTAGGCTTGTTGGTCTGATCCTTCATATCAGGTGACATGTTCCTCTATTTCTCAGGTTCCTCAGCATTGGCGATCTCCATCTGCTTGACATCTAGATATTGCTTTGCCCGGGTATAGAACTCGGTCAATGTATAAACTCGATTTTTGCACAAGCTTCTCGCCAGTCGTGACGATGAGTCCAAACCGTTGACTAAACAGTGTACATGGACCTCCTCTGAAAGAGAACGTACTTGCATTGCCACGTCTCTAAACCGATCCAGGTATTTTTTGAGTGTCCACCCTTCTTCTGCTTTACTTTGCTTAAAGTAAACTGGGACTTCGGCTGTTTTTTGCTAATGGCGAAGTGCAGCTCAAATTTGAACCCGAGGTCTTCGAAATTCCGAATAGAGTTGTTTGGTAAAGAACTCAGCCATTTGTGTGTCGTTCCAGTCAGTGTGGCCGAGAAAAGTCGCATAATGACCGGACCTTCAATCGATCGCACCCACATCAACTTTTGAAAAACCTCGAGATGGTTGCTCGGATCCTGTGTCCCGTCATACTTGGGGAGGTCGGCAAGATCGAAGTTCTTCGGGTAAGGAGCCATTGCCGTCGCTCTTGAGAATGGGGTTCTGCCTTATCCCGTCAAATACTTCATTTTGTACTCCCTGGGTGAGCCATGTGGTCGGGGGGCTTTACTTGCTTCCCGATGCTTATCTGAATATCGGTTCTCCTCACCATCTCGGTCTTCGTAATCTTCTCGGTCCTCTTCACCATCTCGGTCCTCATTGTCAGTTATTTAAGACAACCGTGCTTTCTTCAGTGACGAGGTCGGCTGTCGTTCTCGCCTGGCTTTCGTCCCCCCTTAGTCTTGCTAAGAGTGGGGCGTCTTAATCCCGACTCGTGACTGCTGGATGAACTGCTACTATCCGATATTACTTTTTCTTTTCCTTTTCTGGAGTCTTTCCGGTTTTCACGTGAGTCTTTCCGGTTTCCACGTTGAAAGAAGACCTCAAGTTTTTCCTCTATCATTTGCTCAATAGCTCAGAAATCTTCTTGACGTTAGAGGTGATCCCGTTTTTCCTTGTTCTCAAATCTTTGGAGGATCGACTCCTGTGTCCTACGTAAGACTCGGACATCGGCGTCTGGTGCCGGGACATCTGGAGCCAGGATCTCCTTTTCTAATTCCATCAATGGCTGATTAGTGACGAGAGAGGAGGTCGCTTTGTCGGTTACGTGGCCCTCCTGAGTAATTTCGCGTAGTGGAAAATTCTGAGAGTGTTGTTGACTTGGTCCGGCCTGAGATTGATTTGGCCGTGGATTGCTTTCAACCTGCGACTGATTAGGCTGATGGTTTCGACTGTGGCTTCTGGTGTTCGCTATTAGTGGCCACGGGGATCGAACTTTACAGTCCCCACGGTTGGCGCCAATGTTCTGTTCTGGGAACAGGACTGATTGGACTTGACTAAGTGTCAAATCTAGAGCCTACGTACCCTTTGAAGGAATCAAAGTCCACATAGTTCGATGTATACTTGGAGGCGTTTAGCCAGGGGGTGGTGTGTGTGCTCTGTATGACAGAATGTAAAGTGAGCATAAGTTAGAACATGTGCACCTAGAGAATCGACCTCTATGTTTATAGAGGCTTCTGCCGAGGATATCTCGGCTTGGTGTGATACCTGAGGCAAGTATCTTGGCTTCTCATGATATCCGGGCTTTCCTTAGATGTTGATAGATAAGATCCGCTATGATATGAAATCTTCCTATATGGCCGGTGTACGATACTCTCGAATATGTACTTCATTGGGCCATATCTCAGATTTGGGCCTTGGTCCGGTCCGTAACACTTTCCAAACATGTTCGATGCCACAGCTGGTTTCAGTGGTTGTCGGTTTGAATTGGGCGAGATCAATTCTACTCAACTCAGTTAAGGACCGACGAACAATTCTGAGGACGATGAAGCTCTAAAAGTGTTTCCATATTTATGAGAATCCACAAAGGGATTCAAGTTCATTATTCATGTGTTAGTGATAGCGGTAGGAAAAAAAAACTTATTTATAACCTGATTTATGAAAAAGTCAAATTGTAAAATATGATTTTTGTTTGGATTGATGGTAGTATAAATAACTTTTTTGAAATTGAAACTTGTTTGAAATGATGGTATTGGAATTAGACTGTTTGATTGGAAACTGGAGAAAAATTATAAAAAATGGCCCTATAATTTCTGGAAAATATCAGAAAAGTACCCAGATATTTTGGAACATTCCATTTTTCCCCAATTTTTTTTAAATTTTCACTGTAGTCCCTACTCAAGAACTTTCAAGAGATTTTTTCTTTTGATTTAATATTTATTTTAAACATCGGCTACACATAAATATTAGTCGTACTATGCTCATCATCTTCTTCTTCTTACTTTCCTAACATGTTTGATTCCACAGCTGGTTTTAATTTCTTGGTCGTGGTCTTGTGTCTGTTAATATTAATCTCATACTTATTAATGGTTGCTTTTTTACTTGTCATTGACAAATTAAGAACTACTTTTATGATATTATTTTTTTTTATTGGGACCTGTAATTTTTCTCTTTTTTATTTTTGGGTTGAACAGGGCTGGGTTTCGTCCAACTAAACTAGGTTACATTGAGCATCAAAGTTTTTTCATGGCCCTAATGTTATATATAATCAAAGTGAAGGCCAAGAGTCAGGGACAGAATTAGGGGGGCTAGGGATGGTCCCCTTAAAATTATAGAATTGGACCCATAGATTTAGGAAATTATATTTTAGCCTTATAAAAATTTCAATATTTTCACTTTAGTCTCCACTAAAAGTTTCATGAAGGGACTAACATGAAAATATTGAAATATTTATAGAGTTGAAATGTAATTTCATGAACATTGGGTTCTACTCTATAATTTTTGCCCCCTAATTTCAAATCTTGACTTCCTGTGCCTCTGCCAAGAGTAATATACTAATTTATGCTCAACAAGAATATATAGGCTTTGTTCAAAAGCTACGCATGTATATAACAGATTATGGTTAATAGGCAGAATTACTATGAAAACTCAAGCAATGGATTTAATAACAAAAAATTCCAAATAACAAATGATGAACATAAACTTTTTGTGGTTTATTACACTTTTTTTTTTTTGAAAGTACAGGCAAGCTGAAGCTTGAGTGATGAAGAAAGGACTAGACCATGAAAATCTAGTCCTTAATACATCAAACTAAAATAAAGCTAACAAAAACAGACCAGTTGGTCTCTAGAAAACATATCCAGGCATCCCCTGGGAACAAATGGAACTAGAATCACATCAGCATCAGCAGGAGCGTCATGGCCCTGTTTAGCCATAAAGTCGGTGCATGAAATGTTGCTTCTCGGAGTATAATGGAGCTCTACATTCCAATCTCTGAATAGCAAGTCCCTACTCTCCCCAATGATTTCTCTAAGGGGATGGTCTGCATGGTAGTCCCTCATAAGAATGTTGACAGCATCCAGCGAGTCTAAGTAGAGGACGACTTTTTGAAAACCCATCTAATGGCCTAGCTTCAACCCTAACATGATTGCATGTATCTCTGCTTCGATCACAATGTGTAGGCCAAGAGATTTATGGAATCTCATTAACCAATGACCTTGGGAATCCCTCATCACACCACCGCAGGCTGCTTGATGCTGGGAACGCACAGAGCCATCAACGTCAATACAGACCACGTTTACTGGAGGAGGGGTCCAAGCTTTTTCTACATCCTTGCCAAGATTAAAAATTTGGTGCATTAGTGTTTGATTAGACGTACTCTCCATGAGAAGATATCTACAAGTGTGAAGCATCTCCCTGGTATCCGTGCTTTCGCCTTGAAAGAGAAATTTGCATCTGGTCGTCCAAAGGACCCAACACGCCAAGCTAAAGGTTCTCTGCCAAGAGAAATTTTGGAAGCGTCCTTTCCCAGATTGTGGTTGGTATTCCATTTGAGCCAAGCCTGCAAGTTTCCTATGAAAAACTGAGAAAAATAGTTAGGCATTAAAAGTTGTTTCCACAAGTTTTTAGCTCTTTCACAATCTCTGATAACATGAATCACAGTTTCCTCATTATTACAGTGGAAGGGACAAAGGTTCCTATCTGAGAAGCCTCTTCTTGCTCTTAAATAGTTGGTAACAAGTCTTTCATGACCGACTTGCCACATGAACATTTTCACTTTCTCAGGAAGCTGCCATTTCCACATTAGCAACCAGAAGTTATGAGCACCGATCTGATCTTGTCCAGAAAGATAGGTGTAAGTAAATTTAATAGAGAAGCACCCATCTTTAGCAGCTCGCCAAGTGAAACAATCTAGATAGCTATTAGAAGGGGGATGCATTTTGGAAATAGAATTTATGATTATAGGAGGTAAAATGCCCCGCCATCTATGAGTATTCCATCTTCCATTACTCAAAATATGATCTCTTACTGTCTCATCTACATTAACCGAGGATGGGTCTTGAACAAAGGTTATGAGAGGGTGGTCAAGAGGAAGCTAGAGGTCCTGCCAGAACTTGGTTTCATTCCCATTATTAACTTTTCTTCCAATACCAGCAAGAAACTTATCCCAGACCTCAACCACCGCCTTCTAGACAGAAGAAGAGTTCCTCTTTTTAGAAACCTTAGGTATAGTGGAGTGACCACAATTATACTTGGACCAAAGGCATTGGACCCATAGGGAATCCTTTTTCGTCAATAGATTCCAACAAATCTTCATAATAAAAGCTTTATTTTGGCGCCGGAGATTTTTGAATCCAAGCCCCCCTGCTTCTTTGCTTTAGTTACTTTGTCCCAAGCTATCAGATGCATCTTTTTCACGTCCTTATCCTGAGACCAGAGAAAATTCCTCGAGATCTTGTCAAGCTCATTAATAACACAAATAGGGAGGAGAGTTGATTGCATTTGATAGCTGGGCAGAGAGGATAAGACCGATTTAATCAGGACAGTGCGACCAGCCGTAGTTAATAACTTGCTTTTCCACGTGGACAGTCTTTCCCTGGTTTTTTGCACAATGTGATGATATGTGGCTTTAGTAATCCTCTTATGAATGATCAGCACCCCTAAGTATTTTCCAAGATCATGAGTGACTCCAATGCCAAGAAGCTGACTTAGCTCAAGAGCTCTATTAAAGTTGACATTTCTAGAGCAAAACATTTGGGATTTGGCTAGATTGATTCTGTGCCCAGAGACCTCACAAAAACTTTGCATCACATTGCGAACCTCAGCCATTTGATTAGCGGAGGCTTCAGTGAAAAGGATGAGATCATCGGCGAAGAACAAATGAGAGATAACGGGGTTTCCTCTCCTGAAGGTGAACGACTTCCAACGTCGGGCCTCACATTCGGCTTTGATAAGGTGCCCCAACCTTTATATGCAAAGAACAAAGATATATGGGCTTAGGGGATCCCCTTGTCTAACGCCTCTAGTAGGGGTAAAACTCGGGCTTTCATCTCCATTCTAGAGAACGGGCATAGATGAGGTGGAGAGACAAGCCATGATGAGATTAATGAGATTATTGTCTAGCTTCAAACATGTAAGAGTATTTCTTATGAACCCCCAGTCAAGTCTGTCAAAGGCCTTTTCCATATCAATCTTGATGGTGACAAATCCTTTCTTCTTACCCTTCATTCTCATAGAGTGGATGATTTCTTGAGCAATGATAATGTAATCACAACTGGATCTGTTGGCAATAAAGCTACATTGTTCAGGCTTTATAAGCTGGTCCATAACATGTTTAAACCTATTTGCCAAGACCTTAGTGATGATTTTGAAATTCACGTTACACAAAGATATTGGCTGGAATTCTTTTAAGGTAGAAGGTTGATCAACTTTAAGGATGAGGATAATCTTGGATCTGTTAATGCTAGACATAAAAGAAGGATTACTGAAGCATTCCTCAATAAAGTCACATATTTTATCCCCAACGGCATTCCATTGTGACTGAAAAAAGTGGGCTTGGAGACCGTCAGGACCCGAGGCCTTAAAAGCACCCATGGCGAAAGTTGCATTCTTTATCTCCAATATGGTAACTTTCTTTGAAAGCATATGCAACTCACGAGTATCAATGGTAGGAAAATTTGAACACCACTCGTTAGGGCCCTTCACATTTGAGTCACGAGTATAAAGCTTGGAGAAAAAGTCGTGGGCCATATTTTTTACAAGGTTATGCTCTTCAATCCATTCCCCTACCTCATTCTGAATGGCTCCAATACGCTACTTCTTCCTTCTAATCACAGTAGAGGCATGGAAGAACCTTGTATTCCTGTCTCCGTCCTGGAGCCATTTGCTTCTCAATCTTTGGAACCATGAGATTTCTTCTTGTGTAGCCAATTTGTGGTACTCCTCCCAAAGTTGTTTTTCCAACCTAAACAAACCAGTCCGCAAATTCATTTTCTGACATCTATTAATACCCTCCAGGCTACAAATTAGCTCCTTTTTCCTTCTGGAGAAATTACCAATTCGGTTATCATTCCACTCCAGAGCAGATATTTGAAAACTTTGAAGACCTTGGAGCCAATTTCTGTCCCGCCAGGCTTCCTTGGTAATGTCCTTGAAGTCATTCTCCAATGTCCATACAACCTGATAAGAAAAGGACCTCTGAGGGCAGGGTGTTAAGGTCAAAGGTTTAGAGTTCACCATGACAATCCTATGGTCAGATTTGAATTTAAGCTCATGTCGAACAGTAAAGGCGGGAAAGCTATTAATCCAACTGAAATTTGAAAAAACCCAATCCAGCCGCTCTTTTAAGCCCCGTCTCTCCCAGGTGAACTTTTTGCCCAAAATGTTAGCTTCAATAAGCCTAGTGTCGTCAATGCAATCTCTAAAATGGTGCATGGAGGCCCAAGGGGGATCAACTCCACCCAACTTGTCATTAAGGGATAAATAAGTATTAAAATCACCCAGAACTAACCAAGGGGAGGCAGAATTTGTAGCAAGCAAACGAAGGGAATTCCAAAGAGCAGTTCTACCAATTAAATTAGTTTCACCGTAGACAATAGTCAGAAGGCTCGTCGTGTTGTTAGCAAGCTCTCTGACTTGGCAATGAAGCAATTGGGTGGAGGATGTAAGGTAAGTAATATCAAAAGCATCCAAATTCCATAAAAGTCAAATTCCCCCAGAAAATCTGCTAGATTCCACACGCATCCAATGGCTAAAGCCAAGTTTCCGACAAACCTTATTAGCTCTATTACCACTTATATGAGGTTCCATAAGGCAGAGAATATTAATACAATATTTATTGACAATGTCTTTAATAGTTAGGGGAAAAGTTCGGCTACCGGCTCCCCTGCAATTCCAAGATGCAATAATCATTATATATATATATATATACACAAAGATTGGAAGGAAATACTTACCTGGGGCCTCTGGTCCCTCCTTCGCGTTGTTTCTCAAATTGAGTCTCAGCCACATAGGAACCATTGGCCTCTAAAAAATTTGGAGCAACATCATCATTAGGATCCCAATGCTCAGGAGGCCTCAGATCATTAAGATGAGAAGTATCTTGAAATGATCCCGAAGATGGATTGGCAGGAAATTGTTCTTTGTTAGAGATAGTGGTGCTCGCATTTAAAGCTTCAGACCCCTGTTAAGGCTTGGTATTAAGATTCCCATGGATTATGATATGGGTCCGATGACCTTTAATTGACTTATCATGGGATTTTTTATTGATAATGTGTTTAGCCACCTCATTAGAGGTATTTGAATTGCCTTGTGTTATTACTGCTAGCGCCTTATCTGGACCATAGTGACCCAACTGCGTTTTATCCAAACCATCTTGGCCCAAAGAAGCCAACTTTGAATTGCTTTGATTAATTAGCATCAGAGCCTTATCTGAACCAGAACAGGCCAACTGTGTTTTATCCAAATCCTCTCGACCCAAAGAAAGCAACGAATTGGATGGCCCATCTCCATCATTTTGAATGATAGGTCCACCAGTGGGGGCCACTGTCTTGGCTTCCTTTAGTTTGTAAATTGATTTGGATTTTTGCCCCAATTCAACCCTTTGACCGTGTGAAATTCCAAATGGCTAAGGGAGTTTCTTTTTTGTCTATGTCGCTGACCTTGGCATTGGAGCCCCATCTTTCCACTAATTGCTTGTCTAGCAGGTGGGTACCATCTATTCGATGCTCAACTCCATGGTTCACCACATCTTGGCCGGATGTCAGGTGAGTATCGTCGTGAAGATCCTGTATCGCCGCATAGCGTGAGTTCTGGCCAAAAAAGGACGCTTTTGTCATCTTGGATCCGTTCTTCAAGGGTTGGTGCTGATCCCTGGAATCATGCCGTTGAGGAAGGCGGGTTCGATTTGGCCATCGGCTGACCAACATCTAAGGTCCGAAAGTTTCTTCCACCGTCGATGTTACCGGATTTTTGCCGGGAAGCAATCTAGTAGGCTGCTATGGAGGCTGACTCAGCGGATTTACCTCCTCACATGAGTCCGATGAAGAACCCTTAAAAGGACAGCTCTCACGCCTGTGCCCTGCTCTCCCACAGGTGAAGCAAATCGTGGTGAGTCCTTCATATTTAGTGTTGAATATTGATCCCGCAATAATCACTTTAGGAATTAATTTCTTCTGGAGATTGAGTTCCACACAATTCCTGACAAATCTCCCTCTCTGAATTTTCGATGCTAATTTGTGGCATTCATGAAGAGTATTCATATCCACCTTTAGTGTACGTCCAATTCGGTCCCCAATCCTTGAAATGTAGTGCTTGTTGTAACAGTGTAACGGAACGTCAGGGATGCGAACCCAGGTTGCCACATGACCCAGCGGATTCTGATAAGGGTTGAGGTATGGTGTCCATCTTTGGATCAAGACACAATGCCCCCTAATCACCCAACGACCCTCATACATAACCTTCTTGTAATGTGACCTCCATAGCTCTTGATCTTGGAATCTGACGACAAAGTAATTATTCAGAACATCAATGAGCTCGAAATTAGAAAATCCTCATAGCTTGTTCAGGAGGTCCTTTAGAACAAACAAATTAAATTTCCTACCAAGAACAGTGAGGATGAGGGCATAGTTCCATGGCTCACACCATTCATTATATTCTTCTTTAGTGCATGATGCAACTGGGTACAATTCCATAAGCTTCTTCATCTCTACCGAGTCTTCAGGAACCTTCCAGCATATGTCGTTATCATTAGTGAACAAGTCATCTTCCTCCATAACGTGACCACTGTGTGCTACACCATTGAACCCCATTAAGGAGGCACAATAGGAGGGAAATTTCTTTTCTATACACTCTGGTTTTTTTGTTGGTTCAGCCTGTTGCTCTATTTCTTTATTTGTTATCCTGTCGTCCATAATTGCCTGTGGAGTTTCCTCCCATTTAGTCTTCTTTTTCCGCTCATCATGCCCCTCAGCAGGCGGCCGGTCCAGTGGAAGTTTGCATTGTCCAGCATCAGTCGGCGAGAGAGCTTTGCTGTCATCTGTCATCTGTCATCTGGTTTATTACACTAAAACTTGTCATTATATGCTTCTTAATTGCTATCAAACTTTAGGATGATTAAATCCTTTTCTTGCGACCCTATTGTAATTCCCCTATTTAATTAATATGGTTGTGCTTAATATATTATTTTGAAAGTCTCTATCACTAACCAGTACATATGAAATAAGAAATTACATTTTTATTCATAACTTATGAAAGCAACACAACTGGGACTTGATAATTTAGAGGGCCAAATTGAAAATTAAATATGAAATCTAAATTTTTTTAATATAATTTCTTACAAGTATTTAATAAAAAAAAAATTAGTATTACAAGCCAACTAAAAAAAATAAAAGATTAAGAGAAATACTACGGGTAGGCGACAACCACCCCGATTTGCCATTATATGAATGTATTATATGTGCATAATTTTTCGGGCTTCAAAAGTTGCATTGAGATTTAATAAAAAAAAACATATTTATTTATTTTATTTTATCAAGATTTTCCTTTCGAAGTTTAGAATATAAAGAGTTTTTGCCTTTCCCTATAAATGCATCTCCCAAGATTTAAACTTGAGTTCTCCCCCTTATGAGAATGATATCACGTACAACATCAATCAACAACTTGTACATATCTCTTTTTGTTCCCTTAATCAGATATTCAGCATGAGTTAATGATCTTCATATAAAAATGGGCCAGCGATGTATTAATGTGGCCTGCACATTTTCTTTAATATTGGACTTCAAAAGGATTTTTTTTAAAAAAATTGTGAGCCCAAACAAATGGTTAGGTTTATCTAAAATCATTGGGCTTGATATAATGTGGCCCAAATTAATCAAGACTAATTCTTGTCATGATAGTATATAGTGTTATCTTCTTTTTTATCAACATGTCTGAACTTTGAAACTTTCAATCCATTATTTGTCATACATGAAATATATATATGCATATGTGTGTATATATGAATGTATGTGCATATGAATGTTTTCTTTTACTTTTGATGACCTGAAATTGATACGTGTTTTTCTTATTTCAAAAGTTATACCTTGCTCATTTTTATACTGATGGGGATGAAATTTATTTTTTGCACCATATCTATTTTTCCAAAAATACAATTGGTCAATGACTTTGATAATTGTAGTAATACGATAATACTTTTTAAATGGGCTTAGATTCTTTCAAAATATCTTTTCTTCTCAGAATTTGATCTCCACCATTAAATTGGAAAAAATAGATAATTCAGATTTAATATTTTATAAAACTATTATTTTAAACATAAATAAATAAATTTAAGCTATTAAAACCTAATCTGCACCATTTACAACTGCAATAAAAATATAAATAATAAAAATAATAATTTAAATTAGAATAATTAACTAAAACGAAAATAAAAGTATGCAAAAGTATGTGACTAGTTTTATTCAAATGTGATAAAGATCAACTATATATATGTTTTCTTATATCATAATAAAACTGTTTGCTGCTTGCCTTCTTTGTTGATTAGATTTTTCGTCGCAACTGAAAATTCTGAATACACTATCTTCATCAAGCAAATCAAGATCGTTACTTTTTTCTTTCTTGTTTTCCTTTTTTTAATATATATATATATATATATATATATATATATATATATATATATATATATATATATATATTGGTTCGTCTAAATTAGACTTAAGATAATATATGAGTTTCTGACAATGAAATAAATAATCATAGCATGTAGTGGCCGGGCATGCGCCAAGAATTGTCGTAAATCAAATTCTGTCTTTAATAGCCACCACCTACCAAAATTAAATTCTCATGTGAGTTGTGACATGTGTTTCACTTTCACGTTTGAAGTTTACATGAACTGAAATATATAAGGAATTGATGATTTGTCGGAAGAAACTTCGTACGTACATACGACGGGAAAAGTTTGATTACTTCGTTACTTTCTCCCTACGCATCTTACATATCTACACATTATATTATGCCTCATATATTAATTACAAGTGATCAAATGTCACATTTTGAACGAGGACTATTCATTAGACTTAACCTTCAACATGCGACCTCTACAAAATCAAAACTACTATACAACGACAGAACATGGCATAGATATATAGTGTGTATATAAATATGTGTATGACATTCAATTTTTTTTTTTTTTTACCCCTTGTCTTAGGGTTTGATCAATAGGTATAATTGGTGGTCTAAGATTTAGCGAAGACTTTGATTTCAATTGACCTTAATTAGCAGTTGTAAATTAGTGAAGTTAACGTGAGATTAAGTGTAGTATGTTGAACAGTCGCCACACTTTCAAATTCTTTTTTGATTTATTTTTTGGGACAAAGACTTTCAGATTCAAATGTATTGACTCTCTCAAAGACACGTATGGTATAATTTATGTCCAAAACAAAGCCCTACTGTTCAAAACTGATTACCATAGAGCTACAAAATATCTCACTAGTCATCATGTGTATATATGCCAATGGATATTAATAATATATAATACTCCCCACTTGGATAATTTATTTGCAGATATTAAAAAAATTTAGTTAAATTGGTTATTTAATTTGTAATAAATGTATGTTAATTTTTCTAAAATATACTCCTCTAGTCATATATATAAGGTAGAAAGAAGAAAATTTTTTGTCCTAGTGTAGAGTAGAGAGAGAAATTTTTTATATAAATATACAATTTTATCCTTAATTTATTATTGTATTGACTTTGTTCTCATGAGGTATAATATATATTCAATAGGGGTAAAGTTGAAAAGTTATCAAATTTCTTGATAGAATCAATGAGGTTTAAGTTTCTTGAAACTACTTTTTGATGAAAACCATTTTAATAATATATGCAATTAATGGAGATACTTTAAGAAACAATTATAGATTTGGGAGACCCAAAATTAATGAATTGAGGTATTATATTTAAGAGTAAATTAAACCTCCTAGGTAGCTTTTATAGTTATGACAGGATGGAATAAGAGTTTTCATTTAGTATTATACTTCTTTTGATTTTTAATATAAGACATATTTAGATAATTTAGTTAGATTAATGAAGTTACTTAATATAACATATATTTTCTAAAACATCCTAGTCATTTTTCTCAATTCTCTCTGTCCCTTTTGTCCTTGATTATTGTTGAGTATACATCATAGATAAATTAGAAGGAAAAAATTGACAAATATGAAAAAGATATTTTATATTTAAGATGAAAATCAACTCCATATATATATATATATATATATATATATATATATATATATATATATATATATATAGTTGGATTTAAAATATTTAGAGAAGTGGGATTAAATTTTTTTGATTATTCTTACTCTTTTATCATGCACCTTTTGTAACATCCTGAATTTTGGACCTAAAGACTTGAAAACTAGCCTATTTTTGGAGGACTACTAGGCCCTATTTTTGAAAATGACAAATTTGAAATCAGTATTTTTGAATATGAATAGTATTTACTATTCACAAATACGTACATGAATAGTAATTACTATTCACAAATACGTATTTACTATTGGTTAATACGGTATTTTGTGGGGTATAAATAGTATTTACTATTTACAAATACGTATTTACTATTTAAAAATACGGTATTTACTATTCCTAAATACGTATTCACTAGTATAATTTTGAAAAATTTTGCACGCGGGACCCACTCAATAGTAACTGTATAATATTATATTATTATAATATAATATCTTATACTTTGGAAAACAATAGAAATAAAATTATTTCCAATAAACCGTGAATTAGGTTTTTAAAGTAAGGGTATATTATAAACAAGTAAATTTCTATCTCAGAGTGGGTTATTTCCAAAGTCATTTCTGAAATCGGCGGAATGATTATGAGATAGGTCGAAACCGATATTTTGAATCAGGACAGGTAGTGGAACCGGTAGAAAATAAATTATAACTCAAAATCCTTGAACTAAGTAGTAAACAACTGCACATATTATGAATCAGTGAATTTTTGTCTCGAAGATGGTGTCACCTGAAGTAATTTCTGTTACCGGCGGTGTCCGACTTAAAATCTTTGACAGATTACGAAATACCCTGAATGAGGTCAAAAATTCAGTTGACCCAGATATTTTTAAAGAGGAAGAATAGAGCTTCAAGGCTGTGCTTCTGGATTTTTGAGAATTTGCAAAAGATCACGCGATCAGAACACCGAACGGGAATTTTATCAGAAAAAAATACTATTTACATTATTAAAATAATATTTTTTTAAAAAAAGGCGCAGATGCACCCGTGAACCATTTTTAATATTTTTTTAATATTTTTGGAAATTACAAAAAATGACCCAAAAACAAGAAATTACACTTAAGGACCCATTTTCCAACACTATAAATAGAGGCTTCATTTCTTCATTTTCTTCACACCAAACTCAGAGTACAACGATTGAGTTTAAGAGAAGAGTGAGATTTCTTAGAGTTAGAGAGAGAGTTTAGAGTAAAGTTCTTGGAGTTGAAGAGAAGGAGCAAGAACTTCAAGGGTAAGTTCTTTAGTTCTTAAGTTTTGGTAATTTGTACCTGAAATGCCTATAGAGTTTCTTCTGAGTAGGCTCTGTGGCTGCAGCTTAGTCTGATCTGTCACATCAGAAAAGAATTATCCTTGGGCAGTAAATATTATTTACTGGCACAGTAAAAAAATATTTACCGGCACGGTAAAAATATTTTTACTGGTACTATTCACATGAATAGTGAATATCCAACATAGTTTCCGCAAATGCTGAAAATTAATGGTCACTGATAAAAAATGATATTATAGGATATCTGTGAACCTTTACCGCTGCTGCTGTTATACCGCTGTTTTCCGTTAGAAGTACCGTTTTCGTCAAACGTACCAAAACATCATCAACGAAGGTACGGACGCATATTGTAACACTAACTCTGATGCTTATGGTATGCTTATATGTGATAGATAGTCTGAGATATTGTTTTTGAAAATTGATCATACACATACATCTTAATACGGGTTATAGTCGTGATAATGCCGTTATGTTTTCCTAGCGCTGAGGACACGGATGTACACCGTGGCACTGGAAGATAGTGCAGACTGTAATAACATACATGTTGCAGTGGCCGTGTAATGTTATTATGTGAATATATGAATATTGTATGTGATTATGCTGTTTTGCCATGGATATCTGTCATACATATTTGATACATAAGCATGAGGTTAACCGTTACCTGAGGTTCAATGGGTATTGAACCTCAGCTCTTACTGTAGCTTCAGGATTCCGGGGTGAACATGATCAAAAACAAGGGTTAGCAGCAGGCAGAAGAACTAGCTGGAGAAAATCCTTAAGATATGTACTCAACGGTGTAGTCATTCGAACTTTTTGTATCAACAAACCAATACATTACAGTGGTTGAATATCAGTTACTCTGTATTTTAAATACTTCTGTTGCTCTACTCTGATTAAATTATTTTGAAAATGCTTTAGAAAAGTTGGGGTGTTATACCTTTCCTTTATTAAAGTTTTATAACCACATTCCTCCATGCATTTTTTTAAATTCAACTTATAAAATTTTTTCCTCCCCTTCCTTCCCCTTTCTTCTTCCTAGAAGATGCTCTATAATAAATATCGGAGAAAATAGACCACTTCAGTATATAAGTTACTTTCAACTAATTCTCATTAATCAAGGAATAAGTTATTAAATATATTTTAAATTGACAAAACTTTTCAAGTTGCACTTCTCAAAGAAGGTGTATTGAAATAATATGCTATACACTTTTCTCACATCATTGCTTTCTCTATCTACACATTTATTATATTTAATAGAGGTAAAATTTTGGGATACTCCCTCCGATCCTTAATATAGAAAATAATTACTTATTTTGATTAGATTGAGGAAGTTAGTTAATAAGATATATATTTTCTAAAACACTCCAGTCATCTTCTTTAATTCTCTCATTTTCTCTCCTTCTTGATAATTTGGAGAGAGCATCTGTAGAGGTAAATTAGGAAAATGTTGATAAATATGAAAACTATATTTTTATGTTTAAGTTTAAGATCAACTCCTCAAATATGTTTTATATAAAAGACCGGAGGGGGAGGAGTGTTCATTAACAACAATCCTCCAAGTAATTTATTGTTGGAACTAAAAATTTCTTCTAAAAATGATTTATAATAATAACGGAGTGGTAATGGTAAGAAAGATTTAAACTTAAGATATTTGTCAACTATGGCAAAAAGGCAAAGAGTGTGGATGTGAATTATTGCCGCAAACATTTATGTGACAAGAAAGCACCACACAGTCACACACATTAAAGAAAGCCCACATCGGAAACGTTTAACGAGTCAAAACTATAAAGAAGCAAAATTAAAACCTGTGGATTATTATTATTCACTGTATCAAGAAAGAAAAAGGTCGTATCTTTATTATGTATACATTCATATATGGAATAAAATGCTTGGTACTGGGTTGAATGCATACGAGGGCGTGAATAATCAACAGTATTAACAATGTGAATAAGCCATCAGCTGTCACTTCATTATATTATTAATACAGGAAAAAGTTAACAAATTTAAACGACCAACTAGAAGGAAAATTAGTTAGTAGGATGTGAGTTCTTACAACAAAATAATATAACGAAGTTAGTTATCGTTTGCGTTCTTTTTCAATGTTTGTATTCTGAGAATATTCTATGACTCAATTTATTACGCTACGGCTTCATAGAAATATGTCCCTACAAAGTTTAATTGTGTCTTATTTATTTATTTCTTATAACCACCTTCTTATTCAGTCTCTCTCAAAGTAGAATAATCTGTGTATCTAATAAATTAATTAATTAATGCTATACATGTCACTTACGACGGATGAAGCCATATTTTCGAGCACATTTCGTCCCAATTTCTATGATATTATGATAAACCATTTGTTTAATTCTCCCCCCAAAATAAACCACTTGTTACTATGTATAAAAAAAACATATATGAGTTATAATTAATTATAGCAAGTCAAGGTTAAGTGACTTGTGTGACCCTCTCTTCAGTTTTTTTTTTTTTTTAAAAAGTATAAGGGTGAGAGTTGAAATTCTCTATATATATAATTGGTGCATGATTTAATTACATAATTTTCTCGATCGGTCCCTTCTCCTTTATTTGTTTATTTATTTACTTTGTGCTAGATAATGAGGATATTGTGAATATATATATATATATATATATATATATATATATATATATATATATATATATATATTCACTCTCTATTATTTTAATATAGTTTTAGAAGGAAAAAAGAACAAATTTAGCAAGAAACTATTTCGCTATGAGCACTTATCACAATTATCTTTTGTTGGGTCCAAAAGTAGACATAAACATTTTTTGTTTAATAAATACCCATATTTATCTTATGAATAACTATATTTGTCTTGTAAAGGGATTTAAAAGAATCCAAGGAGTTTAAAAAAAAATCACATATTTATCTTGTAATTTTTTTTTTTACCTCCTTGGATTCTTTTAAATCCATATATATGTTTTGTAATATCCTTATTTGTCTTGTAAATGCTCTTATAAAAAAAATAAAATAAGGTCATCATTGTCTTTTAACTGACAAAATTTAATTTTATTTTGACACAAGTGAGTACAGTGAAATTTTATAATCTTTTAGCTATTGATTGGAATAAAATTGCTTCTATGAGATCTAAGTGATATTTTTTTCATTAAAAAAGGCACATTATATCTAGAAATATATTATAGTAATAGAGGGTGAGAAGACTAATGGAACTCACAATGTAAAAATTAACGAAAGTTGACTAAGGTTAACAACGTTGTTATATATGCTACCAAAAAATTGATTATGTTTACTTTTGCATCCAAAATAGTTAACTGTATTAGGTGTCTATAAAAAAATAATTCGTTGTTAAATTTTCATTTTAACTCTTCCTAAAACGATATATAGTTATAAAAATTTGATTTTTCTAAACTCGTCCCTGACCTTAATTAAATATTAATTGGTTCAATCCATCTCAAACCCAAAAGGGGGAAAAACATAAAGGTGGATACTTGTGAAACGTGTCTAAATTGCTGCCATATGGCAGAAGGAAAAGTGTTTATCTCCTTTAATCAAATAAAAAGAACAATAATGATCATATTGCTGCTTTATTGATTCATAACTCCAATTCACACTTTGAATTTTATGTATTTTAGATTTGTGCGCAACTTGACGCTGAGTTCATAATTTTAGTTTTAAACGAACCTAGATAAATTGGTTTAAAAAAAATCTTGTTAAGATATTATATTGATGATAAGACCGACTTGATACATTTTTATATATAGAAGGTAACAATACTACAAATTTGATACCTAGAAAATATCAGTAATTAAATTCATGTCTACCCAATAAAATATTTAAACAGGGAGTTTTCACTGCTTTTCCTGTAAACATAATCATGTCATTTATAATATGCTGATCATAATAAGTTAATGAGTAATTTACTGTTAATCATTCTCACTCTCTTTTTTTCAAATTTTAATTAATTAAAATTAAATTTAAAGTGATGCTATTGGAATTGATAGCATCCAGAAATTTGTATTCAGATAGTATAACTTTAATAGTAGGCCAAAAAAATCTAATTTAAAAAATGAATATATTTGAAAATAACTGCTTAGTTATATAATATTTCGAAAAGTAAGAAAATAATGTTTTAAAAATAATAGATTAGAATTTAAATTTCGGTAAAAAAAAAAAAAAGGAATTGATTGATTTAAAGAAGTTCCATGAGATAATGTCAAAGCACGTGAGTAGTGACATATCTGTCGTTGTCGTCCTAATGGTTCAGCTTTCATTCTTTTTAAGATGAGTTTAGAGCAAAGGACGATAATCCCTACCTAATCACCAACATAAAATAGCAAAGATGCTTTCAAATTCCAAAAAGGATTAAAATAAAAAGAAAATTACAGAAAAAGGACTTTTAAATTGTAAAATCATAAATCAGGCTTATTACTAAGAATTGATAAGGTAATGACGAGATTGATAAGTAATTCACAACTTATTTTACGAGAAATATTTGATTTGAAATTTTACAATTTCAAATTTTGTTTACCATTTTTCAGGGAAAAAAACGCACAGAAAAGCAAGATGCTTATGATTTATACAATAAATTAGAAGAAATGAGTATGTTTTATTTGTTCAAATTCTAAAATATATAAAGTATTTATTTTGAACAAAAAAATTTGTGTGAGTTGAATATCTCGCTAAAATTAAAGCAAGCCTCAAAATTTACAATATATTGTAATAATTATACAAACAAAATTTTCAAGTTAACGGTATTATAATTTAAATCCATAATAATCTCTAATATACGCTTCCCCCACAAGAAATAATATATTATCTGAAGAAACTTATCAAAATAAATTTTGAAATGGCATGTAGTTAGGTAAAAAAGAAAAGCTCGTGCAAAGATGACTGATCTTCGCTCCCATTTTATTGAACAAACCAAAATACCAAAATTTGGAAGTCAATCACAACACTCGTTAGAAATATAGATGTCTCTGGATGTATTTACGAATCACCTATTAACAATATATTTATTATATGGGTAATGAGATTTGAATCCACAATATTATAGATTATGGGGTAATAAATTATTACTAATTATACCATCTTTTTTTTTTTAATGTGATATCTATGCATACTAACATGCACAGATCATCTTGTTTGTTTCTATAAAATATAGACCTTTCAGTTAATATAGATGTAATTTTTGACTTATAATGGATACTGGAAATAATAATTAAAAAAATTCTAAAAAAAGATTAGTCACTTATGATGACTTACCCAGGAATTCACTTGGTTGCCACACATAACCAAATCGAACATTTTTCTCTCGAATCCTTTAGTATGAAGTTCTTGAAAATTTTCAAAATAAATAAATAAAAAATTATATGGGAAAAAATGAAACTATTGTATTTATTTCTTTTTTTAATAAAATAATATATTTCACAATATATTCATAAATACATTTAGACAATATATGCATAAATAATACATTTAGACAAATATACTCACACATAGTTAGATCTCATTTATTTATACATCCTTTTGGTATAGAGAGATGATATACAAAGCAATGTTTATGCTCTATATATATATATATATATAGCATCAATATATCTTATTACTATACTCATCATATATTTTATTTAGAGTTATATAACCACATAATTGGTTCTCCTATACTACGTAAATTCCTTAATACAAAATTTCATTTATAGTATAGATTAACAAATGAGATGATGTATTAAAAATCGGAGATAATTTTTTTTTTTTTTTGACAAGGAACAAGAGTCATTGATGACAGCAAAAATTATTATCTCCTACAATTCTGAGGGCAATTAAAGAATAGACCCTTCATGCTAGATTTCTACGTACACAAATGTTAATATTCAAATTCCAGCAACTTGTTTGAGTAGAGAGAAGCTCTACCACTTGTACATAATAGATGTCGTATATCTATATTTTATATATATATATCCAAGTCTTATTGATGCACTACTAATAACCACTTTTAATTATTTGTATTTCTAGGATGTTGTGTATGCCTGTGTGTCTATACATACGGACCCTTCAATTTATAGATGTCAATTTAGATTTATGAATTTAAGTTCATTAAAAAAAAAAAAAAGTGTGTTTAGAGAGAGAGACATTGTGATGTTGGTGTATAGTGTATACCAGGAAGCAGCCTCCGAAATTTCCAGAAAAACGTGAAGCAAAAACATGAAGAAGCGGCTACATAGATACATACAAAAATTATAAACCCCAACAAAATTAAAAATAAAAAAAATAATTTTTTTTAAAAAAAACAGAGCGCAAGACGAGTGAAGACGTGTTTGAAGGAGGAACAAATACGAACAGTTCTAACTTGTAAAGAGAAAAGGAAGGAAAGAAAAGAAAAGAGGAAAAGTAGTCAATTAATTCAAACCTTTTTACTCTTTTTGTTTCAACTTTGCCTTGTAATTTCCTTTCTTCAAAATTCAAACCTTTCCCTCCTATATATTCTCTCCCTCCCTCCCATACCTCTCTAAACTCACAACACCTCTCCCAACAACAACACACAACAGATCAGCATCTCTTTCTCTCTTGATTCTCCTACCTACAACGTTACTTCATCGTCGTCTTAATACAAATCCCTTGTGCCTGAAGCCATGCAGCGTTTACCCGCCAAGCTCTGCCGCAACGTCGTACGTCCGGCGATTGACGTTTTTATTAACCACCGTGGAATCGACACCAAGAAAAACTTCGCCGGATTGCTCTACCACCAACTTTCCGGCATGGGTGTCCCGTCCTTCCTTGATAGTATGAACATGAAGCCCGGCGACCGGCTTTTTGATCACATCGACAAGGCCATTCTCGGCTGTAAGGTCGGAGTCGCCGTGTTCAGCCCTCGGTATTGCGACTCTTACTTCTGCCTCCACGAGCTCGCTCTTCTCATGGAATCAAAGAAACGAGTAGTTCCGATCTTCTACGATGTTAAGCCCTCTCAGCTTCAGGTCAGAGACAATGGTAAGTGTCCGGCGAAGGAGCTTCAGAGGTTTCGATACGCACTTGAAGAAGCCAAATACACTGTCGGATTAACCTTTGACCCTGTCACAGGGTACGAGTTCTTTGTTCATTGTTTCTCTTTTCATTTTCTGAGATTAATTTAAAATTCTAATTTACACTAAATGATGGTTATTTTGTTGACTCGGGTTTTTGTTTTGATGGTTTTTTAGGGACTGGTCGGAAGCTCTGAAGGATGCTTCAGAAGCGGTGATTACTAACTTGATCGAGGTTGAAGAAGAACGGAAACGACGCCGTTAGGCAACTGTAACTGTATTCAAACAGAACAGAGAACACATGACGAGGAGTGACAAATTAATTAATTAATTAATTAATTACATAAATTAATCAAATTCGTTATTCTTTGGGAATATATGGGATCGAAAGCACAGAGGATTTCCCTTGTATTTCCCTGTATGTAACATTCATTAATTACTTACTCATTATTTTTGGCCTAAATTAGCTTCACTTGTTATTTTAGGCCGCTAAAAATTAATTATTTAATTTGTTGTTTACAGTTAGACTTTCTATTGATCAAATTTTCGTAGAAAGATCTCATCACATAATGTTACATTGTTGTGCTCTTTCCCCCCCTTTTTTCCCTCATTCCTGGGGAATGTACGTTTTATGTACCACATTCAAATTATTTAATGAATTTTGGTTTCATTTACGTTTCATTTTTTATTCAGTTTATATTTTGTCTCTTCTTTATCACTTTTTTTTTTTTTTTGCTCGAATCTTCTTTATCAGATTCAGACTACGGATGTTACTATTTTTATATTCATCAATTAGCCTCACATTCATCATTTTGCATGCATTATGTAAATCTATATTTTTGTTGAATTATAGTGACTTCGTTCTGCAACTAATTCAAGTGTTGATTATAGCTATATATGAAGCATGAATAAAATTGAAATTAACTCTTTGGCCGCAAATTAAAGTGTATTGATATTAAATTTCAAATTCTAAAATGTGAGGTTCATTTCTCTATATAGCTAACTAAAACAAAATTAATTCACTCATTATACATGTAATCACTTTAAAGGCCAAGATTAGCACTTATTTAATAGATTATACTTTTCTAATCTTATTTAGAAGTCACTTCTAATATGTTTCTTTATAATCAAGAAAAAACCTTAAATAACATTAACTCTGTATAAAATTTAATAACTATCCCGCTTATACCCCTATTTAATAGTCCCTCCGTTCCTTTTCATACATTTTTATAAGAAATGTTTAATCGTATCTCAATGTTCAAAAAATTGCTTAACAATTTTAAATTTGTTAAAAATATAATCCTTTTTTGACCGGAATACCCTTATTTACAAGGATATAGGGAATAAGATAGAGAATAAGGAAATTATTATAATAAAGAGGATTATAAAGATAATAAGAAAATAACTGTGGTAGAAGTAATATATTTTTGGGGGCTGTGAAAATTGATTAGATTGATATTAAATAGGATAATTAAACAAGCGCAAAATGAGAAAGTAAGAAATAAAAAATAAGACATTTTCTGAATGTTCCTTATAAAAAGGAACATGTTATGTGTGGCCGTTATTTCTTATAAGAGGAACGAAGGGAGTAATCACTCTGATCTTTATTATAAGTCCAGTTTAATCAATTTTCACATACTAAAAATTAGAAGTATTAAATGTCTTAAATTGATTATCTTTTTCAAATTTTCCCTTATTCAATAATGGGCATTGAAAAAAGATGTTATTGGTACATTTTTCCCACGTATTCACAGGGACAAAATTCGAAAAACAATCATTAATGTTTTTCAAGGTGGACTTATATTTATAAACTTCTTATAAAAAATTGGACTTATAATAAAGATCAGTGGCACATAGTATGCCATGAGTACAAAGTCTAAAAATAATAAATAAAGGATAAAATTGTAAATTTCTATAAAAAATTAATAATGTGATTTTAAAATATGACAAAAAACTTCTCTCTTTACCTTATAAATATTATTAGCTAGAGAATTGTATGTGTATATAAGCAATCTAAAAAACAGAAAACACACAGAGAGACATAAGGTAATTACCATCATATACCTTAAGTTATAATATATATATGTGTGTGTGTGTTTGTGTGTGTGTGTGTGTGTGTGTATGTATATATTGTTAGCCTTGAAAATTTTAAGGAATTAAGAGAGAATCATGCATGCAAGAAATTAAAATCAAAGAAGAAGGTGTTAACAAATATCCTTATTCATACACAGCATGAGCCACAAGTTAAAGTGATCAATGTGCCTACCACATACATAAAGAATTAAATGGCATATACTTCATCACAAGCTGCGATATTAATTTACGTGTAAATTCTGGGTTGCTTCTTGTCTCTTTCTCTCTAACACACCCACACATGATTAAACTATTAGCTATCAAGTTTGCGACCAAATGTCAAAAGGGGAAAATAAAGGAGGAGGAAGAACATATATATATAGATCGATGAAGGCAAGACATATATTATTAAACCCGCCGAAAAGTGCGAGAAAAATAAATTTTGGAAATTTTATGTTGTTGGAAATTTCGCATCTTCAACGTTAAGCTGAATTTAATTAGTTCCGAAGCATTAAAAAATTAAAGCAGAAATGAAAATGATGGAGTCTGTGGCTGAAGTGGAAAGACTTTTAGCACACAAAGAGCAAAAGAAGAAAAATAATTTTAAAAAAGGATATGGGTCGTAGTCATATCATATTAATTAGCGTAAATCGTAATTAATTTCAAGAAGGAATTAGGAAGTTACAGGAACTTCATTATGGAATAGTGGAAATATATTATATAAATATTTAACAAAATCAAACTGGGGGGAGAGAAGGGTTATGAAGCACATGAACAGAAGAACTTTTTTTTTTTTTTTTTAATACGCGCAAACAAAACCGCAGTTCTATACCCACTAATTAAAAATAATAATGCTTAATTTGTTATATACGTTTATGGTTGACCATTTCTGCTTCTGAGTCATCTTTTCCCGTTTCATGCTTCATCCATGACCTACCACACAATTAAGAAAATACTCTCCAATTTCTTATATGATCTCTCTAATTAGTTTAATTTTCTAGTATATATGAGAGGCCAAGAATTAGTTTAATGACTTGTATATTATATTGGTAATATTTTTATATTTACTTTCTTAAAATGGAAAATTAAAATAAAGGAACTAGCAAAAATAATATCTATTACAAAGGATTATAAAAATTGTAATTACCGAAAAAGACCAAACATCATACATTAAATTGCCCCTAATAACTAAAGCTCCAAAAATAAATTGAGAAAACTGAGAAAATTTTTATTTAGTTTAGTGAAATTCAGAATCTTGTATTAGTTTTAAAAATAGAATGTGGGAGAAGGGAATGTAGAAGATTTTGTTATGGAAATTTTAGTAATTTTTTATTTTGGCCTTTTAAATAATTATAATTTTTATAATCCTTCCTAATAAATATCTTTTACTGTAAGTCCTTTAGTCTAATTTTCCCTTATTAAAACTATACTCATCAACATCAACTTCAAATCTAAACTTTAATTTAAGAAAACCAATGCAAATTAGTCATAAGTTGTGAATAATGTGTCTTATCTTCTAAGGTTATATGTAATAATACAAGGGATCCATCTAGTTCATAATCATAGTAGAATTTTTTGAGCTTATATGTTTGTTATGTTAACGTGTAACGTACGTACATATAAATCATATGAGAGGAATTTTATATTACCTATTTTGCTAAAAATTAGTAATTAATACGTAAAATCAATTAAGGTTCATAATTAAAAAGAACTCTTAATTTTTTATATCAACCAGGAAAATAAGAAATATACTATGATCATAACAAGAAGAAGGAAATATAAAAATGCAGGCATGCATGTAATATTTGTACACATATTTTTAGTATTTGTACATGTTTATATGTATATAATGCCATAAATTAAAGACATCCTAGCTCAGCTGTTGAGAAAAATAATATAGTTATATTTGATAAAATTAATATTTTTGCCCTTTTGATTTTGACTTAGTTGCAATTCAGTCCATCATAAACTTCAACGTGCCACAATGTAATTGAATCCCTATAGTTTTAACTTAGTTATAATTTTTTTTCCTAAACTTTTAACTCGATTCAACTCAATCTCTATAATTTAACTACATTAAATATTAATCTCTATATTTTATAAAAATAAACTTATATGTTGTATGTGTGAAGCTTAGAGCTATAAAGTTTTAAATAAACAAAATTATAATAATTGAGTAACACTTAGTTAAAATTCATTTATCCAGTTTCAAATAAGTTAAAACTATAAGAATTATGAGTTACATTAAGTCAAAAGTTCAATAATTAAGTTACATCAAGTCAAAATTGAAGAATTAATTTACAATCTAATCAAAATTGAAAGATTTAATCTTTGTTAGTTAAAGCGGATTGCACTTGTTTATTTTTTTTGTTTTTGTTTTCCCAAATAGATCAATTATGATCTTGAATTCAATCAAAATCCTTTGATCTTTTTATGATTGCTCTGTGGACCAAATCTCAAATAACCAAAAGGGCACACTTGTCCCACTATGTTAGCCCCCGTGGGGCCCACATGCATCCTCGACACAAAATCGTAAATTTTTAAGAATTTGCCTTAATTAGGCAATTAATTAATAATCAGCGACAGTGATGATTAAAGTAAAGGTGGGTTAACTCCATCTTCTCGAGTTTATTATATTATTATTATGAAGTTTGGAGACCAACGAGAGACAGGACATATGACTATGAGGTTTATTTTCTTAAAAAATTACAATAAAAGATTCTTCTAGAAAAACAAAGAGTATTTGGTTATTATTACTTATTTATAAAAATAATTTGTTGTTAGAAATTATTATTCCCCATCGATCTCTTCAGTAAAAAAATATAATTAACCTTTTTGTTTCACTTTTATTTATGTAAGAAATAAATAATAATAATAATAATAATAAAATGTTTTGAAGTTTTCTAGGTTTACGCGGCGTGCTGCTAATATTATTAGTTGATTAATTAGGTTCATGTCGTTGTTTATGCTTTGTAAAGTTTAAACACATTGTTTATTTTACATTTCTGAATGTCTTTATTTATTTGGCCGTTGCTTTATTTCATCCTCTTAAGTCTTAACCAACCTGTTGGCTTTACACGTGAATCAATCCCCCAAAAGAATCAAGTCCAAAGTAGCTTGGAGATACGTACCTTATATATATCAAATTTTTTAAAAAAAATCAAATCAAATTTTATAACATCACCCTGTTTTCTGTATATATTTTTTAATGTTTGTTCATATGTGTATGTGTAATACGAAAGCGTACGTCTTTTAATAAAACATAGACTAATCAGAACTACCAAAGATTTCCTCATACTGTTCGATCTTCTCCTGCGATTCAGTCAAAACTGACTAAAAGAATTCGGTTTTCACGAGAGAGAGACATTTTCAAAGAGAATATTTGGCCTTTTGTTATAAACTATCTTCATTTATTGCAGTTTCTTTCAACGTTATTACTGCATGTGCTTCGATGTTACTCGTAATATTCTTGATAATTAATCCTTAATTAATTAGTTTCCATTATTTTTATATTTTCAAGGTCTTCATGACAATCAACAGTCTCGTGTTCAAGCTTCAAACTTGACCCCTCTCTGTGGCCTTCCCAATATATATATATGTGTGTACGTGTGTGAATTTTCATTCAATATTCAAAGTTATGTTCCTACATGTACGAATAGCTTGGCATTCAAATCTTAAGTTAATTTCTGAGAATTTTCTTTTCTTTTGTATACATGAGAAAAATAATTCTATAAGAGCAGAATTAGCAGGCAAAATATATATATATATATATATTGATTGAGGGAGAGACTTTTGTGTGGTTTGTTAATTAATTTAGTAATTCTGACTACAAAAGGACCTCAAAGGGTCCCTCAAGTTTAGAGAATTTATTATTAAAGCATTAAAAATTCATCTTAATTTCAAGAGTATACTACTATTTTCGCCATTATTAAACTGTTACACTATTGACTATAATAATTAATGAGGCTTCAAAGTTTAGAAAATTAAAGCTGCGAACTTTTTTAGGCATCTCATGCTAATGCCAGGTTTGATGTCTGCTTAACGGCCTACATTTGTGAAACCATTTTTGTTTGTTCAAATGTTTTGAAAAATTGTTACAGTTACGAACCCTAATTTAAAAAAATATTTGCATTTAAATATTTTAAATTGAAAATTATATTTAAATCATCTAAACACTACGATTTTTTGAGGAAAAAAATTCATATACAATGACATTATTTTTTTTAAAAAAAATCATACAAGTATCACTAAATTAAACCAGCTTCTCAATTAAATGTAATTCTCTCTCATATTTGTTTGTTTTGATATTTTGAAAAACGTTTCGCCTTATGTTCTAAATTAGAGCTTTATCGCCTCAAGAATTAAATGTGTTGACATATTTTTCGTGGTGGGGCTTGGTCGTACGAGTTACGACTCAGTCATTGATTTCAAGAAATAGTTTTATTGGTCTCTCACTAACCATCAAGATGGAAGATTCCGGACAAAAATATTCAACAAATTCCCAAAAAAGAAAGAGAAATAAAAAGAAAGTTGCAAACTGCAATAATTCCAAATTAAAAACAAGAAATATATTTATTTATTTTTCATTTATCAAAGATAACAATTTCTTTAATAGGACATTAAAAAATAAGTACTCTCTTCATCCATTTTATAAAGAACAACTATCAAAATTACATAGTTTAAAATGTTAGTTAAAAGTAATAGATATGTAAGATATGCATTTTTATTTCTAATTATACCTTTATTTATAAAAAAGAGTACATTAGAAATAAATAACGAGTGAAAATTTATTGTACAAAGATAATTAGCGACTTATATTTAATAAGACTAAAAATGGAAAGAATAGTTTAAAATTTTAGACTAGGATTTATTCTTTATATTAAGCATCACCCTTATAAGAGATATTCTTCCTTATAAAAAGGATTGGAACTTGCATTAATTATCAAATTTTGGAAATGAAGTTCATTTTGATGATCAAATAACTATAAAAAACACTTGCTTATATGTCCAAAACACTAAAGGAATAAAATTTATCAGATGTATCTTGAACAACTCCATTTTCTTCATATTATATTTATATATATATATATATATATAATTCATTTTGATGATCAAATAACTATAATAAACACTTGCTTATTTGTCCAAAAGAAAAGAAAAATCATCAATGTATTTTGAACAATTCCGTTTTCTTCATATTATATACTACATAGAGTTAAGGTTGAATTCAGGATCCTACAATATATTTTTGGGTACTACATAGCATCTTAAAATAATGTGGTGTAATTTTTCTCTTAAAGTAAGAGTGAATTTGTTAATGAATTTTTTTTGAGGTTACACAACAAAATATTTTTATACTGAGTGCTATTAAAAAAAATACGCTAGGTGTTAAATGCAATTTAACTAATCTATGAAAGATGTCTTTATAATATAAATTTTTTAACAAAACATCATGCAATTTCATTTTGGACAAGGTTAAAAAAAAAAAAGTAATTCATTTGGAGCCCACTTTTTTTTTTTTTTTGCTTGGCACATATAAATATCCTCATATATATATATATATATATATCCTCTTATTTGAGACAATCATGTTTAACACATTATCAGACATTAAATATGAGCATCTTCTCAACAGAGATTTGAATATTGATTTATCACATTGTGTAGGATTAACCTCTCTTGTTAGACTCAACCCCGTTAGTTTGAAACCCACTCTAATTTTAAGCACTGAGAGAAGAGAAAAATAAAATAAAATAAAAATGTAGGAAAGAAAAATTAGATATGGTAAGATTGAGGGGCAAGCGCAGGGTACTAACCCGCGGCGGAAGACCTTGTAAACGGTTTTAGTCTCTGTCGTTTTGGTCTCTGTTTGATTTGGTAAAGGCCCAAGTCGGTCCCAAACCGTGTTTTTTTGTTTTTTGTTTTTCTTTTTCTTGCCTGATGTTTGGTTTCTAATTCTATGAGATGTTCCATTCTCTAGTTAATTGAATTCCTCCCAAAACATGCCTGGACTCCTTTGACCAATATAAAAAGTTGTCAACAGGCAAATCTCTGTTGGGCTCTACAATATATTTGACCTTTTGACTTCAACCTACAACATTTATACTTCTTATAATAATTAAGTTTAACCCTTTTTTATAATAATTATTTGTTCCCCATCTTGATAGATTCGCAGGATATAAAGTGTGCATCATGATTGTGATCTTCTGACTCAAGTGCCCATCTATCTTATCCTCATTTGTTACTCTTGTAACTCGTGAAACACAAATTTACTTTCAGGAAAGAAATTGAATAAAATAATTTTGGAGAAAAATATTCCAATATCTTCTGTTAAGAAATAGTATGTTTAACTTCACACAGGATCTAACTTTAATGTTGTTAGTTTGCACTTTGGTGGTGTCTCTTTTTTCTCTCCCCTCCTCTTAACTGTTTAAGTGATGTGACCTCTTCTCTGATCGTTGGGCAAGCTAGCTTTTTGCCAGTTTTTGGCCGGAGTGGAAATTAAACATCCGTATTCTATGTTGATCTCTGTTTATTTTCATATTTCTTTGAGCTTCTTATGATGGTATTCATTTTCTTTGTGAAAATAATTGAGTTGAGAGTTTCGATGGCAGCAAACCTCACCTGGTGGCTACGTTTCGTGGTTTTGGGATTAAGAATTGATAACTATAGTCTTATATATTATTAGCTCAATCTTTCAAAAGACTATTACGGATTGTTAGTAATGGTAAATCTACAGCATATGTCATGGTCGAGACTCGAGACCGTTCAATTCGTTGTACAATTGATAGCTTCTCTATCTTCATCTCTTTTTTTTTTTTAAATTATTGGTGTTTGTGGGTGGTTTTCCTTCTAAGATCTTCTCATGAAGTTTATTTAACAACTAATATAATTGCTTATTGCCAATAAAAGTGGTGAATCCTTTGGGACGGTTCGTTGAATAATCACTTTTTACAATAACTTGGTTGTCAGTGACAACATTTTCCTACTCACGGATTCTAGTAAAGGGATTTGATTATAAAGGTGGTAAAGCTCTTGGCAGCACCAGCTCCCTCTCACCTATTTTAGAGTTAGGTTATTTTCGGGATTCTTTGCATTGTTATGAATTTTGACTCTCATTTCGCAAACTTTTTGTTTTTGAAAGACAAAATATATTTTCCGGCCAAAAAAATGGAGGGTGGGCCAGTATTAATTTGAAATTGCATTTGGTTAGTTTTAATGAAATATACTTTCTAGCCAAAAAGAAAAATGCTGCTAGTTTTATTTTAAAAAATTACCAACATTAAAATTTGAGAAATTTACACTGAAGTCATACAAAATACTGACACAAAGTCCGTTAAAATCTTTAATTTACAGGCAAATCCCTAAAACATTTAGGTAATATAATCCAATTGTCAAAAACCCAATTGACCCGGATGAAACTAAGAAAAGGACCGCTTCGCTTCTCTGGATAGTGTTAGCAATTACAACGCTTCGGGTCCTTTTCTTAGTTTCATTTTGGTCCAAGTTTCACTGCTCACTTTCGGGCCCCAAAAAAAAAAAGTCTCCCTGATCGCATAGGTCCCCACCCCATTTTGGTCCTGAAATGGAGTTGTTTTGGGCCAGGTGTTTATTGGTTTTTTTTGATTAAAAAAGGGTCTCTTTCGGTCTCTTTGCTCTCTCCAGTCATTGGATTTGGGCTTCAATTTCTTCTCCATTACCTGCTCTTCCTTACACCCTATCTTTGCTTTATCAGATGTGGCATACGAGTTTGTCTGTATTAGAAATGTGAGGATATCAATCACTCAAGAGTTTGATTGGTTGATTTCCGCATGTAGATTACAATTGCTTCTGATTCATTAACACCCAGAACCCATTTTTCTTTTGTTGACGACGCTGAATGTGTTTGTTTCTCTGGATTTTTGTTTAATGTTTCTTTTCTTATTCCATATTCTTAGTTATAAGAGATACATACTGGTTGAAAGTAGCCATATTTTGTTTGAAATTTTCAAGGAAAACAATGAGAAATATGTGTAGAAGAGGATAATATTTTAGAGGAATTCTATTTTCTTATTTTACATGTTGGGTTTCACTCAAGAGGAGGGGTGAATAGAATGATATTAAAAATTTAGAACGAAAATGACAATCTATTAAATTGAACAAAAAGAGTTAGGAGGATATCACCAAAGTGTACACAACTGTTTATACTAGTTCAGTCCTAATTTAATGACCTATGTCTAGTCTCTAGGGTGTCTTGAAGATTTTCACTATCATTCCAAGATTATACGGTTATTGGTACCACAGTATACAGTAATCCTCATAAGACTCACTTCCCCTTATTAGTTGTAATCTAAAAACCACATTCAAGGTCCTACTACCTTGAGATTTTACAGAAATCCAAAAAAAAAATCGAATAACTCTCTCTCAAAGTAGATACATAATCACTAATGAACAAATATCAGAAGATATTACTACTTCCGGTCCTAAATATAAGACAAAGTATGTAATGTAATTTATAACACAAGATTATGAGCAATAAATGAGCAATACTTGATCGTGTAATTGGTTAGTTGGCTCTATATTGAATACTCATGTATTTATAATTGAACACCATTAATGACCGTTGTGAAGGTTCAAGCTTTCCGATAAGTGTGTTCAAACTATCCGTTAGACTGATAAAACTTTCCGTTAGACACAAATTGGAGTTGTTGGAAGATTTTAAGGTTCAATCGCTTTGCATCGCTACAACAAATATTCACACGATATCCCTTTGGTCTGCTCTAGGATTGCTTAAGGCTAGGTTGCTTTTCCTTCGCCACAATTTACGCTTCAGACGATATTCAATGACCTGCTTTGAAAATTGCTTCCTTTGAAAAGACATTTCCTTACTAAACAATAATTAACCATAATAGTATCATTAATCCAGATTAACAAGTGATTAAGGAAAACTATTTTCTTACGATAGTAAGCACAATGGAGTTCAGGGCACAAATTTCGCCCACAAACTCATCATCACAAAATCCAAAACTCTAGGCACAATTGTTGAGCGGAAGGATACAAGCCCACAAGTTTTACAACACCAAATTCACATCAAAGGGGTGTGTACCAGAGCCCTCACACACAAGTTTTAATTGTGGATCCACCAAAATATGATAACGAATACTAAAATATCATAATATGTAAAATTAAGTCTTTGGTTTAACAGTAAATACATAGTCATCCCAAAACAGTTTAATTAGTATTTCCAAAACATGTGGGCCCTACAATGGCAATATAGAGATCATTACAACACCAAAACCAAAAGAGGCCTACAAGGTTCCCTACGATTATGCCTCTGATTGCTTCCCTTTGCTACTAATGGGATTAGAGACCTCGCCTGAAAAACATTGATAATAGTGGGGTGAGACATAAAGTCCCAGTAACCAAAATTAACTTATCAAATATGCAGGAAAGGATTGCAGGTCAGAGAAGCAGGTTTATTATCAAAAATGAAATATCAACAATATTTAAATAATACATAATATTTAACAACCATTAAAACCATCCCCACTCATCCATCCTGCTCCTCCTTATTTCCTCGTGGACATGGATCAGCCCATCAGTGTTAGTAACCTGGCCAAGGTTAACTATCACCTCAAGGATATTGTCCCCTCCCATGTCACCACCAATATACCGTAACAGAGAGGTGTCCGCCCAAAACACTCAACTCAAATCCGGGCCAGGAATATGAGAGAGCCGATGGGCACAATTTCACCCTCAATCTCTTCCACACAACCTAACATATCTCAAAATAGATAAATAGTATGATATTATCAAAACATAGTACAATATATTACTCCATATTCAACAACTCACAACCATTATCACAACATCCACCACAACAATAATTTCAATAACAAGATCCACTCATACATACATATAAAATAGAAAATACACTGCTTCTCTGAAATAGCTACATGTTCACATACACACATAATTTTCAAGACACATGTCAGTAGTATTTACGAAAATAAGATTTAGTAAACACCTTACACTCCAAAACATGCATATGAAATAAATTAACCTCGGTTACCTTAACTCCAAGCTAAACCTTATTTGAGGAGTAAAACACGATTAGTCACCGGTCACAGGGAAACTCTACATTATCACAAGTATAACTTATATAACTCAAAATACACAAATAATAATAATAATATATTACTATTATAAAACTGAAAAAAAAAACAGTTTTATCATTTAAATTTCCAAAACTAACTGATTAGAGCTTCAATAATATTTCTATTAACCCAAAATAATTATTTATACAACTTCTAATTAGTAGAAATATAAGGTGATTTGAAAATCTTAAATTCCTTAAATAGAAAAATTAATTTAAATTCTTGCAACAACAATTTAATAAAACTAAACCGATCAAAACTAGTTGTTAATTGATCTATACATATATATAGTCTTCTATTGTTAAAACTCAAAACTTTTTCCAAAATCATAATCTCAAAATTTTCACTAATCAACATGATTTTTCCTTTATTGAGAAGAGAAAATTATTTGGAACAACTCTCATGAATGAAATTTATTAAAAATAAGTTAATTTGACTACTAAAATTATCTTATAAGATAAATAACATACCTCAAAAGACCCAAATATTATCACCACCTTCTTCTCTTTCTCTTCCCTCACTCTCTCACGCACTCTCTCTCTGTTCTTTTTTTTTTTTTGGTCAACAAGGAACATATATTGATACTAATAATAAAGTTACATTAAACGATTACAACAACAAACTAAAACAACAACAAACTAAACAACAACAATACTACCAAATACAAACCACCAAACCAAATGTAAGGAGAGATAGTCACCACAAAACAAATAGGAATAAAAGTAACTCCAAAAACTTCATCGGTTTTCTGGACCTCCGAGGTTAGAAAGGATATGAAAGAAGGTGTTGGTTGTAAAACCCACCCGATCGGGCACACCTCCTTATAAGAAAAAGCTGCAATTAGATCAGCTACATAATCACCCCTACTTGGGGTACAGAACAGAAAACACCCAACCTCAGAAGAAGACAACTGACAAGTAAGGTTTTGAAGAAAACTTTTGCTCCTCCAATTAAGCAAGCTTGGTGACATCGACTGCTCACCCAACAAATTTTGGCTGGTACTAGCGATGTGGATTTGCCACCATCGAACAAACCTACCAATAATCCTCACACATGTAAGGCACAAACCAGAGTCGACCATCAGAAATACCCTTCCCCCAAAATTGCAAATCCAGATCGCAACCCAAGACACCACCAAAAAACCCCCAATCCATAACCACATCAAAATAAACACACAGACATAAACACACCAGCAAAATAAGCACCAAAAACACCCAGACATACACCACCAAAAATCGACTGCCCCCAAAATAACCACACAGACATACACCAGCAAACACAAAAACACCAGAACATGAACAAAAACAAAATAGGACGACAGGAAAAAGGAACAGGAAAAACATCCCCTCCACCGGAGACCACCGTCGAACCGGAGAGCACCTTCACGCCGGAGATCATCGTCAGGGGAGATGTGCAGACAAAGGCTCCCGCCGCCAGGGGTGGGAGAGGACCACCACAACACCCAGAAAACAAAGGGGCACCGGAGCTGGAGACACTGAGGACGGAGACCAGAGAAGAGCCAACGCCGAAGAAGAAGGACGGACGCCGCTTTATGTCCCTGTTCCGGCCTAAATCTCGCCTCCTCCTGACTCACCAAGACCCGATCTGTAGTTCTGCCGTGGTTGTGGTATGAGAGGAGGCTCGCCGGCGGCAAAGGCGCCGCCGGCGAGACGGAGGCCAGCCGGATCTGCGAAGAGGACGTGAGGCTGCTAGGGTTAGGCGAGAGAGAATTTGGGGGAGCTGTTTCGTGATCAATATGCACTCTCTCTCTGTTCTCTTCTTAGACCGGCGCACACACACATTAAACACACACACACCTTTATATATATGAAGAAGGGGGAGGGGGTAATAATTACCCCTTCCCCAATATTCAACACGTGGGCAGCACTTTACGTGCTGCCCACTCTATTTTTTTTTTTTCACTTTTCTTCCTCTCAATGAAGCTCCTTTTTTTTTTTCCCCTTTTTTTTTTCTTCTTCTTCTTCTTCTTCTCCACGCAGCCTCTTCTCTCTGTCCCTCTCTCTCATTTTTTTTTTTTGAATAGGCAACAATTACCACAAGAGCCCAAATTTATTTTAATATTTTTTTCCTCTCACAATTATAATTTAATTACAATAATCACACATATAGTTATTTTATAATTACAATTAAATCCTAAAAATTAAAATTAGGATGTTACATCCTTCTGCTCTATTCTTGTCATCACTTTTAATGCTCTGACACATAAACTTACTTTTGTATTTTTAGACGTAATTCATTATTCGAATCATCTGAAACTCATAACCAAATATGTTTAATAGTATTGAGAAGTATTATGAGTATTAATCAAGTATAATTAGATGATAATCAGTAAATTTGAATCCTCGAAGACGAAGATTCACTGCAGGAAGAACACATACTCGAGTGTTGTTCCAAGTGCACTCGAGTGTGCATTTTGTCACACCAAAAACTGATAAATGATGTGTCTGGTAGAAAACTACTGAAAGTCATGGACTGTTAAAATGTTTCAATTTCTAAGTATATCTTACTGACCTTTTAAAGGGTATGCATTTAGAATTTTTTATTTTTTCTAAGAAATTTTAGGAAAGAGGTTGAGTTCATACACGATCTAAGGGCAGAGCAAAATTTAGAATTAATACTTGCCCACCCTCTAGGATTTCACTCGGCCCAAGAGGAATGCTTCATCTGGGTTGCAACACGTGCCATTTTCAAAATCATGACAACCTCTTTCATGTATTCTTGAAACAAACTGCATACACTATATATTTTCTGAAAAATTTTACAACAAGGAGAAGGAGACAGAGAAGGAGAAGGAGAAGGTTGGATTCTTGTAGTGGTGGCTTGTCACTCATCCAAAGAACATACATGGTGACAAAGTTATGTCTTTGGTTCAAGAAAATAGTAAGAGGAAAAGAACCAAGTGGATTAGTGGTGAATGTTCATGAAATGTTTTTTGCAACTTAATTTATGATCAAAGCGTTTATTTATTGAGTGTTATCATTACAATATGTTCAGATTATAAACAAGTGCAAGGGATTGCATTGACATTGCTATGGGCGTCTAGTGACAAGGGCAGAGGTGTTTAATGACCGTGCCAAGGTTTGCAAGAATCCAAATCCAAATTGAGCCACGCTGGCTACCAAACTTGTCAAATGTGGCCTATACAGTTGTCAACAAATGCCCTTTCCCTTATTAGTGCATGCCCTTTCACTTGTTGATCAAAGCTGGTGGAAACTATTATAAATCTACCATATAATTTCATTTTGGTTCACATATTCTAAGCATACAAGTCACTTGTTAAATTTGTTTATACACTATATTTTGGTTATAATTTAATTTAATGTGACATGATACTTTGAGTAAAATTAATGTGTCATTTGTGACTACCAGTCTTGCTAATTATGGCATACAATTGTCAACACATGCACATTCTTTTGCTAGTGTTTGCCCTTTCACTTGTTAAATATGGTCATATACTACATTTTGTCAATAGATGTCCATGAAGTTGCCAGTGTTTGCCTTTGGACTTGTCAGTGCATTTCCATGCACTTGTTAATCACAGGCTTATACAAAAGATAATACAACCCTATTATATAACTTAATTACAATTAACATATTCTGATTACAGTTATATAAGTTCATATACTGCAATTTGATTATAATTTCATGTAATATAAACCCACTTTTTAGACATAAATAGAGTTGTCATGTTGGCTCCCTAAGTTGTCAATGGGTTGTCAACACATACATGACCTCGCACTTGTCAATCACCGGTGTTAATAAATATGAGACATTTTAATAAACTCGTTTTAGTACACATGAATTAAGTCTAAAAAGCTTTATTAACATACTGAAATCATATGAATACAATGATGCTACTAAGTTGATTATCAATTAAATTACAAAATACATTATATGAATATTCATATGTCATGGTAAAAATAACTCAGAAGTCTATTTTTGCCTCTCTCTCTCTCTTCCGAGGTAAAAGCTATTTTAATCGAAGGATTCCCCTATTCAACCCAACTTGAATTTCCATAATTCCTCCGATAACAAAGATAGGAATCTTATCCTGTGAAAAATATTCAAAAAATACCGGTTGTGAAACCAAAGTAATAACATATAGAAGAAATGGGAATCGTAATAAGCAAGTCTTCCCCCCGATCATAAATATAACACATAGTTAACTTTTTTTTAAAATATTAAGAAATCTATTTAAATTACTTTAAAATATTTATATTTGTTATTTTTTCTTCAAACTATTTTCATTAACTTATAAACTGATATATAATCTAAAGTTACACAACATATGATATGATTGAGTAACTTATTCTCTTAATCTCTCCAAAAAAAAAGTCAACTCTATCTTATATTTAGAACTGGAGAGAATATGATGAACACTATTTATGAGAAAATCACCAAAGAAGCCAAAAGCATAGTTGCAGAAACATTAGTACTAGTAGCACACCATTCCCACCATTAGTAACCTAAAAACTGCACAGATTAGTATGCAAATACATAATGGCATACTGAATAACCATGAGCAGGGCAAGGAGAAAAGCTAAGATCTTAGCATTGTCTGTTTGATTATGATTTTTCTCATTTCATTTTACTGAGTCTACTGCAAACATACATTAACTATATAAATGAAACCAGTTCAGTCACAAAAATGGCAACACAAACCTAAAACTGATAATTAAGGATTCAGATCATACAGTGAACACAAAGTGTTAATTATTGACCTATATTTTACTCTGTCAAAAGTGAAAAAGAAAAGGAAATCAACAACATAGACTGGAAACATGGATAACCAAATTCAATTATGGAAAATACCAAAAGGCTTCAAAAAATTGAGAACAAATAAGGTGGCGCAGAGTCACTAGCCTTTCAAGTTCTTTTGTACTTAGACCTAACCACAAAAGACAAGTAAGCAGGACAAGATCTATCCAGTTCAAAGACCAAAATTCTCTACTTCAGTTTATCCTTTAGTTTCTTATTTGTTACAAGCATAAATATCTAACCCAAATTCTTTCTTATCTGTCATATACTTAGAACTTAGAAGGTTGACTTTATCCATTTCAATCAGATTCCATTTTCCAATTAGTTAATCTCCTGGCATCTAGTTTTTCCCCAATGGTCTCTGTTAAAACTTTGAGGAGCCATGCTTTTCAAAATGACACAAGACTTTATGGAACATAATATTTTAATTTTTAAACATTCAACTGTAATCTACAATCTACAAAGGCTATTATAAGTGAATGCTTCATTACTCAAGTGTTGCTTGAACTTAACGCAAATACAGATAACTAGTTGATGTGTCATTTCATTTTGTCCAACATAAATAATTCATGGAGTGACCGGTTCATTTTCCTCTAGTAATCATAATTCTTTCTAGCCATTACTGACTAATTTGAACTATATCAAATGCATATACGTTACATAAATTATAACAGAATGCCTAGCTTTGCCCCTAACTTTCCCTTCATAGCCTTTGCTTTGATCATCTGTGAATATACAATCCAACATCTTTGATTTTTTTGGTGAGTGTGAGACTCAAACAGCCAAGAGAAACAAAAGATTATTTCATTATTTCAAAATGGTGAAAGGGCAGCGCTTGTGTCCTCTATTACTGCCATTTGTCTAAATTCATACATAAGATTGAATATAACCCAATCACAATAAGTACCAAACAATATTCAATACTCCAGTCTTGAGCAAAAATAATAAATTTAAATTATTCAAATGCTTCATCCTTATCTTCATGGCTTTGCTCAAACAACTAATATCGCAACAGTGGAATAAAAAAAGAAAAAACTTTATGAAGAAATCAAAGGAATAAACAGAGGAAAAAAAAATCAAAGCTTTCTGAAGACAAAACCCAAAGGAGTTTGATTCAGGCAAGGATGAACTAACCGATAGCGAAGATCTTCACTATGACAAGGATGAGCTACGCTAATGATGAGGAAACGCTACACCAGCTATGACGAAAAGCTTCAACGAGCCACACACGATAAAGAGCTTTAGGGCGACGGTAACGGCCAGGCGACGATAAGTACTATCAGGCCAGGATTTAAAATTAGGGGGGCGAGAATTACATAATAGGATATAGTGGAGTTAATATTTGAAATCAGAGGGCGAAAATTATAGAAGTAGACCCAAAATTATAGGAAAATTATATTTTAACCTCATAAATATTTCAATTTGTTCAATTTAGTCCCTCTATAAAACTGTCAATAGGGACTAAAATGCAAACATTTAAACTTTTATAAGACTAAAATATAATTACTTGATTTTTTTGGGTCAAGTTCTGTATTTTAGGGGGGCGGGGGCCACCCCTAGCCCCCTGATTCCGCCTATGAGTACTATTTTTTCCCACGATGACGAGCTTCAGCCGATTATCCTGCTCCTACGCAATGGGAGAGAGATACCGGAGATTGAAAAGGATTCAGGGCTCAATGTGTTATCTTTTCGAGGAGTATACTGTATAATCGAGTGAGTGTCCATTTGGCTCTAGTTCTATACCCCTTACTATCCTTTTCCTTTCTTTTTCTATTTCTTTTTCTTTTTCTGCTCTTAGATTAAGATCTCGACGATCCAGATTTATCATATGATAAAAATATTATTATAAGGGAAAAGAAGAGAAAAGGATGGTAAAAAGTGATGGTAAATCTAGATCATTAAGATCTTAATTCAACGGCATAAAAGGAAAAATGAGGGAAAAGGATGGTAAAGGGTATAGAACTTAAGCCAAGTCCATCCCCGCTTTCATCTATTTTACCAAAGGCAAGGGAGTCTTTTCACAATTCTAATAACTTACCCTTAGGTCCGTTAGGATTTTCTAGCAATTTAGAGATTTCAAGATACCTTAGAGTAGTTCCCCCCCCCCCCTCAATTGGGGCCTTAGTGCAATTTTTCCCCAAGATTTTAAATGTTGATAAAACTAGGGATGTCCAAGGACCAAGCTAGACCGGGTTGGAGGTTAACCTGAGGTCTGGCTTGATATGACCTCGAGTTGGAAAAATCAGCCTGAGGTTTGGTTCGGTCTGGTACCAACCCAAGTTCGGGCTGGACTGAACCGAACTGATTGGACTACTTGGATTGGTCCAGGCAGTCCATTTTTGTTTTCAATTTTTTCCCTTTTTTTTTTTTTTTGCCTTCTTGGGATACAATATTTTAGCTCTACTTTCACCTTACCTCCCAAAGTAATAAAAAATGACATAGTGAAAAGTGATTCCTATAAATTAAAAAGCAGATTAGGATGTCCAGACTCCAGTGAGCAGCTCAATGTAGTGGTGGATTTACCAAAAAAAAAAAAAAGATCTCGGGTTAGATCGGACCAGTCCAAGGGTCTAAGCCATGGGACTGAAGTCCAGTTCAACCCGAACAATTTAGTTCGATCAAAGTGTCTTAGACCAATTTTTTTATCGTAGACCGGGTCAGATCGGACCAACTAGACCTCGAATTTTTTGGACAACTCTAATAAAACATTTGCAAATGCTGACGTATTAAATCTAATATTTAAAAATAACTTAGCAGTCCAAAAAAAAATGCTATTATTTTGGACGAATATTAGTGTTGAGATTAAAATGGTTGAAAATATAAAACTAATGGATCAACCTGAAAATTTCTATGAGATTAGAGAACTAAATATGCACTTTTGTCAACAATACAACTAAACATTATTGATTGTTAGTCATCAATAATTATTAAGAAGAGGGGGGAAATTCTTTCCTCAATATTACACTATCGAGGATAAGTGGAGTTTGATCTGGCTTACTCAAATTTCCCCTTTACAATCTAACAAGTTACATTATTATATATATCATGCACGCAATTTCAGAATATGGTTTCGAACTCAACGTGGCGCCAACAACTTTATGATACTAGTAGAGCCAAGGAACATAGTATCTATGAAGTGAAAGGATTTAGAATTATAAATTAAAAAAGTTTGTTACTTTGAAATTTGAATCATATATTGAAAGCCATTCTTAAAATATCTGATATATTCCGTACAAAAGATGTGATGAAGGGTGACTCGTTTCCTAGATTCTAAAGCAAAAATTAGTAATCAAGCAAAGCATTGAGTGTTTTCGTCTTTCGTCTTTCCCTTGCTCTCTTGAAAGTATGAGACGTGAAGGCCTCTTCAATGATGCAGAGCATAACCGCTGATAATGGATAGATATGAAGTTGGAAAATTCACTAATAAATGAATTATCCTTTTTCTTGCTCTACTTTTGGCACCATGCTTGGAACCAAGTGAAGCTATCTCATAAACGAGCTTATGAAACTTGATAGGAACATAGTAATATAGCAAAATTCTAACACTCTGTGCAATACAGTTACAGGAAATGGCTAGTGAGATACTGAACTCTGAATCACAAGACACAAAACTCAGAAAATATATGTAAAAGCTAACCAACCGTTACTCTGCAAGGTTTCTCTCAGCTAAACTGTTCATCCTTTAATGCTCTGGAATTATTTTTTTGGAAGTTTGAAGATGTCATTACAAAACCAAGATCAAGAAAGGAAAAAGCATGTTCAACAAGTGAAGCAAAGCATGGGTTATGTTTCTCAGGATGATGTCTTCTAGCCTCATCTAACAGTCAGTGATATACTTGTTTTTACCGGGTTTCTTCGCTTTCCGAATAATCTCTCAAAAGAAGAGAGTTTCATATGTTGAGGCCACTATTATGGAAGAGCTTGACCTGACCCATTGTAAGGACAATATAAAGGGAGGGCAATCTTTAAAGGTGTTTCACGTGGAGAATGGAAGAGGGTAAGTTTAGCTCAAGAGCTTTTGACTAATGAATCCAAGTCTGTTGCTGGTTGATGACCCTGCTTCAGGTCTCTTGCCTCAACTACAGCCAAAAAATTGTGTTAGCTCTGTGTACATGTGAGTTAGCAAAATGTGGAAGGACCATTGTTATGACTATCCACCTGCCTTCTAACAAGCTCTTTTACATGTTTCAGAACCTTTACTGTTATGTGATGAATTACTTCTCCAACATTTGATATGTTCCAACCTTAGCCATAAATCCTTCAGATTTCTTGCTTGATCTAGCAAATAGTAAGCATATTAATATTTCAAATTTTTAACATGGAAGGATGCTTTTTTACAGATAACCAAGTCAATCATGAATGAAAATTTAAACATAACGTATAACAGAGATAGGTTCTATTAAAGTGGATTACTAGGGGCAATGAACATTGAAATTAAACTTAGTCTTTGCTGGTTCAAGAATTTTGTTTAGAGACAGCTTCTGTGGCTATCTAAAATTATTATTTATAACTTCCAAGGTATATTTTTGTGGGATCCTACAACAGATGTAAAAAAAGCATTATTATCTGCTTTTTGGCTTTTGGGTCAACCTTAGCCCCCAACTGAAGATGGAACTTCAAGATTCAGTGGTTAAATTTCAAGAGAGAGTTCAATAGATATTCAATAGATAACAGATATAGCCAATGGTTCACAACTTGGTGGCAGCAGTTCACTGTATTACTAGTAAGAAGATTCAAGGAATTAGAAAGCATGAGTCCTTTTCAGTCCTCAAAATCTGCCAAATCTTGGTCATTTCCTAAAACAACATCTAGAAACTATAGCCAAAAGAGTCATACAACATCTAGTTCACTGTATTTTCATAATTTTGCATCAGTAAACTAGTTTGACATATATTAAATCTGTTCTTATAGTGCAGGTCTCACTGCTATTCTTTTACATCCAGTTCTCTAGATTCTAGGGCCTATGGCTCATTCCATCTTTACCTCCCCCTCCTAGGAACTTTGGGCACTATCACTTGTTGTATGAGAGGGCTAAAAGTGAATGCTATATATGATCTTCTTCCACACTCTAGCTGTATGTAGCTATTCTCTATGTATTAGTGGCTCAAGGTCTTGAACTAGCTATTGGTGCATTGATTCATAATAATGAGAGTGCTGCTGCAACAGTTGGATCAGTTTCGATGACCCTATTAATTTTTTCTTGCCAATAATGGCTTCTACATGTTCAGAACATGCCTTTGGTTTTTGTTTGGATAAAGAACATATCACCTAGCTATTACTGCTTCAAGCTCTTACTACAGGGTTACAGGTCAAGAATATATAGTAACACTTACCCTTGTGGAGGACCCAGTGGCGTGAATTATGATCTCAACTCTTTCTTCGTTGTTTCAATAGCAAAGCAGTGAGTTCAGAAGTTTTAGTATTATATCGGATTTCCAGAAAGATTCAGATTATTAACCCCAAAATATAAATGATGAAGAGGATTCTGGAGAAGTAATCAATATATTGGTGGTGCCTGCAGATGCAGTTGTACTATTTTATCTCTAAATATTATAGATTAGTGAGTGAATCTATGTTAAAAAACAGTCCCAAGCATGGGCGGACCCACGTTGGTGCTTGGGATTAGGGGGGATGCCCCCCTTGAATTTGGGACTTTACATGAATGGTTGTCCACCCTTAAATTAAGTTTCCACTTTTAATACATCAAGACTGCACTTCGTAAACGAATGGTAATAAATGGTTGAATAATTATTTAGTGTCTTATATTGAAACAGATATATTTGATAGCATTAATAATAAGACAATTATGACGGAATTCTAAAAAATAAAGCCTAGGAGAATGACATTGTAATTATTTTTATTGCAAATACTTTTGTTTTTAAAATATATATGTCCACCCTTCATTGTAATTTATATAGCTACATTTCTAACAGCACTTAGCCTTACTTTTCTAAATGACAAGTTTATAAAATAATTGTCTCTCTTATTACATCATCAGTATTCACTTGATTTCATGAATATTTTTTGATTTTTTTTCTTGTTTATATTCTTTGGTTTTTTAATACATTTAAAAATTTCCAAAAAAAAAAAAAAAATCAAGCACAGCCTCGAACCTCCAAATCTCCCGCTGCTAGTGCTACCTTCAGTAATTTTCTGAATCCGCTACTGGTACCGAGTACCATATGGTGATAAATATACAAATGTTTTCGGCCATGAGGTTTAACATGAGAGAAACCGATTTTCATGCTTCTGAGTTCTGAACAACAGAACATGCAATATTCAAATCTCAAAAGGCCTTTTTTCTTTTGGGTCAACCAAAAGGCCTTTAATTGGCTCTTTAGTCCTTGCTGGTTGTTTTAAGAGTACCACATTATTCGTATAAAAAAAAAAAAAAAGAGTGCCACATTAATGACCTCTCGTTTTTGGGTTTAACAAGCGTGGGGTCGAACTTCCTCACTTTAAGGGAGAGGATTCGATCCCTGCGTTGGTCAAGTGATAGGGATAAAACTTTAGAGCCTATAAACTCTGCAAGTACACGGGCCGTACTAAGTAATAAAGAGTGAGTAAGATATCGTTCCCACGAGGACTTGGAATCACAAACTTCGGTTAAGCATTAATCTCACAAATTCATTTAAGTTAAGTAAACCAAATTGAATTTAATTAAAAGAAAAGAATTAAACTAAAATTAAAATAAACAAACCACCACAAAAATCAAATGAGCAACCCAGAGTCATTAATCCCTTATTAGCTTCATAAACCTTGTTTTCACTAATTTAATTAGCCTTAATATCAATTTTGTTAATCTCGAGTATAAATAGTTATAAATGCCTGTCGGTCCACTTACAACCCTCTCTTGAGTACAATTTGTTATGTCTAACATAATTACTCAAGAAGCAACATAACTCGGACACACTCTTCAACAATTATATGGGGCAATTAGGTATATGTCTATCCTAATCACAAATTAAATCGTAATCTAATCCCATATTACTTAATCTAAGAGCTTAATTAAAATCCCCTTCGTCAAGGTAAATCTTAATTCTCAAATTCATATTTAATGATGGCCAGTCACTAAATAGATAAAGCTAAACAAGATTAAGTAACCAAAATTAATACTAATTATAACTAAGCAATGAAAACAAAGTCTAATCCACACCTATAAGTTCAAAGTTCCTCAAGTGGCTATAAACAAATCATTCACAGCAACAATAAATTCAGAGTTTAGAGTCATATTGAGAAGGAAATAAACTGGAATCAAAACAAGAAATCAAACTCAACAATGCCTCTTCCTCTTTGTGCCTCCCTTTCTAGCGGCTGTGAAGATGGAGCTCGCCGGCGACCGTGGTGGAGAGGGAAGTCGCTGGCGAGAGAGAAAGGAGAAGGTCGAGGGTCTGAACACGCGCGCTCTGCTTCTTGTTCTTCTCCAGTCGTGCTCCGCGTTCCAGCGTCTTTTTCTCCACGGGAATGAATGATCGCCTCCCTGTTCCTCCCTTCTTTTCTTTCTGATTGCCGCCTCCCTTTTGCTTAGATTAGGTCTACCTTTTTTTCATTTTCTGAACGATGTCGTTCCTGTATCTCAAATAATCTCCAGCCTTTTCTTTCAAGTCCAGCTGCCACCTCAGCTTTTAGGTCTGATTTTCCTTTTTTAATTTGTAGCCCCAAATTGCATTTCAATGCCTTTCTATTCGTCACTTTTTTTTTTTTTTTTGTCTCAATTAGGTCTTCCTTCCAATTCAAGCTCGTGGGCCCATGTGCATTCCAAATTCAAATCCATCAATTACCATATCAATCCGTTTGGGCTCTCCTGGACATTTAAATAAAACAAAACAAAATCATATAATAATAATATTAAAACCTTAACACACCTAAATATATCTATTTAATTAAAATTAAGATATTTACAATAAAATCCCCTAAATAATGTAACACTTTGATTTCTCTTAAAATAACATAGTCTCATAAAAATCTTCTAAAATTGCTTAGATAACTCTCCAAATATCTTCAAAATGTATTTTAAATATACTAAAATTGGAGAGTTATCATCAAGGCTCTGGGAGAGACATTCTAGAGGTCTAGGAAGCAGTGGAAACACTGGTAGACGTGGAGGCATGTGTACTCTCTGACCAGTACGCTTTGTGGACTGGGCTCCAAAGGTCCTGTCCTTGGACTATAGGTGAGTCCAACCCCTTTCCTAAAATTCTTATATATATATATATATATATATATATATATATATATATATATATATATAAGAGTACCACATTAATGGCTATCTATATACTGACAAATAAGAACTTATCCGTTATCAGTTAAAATTTATAGGGGCTTTTGAATATACAGAAAATGGTGAAGAAAGACACATGTTAGATAGGTTTTGAAATGTTGTCAAAGAAAGTATCACTCTTTTTCAAAGTAGGCAGTTAGCCTAATTTTATCTTGTCATTAAGGCTTATATAAGATTACATAACACATGGTCTCACCGGAGTTTTTTTGTCAACAATCACAATTAAGGCCCCCTACTAATTATATTAATACTCTTATAGTCTTTAATATAAGACACATTTACTTAATTTAATTAGATTGAGGAAGTTAGTTAGTATGACATGTATTTTTTAAAACATCCTAGTTATCTTCCTTAATTCCTTCATTTTATTTTTTACGTGATTATTTTTTAGGGAGCATCAATATGGAAAATTAGGAAAAGATCGATAAATATGAAAACTATGTCTTATATTTAGGACTAAGGTTAACTCCTCAAATATATCTTATATTAAGGAATCGAAGAGTATATCATTTAGAAGTAATAATGTAACATCCTGAATTTTGAATCTAATATCTTGAACATAAACCTATTTTGGAAAGACTAGTAGGCTCTATTTTCAGAAAGTGATAAATTTTAAATCAGTATTTTGCGGGACCCACGGCCAAAAATAATTCTCTGCAAACTTTCTCGTGAAGTTTGAAAAAAATTGGCCGCGGGACCCACTCAATAATAATTTATTATTTAAATAATATTATATTATAATAATAAAATAATATATATTAAAATATTATTAAATTCTTTTAAAAAAAAGGGGTCACGGACGCAGCTGAAGAAGTCACGGGAAAGTTTCCATTTTATAATTTTGGGAAAATTACGTAAAACGACCCAGAGACGAAAATTACACTTAAAGACCCATTTTCCAACTATAAATAGACCTTCCATTTCATTTCATTCTTCACAACTTCTAAGAGCCTTAGAGAGAGGTAGAGAGAGAGAGAGAGTAGAGAGATATTTGCTTGAGAGTTTTAATAGCTGGTTGGTGATTCGGGTATTAGCAAGTAACAGGTAACTCTGAATATTCTTCCTTATACTTGTGAATTATGTATGATTATAAATTTGTTTGTTTACTATTTTGGCAAGAATATTTAGAAAATATTTATGGTTTTAAGATCTGGTGTGGGAACTTTGACTTGCAAATCTGTAGAGGTACTATTTATACGTACGTTACTATTCACATATACCGTATTACTATTCATTTTTACTATTCACATATACTGTATTTACTATTCATGTTACTATTCACGTATACCGTATTTACTATTCATTTTTACTATTCATGTATATACCGTATTTTACTATTCACAGATACGCATAGTATTTTACTATTCACAGATACGCATAGTATTTTACTATTCACATATACGCATAGTATTTTACTATTCATAAATACGCATATCAATGTATATAATGGTATAATAATGCATTATTTTTTTTTTAGTAAATACATTCATCATGGCGGTTGTAATGTGATGGGTGGAGTAAGGAGGGAATTGAATGATAAGAATTGTTTATGCCACCACTCGGTGCACAGTGGATGGTACTTTTCAGGGCCTCATCTTCCATGTTTTTCCTCTGGCCGGGATTTCATTGGAGATGTGGGACATGTGACACCTCCTTAGTTGTTATTTTAAAGGAGGGGAGCCATAGTCCAGATTTAAGCTCTATACCTTTGGCCGGGTGTATCTTAAGTTTTGGTGAGCTTGAAACCATCCAGTCAAATGAATGAGTTTCTATTGGACTATATGTTAGCCTATGGTTCCAGTCAGCGGTATACGGTTGGAAGGGGATATAAGGGAGGCTGCATACTGCATAGTGCATTTCTGAATTATTCAATAAAGAATGATGAGTATTTTGTAAAGGCATTTGATGTGAACAACGGTATATCTAAAAATATCTGAGTATATTAAATTCACATTATATTACCTTTTATTTTTGTCATATGTAATTTGCTCGTGTAAGGTAGAAATATTCAGTAGTTACTGAGACGTGGAATCTCATCCCATATTAACATCTTTCAGGTGAATATTCTAGTAGAGAGCAAGGGAAGGCACCTATGGAGTGAGCTCTGGAAGCTCTTTTGATCTCCAATAGATTATGTTATGTTATTATATTTGCCATGAACCTAAGACTTCCGTTTTGTATTAAACTCTGAAATATTTTCTGGAATTTATTCTGATTATGTATTACGGGTTTTATTCGAAATGGTAACATTGTGAAAGGATTTGGATATTGTTGAACTCTTTTGAAGGTATTTTCAATATTTTGACCGAGTTTTTGGGTATTAAAATTGTGGCGTTACATTTTTGGTATCAGAGCATGGTTCTGGCCAATTTGTTGATTTCCTAACAGTTTTCTAAAATTGAGGTTGTGGCAAATTAAATATCATAACATGAGCACATCCCTTTGTTAGATTTAGAATTTATTTAGCTATTTTTTATTTGTTTAGTGTCCTTATAGTATTAATCATAGGAGGAGATAATGGCAAGAACTCGAAGAACTAATTCAACCCCTGCTCCGTCCCAAAGACGTCTCCCTCCGCATCAAGATGGTCCCTATCCTCAGGATAACAATGCCCTTTTGGCAGAATTACGAGACGTCATCTTGGAGATGAGAGAGAAAGTGAATAGACACGAGGATGAACTAGCAAAAGGAAGAGGCCAAGGTGGTAAGGAAGGAAAGGAGAAGGCTCTGGAAGTCACACCTTCTGACCATCAATCAAGGGGAGGAAGTCATTCTCGCACTGAAGATGGAGGTAGTAGCGGTTCTCATTCTCAGTATCATCCCTTACCTATTACTGAGGTTTGGGAAAAATTTCGGAAGTTTACTCCACCGATGTTCGAGGGGAAGCTAGATCCGATTGCAGCACTGGAGTGGCTGAAGCGTGTAGAAAAGATTTTCAGAGTTATCGAGATTAGCTCACAACAAAAGGTGATGGTTGCTGAACAATTGTTACAGAAAGCAGCTGAAGAATGGTGGGAAAGCACCAAAACAAAAGGAAATGCTGAGATGACGTGGGAAGAGTTTAAGGAAAAGTTCGAAAATTATTACTTTTCCCCTTCAATCAGAATAGAGAAAGAAACTGAATTCCTCACATTCAGGCAAGGGGAATTACATGAAGACGAATTTATTACTCGCTTTTTAGAGTTGTCTAAATTCTGCGGATATTCACAGAACAACTCTAAATGGTTGAGTGCTCGATTGGTTGAAAAAGCTAGACCAGACTTAAAAACAGCTCTATCACCGTTCCTTGATGAAACAAGGGATTTTGAAGAAATATGTGACAAACTGCGCACGATAGCAAGGAACAAACGAGAAGAGGAAGCTGAGAAGATGAAGGGTTTTCAGGCCAGATCTACACACCTCATGAGACCAACGGGAGGAGTTACTAAGAAGCAGAGTCACAACTTCAGTAATGTGAATACGCGGTTTAGCCAACCATCCAGAAATCACTTTGGTGGACCATCGAGGAGTTATTTTACTGGACCCCAAAGAAGTCATTTCAGCAGACCACCGAGGAGTCAATTCAAAGGACCTCAAAGGAGTCACTTCAGTGGAGGTCAGAGTTCATATAGGGGATCCACAGCTCCTGTTGCAAGCACCGCTAACAATCAGATGTGTGCCAAGTGTGGAAGAATACACCAAGGACCATGTGTGACGTGTTTCAACTGTGGAAAACCAGGACACATTTCCAGATTTTGTGAGGAGGAGCCTCGAGGAGCCAAGGATGCTAGAACTGCAGTGCCAGGGAAAGTGTTTGCACTATCACATCAGGAGGCAAGTGCTTCACCAAATCTGATTAAAGGTATCCTCAAACTCCAAGGTCTTGAAGTAGAAGCCTTATTTGATTCTGGTGCCACACACTCTTTTATATCATACGACTGTGTGCCTCGATTGAATTTAAGAGTGAGTGAATTGCCTTATTATATGATTATTTCTACACCGGCGGGAGCTTCAGTAAAAACTTCTAGGGCTTGCTTAAATTGTACGATTGAGATTGATAATAGGATCTCAAATATAGACCTTGTTTGTTTACCCACGAAGGGTATCGATGTAATAATAGGAATGAATTGGTTGTCAGCTAATGACATCATCCTTGACTGCAAGAGGAAGACTATCTCTCTTGCGGATGACTCTATGAGTCATAGTAGACCACAATTGTTGTCTATAGTACAAGATGAAAAGCCTGTTCATCATGGTTGTCTTGCGTACATGGTGTTTTTCTCCATTCAAACAGAAGTGGAGGAAGGGATAGAGAACATTGAAGTGGTGAAAGAATTTCCGGAAGTATTTCCGAAAGAAATGACAGGTTTACCCCCAGAGAGAGAAGTAGAATTTTCTATTGATCTCGTACCTGGAACGGAACCTATCTCTAAAGCTCCTTACCGAATGTCTCCATCGGAACTAGCAGAATTGAAGAGGCAGATCGAGGAATTGTTAGAAAAGGGTTTTATCAGACCCAGTGTATCTCCTTGGGGATCGCCCGTACTCTTTGTGAAGAAGAAAGATGGGAGCCTGAGACTATGCATTGACTATCGCCAGTTGAATAAAGTGACTATAAAGAATAAATATCCTTTACCCAGGATCGACGATCTACTTGATCAGTTGAAGGGAGCATCCATATTCTCCAAGATCGACCTCAGATCAGGTTATCACCAACTGAGAGTCAAAGCTGAAGATGTCTCAAAAACTGCATTCAGAACTAGATATGGCCATTATGAATTTCTTGTTATGCCATTTGGGCTAACAAATGCTCCAGCAGTATTCATGGATTACATGAATAGGATTTTCCGACCATATCTAGATAAATTTGTAGTGGTTTTCATTGATGACATCCTTATCTACTCTAAGGATGAAGAAGAGCATAAAGAGCACCTTAGAATCGTGCTACAAGTGTTGAAGGAGCACAAGCTCTATGCGAAACTGTCTAAGTGCGAATTTTGGTTGAAGGAAGTAAAATTCCTAGGCCATGTCGTATCGGCTGAAGGTGTTGCAGTGGACCATACTAAAGTTGAAGCAGTTCTCCAATGGGAACGACCAAAGTCCGTGACTGAGATCAGGAGTTTTCTAGGTCTAGCTGGCTATTATAGGAGATTTATCAAGGGCTTTTCGCAAATAGCTATGCCTTTGACTAAGTTAACAAGGAAGGGACAACCATTTGTATGGGACGAAAAGTGTGAAGCAGCTTTCCAAAATTTGAAGACTAAGTTGACTACGGCACCAGTACTTATAATTCCAGATCCTGCTCAGACCTTTACTTTGTACACAGATGCTTCCAAGAAAGGTCTTGGGTGTGTATTAATGCAAAATGGTAGGGTAGTAGCTTATGCTTCTCGACAGTTAAGGCCACATGAAGGGAATTATCCTACTCACGACTTAGAACTGGCAGCAGTAGTGTTTGCTCTGAAGATTTGGAGGCATCACCTCTACGGTTCAAAGTTCGAGGTTTATAGTGACCACAAAAGTCTGAAGTACCTGTTCGACCAAAAGGAGCTCAACATGCGACAGAGGAGATGGATGGAGTTTATCAAGGACTACGACTTCGAATTGAAGTATCATCCAGGAAAGGCGAACGTTGTAGCAGATGCCTTAAGTAGAAAGACAATCCATGTAGCCCAGATGATGATCAGAGAACATAAATTGCTCGAGGAGATACCAAGTACATCTATTGATGTAATGTCAGGTTTGGTCGCTACCATGGAAGCATTAACTATTGAAAGCACAATTTGGAAAGAGATTAAATTCGCTCAGCTCGAAGATGAGTATCTATTAAACGTGAGGGAAGATATTGAAGAAGGAAAAGAATCGAAATTTGGGATCGATAAAGATGGGATATTAAGGTATAAAGGAAAAGTGTGCATACCTAATGATGGAGAAATAAAAAAACTCATACTAGAGGAGGCACATCGGAGTAAATACACTATCCATCCTGGAGCAACCAAGATGTATCATGATCTTAAGCGGAATTGGTGGTGGCGCGGCATGAAAAAAGATGTGACTGACTTTGTCACTTGTTGTTTGACTTGTCAGAAAGTTAAGATCGAACATCGGAAACCTCCTGGATTATTAAAGAATTTGGATATCCCAGAGTGGAAATGGGACAGCATCTCTATGGATTTCATCATGGGGCTTCCTCTAACGACATCCGGACATAATGCCATTTGGGTAATTGTCGATAGGTTAACTAAGTCAGCTCATTTTCTAGCAATTGCAGCAGAATACTCATTGGAGAGACTAGCAAAGATCTACATGAAGGAGATTGTCAGATTGCATGGGATACCGAATAGCATCGTATCTGATCGTGATCCACGATTCACTTCACGATTTTGGAAAGCATTGCAGAATGCTATGGGAACTCGGATGAGTTATAGTACCGCTTATCATCCTCAAACTGACGGGCAGACTGAGAGGACTATTCAAACTCTGGAAGACATGTTGCGGGCTTGTGCAATCGAACTAAAAGGAAGTTGGGACGATCATCTTCATCTTGCGGAGTTTGCATATAACAATAGTTATCACTCCAGCATTGAGATGGCACCTTATGAGGCTTTGTATGGAAGAAAATGTAGATCTCCTATTTGCTGGACGGAATTGAATGAGCGAATTTTAATAGGTCCAGAACTTGTGGACGAGACGACTCAAAAGATTAAGGTGATTCAACAGAAACTTCTCACTGCTCAGAGTCGACAGAAGAGTTATGCTGACAAGAGAAGACGACCGTTGGAGTTCATGGTGGGCGAACATGTGTTCTTAAGAGTCACACCAATGACTGGCATTGGTAGAGCAATACGAGCAAAGAAGCTTTCACCTCGTTTTATGGGTCCTTATGAGATTTTGGAGAAAGTTGGACCAGTAGCTTACAGAATTGCATTACCTCCACAGCTTGCGAACCTTCATGATGTCTTTCATGTATCGCAACTGAAGAAATACCAACCGGATCCTTCCCACATTATAGAAGTAGAAGAGGTAGAACTCAAGGATAACATGACGTATAAAGCCGAGCCGGAGCGGATTGTTGATGCAAGGGACAAGAAATTAAGAAACAAGACCATTAGACTTGTAAAGGTCGAGTGGAAAGGAATGGTTCCCGGAGATGCTACTTGGGAAACGGAGGAGAGCATGCGACAAACCTATCCTCATTTATTTAAATAGGTTAGAATTCTTATTATAGCGAAATTTTGAGGACAAAATTTTCTTTTAGGAGGGGAGAAATGTAACATCCTGAATTTTGAATCTAATATCTTGAACATAAACCTATTTTGGAAAGACTAGTAGGCTCTATTTTCAGAAAGTGATAAATTTTAAATCAGTATTTTGCGGGACCCACGGCCAAAAATAATTCTCTGCAAACTTTCTCGTGAAGTTTGAAAAAAATTGGCCGCGGGACCCACTCAATAATAATTTATTATTTAAATAATATTATATTATAATAATAAAATAATATATATTAAAATATTATTAAATTCTTTTAAAAAAAAGGGGTCACGGACGCAGCTGAAGAAGTCACGGGAAAGTTTCCATTTTATAATTTTGGGAAAATTACGTAAAACGACCCAGAGACGAAAATTACACTTAAAGACCCATTTTCCAACTATAAATAGACCTTCCATTTCATTTCATTCTTCACAACTTCTAAGAGCCTTAGAGAGAGGTAGAGAGAGAGAGAGAGTAGAGAGATATTTGCTTGAGAGTTTTAATAGCTGGTTGGTGATTCGGGTATTAGCAAGTAACAGGTAACTCTGAATATTCTTCCTTATACTTGTGAATTATGTATGATTATAAATTTGTTTGTTTACTATTTTGGCAAGAATATTTAGAAAATATTTATGGTTTTAAGATCTGGTGTGGGAACTTTGACTTGCAAATCTGTAGAGGTACTATTTATACGTACGTTACTATTCACATATACCGTATTACTATTCATTTTTACTATTCACATATACTGTATTTACTATTCATTTTACTATTCACGTATACCGTATTTACTATTCATTTTTACTATTCACGTATACCGTATTTACTATTCATGTAACTATTCCCGTATACCGTATTTACTATTCATGTTACTATTCACGTATACCGTATTTACTACTCATTTTACTATTCATGTATATACCGTATTTTACTATTCACAGATACGCATAGTATTTTACTATTCACAGATACGCATAGTATTTTACTATTCACATATACGCATAGTATTTTACTATTCATAAATACGCATATCAATGTATATAATGGTATAATAATGCATTATTTTTTTTTAGTAAATACATTCATCATGGCGGTTGTAATGTGATGGGTGGAGTAAGGAGGGAATTGAATGATAAGAATTGTTTATGCCACCACTCGGTGCACAGTGGATGGTACTTTTCAGGGCCTCATCTTCCATGTTTTTCCTCTGGCCGGGATTTCATTGGAGATGTGGGACATGTGACACCTCCTTAGTTGTTATTTTAAAGGAGGGGAGCCATAGTCCAGATTTAAGCTCTATACCTTTGGCCGGGTGTATCTTAAGTTTTGGTGAGCTTGAAACCATCCAGTCAAATGAATGAGTTTCTATTGGACTATATGTTAGCCTATGGTTCCAGTCAGCGGTATACGGTTGGAAGGGGATATAAGGGAGGCTGCATACTGCATAGTGCATTTCTGAATTATTCAATAAAGAATGATGAGTATTTTGTAAAGGCATTTGATGTGAACAACGGTATATCTAAAAATATCTGAGTATATTAAATTCACATTATATTACCTTTTATTTTTGTCATATGTAATTTGCTCGTGTAAGGTAGAAATATTCAGTAGTTACTGAGACGTGGAATCTCATCCCATATTAACATCTTTCAGGTGAATATTCTAGTAGAGAGCAAGGGAAGGCACCTATGGAGTGAGCTCTGGAAGCTCTTTTGATCTCCAATAGATTATGTTATGTTATTATATTTGCCATGAACCTAAGACTTCCGTTTTGTATTAAACTCTGAAATATTTTCTGGAATTTATTCTGATTATGTATTACGGGTTTTATTCGAAATGGTAACATTGTGAAAGGATTTGGATATTGTTGAACTCTTTTGAAGGTATTTTCAATATTTTGACCGAGTTTTTGGGTATTAAAATTGTGGCGTTACAAATAATGTATCTCAGATCTTTCTAGCATTAGTATCAAAATAAAGAAATTTAATAATTCAAATGAATAATATATATATATATATATATATATATATATATATATATATATATATATATAAGAAATCAAGCTAATATAAGTATTAGTGTTCCTAATAATAATTAAATTCCATCATCATCAAGTCTAAATTGGACAAGTGGCATAGAAGGATACCCCATGTGGGCCATGACGTGTTAACATCACCACTTTAAAAGAGATTTGGTAGGAGCTTAAATTAATATTAAGGCACGTCGTAGCTAGCTAGCTAGAATGCAAAGCCAATTTGTGCATCTACATATTAATATAATACACTATTGATAAAATATATGGCCTCTCCTTTTAGTATTTGGTTGATGCACAAATTGTATTTAAAATCCAATCTTACACAATTCGAAGAAAAAAATTTAAAGCTAAATAACTGTTTATTTTTGTGAGAATTTTAAGGAAATCATTACTAGGATTTAGGAATAAGAGTATTAATTATAACAGCAAAATTATAATTTTCCTAAACTATTACTAGGTCGTTTAATAATTTGGTTTAAATATTTAGATGTATATATCATGGGGTGAGACTGGTATTTCTTCTTATAATTAATCATGATATAATATGTAATTATATTGTTAAGTCTTTATATATATATATATATAATGTTATATATATAAATAGAAGTCAAAACTATTTGCAATATTATTTGGCTTTTAAGCATGTGGGTGCACATTTGGTGCTTGTGTTATAATTGTGCTTTTGGTGAGTATGTGAGATAAGAGGTAGCTTACAAGCCGTTGGAATTGATGTGTTAAACTAACAAAAATTAAGGTTATAGTTAGAGCTAGTAAATTAGGCTCAACTTATAGCCACGGGTTGAGATAGGACCCAGTTTCAGTGTCTATCCTTTGGATAGGCACTAAGAGCTTGTTGTATCTGGGTCGTCCAGACGCGATCTGGACGGTCCAGATTTAATTTTTTCAATTGCTACTTTTTTAATAAAAAATCATTTTTTGAAAAAAATGTTAGTTGATAAATTATCTTTATTTTAGATTTTGTACCCATTAAAATATTTTTTTTCGAAAAAATAGAAAGTAAAAAAAATAAGATCTGGGCCGTCCAGATCAGATTTGGACGACCCAGGAGGGAAGAGCTCTCCCTGCCTATCGATAGGCAGGGAATCCCATTCCGGTTGGGATAGGGTTAGAGTTGAGTTTTCTATGGTTCGTAAAAGTGCAAGTTGCACAGGCTTGCACTAGGGGTGGGTATGAAGCCCAGGAGCCCAGCATGCCCGCCCAAGCCCAGCAAAAAATCGCCCTACCCAGTCCAGAAAAAAGAAGCCCAAAAAAACTGGGCAGAATCGGGCTGGGCATTTTTGCGGGTAGGGCCGGGCATCGGGCAGGGTATGCCGCCTTGCCCATTTGGCCCTGCCCAGTATGTATATATAATTATATTTGATATAAATATTTTTTATATAATAGTTCATGTACTTATATTATATATTTACTAAAATTCTAATATATCTATTGGGTATTTGACCATTAGTCCATTATATACTAATAATGCTTTGTATTTAATAGACTATGGATTTTTTTTTAATTTTTCACGTATGTATATTTGACTATTTGTTGAGACATATGATACTCTTTTTAATTTCCAGACTCAAGTTGTAGACTTATTTTGGAATATTCTGAAGCATATAATTTATAATTATAGATTAAATTTAAAGTTTACAATATTGTTTATCATTATTAAAACTATTTTTTCACATAGGATGTGGTAAGGTATCATTATTTGGGCAAGGGAAGCCCGCCATGCCCAACCCATTATTGCCTAACCTAAAAATGTTAGGGCTTCTATCGGGCAGGGCTGGGCATCGGACTGTATTTTACTGCCCTATAATCCTTTGGGCAAGGCATCGGGTAAGGGTCTTGCCCTGCCCAACCCTGCCTATACCCACCCCTAGCTTACACCGCGTAGTTCCTTGGCTAATGTGGGCTAGCCCCTAGGGGGGGTGTGGGGAATACTTTTTTAAACTATAACATCTACTTAAAATAACAGCCACATCTCACAAACTTGAAAAACTAAACATTAACAACTTTTCTTTTGGCCAACAACTTTTGCATTATACCATATATGTATATGACTGAATAATAATAAATCTCTTAGGCAGAACAAGTTTGATACATATATGGGTTTTATATATTATTCGTTCAATTGTTCATTTCAATTAATAGTATAAACTTTTGTGGTAATATTTTTCACTCCATACTTCCTTGTCTGTTGTTTGACAATGACTACTCACTACAAAAAAAATGACATTTTGTACCGGTTGAAATTATGTATTTGTAGCGGTTTTGACCGCTAAAAACCACTACAAATAACATTAGTAGCGGTTTAAAGAACCGCTACAAAATACACCGAAACAAGATGTTTTGTAGCTGTTTCTTAAACCGCTACTCATGTAATAAAACCGCTACTAAATTAGTAGTGGTTTTGAGTTACCACTACAAGATGACAAATTTCCAAAAAAATGGCGCCAAAATTTTGTAGCGGTTGTAAAACCGCTACAACTATTAGATAAAATTTCATTAATTGCACCAAATATTTAAACTAAATTTGAATTAAAATTTGTAGCGGTTTTACAACCGCTACAAAATCTTACAAAATAAAAAATAAAAAAAATCATAATTTGAGTCCATTATTATAATATTTCGTTGAATATTTTTATTATTTAAGTGACAAATTAAATAATAATAGTTAATATTTTAAAAAATGATTAACTCAAGTTAGATAAGTATAAATATTATGTAGGTATAATACTGAGAATGTGTTGATAATAAGGGATTATTGTGTTGTCCACCTCTGAGCAAAAAAATTATGTTGTCTATTAGATAATATTTAATTATGGAAAAAATGTTAATGATGATAGAAGGAATATTGAGGAAATATTCTTAAAGTTCTGGATAAGAAAAAAAATAGTATTAATATTATAACAAGGAAAAAATAAAACATTAAAAACAAAGAATTTGTAAGGAGTAGGAAGAAATGAGAGAAAACGAGAGAGGAGTGGGAAGAAATGATTGAGAGTGTGTGAAATGAGGTGTAGTAGGGGTATTTATAGGGATATACGTAACGACGTTTATAGCGGTTGATGCAACGATTTTTGTAGCGGTTTAACGTTTGTAGCGGTTTTTTCCCGTTTTGTAGCGGTTACAAAACCGCTACAAAAATTCCTTGGTATTTTTTAAAAAAATAAAAAATTTTAAAATATCACATTTTGTAGCGGTTATTCTATAAACCGCTACAAATTAATGAACGCTGACGGCATTTGAAATATTCAAATTTCAATATTACACACTTTGTAGCAGTTGATGTTACGGTTTTTGTAACGATTTACGTTTGTAGCGGTTTTTTTACGTTTTGTAACGGTTACAAAACCGCTACAAAAATTCCTTGGTATTTTTTAAAAAATAAAAAATTTAAAAATATCACATTTTGTAGCGGTTATACTAAAAACCGTTACAAATTAATGAACGTTGGCGGGATTCAAAATATTCAAATTTCAGTATTATACACTTTGTAGTAGTTGATGCGACGGTTTTTGTAGCGGTTTACGTTTGTAGCGGTTTTTTTTACGTTTTGTAACGGTTACAAAACCGCTACAAAAATTCCTTGGTATTTTTTAAAAATTTTTAAAATATCACATTTTGTAGTGGTTATACTAAAAACCATTACAAATTAATGAACGTTAGCGGAATTTGAAATATTCAAGTTTCAATATTATACACTTTGTAGTGGTTGATGCGACGGTTTTTGTAGCAGTTTACGTTTGTAGCGGTTTTTTTTTTGTAAATTCATTGGTGTTTATTAAAAAATAAATAAATTTCAAAATATCACATTTGTAGCAGTTTAACTAAAAAAACTGCTACAAACTGAAAATTTGTAGCAGTTTTCTATAACCGCTACAAAAGTTCAAACTCTTGGCATTCTGTAGCGGATTTTTGATATAAACCGCGACAAATAAACCACTACTAAATGGCGCGCCATGAGGCGCCAAACTAGCGTCATATTTGTGGCGATTTGTACAACTAAACCGCTACAAAATAACCGCCACAAATTTGGTGCCAACTTGGCACCATATTTTGTAGCGGTTAGTTTATGATAACTGCTACAAATGTCGTTCATGAACTAGCGCGCCACTTGGCGCGAGTCATACCGCCACAAATTTGTAGCGGTTTCGGTATAAACCGCTACAAATGTGCATATTTGTAGCGGTTTATTTTAACCGCTACTAATGAACCGCTACAAATTGACCTTTTTTTTTGTAGTGACTAAAGGATGGTGGCACATAAGTTTGGGTTGGGTTTCTCTTCTCATTTGTTTCTCATCATCTCTCATAATTTTTAAATTACATCTGTCCAATCAATACAATTCTATTTTTACTTTTCTCTTACTTTCCAAGTCAACAGTCTAGATTTGGCAAATGAGAGAAAATGAGAAAGCAGATAAGGAGATGATCTCCTTCCCATAAGTCTATCTTTGGTTCCAAGTGTTTAAAAAAAAAACGAAGAAGAAGAAGAAGAAAGAAAAAGAAAGAAAGTGTGGGCCCTCAACTGCAAGTTAGGGTTGGCGTTTTACTAGCCCACCGCACGACTAGAGGCGGATCTACATATATAATTGGGGGGGCACGTGCCCACCCTTAAGTTTCAACCTTTTTTGTGTGTGTGTGTGTTGGGGGGGGGTTTGTCCTCTCTATTTTTTCCCATCGTGCCACTTATGCCTCTACTCCTTCTTTTTCTATTTTCCCAGTTGATCCCGTTTGTGCGTTGCAGTTAGGCTTCTAATATAGTATTTTAATTGGGTGTGTTGGTTCTCATTTCATGCCTTTTTTTCCAGGAAAAAAAAATTTAAGGTGTTTGTTATGTGTTCATTACCTTAATTTGGGGGTGTAGCCATATTTTCTTTTCAGTGCTGGTTCCTCCTCATACCTTGGGTGTGGGCATTTTTTATTTTTCAGATATTTTATTTATTTAGATTAAATTATATATTACAAGATAAATTATTTTTTCATACATTATCTTAAATTAATTAATTAAAGATATTAGATGTAAAAAAATATCTCAGAATGTAATATATAATTTAATATAAATAAATAAAAAGTACCCTCACTTGTAAAGTATGGGGAGGAACAAGCGCTTAAGAGAAAAACATTCAATTGAGAACCCGGTGGCTTGGGCTTGCGTCTCTCTCCTTTTTGGAGATATTATTTTTTAATTTAATGCATTTAAAAGCTTTGTTCCAAAAAAAAAAAAAATTCAGGGGCGCTGCCCCTGAACCCCCACATCCCTCAACTAATGGTGCCCCCTTCTATAAATTCCTAGATCCGCCTCTACGTACGACCCTCAACCCGCGGGCTGGTCATTTTCTCAACTCTAGTTATAGCCAAATTCATGAGTCATGATGCACTTTGTGACTATCCAAATCCTTGCTGAGAAAATTAGAGAGAAAACAAAAAATAGGGAAAAATGAAAGTTAATTATTGGAGAATCTGATATGATATATGTTTTTGTTCAATAGAAGAAGAAATGGAAAATGATGGGTCAATAATATTATTGAGGAATGATGTGGAGGATATAATAATTATGTATACGAATTAAGGAATTGTTCACTCTGTTTTTTCCCCTATTAAATTCGATCCAAAGATATGTAAATTGAGATCCCACTTTGAAAGTACTACAATTAGCGAGCTATAATGACCTATTCAATAAAAAGCATAATGTCGACAAGCCAAAATAATATATAATCCCACATGTTAATTTTCTATACCATTTTTTAAAAAATAAATTTATAATTTTATTTTATTTTATTGGAAAGTGCTAAAGCCCGAAGGGCTCATGATCAAAAAATTCAACAACTTTTTTCATATAATATTCGTTTCAGAACCTTCACTAATAAGTTAATTTGTAAGCATAATAGATTTTTGAGAATACAGAAATATATAGTGTTTTAATGGATATTCATCTAAATACAGAAAACGAAAAAGAAAAAAAAGGTTGAATATATACCATTTATAAATATAAAAGTTAATTAGATGGGTGTGTGTGTGTATTTATATTGCTTTGATGGCAGAGTGGTTAGGCACTAATTCGAGATTAAACCATAGTGAGTGCTAATTGCATTTCTCTTCAGAGATTAGAAGACAAGAAGAAGCACAAAGTAATCCCATAAACTTTTGTTTCTCATCATTCCATTTTCATGGAAAAATTAATTAATTGCTAACTAATTTGGATTTATTCAATGAGCATCCTTCTTAAAATATTATGAAATTATTGTTGATAATACACACAAGGGCATATACAATGATGGAGTCATTACAATTATGAAGAATCTCATTTAAAATACCCAAATTCACAGTCAGGCCTGCACTGTTAATAAATCCCTAATCAGGCTAAGAGGCCTCATTAGAGATTTCTAAATACTGTTAAAAGACCATAATGCCCCTCCTCCATCATATCATGAATCATCCTTAAAAAATAAAAGGATAAGGCAAACTAGGGTTTTTGAGCTACAGAGTCAAAGAAGACAAGAATAAGTTCTAGGAATTTAATTTTCTTCGATCATAATATCTAGAGTGTCAAGTTGGGGAATCATCAAAAAGCTTAAGAGAAATTAATTTTATTATGAATAATGAATAATTATTAAATTTTATAGTTCCACTGTAATGTGATTGAAAGTAAATAATGAATAAGTCCATGCATGATTGACGAGTTATTGGGGATGTCTTTTTTTTTTTTTTTTTAACTTGGAAACAATATAGAATTCTTCCTTATCGGCGCACTGTTGGTGAATCGGCGGGAGAAATTTGAGGATGGGAAGAGGAGATGAATCTGACTTAGATAGATGCTTTATTAATAAAAAGAAGAATAAGACAAAAAGGGAAGAAGGTGAAAAATAGCAGGACGTATTAGTAAAATCAGCTAATTTAAAAATTCTTAATGAAACCTCTTGGCCTCCTGATCAAGGATTTTATAAAGGGTTAAGGTGTATTTTTGTCCTTAAAGTATGGGCCCAAGAGCAATTTTGCCCCTGAAGTTTCAAGCGTAGCAATGTTGCCCCTGAAGTTTCAAAACGGAGCAATGTTGCCCCTTCGTTAAAAACCCTAACAGTCAACGTTAGGGTTTTTAACGGAGGGGCAACATTGCTCCAAAAAAAGTAGCAATTTTGCCCTTGAAGTTTTAAAACAGAGCAATGTTGCCCCTTCGTTAAAAATCCTTAACGGTCAACTAGCATTGCTATGCCAAAAACTTTAGGGGTAAAATTACTCCTGGACATATACTGTAAGGGCAAAAATACACCTTCACCCTTTTATAAAAATGAGGGCAATTTAGATATAGGCATTTCAAATGAATTTAAATGAGATTTTTCTTTATAAATACAAAACACGTTCAAAATATTTGTGCATTTGCATCTAATGTTAAAAGCATTTAACGTGGACAATTGGTTACAAATGCACTAACATCTTCAAGTAGTATTTTTCTTCAACTTTTCGCAGAATCATTTTACCTACATATATATATATATATATATATGGGATTTACTTTTTTCATGTTGCATGAGAGAAAGAAGATTCTTACACACACATATAAAATGGTGGGACCCACATATATATATATGTGTGTGTGTGTGTGGGTCCCACCATTTTATATGTGTGACATGAGAAAACATTTCTCCTACAACATGAGAAATATTTTTCCCTATATATATATATATATATATAAAATATTTCATGTATGTGTATATCAGTATATAAGTATTTATATCCTGGCGGTTTCATGTCCTCTCGAGTTAAAAGAAAAATGATAGTTTCATCATGTCCAAGCATTAAGAAATGGGATTTAATTAAAATCATTAATTATTTGATATAATATATATATAATGCTGTGGCTACCTACCAATACAGGGAATCTGATATGAAATACTCCTATAAAGTTAAGATTGAGAGGTTTTATAATATTCTGAGACACACTAACAATTTAATTACTAGTTTTTGTGGTCTCCCACAGAGAAACGATAGAAGACAATTATACACAACGAAAATTTTCACATAATCTTATTCCACTCCATCCAAATTAATTATCCGTATATAATGGCTAATTATAAGAACAAACTCTACCATATATACACACACACACAATATGGACGTCTACTATATATATATATACTCCCTCCGGTCCTAATCATAAGACATAATTGACTTTTTTAGAGAAATTAAGGAAGCTAATTAAATTACTTTAGAATATTTTTCTTTATATTTTTTTCTTCAAAGTAATTAGTTTGACTAATAAACTAATATATAATCTAAAGATATACAACATATGAAATGATTAAGTAACTTATTTATCTTCCTTAATCTCTTCAAACAAAGTCAACTATGTCTTATAATTAGGACGGGAGTAGTATATATATATGGGATCTTAATTTATACTATTAGGCTTTTGCCATTAAAAACCATGTATATATAACCCCGTAAATAAAGACAACTATGGGAACCACAAGTCTTGAATTGTTCAGATCATCAAGCCAAAGAAGAGCACGTGTGCGCATGTGCCATCCTCTCTTATATATCATATGGGGTATTATTCTCCAATATCCCATTCCGGTTTCGTGGTGGCTGTCCATCCTAATACAAGTGTTTCTTCTGAAATTTGAATCTTAAGATTTAGAATAATCTTAAGATTTAAAAGAATCTAACAAGGTCTTACACCACTAGACCAGCTCTACGTTAGTGTACTATCTTTTTTTGTACTGGTTCTGCGTTCTCTTAATAAATTAAAATTAATTTAGGAAATAATTAATGATCAATCAAGCACACACCAAAATAAATAAATAAATAAATAAATATATATATATATATATATAATGTTTTGAGTTCGAAGCAGAATCTTTTTATTAATGTAAATATTTTATTAGTAATTTTTTCCTTTTGTATGCGTTTTTTAGTTGTTGGATCTATCTTTAACTTCCATGAACTTTTGAGAAGTGACATGCAAAATTACAAATTGGGGAAGTTTTTATGAAAAAGAAAAGAAAAAATTGTGTGCGCTCTCCGTTTTGTGGTGTAAGCGCGTTGTGTGTGTGAGTCAGAAATATGTGTGTGTGAAAAGCGTGACATCAAAAAAGCGTAAGGGGCAGTTCCAATTGAAATTACACTCACAAGGCACAACTCTCCCCCAATCCCTGGGCCCCACTCCTTCCTCATTCTTCTTGTTCCCGTGTGGTCCCCACTCGCACGTGTCACATGATCCTCCCTCCTCCTCTCCATTTATTTATCAAGCCCCCAACCTCCTCCCTCAGCTCTTCTCTCTCACTCACAGGGCCTTCAATTTTCAATTAGACAGAGAGAAAAAGGAGAATATAATTGAAAAAAAAATAAGAGTTTTTGTGTGTGTATGAGACGGAGAGACAGATTACATATAAAGATTGGTGAGCTTGACGGTGGAAGTTATGGTTATGGATAGTACCGATTCGTGTTCAGGGTATCAGCATCCTCAGCTTCCTCCTGGATTCCGATTTCATCCCACCGACGAAGAGCTCGTCGTTTATTACTTGAAGCGAAAAGCCACCTCTGCTCCGCTTCCCGTTGCCATTATTGCCGACGTTGATCTCTACAAGTTCGATCCCTGGGAGCTTCCAAGTAGTATTTTCTCTTTCTCCTGTTTAATTAATTTCCTTCCATACTCATAATTAATTTCTGGATTTCTGTTTGTGTTTCTGGGTTTTAATTATTACAGGTAAGGCAGCGTTTGGGGAGCAAGAGTGGTACTTCTTCAGCCCCAGAGATCGCAAGTATCCAAATGGAGCCCGACCAAACAGGGCAGCCACTTCGGGATATTGGAAAGCCACCGGAACCGACAAGCCGATATTGTCTTCGGACGGCCGAAAACAGAAAGTCGGCGTGAAGAAAGCCCTGGTTTTCTACGGCGGAAAACCTCCAAAAGGCGTTAAAACCAACTGGATCATGCATGAATATAGACTCACTGACAACAATTCCTACAATAATAACAATTCTATCCCTAAGCCTCCTCCTCTGGCTTCAGATTCAGCCTCACAATCCGCCAAGAAAAACTCCTTAAGGGTACAAGATATAAATAGATGTATGTGTTTAAATTTGCTTTGTTTTTCTGAAGAGGATTTCTGATTTTCTGGAATGTTTCCGTTTTTTTTTTTTTGTAGCTTGATAACTGGGTTTTGTGTCGAATATACAAGAAAAGCAACAGTAATATGAATACTGGTTTACAAAGGCCGCCATTAATGGAGCAGGAGAGGGAGATTTGTATGGAGGCTATGATTCCCACAATCTCAAGTTTATCAATGGCTAATGGACTTGAGAATAATGATGACAACTTGTTCAACGGAATTCTGGGAATCGGCGGCAGCGGAGGAGGCTATGGTGGTGGTGAAGAATCTCATCATCACTTGCTGTCGTCAAACTCATCCAAAACAGTGAAACGACCCCTGGCATCGGCGTTTTGGAACGATACGGCGGGGTCACCGTCGGGGTCATCTTCGTCAAGCAAGAGATTCCACGGTGATCTGAACAGTAGTGGGATGAGTACTATCTCGGCCGATGAGAACAGCTCGTTCATTTCTCTGCTAAGCCAGCTTCCTCCTCATAATCAGAATACTACGACGTTTCTTGGCTCCATCAGTGACGGCGTTTTGAGGCAGCAATTTCAGCATCCGAGCATGAATTGGACCTCATAATGTGTGTGCTTCTCATTTAAGGTAGCCGCCATTAATGTAGGTATGTTCATGAATAATCACTTCCTATTATCTTTTCACTGTAAACCATATGATGGCATACAAGCATAAGGAAGAGACGACTATATATATATATATATATATGTTTGTGTGTAGGATATATATATACCAATAATAGATATCAATTACTTTAATTTGTTCGAAATAAGGAAATTATGGTTTGCCTAAAGCTTCTGTTTTTGTTTATAATAATTATTAATCAAAGTCACCTCTACTTGAATTGATTATGGAATAAGGTTTTATGATCTCTCGCTCTCTCTCTGTGCTGCGTTTCGAACAGGCAACGCTGTGGCTGAGATTATCTCTCCACGCCAGCAGGCCTCTCGAGACGCAAGCATTATGGAATAAGGTTTTATACACATAAACATCAGCTTTTCAGCATATCATGATCCACAGGAATAAGTGATGGGAAAGAAACTATGAGGACGAGTAGACAAATATATATATATATATATACACACATGTTACTTAAAATAAGATTATGTTAAGTCACCCTAAAACTACGTCGTTTTGACAGTTAGAAGAATTAATGAAGGGTGTTTTGGTCAAATTCATATAATAAATACAAAAATAAAAATATTAAAACACATTTCATTAATTCATTTAATTCCCAAAATGACGTAGTTTTAGAGTTAAGGGAATTAATGAAGGATTTTTTTGGTAAAATTCATATAATAAATACAAAAACACCATTTATTAATTCCCCTAACCCTAAAATGACGTAGTTTTAGGGTGACTTGATATAATCTTATATCAAGTGATATAACAAATGATCAACCCATATATATATATATACACTATTTGTCCTAATTATAAGAGTTAGTTATAGTTTGGTTTTGGTCCTAAATCTAAGCCTTCTATCTAATTTAATTTTTAATATATTTATTATTTTTAAAAAACTAATTTATGTAATTTATAAAATGATATATAATATTATATATTTAGTTTTCTTAATATTTCTTATAATTAAGTAATTTATTTAGTTTTTTTAATATATTTAAATTATTTGATAGCTCTTATTTTAATGACTAAAAAATGTTACTATTTTAAACCCTTGGGCGACACTTTGGTCGAAGTTGTTTGTGGAAGCAACAATATTGTCAAATTTCATGAAAATGTCAATTGCATGTATAAAGTAGCATGGGATTTTGACTATAAATAAATTCCAGAGTAAAATGAAGATAAAACTGAAAGCTCTTTCTGAATTAAAGATCTTAAAGTGTACAAAATTGGAATCAAATCTGCATAAGAGGGAATCTTTACATGGGTCTACTTCTACGGATGCCCCCATATCAATTTTGAGAAATATGCTTACATATTTTGGATGTGAGTGTTCTGAACAGCATAGAATTGTTCGTCTTTTTTATTTATTTTTCGATTTAAAAATTATTTATAATATTTAACAATTTCAAACAAAAAAACATCAATATGTTAATATTCAGAGAAAATCCCAAAAAAATTCATTTAAACTAAGGAAAAAGACAAATAACGGAGCCAACTATAACAAATCCCAAGTCAAATTTAAGGGAGGATTCTGAAACTAGCAAATCTTTCTAAATAACCAATATGCCTTTTAAGGTTTCCAAATGTTTTCAAATCATTACACATATTCTTTTGATAACTTACCTATAGAGAATAACAAGTTAAAAATCGTAATTAACAACTTTAGTATCTATATTAATAAATTGAGTCCTTAAATACCAATAATATTGTAGGTAATATTTTTTGACAAAAAAAAAGTAGGTAATATTTTGAAATCATACACGTTAGGCGTCATCAATTACTTAGATATAGAAAATAATAAATTAAGAATCCCAATTGACAACTTTGTATCCATATTAATAACTTGATATTGTCAAATGTTGTTAGTCGTCATAGACTACTTATGTATAGAAAATAACAACTTACCAATCGAATTAATAATTACAGTATCTATATTGAACCTGTTTGATGTGGATTCCGCTACTTCTACCACCATCAATCCAAACACAAATTATTATATATAATCTGACTTTTTTCTACCGAGCTTTTTTAAAAGTCAGATAGCTTTTAAACCACTGTTCTTACCGCCAACCCAAATAGGTCCATTAACAACTTAAGCTCCCCAAATAACTAAGAGACAGATTGATCATTTGGAAACATTTGCTAATATCAGATTCCTCCCTCAGGCATGACTTGGAATTTGCAATATTATTGGACTTCTTTATTTATCTTTTTCCTATTTTGAACGATTTTTTTGGGGATTTTTCCTAATATTTATTACCATTCATTATTTTCTAATGTTATTTAAAAACCTCATTTTATAATGATATTTCATGATATTTTAACATTTTTAAGGGTTGTAATGGAAGCATTTTTTTTTAAAAAAAATATTTGAATTATTTGAACTATCACACAAAGAATTTAATAGTATATATAATGTGTGTGTAAATATATATATGTATACATATGTGTGTGTCACATACATACATAGATGTGTATGTGTGTCTGTGTTTACATCCAAGGCCAAAATGCTAGCTACATAACATATCGATGCAGCTCCCCTAGACAAGGCCAAAAATGAAATCATGATAAAAGCTTACTCTACAAAATTAGTATTAATTAGTATTAATAATGGTCGATGGGTGATGACGAAGATTAAAGATGTCAACAAATTAAAGCTGCTTTTTTATGCAAAGTTATTGCGGGGGGTATGGTTTTATAAACAAAAATAAAAATGATTAGTAAAAGGATGATATGATATTAGGTGTGAATGAAATATATATGAGATGAAAAGAATTATATATATTAATCGGAATAAAAAATAGAAACAAGTTTTGATTAGTGGGGGAATTAATTAGTGCCTCACCTTTCTATGTAAATGACGCATGATTAGTAATTGGGAATGATAATAATAAAAGTTTTGATTATTATTATAAATATGAAAGCACGTTAATTAGGATTAGACATTCAGATTTTATATATTGAGAGATTAGCTTTCTTGTATCGACATCGCATTGGCTCTTGAGAAAGCACCAATATAAAGTTGTTTTCGTCTTATCTTCTTCGTTGAAAATTAAGTGCTTCTCTCTTATGTATCGCCAAATTATTGGCTCCTATGAAACTAACACTCTCAATTTATCCTTTGCTTCTATAAATCAATTTAATTTATTTCATGTAACTCAATTGTTATTCATTATTATCATGGTTATTCACTCATCATTCTCCTAAATATATGAGTTAGATAATTATTTTTTAGATATTAAAAAAATTAGTTATTTATAATCAATGTGTGTTAATTTTCTTGAAATACCCCATTTAGCCATTATCCCCATTGATGAAAGCCTCCTTAGACATATATAATCAATATGGGTAGCTAGTTTGAAAAAAATTATAAATTTGGTATACTAAGTGGATTGAAGTATTTAGTTAAAACCAAATTGAACATCTTTCATATATATATATATATATATAGAGTTTATCGTTTATTATATCACTTGACATAAGGTTATGTTAAGTCACTCCAAAACTACATCGTTTTAGAAGTTAAGGGAATTAATGAAGAGTGTTTTGGTAAAATTAACACCCTTCATTAATTCCCATAACTCTCAAAACGACGTAGTTTTGGGATTAGAGGAATTAATGAAGGGTCTTTTGGTAAAATTCATATAATAAATATAAAAATAAAAATATCAAAACACCTTTCATTAATTCTCCTAATTCTTAAAATGACGTAGTTTTGAGGTGACTTGACATAACCTTATGTCGAGTGAGAAACTTTAGACGTAGTTTTGAGGTGACTCATATATATATATATATATATGGCCACTTGACTGAATCATATTTAAGCATTGTTGGATCTCAATTAGGAGTAAGTGAGAAACTTTGCTAATTAAATACATTTTTTTCATCCACACAAATTTAAACTTAAGATATCATGCTTAAGTGGTTAATCTCTCTTCATTAAGACCAATGCCTGTTGATTTCTTCTTTTTATATCAAGTTAAATTTATTCTCACTTGAATGTTAAATAATAAATCTATGATATCTTATTCATCGCGAATGAAATTCATACATATTTTGTGTGCTGTGTGTGTGTTTGATTTTTCTAAAGCTTAGAACTTAATAAAATCAAATGGATATAGAGAATAAAAAATTAGGTATGGAACTTGAAAAGTCTGAAATTTTCAAAGGTAGTCGTTGTAATAAGTAGAGGCCAAGAACGAGCATTATGAAACTATGTGCTGATGATGAGGACACATGAAGAAATAGTGATGAAACAGATGGAGATTATATTGATCGATGATGAGATTAGGGCATAATCAATTACATAAGCAGAGAGAGAAGAAGCTAATTAAGTGAGAGTGAGAGCTCCCTCAGAAATGGTTTTAAGTGCCTGCAGGCTGACTCATCATCATCATTAAGATAATAAGACTTGACTTAAACCTAATTAATTAGTTAGACTACTCCTTTAATAGATAAGCTCTTGGCCTTTTCCAGAATCAAAACAAAATTGCTTTCTATCAAGAGTCCTTTTCATGAACGCTTTCATCAATTGGAATTATTTCGATCGTCATCACATATATCGATTTTAAATACCACTATCCTTTGTGATCTTCGTCTCTTGACGCACTACAAGAAAAAAAGGTTTTAGCGACGGAAAAAATCCGTCGCTAAAACCTCAAATTCCGTCGCTAAAGGAATTTGCGACGGATTTTTTCCTTCGCTAAAAATTGGTCGCAATTGCGTCGCAATTAGCGACGGAATTAAAATCCGTCGCTATTTGCGACGGAATATGATTCCGTCGCCATTAGCGACGGATTTTAATTCCGTCGCTAATTTGAAATTTAGCGACGGATTTAAAATCCGTCGCAAATTTCAAATTAGCGACGGAACATGATTCCATCGCAAATTTCGCAAAATTCAAATTTGCAACGGATTCTGTTTCCGTCGCAAATTTGATTAAATTTTTTTAAAAAAATTATATATTATTTATTTTAATTAGTTTTTTGTTTTAATTTTCTTTAAAAATTATATTCTTTAAAAATTAATATTTAATAATTGATATTCTCAGTCTCTCCAACAACGTTGAGTTGGCATGGTTAAACATCCAACTAATCAAAAGAACACATAGCTGATCCAAAATTAAGACTTCAATCTTTCTCTTCTTAAATTGAAGAGACAACGAAAAACATCTTAAAAACTGATCCGAACACGTCGAATTCATTGACAAAATTTGATCAAAACATGAGAGAAAGAACAGTCCCCGAAACAACGTGAGCAAGATCATCAACAACAAAAACAAGAAGCATAAAAAATATCACAAAAATCACGAAGCTTAATTCAACAATACAAAAGCAAAAGAAGTAGAGGAAGGGTAAAGAGGGAACCAACGGCGGTCTGGATGAGTTCGTCCGTGTAGGAAGCGCGGATCGGGACAGAGACACGACGAGCAGCCAAGCAAATGGAGGATCCCGGGCGGGGAGAGAAGGATGAGGGCTGGCTGATCCACTGAGAGGAGACAGAAGCGAAAGTGGTGGAAGCCATAGCGTAGAGCAAGGAGACAGAAGCGAAGGAGGAAGAGGAGGAGCTGTGGGGGTGGGGATGAGCTGAAGGTTCAAATTAATGGGGGAGGAGACCTTATTTAATTGATTTTGTGACGGAAACGAATTCCATCGCTAAATCGCTTTTTGCGACGGAATCTGAATTCCGTCGCAAAAAGCAAGCAGCTTTTTAGCGACGCGTTGCTAAAAAGCTGCACCTGGCAGCTTTTTTATGACAGATTAGCGACGGATTTCAAATTCCGTCGCTAAAATTAGCGACGAAATTTAATTCCGTCGCTAACTCAAAAAACCACTAAATAATTAGCGGCCTTTTTGGCCGCCATTTAGCGACGGAATTTAATTCCGTCGCTAAGTTAGCGACGGATTTCAAATTCCGTCGCTAACTCAAAAAACCACTAAAAAATTGGCGGCCTTTTTGGCCACCAGTTAGCGACGGAATTTAATTCCGTCGCTAACTTCCATCGCTAACTCAAAAAACCAGTCAAAAACTGGCGGCCTTTTTGGCCGCCATTTAGCGACGGAATTTAATTCCGTCGCTAAGTTAGCGACGGATTTCAAATTCCGTCGCTAACTCAAAAAACCACTAAAAAAAGGCCGCCAGTTAGCGACGGAATTTGAAATCCGTCGCTACTTAGCGACGGATTTCAAATTCCGTCGCTAAAATTAGCGACGGAATTTAATTCCGTCGCTAACTCAAAAAACCAGTCAAAAACTGGCGGCCTTTTGGCCGCCATTTAGCGACGGAATTTAATTCCGTCGTTAAGTTAGCGACGGATTTCAAAATCCGTCGCTAACTCAAAAAACCAACCAAAAACTGGCGGCCTTTTTGGCCACCAGTTTTTGATTTAGCGACGGAAAGTTATTCCGTTGCTAAATATAGCGACGGATTTTGAAATCCGTCGCTAAATTAGCGACGGATTTCAAAATCCGTCGCTAATTTCCTCATTTTGCGACGGAATTAATTTTCCATCGCAAAACACCGTGAATTTGCGACGGAAAATATTCCGTCGCAAATTCCGTCGCTGTTTCACATTTTTCTAGCAGTGACGGTGAACCGTGAACGCATTGGAGAAATTCAAAATTCGGGATCAAAGGTTTGAGAATTATAATGAGAGTATGTTTTTAATATCTTTTGTCTATGCTATCTCTTATTATATAAACCAATTTTAAAGATTAGACTTGGATTCCTCTTAATATAGCTACATATACGTTTGATATTATCTGTTGTATAAATAATCCTCCAACCTTACCTGCGGGTGCAAATTTTGGTTTGCTTAAAACTAATATTTTTAATATTTATCAATTAAGTTCGGCTAAAGTACACTTTTAGTCCTTTAAGTTTTACATAAGGTATACTTTTAGTCCTTTAACTTCATAAAATATACTTTTGGTCCTAAAATTCTAACACCGTTAATGTTGCTAACGGAAATGCTGATGCAGCGTACTCAAGTAATGACTAATAGCATTTAATTACACAAATTTTATATATTTTCAATTTAGCTATATTTTAAATTTAAGCCTAATAGCATTTAATTACAAAATCATCATTTAAATTTACACCGTTATCATTTGAGTTTATATTTTCTGTTAGCAAAATTAACGGTGTTAGAATTTTAGGACTAAAAGTATACTTCATAAAATTAAGGGACTAAAAGTATACCCTATGTAAACTTAAAGGACTAAGAGTATACTTTAGCCATTAAGTTCACTATCTTCAAAAATAATTTTATGACCTATACAATTATTCGATAAAAATTGTGCGTAATGATACTTTTTTTTTTCAGCAAAAAACCAGGAGACCAAACCATATGTTTGATATATTAATTTTAAAAATTTATAAAATTTTTTAATATGTTCATTTTTTTAGAGAAAATCACAATGAGGTCCCAATGTGTATAAAGAATAACAAAAAAGTCCTAACCCAAAATCACATATTAAAAAAATCCTTAGGGACTTTTTTGTTGTTAATTGTGAATGTAAAATTACAAAGTTGCCCAAGGAAAAAATGCATAACACTCAGTAATCATCCCCTCTCCACAGCCTTTGTCCGTACACCAAGTGCCGGACCGTCGACACCTTTCGCCATGGCCAAAACCTCTCGGATCCTTCCTCCGTTGCTTTGGTGTTATCCAATGGCAAGGCTCAATTGGAAATCGCGAGAAGGCAAGCGATTACTTGCTCCACGCCGCAAATGTCAAGAGAATTATGGAGATGAATCGGAGCTCACATGCTAGCCAGGTTTCGGGCTATTAATTTATCGCCATCGTATTGCCACTAGTTATAGGTTTGATCAGGCTTAGGACTGAGAGATGCTTATTATTGATTGAATTTTTACACTTTCTTGATGGATCGTAACATATACCAGTGCTAGTATTTACCAGCTGGTGTGTGATTGATTCAGAGAGCGAGGCTTATTAATGTAAACTCATTACGTATAGGTCGGCACCTATGGCCTCTTGTTGGCTTCAGCAGTTTGTCTTGCTATCTGGCTTAATTGTAATATGAATAGATGATGATATTTAATATATTGAATGACTAGTGAATGGTTTTGGTGTTTAAGTATCTCTTTTTCTAGAAATCAATTGTTATCCCACGTCCCAACTAGCTATAAGCCTATGAATATCCAACAAACTGGTTGTTTATTGTAGGGCATTATACTATGATGACCCATTTATATTTGATTGTCGCGGTTATCTGTCCTGTTGGACATTGGTTCTCAATTTCGATTTTGGAGATTGCCCTTGGCTTGTAATTGAGTACAGAATGTCGCTTCTACTATCGACAAGATTGCTAACGAAATTTGCTCAAACTTATATAGAAAGTATGGGGTGTGGCTGAATCTCAATTTCATATCAAGAAACTTTATCATTGTGGGAGATGCCAGGAGGCTGAACACACAGTGAAGACATGCAAAAATCCAAATCTCAGTTGAAAATAAGATGTACATGCTTTTGATATTTGCTTTTTTAATCATTCTGTCTATATACACCTAGGATTAGTGACTTCTTGTAACATCTTTTTGTATTTTAATGGGCGGAGAAGTTACTGTAATTATAACATACACATGGACATGAAACTATATATGATATTTTGCAATGATATGATATTAAGTTAAATGAGTAGGTGCAAATAGCCACTTACTCATACATCTTAATATTTTGATATAATATTCACTTCTCAACCTAAGCTAATATAGCTGTTAACATTCTCTGAAGATGTTGTCAAAATAGCTTTTCTTATCGCCAAAATAGCTTTTATTGTTGTCAAAATAGTATTTCTTGTTGTCAGTCTAGCTTTTACTGTTGTTAAATAATGGCCTTTGTGTGTTTGAGGACAATCAAAATACTCAAGTTTAAAAATGGCTCCAGGTTGAAAAATTTTGTTGTCAAAATAACATCTTTTGTTATCAATATAGCTTTTATTGTTGTTAATGGCTTCTATGCTTTGGGGACAATCAAAATATTGAAGTTTCAAAATGGCTCCAGGTTTGAAAATTTTGTTGTCAAAATAGTATTTCTTGTTGTCAATCTAGCTTTTACGGTTGTTAATGACCTTTATGAGTTTGGGGACAAGCAAAATACTCAAGTTTAAAAATGGCTCTAGGTTTAAAAATTTTGTTGTTAAAATAGCATTTCCTGTTGTTAGGATAGTTTTTACTGATGTTAATGGCCCCTGTGTATTTGGGGACAATCAAAATACTCAAGTTTCAAAATGACTTAAGTTTTGAAAATTTTGTTGTCAAAATAACATTTCTTGTTTTCAATCTAGCTTTTACTTGTTGTTAATGACTGCTATGCGTCTGGGGATAATCAATATACTCAAGTTTTAAAATGGCTCCAAATTTAAAAATTTTGTTGTCAAAATAACATTTCTTGTTGTCAATATAGCTTTTATTGTTGTTAATAGCCTCGGTGTGGTGTTTGAGGACAATCAAAATACTTATCATATTTAAAAATGGCTATAAGTTTGAAAATTTTGTTGTCAAAATAGCATTTCCTATTATCAATATAGCTTTTAATGTTGTTAAATCCTCCTATGTGTTTGGGGACAATCAAAATATTCAAGTTTAAAAATTACTCCAGGTTTGAAAATTTTGTTGTCAGCATTTCTTGTTGTCAATCTAACTTTTATTGTTGTTAAGGACGTTTCAATTTAGCTCGGGCAACAAAGTAATTTTACATTCATAACTAATAGGGACTTTTTTGATATGTGATTTTGGGTGAGACTTTTTTTTTATTCTTTATGTACCTGGATCTCATTGTGATTTTCCCTTTCTTTAACAGAGGACGCAATTGAAGATTGGAAGTCTCTCTCCAACCGCGTATAACTGGGCAAGGAGATGAAATAGGCCTCCATATATGGGCCCATATGGGCTTACGTTAAGGTAATCCGTATTGTGAAGGGCTCCTCTATATCAAAACCAACCATAAATCTTATCAAAACAAAAAAACCCCAACTATAAAAAAGTCACACGTTAATTTTTTTTTTTAAAAAATCGCATGATATATACTTATGTTTTTTTTTTTGGGGGCCAAAGTATAAGTATCCTTCTATTGAAGGTTAGAAAATCCTATTTGATGTACTATCAGACACTAAATAGGAGCATCTCTCCTAACAAAGATTTAAGCCTTAGTTCGTCATATTATAAGAAATCAGCCTTATTCGCTACATCCAACCCCTATTCATTATATATCTTATGTTTGTTTGTGTTAAACACACAAAGGGGTTTTGTTACATTGAGTAATTTATATTATGGGAAAATCTCATAAAAATGCTGTTAAAATAGAGAAAAGACATATAAGGGAAATCAATATCTAAAATTCCAAGTTTGACTTTAGGGAGGAATATGGAATTTTCAAACCTTTCCAATTGACCAATCTACCGCTGGGTAAGTTTTGAAAATAGAGTGAAATCAATATCTATAATGAAATTTTATTTGTGATTTTGAAGTTGTTATTATCTATAACTACGTTATTAATGACGGCTAACAAGTGTGGCTTCAAAATATTAACTTCAAGCTTGCAAGTATTTGGGGAGGTTAAGTAGTCAATATGTATACTGGAGTTGTTATTTGTCATTCTAAAGTTGTTATTATTTATACTTAAGTTGTTAATTTTGGGGAGGTCAAATAGTCAATATGTATATTGAAGTTATTATTTCTGATTTAGAAGTTGTTATTTAGGAGTGTTCAAAGTATCACGGTTTTTTTGACCAAAAAAAAAAGTATCACGGTTTTGGTTGTCCCAACCTAATTTAGTTTTCAAATTAGATAAGTATGTCTTATGTTAACAACTAGAATGGTAGTTTGCAACATAATCACAATTATAATTCACGTTTTATGACTTCATGATTGTTACACTCCTACTGGTCTCGCTTTTTCAGGTGGCGGGTAGAGTGACTTTTACTTTCAATTAAATAAACATGTATCAAAGTATCCACGCAGCAGAGAAACGAGAATAATTTGGACAATATAATTTTGACAAGTAAATATCTAAACAAAATAAGTCCCTTCAAGGGTTAATATATAGTCATCCAGATAAATGTCTCAAAATAACTATCAGTATACAGTCATTCAAAACTAAATATGTAATAACAAAAGTTGCCACCATGCATCACCAATCTTCAATCAAGCTCCCTCGTCTTACCTTTGGCCTCCTGCCCTGTTCTAGAAGCACTTCCTGTATTCTTATAATAATAGTCTGGGATTCGTAAATGAATCCCAGAGTAACCATTAATTTCATATACAGTGCATGTACAAAGTATGTAAGAAAACCATAAAAACATGAGTCCAAATGCCATGCTTATATTTACATGCTTATATGTGTAAGCACCATTTCCAAGAAAGAGAGAAGTCTTGAATAATGATAAGTTTGCAAGTATAAGCATGTAAGAAGCATGTAAATATAAGCATGGAATATGGACTCTAAAAACATACATCATTCACAGGTCGCACACAGCGAGGCATACAGCTTAAACCGGAACAAGCAGCCACATATAATATGCACTACTTAAATAAGGCACATAACCATGCCGGGGTCGCACACAGCGGTTCCGGTATCCAAAGCGCTTGGAAAACATAACATCGAATGCATAGTCAATCATGGTAAAACACACATACAAAGTCACACAAAGTATATGAAATTAACGTTACTTACCTTCAGGTAGTTGATTAGTGAAATAGCAAAGACCCAGCTAGCTATTATGTAATAATGATAGATCTAAAATAAAATAATACAACAGTGTCATCGCTAATACAACTTCTTCCTTATATTTATACACTTGTAAAAAGGGTCCTCCTATTTTATAACTCATTAATTTCCTTTATTAATGAGTCTTTCTTTCTTGGTGAATATTTTCTTATTTTCGCACATAGTGCAGAAAAATTCCTGAAATTGACCCAATTTCAAAAATTCATAACTAATTGTAGAAAAATCCGATTGAGGTGTTCCAAAAATCTATATAATCCTTGACATGTCTATTTTTGTCTAAAAATACTTGCTTAGCCCAGAAACAAGTGAAAAATTCTCAGTTTCCGAAAATACCCTTGTTGGCTTTTCTACCTTCTTATTTGCATATATTCATGCTTCTTGCTTTCTAAATTGTACTCCATACTCTTTCTCATATAAAATTTCATTTTAAACACTTTTAAACCATCAAAACTACCAAAATATAATCATATCATTGAGTTCTAGCTATTACCCAAATTTTCCTTAAACTTTTACAAGATTTCAAGAAGTTAGGGAAGAGAACTTACTTGCTTGGAGTTCTATCTTCTTTGACTACTTTACCTTGATCTCCTTTTAATTATAGCTAGAACTCCAACAATATTATACAAATTACTAATTGAAGGCTTAAACATACTTGTATGATTTTGAAAGAGAGAAATAAAATAATTCTCATAACTTCCTTACCTCTTTTCCTCTTAAAATTCTTTTTGCTTATGATCTCCACAACACTCCCCTATTTCTCTTTTCTTTAGTGTAGGTGGTGCTTCTTGCTTGCCAAAAATGGGGGAGAGTGTGGTCCTATTTATAGAGGTAAGGCATCTTGTATTTTTCTTTAGATTTCTCTTATTTTTTGGAAATAAAATCTGATTTTCCCTTTCTCCCTCCATGCATTCACGCCACTTGGGTCCTTCTTTTTGAGTCAAATGTGCATTCTAATCATATGCTTTATTCTTGTGGCTATAATGTTTGCTTAATGGCTAAGATGTGTTAAGTGGCATAAGCTATGTATAAAATATGTCCAAGTGTCCCCCACACTTTTTCTCTTTAATTTGTGTTACCACTTAAGTAGTTTAGGTGTCCCTTTAATTGATTACATATACATATGTGTGCTCTACTTTTCTCCTTTAAATATTACTTTGCCACATGGTTGCTTAAGTGTCCCTTGCATAATTTCTATCTTCTATGTGTCCACTTAGGTGTCCTCCCTCCATGATTATTCATCTTTCCATGTGGCCCTCCCACAATAATAATCCTTATTAGCCAATCAAATTAAAACAAATATCATTTGTCTTGTTTTTCATGAAAATTCCATATATCTCAAAAAAATAATATTTGTTAGCTTCATATGGAGTCTGTTTGGGTTGGCGGTAGGAGCAGTAGCTTAAAAGCTATTTGACTTATTTTTAAGCCCGTTAGGGAAAAAGTCAAGTTGTAAATGGTGAGATGTGTTTGGATTGTCAGTCTAGCTTCTTGCAGAAGTAACTTTTTTCTTAACTGATGAGTGTTTAGATTATTATTTGAAAAATCAGTTAAGATAGAAAATGACTGAAAATGACATGAATCATATTGAGTACTAATATACATATTAGTTGTATATATTAGGATAATAAAAATATTAATTTCAATTTTAATTTAGGAAAAAGTTAAATGATTATTAAAAAAATTAATAAACAAGAAAGTGGCTTTTTTCCCTATTTGCCACTTTTTAGATAAATAATTACCAATATGCCACTCTTTTCAAAATAATTCTCCATCTGCCACGTTTAGTCGACTAAATGACCTTTTAGTCGACTAAAAGTCGTGGTTTCAATTTTTTTTGGTTGACCGAGAATTTAGTCGACTAACCCAACTGGGTTAGTCGACTAAATATTATTTAGTCGACTAACCTGTTGGGTTAGTCGACTAAATTCTCGTCTGGATCCTATTAATATATATATATTTATAAATAATATTATAATCAGATCCTATTATGTAGGAAAGAGTTAAATCAGATTCTATTTTTTTAAAAAAAATTATAAATGCAACACGCAGACACCTGAATGCTTAAATATTCCAACGGCAAATCAAATCACCTATTTTCCTGGGCTATATTTTTATATATGGAATAAAAAAAAGTCCACAAACCTACGTACGTATGCCTCATGTCTCGTAACTGCAACTCAATATACATATAAGAACAATAATAAGACCCTGATTCCTTTTGTTTTTTTTCCTTTCCTCATTGCAGCAAACTCACGACTCCTATGGCTTTTTTTTTTTCCTACGAGTTCATGCTCTAGCACCTACGTTGGAAATAATGGAAACAAGAGGTAAGAAAGCTTGAAGCTTACCTCTGTTTTGCGAGTTTGAAACAGAGCAGATGAATGGAAGTGATCTCTCTATCCTTCAAGGTTCTCACCCTTTCACTCACAGCTTCCTATTCTCGGAACTCAGCTCTGGTTTTCCTCCAGTTGTTGGTTGCCTTTCGGTTTGCAAGATGAGGACACCAGTGAAACTCTTTACCTCTGTTTCGTTATTTAAAAAAACAGAGAAAACCTTGACTGAGTTTCAGCCCTTCACACTCTCTCTCTCGACTCCTTGTTCATGGCTTTCCCTCTCTCTCACCTGCGTTCTGAGTTTTCTCATACTCTCTCTCGGATCTCACTCTTGGCTGGACAAAGTGGAGGAAATTTAGTCGACTAACCCACTCGGGTTAGTCGACTAAATATCGCGGGTTTTTAAAAAAACCCATCAAACGAAATTTAGTCGACTAAACTGAGCGATTTAGTCGACTAAATTTCGTGTCAGTCAAAAAAAGGGACCCGACGACTTTTAGTCGACTAAACCGGGGTTTAGTCGACTAAAAGTTCGGTTTAGTCGACTAAAAGTGGCAGATTGCGAAAATTTTTCAAAACCATGGCAAATCGGTAAATATTTATTTAAAAGGTGGCAAATAGGGAAAAAAGCCCAAGAAAGTCCTTAATTATATATATTTAATGAATAAAATTATTTATAAAATAAAATACATACAAATAATACACATTAATATAAAAAGGACGACCTAGACACAACGTTCCTGCCAATTAGCTCCATTAATCAAGATTAAAAAAAAATTAACCATATGAAGATAAGTTGGACAAAAAAAAAAGTATTATAGATAAAGACAAGTACTAGCATCAGCTTTGTTATCCACAACCTTCTGCAACAAAGCATTGCGAGCAAGTGCACTAAAACCGAACGATGGACTCAGCCAATGCTCTCCCATTAACTGACTCTGGCCAACGGAAACTTCCACCAGACCGTCCACCGGCAGAGGGACATGATGATCGAAAAAAGAAGAAGAAAATAGAAGAGACTCCACATGCTATTATGGACGATAATATGTCCGATAAAGAAACAGAGCATTCTATTGAGCAAGTCAACAAATCTGATAAGGGGGAAATAGCAAGCAAAAAAGAAGACAAGCAGACAAAATTCCCTTCCTATCGTGCTTCCCTCATGGGATTTAATGGGGTTGCGCATAGTAATTATGTAATGGAAGAAGATGATCTTTTTACAGATGATAAGGAAATAAGCTGGAAATTGCCAGAGGAATCTGATGAGATGAAGAAGCTTATGGAGATGTATCCAGTTGCGCCGTGTACTGAGGAGGAGTATAATGAGTGGTGTGAGCCATGGAGCTATGCACTGATCCTCACGGTGCTTGGCAGGAAATTCAATCTTTATGTTTTGAAAGACCTTCTGACTAAACTTTGGGGATTCTCATCTTTCGAGCTCATTGATATCCCAAATAATTATTTTGTGGTCAGATTTCAAGATCAAGAGCTATGGAGGGCACATTACCGAAAGGTTCTTTATGAGGGTCCTTGGGTGGTCAAAACAGCAATGCGTTCTGATCCAAAGGTGGACACCCCATTTCAATACCTATCAGAATCCTTTGGGTAGAGTTGCAACTTGGGTGCGCATCCCAGACGTTCCAATGCACTGCTATAATAAGAACTGTATATCATGTTTGGGAGATAGGATTGGTCGCACGCTTAGAGTGGACATGAATACTCTTCATGATTGCCAGGCTGCACCACCGAAAATTCACAGGGGAAAATTTGTGAGGATTTGCGTTGAGTTAAATCTTCAAAAAAAACTTGTTCCTAAGGTGATTGTGGCAGGATCTTTATTTAATGTTGAGTACGAGGGTCTTTCATTGATTTGCTTTGCTTGTGGGCGTTATGGACATAGACGGGAAGAGTGTCCCTACAAAACTTGTGCACCAAAGGCCCATGGTGAAACTAATTCGATGCCACACCCTTCAACGCAGCACATCATCCGACCGGTGGCTTTGTCTCCGGCCTCAAACACAGAGGAGGCGTTCGGCCCTTGGATGTTGGTCCAGCGCCGATCAAGCCGAGGCAAGATTCCACAAAAACCAGAATTTTCAGAGGCCCAACGGAATACCTCGGGGTCTGGAACAAAGCCGTTGAAGGGGATCTCCGTCAAGCCAGTATCCAAGTTCGCGGCGCTGCAAAATCTGGAGGAGGAAGATGCACTGACACCGGAGGACAACCAAACTCGTACGGTGGTAAGGCATCAAGCTGAAATCAGATCTGAGAAAATTTCCTCGGTCAAATCAGGTGCACAAGAAAATAGGAGGCCTCCAGCTGGCAAAGCAAATCACAAATCTGAATTGATTTTAAAATCCAAGCTTCAATATAGGCCTAAAGAAAGCAGATTTGTAGGTCCATCTGGAGTGCATGGCGTTATTGAATGTGGGAGTGGGCCTTCTACCTCAATTGCCCAGTTGGGCCCAGCAGACCATGACCACGTGATGCAAAAGGAAAGCCAATTAAATGGGCTAGAAAAAATAGAAAGCCACAAACATGGGCTGCCAAAATCTGATGATGCCTCTGGACATACAAATTTGATGGGTCCATTAACTCATGGCCACGTGATAATGCAAGGTGAAGGCCAATTAAATGGGCTAGATAAAATTGAAAGCTACAAACATGGGCTGCAAAAAGTTGATGATGTCTCTGGGCCTACAAATTCGCTGGATGCACTAATTCAACATGAACCTGATCAAAGCATGCCAATCAATCAGGTGCATGATGGGGAAATTCTAATCTTCATAATGTGGCACATTTAGGGCCTAAAAAAACAATTGAAAAGAAAATTAAATCCAAGGGCCATCGCATACACACTATTGTTCAGGGCAATCTTAATGCTATGATCCAACAATTGCCTCCAACAATGAATCTCAATATAGCTCCAACCAAAGGGCGCAAACAGGATGATGCACCGGAGCATTGGGATCCCAATGAAGATATTGATCCGGATTTTTTGGAAGACAATGGAACTTCAGTGCCTGAGACTCAATTTGAGCAGCTACCTGACGGGGAGGTAGGAGATTCCAGGTAAGTATCCTCTTCCCTTATTTTGTTTCCTTTTTTGTTTTAATGATTATTGCATCTTGGAATTTTAGGGGGGCCGGAGGCCGGTCTTTCCCTTTAACTATTAAAGATATTGTTAGTAAATATTGCATTGATATTCTTTGTCTTATTGAGCCGCGTATTAGTGGTGATAGAGCTGATAGAGTTTGTCGTAAGCTTGGCTTCAGCCACTGGTTCCGTGTGGAATCTACCGGATATTCTGGGGGGATTTGGCTTATGTGGGATAGTGCTCTTTTTGATATTACCTACCTTACTTCCACTACGCAACTTCTCCATTGTAGTATTAAAGAGAAGGCTACCAACTCCATGAGTATTGTGACCATTGTCTATGGTGAAACTACTTGTTTTGGAAGGATTGATTTATGGAACTCCATTCGTTTGCTTAAGAATTCCAACTCACCTTGGTTAGTCATGGGTGATTTCAACATTTATCTTTCTCCGAATGATAAACTTGGTGGGGCGGATCCCCCTTGGGCTTCAATGAAACACTTCAAAGATTGCGTTGACGATTCTGAGCTCATCGAAGCTAAGATTCAGGGAGAAAAATTCACCTGGGAGAGGAAGGGTTTGAAGGAAAGACTGGATTGGGTATTCTCCAATATCAACTGGATTAATTGCTTTTCCAATTTCATCGTCCGCCATGAGCTTAAATTCAAATCTGATCATAGGGTTGTGGTGGTGAATTCTAATCCTTCATCTCATAGGAGGAACTTTCGAAAGAACTTTTCATATCAGATTGCTTGGGCCTTGGAGGATGATTTCAAAGACGTCACTAAGGAGGCTTGGAATGACAAAAATTGGCTTGATGGTCTTCAAAGTTTCCAGAAAGTAGCGTTGGATTGGAATGATAATCGAATTGGCAATTTTACGAAAAATAAAAGAGAGTTGATTCAGCGTCTTAAGGGAATTGATAAGAGTAGAAAGATGAATTTGCAAACTGGCCTGTACAAATTAGAAAGAAAACTTTGGCACTAGTATCATAAAGTGGCCACTCAGGAAGAAATCACTTGGTTTCAAAAGTCCAGATGCAAATGGCTGCAAGGCGGAGATTGAAATACAAGATTCTTCCACGCTTCTACCATAATTAAAAGGAAAAAGCAGAGAATCAGTGCCAATCAAAACGAAGCTGGTGAGTGGGTTGAGAACCACGATGATGCAAAAAAGATGGCTCACGAATCGATGATGCAAAAAAGATGGCTCACGAATCGATGATGCAAAAAAGATGGCTCACGAATTCTTTAAACAACTCTATACCCAGGACGTTTCTGTAAAAGATCCTGCTGGATGGTGTTCCAACTTCCCACCCTTAGATGTTGATAAGTTGCGCATGTTATCAAGGAAAGTTACTAGAGTCGAGATAAAAAATGCTACGTTTGCTATGGGAGCTTTCAAAGCGCTAGGACCTGATGGCCTTCAAGCGCACTTTTTCCAAACTCAATGGAATGTGGTTGGGGATAAAATCTGTGCTTTTATTGAAGAAAGTTTTAGCAATCACCCCATCATGTCCAGCATAAATAAGTCTAAGGTTGTTCTCATTCCCAAGATGGATAATCCTTCTACATTGAGAGACTTTCGTCCAATATCTCTGTGTAATGTCAGTTTCAAAATCATTACTAAGATCTTGGCGAACAGATTCAGAAACATTATGCCTCATCTTATAAGTTCTGAGCAATGCAGTTTCATTGCGGACAGATCCAGCTGCGACAACATAATTATTGCCCAGGAAATCATTCACTCTATGAGAATGAGGGATAGGAAAAAAGGATATGTCGCCATTAAGATTGATATGGAGAAGGCTTTTGATAGATTTGACTGGGGTTTTATTAGGAATACTCTCACATGCTTGAATTTAGATACCAATCTTTTTGATCTAATTATGGCTTGCATTAATTCTTCCTCCATGTCTATCCTCTGGAACGGTGATGAAACCCCCAGCTTTACTCCTTCTAGGGGAGTCAGACAAGGAGACCCTTTAAGCCCGTATATCTTTGTCCTTTGCATGGAGCGTCTGGGTCATCTCATTAAAGCAGAATGTGATTGCCAGAACTGGAAACCTTTCTCTTTCAAAAGAGGGGGCCCTCGCATTTCACATCTATTCTTCGCCGATAATCTCATTCTTTTACTGAAGCTTCCTCTAATCAGATGATTGAAGTCCGCAAGGTGATGCAAAGTTTCTGTGAAGTCTCTGGACATAGAATTAACTTGGATAAATCAAGAATGTTTTGCTCTGCGAATGTTAATTTTAATAAGGCTCTTGAGCTCAGCCAGTTGCTTGGGATTGGAATTACACCAAACCTAGGGAAATATCTGGGGGTGCCTATTATTCATAACAGAGTAACAAAAGCCACATATCACCCCATCGTGCAAAAAGCCAGGAAAAAACTCTCCATGTGGAAAAGTAGATTTTTGAATATTGCTGGTCGTTCGGTCCTCATCAAATCTGTGTTATCTTCTCTCCCTAGTTACTGCATGCAATCAGCTCTTTTGCCCATTTGCACCATTAATGAAATTGACAAGTTATCAAGGAAGTTCCTCTGGTCTCAAGAGGAAGAAACGAAAAAATGCATTTTATTGCTTGGGATAGAATCACTCAGGCCAAGAAGCAAGGAGGTCTTGGGCTTAAAAACCTTCGTCGTCAAAACAAAGCTTTTATTATGAAACTCTGTTGGAGTCTCCTGACGAAGAAACAGGCCTTATGGGTCCAATGCCTATGGTCTAAATATAATTGTGGTGACAGTCCTGTGCCAAAGGTTTCAAAGAAGAGAAGCTCATCCTCGGCATGGAAAGCAATTGTTCAAGTCTGGGACACTTTTCTTAGTGGAGTAGAGAAAAAAGTCATAAATGGGGCAAGTACAAAATTCTGGTCTGATCGTTGGCTTCCCATAGATCGCCCACTTATAGCTTTTGCATTGAATCCAATCTTAATCAACGAGGACGAGACTGTGCGGGACCACCTCACGATGAATGGAAGATGGAACGTCAATAGGTGGTATGGTGTTCTTCCCTGGCACATTATAAATATTATCTCTACAATGCATCCTCCTTGTAATAATTCTCCTGATTGCTTTACTTGGAGACCAGCGACAGACGGATCCTTTTCTGTTAAGTCGGCTTACCTTTATCTCAGCGATGGAGGAGGGGTTAGTTCTAATAACTTCTGGTCCCGGATGTGGAAGTGGCAGCTTCCCGAAAAAGTTAAATTTTTCATGTGGCAAGTAGGTCATGAACGACTTGTATCCAATTCTCTCCGCGCCAAAGGAGGTCCTGCAAGTGACAGTCTTTGTCCGTTTCATTGCAATACTGAAGAGAGTGTCATCCATATACTTAAGGATTGTGAGAGAGCAAGGAATCTGTGGAAAGAAATTTTAAAGCCTAACTACTTTTTCAAGTTTTTTTCATGTAATTTGCAGGTTTGGCTTAACCGGGTCACCAACTATAATCCTGCAAGAGGAAGATTCCAAAACTTCTCTTGGCCAAAAGTCTTTAGTTTTGGATGTTGGATCCTTTGGACATCCAGATGTAAAGCCTTATTTCAGGGAGAAGTCAAGGACACCAGGGAGATGCTCCACTTGTGTAGTTATCTTCTCATGGAAAATACTACCACTGATCAGTACTTATCTCACCAAATTTTCCATCTTTGCAGGAATGAGGAGGAGGCTTGGACTGCACCACCACCAGACGCGGTTCGCATAGACGTGGATGGATCAGTGCGGCACCAATACCAGGCAGCTTGTGGCAGAGTCATCAAGGATTCACAAGGTCATTGGTTGATGGGATTCTACAAGTCCCTTGGTCTGCATACTGTTGTGGAGGCTGAAATATATGCCATCATGTTAGGACTACAAATGGGTCAGAGGATGGGTTTTCAGCACATTCTTCTCTATTCTGATTCCCTTGACGCCATTAATACTCTCATGAGAGAATCATGCTACAATGACCACCCACTAAGGGACATCATCACGGAAACGAGAGACCTCCTCTACCAAGATTGGAATGTAGAGCTTCATTATACTCCCAGGGAGAACAACACATGTGCTGATTATATGGCCAAGATGGGTCAAAATGCTTCTACTGAAGAGGACGTATCGCTAGTTCCAACAGTTCCCGAAGGATGCCTATCAATGGCCTTGAAGGACCAGCTTGCATATCATTACTAGTTTTTTTGTCTAATTTGTTGTATTTTGGAGTAGACTCTTAGTCTTCTCCCTACTTCACTTTCAAGCTTCGGCTTGCCTTCTCATATCAAAAAAAAAAAAAAAAAGCATTGCGAGCACATTCACATTTAAAAATGGAATGGAGAAACATCCAGTGTGTTAGGACAACAGCTCGGAATTGGGGTATTTAAAAAGCCCGGCTGCGTTTGCTATAATGAAGAAAGCCCAGCTGACGTACTGGGTTGGCCAAACATGACAGATTGGGATTTTTTTTCCACTGGTCCAGTAGCTTAAAAGCTACTGGATTTTTTATACTAAAAAGTTGAAATATAAGTGATGCCAAACAGGCCCATAATAGTTTACGGGTTATTACAATGATGGATGATGTGGGGGGAGGGGGGGAACAAGATTACATGTGACCAGGCCCCCCAAACTCAATGTTTTCAAATGAGGACCGGACCGGTTGATTAGGACCTGAAACCGGCCGTCCGAGTTAAGGGGTGATCCCGGGTTCTGAGTTGACCCAAGGTCAACTCGGCCAACTCGATCTAACCCAGCCGAGTTGGCCGAGTCTCATTGATTTTTTTTTAAATGTTGCTTGAGAAATAGAAGGAGAAGAAGAAGAGATCTGAAGACTGAAGAATCACTCCATCGATGAAACCTTATTCAACTCCATCGCCATCCAAGGTCGTCTCCATCGCCTAAATCCTGCCATCACTGGTCATCTACCTCAAAGATCGTCTCCATCGAGTTAATAATAATAATAAAAAGATGGAGAAGCATAAGAAAACAAAGATTAAGTGCGATGGCAACGGCGACAACAAGCAGACCAAGGATATGTTTTCCTTCTTCACTGACCAAGGAGAGGTCGCTGGCGATGAATGTTGAGGATGACGGAAGCTTTGGGCATGGAGGTTGTGTCGGTGATGGAGGGAGGTTTTCTTTCATGAGAGAGAAAGATGAGAATGAGATTGTCGTCTGAGTGCTTGCTGAGTCACGAGGGAGGAGGTAAGTGGGGATAGTTTAACGTACGACTCTTATTGACTCTGTTTCAAATTCAATATTTAATAATAAATATTCACCAATAAACTTGCTTCGGGGATATGAAGGATAATTGAAAACCGCAATTAAAAATTGAATAATTCTACTGATAGGGAGGGCATAAGATAAGAAGCGAAGATTCAGAAAGCTTTTGTCATTTCCTATTGGTTCAAGTAAAGCTGACCAGCCACCTAAGCCTATTCTGTCATTTATTGCTATGCTCCCTATTTGCTATTTAGTCACATCAACCAAGGCGTTAATGATCTTTCTTTCTTTTTTTTCTTTTTAATATCAATATAATATTATTTATTTTTATTAAATTATTATTATTTAATTAATACCGATTTAACTCCAATTTAACTGGTCTGACTTCGATATGACCTACTGACCCTTAACCTAGCACCTTCACCGATTCAGTGATTGGTCTGGTTTTCAAAACTTTGCCCAAACTTTATTGTCCACCCACAAGTTATATATTAATTTCTTCAATTTCTATATATTTTGCTTCCATATAATTGGATTAGATATCATGATGCCACGTTATAAAAAAAAAAGATGAACTTAATTATCTCGGATTTTCGTCCAAAATTTCTCCCAGTTGCAATATACTATTAGGTTAAGTAGTAATTTTCTCCTAAAAGGACATATCCAGAAGCAATTTTACCTTGAAAGTTTTTTTAGTTCAGTTTTGCCCCGAAAATTTTTTGTTTGGAGCAATTTTACCTCCTCGTTTAAAATCCTAACGGTCAACCGTTATGACCGTTAGGGTTGTTAACGGAGGGGCAAAATTGCTTCAAACAAAAAATTCCAAGGCAACATTACTAAACAAAAAACTTTCGGGGCAAAATTGCTCCAAAAAAAAAATCCCAGGGCGAAATTGCTCTTGGCTGTATATTACCGGGGCAAAAATGACACTTAACCCTTTTTTATATTTAATATTTAACTTTGCAATAATGACTCGTTAATGAAAATGCAACATTCTTTTATCTTTACATTCGTTAATTTATATAATTTAGCCTGTTTAAAGTAGATTTATTTTTTGCCTGTTTGAGGTAGACCTGTTTTTTAGTGAGGTTTGAAACCTGTTAGCCTAATTATAAATTTTTTTAAAATATAGGCCTCCTTAACGAGGCACAAGCTAGGCTTAAACTGAAAAAAAGGTCTTTAACAAGCTACAGGCCACTTTGTTACCGAACAGACCTGACTTGTTTTCACTCTTAGATATTATATAAATAAGAATTAAAAATATGTGATATCATAAATAGCAGTTTTAACATTTTTTTTTGGTTAAGTAGCAATTTTGTCCCAGAAATTTTTTTGGGAGCAATTTTGCCCCGGAAGTTTTTTTTGGAGCAATATTGCCCCGGAAGTTTTTTTTTTTTTCAGCAATGTTGCCTTGAAAGTTTTTATTTGAAGCAATTTTGCTCCTCTATTAACAACTCTAACGGTCAACCAACCGTTGACCGCTATTTGACCGTTAGAGTTTTTAGCGGAGGGGCAAAATTACTCCAAAAATAACTTCCGGGGTAAAATTAAACCTAAAAAAAACTTCTAGGGCAAAATTGCTCCTAAGGTGTACTTTCAGAGCAAAATTACTACTTAACCCATATACTCTTGGAGTACACACGTGTCTTTCTTGTAGTCTTCCATGTGGTGCTTAATCCGACATCCTTGAAGGATTTTGTCTCAAATATAAGATACTTGGAAAATTATTTCTTACATTAATTATTTGTTTTCATCACAATTAAATTAAACTAGCATGCTAGCTAGTTTTCTCATATTAAACTTAAACCTCGTTGTACGTCGAAGACTCAAAGTTACTGCTGTGTTTGGAAAAAAAACAAAAAACAAAAAACAAAATATAAAAGAAGAAGGCACTTACATGAGAAACCTTCGTTTTAGAATTTTTCAGCCAATCACTTGATAATCTGCAAAAAGTGCTTTTATAAACAAAACCCAGGGTTTTGGAGAATTTGAAATTTGTGACTCTTCGAAGAGCACTTATTATCCACAACTAGAGTCGAGAAATTGGGTCAAGCTCATCGGGCAGGCCCAATTAAGTTCGACCTGCGAGGCCAATTTTAAATTTCTGATTTATTTTTTTAAGTCTGAGTTCTATAGGGCCAGAGCTTAAACGGGCCAGCCTTGTAGAGCTTCGGGCCGGCCCTGCAAGCCCGTTTAACTGTAGTTTTTTTTTTAAAAAAATAATGACTTAGACTTCCACTTAATGAATGTGTTTATTTGTAATTACTTAGAATTTTTTTAGTTTAAACTATAACCTTTTTTTATATTTATTATTATTTTGTATTAAAACACATAATTAGTTATTATAAATTTTAAAGAGGGGATGTTTTCATATTAAATAAACACATAATTTAGTATTACAATATTATATAAGTAATAAATTATAAATTTATTATGTGTAAAATAAGTATAATTATTTTTACCTGTCAATAAAATCATGCATGAACCAAAGGAATCTACAGACACACAAAATTACAAGAAGGAAAAACATTTTGTCATAGGCATATATAAAGCAATTCCTTTGTTTAATATTTTTTTGAAAAAAAGGAAAAAAACATATTTTTTGTATTTATTTGTTTTTTATTACGAATTAATGAATGTGTTTATTTATTTGAATGATTTATATTGTTTAGAGATTAATGTTGATAAAATTTATTTGATAGATTAGAACTTTAATGATTGCAATTTATTAATTATATTTCTTTGAAAAAATTGAAGGAAAAATAGTTAAAATTTGGAATAGTAATTTTTAGGCCCTGTAGGGCTGGCCCTAGTCCTAATACTATCAGGCCAGATTTTAAAAAACAGATGTTTTCTTTACTTCAGGCCCTAAAAGACGAGTTCACATTAGGTGCTTAGAATTAGGTGCTAATACCTCTAATTAGAGGTATTAGCATATTTTTTTTTAATTTTTTTAATATATTCTATTTATTTAGATTTAAATTATATGTTGCTTTATGAGATTTTTTTGCACCCAGTATCTCAAATTAATTAATTTTCATAATACTAGTGTTACAGACAAATGTAGAACTGAAAATTAATTAATTTGAGATACTGGGTGCAAAAAACATCTCAGAAAACAACATATAATTTATATCTAAACAAATACAACATATAAAAAATTTTTAAAAAATATGCTAATACCTCTAATTAGAGATATTAGCACCTAATTCTAAGCAGCAAACGTGGATTGCTAAAAGACCGGCCTTGTTACACTCTGACCCAGTAAGGTCAGACCCTGATTCCAAGCTCTATCCACACCGGACACTTTCCTCTTTCCCCTGTATCTGACTGTCCTCTTTCCTCTGTCTCTCGCTGTCCTTTCTTGAAAAACCGAAGCTTCAACAGTTGCTCAATGCTTGCTGGGCAATCGGAGTGTTTGACGTTGTTGTCTTCGGCTCCAAATTGTGAACACGTGGTTGTCTTCGGCAGATCTGGAGAAGGTGGTGGTGGTTAGAACACTATTTGTTCTTCTCAAATCTTGAAGTCATCCTTGTCGCCATTTCATCTTTCAAACTCTCGAAAGTCAACAGTGTCGTCGACAGATCCAAAGACGGTGGTAGCTGATGCCAGTGGCGGACCCACACTTGTGCATATGTGTGCAAGTGCAGACATAAAATTATGAGAAAATATATATATTTCGAAGGAATAATTCATTGAGAAGCACCAGTAGTCTGGTGGTGGAGTGTTTTGTCATAGTTCAGACCCAGGAGACCCAGGTTCGATTCCCCGCATGTGCATTTTTCATTTCCTTTTTGTTACTAAATCAGAGGGCCCCACTGGATGTCTCTTTTACTTTAGATACATAGGGAAACAAATTACAACAAATACCCACTATTTCCATTTTTTTATATATCTTTTAAAATTATAAATTAAATACATTTATCATATATAATTTCAATCTTAATTATAAATAAATTCTAAAAGTAAAAACTATGATATTACAAAAGTTGTGGAGCTCATAAAGATATCAGCTTTGTTACAATGATCCATGTTAACTACGAAAATAAATATTTCATTCTTCTTTTGTTTGATTTGAAGTCCTAAGAAGAAATTTGATTCTTCTATAGTAGACATTTCAAACTTACCTTGCATAATCTTAGAGAACTCTTGACACTCTAATGTTGAATGTGATATGTTTGATACGATTGATGATGGAGATACAATGCAATATTTTCAAGAAATGAGGAATTGAAGAATGTTGTTGTAATCATTCTGTTGTAATAGCTTAATTGACTCTTGATTATTATTTTTCTATGTTAAATTGAAGTTTTCTTTTCTTTTCTTGTCCATATTCTTTTGTTTTAAATGCATTTAAAACTTTCCTTTTTCTTAAAAAAAAAACCTCATTAATTGTGCACACATAAATATTAAAACCTGGGTCCGCCACTGGCTGATGCCTCTCTTTTTTCTTCTCTTCTGTAGTTTCAAGCTGTGCTTGTCCCCATTTCGGCGGATCATGTGTTTGTGGTGGCTGGTGGTGGTTTGTCGGAGATCAGAGAAGGATGACGGTATAGCAGGGTGAATCAACCTACGGAGAGTATTTCTGGTAGGATTTGTTTGATTTGTCCTGTTTACTTCTTAAATTTGTGTTTATACCAAAATGAATCCTTGCCCTTTCCTTTCTGCTCATCCTCGTCAACCACCACAATATATAACACTTTCCCAACCTCAACCATCCCTTTTCTTTCTGTTCATCCTCAACATCCCCAACGGTTCTGTCAATTTTCCCAATCTCATTTTCTAGCTCTCTCCACCATTTTGATCAAATTGGTGATTCCGAAGATCAGTTTTGTTCTCTGACGAATTTCACGGCTGGATGATCAAACCATATTTTTACATGATTTTTGATGATTAAATTGGGATTTATAATGGACTTTATCATGGTTATTGAGCCTAAAATGTCTTTCTTGATAAATTAAGATTAAGAGTATATACATAAATTAGGGCTAAAAAGGGCAAAATTGTCAAAAAGTGTAATTACTCTTAATTAGTGATTTTTTATGAGAATATTTGATATTAGGTTAATTGGTTTAAATTGTAGGAGGCTAAAAAGATTAGAATAAATTTGAAAATTAAAGTTTTAAATCAAATTCTAAAAGTTTCAAATAGGTCCCTTAAGCAACATTTTGATTTTTGCAGTTAAGTCCCCGGTCAAAACTTGCGTTTTGACCAGGGAAGCTATCAGATTCAATTATTGTTATTATTATTGCTCGGAAATCAGATTCAATTATTAAATGCTTGGTGTGAACACAAATGGGAGCGGGAACCACAACGTATTGAATAATCAATTCTGTTTTGATTCATTCAACAAAATTGGAGGACCCGAGGGATTTCCGGAGAAGCTGAGAGGAAAGACAGAGTTATGCTATGCGTTTTGATCATTCAGCTATTAGGTTTGCATCTGATTCATTCAAAGCAAGGAACCCAAGACGCAGCTGGAGATGGGAAATAAAAATAACATCAGCGCCGCGGAATCATCTCTGGCGAGAGATCAGGAACAAAAATATAGGAAGAGAAAAACAGAACCAGTGGAAAAAGTGGGAGGGATCTGATCCGGGATCACAGCTGAGGGAAAATAAAAGAACCAGAGAGAACGCAGGCACGGACGATTCAGACCTTGAGCAGCAACCACGCACAGGCCATCCTCCTTCACCCTCTCTTCTCTGTCGCCGGCGACTTCCACCATCGCCTCCATCGTCGCCGGCGACTCCACAACGTAGTTCACCCCTTTCTTCCTCCATTGCCGAGGAACCACACACAGCACCTTGATCTTTGGATTTTCACACTCCCATTGACTGCATCAGCGTCAACTCCTCTCCCTCATCTTTCACCACCGTGATCTTTCTCATTTAAACCCGTCTAATTCCACCTCCAGATTTAATATGCTTGTGTGGGGTTCTCTAATCTTTATGGGTGACTGATTCCTTTGCTTTTGGGGATGGAGTAGCCTTGAGTTCAGAGCTAAAAGAGGGGAGTTTATTTTGTTCAATTTATTTTCTCTATTGCATTTTAATTTCCTAGTTTTAGGAATATTATTTTGTATTTTGTTTTGAGACTTAGTTTGTCCGTTTGGAAAACTTTGTGAATTGAACCTATGTGATTGGATTGAATTTTGTGGTTTGTTGGATTTATAAATTTGAATTTCCTTATTGATTCAGTGAAATTATGCTTTCTACGTGTTATTGTTAAATAGTATGATTGAATTGGATTGATTGAGTAGCGTGTTATCGCACTCTTATCAAGAGGAAGCAAGCTACATTAATTTAATCCTAATCACACACTAAGTGGTTTTAAACAATATCTCAAAAGGTAGTAGTTAGCTACGTTAGTAGGAGCTACTATTAATTGGGAATATTGGACTCAAGTGTTATCTTGGGGTTTTTTTATCTAGACTTAGTGAAAATTTACTCCTATATTTAATTGAACTATGATAGTCACTATTTCATTTCCAAGGGCAATCGTACTTCATTCCATTTTATTAAAAAATACCAAAAATATTAGTTTAGCATTTAATTTAATTGTAATCTTATTTTAGTTAATTAATTGAAAAATCCAAAACCTATTTTTCCCCTTGTTTTAATTGCATTTGCAGGTCATTTAGATTACTTAGGACTCAATAAAAGGCTCCTCGAGAATAGAGAACGATCCTTGGTTTGCCTATACACAATCCTTAGTTTATTTTTGATTGTGGACCCCAAGGCTAAAGACAAAAAGGCTCTACATCACTGGAGGAGGAGCAAAGTTTGGTGGAGCTACTGTATAAGCAATTGTTTTGGTTATGTTACTCTTGTTAAATAGTAGTAGAATTTTCTGGATTCATTTTCTTGTCATTGTTTTGGTTATGTCATTCTTGTTAAGATTGTGTGAAAGTTTGATTTGAGCTTGTGATTCGAGAATCTGGAGTTCAATTTGCTATGTTTATCAGTTTGAATATTGGAAGTGGCTTGCCCCTGGATCTGTTTGTGCTTGCTGAATTTGCCTAATGGGTTGATAATTGCATTACTATAGGTTGGTGATCAGTTGATTATTGTGAGAAACTACTGTGCCTATTGTTCTGTGGCTAGGAATTCTTGTTGTTGGGTCTCTTGAAAGTTCAGTTTCCTACTAGCATTTTGGTAAATCTTTGAGGGAATTGATTTTTCAATTGGCTCATGTGCATATTAGCTCATGAGCTACTGAGGTAGCTACTTGCATATGATGGAAGTAAGGATAACTGATAAGATTTGTTTATAAATTTTGGTAGCTGTGGAAGTTAATTAAATTGGAATTTCGGTAACTGTTTGTAGCTATAAATTCTATGCAGTAAAATGAGTAAGGATAAGGTAAAAGCTTCTTGGGATAAAAAGAGCACAAAAGTGTTCATTGACTTATTCTTAGAACAAGTACAAAAAGGAACAAGGAAATATACAAGCTTCTCAAAGGATGGATGTAAAGATATTTTCGATGCCTTCATTGCAATTACTGGGAAAGTGTATGACAAGGGCCAGTTTAAAAACAAATATGATTCCCTATGAAAGGAGTGGCAAGTGTGGGACAGGTTACTTCATGAAATAGGAGTTGGATGCGATATAACGATAAGAAAACTATTATGGCCGATGATGAATGGTGGAAGAAGAAGATAGCGGTAAGTAATTAGCTTAGGTGATGTTACATAGTTATTTCGCATTATCATGGTTCTATATATTATGTAATATCTTTGGTGATAAATGTACAGGAAGTCCAAGATTATAAAAAATTCAGAAATAAGGTACTCCAATTCCAAAAAGAATTGACCCAATTCAGTAGCTATTACCTCAGAATCTCTCAGAATCTCATCGTGATCGTTGGTTCTTTTTAATCGTGTCCGTCCATTTATTTACCTTTAAAACACATTCATGTTTACTTTTAAAACAACCAGACCATGAAAACGCCGACCTTCTTCTACAATTTTGTGCTGGCGGGTGAGTTGAGACGTTGCCGGTGATTCATACTTCGTCGCCGTTTAGATCCCCACTCCAAATCGATTTCCCTTTGCCTAATTTGAGTCCTAATTCCCTTGAGGTCCCCCAGGACAACATCAACACGACGACACTAGAGACTCCGAGTTTGAGCCGAAACTAGACCGTGCACTGGAGCCGCACATATAGGTCAAAGTCGACGAGGGTTTGATTGGCCAGATTATTTTCGCATTCTCACTCCACGGATCATTCCTTGTAGATTCAACCTGAAGAGAATTGGGTAAGGTTTACTCTGAGATTGCCGAAGGATGCCCGAATTAATTTCACTGTTTCCCTACTCTTCCCTCTGTTCTCCACATCTTCTAGTAGCTGAAGTTTTTTCCTAGTTGTCCCCATAGGCATGGCAGAAGGAAAGTGAAGAAAAGGTCAGTGCAACTTTGAAGGATCCCTGCAACCATTTGTTGATGGTCAAGTAGATGAGTACACAAAATGGGCAAAGTCAGAAGCACGACGTTTTTCTAAAAAGCTAGTAAGTTCTTCCCATGTATACTTTATTTTAACTAATGGCCCTTTGTAAGATGATTTGTCAATTTGGAAAGTTTATATAAATCTCATAAACACTTCTTCATATTTGTTTGACCTAGGGCTGCTGCCTCTATTTCCAAGAACCCTGCATTCATTCGTGCCCTTGCTCAAATCAAAGAGGACTCGAAACTTTTGTAGGATTTGAAGCATAAAAGTAAGTTTGCTTTAATAAGACATTCTTTTTTCTTTTTTATTTTGCTGGAAAAAAAAATATCTTAGTATTACCTGATTTTTTCAAGATTTCTTGGTCCTTATGTGGTTCTTTTCAACTTGAAATTAATGCTTGTGATATTTATGGGCGTTGCTTGATAAGAGAATGAAATAGGGGAAATAACACTGTGTGGTTTCACAAAACTGCTGCTTGAATCTGGATACCCTCTCAGCATTGTTCTGCACTTCTGCCTAGAAACAGAACAAAATTGCCAAACATTAACATATTTTCTCGCTAAAATTGTCTCGGACAATATGTTTCCCAAAAATTTACAGCTATCCTTAATCTTAGAAAATCACTGTCTTTCTGTTATGCTTGATTTTCATCCCTGACTCTTGAATGTTCTCTAGTTATTCACACGGTCAACGAAAGAAGTATTGATATAATTTACAACTACACTGAAGTATAATTTTTAGTAAGGATGAAGATCTCTGAAATTTTTCATGATATTAGAGCCCTGCTCTAAAATTGTTCTCTTATGATTTTCAGTGGTTTGTTTATGCTCATCGCTCATTCTTTAGTGCCCTGTTATGCATTGAAATATATTAGAGCCCTATTATGCTTTGTTTTTGCTCATTGCTCATTCTGTGTAATTTATGCTCATAACCCAAATTCGTGCTCATTCTGTGTAATTTATGCTCATAATGATGTTAAAACAAGTTTCATATGCATGTATTCTTGATGATGTCAAATGCCAAGCTGCTGTGATATAGCCCGTGTTGTCTTACATTGATTAAAACAGAATGTGTCATTTTAGCAGTATCACTTCTTTAAATTGTAAAAAAAATTTGTTGTCATTGTCAGTTTGTTCAGTTGATATAGTCGTTTGTTGTGGATCGAATAACCTAAAACTCAAATCCCTTTCAACTAGAGTGATAATTTAGGAAATATGATTTTGATACATCAGAATCTTGAAATATTTATATACTAACAGTATAATTTAAGTGTCACAATATGCCTTTTTTACTTGTGTGAATTTTTGAAAGTAAGACACAATCTTTTTAAATATTTTGTATTACAGTTTTTTTATGGCCCTGTACTAACATCTACATTGCTCTTTCCTTCTTCCTTGTTCTTATTAGGTGAAGGTCCATCTTCCATAAAAGTTTCAACAATGTCCAATCAATTCCCACTAGGTGAATCTCCATTTTCTATATAAACTTCAACAATGTCTAATCAATTTCTAGCAGGCGAAGTTCCATCCTTTGTAGCCTCAACAATGTTTAATCAACATAAAGGACTTGGCAGCCACCACCTGCGATGACAGTTCAAATTCCAGCAATTTAGTCATTCAATCCATCAAGTTTCTTTTTTGTAGTACAATCACTACAACAAGTTCTATTTTGTATGACATAGTTGTGCTGCTGTAACAAATTGTATTTTGTTTCATATGAAGCCAATCTGTCTAACTCTTGCAATGTTGAAAACTATAGTTTTAAAATATGTTCTATTGCTCTTCAGTTGTAACATTCCATGACAGCAAGCTAAATATGACAGCATAGCAAGCCGAAAGTTAGACAATTAAAGATGTGATCAAATTTTCATGCAGCCAAAGCATAACTTTTGAAATAGACTCACTACTGCTCAGTTAAAAAATAGGTCTTCATGGATGTTTTCAAGTGAAATAGATGGTAGTATCATTACCTTTTCCCCTTTAGAAGTTGGCACTTGGCACTGCTGCTCATTTTTGCTTCCAGCATGAGAAGTTAAATTCTCCTGTTGTTCTACTAAGGATTTTAGATTGTTGTTTTGCTAAGGACTTTAGATTCTTAGAAGCTCTAAAATGCAATCCCAATAGAAGGCTATAATCAATAATTTGTTGAGACTCCAAAAACTCACATTCCACTCTAATTTGATTGCACCAAAAAAACAAATTTCTGCCTATGACTCATTTTATAATGCATGTCTATGCAATTAGTCACAGAATTCAGATCTAACTGCGATCACGCTAATACCTTTGTACTTTTATAACAATGAACTAATTAAAATCTGTAAGCACCCCAGTAATGATATTATACACAATATTCAATTTCAATGTATCTGATTAGAATTTGCCATTGTACAGATTCATAAATACATCAATATAGAGAATCTGTTGGGGGGGGGGGGAAACTATTTCATTCTCTTATCAAGCAACACTCATAAATATCACGAGGATTAATTTCAAGTTGATCAGAACCACATAAGGACCAAGAAATCTTGAAAAAAAAAATCAAGTAATACTGAGATATCTTAAAGCTATTTCAGCAAAAGATAAAAAAAGGATGTCTTATTAAGCAAACTTACTTTTATGCTTCAAATCCTGCAAAAGTTTCAAGTCCTCTTTGATTTAAGCAAGGGCACGAATGAATGCAGGGTTCTTGGAAATAGAGGCAGCAGCCGTAGGTCAAACAAATATGAAGAAGTGTTTATGAGATTTATATAAACTTTCCAAATTGACCCAACAAGAGTTATCTAAACATTTAATGAATTGTTTTTTCATTTTTGCCTCTCATTAATAATCATATATATTATATTAATTAAAAGGTTGATAACATTTATATTTACTCTTTCTCTCTCTTACCATTGCCTCTTTATAAATAAGTGCATATTTGAAAAAACAGTTTATTTTAGACATGTTTATTATTTTTAACTAATTTTAACCGCTTTCTTAAACTGCATAATTTGGTTATCAAGCTCTTATAGGTAGAACAATTGGGAATATCAAACCAAATTAAAGGACATCTAACAAATTATTGTCTTCAATAAAGAAATTTATGACCATGGGGAATGCCTTATAGGTGTTTCTCCACTATTGTTTGATACTTTGATCAAGAACAAAGAGATTAGAATATGATCTAAAAAGTAAATAGATAAACTCTAGCTAAGAAACATAATGGGGTCAAACGTAGGGTATGTTTTTTTTTTTTGGCCGAAACAATCTAATTTTATTAATCAAATCAAAGGTTACAATCACTAATAGTCGAAGCCAAGGAAACACTCAAAAAAACTAACAGTATAACCTACCACACATCTCACCACGAAACAACCTATAAAAAATAAACCTATACCAGTATACTATCAGCAGAGAACCTGATAACAACCCAATTAACCAATACCTACTCTAACATTTGATATAGAGACATGAGCACAGGGAAATTTGGATTGCTTGGAATCACTGGAAAGAATAGAGAGTAAGGAAGATGGTACTGAGTGCAACGAAGAAGGCTGGTGCATCCTTCTTGCCGCCTCCGCTGCTGGACAATCTGTAGCTCTATTCCCTCGTCTAGATACAAGAGTCACTGACTGTTGGAAATTATGCCCTAAGGGCAAGTCATTGTACTTTAAACGTTTATGTTATTTAAAGTATTCTCCTTTAGTTATCATTTCATTTGCATGTTTATAGTGATAACTTTATCCTTGGATATATCTTATAGATTATCTTAAATGCCTCTGGTCGGCCATCTACGCGGGAGCAAAGATGAAATAAGACCAGTATAACTTTGATGAGGTATGGAGATACGAATCAAAGTCATGGGCACTTGTACGAGTACAAGGTGCTGGACTGGCCCACTATGAGAAAGCTGCATGGATTTAATCATAAGGTTATCTCATGTATAACTGCGTCACAACGCCCTTTGACCTGAGATCATCATGGATTCCTACATGATGAATCGCTGATTTATCTTTGACTTAGTCAAAAGTCACCTTTGACCGGGTGATGATAAAGGCTATGATCGAGATCAATGGTTTTCATGCAGAGAGATGTGAATGGTGTAACATCCTGAATTTTGAATCTAATATCTTGAACATAAACCTATTTTGGGAAGACTAGTAGGCTCTATTTTTGGAAAGTGATAAATTTGAAATCAGTATTTTGTGGGCCCCGTGAATAGTATTTACTATTCACGTATACGTTTTTACTATTTACAAATACGTATTTAAAAATATATATATATATATATATATGTTATTCGCAAATACGTATTTAATACTTGAAATTTGTGAAATATGAATAGTGTTCACTATTCACAAATACGTATTTACTATTTAAAAATACGGTATTTATTATTCCTAAATACGTATTTACTATTCATGCGGGACCCACGGCCAAAATAATTCTCTGCAAACTTTCCCGTGAGTGACAAACTTTCTTGTGACTTTGAAAAATTGGCCGCGGGACCCACTCAATAATAATTTATTATTTAAATAATATTATATTAAAATATTAAAATATTATTAAAAATTTTTAAAATTTGTTCACGAGGCGGCTGAGAGGTTCACGGGTTCTTCTTTTTATATTTTTGTTAAAATTACGTAAAACGACCCAGAGACGAAAATTACACTTAAAGACCCATTTTCCAACTATAAATAGACCTTCCATTTCATTTCATTCTTCACAACTTCTAAGAGCCATAGAGAGAGGTAGAGAGAGAGAGAGTATAGATATTTGCTTAAGAGTTATAATAGCTGGTTGGTGATTCGGGTATTAGCAAGTAACAGGTAACTCTGAATATTCTTCCTTATACTTGTGAATTATGTATGATTATTAATTGGTTTGTTTACTATTTTGGCAAGAATATTTAGAAAATATTTATGGTTTTAAGATCTGGTGTGGGAACTTTGATTTGCAAATTTGCAGAGGTACTATTTATACGTACGTTACTATTCACGTATACTGTATTTACTATTCACGTATACCGTATTTACTATTCATTTTACTATTCACGTATACCGTATTTACTATTCATTTTACTATTCACGTATACTGTATTTACTATTCATAATACTATTCACGTATACATACCGTATGTACTCTTCATTTTTACTATTCATGTATATATACCGTGTTTTACTATTCACATATACACATAGTATTTTACTATTCACAGATACGCATAGTATTTACTATTCATAAATACGCATATTGATGTATAAAACTTTATGGTATAATAATGCATTATTTTGAGTGAACATATTCATCATGGCGGTTGTATTATGATGGGTGGAGTAAGGAGGGATTTGAATGATAAGAATGATTTATGCCACCACTCGGTGCACAGTGGATGGTACTTGTTTCAGGGCCCCATCTTCCATGTTTTCCTCTGGCCGGGATTTCATTGGAGTTGTGGGACATGTGACACCTCCTTAGTTATTTTAAAGGAGGGGAGCCATAGTCCAGATTTAAGCTATATACCTTTGGCCGGGTGTATCTTAAGTTTTGGTGAGCTTGGAACAATTCAGTCAAATGAATGAGTTTCTATTGGACTATGTGTTAGCCTATGGCTCCAGTCAGCGGATACGGATGGAGGTGGTATAAGGGTGGCTGCATACTGCATAATGCATTTCTGAACAGTTCAAGAATTTGATATAATGATGAATAATCTGTAAAGACATGAAAAGAGAACTTTTGAGATATATATGTTTTATTACCTTCTATATTGATGACTATTAGTATAAATTATTTTGTATGAGAAATTATGGAATCTACATATATATATTTGAAATCAGCTCATATCTTTTTGTCATATATTATTTGCTCGTGTACGGTAGAAATATTCAGTAGTTACTGAGACGTGGAATCTCATCCCATATTAACATTTTTCAGGTGAATATCCTAGTAGAGAGCAAGGGAAGGCACCTATGGAGTGAGCTATGAAGGCTCTTTTGTACTCCTATAGTTTATGTTATGTTATTTTATTTGCCATGAATCTAAGACTTCCGTTTTGTATTAAACTCTGAAATATTTTCTGGAATTTACTCTGATTATGTATTACGGGTTTTATTCGAAATGGTAACATTGTAAAAGGTTTTGGATATTGTTGAACTCTTTTGAAGGTATTTTCAATATTTTGACCGAGTTTTTGGGTATTAAAATTGAGGTGTTACATTTTTGGTATCAGAGCCAAAGGTTCCATGGCAATTTTGTTTATTTTCTAAAGTGATTTCTTAAAAAAAAAATTTTAAAAGTTCGTGGCAAATTAAATATCATAACATGAGCACTTCCCTTTGTTAGATTTAGAATTTATTTAGCTATTTTTATTTGTTTAGTGTCCTTATAGTATTAATCATAGGAGGAGATAATGGCAAGAACTCGAAGAACTAATTCAACCCCTGCCTCATCCCAAAGAGGTCTCCCTCCGCATCAAGATGGTTCCCATCCTCAGGATAACAATGCCCTTTTGGCAGAATTACGAGACGTTATCTTGGAGATGAGGGAGAAAGTGAATAGACACGAGGATGAACTAGCAAAAGGAAGAGGCCAAGGTGGTAAGGAAGGAAAGGAGAAGGCTCTGGAAGTCACACCTTCTGACCATCAATCTAGGGGAGGAAGTTATTCTCGTACTGAAGATGGAGGTAGTAGCGGTTCTCATTCTCAGTATCATCCCTTACCTATTACTGAGGTTTGGGAAAAATTTCGGAAGTTTACTCCACCGATGTTCGAGGGGAAGCTAGATCCGATTGCAGCACTGGAGTGGCTGAAGCGTGTAGAAAAGATTTTCAGAGTTATCGAGATTAGCTCACAACAAAAGGTGATGGTTGCTGAACAATTGTTACAGAAAGCAGTTGAAGAATGGTGGGAAAGCACCAAAACAAAAGGAAATGCTGAGATGACGTGGGAAGAGTTTAAGGAAAAGTTCGAAAATTATTACTTTTCCCCTTCAATCAGAATAGAGAAAGAAACTGAATTCCTCACATTCAGGCAAGGGGAATTACATGAAGACGAATTTATTACTCGCTTTTTAGAGTTGTCTAAATTCTGCGGATATTCACAGAACAACTCTAAATGGTTGAGTGCTCGATTGGTTGAAAAAGCTAGACCAGACTTAAAAACAGCTCTATCACCGTTCCTTGATGAAACAAGGGATTTTGAAGAAATATGCGACAAACTGTGCACGATAGCAAGGAACAAACGAGAAGAGGAAGCTGAGAAGATGAAGGGTTTTCAGGCCAGATCTACACACCTCATGAGACCAACGGGAGGAGTTACTAAGAAGCAGAGTCACAACTTCAGTAATGTGAATACGCGGTTTAGCCAACCATCCAGAAATCACTTTGGTGGACCATCGAGGAGTTATTTTACTGGACCCCAAAGAAGTCATTTCAGCAGACCACCGAGGAGTCAATTCAAAGGACCTCAAAGGAGTCACTTCAGTGGAGGTCAGAGTTCATATAGGGGATCCACAGCTCCTGTTGCAAGCACCGCCAACAATCAGATGTGTGCCAAGTGTGGAAGAATACACCAAGGACCATGTGTGACGTGTTTCAACTGTGGAAAGCCAGGACACATTTCCAGATTTTGTGAGGAGGAGCCTCGAGGGGCCAAGGATGCTAGAACTGCAGTGCCAGGGAAAGTGTTTGCACTATCACATCAGGAGGCAAGTGCTTCACCAAATCTGATTAAAGGTATCCTCAAACTCCAAGGTCTTGAAGTAGAAGCCTTATTTGATTCTGGTGCCACACACTCTTTTATATCATACAACTGTGTGCCTCGATTGAATTTAAGAGTGAGTGAATTGCCTTATTATATGATTATTCAGTTGAAGGGAGCATCCATATTCTCCAAGATCGACCTCAGATCAGGTTATCACCAACTGAGAGTCAAAGCTGAAGATGTCTCAAAAACTGCATTCAGAACTAGATATGGCCATTATGAATTTCTTGTTATGCCATTTGGGCTAACAAATGCTCCAGCAGTATTCATGGATTACATGAATAGAATTTTCCGACCATATCTAGATAAATTTGTAGTGGTTTTCATTGACGACATCCTTATCTACTCTAAGGATGAAGAAGAGCATAAAGAGCACCTTAGAATCGTGCTACAAGTGTTGAAGGAGCACAAGCTCTATGCGAAACTGTCTAAGTGCGAATTTTGGTTGAAGGAAGTAAAATTCCTAGGCCATGTCGTATCGGCTGAAGGTGTTGCAGTGGACCATACTAAAGTTGAAGCAGTTCTCCAATGGGAACGACCAAAGTCCGTGACTGAGATCAGGAGTTTTCTAGGACTAGCTGGCTATTATAGGAGATTTATCAAGGGCTTTTCGCAGATAGCTATGCCCTTGACAAAGTTAACTAGGAAGGGTCAACCATATGTATGGGACGAAAAGTGTGAAGCAGCTTTTCAAAATTTGAAGACTAAGTTGACTTCGGCACCAGTACTTATAATTCCAGATCCTGCTCAGACCTTTATTTTGTACACCGATGCTTCCAAGAAAGGTCTTGGGTGTGTATTAATGCAAAATGGTAGGGTAGTAGCTTATGCTTCTCGACAGTTAAGGCCACATGAAAGGAATTATCCTACTCACGACTTAGAACTGGCAGCAGTAGTGTTCGCTCTGAAGATTTGGAGGCATCACCTCTACGGTTCAAAGTTCGAAGTTTATAGTGACCACAAAAGTCTGAAGTACCTGTTCGACCAAAAGGAGCTCAACATGCGACAGAGGAGATGGATGGAGTTTATCAAGGACTACGACTTCGAATTGAAGTATCATCCAGGAAAGGCGAACGTTGTAGCAGATGCCTTAAGTAGAAAGACAATCCATGTAGCCCAGATGATGATCAGAGAACATAAATTGCTCGAGGAGATACCAAGTACATCTATTGATGTAATGTCAGGTTTGGTCGCTACCATGGAAGCATTAACTATTGAAAGCACAATTTGGAAAGAGATTAAATTCGCTCAGCTCGAAGATGAGTATCTATTAAACGTGAGGGAAGATATTGAAGAAGGAAAAGAATCGAAATTTGGGATCGATAGAGATGGGATATTAAGGTATAAAGGAAAAGTGTGCATACCTAATGATGGAGAAATAAAAAAGCTCATACTAGAAGAGGCACATCGGAGTAAATACACTATCCATCCCGGAGCAACCAAGATGTATCATGATCTCAAGCGGAATTGGTGGTGGCGGGGCATGAAGAAAGATGTGACTGACTTTGTCACTTGTTGTTTGACTTGTCAGAAAGTCAAGATCGAACATCGGAAACCTCCTGGATTATTAAAGAATTTGGATATCCCAGAGTGGAAATGGGACAGCATCTCTATGGATTTCATCATGGGGCTTCCTCTAACGACATCCGGACATAATGCCATTTGGGTAATTGTCGATAGGTTAACTAAGTCAGCTCATTTTCTAGCAATTGCAGCAGAATACTCATTGGAGAGACTAGCAAAGATCTACATGAAGGAGATTGTCAGATTGCATGGGATACCGAATAGCATCGTATCTGATCGTGATCCACGATTCACTTCACGATTTTGGAAAGCATTGCAGAATGCTATGGGAACTCGGATGAGTTATAGTACCGCTTATCATCCTCAAACTGACGGGCAGACTGAGAGGACTATTCAAACTCTGGAAGACATGTTGCGGGCTTGTGCAATCGAACTAAAAGGAAGTTGGGACGATCATCTTCATCTTGCGGAGTTTGCATATAACAATAGTTATCACTCCAGCATTGAGATGGCACCTTATGAGGCTTTGTATGGAAGAAAATGTAGATCTCCTATTTGTTGGACGGAATTGAATGAGCGAATTTTAATAGGTCCAGAACTTGTGGACGAGACGACTCAAAAGATTAAGGTGATTCAACAGAAACTTCTCACTGCTCAGAGTCGACAGAAGAGTTATGCTGACAAGAGAAGACGACCGTTGGAGTTCATGGTGGGCGAACATGTATTCTTAAGAGTCACACCAATGACTGGCATTGGTAGAGCAATACAAGCAAAGAAGCTTTCGCCTCGTTTTATGGGTCCTTATGAGATTTTGGAGAAAGTTGGACCGGTAGCTTACAGAATTGCATTACCTCCACAGCTTGCGAACCTTCATGATGTCTTTCATGTATCGCAACTGAAGAAATACCAACCGGATCCTTCCCACATTATAGAAGTAGAAGAGGTAGAACTCAAGGATAACATGACGTATAAAGCTGAGCCGAAGCGGATTGTTGATGCAAGGGACAAGAAATTAAGAAACAAGACCATTAGACTTGTAAAGGTCGAGTGGAAAGGAATGGTTCCCGGAGATGCTACTTGGGAAACGGAGGAGAGCATGCGACAAACCTATCCTCATTTATTTAAATAGGTTAGAATTCTTATTATAGCGAAATTTTGAGGACAAAATTTTCTTTTAGGAGGGGAGAAATGTAACATCCTGAATTTTGAATCTAATATCTTGAACATAAACCTATTTTGGGAAGACTAGTAGGCTCTATTTTTGGAAAGTGATAAATTTGAAATCAGTATTTTGTGGGCCCCGTGAATAGTATTTACTATTCACGTATACGTTTTTACTATTTACAAATACGTATTTAAAAATATATATATATATATATATATATGTTATTCGCAAATACGTATTTAATACTTGAAATTTGTGAAATATGAATAGTGTTCACTATTCACAAATACGTATTTACTATTTAAAAATACGGTATTTATTATTCCTAAATACGTATTTACTATTCATGCGGGACCCACGGCCAAAATAATTCTCTGCAAACTTTCCCGTGAGTGACAAACTTTCTTGTGACTTTGAAAAATTGGCCGCGGGACCCACTCAATAATAATTTATTATTTAAATAATATTATATTAAAATATTAAAATATTATTAAAAATTTTTAAAATTTGTTCACGAGGCGGCTGAGAGGTTCACGGGTTCTTCTTTTTATATTTTTGTTAAAATTACGTAAAACGACCCAGAGACGAAAATTACACTTAAAGACCCATTTTCCAACTATAAATAGACCTTCCATTTCATTTCATTCTTCACAACTTCTAAGAGCCATAGAGAGAGGTAGAGAGAGAGAGAGTATAGATATTTGCTTAAGAGTTATAATAGCTGGTTGGTGATTCGGGTATTAGCAAGTAACAGGTAACTCTGAATATTCTTCCTTATACTTGTGAATTATGTATGATTATTAATTGGTTTGTTTACTATTTTGGCAAGAATATTTAGAAAATATTTATGGTTTTAAGATCTGGTGTGGGAACTTTGATTTGCAAATTTGCAGAGATACTATTTATACGTACGTTACTATTCACGTATACTGTATTTACTATTCACGTATACCGTATTTACTATTCATTTTACTATTCACGTATACCGTATTTACTATTCATTTTACTATTCACGTATACTGTATTTACTATTCATAATACTATTCACGTATACATACCGTATGTACTCTTCATTTTTACTATTCATGTATATATACCGTGTTTTACTATTCACATATACACATAGTATTTTACTATTCACAGATACGCATAGTATTTACTATTCATAAATACGCATATTGATGTATAAAACTTTATGGTATAATAATGCATTATTTTGAGTGAACATATTCATCATGGCGGTTGTATTATGATGGGTGGAGTAAGGAGGGATTTGAATGATAAGAATGATTTATGCCACCACTCGGTGCACAGTGGATGGTACTTGTTTCAGGGCCCCATCTTCCATGTTTTCCTCTGGCCGGGATTTCATTGGAGTTGTGGGACATGTGACACCTCCTTAGTTATTTTAAAGGAGGGGAGCCATAGTCCAAATTTAAGCTATATACCTTTGGCCGGGTGTATCTTAAGTTTTGGTGAGCTTGGAACAATTCAGTCAAATGAATGAGTTTCTATTGGACTATGTGTTAGCCTATGGCTCCAGTCAGCGGATACGGATGGAGGTGGTATAAGGGTGGCTGCATACTGCATAATGCATTTCTGAACAGTTCAAGAATTTGATATAATGATGAATAATCTGTAAAGACATGAAAAGAGAACTTTTGAGATATATATGTTTTATTACCTTCTATATTGATGACTATTAGTATAAATTATTTTGTATGAGAAATTATGGAATCTACATATATATATTTGAAATCAGCTCATATCTTTTTGTCATATATTATTTGCTCGTGTACGGTAGAAATATTCAGTAGTTACTGAGACGTGGAATCTCATCCCATATTAACATTTTTCAGGTGAATATCCTAGTAGAGAGCAAGGGAAGGCACCTATGGAGTGAGCTATGAAGGCTCTTTTGTACTCCTATAGTTTATGTTATGTTATTTTATTTGCCATGAATCTAAGACTTCCGTTTTGTATTAAACTCTGAAATATTTTCTGGAATTTACTCTGATTATGTATTACGGGTTTTATTCGAAATGGTAACATTGTAAAAGGTTTTGGATATTGTTGAACTCTTTTGAAGGTATTTTCAATATTTTGACCGAGTTTTTGGGTATTAAAATTGAGGTGTTACAAATGGTCGACAAGGAATTTGTCCCTCAATTTGTAGAGAGATAATACTAGGCCCCTCGATGAGTGAGTCTGAGAAATGTATGGTCATATTACGAAGGAAAGGAGTTTCCATTATTAGACTACTCAAGAATCGATAAAGTAAAAGTCAAGAACAGGAAGTTGACATTATCCATGCCTCATCCTTGACCAAATTATCACGTGACAAAAGGGACATGACATGGTTGTACTATAGGTTGTATCGTATCATTGATCCTCATATGAATTGGGTAGTCGCAATGTTTTGCTAGAGGCCGCTTGCGACTTGTGGGCTAGTACAGTATTAGCCCACTGCCAATCTCATGTTGGCCTACAGGGTTACACACAAGAATAGCCAAACACAAGCAAAAGTGTCCAGATTCATTGAATCTTAGATATGTTTAAGATTTAATGAATACTGTATTTAATCTAGGATTGATATATATATATATATATATATATATATATATATATATATATATATATATATATATATATATCATATCATATCATATTATGTTATAATATAATATAAATTCGAACATAATAATGATATTATTTATAGATAATAATATTGTTATATATAGTATTTAATTTATTTGATAAATTAAATAACTATAATAAATTAAGATATTGTATCTCGATTTAATTTTTGAATAAAGATATAGTATCTTAGATTTAATTAAATAGAAAAATATCATATCTCAGATTTAATTTATAAAGATAAATTAAATCTGTAGGCTCATAATTCGAATTAAATAAATATATTTGATTAGATTTGTAGGACAGATTTTAATTAATGTATTATTTTAATTCAGATTCGAACAAGACCTTAGACCGGTACGTTGCACGGAGTGTGTTGTTTTATTCAGTTTTTAAATCGGGCAACTAAAGTATTAATGTAATAACAATGTAGTTTTATTAGTAAATAGATTAATTGTAGACGTAACAATAAACTTAAATGAAAGTACGATAAAGCTGAATTCATATAACCATTACATTGAAAGCATAACAATAACAAATTGGAAGAAATTTTCGCTTGACAACTATTAATGTGGTAAAATGTTTTGGAAAACCTCTATGTATACCACATTAATTGTGTTATCGATACACTTATTAAACTCATCCAAAATCAGTATTTTTAGACCCTTGGAACTCTTTACCCTAATGCATCATTTTTAGTGCAACCTAGACGAACCCTAATGCAACTTATCTTTATGGCCGTTTCGCAATGAAATCTGTCATTTTATTTGCAGCTGATTGGATATGTCAAGTTTTCTTGTGAAAATGGAACTCCCTGATTACGCATGCTTAGGCACAGTGGCGGATCTTTGATGAGGCCAGGGGGGCCACGGCCCCCTCCAAAGAAAAATTAATCATGCAAATTGAATGTGAGAATGTGAAATCTTTTGGTTTAAGCCAGTGGCAGATCTTTGATGATGACCACCCAAAAAAAAATTAGTCATGCAAATTGAATGTGAGAATGTGAGATCTTTTGGTTTAAGCTACACAATATGGAAATTGTTCAACCAATTAATTAAATTTAATGAACAATGAGAAATTAAATGTGATTGATTGATTGATTATTCCAATTATGTCAAAAATCCATCAGCATCACTGATAACTCTCCATATTTTGTATATTTAGATACATTTTTGAAGATATTTGGAGAGTTATCTAAGCAATTTTAGGAGATTTTTATGAGAATATATTATTTTAAGAGAAATCAAAGTGGTACATTATTTAAGGAATTTCATTGTAAATACCATAGTTTTCAAATTTAAATAGAAGCACTTTAGTTTAAACAAAATAATAACAAGTTATTAAAAAAATGGGGGTTTTTTTAACCAAAATAATGCACTTTACGAAAAAAATGACCGGAATAGCGCTTGTCAGAAACAATTTCCCGATGTAATGCGGTCAATGGTGTGCGTTGACGCACACCATTGGTACCGCCAATCATCACACGCCACCTAGAGGTGGCGCGTGGTGACAGACGCCACCTTTACAGCACGCCAGTTATGGCGTGCTCACACGTACGCCACAACTGGCGTCTAGGGCAGGACGCCAGTCAGGAATCCTGACTAGATTCCTGACGCTGACTGACGCGTCAGCATCAAGAATCCACAAGATTCCTGACCCCCCACCCCGCACCCCGCACCCTTTTTCGTTCTTCTTTTTCCCAAAGCCCCACCACCCCCACCCCCATTCCCTTTCTTTTTCCCGGCCCCCACCCCCAGTCCCTTTTTCCTTCTTCTTCTCCGTTTCCGGCCCCCACCCCCATTCCCTTTTCCTTTTTTGTTTCAGGCCCCCACCCCCATTCCCTTTTCCTTTCTTCTTCTCCGGTCCCCACCCCCATTCCTTTTTCCTTTCTTATTCTCCGGCGTCACTCCCCTTCCCTCTTCCTTTCTTTTTGCGCCGGCCACCACTCCCCTTCCCTCTTCCTTTCAGTTTCTATTTGCTCCAGCCCCCACCCCCTTCCCCCTCCCTCATCCAATTCATTCCTCACATTTTCTTCATCCTAAGAACTCTCCCGTGAAACTCTGAGAAAATCAAACAAAAAAAAAATTAAAGGGAGAATCACTAGAAGGAAGAAGGAGGAGGAGGCAACCAATCATCTCCTCAAGCCTACACAAGTAACATTTATTTGATTTAACTCTTAATTGTATTTATTTGTTATATATATTGTTTCATAATTTGATTTAACTTTTAATTGTATACATTTATTTATTATAGTTGCTTGATAAATGTATAACGGTAGGATAGGATAGATGTTTAAGTACATACAAATTACTAATAAGTAAAAATAATTAAAAGAATAAATAATAATCATAATTATTGCTTTAGGCAATTAGAATATTTAAAATTTATTATTAAGCTTAGTAGAAGAAAAAATAGTTTGTTAATTATAAACCTTAAGATAGTAATTTATCTTGTATGTTAATATTTAAAATTACAAATATTTTAAATTAATTAGTGAAATAATTATTTATCTTGTATGTTAATTATAAACCTTAAGATAGTAAAATATCTTGTATGTTAATATTTAAAATTACAAATATTTTAAATTAATTAGTGAAATAATTATTTATCTTGTATGTTAATTATAAACCTTAAGATAGATGACTAATTGTTTAATATTTTGTAAAACAAAAATTTCATATAGCAAATGTAAAATATTTTGCTTTGCTAAGTTAGATTGGAAAAATTTGTGATAATAAAAATTAGTCAATAATAAAAAGATACTATGAAATATGTCGTATATTATTATTTATAGTACCCTAAGATAGATAAGATAAGTTTAAATAGGAAAAAATTAGTAAAATAATTAATTCAGTAATTAATGATTTACATAATAATAATTAGTGACCTAAGTATGTTGTGTTGTTGTAAATTTGTGGTAGTCAAATGGATGACCAACGCAGTCGCAATATTGAGTCCGGCCCCAAAAAGTGGGGAGTTCTTAATGAAGATGTGCAGCAGTCACACCGATCACAACTTGTGTGGAACACAGGAGACTGTAATTGTTTGAGGGTGAGGCGAGCCTCACACGGGTCTTTGGGTGATATCGAGGACCCAAATCTCATCCCTGTAGAGTTGCAGCAGCACCTCATGCGTTCAGGTTTCTGGCACGTGTCTCACATGAAGAGACTCCCGGTATGTTTTAAGATATTTTCTGTAATTAATTATACGCATTTAGTTGTTTGTACATGATATTAATAATATAAAACCCTTACACATTCTAATTTACTCAGTACATGGGTGCAGATTGACAAACAGCTTATTTCTGCTTTGGTTGAGAGGTGGAGGCCTGAGACTCATACCTTCCATATACCGGTTGGTGAGATGACTATTACTCTACAAGATGTAGAGGCCATTTTAGGTTTGTCCACTAAGGGTCGAGTAATTTCTGGTCGGACGCACGCCAACTGGACAACAGTTATTCAACAGTATATGGGTAATCTTCATCAACAGCCTCATAATGAGGAATGTCGTTCCAAAACGGTGTAACATCTGTATATTCACACATAATACAGTTTATGCGAAAACATGGTAACTAATAAAAAATAATTTAAAGTAATAATACAACTCTGTAATCTGCCTAATGATAACATACCAGTTTGTTGTGACATGGGATTATGATGATCTTCGTCGTCTGTATCACTATCATTCTGATCATGATTACTAGACAATAATGTGTCTTCATCTTCTTCTTCTTCCTCTTCCTCATTTTCAGGTTCTTCATCTAGCATATAGTCATTTTCTTCTCCATGCATAACGGTTGATTGTGTTGGTACACCCTCCTCCTCTAACGTCTCAATATCCACATACAACTCAGCAAATTGGGACCCTGAGTTTTCCTTGAATGTTTGAAAAAAAAAATCCACATCCTCATCATCGGATATCTCAAAACCCGCATAGTGGTCTCCATAAGGCACCTTACCCGTTACCTTTGATATTGCCTGATTTTGTTGCAGCTTTAACTTTTGACGGATCTTTTGATATAATTCTTCTGCGAACATGCCTCGAATAATATACATTGCTTTTTTTTCACCTTCAAAGCTCAATCCGTCTGCAACAATATTTTTAGAACCATTATAATATATAAATGAACGAATTTGGTTCATTTTTCACAAAAAAAAGAAATGAAGAAACAAAGTAAGGGAGATGAACGACGGAGGGAGTTTTGCAGATAAGGGAATGAGTGAATGATAAGTGGGAGAGGGAAGGAGTGAATGAGGGAAAGGAGTCACAGAGAAGAAGGAGTCACAGAGTCACGAATGTAGGAGTTAGAGAATGGTGAGAGAGGGATAAATAGGAGAGGAAGGGAGGCTGGGGGGGTTCATGGGTGGGGGGTCACGGGTGTAGGGGGGGGACAGTGTCGGTTGTGGGGGGGGACAGTGTCAGCTGACTCAGCTGACTTGTGTCAGCTGAGTTCCAGCTGTGGCGTGCAGTCAAGCACGCCACAGCTAGCGTGGAAAGATAAACGCCACCTAGAAAGGTGGCGTTTGTCCGTGGACGCCACATCCACGTGGCGTCCAACCATAGGCGCCACACTCACGTGGCGTTTGACTATTCACACGGTCAATGGCGTGCGTCAACGCACGCCATTGACCGCATTAGATCGGTAAAAAGTTTCTGACACGCCCTATTCTGGTCATTTCTTTTTGCAAAAGTACACTATTTTGGTAAAAAAACCCGATTCAGAGACGCAAGCGGAAAAAAAAGAAAGGGATTCTCGCTGAAAAAAAGAAAGACGGAGAGCACGACTTGCAGAGAAAAAAATCAGAGGTAGCGCAGCGAACTCCATCGCATCTTCTCCCTCGCCGGAGACACCTCCACCTTCATCGTCGCCGGCGAGATTATCCCATTACCACCTACCACCACCTCGATTCATCCACCTTCTCAGCATTGTTGGAAATCAGATAAACAGAGGAGGCGATCTACAGCAGAGGCGCAGCATTGGGGATAGATTCAGGCAGCAACGTAGTACACGCTGGAAGAGGGAGCACTTGTGTTTTTAACTCACTACTCTATTTTTGTTCTCCTTCTCTTTGATTTTCATTGTGTCCTGAATCTGAATTTTTATTGTTCTTGCTGTGATGGATTTTGTTAGGGTCATGTTTGGCTAATTTCTTTTTGCAACCTAGAGTAATTACTAACTTATAATTGTGGATTAGACTTTGTTTTTATTATTTAGTTATAATTAATATTAATTTTGGTTACTTAATCTTGTTTAGCTTTATCTATTTGGTGACTGACCATCATTGAATATGAATTTGAGAATTAGGATTTACCTTGACGAAGGGGATTTTAATTAAGCTCTGAGATTAAGTAATATGAAATTAAATTATGATTTAATTTGTGATTAGGATAGACGTATACCTAATTGCCTCATATAATTGTTGAAGAGTGTATCCGAGTTTTGTTGCCCCTTGAGTATTTATGTTAGACATAACAAAATATATTCAAGAGAGGGTTGTAAGTGGACCGACAGGCACTTATAACTATTTATACTCGAGATTAACAAAATTGATATTAAGAGTAATTAAATTAGTGAAATGAAAGTTTATGAAGCTAATAAGGGTCGAGCAAAAAAAAAAAAAACTAATAAGAGATTAGTGACTCTAGGTTGCTCATTTGATTATTGTAGTAGTTTGTTTATTTTGATTTCATTTTTATTTTCTTTTCCTTTAATTAAATTCACTCTGATTTGCTTAACTTAAACGAATTTGTGAGATTAATGCTTAACCGAAGTTTGTGATACCAAGTCCTCGTGGGAATGATATCTTACTCACTCTTTATTACTTGATACGGCCCGTGCACTTGCGGAGTTTATAGGCTATAAAGTTTTTCCCTATCAATCACTCATCATTTTCAGCGTAAAGTTCAACATGAGCAAATTGGATTCAACATGAAAGCTGGATAATTATACTCTTTTGGCCCCGAATTTTTTAAAAAATATTTCCCCTTTTTTTCTTTCCCTCCTGCAGTCCCGCTCACAGACGTTAGACATTAAGGTATGCTTCTATCATTCTCCCAATCTCCTTGATAATTCAATAACGAGAACAAGAGCGAGGAACGCCCCTGTTATTCTCCTATTCTCCCTTGATAACTATTTGTGATTTTTCGCCTCTTACTCGCTACAAGTAAATTCTTCCATCTTATTTCTTTGCTCTGATTCAGCTTCATATTTACCTTGTTTGGTCTTGATTCTTTTCTAATGTAAGAAATTTTTTAATCGGTAAATCTTGTCAAAATCGTCGAGTTTGATAAATTATTTTCTTGTTTTTTTCTTTATTTTCTTCTTTGTTTTCATTCTTTGATTTTGTTTGCTGTCGATGAGAAATGATATTAATAGATATATTTGTTATCTTCATAACTCAAACTGGATATGTCACTCCTATGTATTTACCAATCTATACCGAATATTACGATCTTAGGATAAATATTCCCAAATATTTATCCCAAGATCCGCCACTGCTTTATAGCCCAATTGAATAGTATAAAACATGGTGGGACTACTAATCAAAGGGCGCAGACTGATCACGCGTGACAACGTGAATTGATGAAATCCATTTATATGGTATGCGGCTAGTAATACAAGGCTGCAAAATCATATCAGACAAGAACATCTAACTATAATAAACATTATTGTTCTCAAATTTGCGCTAACAACTCATCGCAAAATCAGACAAGAACATCTAAACTATAATAAACATTATTGTTCTCAAATTTGCGCTAACAACTCATCGTGTCAACCCACTGTTATAGTCATACTAGCCTTTTGAGGTTGCGGCTTGAATTCGTGATCCGAGTTTAATTACATATTTATTATGAATCTGTTTACAACCATGAATTTGTCAGCCTTAATAAAAACCATTAACACATGCTCTTTGTTTTACTCGTAGGTACACTCCTGTGAGTGTGAATGTAGGAAGTTGTTATGGCAATGGTAGTGGCAGCTGGCTTGTGTGTGAATGCAACCATAGATGTGATTCCAACAGTGGCCAACCATAGAGTCCATAATACATGATGGGGGCCGAGTTTGGGAGGGACCACATGTTTTTGTGGTGGAGCTAGCTCTAGAATTTTCTGAATCCAGTTTCCAGTCCATCAAGGGGAAGCTTATAGACCTAATTTATAATAATAATAATTAAGGTTTTATTATTTCACGATAGAGCTGGGAATCAGGGCCGGCCTGGCCTTATAGGGCTTGGCCCTCCAGGGCTTGGGCCCTACAGGGCCTGAGATAAGGAAAACATATGTTTTTCAAAGCCCGGCCCGATAGTACCAGGGCCAGGGCCTGGAAATTACTATTCGAAATTTTAATTATTTTTTTCTAGGATTTTTCCAAAGAAATATAATTAGTAAATTGCAACCATTAAAGTTCTAATCTATCAAATAAATATTATCAACATTAATATCTAAACAATACAAATCATTTAACAAATAAACACATTCATTAATTCGTAATAAAAAACAAACTATTGTCCACAATTGACTCACATAAAACTTAAGAATTGAAGTATTAAACTAAACAACATTAGATAACTCACATAAAATATAAAAGCATACCACTATTATTGTCAATTGTCACATTCTTCATCACTCTCATCAATTTCATAGATATTTGATTGTGCTTCACTTTGAGCAGAAGGCTGTGCTTCAGGAGTAAAAATGTTATGAATTTCTTCTACCACATCATGAACACATCCATAATAATCATTATCTGCAACAAATAATATACCAAATCATAAAATCAGAGTATAGTTATTATGTATTTATATATGTGTCTCTTAGCCTCTTCCTCTTGTCACTCTTTGACTAATTTTTTTCTTAAAAAAATGAAAATGCTATAGTAACAGGGCCTGTAGGGCCAAATTCAAATTTCAGGCATATTTTTCAAGCCCGAGCCCTATAAGGCCAGGGCTTAAAAGGGCCGGCCCGACGGGCCCGGCCCGATTTCCCGGCTCTATTTTACGATGAATGATAAGATCCCTAGGGAGGTAAACAAAACAAATCTATTGGATTAATTAGTGACTATTATTACTTTATCACTTGATTTTTTCCCCCTTATTTCATCAATGGTTTTCCTATATCAATTAGCTTCAATTACAATCAAATCTCTCTTCCTCTCTGCACTTCATCTTCTTCATCGGATGCTCCCTCGCCGGTGGCTTGTGCCTAACACACAAGCCGCCGGCAACCACTGCCTCTGTGCCACAGACGAGTCCGAGTAGTTTTTGCGAGTCCATATCTTTGATCTGCGGTCCAGGTGCTTTGGAGTTCAGATCCTTGATCTATGGTTCTCTCCCTCAGAGTTCTGTCAGACGTGGCCTTCTCTCGTCCTTGTGGCGAGCCCTTTCCTCTCCTCTCCAGATCTGATCTGTGGAGGTGAGATTTATATGTTTTTTTGTTATTTTTCTGTGATTCTGGGGTTTCTGGTGGTGTTTTTGTGTCATGAAATAAGCAGATCTATAAGATCTGGGTTCAACTCCTCTTGGTTAGATGGTGGTATGCACGTTATAAGATCCGATTCTCCCTTGGTAGTTCGGATCTGCGTTCCTGGGGGCAGATCTAAAGAAGCGTTGCTTGTTGTATGGTCAAGGTCATCAGATCTGATTCATCAAAGGAGCAGAAGTTTTCTTCTAGACATCATGGGTTTTCTTATGTCTGAGGTTGGGTTTTCTGTGTTCTTAACTCCAATATGGGGTACCTATACAGCTGCTCTCGTTGTGGCTAATCCTTATAAGGAGGTGTGCCCGTTTGGGTGGGTTTTACAACCATCACCTTCTTCGTTGTCACTTCTAACCCCAGATACTGAGGAGGCTGCTTTGTCCATGATTCTACTTCTCCTTCTAAATATTTTATGTACGATTCATCTGGCTGTTTTTGTTGTTGTTTTTGTCTTTGATATATTTTGTTGTACTGGATCTGACTTTACTTGTATCCAGATATTGTACCTATTTGGAGTATTAATATAAATAGACTGTTGATCAAAAAAATCAATGGTTTTTCTATCAGGGTTTAAAGTATAAAATGATTTTTATCTGCCCAAATAAATACGCTTTTTGAAATTTGAATTTGTGTTTTCCTTATTAGAATGATGTCGCTTTAACCAACAGTTGATTAGTCATTTGTTTTTATTATAATAGGCAGTGATTTTTTAGAAAGGGAAAAATTATACTCTCTACACTTGTTATGTAGAATTTTTTTTTTAAAAAAGTACGTCTTATTTAATAAAAGGACACTAATGCACGCTTTTTACATCAATTTCAATGATAACAGATTTAAAAAGTTTTTTTTAAAAAAAAGTTATGACCTATTTACAAAAATGTCCCTTGTTACGTATTCTGCACTAATTCCCTTACAACTGGTGTACAAAAGTTCTTTTTCTAACTCGTGACCACAAAACACTTTTACTCCTGAACTACCTCAATTTGGTAGGAATTCTTCTTTTGGTAATAATTTGTGCTTATTTTCTGAGAAACTAAGATTTATTATGCTTGATTGTTTCATACACACATATACATATATAGGGGCCGGGCCTTGAGATCTATTAAACTTAAATTTCACAATTCTATTTTGCTCATTTCCAAAATCTTAGGTTTTAAAGCGTGAATGATTTTTAGTTTGAGAAAGCACATATGGGCTATTTACAAAACTGCTCCTATTGTATTTCACCCAAAAAAAAAAAGGAAAAGAAAAAAAGGGGGGGGTTTAGGTCCATTTTTGTTTGGAAAGTTGTCAAAATATTTCAATTTTATTCTGAAAGTTTTTAAATCATAATAATTTCGTCTAGGCCATATCTAGGTTAAAAAAGTTTAACCGTGAGATGACCAAATTTGATGAGTTGGCAGTCCACATAACATGCATGTCATTTTTGTTTTGAGTTTAAATACAAAATTGTCTTGAAAGTTTTCACTCAAAAAGATATGTTGCTCTATAAGTTTCTAAATCATTGCAATTTTACTTTGGCTATGATGCAAGTTTACTCGAAATATAATTGTCTAGATAGTCTAATATCATTTTTTTCATTTTTTTTAAGTTAGATTTATAAATAAGGATTTTTTTTTTCTTTTTTGGGAAGAAAAGGCACCCCATCAGAGACAAATTTCAAATTTTAAAAATGATATGAATAACACTTGGACATACCATATTAGCATATTTTATCAATTAATAGTTAAGTTTAATATGGATAATAGTCAAGGCCAAATTATTATAATTTGAAAGCTCTTAAGGTAATATTGCTTTCAAAAAAATTTCAGAAACGAAATTGAGATTTTTTTTGGACAACTTTATAGATTGAAATGGACCTTGATCCAAAAAAATAAAATAAAAAACTTCTACAATTATGATCGTCACCATGCATCATCCGCTCGCGCCACATCACCACCGCATTTCCCCGTCATCATTGTTTATTAGTACTTTGTTGTACTCATACATGTTACTCAGAAATTATTTGCGAAAAAATGTATATGTTCATACCAACATTTATTCAATATAAAATTTACCATATGTACTATTTACTTTTTTTACCAGTATACTGTTTACATATCACAGTAATGTAATTCTTTTTGATATATATGAAAGGAGGCTGAAGCCTTATATTAAAATAAAAGAGAAGTGGAAGGAATTCCCATACAATCATGACGCACTAAAGTCATAAGAAAATTAGGACACACATCATAATGCTGAGAAAAGGAAATGCCATGCTTAGCCATTCTATCAGCAACCACATTCTGGCTACGAGGAATATATTCAAAAGAAACAGCCCAATTCCTTGCCAAAAGCTCTCAGATCTGCAGTACAACCAAACTATCCATAATGCTCGGTTCGTGCTGAAGAGTTTCAATGAGAATCTTTGAATCAGATTCTATTATCACTTGAGTTAAGTCCATACGCCAGCCAAGTTGAAGGCCTTTAAGAAAAGCCCATTCCTCAGCCTCCTTTGGTCCGCATATTCCAAGCGCTGAAGAGAAACCAGCTAGCCATGAGCCCATGACCCAGCTGAATCTCTTAAAACTCCCCTGCATCTGCATATCTACCTGAGGCGGAAACAGCACCGTCCACGTTGATCTTGATCCAGTCTACAGCAGGGGCCTTCTATACAACCTGTAAAACATACTTTGAATAATCCTGGTTATGAACGAACAGATGCCAGGAATTTAGAATGGAACCAGCTGGATTGGCGGGTTTAGTGAAATCTTCTTGAAAAATCATTTGATTACGCCATGACCAAAGCTTCCACACGCTAACACCAAAGAACAAGGACCAATTAGGAATTTGACTCCTCCCCAAGTCCTTCCTGAGGTTCAGATTGAACCAATCTCTCAAAGGGGCAGCAAAGAAACCTGACTGAAATCTAGGGTGAACCACACTCAACCAGAATTTTTTTTTTGCAAACGAGTACAATCACGTAAGATATGCAACACAGTTTCTGTATGTAAATCACAACCTGGGCGTAGGGCCGACGAACTTGACCACTTGCTCCTCCATTCATTGGTAGGTAGTCTATTAAGAAAAGCAAGCCATAAAAAACCCGAATCCTTTCAATGCCCTGCCATCGCCATATAAGTTTAAAGCAAGGATGGGCCAAGTTATCCGGATACTTTTCAATCATGTGGTAAGCTGATTTAACTGAAAATACTCCAAATGTAGTTGCACTCCATAAGAGCACGTCCTCCCCAGCATGAATCATAGGTGGCGGTATTACTAACAATCTCTGGATAACAGTAATGTAATTCATTTATTAATACTTGGGCTACTAGTGTCCATCTAGACTATAGAGTAGATAAATTAAGTTTGAATCCCACTTTATTTCCAAAAAAAAGAAAAAAAAAATCTTCGGAGAGAGATATTTTAGTTGCAAAATTTCTATTCGGGTTATCCGAATGCTCGTGTATAGATCCAAAAAAAGGTATCGGGTAGTGGGTGATCCATAAGGTTATAAAGAATTTATTTATTAAATTTCATATAATGAAAATCTTTTTTTTTTTTTTGGGGGGTTGGTATTTAGCCCTCTGACTGTTTCAAATTCGAATATTATCTGATCTATTCAAGAATAGCTCTCCCGCAAACATTTTCTCCCTTCGCTGGGAAACTTCTATAATGCCGCAGCACTAGTTCTTCAAAATAGTTTTCTGGATATAGTTTGGGCATCGTATACTGTATCAAATGCCGCCCATTCAAAGCTTTGTCAGTTGAACATTGAACGTAGACCTCAAAGCCTCAACTACCATTTTCTTAACGTTTATGGTACGTAGACCTCTTATCCATATAATGGACCAGTCGACCAGATCTAGCTAGAAGAGAACAAGGCCCTATAGCTTTTAACAAGTTTCGTTTTGTCCTAAAAAATGCGAAGAAAAATAATCTCAATAATTGTTATTACTACTATGAAACATTTTTTAAATTAAGATATATATTTATATAATGAATTCCAATCAATAAAACAAACTGTTAGTATTGTAAAAATTGCATGTTTTAATAGCAAATTACTTTATAGTCTAGTAAAGTTTTTTTTAAGCAAAAAGTTTTAGGTTCAATCTAATTTGCAATCTTACCATTAGTTCGTGTTTGTCCGTCCATTTTTTTTTTTTAAAGTTTTTAGATACATACAAGTTCAAGGAATGGCGGACAATCATTGAAATCCCTCTTCATAAATAGCAATAAAACTGTTTTTTAGTGCATATTTAGTTTACCTTTTAGAGAATAATTTTTATGATTTATGAAATATGTTAAAAGAATATTGTCTCGACTTTTAGAAAATGATTTTTAAAACTATAATTTTATTGTTTCTCAAACATTTGAGAAAGTGCCAACAAAAGAATTGAACCCGTACCAGATCTAACCGAAGTTTCTTAAAGGAATAAGACTTTGCCAGTGAGAGTTTTTTTTATATCCAGAGATTGAATTTTACATTAGTAAACTGACAAAAATTTTGTTTGTGTTTAATTAATTTGTGCAAGACTCTGATGACCAGAGTTGAGAATCTGGGTTGGCTTAGCCCTCCAAGGCCAGTCCATGAAGGGCCAGTCCTCCAAGGCTCAAAGTAAGAAAAACATTTGTTTTTCAAAACCCGGCCCGAGAGCACTCGGGTCATCAGGGCCGGCCTTTCAGGGTCCGAAAGTTACTATTCTAAATTTTAACTATTTTTTCTTTGGTTTTTTTTTTTCAAAGAAATATAATTAGTAAACTACAACACAAATCATTCAACAAATAAGCACAGTAACCAATTCATAATCAAAAGCAAATTATATTTACAAATAATTCACATATCCTAAATATAAGAAGCATACCACTAAGCGATATTAGTACGATGACTATTATTGTCGTCATTTTCGCCACTATCATTAATTTCAATGACATTTGATTGTTCTTCATTTTGAGTAGTAGCCTCTGGTTCATGAGTAAGAATATCATGAATTTCTTCTCTCGCATTATGATCTCATTCATAATCTTTAGAGTAAATACCCTATTTGGTCCCTGGAAAAAAAAAAAACCCCATTTTGGTCTCTCAAACAAAGAAACCCCTTTTTAGTCATTGAAAAGGATGAATTTCCAAAAAAATGACCCTATTTTGGTTCCTCAAAAATTTCTAAAAACCCCTTTTTAGTCCATAAAAATGACTCATTTTAGTCCCTGAGGACGAAAAAGGGGTCCGTGTTTTTTTTTTCAGTGACCAAATAGGGTATTTACTCTAATCTTTATCTATAACAAATAATAAACTGATCGTACCATATTTTTATAATTAAATAAGTATAGATTTTGAGATATAATGAGTTAATTTATTAATATTTTATACCTATTTAATTATCTTTTATATATTTATCTCTCTTTTAATTAAATATAGGATAAAAGAATATTATAACAGAAAATCTATTAATATCCTATTTTATTTTGTAAAAGATATCATGTGATTTGAGAGTTACCTGGGCAACAAATTAAATTGGAAGTGATATAATATAATATAATATATAATATATTATTATAAAATATAGTATTATATTGTATTAAAATTGACCATGTAACCGAGGAAAAAGGAGAAAGCAATTGAGATATATCACATCTGGAGGCAATTGGATCAAAGACGTGGACCCCACACTAGGAAAAGTCAAAGAAATGTGTTGTTGTGATTTGGGAGCTGATTTACACAATATTATATATTTCTTGAATGAAAAAAAGGAAGGGGACTTTAAAGAAAAAAAAGAGAAGCAGAAAACACGTACGCAAGAATCAGAACGAGAGACGCAAGAACGACGGAAAAAAAATGCAAGTCTCAGCGAACAAATAGCAAGATTTGATCCAGATTATCCAACGTAATATCAGGAACACATCCGGAATCAGAAAGCAAACAGATCACGTTAACGACCAAAGAGAGAATCACGCCAGAAATCAAGAACTGAACAAGAAGGAAAAAAAAAGGGGGAAGGAAGACGCAAGAATAAAAACAAGAGAGAGCAGGCAGCAAACGGGGGAATCATGAACGCACCTTGATCGTTCCTTTACCTTCCTCCTCCTTGATCGCCGGTGGCTCTCACTCCATCCACCTCTGCCGCCGGCGATCAACGTTCCATCACCTTCCACTGCCAATCTCTTTCAACCACCACCTTCACCATCGCTTTCATGGCCCTAGGATTCAAGCTTGCTGGAGTAGAATCTCAAATCATGTGTGGCTGAGACTTTTGGTTCTTGGATGTGGAGTTTGACTTGAGTTCCAAAGCTTCAAATGGGAGTTTATTTTGTTCAATTTATTTTCTCTATTGCATTTTAATTTCCTAGTTTTAGGAATATTATTTTGTTTTGAGACTTAGTTTGTCCGTTTGGAAAACTTTGTGAATTGAACCTATGTGATTGGATTGAATTTTGTGGTTTGTTAGAATTATAAATTTATATTTCCTTATTAATTCAGTGAAATTATGCTTTCTACGTGTTATTGTTAGATAGTATGATTGAATTGGATTAATTGAGTGGTGTGTTATCGCACTCTTATCCAGAGGAAGCAAGTTACATTAATTCAATCCTAATCACACACTAAGTGGTTTTAAACAATATCTCAAGAGGTAGTAGTTAGCTACGTTAGTAGGAACTACTATTAATTGGGAATATTGGACTCAAGTGTTATCTTGGGGTTTTTAATCTAGACTTAGTGAAAATTTACTCCCACATTTAATTGAACTATGATAGTCACTATTCCATTCCAAGGGCAATCGTTCATACATTTCATTAAAAACACCAAAAATATTAGTTTAGCATTTAATTTAATTGCAATCTTATTTTAGTTTATCAATTGAAAAATCCAAAACCTAATTTTCCCCTTGTTTTAATTGCATGTGCATGTCATTTAGATTACTTAGGACTCAATAAAAGGCTCCTCGAGAAGAGAGAACGATCCTTGGTTTGCCTATACGCAATCCTTGGTTTATTTTTTTATTGTGGACCCCAAGGCTAAAGACAAAAAGGTCCTCATCAAATGGCGCCGTTGCCGGGGAGCTAAGTAATTGGCTCCCTAGGTAATCTAATTGTCAAATTCATTTTTGACAAGGGGTTTCTCATGTGAAGCTTGTTAGTTTTGCATTTTTTATTTTTCATTGCATATAGTTTAGGATTTTTGCATTTAGGTAAATTGCATAACATTCATTGCATTATTGCATTGTTTTAACTTGGTAGCTTCTGTGTGGTGTGTTTGCGTTAAATTTGATATGATGTTGAATTTAATTGTTTAAATTCACCATGTCTCCAAGTTAATTTATAGCATACTTGCATTTTTATTTTTGAAAATTTTTGATTTTTTTTCCTTTTGCATTTGTATTTCCTTAAATTCATTTTCTTAATTTTTTTTTATAGCTTATAGTTAGATAGCTAGTGATCTTGTAATTCATTGGGAATTAATTTTGTCTGAACCTTCATGGCTTGGTTTAATGGTGTTCAAGATTCACTCTTTCAATCCCACTCTTTTGTAGGAGATTCAACCAGAAGGGAAGAGTCTATCTCTCAAAGTATTGATTCCATGTAGCAAACAATACGGGCTCTTCAGGCTAACTTGGGAATTCAAGATGAGAATCCAATTGGTCAAGAATGCCATGGTCCATTTCACCACCCGTATCATGAACCTTACCCACAACCTCCATTTCAACATTATCGCCAACCTTCTCACTTACCACGCCTACCCTATAGATCATACCATGAGCCTTCTCCACCACCATACAACCCATATTATGAGCCTTCTCATAACCCTCCACCATACAACCGCATGTCATATCATGAACCTCCGCCTTCATTCCATCCCACTTCCCGACCAATGAATTCCTAAATCCATTTGAACCACCTTTTGAACCTCATTCTCAACCATGTGTGCCAAACAGAAAACCTACCATTTGTGAAGTCCTTGGAAAATTGCAAAATCAAGTGAATCAGACTGTAGATGAGGAGCGGTCATACAAGGCCAGCTTTGACCATCAAATGGACTCTATAATGAGACGAATGGAACATCAAGAGAAAGAGAATGAAAGAATGGAAAAGGAAATTGAGCGTCTCACTCAGAAATCACAAGTGTTGAAGACTAATTTCCATGAAGATCCTCTTCCCATGATCACACATACAAAAGAAGTGGAGCAACTAGAAGAAAGCAATGAGAAGTTGGAGAAAGCAATGGAGTGGCCTGCACAAGAGTCTCCTAAGTGCCATACTCCACAAGAGACTTACCCAACACATGCACTTCATTATGAGCCACCCACTCCACAATGCCAGGAACATCCATCACAACCCTCTACTCCTCAACCTTTTGGACTTGATGCCTTCCTCACCTTGCCATATATGGACGCTCAAACCTTACCTTAAGAAGAATGTATGACCAAGTAAAGGTTCGGCATCAATTTTTATTCAATCTCAAAGAGGCTCTTCCTCTTGGCTTTTCTGAGGAAATGGAAGAGGAAATGGAGGGCATTGAAAAATTCATTAAGGATTTTGTTCACCATGTGCTGTGGATAAAAACCGAAGGAGAAGAAGGAGCTCCATGGTCATGTGCCTCCAATGATGATGGGAAAACCGAAGAGCAACACCTAAATATCACTTCACAAGTGGAAGTTTCCAATCCTTCGGTACCTATTCCCAAACAAGCAGAAGAAGTGAAGCAAGTATAAAAGAGCATCGAAGAGTCTTCTCTACCATTTGGTAATGATCCTATCCTAATAGAAGTAGACTCTCCTACTACTTTAACTAATGAAGCAATTCATGATTTGAGTGATGATGAGGAGGATGAGGAAATTATTGTTGAATCCCCTCAAATGTTTGAAAATGTAATTGCTCAAACCATTAGCTCTAGTAGTAGTGATTCGATTGTACTTGTTGATGATTGTGCTCTTACTTCTTTGTGTGATGCTTCGACTGTTAAAAATGCTTCTCTTCATGGTACTAAGGACGATTGTGATCAATTGAATGAAATATTTTCATGTTCTTGTCTGGAATATCGAATATGTGTAGATTGTTATCATGAAAAAAACCACTTGTTGAGTTTCAAAAGAAAACAATTAGTGAAGTGGTTGATTCTACCATTGACCATAATGCACCCTCTAGTACTATTGATGATAGTAAACATATCAATTGTGGAAAGGTTGAATCTTGCATGGATGACAATGTGGTTGATTTGAGTGAGAAAGACCATAGCCTAGCTAAAGATGTTTCTCTTAATTCCAATGATTTGCATGATAGTTTAATAAGGGAGGATTCAATTGTTTTGATTGATAATATTGCAAATGAAAATGAATCTTTCCATATTATTCTTTCTTGTGATTTGCCACCCAATATAGACAAGGAAAATGATGCTCTTGTAATTTCAAAAGCCTCGGGTGGTAATGATTTGAAAAATTCTCTTTCTTCTTCCACTCTCTTGCCTTCCATCTCTTGTGATTGCAATGATGATGTGGTGTACCCCAACACCAAGTTGGATTCCGCACCTTCCCTTTTGCAAACACAAGAGAATTTTCAAAATAAAACCCTTTGTTTGACTCCTACTGATGGGAGTAACATTGATTTCCTTGGATGTGATAGATACTTGGAGAGTTGGATTCCTAAAGTATCTTTAATTCACTTGAAATCTCTCCATGTTTCTATTTTTGGATTGGATACTACTGGTTGCTTGTCTTCTTTACAGGCACATTCTTGGAAAGGTCATCGATGGAACCAACATCCACTGTACATTCTTGGACCTCTTCCAATTGATCCTGAGCCATCTCCACCAAGGAAATTCAATATGGGAGAAGATGTTTTCAAGGACAAATGCATGATTCTCATCAAGGATGAGAACTTCTCCTTCAAGTGACTTAAGATCCTCTAACCCAGATTGTCTCTTTCCTCACTTATTTTCTTCCTAATTCATATGATTTTTTGGGCTTAATTGTTTTGTGAGGAAGATAAGTGTGGGGGAGGGACAAAATCCAGTAGCAAGGTAGAAATAATTTAGTTTAGTAAGCAGAATAAGAACCCCCTATGTATGCTTTGCATCTTTGTTGGCCACTACCCTACTTAATTACCATTGTGTCTTGGATTTCAACTTGTCTATCATTCTCTTTAGAGTGATTTTTTTTCACATTGAGGACAATGTGTTGATTAAGTGTGGGGGAGGGGAATATATTTTGAATCCCAATTATTTGGTTGTTTTTAAATGAGAAAATGCCTTAAACTAGAATTTTTTTCAAAATGCCTTAAACTAGAATTTTTTTCAAGAATGATTTGCATTAATGCACGCCCTAAGTAATAAAGGGTCGCATTTGCCACTTTGGAAGTGTATAATTTGTGAGAATTCTTTGAGCTTTCATGAGATCTAGTGTTTTGGCAACTTTAGAAAACCATGTCTTTTTTTTTTTCAAATGAATGGGAAGAGAAATGAACCCACAATTGGATTTTTGCTTACTCCTCATTTTGGAAAAAAAAGAGATTTCATAAATCATTAGTGCATTTAATAGTTGAGCATTGTTTTTTACTGATTGCAATGTTTTGATTGATTGTGTTTTGTAAAGTTGGCACTTGGAATAGTTAAGCAGATGTTTTGTGATTAGCTTACTATGCAATTGATTTTGTTGGAATGAGCATTAGAGAAAAGCCTTGTTGGAAGGATATTTGAGCCTTAAATTCTTTTCATGTGTGCATGTTCACTTGGTTTTTCACCTTCTAGAACTTGTTTCAACTCTTTTTCGAAACAGTATTTGCGTTATTGTGATGAAAACGAAAGAGGCATTCAATTCTAAACCATTTTTACCCAAACACAAGCCTACATTCATCTACCCTTTGCTTACCCCCTTTTGAGGCTTTCTTATGTTATATGTATGTCATTACTCATAGTATTCTAAAAAAATCAAAAGAGAATTGCCAATAAAAAATTTGAAATGCCATGTATGTGAAAAAAAAAAAGAAGAAGAGAAGTGAGTATTATTATTTGGAAAAAAAAAAGAAAGAGAAAAAGGAAAAAAAAAGTATTTGGTAAAAAAAAAAAGCAAAAAAAAAAAAAGAGGAAAAAGATATCAAAAAGGCATTTGTTCATGATTTTCAAAAGAATTGGCAAAAGTTTGTAAAGTTATTTAGATGCTATAAACTTGCTCATTAACTTCGACTTGCATATCAACTATTCATTTTCTAATTAATTCATTCCATCTAGCCTTCATCCAACATTACAACCCTTAAAAGTCCTCTTAATTCATTTCATTAATTGCTATTAATAGTGGAGATGTTAGAGTTGTTACAAGCCTATGGTAAGGTGTTGATTAAGTGAACTAGAGTGAAATTATCCAAATCAATGAGGTGAGATGAGTGAAACACTAATATCTTGAGAGTCATCTTCTACTTCTTCTAATATTTTGAAGTTGTGAAGTTAGCCAATCCCTTTACATCACTTGATTATCACTGGTGTTGGCTTGAAAAATTTGAATGATTAATTCATTGCTTTCTAATTATGAAATTGCTCATCTTTCAAATGCATTAGTGTTTTGGACTTGGAATTTTGTACTTAATTGCCTTTGTTCAAGAGTACAAAGGTCTAAGTATGGGGGAATTGATCGTACCATATTTTTATAATTAAATAAGTATAGATTTTGATATATAATGAGTTAATTTATTAATATTTTATACCTATTTAATTATCTTTTATATATTTATCTCTCTTTTAATTAAATATAGGATAAAAGAATATTATAACAGAAAATCTATTAATATCCTATTTTATTTTGTAAAAGATATCATGTGATTTGAGAGTTACCTGGGCAACAAATTAAATTGGAAGTGATATAATATAATATAATATATAATATATTATTATATTATATAGTATTATATTGTATTAAAATTGACCATGTAACCGAGGAAAAGGGAGAAAGCAATTGAGATATATCACATCTGGAGGCAATTGGATCAAATACGTGGACCCCACACTAGGAAAAGTCAAAGAAATGTGTTGTTGTGATTTGGGAGCTGATTTACACAATATTATATATTTCTTGAATGAAAAAAAGGAAGGGGACTTTAAAGAAAAAAAAAGAGAAGCAGAAAACACGTACGCAAGAATCAGAACGAGAGACGCAAGAACGACGGAAAAAAAATGCAAGTCTCAGCGAACAAATAGCAAGATTTGATCCAGATTATCCAACGTAATATCAGGAACACATCCGGAATCAGAAAGCAAACAGATCACGTTAACGGCCAAAGAGAGAATCACGCCAGAAATCAAGAACTGAACAAGAAGGAAAAAAAAAGGGGGAAGGAAGACGCAAGAATAAAAACAAGAGAGAGCAGGCAGCGAACGGGGGAATCATGAACGCACCTTGATCGTTCCTTTACCTTCCTCCTCCTTGATCGCCGGTGGCTCTCACTCCATCCACCTCTGCCGCCGGCGATCAACGTTCCATCACCTTCCACTGCCAATCTCTTTCAACCACCACCTTCACCATCGCTTTCATGGCCCTAGGATTCAAGCTTGCTGGAGTAGAATCTCAAATCATGTGTGGCTGAGACTTTTGGTTCTTGGATGTGGAGTTTGACTTGAGTTCCAAAGCTTCAAATGGGAGTTTATTTTGTTCAATTTATTTTCTCTATTGCATTTTAATTTCCTAGTTTTAGGAATATTATTTTGTTTTGAGACTTAGTTTGTCCGTTTGGAAAACTTTGTGAATTGAACCTATGTGATTGGATTGAATTTTGTGGTTTGTTAGAATTATAAATTTATATTTCCTTATTAATTCAGTGAAATTATGCTTTCTACGTGTTATTGTTAGATAGTATGATTGAATTGGATTAATTGAGTGGTGTGTTATCGCACTCTTATCCAGAGGAAGCAAGTTACATTAATTCAATACTAATCACACACTAAGTGGTTTTAAACAATATCTCAAGAGGTAGTAGTTAGCTACGTTAGTAGGAACTACTATTAATTGGGAATATTGGACTCAAGTGTTATCTTGGGGTTTTTAATCTAGACTTAGTGAAAATTTACTCCCACATTTAATTGAACTATGATAGTCACTATTCCATTCCAAGGGCAATCGTTCATACATTTCATTAAAAACACCAAAAATATTAGTTTAGCATTTAATTTAATTGCAATCTTATTTTAGTTTATCAATTGAAAAATCCAAAACCTAATTTTCCCCTTGTTTTAATTGCATGTGCATGTCATTTAGATTACTTAGGACTCAATAAAAGGCTCCTCGAGAAGAGAGAACGATCCTTGGTTTGCCTATACGCAATCCTTGGTTTATTTTTTTATTGTGGACCCCAAGGCTAAAGACAAAAAGGTCCTCATCATAAATCAAATCATAAAATTAGAGTATAGTTATTATGTATTTGTACTTAAATGGATAAATAACTCTATAATAAATACAAAATACATATAAATTAATAAATTATCATTATATATGAATCCATGTATTTCCATTGTGAGTACTAATAAGAGCTTGAATATTATATAAAAGAATGAAACTTCTATATTTTGTTAGAACACGTGAGAAAGAAAACTTTACCTAACTTTAACTTCAATTTCAACTTCAGTCTTCAACTTTTAAAACAAAAAATAAAGAAATAAAAAATTTAAGGGTCCAATGGGCCAACCCTTAGCCCTCCAGAACTAGCCCGTGTAGACCCTTGACCCTTTAATGCTGGCCCTATAAGACCTAATTTCACTTCTTACCTTTAATTTTTAAGCTCAACTCTTAAAAGACTAATGCTTAAATAGGTTGGCTCAACGGATCCAAGCCGAGTCCATTTTCCCGGCCTCTAGGTGACCAGCTGCTATATCAATAGGGTAAATATCTGATTTATTAAGTCATCGCCTACGTATTAGGGAATGGATGACTTAGTCAAAATGCAGTATGAAAGAATGTGATGGTCAAAATGCCGTATGAAAGAATGTAACTCTTTGTCCCAAAAAAACAAAAAAAGGATGTGACACACTCACAAGTCACAATTGTTCGTTGAATGATTGCGTTATGTAGAGACATAACTGTTCAATACAAAGCACCTGGGACGCATCATCTTCAGCTAGCTTATCATCAATGTAATTAGTGAGCCAATCGCTACTCTCATTATCAATATTGAATTTCTTGCACCTCAAATTTGGATTTTGGAATCATAAACCCACATCCATCGCCATAGCCGCCCCTTCCAATATCTCAAATTTTTTTTCCCTTCGGGAATCATATGTTTTTTCTCTTTGATTTTGCCACACCTGTTTTTGCTATTTTAGGGTTATAAAACCAGACGAATATTTTGCCGCTAAAAATTAGGACCTAAATGAAAATAAAAGATAAATGTGATTCATATCAGATTTAACAGTAGGTATTTATATATATATTTATACAGTCTTCCCTTATAAATAGATGACGCGTTTGCTCTGCAAAACTTGTTCACTAAGAAAAGGAAAAATGCAAATAATATATGAAATTATTGAATATATTCTCACGAAAAAAACAGCAAATTAACTACAGAATTTAGCAAAACTAAGGAGTATTTTAGAATTTTGAACGAGTGTGCCCTTCCAAATAAACTTGGCTCCTCTCTTTTTCCCTCATGATGATCCGCGGCGCTCCTCAACCAAAAATAGTATTTTTGGGGTAAAATAATAAATGGGAATATTCTTTTAAATGGCAATGAGCATTCATCTGCCTGAAATAATTTTTTCCACTAAAACTTAACTTTGTATCTTAAAATATTTTTTAAAATTCACTTAGTATTCTAAATATTTTTAATTTAACCTATCAACAAGTTACAAATATCACTCCAACCCTTACATATTAATTAAAAAAATGAGCATATATTTTTAATATTTTTACTATGTCCTAAAATATTAAATTTTATTTCTATACTTTAATGTATTAACCTGACGAGTTCATATATTTTAATCGATCTCACGTGCCCATGACCCGCAGAGACTTATCCGCCCCACTACTACAAATGATGTTCTATTTTTTAGACATTTAACGTTCTATTTCACCTACGGTGTCCTAAAAATATTTAGGACGCCATAAGTCTGTTTTTTAAAAAAAAAGAAAGAAAAAAAACCCTAAACAGGGGTTCATGAGCATCTAAGCAAGCGCGAGTTGAATTCTAGATCACAATCGAGCCAAAAAATCAAACTAACAAATACTGTAAAGGAATCGAAATGAAAAATCAAAGGTCTCATAAATCAGACTAATAGATATTGTAAAAGAATCATAACAAAAACTCAGAGAGTCAGAGAAAAATGGATCTAACAGAAATTCCATATCATAGATTGAGCTATACTGTTAAAGAAAAAGGAGAAAAAAAAATTCAGATCACAATAAATTCTAGATCTAGCGGCAGATCAAGCGAGATGGACAGAGAGAAATGTGAGATCTAGAAGTTTGAATAGCTCGGCGTCGTTGTCACCGTCCGCAGATCTGAAAGAAAACCAAATAATCAAGCAAATAAATAACCAAAATCGAGGTCACCAAACCCAGATTTGAAACCGCCGTCTCAGATCTAAAGAGGGAGTAGAAAAAAAATCGAAGTCACCATCCTTTGTAACACCTCAATTTTAATACCCAAAAACTCGGTCAAAATATTGAAAATACCTTCAAAAGAGTTCAACAATATCCAAATCCTTTTACAATGTTACTATTTCGAATAAAACCCGTAATACATAATCAGAATAAATTCCAGAAAATATTTCAGAGTTTAATACAAAACGGAAGTCTTAGGTTCATGGCAAATATAATAACATAATATAATCTATTGGAGATCAAAAGAGCTTCCAGAGCTCACTCCATAGGTGCCTTCCCTTGCTCTCTACTAGAATAATCACCTGAAAAATGTTAATATGGGATGAGATTCCACGTCTCAGTAACTACTGAATATTTCTACCTTACACGAGCAAATTACATATGACAAAAATAAAAGGTAATATAATGTGAATTTAATATACTCAGATATTTTTAGATATACCGTTGTTCACATCAAATGCCTTTACAAAATACTCATCATTCTTTATTGAATAATTCAGAAATGCACTATGCAGTATGCAGCCTCCCTTATATCCCCTTCCAACCGTATACCGCTGACTGGAACCATAGGCTAACATATAGTCCAATAGAAACTCATTCATTTGACTGGATGGTTTCAAGCTCACCAAAACTTAAGATACACCCGGCCAAAGGTATAGAGCTTAAATCTGGACTATGGCTCCCCTCCTTTAAAATAACAACTAAGGAGGTGTCACATGTCCCACATCTCCAATGAAATCCCGGCCAGAGGAAAACATGGAAGATGGGGCCCTGAAAAGTACCATCCACTGTGCACCGAGTGGTGGCATAAACAATTCTTATCATTCAATTCCCTCCTTACTCCACCCATCACAATACAACCGCCATGATGAATGTATTTACTCAAAAATAATGCATTATTATACCATTATATACATTGATATGCGTATTTATGATTAGTAAAATACTATGCGTATCTGTGAATAGTAAAATACGGTATATACACATGAATAGTAAAAATGAAGAGTACATACGGTATGTATACGTGAATAGTAAATACGGTATGTATACGTGAATAGTATTATGAATAGTAAATACGGTATATGTGAATAGTAAAATGAATAGTAAATACAGTATACGTGAATAGTAAAATGAATAGTAAATACGGTATACGTGAATAGTAAATGTGAATAGTAAATACGGTATACGTGAATAGTAAATGTGAATAGTAAATACGGTATACGTGAATAGTAACGTACGTATAAATAGTACCTCTGCAGATTTGCAAATCAAAGTTCCCACACCAGATCTTAAAACCATAAATATTTTCTAAATATTCTTGCCAAAATAGTAAACAAACAAATTTATAATCATACATAATTCACAAGTATAAGGAAGAATATTCAGAGTTACCTGTTACTTGCTAATACCCGAATCACCAACCAGCTATTATAACTCTCAAGCAAATATCTCTACTCTCTCTCTCTCTCTCTACCTCTCTCTATGGCTCTTAGAAGTTGTGAAGAATGAAATGAAATGGAAGGTCTATTTATAGTTGGAAAATGGGTCTTTAAGTGTAATTTTCGTCTTTGGGTCATTTTACGTAATTTTCCTAGAAATTAAAAAGAAAACTTTCCCGTGACTCTCAGCCGCCCCGTGATGATTCTTTTAAAAATTTTTAATAATATTTTAATATAATATAATATAATATTATAAATTAAATAGTAAAATATTATTACGTGGGTCCCGCGTGAATTTTTTTCAAAACTCACGAGAAAGGTTGTCGCTCACGGGAAGTTTGCAAAGAATTATTTTGGCTGTGGGTCCCACATGAATAGTAAATACGTATTTAGGAATAGTAAATACCGTATTTTTAAATAGTAAATACGTATTTGTGAATAGTGAACACTTTTCATATTTCACAAATTTCAAGTATTAAATACGTATTTGCGAATAACATATATATATATATATATATTTTTTAAATACGTATTTGTAAATAGTAAAAACGTATACGTGAATAGTAAATACTATTCACGGGGCCCACAAAATACGGATTTCAAATTTATCACTTTCCAAAAATAGAGCCTACTAGTCTTTCCAAAATAGGTTTATGTTCAAGATATTAGATTCAAAATTCAGGATGTTACATCCTTAGATCTGAAACCGCTATTGTAGATCTAGAGAAATTGACGTCGCAGATTTGAAATCTAAGTGCAAGAAACCGATCTTTGCGTTCACCATCCACAGATCGCCTTCGATGTCTGCTGTTGCGGTTTTCCGTTGCCGTGAAAAAGCTAAAGAGAGAGTTGAGAGAATTTGAGAGCCGAGAGATGAATGGGAACTTGAGATACGAGAACTCGAAGAGGGAACTGATCAGAGAACTTGCTTGTGCTGAGAGCTTAAAATAATTAATTTAGGGTTCACTTTTGGCGTTTAAGTTTTAAACTTAGACGCTAAAAGTGCTGCCAAGGCTAATTTTGGGTGTTAGGGTCCACTTTTTGTGTCTAACTTTTAAACAACATTTTTGATGTCTAAATTTAGAAGTTAGATGCTAAAAGTCAACTTTTTTATATATATAATTACAAAAATGTCATCGTCTTTTTTTTTTATTTCCGTTTTTTAAAATAGGACGCCAATTAAAAAAAATAAAAGCCATTTTTTTAGTGGTCATCATTCCAACAAAATTCTGGCATTTTAAATTTGGGAATCACATAATGTAGTATTTGTGCAATAATGAATGGCAAGTAATAATAACACGTAAAATTATATTTTTAGCTTATATAATAAAAATGTATTAAATAGAATCCAAAATGTATTTCCCCTTTGCTCGGCCTTCTCTTGTGTGCAGATTCTTCCCCTACGGATAAAGTCGGTGGACCTATTGACCTACGCCATTCATGTACCACTATCCAGCTGGAGGCAAAATGATGTGACAAGATTATTATCATTATTTGTGTACATCATTGAAGGGTTAATTGGTAAATACAATTTATTCAGACTTGTTGGAGTATATGAAAATCTAGGTGCAAAAATTTGTCGTCTTAAGAAACCTCTCCTAATTGTGACATCTTCGTCAACGTACCCCCCCAAGCCCACGTTATTGACACTTGAAATAAAACCATCCATTTATCAGTTACGTTGAATATGAGGTATGAATTTAAATCAGAATAGTTGATAATTAAGTCATTCAAGCTAGTTTCATAATTTTTCCTCACTTATTATTTATGTCTCTTGTGTGAATATGTCAATGGAAGAAGTTACCTTGTTGCTAAATAAATCTATTGTTCCAGAAACGGCTAGCGGACATTTTGATTGCATCCAAAGGTGGATTTAGTAAGGAAAGTTTTAAACGCATTAAAAAATAAAAGAATATAAATAATAAAAGAAAAGAAAATTTTAATTTAACATAGAAAGATAATAATTAAGAGTTAACTAACCTTTACATTAGAATGATTACAAAAACATTCTTCGATTCTTCATTCCTTGAAAATATTGTATTATATCTTTATCATCAATTGTATCAAATATATCACGTATCAAATAAATCAATCATCACTTATCCGATTGCGCAACTTATCTTTAACAAAAGTCATTACAGAAAAAACCTGCTTAACACTAGCAGTTACTACCGGTAGAATGAGTGCCAACTTTATCAACAAATAAACCAGTGGATAAACAATATCCTATCTCTTCTCAACTATCTTTAAAGTAATGTCAGAAATTGTTTACAAATTAACAAAAGTAACATGTTTTTTTTTCTAGAAAAAAAAAAAGAAAGTAACATTTTTAATATGATTTTATTATCTACTAAAAAAAAGTAGGGAGCAAGGAGCCACGTTGTGTATTGAGAAAAATTTCCCGTGGGCCTGATGTGTTTATAATAGATAAATAAATTACTATATAACAATTAGACCTACACACAGTTATTGGCGGCTAATTGGCTTCTTCCTTCCAATTTATATTGTTAAATATATATATATATAAACCTATATTTTTTTTAAAGTAAATGGCGTCAGATTGTTAACCTGAAATACGAGGCAATGTACGTAAACCCTAACCAGCAACTTTCATGCAGGGCACTATAAATACACTAGTTTTGCTTCATGGAGCAACAAGCCACTCGCAATAATCCAAATTGCATTCTTCTTCCATCTTTAATTTATTGAATTCAAATTAAATAATGGATTCCACTTTATGCTCCATCAAAAGCAGGGTCCAAAAGATTAAGGGAATGATGTTCTCACCAAACGTTGATCCCTATTCTTTTGTGAGTCCCTCTGCGTATGACACCGCATGGTTAGCTATGATCCCTGATTCTTGTTCTGATGAATCTGATCAAAATTTGAAGCCTATGTTCGAGAATTGCTTGAACTGGCTGATAAATAATCAGAAGGAACAAGGGTTTTGGGGAGAGTGTGATGCTTTCGGCAACCCTACCATTGAAGCCCTTCCTGCAACTCTTGCTTCCATTGTTTCCCTCAAAATGTGGAACACTGAGCCAATTGTTATAGAGAAAGGTATCCCAATCATTTTTTTGTTCATCCATATTCTTTTCTACTCAATTATTTTAAATATTAGATGGGTAATATGTGTTTGCGCGTGCTTATATTGAATAGATTGATATTATCTTGTATCCTCAAAATATCTTTTAGTTAAAAAAGATGATACTAGCATTGGTTTTTAATATAAGAGTTAGTTGACTAATTGGGTAGATTAAGAAAATTAGTTATGTTAGTCTTTGTAATAAATATAAGTTAGTTTTTTGAAAATACCATTTTTCATCATTACTAAATTTAGATAGAAACTCCATACTGTCTGCAATTAATAGGGAGACTTTGGGAAAATTATAAATTTTTGAGGCAAAGTAGAGAAAGAGATCTTCTCCTTATCTGCTTTCTCATTTTCTCTCATCTGCTAAATCTGGACTGTTGATTTGAACAGTGAGAGAAAAGTAAAAGTAGAATTGTATTGATTGGATGGATGTGATTTAGAAATTATGAGGGATGATGAGAAAATGATGAGGAGAGAAACCCAACCCGACAAAGTAGATTGAGGTCTTATATTTAAGACTAAATCTAACTCTAAATAGCTCTAATATTAAGGACCAAAGGCAGTATCATGACAATAAAGGTTAATCAAGTTGGTAAAGAAGTTGACTTATAACTAAAAAGATTGTGAATTCAAATCTCATTGTCAATTTGACGATTTTATTAGTTAGCGATTTATAAATACCTAATCGCTCTTTGAATGTGTGTGCATGCCTTACCCTAGTTGAATATTTCAGTTAAATTAGGTTTTGACAAAAACATAAATACGACTTCTGAATCTCTGATTTCAGGATTGTCATTTATTGAAGCAAATGCTGAGAAGCTACTGAAGGATGTGAAAAACCATTGTCCTCATCATCAGTTTGCCATTGTTCTACCGGCCATGGTTGAACTTGCAGAGTCAAATGGTTTACAAGACGTCTTCCCAGAATCAGTGAGCGAGACAGTATCGTACATTTTTTGCTGTCGTCGTCAAAAGTTTCTTAACAAGTAATTATTATTGTCGAATATGGTTTCATGATTCACACACGCATCCATTTATATGTTTTTTTTCCTTCCTTAATTGGAAGACTTCACTAAAGAGAAACTTATAATTGAATGAAAATACAGGGAGGGACTTGTGGAACAGCATTGTTATCCTCCATTGTTATCATATCTTGAAGCTTTGCCTCCATCATTTGCAATAAGCACAGAAGATATATCAAGCAATTTGAGTAGTGATGGCTCATTATTCCAATCACCTTCTGCTACAGCAAAAGCATTTATGGTTACTGGAAAACAAGAGTGCCTCATTTATTTGCAGTCTTTAGCTCAAAGGTTCCCCAATGGAGGTTCACACAGTAATTATCATCAATTTTTTCAAAATTAATAACCAAAGCAACTTGCTATTATATTTCTTCTTTCTTTACAAATAATTTTATTTAACTGGTACAGTTCCACAAACATACCCCATGGATGAGGACCTTATAAAGCTGTGCATAGTGAACCAAATAGAAAGGTTAGGGTTGGCTCAGTATTTTGTAAAAGAGATGGAAGAGACCTTGGCTCAAATTAACGGGTAAATTAAAATCCCATATCTAAGATCAATAAGATATATATTGTGGCTACCATTGGGAACATATATATAACCACTAATAACATTCCTATTTGATTTGAATTGATTTACAGGAATTTCGTAGATCGAAAATCGTGGGCAAAACCATACAATATGATTGAATCACAGCTTCACAAAGACTCTCTGGCATTTCAGCTTCTGCGGATGCACGGATATAAAGTATCGCCAAGTATGTCAGACGGTTTTATTCTGTAATTACTTTTTAATTTCCTTTTTTACACCTAATATAATAATTATTGCAGTGAGCTTTTGCTGGTTTTTACATGACAAAGAGATCCGAGGTCATGTGGAGAAATATCCTGAGTATTTCACAAGTACAATGATGAATGTGTACAAAGCCACAGACTTTATGTTTTGTGGAGAATATCAACTTCAGGAAGCAAGGTCCTTTGCTAGGAAATTACTTGAGAAAATGACTTCTGCTGATAGAGACCACCAACCACAGGTCAATTAAACTGTGTCCACGTTTCCACAAATAGAGAATATCAAGATAGACAGAAAAGACAATATTTTAACGTTGCCTATTACATGAGGTCTTTTCACTATCGAATGATATTAAAAAGGGTTGGCAGGTAGTGACCATAGTCTCTTAATTAGTCTAAGTCAAAAGTTTTGAACGGGTCAACGAAGTCGTTTTCATTTTTCTTTAAAAAATAGTAATCCATAATATTTTTGTTATTCTTTGTATACTTTAATTACACTATATTATCTTAACCATTATTGGGTTGACCGTTGATTTAACTACGGTTAAACCACTATATTTGAACTACTTTCTTGATCAATTTAATAATGAACAGCCCAATTTTCACTACCTTATTTTCAACTTATGAACTAAACAATATTTTAACTTTAAACTAAATCACAGGTCTAACTGTCAACTTTACTTATTATATTTGGTCCTATCACTGTCAACTTATAAAGTAAACATTATTTTAACTTAAAAATACAAGATTTTTGGTCCACCTACATCTCACTCGATGATCTTGGTGAGATGCGTACGGTTCACACATTGGCCTATTTGTACTCATTGTATGTAGATAAGATTAAAGATATTAGTTAAATTAGTTAAAATGATATATATATTTTTTAAGCACTATAATTATCTTCATTAATTTCCTCCCTCCCTCTCATACTTCATTATTGTTGAAAGAATATAAGAATAGGGTTAATTTGAGGGGGGGGGGGGGAGAATGATAAGCATTTTAATAGTTCTTATATTTAGGACCAACATCAAGCCCTAATTTAGTTTCACATCAAGTAACAAACAAAAGAATATTATGTTACTTAGAAAAGATATTGACTATTAGCCCGCACTTTATTTGGTTTGCCTTGTAGATTGAGCATGAGTTGAATCTTCCATGGCTTGCTCGCCTCGATCATTTGGAACATCGAATGTTTATAGAAGAAAATGAAGCCAATGCTCTGTGGAATGGAAAGACCTCATTTAATAGGTATGTGCTTGTTTCTCCTTTAACTATTGCACTTTAATTCAGCTAATTAAAGTAACTTATAATTTCAAACTTAATACACTAACAAAGATAACTGAAAATTCACTTGTGGAAGCAGGATATCATGCCTCTGCAACGATGAACTGCTACAACTTGCTGTGACAAACTACGAGTTTAGGCAGTCTGTTTACAAAAACGAGTTGAAGGAACTTTAGGAGGTTTGTCAAGTTTATTAAAAAGACTCAGGGCAGTCATATTTGACTTTCTATGAAAATGACTTGACTTAATTGATACCACCTAATTCAACTTTATTACCTTTAATTCAATATCTAACGACTCTCTTATATAAAGGGTGGACCAAAACAGGAGGCTTCAACTTTATGTAGGCAGCCTTATTCTAGGGGGAAGAAATATTATTTTCAGGATTTAAACCTGTCACTTCTAAGTCAAATAGTAGCAACCTTATGCTGCGCCAAGGATATTCTAATAAAATTAAGAACCTCTATCATGTTCACAATTTGAATCTAGAAAAATATCTTGGACTGATGAAGTTAATGAATTTCATCTTCACTTAGCACTAATCGGTATGTAATTGATATAGGTGGTCAGAAGAGTTAGGTTTGACAAGGATGGGATTTGGCAGAGAGAAAACCATATATTGTTACTACGCTGTTGCTGCCTCCACCACATCCCTACCCCATGACTCGTGTGTGAGAATGTTGGCCGCAAAAAGTGCCATCCTCATCACTGTTGCTGACGATTTCTTTGACATGAAAGCTTCTCTTCCTGAACTGCAACACCTCATAGATGCAATAGCACGGTAATTAAACCTAATTAAAAGTCAGGTCATTTTTTGAGACCATAACTATCAGTTTTGACCACAAACAACTGTTCTTTTTTCTTTATCTGATTTAATACATTATAGATGGGATAGTGGGGGCTTAAGCAGCCACAGCAAGGTAATATTCGATGCTCTTGATGATCTCGTGAGTGAAACTGCCCAAAGATATCGTCAACAACAAGGAGCTGATATAACCAGTAGCCTGCGAGATCTTGTAAGATAGATGCATGATCAATGAGTCAATTTTAAAAGTTTAAGGGTAAATGAATTTACCTCCGAATTTTTTTCTGATTTAATGTCGCTCCAGAAGTCTCAAAATATATCAATCTTATCCTATATTATTTAAAAACTAATATTAATCGTTAAAAATTTGGCATTGGTTGTTAAGTAATCAACAATGAGAGACAACTTTACTCTATTTTAACACTTCATGTACAATATTCTACATAACATTGGTACTGCTCTAAAAAATCTTTCAAGACAAATTTACACCTTAAAATTTAATTATTTACACCTTAGCCAAAAGTTTAATTTTCCAGCTGATCAATCTGTTAGACTATTTAGATTAATTGTTATTTTATTATTAGAAATCCTTCAAATTTCAACACAATCCGCGAGAGAAAACTAACATATATCCATTTTTTTTATTAATCAAATATGGCGAAGTGGTACGAAACATTTAATTCGTGGCTGGAAGAAGCAAAGTGGAGCAGAAATGGACAAACACCCTCCATTGATGATTATATTAAGATTGGCAAGATCTCTGTTGCCGTACATACCATGGTTCTTCCAGCTTCCTGCTTTCTCAAGCCCAGCTTACCTAATCACAAGCTCAGGCCACCCTATTATGAAACCATAACAAGGTTGCTTATGGTTATTTGTCGTTTATTGAATGACATACAAGGCTACCAGGTAATAATTTTATGAACACTTAATCTATAGAATTCTACTTGGCCTTTTTAATTTTGAGTGTGTTCTTGGAACCTTAACACATTGTTACTTTACGAACAGAAGGAAAAAACAGAAGGGAAAGTCAACTCTGTTCTGATAAACTTGATCGAGAATCCTGACGTGGATATGGAAGGTTCGATAGCTTTTTTGAGAGAGATAATTGGGAAACACAAGAAAGAGTTCATAGAGCATGTTCTAATGGATGAAATGTGTGATTGGCCTAAAACGACCAAGCAATTTCATCTCTCATGCTTGAAAGCTTTTCAGATGTTCTTCAACTCAAGCAATCGCTTTGACTCGAAAACAGATTTACTCCAAGATATTAACAAAGCAATCTATCTTCCTTTGAGCACAAAGTTGAAGAAGGGTTTTAACGTCGGAACTGTTCCTTCAGGGCTAAACAAGAAATACGCAACAATACTAAACTCCAACCTCAAATGGTGCTCTAAATCTAAGTCCTTAAGTGTTGCTGCTAATAACCAAGTTCCTCTGTATACCTTGAGAAACGGAATATTTGGGATGTCACCAAAAGTTGTGGGAGGCTTCATATAGAAAATTGGAATCTTTCAGATATTGCACGTGTCTATTATCATGTGGGTGTCCATATCTTGTATAAATTTGTGTACTTGAATATCAGCATATGCGTATGGGTGCTTGAGAAGTGTGTTGTTATTTTTTCTGTACCAAGTCAAAGTTGATTTGTGGATTATATTGAGATAAGGTGTGAGAGTGTATATTTTATTTAGTTATGAGGATATATCGCCTATATTGTGCATTTTAGCCATATGTGTAGTAGCAACATAAATGTAATAATTATGGTTGTTAGTTGGGTTTGGTTTCATGAGAATATATATATATTATACTACTCTAATCGTTAATGTAAGACCTCTTTAACAAAGTTGGTTAGATTAAGAAAGTTAAGTTAGTTTATTATAATAAATATGTCATGTTTCTCCAAAAATACCCTTACTTTAGATAGTCTTTGGTTTCAACTATTGTTGCAAGTGAAGAATTCGCCACCTTGTTAGATTGAGTATCAATAGAGAGTAGTTTGAGGGAAAATGCTAAATGTGGAAGATATATCTTATAATTAAAATCAAAATCATCAACTGTCCAATTAGATATATTAAGGACCGGTGGAGTATTACATTTGTGTTTTTTGGGAAATGGCTATTTAAAGCCTATGTTTATGTATGCCTTTTGGTTTGATACAAACATTTATGACCATTTTAGAGTCTCAAAGCCTATTTATGACCTTCAATGAAATATCAGATCTTTTTAAAGACTTATATTGTAAATAACCCTTTAATTAAAAAGGCTTCAAGTCATATCAAAACTTTTGAAGACTTAGGACTAAGTCTAAAAAACGCTTGTATATAGACTCTAAGTCAAGGCTCAAGTTCAGACCTTAAGCCATCATTACATGCTCAGGCTTATTTAATTTGGCTAAAGCCTGGTCTAATCTAGCTTATTTTTATCCCTATTTATTCAAACTCCATTATATTAAATTAAATTCCATGCTCATCAGTCAATAGTGCTATCGAATTAATGTTGAGTCCACGCTTTGCATTTTTTGGGAAAAAAATAAATTGTTTATATCTTGATAATTAATTAATCATTTTAGATATATTCGCTGCTCTTTATTATCTTGGAATTTCTTTTGAAATTACTTTCCTATAAGATAAAAGATGACAAAATAAGACAGACTTCGGAACACTTGACTCTCTTATATCCATATTATATATATATATAGACACACACATACTGATTTTGATGTGCTCCCTTTATATATATAAGACACACTAGTGCTATATAATTAAGGGCGAAAATCTTCTTATACGAAATTACAAAACTTATATATAGCCATCCCCTATATATATATATGGATGAGCGTTAGGCCTTATTTAGTTTCTGGGGGGGACTGTCCGAGCAGAAAGGAGGAGAAGAATGCAAGTGAATTGCTTGGTTTGAAACTGGGCACATCATGTCCTGCTCCTCTAAACGTTGCAAAAGTAAGCCCCTCGTATTCTTGAAACCACCCACTTACCTGTTCCAACCCATAAACAAGCCCACCTAAATTAATTAATTAATACTACTATTAAATAGTTTATATCATATCGGATTTTAAATATAAGTTTCAGTTGATTTTTTTTAAGAGGTTAAAAAAGCAAAAAAAATTATTTTAAGCCAAATACTTTATTGATTTTGCAATTTTCAGGTTTTTCTGTCATTTTTCCTTATTTTAATGTATATATATTTTTCATTTATTTTTCAAACTAATTAGTCTATGATACACAACATATACTAAAATTAAGTAATATATTTAGTTTTCTTGACCTCTCTAAAAAATGTCAATTGAATCTTATATTTAAGACAGAAGTAAATATATATGTTTACGTGTGTGTTAATGTGTGTGTGTAATAACATTAATTATATGGTGATATAATTTCTCCAGATTCTTAAGGTTAACTACCTCGTTATCGTGATACCATGGTCTCCATGTCTTGGTGATACGCAAATTCAGAGCCCTTAAGCAGTATATAGTGGACAGTACTGGCACTCTCCCATCTGTGTCTCCACTGTAACATAGAATTTTGATCCATGAAATATAGAAAACAATCAATATTCCTCAGTAATTGTCTGGGAGTGGGACCAATATATATATATATATATATATATATATATATATATAAACTCTAAACAGCAAACACCACATTAGACGGTAATTGATTAGTTACCTGTAAACCCAGATTCTAAGTCCTGCTGAAATAAGCTTCCTGTAAATTGGGATAACAGATGGCATTGAATCTTTCCAGTGGCAGAATATATGGTGGCTGCATGTAATAATTATCGCAGTATCACATCATATTTACTAAATGATAATAGCATGGCAAAGGGAAAGTGAATATTATTAGAGGAATACTTGCAAATACTCCAATTCTTAATGCTATGACCATTGCTAACATGAAGAGCCTTCTGAACATCTGGTCTGTTATAGAAAGCTGTGGCGTAATCATCCAAACAAGGATCAAAACCACCCATTATCCTAGGCATCTGCTCAACCAAATCCACTAGACCTTTTAAAACTAGTGCACAAGCTTTTGATCTGTCAAGTAATAATCTCTAGACAGATATATATATATATATATATAGAGAGAGAGAGAGAGAGAGAGAGAGGAGAAATAGAAGCTGGGTCAGAAAAAGGTGATATTTTTCACTAACCATTTTCACCGTGCGTTTATAACTCATGAAACCTTGCGTAGAATATTGATTGTCATTGGAACATGAAAAAGTAGGGGCGAAGCAGACAGGTGTATAGAGACTATACATATCAATCTTGTGGTACTGTGCATGCAATTCATCAACAGCATCACCACATGTTTGGTTCTTCCATGGATCACCGCTTTTGAAGTCACAACTTTCTCCTATTTCTCTGTGTAATTCATCTGATATCACCGCATGGCTCCAAGCATAATCCACAAAACCCATCCAATCCTCCGCATCAGATGTTTCTGGATTACCCAGCTGCAAATATTATTCCGACACGTGTAATTTTTTTCTTGAAAGGAAATAATGGTAAAATGTGAAAACTTTTACTTGCCTTGCACTATTTAGTGGGATATGATGTGGGTAATAATAGGTATAATATTCAAAACCTACATATATAGGAACTAAACTAACAGACATGCATGTCCAAGTATAAGGAACATATTCTTATTAAAACAAAGATTCCTTGTGCACTAGTTTATGTTACTTAGGGAACCACTTATGTTTGCCATGCGCTTTCCAGATCAGAACTGTCAAGATTTGATATAGACGGTCTAGATTTGAGTTTTTATTTTTTATTTTTTAAAAATGGTTTTTTTTAATATATACATAATCTAAAATAAAGATAATATTATAATCATCATTTTTTTAAAACATAATTGTTCTTATTTAAAATTATCAATTGAAGAATAAATTTGCACTATCTAGATTTCATAAGTTTTTTTTTTTTTTTAATTGAAAAGGAATTCCATAGATTTCATAAGTTTTGATGGGCATGGAACTGGTATCTGTATTTACCTAGCTAGCACCAGGCTAGAAAGAGAAAGAGTGATGGGCGAGAGCGTGAGCGAGCAACTGGCAATTGGCGATGGTGATGGGCGAGGTCAAGGTGACGGTGATGGGCGAAAGAGTGAAGTTTGTGACAATTTGCCACACCTCTTTGGGTGTGAGTCCCTGAAAGGAGAAATGATTTTTTCTGCTGGAAGTGGAGAGAAGCATGAGAAGTCAGTAAAGGCTCCAGGGACTAAAAAAATTGAGCGGAGGCCTATCTCTGTCTCGTTTAAGGAAAAACTGCTTTCTCCAGGAGGTCTGGGTTATCTGGTGAGTCATGCTGAGGAGGACGACATTGTTAGTGGCTGGAGGGGATATTTTGCGAAGAAGAATGAAGAGTTGGAAAGTGCAGGCAGGGAAAAGGAGGCTCAGAGGGATGAAGACATGTGTAATGGATCACAGGATCAATACCCGGTATTGTCTATGACAGAAGAACAATACACTTCTTGGTGCAGGCCATGGATGAATTCTCTAATCATCAAGGTTTTGGGGTTATCGGTTCCTAGACATGTGCTCTTCGATCGGGTGCGACGTATGTGGAAACCCCAACAACCATTGAAGGTGGTTCCTTTGAGTAATGATTATTACATAGTATCCTTCTCAAATAAGGAGGACAGGGATTATGCATTCTCGGAGGGCCCTTGGATGATTAATGATCACTATTTGTTGGTCCAACGATGGCGTCCGAATTTTAATCCGTGCAGGGCTGATCGACACAGGCGAATTGCGGTTTGGGTAAGAATTCCTAATCTGCCAATGGAGTTTTGTACAGTGGAATCGCTGGGGATGATAGGGAACATGATAGGGAAAATAGTGAAAATAGATCGGTCTACGTCTATATATGAAAAGGGTGGATTTGCACGGATATGTGTTGAGATAGACCTCCAATCACCTCTGCTGCCGGCTTTCAAAGTGTTTGGGGAGGTTAAACAGTTGGTTTATGAAGGGCTTCATCTGGTATGTTTTGGGTGTGGCAAGTATGGGCATGAACAGAGGGCTTGTCCTGACATAGTCAAGAACAACAATCCTCCAGACATGGCGGCAAAGGAATATGAGAGTGGCAGTCAAATGAAGAAAACACTAGTTGATGGTGTTAAGGATGACATGAGACAGAGCAAGGGTGAACAAAGTGGAGTAGAGGAGAGTAAGAAAATGGTTACCGGAAAATATGAGAAAGTTCAGCGTCCGGAGAAGAAGATTGAGTCCGATGGAGGGAAGGGAGGAGCTAACGGTGTGAGACGGGAGTTGCCGGAGCCACAGACCGCCGATGAGGTCTGTCCAAATGCGCCTGGCCGACATGACTTCCTGGGTCCACAAATGTTGCTAAGGCGTGATTTCCAGCGGAGCAATAATGGAAGGGAAGTGATGGGTGGCGTGATTTGTGGATCTGGCGTGATTGGTGGACCAGGCGTGAAGAAAGGAATAAAATTGGATATAAAGGAAAGGATGACGCAAGGTTCAAGGAAAGGTAATGAAGAATCACGTGGGTTAAGTCAAAAAGGAAATAAAGGAAATCTATCAATTAATGGTGATTTGAAAAAGTCAAATTCATCCCCTGGGCCTAGTGAAAAGCCCAAATGTGAATGGATTATGGTGGGCTCTAAGAGAAAAAAGGAAGAAAAGCCTAAGTTTTTTGGAAAGGAAAATAGGATTGTTGAGAGGCCCAAATTTAAACTCAAGGAGGCCGTACACAAGCAAGCAAATTTAGTAGAAATTACGAATCAATACTCTCCCTTGCCAGTTGAGGACATGAAGGAGGAAACGGGTGTTCTACAAACGAGTCTTACATCTGGTGTTCTCCACCCTACACATATGGTGGATGAGGAGATGGGAGAAGGAACACATAGGGCGGTTACTGACTCGGAGGGCGACGGTTTGGCCCATTCTGCTACCAAATTGTTTTAATGAATTACATGATATGGAATTCGAGAGGTACAGGCTCGCAGTCTTTTCCAAGCCTAGTACGTGAACTTAAACATTTTTATAAGTTGGATTTTCTTGCCATTTTTGAAACACGGTCTGACACTGTTAAGGCTGATCGGAGAATTCGTCAGTTGGGATTCAGTAAGTACTCTTTTACCGCTGCAGAAGGGTACAGTGGGGGGATTTGGTGCCTATGGGAGGAGTTATCCATAACAGTGGAAGTCGTGAAACATCACAAACAATATTTTCATTTGCAAATTGAAAATTCTAAGCAGGAAAAATGGTTTCTCACAGTGGTTTATGCTAGCCCGAATCGGATCTACCGCCGTACGTTGTGGTCGGAACTCTTTCGGATCAGAGACTCTGTGTCAGGACCTTGGTGCATCGGGGGTGATTTCAATGCCACAATTCGGGCAGAGGATAGGAAATCAAGTGCAGTCTCAAAGACACTTGCAGATAATGAATTTGTCCGATGGATTGACGATATGTGCCTGGCAGATCTGGGGTTTGAGGGTCCATCTTTTACTTGGAAGAAAGGAACTACGGAGGCGCGTTTAGATCGCTTCCTCGCAAATGAAGCTTGGTGCACTACATTTTTAGATGCCAAAATCCTTCATCTTCCACACTATAAATCTGACCACCGGCCAGTTCTTTTGCGTTTGGAAGGGACTCCGTCTCGTGAGCAAGTTCAACGTCCCTTTCGGTTCATTGCAGCATGGGTCCTCCATGATAAGTTTAATGCTTTGGTTCAAAAGGAATGGAGACCTGACAGAGGATGGGTCGCGAACATTGAGGGTTTTGCCCAAGCTTGCAGACGGTGGAATAGGGAAGTCTTTGGGAACATCCAGAAGAGGAAGAACGTCTTGCTCAGTAGATTGGATGGTGTGAGTAAAGAGTGGGCTAGGAAAGGGAGTACTGCGTTTCTTGAGGAGCTGCAGCAAACTTTATGGACCGAGTTAGAGGAAGTCTTGACTCAAGAGGCGCTGTTATGGGCACAAAAAGCTAGAATTAACTGGTCAGTGGAGGGCGATAGGAATTCCAGGTGGTTTCACATGCAGGCCAATGGCAGGCGGCAAAAGAACCGAATAGATGCTATATGTGTGAATGATGGGGACTGGTGCTTTGACGAGTCATTGATTAAGAGTCATGCCACTGTGTACTTTTCCAGACTATTCGAGGAAGAAGTCGAGATTCGGCCGGCCCTGGTATGTGATGTTTCATTTCCTACTCTTACTGAGGTACATGAACGGATATGTAGCAGAGAAGTAGATGAAGTAGAGATTAAAAATGCTTTGTTTAGTATGGGCGCTTTGAAAGCGCCAGGACCAGATGGGTTTAATCCTTTGTTCTTCCAACATCAGTGGGAGACTGTTCGACACTCGGTGGTTCACTTTGTGAAACAAACTTTTTTACATCCAGAGCGGGTTCGTGAGGTGAATGGTACTCTTATTGTCTTAATTCCTAAAAAGGAGCATCCAGAGTCATTCCGAGATCTTAGACCGATTAGCCTTTGAAATGTGATTTACAAGTTGATTACGAAAGTCGTGGCTAACAGAATGAAATGTTTTATGGCACATGTTATTTCTCCGAACCAGTGCAGTTTTGTACCTGGCCGCCTTAGCTCAGACAACATTATCGTGGCTCAAGAGGTGATTCATTCTATGCGTGGGATGGGAGGAAAGAAAGGGTACATGGCAATTAAGATTGATCTAGAAAAGGCTTATGATCGGGTTAATTGGAAGTTCCTTATTAATTGTCTGCAGGAACTGCATCTTCCCTCAAATCTCACCCAGTTGGTGGAGCAGTGTGTTAGTACTGCGAAGCTCCAACTTCTGTGGAACGGGAATAAGGCGGAGAGTTTTAAGTCTTCTAGGGGTGTCAGGCAAGGGGACCCCCTTTCGCCTTACTTGTTTGTGATATGTATTGAGAAGCTGGCACATATGATTCAAGAAAGGATAGAAAGTGGTGTATGGAAACCAATCAGGCTCACGAAGACTGGCCCGCTAGTATCCCACCTGTTCTTTGCAGATGATATTATCTTGTTTACGGAAGCTTCGGTGCACCAAGCTGAGTTGGTCAGAGAATGTCTGAGCCTTTTCTGTGACTCCTCAGGTCTTAAGGTTAACCCCTCCAAAACTCGGGTATTTTTCTCCAAGAATATCAATCACATTAGGAGATCAGAGCTTAGTGATATCCTTGGATTCACCTTAACACCGGACCTGGGGAAGTATTTAGGAGTGAAACTTCACCATGACAGGGTTGTGAAGGGCTCATTTCAAGAGGTTGTGGATAAAGTTAAAGATAGGTTGGCACATTGGAAAGCGAATGCATTTTCTCTGGCAGGAAGGACAACACTTATATCTGCGGTCTCATCTGCAATTCCTGCCTATACTATGCAAACTTCCCATCTTCCCAGCAATGTATGTGAGGATCTGGACAAGCACAATCGCACTTTCCTATGGGGTGGAACAGTGGATCATCGGAAAACTCACTTAGTAGCTTGGGAAGATGTGTGTAGAGAGAAGAAGCGAGGCGGGCTGGGGCTGCGTAATGCGAAAGTTCAAAATCAAGCTCTACTTATGAAGTTGGGGTGGCGGCTTGTTACACATAGGGACGCTCTTTGGGTTAAGGTGATTCGAGATAAATATAAATGTGGGGAGGACCTTCTCCCTAGCATAGATAAGAGACGTCCTGGTTCAAATGTGTGGTCGGGGATTAAGAAGACATGGCAGTCGGTGTCTGGTGGGATCATTACCAACCGAGAAACTAACTCAGTGAAGTGGAAGTGGGAAAAACATGGTACTTTCACAGTGAAGTCGGCTTATAGTGTGTTAACAGGTGACGACCAGGATCAGAATCAGGACTGGAATGGGTTATGGAGAGTGAAAGCTCCTCAACGGTGTAAGACAATGCTATGGCTAGCAGTCCGACAATGCTTGCTTACTAATACAAATCGTAAGCGAAGAGGCTTGACTATTGATGCGGGTTGTGCGCTTTGTGGTCACCCATGTGAGGATACTATTCATGTGCTCCGCGATTGCCCACACTCGAAATCTATTTGGAAGAAAGTGGTTTCTCCGTCTCGATGGAGCTGTTTTTGCACCCAAAGCCTTTCTGATTGGGTATGGGGGAACATAGGGGGCAGATCGGCAGCTAGAATGCGATGGGCTTCAATGTTTATGATCCTGTGTTGGTGGCTTTGGAAACGCAGGAACCTACTTGTGTTCGAGAAGAAGTGGACCCCGAATGAAAATCTTATTGCTAGTACAACAGCGATGATACAGTGCATGTCATGCACAAAAGATCGTTTATCAGGGACGAGAATTCAGGGGGCAACCCTAGCCCCTAGCCGAGAGTCATGGCGGCCACCTGAGGAGGATTGGGTGAAGGTAAATGTAGATGGAGCGCATTCACTAGCTACTTCCATGAGTGCTTGTGGGGGACTGGTACGTGACTCTTTAGGGAAGTTTTTAAAAGGCTTTGTATATCATATTGGCAATGGGGATGCACTATCTGCAGAAATCTGGGGGTGCCTCCTTGGGCTTCAAATGGCCTGGGCAATGGGATGTAGGAAAGTCTGGATTGAGACGGATTCCACAGAATGCCGAGATTTGATTTTTCAGGAACCAGAGCAAAACTATAGGGATGTTGATTTACTTAAACAGGTGAGAGCCATGCTGAACAGAGATTGGATGACGAAGCTTACCTATGTGCCTCGTACGTGTAACAAAGTTGCGGATTGCCTAGCTAAAAAAGGACTGGAAAGTGACCAGGGTTACCAGGAAATCTATCTTCCTTCGGTCTCCCTTCAGGCTTTAATTTCCAAGGATTGGAATATTTGTAATGTTGATCTAGGTGTTTGTTGAGGTTTCTCTTTTGTATCAAAAAAAGAAAGAGAATACTTTTCAAATTATGTAGGACCCTACCAGGATACCCTTAAGATTAATATGAAGCGAAGCGTCCATGTTTCTATCAACGATGAGCTCAGCAAGCTCAGGTACATACTTTCCTGAAAATATATTCGTTTATCAAATAATCTACATAGATCAAACTTAAGAAACAAGATTGTTGTGTTTTGAAGATCTTTAATTAATGTAGATAAAAATATGTATCTACCTGCATAGCTCTCTCCTGCTATGTAAAAGGTCCTAGTTCTGTAAGATGGAAACTTGAGGAACCACTTGTGCAGAAACTTGTAAGCATCGTTAGCTGTCAAACAAATGAAATAGCAACCTTTATCAAAAGACGTCAATTAATTAATGGCTGCCACTAATTAAATATGCAATTAATGATGTTAAGGTTAATTGATTTATAACCTGTGAAGTCATCTCCAAGATGTTCATAATCACTGGTTGTGTTTGAGTAGGAAAAGCCGACACCAACAGGAGATTCCACGAATAAAATGTTGGCTTCTGCATCATCACAAACGTCGGGAATACTCAGCATCACCAATAATATTATTAATTGTTATGTGGGGACAAGTAATGGAGCACTATATACAAACAATGATTAACGTTAATTTTACATGGAAAGTAGTGAGATGGATTTGCACCAGAAAGTGAGTTGTGATGTGTGGTGTATATATATGTGTGTGGTCCTCACAAGTCATCATATAATACCTCTGTTCCATGAGAAGTTATTATATTTAAGACCCTGGCCATTAGTGTCCACTAAAAAAGGACCAATCTCTTGCGTTGCTCCATATCCTACAGAAGAGCACCCAGGTCCTGCAACAAAAAAGCATCTTGTCACCTTAGCCAACAACACACATATGAAAAGAAAGTAATGAGTCAGCAATATTTGAACCATTTAGATAAAAAGGAACCTAACAAGAGTCCTATAACTGTTAAACTTTGTCCTTAAGTTTTCTTAATTTGGTTTCTTATAGTTTGGCTCTAACTCTGATCCCAACTCCAATTCTGAGACACAACCCCAATTGTTAAGCCACACATAATTTGTATTAATCTAATGTGACATCAGGATTCAGTTTCAGTGCTCATCACTATTCACCAAGAGTGATGAACATCAAAATTTGGCTCATCCAGCATATCTAATATATGGATGGCCCAGATTTATTTTTTAAAAAAATATTTTAATGTATACAGAATTTAAAATAAAAATAATCTCTTAATTACCACTTTTCAAAAAAATAAAAATTTTATTTAAAAACCATTCGTTGAAAACCTTAAATCTAAACTATTGAAACTATATTTAGAGAATGCAGATCTCACCACAGCGACGTGGCTTATGATGAGCACTGAAACTGATTATTGGGACATAATTGTCAAAAGCAGAGAGATATGATTATCGCTTTATTCGCAGGACTGACATTAATGAGAACTAGGATCCAAACTGAGGCAAAAAAAAGATTTCATGAGGTGCTACCTCCCAGCAGCTTCATATATATATATGTGTGTGCGCGCGCGCGCGCGTACGTACGTATGTATGTGTATGCATTTGTATATGCTTACCTCCATTAAGCCAAAGCACTAAGGGTTTCTCTTGAGGATTGTTGACGGCCTCATAAAACCAGTAAAAGAGTGCTCTTCCGTTAGTTTCGTTCACTGTGACATAGCCAGCAAAGTGCTTGAAATCTGTATGAGGCTGACCAGGCAAGCTGGTGACAAGATCCTGGTTATTATCCCCAGAACTCATTTTCCTCCCACCATGATATTGCCTGTTACCCAAACATTTAACAGGCTTCGCACATAATAATAGCACAAGTACGAGAGCCAATCTGCAGAAAATTTTCATTTTTAATACAATATCTACAGTAAAAGTTTCAGAGAGGGACACTTGGATTTAGTTTGATGCAAAAAACTAGAGGCCTTCGTGCCCTTTTTATACTGAAAATTTGCTTCCACTGTACCCCATTGTGGGTATATAGTAGGCTTATAAAAGTAGATTAGGATAAGAGTCCTACCTGGCAACTCTCTCTCTCTCACACATTTTTGTTGAAAATGCTATATATGATGACTATCTTTCATTACTTCTAGATTATTTCCTTCATGAACAAGATAGGTAGTGGAGTTTTCCAATTGCGACAACATTGGTGGTTGAATTGTGTTATCACATGGATAAATATAAAATGATTTTAGGAAAGGTTTCACGTTTGTGTTGAATGCAAAAAAAAAAAAAAAAAAAAAAAAAAAGGAAAAAGGATCATGTTTACACATTTGGTTGAACCTTTTGTTCAGTGGACAGAAATTTAAAGTTAATTATTCGGACTGAATATGATGTAATTGATTGTCCTCTCCCGAACCCTATGCCACTCCAGATTCGTTAAGGCTTGGATAAGAACTACCTACACACACAACCTGGATTTATTATTGGGTAACTTCATTTGTAAATGTCGCTGTAAATTTTCTTCAAGTCATGAGACCTACACAAATCTTAGTAAGTTCTTGAATGTAACCAACTTACATAAACTTTTAGTTATTAAAAAGAGGAATTCTTAGTTTTTTTTTTAATATTATCATTCGGTATTCAGTTCGGGGTTCGCAACTTTCCTTTCCAACATAAGTGACTCCTCTGGGACTCAAACTCGAGACCTCAGAAGGATCAAGAGGAACCTTATATCACTAGACTAACTTCATATTGGTGGAATTATTAGTTTTTTAAGCATTTGAATATAATGGTGCTCCCACAACAGTTTGCATTTTGAAACTAAACAAAAGTATAGAACCACCCATATTTGAAGATTGTATAATTTAAAACAGAACAATAAGAAGGCCTTGAAATTTTTTTTTTTTAAAAGTACAGATTAAATATATGATCAGTACTTCATAATGTAAATTAATATTTTGTTCTCTTACAGCATGTATTTCGTCATCCATCTTTTATTTCTGTTTTATTCTTATTATTAATATTTTGTGTTTACAATGGCTGATTTAAAACTAATTAGAGGAAACAGGACACATCCGAACACGTCCTTCGCCTACCGCATCCGTGTGCATTGTCTTTGTTATGTATAAGTCTAAGTCCCGCGTCGGCATCACGAAGCCTCACATGGGAATGTTTATAAGTTCAAAAAGCGCTTAGGCTAGTCTCTTGGAACGATTTCTTTTTCTTTAATATGTGGCTGATTATGAATAAAATAGTGGTTTAAAAACTTTTTACGATGTTAATAAATGAAAAGGCACTTGCCAAGAAAAATATATCCTCATTCTCTCAACAGGACTAAAACTCACTTTGTACAAATGATGTGAGAATGCTTAAGGGAACAATTTTGATTAAAGTAATCTAATTTTGAATAATCTCATGTCATTAATTAATTTATTATTAATTTATAGAAACTTCCTATAATATAATTTAGGGGAAATTGGTGAAAACTTCGTGTTTGGATATTTTATTAGTCAGAATGATATATTTTTATACACAGAAAGTATTAGTATTTTGCAGATTTCATACCTAGAAAATATCTATACTTGAATTTCGACCCTTCTGACTAATAAAAGTTTTGAACGGGGACTACTTACAGATTTTCCCTAATGGGGGAAGAGAAAAGGACGAATAAGTTAACAGTGTATGCAATATCTTTGGTGCATTTCAAGGCCATATTCAACTGATGAATGGAGAGTGCAATTATATATATATATATATACGGGGTTTGAACTTCTCATGTTGTATGAGAAGAAGAAGATTCTTACACACATGAAATGGTGGAACCCACACACACACATATATATATAATGCTAATTATTTATATATATATATGTGTGTGTGTGTGTGTGGGTTCCACCATTTTATGTGTGTATAACATAAGAATACACTTCTCCTACAATATGAGAAGTGTTTTTCCCTCTATATATATATATAATAGTCAACAAAAGGTTCAAGAGACAGCGGGTTAATTTTGTCACCAAAACACTATCAAGTATCAATAGTCAACAAAAGGTTCTGTTATGGATATGTTTTTTTTTTCTTAGAGCATTCGGTATCTTTGGGCAGGCCATCTTTCATCCATATTAATGGCCCCAAGCTAATCCGAACTGAGACCAGGTTGGTTCCTTTCGGGGGAAAGCCTCTACCACCCACGCACGCTACATTCCCACGTCTTGAACTCAAGACCCATGGTTAAGTTAGGACAACCTCTTACCAATTAACCTAAGTGTTTGGTGGATATTAATTATTTGTATTTGCTATCTGTTCCCATTTATTTTGCAAAAGTAACTCTTATTATTATAGCTTCATTTCCTCAAGGGTCAGATCTTTCGATGTTAGAAATTCTTTTTAGTTATTGAATTTTCCAATAATAAAGTAGTAACAAATCTTTTGAAAAAAAAAATGACTGTGATACAAATTAAATTTTTGGAATAACAAAAAACAAAATCAGATCCTAAAATGAAGTTTGTTAAGCCCTATTACTCATAATGCAAATATCAATAAGAATTCTTTGTTTTTCCAAAATGGCTTAATAAAATAGTAGTATCCCTTTTTCCTATGCCTTCACTTTATTTTCAATTCCCATTTTTCATTTCATTTCTTCCACAAAATCCCATACTCTTTGGTTTTCTCATAAAATTGGTAATATATAAATTTTTCCATGTACATGGGAAGCACTCTAATAATAAGCTTCTCATATAATTTTGCAATATGGTACACATCTTTTCAAAATATTTCTACCGCACATGCATGTATATATTTGAAAAGAGGATAACAAAATATATGAATACACAAAAAACTAGAGGAATTACTATGAGGATCCAAGAAAGAATTTTATTACTAAGAAGTCCTAATGACCACTGAAAAACACACAATAACAAGTTTTATAGTAAGAAATTAATGACAATACCTCACTTATTATTGAGACTTCTTGGTAATTAAGCTCTTTACTTACTTAGGACCTTATAGTAATAATTCCCTCTGAAAAAATAACATCTTGTAATCATTGATCATTTCCGTTTTTTCAAAAATATTCGACTATCATATACTACTTCTGGTTCTAATTATAAGAGTTAGTTGACTTTTTTTGGAGAGATTAAGGAAGCTAAATAAGTTATTTAATCATTTTATATGTTAAATATTCTTAGATTATATATTGGTTTATTAGTCAAACTAATAAGTTTGAAGAAAAAAATAAAAATAAAAATATTTTAAAGTAATTTAATTAGCTTCCTTAATCTCTTCAAAAAAGTCAACTAGCTCTTATAATTAGGACCGGAGGGAGTAGAACATTTTACGAATTTTGTTTCTATTTTGAAGACATCCAACTCTACCTAGCTAGTGGTATAATATTGTATCTTATCCACACAATCATATATATTTTGTTGAGGTCATTTTCTTCTTCTTCTTCTTCTTTTATTTTTTTTCTTTTTGAGGTGATTATATACCCACCTTCACTCTTTACCAGCTTAGTCCATCTTCAACGCCCCACTCGTATACTAGGACTAGCCAAAAGGAAAGAAATACAATATCAAAAGCAAATGTGAAATGTCATGTTTACACTTCTTTTCATGCTAAGTAAATAACTAATTAAGGATATAGTAATTAAGTAGACTTTATTTTTCATCATTTAGCGACACATCTTTGACTTCAAACTCTCCTTTTCGCTTTTAGTGAACAAAAGCTAGCCTATAGTGGGATATACCTGCCCAATTTTGAACTTGTGGGTATATCTCTTACATTTTTAAACTTTCAAGCTTTTTTTTAAAAAAAAAAAAACCATAAAAGATGTCCATACTAGGCTAGGAATTAAAAATGGGCCAGCCCATCCAAAATGGCTGGCCCACTAGGTCCTAATTCTATCTTGGATATTTGGATGAGTGCGTTGACATTTTCTTAACCTGGCCTACTGCTAGTGGGTTTGACGAGCCGAATAATGGACCCACCCTTTTTATATTTCTTTTAATGCAATGATGAGACATACTCATATTTTTTGGGGAAAATATCACCATTCTGAACCTCAAATCTTCTATCAAAAAAGTTCTTAGAGAATTTTTTATATTAATTACAAAATTCCAATGTTAAAAAAATTCTACTGTCAAAATAACTTTTCATATTTTTCATGTTATTAAAATAACTTTTCCTGTTGTTAAAATTTTAGAAAAATTTCATATAAAGCTGCTTGAAATAGGGAAATTCTAAATTAAGTTGGTAAATTCAATAAATCCTTAATTAAGTTACCGTCTCAATTTAGAATTTCAAAATTTAGAATAAATGATGTTATTACCCTCTCATAGTCTCCTCTCTCATCTTAAAAGGGTTTCAATGCTTTTTAACTTATTTTTAAAATAAGTGTAAATATATATAAACATTAATATATAATAAAATAAAATATGATTAACTTAGATCAAAGAAATTTTATGTTTTGTGGAAAAATGATCAGGAATAATTCAAAAAAAAGTATCAGTCTCAATATTAATTAAATGATTTCTAGTTAAACATTGAGAATAAAAAAAAAACTATTTTTTACTTTATTTTTTTGTTCATTGAGAAAAAAATGTTAATATAAAAAATAACTTATTTGATGTAGCAAACTGCATATCAAATATTTTCATTAATGATTTTTTAAAAGAAAAGATATTTATTAACGTTAAAAAAAAACCTATATATCACATCAGTAAAATTACATGATTAATGAAGATTGATTTTTTTTTTTTGACAAAAAACTAATTTGAGTTCTTTTAAAAATAAAATTTTATTTAAAATATTTAATAAAAACATTTAATTGATACAGTGTTATGCATTTTTTTTCTTTACTCAAAACATGATTAGTCATTTTTCCTGAACACAAAAACTCCTTTGATTTGAATGAATCATATTTTATTTTATTATATATTAATGTTAATATATATGCACATTATTAGAAGACTAAGTTAAAGATTAATTAAATTCTTTTAAGAGGAAATATAATAGAGAAGATTAGAATAGTGTAATAAAGTCAATTTACCTATATTTAAAAATCCCAAATTGAGTCTATAACTTATTTAAGGATTTGTTAGGTTTGAAAACTCGATTCAAAAAATTTCTATTTTAAGCAAATTTATATGGGATTTTCTCTAAAATTTTCCTGTGTAAAAATTGTTGTCGAAAAGGCTTTTCATGTTGTTAAAATAATTTTTCCTGTTGTCAAAAATTTTCTACGAATCAAAAAAATTTTGACAACACGAAAGGTTATTTTGACAATATAGAGAGCCATTTTGATAACAATTTTTTCATAGGGAAACTTTAACAACAAGAAAAATTATTTTAACAACATAAAAAATTATTTTGACAATGAAACTTTTTTGATATTGTCTTCTCTGTAATTAAATTTAAAAAAGTCCATATTTTGAGTTGGGACTTTTTTGATATTTTTTCTCTTCCTTAAGATCTGGGTGATATTTTCCCTATTTTTTATACAAACATAAAATAATATTAATAAACAATGAGAGTGATTGAACTATATTTTGATATGGCTTTTTTATGATTAATTCGGGATTTTTAATGCATTTCTTAGGACATTATTGCATGATTAAACACTAATTTGAATAAGGAATATTTGTATTAAATTAAGTGTAATTAAGAACGAAATTGTCATAATTTATTAATTATTCATGTAAATAATTTCTTGAATTTTTTATGCTATTTTGTGTTTAATATTTCATTGTAGGTGTTTAAAAAAAATTGGAGAATGTGGAAAATATCAATTAGTGTCAAAATTAATATTTTTTTAGGACTAAGGAAAGTTACAGGAAATTCCACAAAAATTCTGAAAACGGCAAATATAGATGAAAAGGGTAAGAGAAATTATAGGAAAGGGGCCAAAAGTTTTAAAAATTTAGCTTTTACCCCAAAATGTTTTTAAGCTTGTAATTGAGTCCCTCCACAAACTTTTGAATCTTTCCAAGTTAGTCCCAACTTTTGACCAAGGCTAGGTCATAGAAAGCTCCTCTTCCTCGATACACAGACAGAACCAATTTTCTTGTGCTCAGAGAACTCAGCCCATCTAAATCATCTAGATGCAATCTAGACAGTCTAAGTTTTTTTTTTTTAACTTTTTGTTGTCAAAAAAATATTTTAATTTGTAGATAATCTAAAATAAAAGCAATCTCTTAACTAGCATTTTTTTGAAAAATGATTTTTTATTTAAAAATCAGCAATTTAAAAAAATTTAAAATATTTTTCATAAATAAAAAAATATTACAATTATGAAAGGAAAAATCCCAAGAAAATTGCACTTGAATTTCAAAATCTCAAATAGGTGATTTCCAAAAAAAAAAAAAAAAGAGTAGTCAATTGTTTTACTGTTTTTATTAATCCTATTATTGAATATTGTTGTTGTCAATCGAATTTTTATTTGAAGTGATATTGTTTGGTCACTTTCCCATTATAAAATTTGTTAATATAATTTTAATAAAAAATTTATTATAATAAACATATATATTTTTATTAAATTTAAATTAATATGTTTTTAAAAAATGTATTATTTTTATATTAAAAATACATTATGTTGAAATTAATTTAAAATAAAATTTTTTATTATAAATAAAAAATCCTATTATAAATAAAAAATATATATCATCATAGTTGAGGGTGAGATTCCTATATTTTTATTATTCTGGGGGCAAAATTGCACTCCTAAATACTTTTGGGCGCTAATTACACCAGTTTAGGGTGTTGAGTGCACCTTTACTCATGTATATATAATAAATCTGCCAAAAAAATTATATATAATAAAAAAAATCATTTAAATTTAATGTGTGTTCCCTCCTATCTTTAATGTAAGACGACATACTATTTACTTAATCTGATTATATGAAGAAAATTTGTTAAATTAGTTAATAAAATGTATTTTCTAAAATACTCTAATTATATTTTTAATTCCTTCATTCCCTCTTCTCCTTAATTATTGTTGAGTAAGCATGAATAGAAGTAAATTAAGAAAATATTGATAAATATGAAAAATGTGTTTTATATTTAGAACCAAAATCAACATCTCAAATATACCCTATAAATGATGTTAGGTTTGGGATAAAAAATACTTATTTAGGTAAAAAAAAAAAATCAAAATTCTAGTAGAGGATCTTTGTTATTTGATAACCATAGTAACAAAATATAATAAATATTTTCTCTTTCTTGGATATAAGTAGCTAGAAATTAGTATCATACCAAAACATGATTAGTTTTTAATGAAAAGGGCCACGACAAGTGCCCTGACTTTAGATCCATGTAAATTTAGAATCGTTATTTATTTAAAAAAGTGACTTTGTAATTAAATATATATTCCTTCGAGTCCTTACTATAAAGCACCAACTAATAAGTATATTTGATCCTTGTTATAAAGTACTTACTTGTTTCCAAAAATCATTAAATATGTTTTCCCATGTATACCTATAATTACTAAGGATAATGGGTGAAAGTAGTAATTAATGTGATATTAGAATTTAGTGCAATATAATTTGTTGGGGTAGTATTGGAAATTACTTAAATTTTTGTTCAAATTAATGATTTTAACTATTTTTATTGGTTTAATTTATGAGAATTGTTAGTTGGATATAGAAGCTTCGATAGCATTTTTGAGAGAGATAATTGGGAAACACAAGAGTTCATAGAGCATATGTTCTAATGGATGAAATGTGTGATTGGCCTAAAACTACCAAGCAATTCCGTCTCTCATGCTTGAAAGCTTTTCAGATGTTCTTCAACTCAAGCAATCGCTCTGGCTCAAACACAGATCTGCTCCAAGATATTAACAAAGGAATCCATCTTCCTTTGAGAACAAAGTTGAAGATTGAAGCGCTTCAACGTTGGAACTGTTCCTTCAGGGCTAAACAAGAAATATGGAACAATATTAAACTCCAACCTCAAATGATGCTCTAAATCTAAGTCCTTAAGTAATGCTGCTAATAACCAAGTTCCTCAGTATGCCTTAAGAAACGGAATATTTGGTGTGGCACCAAAAGTTGTGTGGGGCTTCATATAGAAAATTGGAATCTTTCATATATTGCATGTGTCTAGCTATCATGTGTGTGTTCACGTAGAAAATTGAAATATTGAGGAAACATATGGAAATTGTATTAACTCTATAGAATTATACTCCCTCCGATCCTTAATGCAGGATATATTTGAGGAGTTAATATTAGTTCTAAATATAAGACATATTTTTTATATTTGTCAATCTTTTCCTAATTTATTCTTACTGATACTCTTCCATCAATAATCAAAGAGGAGAGGGAATAAGAGAATTAAGGAATACGACTGATGTTTTAGAAAATACATGTCATGTTAATTAATTTAACAAACTTCTTTAATTTAATTAAATTAGATAAATATATCTTATATTAAAAGCATCAAGGAGTATTGATTGTGTTTTCTTGAAAGTCTAATTTACCCTTATTGAGGATTTTATAACTGGGCCAGAGATGAAATGGGGCCTGGGTTCAGGTCATCCGTATTGTGGTGGTCTCCTCTGTATCAAAATCAACAAAGAAAAATAGCATTATATATATATCTTATCTATCTGTGTATATTAAACACACGAGGTTTTCTTACGTTGAGTAATTTATATTATTTTCATTAAGAGAATTATTGTTGCACCTTCAGTTGACTGGTGTTCTGACTTATGAAGATATTTTTTGAAGTGTGGGTCTTATAAAAATTTTAACCAATTTCTTTAAAAAATAAATTTCAACGAGCGCAAAATGTTGAGAGCATGCACTTCCGTTTTATTTCCCTCTTTCAGTTTATCCTCACACCACATATGTTTATCTCTTTTTAACTTTACCAACGTGTATTTTGAGATATTGTGATTGCCATATATCTAGTGTTATTGAAGTCAAGTTGAACTTCTGTAAATAAAGATTGATTTAGTTGGTAAAGGGGGTGGTTCATAACCATTAAGTTGTTCATTCAAATCCCACGATGTAAGTATTTTGTTGATAAGCGATCTTTAAATACCTATGTAGGAGCTTTTTGAGCCTAAAGACATACCTAAATTTTTCATGTATTAAAAAAAGAAAAGAAAAGAAAAGAAGTCGGGTTGAGCTTCTAATTAAGGTAAATGGCTCTTCACATGCACATGCACTTCATTTACCAAAGGTTTATTGGATTTGATTCACTCAGTTCTTCTAATATACTCCCTCCTGTCCTTTTTTATAAAATTCTAAAATTTGAATTGTTTTAATTCTTTTTAAAGGGGTCCAACAAGAGTTATCTACAAATTTAACTAGTTTTTTTTTTTTTCATTTTTACCCCCCATTAATCATATATGTTATATTAATTAAAATGTTGATGATACTCATATTTACTCTCTCTCTCTCTTACTATTGCCCCTTTATAAATAAGTGCATATTTAAAAAAACAGTTAATTTTAGACATACTTATTATTTTTAACTAATTTTAACTACTTTCTTAAACTACGTAATTCGGTTATTAAGCTCTTATAAATAAAATGGTTGGGAATATCAAACCAAATTAAAGGACATCTAAAAAATTATTGTCTTCGATAAAGAAATTTATGACCATGGGGAATGCCGTATAGGTTTCTCTACTTTTGCTTGATCAAGAACAAAGAAATTAGAACACGATCTAGAAAGTAAATAAATAAACTCTAGATAAGAAACATAATGGGGTCAAGTCCGGCCGTGAGAACGTAGGGTATGTTTGAGGACACAAATATGCACCTTATTTTTTCATTTGAGGACGAACTTCAGAACTATCTATATATTTCAGTCCCCACACTCAAGGAAAAATGATAGAAAAAGAATTTTGAAATTATAAAATTTCAAATTAAGTATTTTTAAAAAACATGAGTTGTAAATTGCTTTTCAAGTCTCATCATTCCATTATCAATTCTTGATCACAAACTTGATTTGAGATTTTATAATTTTAAAGTTCTTTTTCTGTCATTTTCTTAATTATTAATCTATATAATTAAATTTATTAAAAAACACAGAGTAGGTGATAAGTCACATGGCGCCAAAGGAAGAAGTTGAGATATTTTGATTGCATGCTTGCATGAACAAGGATAACACAATGGGGCATGCTTAATTTAATTATGTCTTTTTCGAAAATATTAATGTTTGTACTTTGTCGCCAAATTGAATAGTATAAAACATGGTGGGACTACTAATCAAAGGGCGCAGACTGATCAGGCGTGACAACGTGAATCGATGAAATCCATTTATATGGTATGCGGCTAAGTAATAAAGGCCGCAAAATCAGACAAGAACATCTAGCTATAATAAAAAAATGTTGTTTTCAAATTTGCTGGCGAACAACTCATCATCGTGTCAACCCACTAGTAAACTCATACTAATCTTTTGAGGTCGTGGCTTTAATTCATGATATGAATTTATGTATTTATTACAAGTCTGTTTACAACCATGAATTCGTCAGCCTTAATAAAAACCATTCATACAAGCCAGTGGCGGACCCAGCATTTTAAGTTTGCGGGTGCACAATTAGTTATGAAATTTGGGGGTTCGGTGACAGCGCCCCCGAAAAATTTTTTTACAGGAAAGTTTTAAACGTATTAACACAATTAGTTTTAAAACAAAAGAATATAAACCATTAAAAAAGAAAAAGAAAACTTCAACTTAACATAAAAAAATAATAATCAAGAGTCAACTAATCTTTACATTAGAATAATTACAAAAGTATTCTTTGATTCTTCATTCCTTAAAAATATGGTATTATATCTTGCATTATAAATTACTATTTAACAATTAGAGTTACACAGCGGCTACAAATATAGTATAATTAAATACCCACGGTTATTTGCTTTCCAGTATTTTCCATTCAAACAAAACGCAACATGAAGTAGTAAGGTTAGGTAATTACAAAAAGTTTAGCAACCCACGTGGTTTTACTGACTTTATATCGCTGTAAGAAAAAGTCTGCAAGATAAAGTCTAGCAACCCATGATTAATGTATTTATATTGTTAAATATATAAATATAGACCTATACTTTTGTAAAAAAGGATTGAAAAGTTCTGTCTGCACGTGCATGCACCTGCGTGAACGTAGGTCTGCCACTGATACAAGCTCTTTGTTTTACTCGTAGGTACACTCGCGTGATGTGTGGATGTAGGAAAGTTGTTATGGCAATAGTAGTGGTAGGCTTGTGTGTGAATGCAACCAAAGACGTGATTCCAACAGTGGCCAACCCTAGAGTCCATAATATAGGCCGAGTTTGGGAGGGACAACATGTTTTTGTGGTGGGGCTAGCTCTAGAATTTTCTGAATCCAGTCCATCAAGGGGAAGCTTATGGACCTAATTTATAATAATAATAATTAAGGCTTTATTATTTCATGCTGAATGATAAGATACCTAGAGAGGCAAACAAAACAAATCCATGTGATATATTAGTGACTATTATTACTTTATCATTTGATTTTTTTCCCCCTTATTTCATCAACGGTTTTCCTATCAAAGTTTAGAGTGCAAATAACTTTTAATTCTCATAACAAATGCGTTTTTTGAAATTCGAACTTGAATCATAAGTAGTGATTTTTGGGAAAGGGAAAAATTATAGTACTTTCTACACCTGTTATGTAGGGGGGAAAAAGTACGACTTATTTAAGAAAGTAACACTAATGCACCCTTTTTACATCGGTTTCAAATTTTGTAGTGAAAAAAAAATAATAATAACCGATTTAAAATGTTAAAAAATTGTTATGGCTTACTAGTGCAAAAAAAAAAAAAACACACTTTTACTCTTAAACTCCCTTAATTTTGTAGGAATTCTTCTTTTGGGTAAAAACTTGTGTTTATTTTCAGAGAAACTAAGATTTATTTTGCTTGATTGCTTCATACACACACATACATAGCCTTGAGATCTATTAAACTTAATTTCATAATTTTATTTCTCTCATTTCCAAAATCTTGGATTTTAAAGCGTGAATGGTTTTTAGTTTGAGAAAGCACGTATGTGCTATTTACAAATCTACTCCTATTGTATTTCACCAAAAAAAAGGGGTGTTAAGTACTATTTTTGTTTTGAAAGTTGTCAAAATATTTCAATTTTATTTTGAAAGTTTCTAAATCGTACAAATTTAGTCTCGACCATTATCCAGGTTAAATTTGACCTTGAGATGATTAAATTTGCAGAGCTGACAATCCACATAATATTCACGTCATTTTTATTTAGGATTTAAATGCAAAGTTGCCTTGAAAGTTTTCACTAATGAGCTATGTTGCTTTATAAGTTTTCAAATCATTATAATTTCACTTCGGCTATGATGTAAGTTTACTCCATTACTCGTTACTTGACAAAATTAAATATACTTATCTAGATAGTTTTTATGTCATCTATTTCATTTTTTCAAGTTATATTTATAAATAAGGATTTGTTTTTTGGAAAAAAAAGCCACCCCTCTGCATGATTGGAGAGAATTAAAGAAGTGAAAACACCTTTGTGTGACAAAGAGAAAAACCAAGAGATATATATTTATCTTGACATTATTAGGGTACGACGACAAAGTGCTACCAACGGCTCCGTTCTCAATAATCTTGCTTAGTGTGTATTGAACATGGTAATTGATGAATGTTTTTCTTTATTACTCTTTAGCGAATGCAAGCTCTTCTTCCATCTGCAATTTCTTCTTCAATGTTATTCACGTTGCTAGTTTTAGCATATTTAGTCAACTAACTATAAAACTTAACCCTTATAATGATTAAGGCAACATTGCTTTAATTTGAAAACTTATAGGTAATATTGAACCTAAAAAAAATTTGGGCCAACATTGATCCTAAGTAACAACTTCCAGAACAAATTTAAACCTTAACAAAAATGATATGGATAACACGTAGATATATCATATTAGCATATTTTGTCAACACATACTTAAATTTAACATGGATAATAATCAAGATGAAATTATTACGATTTCAAAACTCCTAAAGCGATATTGCTCAAAAAAAAATATCAGAGGCGAATTTTTTGACAACTTTCTGGATTAAAATGGATCTTATTCCGAAAAAAGTAAAATAAAAGACTTCTATAATTATCAACGTCACCATGCATCATCCACTCGCGCCACATCACCACCCCATTTCCCCGTCGTTATTGTTTATTAGTACTGTGTACTCATACATGTTACTCAGAAATTATTTTTCGAAAAAATATATTTTCATACCAACATTTATTCAATACAAAATTTATCAAATATAATACTCCCTCATGTGCTAATAATTATAAAAATATTTTTGTAGTATAAATTATACTATAAAAATATTCATATAATTAAGACCAAAGGTAGTATTTACTTTTTTTTTTTTACCTGTGTACTATTTACAAATCATAGGAATGTAATTCATTTATTAATACTTGGTGTGCTAGTATCCATCTCGACTATAAAGTAGATTTATTAAGTTTGAATCCCACTTTATTTTTTTAAAAAAAAAAATGGAGAGAGATATTTTAGTTGCCAAATTTCAATTCGGGTTATCAGGTTGCTCGTGTATAGATCCAAAAAAAAAAGTATCGGATAGTGGCTGATTCATAAGGTTCTAAAAAATTTATTTATTAAATTTAATATAATGAAAATCAATTTTTTTTCCTTTTTTTTTTTTTTGGCTATTTAGCCATCTGACTGTTTCATGTTCATATATTGTCATGTCTGATCTAATTCAAGAATAGCTCTCCCACTAACATTTTCTCCCTTCGCTGGGAAACTTCTATAATGCCGCAGCACTAGTTCTTCAAAATAGTTTTCCGGATATAGTATAGACATCGTACACTGTAAGTGTATCAAAGGGTAAAGGAGCAATTTTAATTTACACATGAACTTTACTTCAGGAAGCGCCCTGCACCACGAACTTTTTTTTCAAGCAAAAGTATACATGTAGTTACATTTTGGGAGAAAAAATACCACGGGCTGTTAGTCGTCAACTTGGATGGAGTGAACAGTAACGCAGGTGAAATTATCCATCACTACAAAAAAAATCAGTTTTTTCGACGGAAAAAATCCGTCGCAAAAAAGGGTTTTTTCGTTGCAAAATGAGTTTACGACGGATTTTGTCCATTGCAAAGAACCTCGTCAAAATTGCAACGGGAAATCAAAAATCCATCGTAAATTTTGAATTTTGCGACGAAAATTCAATTCCGTCGCAAAATAGTGACAGACTGAAAATCTGTCGCGAATCCCCCGGGATTTGAAATTTTTTTAAATTGTTTATTCCTATCACAAATATTGATAAAATATTTTTTTAAAAAATTTGATTTTAAACAAAAATTGATTTTTTTTAAATTGTTTATTCCTATCACAAATATTGATTTTAATTGTTTTTTGAAAAAATAATTAAATACATTTAAAAATATGATAATAAACCTGTATATCATAAAAACATATAATAACAATCAAAAAGATTTTACACATCAAAAACAAAATATAAATAATATTGTCTAAAAGAAAATCTACTAAAAAATAGTCTAAACAGTAGATGCATCATCATCATCAGCACCACCAGGAGCCGGCTCCTTACCCTTGTCATTCATTAGGGATGGGAGTTGAAGCTACATCTCCCTCATCATCTCTTGTTGCTGAGTCATCTGTTGCCTCATCTGCTCCTTCAACATCTCCTATTCCTGAAGCATCTGCTGCTTCATCATCTCCTGTTCCTTAATCATCTACTGCCACATCATCTCCTGTTCCAGAGTCATCTGCTGTTATCATCTCTTGTTGCTGAGTCATCTGTTGCCTCATCTGCTCCTTCAACATCTCCTATTCCTGAAGCATCTGCTGCTTCATCATCTCCTGTTCCTTAATCATCTACTGCCACATCATCTCCTGTTCCAGAGTCATCTGCTGTTGTGTCTCGGTAAGCTCCTCCACCAATGTCTTCATCTTTTTTATCTCATCTGCAAATGTATTGGGAGTACGTTTATTTTTTGTACATCATTTAAATAGACCAGGGAATGAAAATGTCCTAATCAATAGCAAATGTATAACGTTTACTTGCATAAACACCTTCAGTGTTGGATAAGGAGCGCTTCATTTGCTTAAGTCGGCTCGTAGAGGCACCGAGCTCGAAAACTCTCCCTTTCTTGTTAAATCCACCTGCAGTCTCAAAGAACAGACTCTCGTTATCGGATTGAGACGATAGGGGGTCGGTCCCACTCTGCGAGCCTCTATCTTGCGACAGCTTCTGAAAGGTTTCCTACAAGCACAAAAATACATAACAAATAAGACATGTGAAATGAAATAAATATGGTGGTGCACGAAACAAATAATAAATGCAATAAATGTCTTGCTGCTATTTACTTTGCCTTGGGGTTAATCCAGCGCCTTTCACTCCCTTCAGACTGCTGGGAATGGGTCCACTCAAAGGTAGCCTACTCAACCGATCCTGCAAGAACTTCCCCAGACTCTACCTGCAAACACAAATGATGACCTTAATTAATTACTTTACAGTACAAAATAATGAATACTTAAATAGAAAATAACGTGTACTCACAATTTTTCGTCGATGCTCACTAATTGGAATGGAGCCGCCAACATATGACGATCCTTCCATTCTGGCTTTGTTTTGCTTATTTTTGTCACTTTTGTTACGAAACTTGGGATCGTGGACCCATTTTTGAATTAATTCATCTGCAATGTCGGGTTGAATCCAATCTTGTTTGCCTCTTTGCCTTCTCAATTTATAACACCTCTCAGACAACCACCGGCCTCCCTTGTGGTTATAAGCTTTTTTTAGATTTTCACGGTCTTCAGGCAACATCCTAAACTCACGCTGCAAATCAATAATGAATAATTAGTGCTCTAAATTTTAAAACTGCTTAATGATAAAAACACATAACTTACCAAGAACTCTTCAAATCAATGATCCCGATTCGCCTTAGGGATCTATGTCCAACTACCCCAAGGCTGATTGAAATTACGGAATATTTGGTTCGAGATCCAATCCTAAACCTAATTATAAGGGTAAAATCTGAAGACAAAGGACAGGATGCAAATATTAGCATACAAACTAGAGGTATAAAATCGTAATATTGCTAGTAACTTTACATGACTTACTCGGTGGTGCCTTTAGGACGGATCCAAAGCTTCCTTGTCGCAAGATCTACTCTTCCCCAATTTTGTGTATCGGAGCAACTACCTTCTTCCCCGACGTGGCTCTGAGGGGACGCAGTGTGTTGAAGAAAGGAATGTCAACTATATTGAAGATGTTTGTACATAGATGGTTAAAGAGAACTTAACATATGTAAATCAATAAAAAATTGTAAAGTAAACCTGCTCTGCACCTTGCTGTGGATCACTGGAAGTTTCTGGCAGTCGGTGGTAAACGGAGAAGATGACATATAAAGTGACGGTGAAGATGACAAATAAACGATCGGTGAAGATAAGATATGATCAAGTGGTGGAAACTCTGGGGAACCGCCGAGCCCTCTGCCTACAGAGGGGGCAGATGGCGTCGCCCTACCCCCTCTGATAGGACGGGGCTGGGATTGACCACCAGTACGTCCACTACCTGAACGGCCTCTTGTATGCTCCATCTCTGAACACTCATAAACATTATGTCAAAGTGTATATAAACTTAAGAAATTTAATTAATATGACGCTGGCGGAGTAGGATGTATCTAGTATAATATATCGTCATAAACAAAGACCTAACACAAATCAATTAGACGATTCCTATTCTTCGGCCTCTGCTTCCATGCCTTCCTCTGAAGTCTCATAGTCATCGAACTCAGATTCATTATTAGAAAAAATCTCCTCTGCCTCATCGACGTCTGATTCCTCATTATCAATTTAGATAGGAATCAACTCTAATCCGCAGCAGAATCGAACAGATTGCTTGGTACATCGTCGTCGGCAATGTTTACGGGCAGTACATGTTCCGCGTCAGCTTGGAACGGTTCCTTCATACCATCATTTGTTTCCGACTCTTTCGACTTGAGTATAATATTCCGTGCTTTGGTTTTGATAACTCCCCTCCACCCTTGGCGAGATGTGGGGTATGATGTATAGTAAACTTCTTCCGCCTGTTGAATAAGGATGAAAGGGTTATAACCAACTGTATATTTCCTTATCCAGTGGATCTCAACATTTACATATTTGTCCACTTTTGTCCCACGCGGACTGTTATCAAACCACTCACATTTAAAAAGGGTCACCACCTTGTCCCACAGGTAACTCAGCTGAATTATGTCAATTAACTTCCCGTAGTAGTTGTCCTCCACCCCATCAACTTGGTAACCTCGACAACATACATCGCAATTGCAACATACGGTACCTACATCCGCTTCAACAGTTGAAAATCGATACCCATTAATTAAATATTTGTTGCACCGGGTAACAACTATTATAGCTCCATAAGATAAACTCCATGCAACTTCATTAGGATCTGATGGATTTTCCACGAAGTAGTCTCGAAACCATTTTGGAAACTCAGAGTTCGTGAATTGATCAACTTGGGATTCTGACATTGAAGGATTTTTCGATCAGACCCAATTAGAGAAGTAACTGTAAGAAAAAAAATGAAGTTAATACTTCAACACTTACCGTAACAATGAAAAGAAAAGAAATCTTACTTTAAATACTGGGTGGTCTCTTCACAGTTGTTTAGAATGTACCACTCCGCTACTTTCTTATCGTTCCCTTCTAGAGTTGACCTCCAACGTTTTCCCACGACTTGGCCTGGAAAATTAAATATTGATTTTTGTTTGCTCGTATCACCGCCATCATCGTTACAAGGTACCCCTCTCCATCTTGATATCATTTCAAGGGGATAATAGTATGATGCAAATTTTGTCGCCTCTTTGACTAGATACGCTTTTGTGATAGATCCTTCAAGGTACCTTGGATTTTTTATCTTCTTCTTAAGTGTGCGTAAAAACCTACAAAGGACAATGAGGGAGTATTTATAAACTAAAGTATCATGTCTGTCAATTAATAAATGTGCGAAAGAAATATATATATATATATATATATATATATATATATATATATATATATTACCTTTCAAATGGATACATCCACCTATATTGTTGTGGCCCTCCTACCTTTGCTTCGTAGGCCAAGTGAACAGGGAAATGTTTTATTGAGTTAAACATGTTAAGAGGAAACACCATCTCTAACTTGCATAGCATTATTGGCATGCTCATCTCTAGGTGCCGTAACTTTTCAAGATTAAGCTCAGAAGCACAGATTTCTCTAAAGAACATGGAAAATTCAGTTAGAATAGACCAAATATGCTTCGGAAGTGCTTTCAAGGCCTACGGCAACAATCTCTGAAAAACAACATGACAATCATGACTCTTCATCCCGAATAACTTCGCCTCGTGCATGTTGACACATCTTTTCAAGTTTGACGCATAACCGTCTGGGAGTTTCAGGTCTTTAACCCATTGCAACAACTCTAAATTCTGTTGTTTGTTGAATGTGTACAGCGCTCTAGGTTTGAAAGTCCGTCCCATGGCATTCTGCACCAAATGCAAATCAGGCCTTCTGCAAATCGCTTCTATGTCTAGTCTTGCGTTAACTATGTTCTTCGTCTTGCCCTTGGTGTCCATCACGGTGTACAGAATATTGCAAAACACATTCCTCTCAATATGCATGACATCGAGATTGTGTCTTAACAATTGATCTTTCCAATATGGTAGTTCCCAGAATATGTTGTGTTTGTTCCAATAATGATCAACTCTGTATCCCTCAGGTTGGCTGGAAGTAGCCCCCTCTTCAACACTTTGAATGTACTTAGCCCTGTCCCATACTTTTTGGCCACTTAAACGACGAGGTTGATCTACGCGTTCGACCATACTCTGCATGAAGTCTTTTTTTATTTTTCCTATACGGATGCTCAGGGGGCAGGAATAATTGGTGCCTGTCAAACCAATAGACCTTATGACTGTAATCCAAGGTAAAACCCATGTTTTGTTCAAGACATATCGGCATGCAAGCTTTCCCGACGTTTGCCAACCACTCAACATACCAAATGCAGGGAAGTCATTTATCGTCCACATTAAGGCAGCCCGCATGGTGAAATTCTGGCTCAATGATATATTGTACGTAAGAACCCCTTCACTCCACAACATCTTCAGCTCGTCTATCAAAAGACCGAGGTACACATCTATCTTCTCTTTTGGGTTGGATGGCCCAGAGATTAACGCGTTAAGAAACAAAAACTCTCTTCTTATACACATAGAAGGTGGGAGGTTGTATGGTGTCACAATGACAGGTCAACAGGAATAATTCTTGCCCGTATTGTCGAAAGGAGCGAACCCATCCGAACATAGACCAAGACAGACATTACGGGGATCCATAGCAAAGAAAGGATTCACCTCGTCAAATTTACGCCAAGCTTTGGCATCGGATGGATGGGTCACAAAGTTTTCATCCCTGTGATGCTCCCGGTGCCATCTCATGTGAGCAATTGTTTGTTCTGATGCATACAATCTTTGAAGTCTGGGCACGAGAGGAAAGTACCACATCTTGCTTAATGCTTGACAGGTCATTTTCCTTCCAATCCTCACAACTTTATATCTGTCATGTCCACAAAATTTACAATTGGTCAGCTCAACATCATCCTTGTAATACAACATACATCCTATGGGGCAGCAATGAATTTTTCACATCCAAGTCTTAGCTCTTTCACCTTTTTTTTTTGCTTGATAAAAATCCTTCGGCAAATTATTGTCTTTGGGAACAACCTTACTCATGATCTGCATCATTTCATTGTAATTCCTCTCACTCATGTGGTGATCAGTCTTCAAGTTTAGTGTTGCTAGGGTAGCTGATAGAGATGAATATTCACTATTTTCAAAGTGTTCGCAACCTTCCCATAACGAACGTTGCGCTTCTTGAAGCATTTTATAGAACCTATCAGCTTCCGGATGAGGATCCTCTCCCATATATGATGGTTGAGTATGTGTATCGGTCTCCTCTCCCATGTATGACGGTTTAACATGAGTAATGGGATCAAAATATTGGCCGATCGACGGTCCCACGGCTTCCATAACCAACTGCTCATATTAATTAAGGTTGTCTCGATGACTTCTGTCCTCGTAATAACCACTTGGTGTCTGTCAGACTTCACCATGACATTCCCAACATTCATTATCCTTCATGAATCCCTTTTTACACAAATGGATTTTGACCGTCTCTGAATCTTGAAATCTTAAACACCTACATTTGACACACGGACAATTGATCGCCCTACTTGAATTAGTTAAATGTGCTAAAGCAAATTTGATGAACTCTTTCAAACCCGCCAAGAATGCTTGAGTTAGTTGTCTTCTCTCAGTTAGACCATTGTACGTCCAACTCCGATCACGATCGCCTTCCACACTTCCTAGCTATGTCAGTTACTAACCTAATTAACATCTCATCATGCCACAAATATATATAAGTAGCGCCAACCAATTGTCACGTACTTAAGAAAGTGAGAAACCAATACATGCATGCATTGAACTAATAATGCAGTTTTATAGTTTTAAAAAAATTCAAGGTTAATGAAATCAAATTAATTAATACCATATAAGACTTAATCAAGTTTGTATAATATACAAAATCCATTTTACCTTATTTATTTAAAATTACCTTTTAATTAAAATAAAATTTATAATTTTCAAAATCCATTTTACCTTATTTCTTTTTTATTACCTTTAAATTAAAACAATATTTATAATTTAATTTTTTAAATTATCCATGCATATCTATAACTTGTTGACGAATTTCTCAAAAACAAAAAAAGAAAGAAATTTAAAATATGACATTCATATTCTCATTATATTTTTAGAATTCTATATTATATATATGAAATTCTATAATAAAATAAAAAATTATAATTAATAGAAATATATATTCTATATCAACTAGCTAATTTCACTAATTTTTAACATACAAATTTGTTTATTCTTTAAAGGCACACCTTCCTCCTCCTACTTTACATCAATTAATTAATTGTCTTATTCTTAAACATCACTTGTCAACACTTTACTCTTCTCATTTCAACATCTTCCTATTTATAGATTTATGTATCATAACCCACCAATAGAAGATCATGATTTTCTTACACAATTTTTTCATTACACAATATAAACCATAAAAAAACAATACAAGATTAAAAAAAAATTCATCAATCTCATTAATAAAAATCAAGAAAACCCAATAACTAAAAAAATCATGGAATCTCCTATAAACAATAACCATAATCCAAATTAATAAGCAGATTAAACATCAATATCATTAACTTTTTGCTTATATTTAACACTATAAGTATATTGTAGAGTTAGAACTTTCTCTTATATTTTCTACTTTCAAATATCAAATATTAAACTTCCTAATTAATTTTCTTATCTCTAAATATCACTTTTCAACAGTTCATGTCTTCTCTAATTATTTTTAGGAGCAAGATCTATTCCAAAAACTACTATATATTATCACATGAGAAGCTTAAAATTTTATCTATACATTATCACATGAGAAGCTTAAAAGTTTGTACAGATAAGAGTATTGCAACGAAATTCATATAGCCAATAGCATTGTATTTTCCATCTAATGAATTTGAAGAACAAAATGAAAAGAGAGAAGAGATGAAGGTTACTGGAATTTGTCGCCGAAAAACAGACCGTCGGCATCAAGGGGAGGAGAAAAGGCATCACCCCAAGGGAGGAGGAAAGGCGTCGACGGCGAGGGGAGGAGGAGAGGCATCGGCAGCAAGGGGAGGAGGAAAGGTGTTGGTCGGCGAGGAGGAGGAGGAGGAGAGGCGTGGGTGAGGGGAGGAGAAAAAACGCGGGGGGAGGAGGAATCTGAGGCACCGATTTGGTGCCTCATAAAAAAGAAGAGTTTGTGACGGACTTAAGTCCGTCGCAAACATATACTTTTTGTGATGGACGATGAGTCCATCGCAAAAAGATTAACAACTAGCGCCTCTCTGGGCGCCAGTTCGAAAAGAGGCTGACTTTTCTTTAAGATGGACTTGAAGTCCATCGTAAAACCCAGTTGGATTTTGCGACGAACAGGTCGTCCGTCGCAAAATCCCAGTGGGTTTTGCGACGGAGGTGGTGTCCGTCGCAAAACTTGGTTGGGTTTTGCGACGGACTTGAAGTCCATCGCAAATTTTGCGACGGACACAACGTTTGTCGCAAAGCACAGTGGTTGGCAGCCTTTTTTGGTCACCATTTTGCAACGGACGTCCTGTGCGTTGCAAAACCCATTGGTTATTTGCGACGGATACGTGTTCCGTCGCAAAACCCATTGGTTAGTTGCGACGGATACGTGTTCCGTCGCAAAACCAATTGGGTTTTGCGACGGACACGTGTTCCATCGCAATACCCAATGGGTTGTGCGACAGACGATCCTTTCCGTCACAAAAAAGAGTGAGCTGGGTGCTTTTCTCTTCCAGCTTGTGACAAATTTGCGACAGATTTTAATGTTCCATCGCAAATTTCTTTTTTTTTTTTTTGCGACGCAATTTTAATTCCGTAGCAAATTTTCGAAAAATTGCGACAGAAAAATTTCCGTAGCTAATTACCTTTTTTGTAGTAGTGCTTTTGCCCTTAGTTTTAAATTTTTTTTAAAAAAAGAACTAAAATACCCCCCGGTGGTGGGGCCCACTGGCCGGGGAGGGTATTTTAGTTTTTTTTATTATTATTTAAAATTAAGAGTAAAAGGGTAATTTCATCAGCGTTACTGTTCACTTTATTCAAGTTGACGGTCAACGTCTGGTCAACTAACGGCCTGTGGTATTTTTGCTTCCAAAATGTAACCACATGTGTACTTTTGCTCCAGAAAAAAGTTCGTGGTGCTGGGCGCTCCCTGAGACAAAGTTCATGTGTAAAATTGCTCCTTTACTCCTGTATCAAATGCCGCCCATTATGCAGAAAATTCCCCTGGGAGAGGTCCCCGTGTATGCACCCGACAGAACCTCGATCCGGACTAGGCAGGGCGAAGCTCTGGTGAACCGGGTGCAATAACCAAAAAAAAAAAAAAATGCCGCCCATTCAAAGCTTTGTCAGTTAAACATTGAACGTAGACCTCAAATCCTCAACTAAAATTTTCTTAACATTTATGGTAGTAGACCTCTGTATCAATATAATGGACCAGATCTAGCAAGAAGACAAGAAGGCCCTATAGCTTTTAACAAGTTTCGTTTTGTCCTAAAAAATGCGAAGAAAAATAATCTCAATAATTGTTATTACTACTATGAAATATTTTCGAAATTAAGATATATATTCATATAGTGAATTCCAATCAATAAAACAACCATTTAGCAACCTTTTAGATTTGAGCCAAAAAAAAAAAAAAACCTTTTAGTATTATAAAAATTACATGTTTTGATAGCAAATAACTTTATGATCTAGTGATATGAAAGATTTTTTTTAAAAATTTTTTTAAGCAAAAAGTTGCGGGTTCCATCTAATTTATAATTTTACCATACATTAGTGTGTGTTTGTCCTTCTAATTAAAAAAATGTGTTTAAATACAAGTTCAATGAATGGTGCACAATCATTAAAATCACGCTCAATGAATAGTAATAAAACTGTTTTTTTAGTGTATGTCTAAATTATTTTTTAGAGAATAGATTTATGATTTATAAAGTAAATATATTTTTTTAAAAAATATTGTCTCGATGGTAGAAAATGACTTTTAAAATTATAATTTTACCTCAAACATTTGAGAATGTGCCAACAAAAGAATTGAATCCCTACAAAATTCAATTGAGATTTCTTAAAGGGATAGGAGTCTCTCAGTAAGAGTTTTTTAATATCTAGAGATTGAACTTTACATTAGTAAACTTACACAAATTTTGTTTGCGTTTAATTAATTTGTGCAAGACTGCGGTGACTAGCTGCTGTATCAATAGGTAAATAACTGATTTATTAAGTCATTGCCTACGTATTTAGGGAATGGCTGCCTTAGTGACAATGCAGTATGAAAGGATGTGACACTTTGTTCCCAAAACACAAAAGAAGAAAGGATGTGACTCACAAGTCACAACTGTTCGTTGAATCATTACCTTAGATTTAGAGACATAACAGTTCAAAACAAAGCATCTAGGACAGGGACACATCATCAGCTAGCTTATCGTCAATGGGTCCGTTTGGGTTGGCGGTAGGAGCGGTGGCTTAAAAGCTATCTGACTTTTTTTTAAGCCCGGTAGGAAAAAAGTCAAGTTGTAAATGGTGAGTTGTGTTTGGATTGTCAGTGTGGCTTTTTGCAGAAGTAGCTTTTTTCTTAACTGATGAGTGTTTGGATTATTATTTGAAAAGTCAGTTAAGATAGAAAATGACTAAAAAGGGCATGAATAATATTGAGTACTACTATACTTATTAGTGCTATATATTAGGATAATAAAAATTTTAATTTTAATTTTAATTTAGAAAAAAGTTAAATGATTATTAAAAAAGTTAATAAATAAATAAAGTCCTTAATTGCATATAATTAATGGATAAAACTGTTTATAAAATAAAATGCATACAAATAATACATTTTAACTTCTCCTACTACTATGGCGGACAAGTTTTTCTCTGATTCTATCACGAAGATGATTCATTTGTGGTGAAGATAATGTATTCATATTTGATGAGGGGCCTTCATCAAGTGGATCATCATCATCTTCATCTTCATCTTCATCATCATCACCCAAATCTCCTTGGTCAGCTCGTCCAAATTCCACATCAGAATTCGAAAATCTCCGGATGAGATTGTGTATAGCCATTGTTGCACAAACTATTTGGATTTGAGTTTGAAAGTCATAAGGGAGCATATTTCGCAATATACTAAACCTTTTCTTCCACACTCCAAACGCTCTTTCTATAGTGCACCTCAAACTTGAATGATAATAATTGAAGTACTCGTTAGGATTTCGCAATCCTGGCTGTCACCTAAATTGTGGAAGGTGATAACGTTCACGTCTATACGGACCAATATATCCAACTGGTGTTGGATAGCCAGCATCGACCAAGTAATATTTCCCTAATAAGTGATGAAATTTTGTGGCACTTAGAAATTATAGGAAAAGTGAAATAAACATGGAAAAAATATTTCATACTAAGATGATGGTGTTGAAGATATACCTTGAGGTGGATGGGGAAAATTCAAACGTGGAGTAGTGATAGCGCTGTTGAACAAACGTGCATCATGTGCCGTACCTTCCCAGCCTGCCAACACATAAGTAAAGCACATATCCCAATCACATACCGCCATGATATTTTGTGTTGGATATCCCTTTCTCCCAACATATTTGTCGCGCTCAGACTCGCTCACCACACAACTAATGTGAGTTCCATCAATTGCTCCTATTGCATTCCTGAAATATGGGAAGTAGCGGCGATCATTTGATATATTAGGGTGACAACCGCGAACCTCAGGATCAAGCGGTTTGACGTATTCAGTGGCTAGACCAAGACAAGCCTATAACACGTAGTGGAATAACCTACTGATAGTTTCTCCTGAATGTTGAAACCGTTCCTGTACGATTCTATTTGTTAACCCATGGCCAACTATATATAAGAACATTGCTACCATCTCTTCTACTCTTGTGTACTTGGTGTGCTGTAACCCATGGTCCACCAATTTGGAGCATAAACGATAGAAGACATGTTTTTCAAGGTGAAAATTTTCATGACATACTATGTCATGGCCTTCCAAAACCTCTTGCACCCACATTGCTCCTGTTTGGCTACTAATTCTACGTGGCTCTTTGCAAATATATGATGTCATATGTGCAGCCACCAATGCAGCAATCTGTACGTTATTTGCTATCTCTTCTTCCATAATAGAAATTTTTAACGCCTTTTTTTCAGCACGAGACAAACGTCGTCCTTCCATGGAGAATAAGACCTGTGTCACGACGAAGACTTAACTGAATGAAGAAACATACATAGAAAGGTGTAATAATAGTTGCATCAAACATACAAACATAAAGTTGAACGTAAAATAACAAGCGTCAAACAACAAACATAAGCGTCAGATAACACGTAGCGTCAGACAATACATAATATAAACATAAGCGTCACATAAATAGGTGCGTCAGATAAAATAAGTTGTAGCATAGTGAATTCTGGTTCAGTTCGTCGGGGGTTGCTGCCATGATGGCGTGTTGTACGCATGGTACTTCAACCACTCAACCAAGTCATCTTGGTCCCCTTGTAGTGCAACAAACACATCGCGACATTTGTCATGCATCATCATGTTGTAACAGCGCTGACGAAAGTCACGGTCAGCTGCAACTTCTGGAATTTTCCGCAACTCACTGTAGACATAAGTCATTGAAACTTCATGATTGACATTATCAAGTTGTTGTGTTCTATTCTTAGTGGATGTAGCTATCATACTAAGAGAATCTGCAATTTGTTGCGAGGCAGATACGTTTTTCTTTCTTCCTCCACTGGACCCTTGACCCCTCTTTCTCTTCCCGGAGCCTGAACCACTAGGTTCCGTGCTTTGTGTCAGATTTATGCCTTCTAAAGAGCCACTAACTCCAGTAGTTGCCCTTGGAGCTCTTCCTCGCTATCACCTGAGCCTTCTTCTAAGTCCATTGTCGGCCGGTACACATCATCTTCGCCGTCACGCGGTGTTGCAGACGGTGAGTATTGTAAGGAACCCGATGCCATACCATCCTTGAAGATGACCTCTAATTCTCTGGAACTTTATGCCGTTGTACCTATACTTTGCATACTGTGGATTCTCCTGAAACAAAAACAAAAAAAACCTCTTATTATAATGTAAAAGAATAAGTAATAACAATAATATAAATACAAACTTAAGAGTTTTATACCTGGATTTTCCTTTCCCACCACTCATCTTCTGCAATCACTTTATGGTGGACGCTGTCATATGAGATATCGGTCTCTCTTGCAAATAGTTTGTCCCATACCTTCCATTCTTTCTTCAAGCTATCATACCTATTTTTGAGTTGTTTTTTTTCCAACGATTTTCCCGAGTTTTTGTTAAATCCGTACAAAATATTGATCCATCCAGTAGGTGTGAACGATCTGCCTTGTCGTTCTTTTTTCAAAATTTGGTCAATACATTGTTGGAGGAAAATTGCTGTAGTTTTGTCATCCCAACATGTTCGACTTTTGTCCGTGCTCATATTGCTATGTAAATTATCAGAAGTTAACGCTCGAACATATACTTCATAATAAAAATAGTGCAAACTGTATGCTTAATTTAAATGGATTAATAAATAATATTGAATATAATTGTTTCTTGATTTCTTTAAAATATATATATATATATATATATATATATATATATATATATATATATATTGAATTTGTTTAGTTAAACATATGTCTACTAAATTTAATTGTTTTTAATAGAAGATAAACTTCACGTAAAGGCGTTACCTATAAATAATTACCGGACCATTGGTTTCTTCGACTTTTACCCTAAACCCGATGGAACTCACCCAACAATAGCACATGGTCGAGACAAAATTGCATACAAACACAATACTCAAACTAATCAAATAAGAAATTAATTCGAAATTGTAATCCTGAAATCAAAACCTTAATAGAAACAAAACTCAAACTAATTTCCATGAAGACATACACAAATTAAATGTCAAGATAAAGAACAACTGTGGAGACATGCTCAAGCTAGTTTAATTGGAATCTGGAAATTAGAGCAAGCACTTTGGACATAGGCATCTTTCGTAACTCACCTACAACTGTGGCTTCACAGAGCAATATCCTGTTACAAAATGGATAAAGAACAAGAAATTAAACAAAATAGCTCAATATTTGACTGATTGTGTTTAGTGGATGCACAAAAATTAAAGAAAATACCTCAATATTTCACAAGTATGGTCAGTAGATAACTGTGAGCTTAAAAATAGCCCTTGTGACCCACCTGAAAAGAAAATGAATTTAGACAGTTGTAAATGGGAAGTGTACTTGTAATACAGATGTAGCGGGAGGAATTGCTTCAGTTTGCACAAGATGCCATTACTGGGTAGTTAAACATTCTGATATTGCAATGTCAGTATGAATCAATGTTTTGTTGGCACTTTCTTCATACCTTCTCTGTGATATGAAGAAAGTGCTTGACGTGTAGAGTATGAAGACAGATTAGAAAAGGGAATGATATGAATTTGGAGAATCATCAATACAAGTAAAATGTACAATGCTTAAAATCAGAACATGTACAATGTACAATGCTTAAAATCAGAACAAAAAAGAGTATAATTATAAGAGACATTTAAGAAAACATGTACAATGCTTAAAATCAGAACAAAAAAGAAGCAGAGTGCCCCCAAATGCTTCCAGTCCCACAAGTTCAGAGACGGCTCAAATAGTCAATTATGAAAAACTGGGAGCACAATTCATTAACGCATTTATAGGTTCATCCCCTTGGAAGAGAGAAAAAAACAACCTAGGTTTGCTTTCCTGTTTTTATTATTTAAGCATTTCATCAGGAAGTGACCAAGGGCAAGTCTCTAGATGCAGGATACCTCCATATGATACTGGTAACGTCAACAGCAATGAGCACATTTTTTTAATCTATGCAAGTTAACCAAATTATGATGAAGCACAAGATCCAACACAAAATCAAAAGACTTTTTTTTTTACATCACCACTGACCAACCAAGTAAGGAAACCATAAAAAAACTAATATGAAGGGAAAATCCACCACCAAAGCACACGGTTGGTTATACTGCCTGCTGAGGGAAGAAAAGTCTAGTAGTATAGAAAGACAAAGAAAACAGAATAGAGGGGAGAGGGGAAAAAACAAACATAAAAGATACCAAAGCACACGGTTGGTTATACTACATCCAATGTTGTTTTTTGCTTGTTCCTAGTTCTTATATGTTACTCTTGGAAAACATGCATCCAAAAGGAAAATGACTAACTAACTGTTATATATCATCAATATATGGATGTTATTCTTCTATCACTTTGAGGGTCAAAGGATGGTAAGATTTTCATACAAGAATATGATTGAAGGATAATGAACATTCCCATTTTTAAAATAGATAAATTAAAGTCAGAATAAATCACGAAGCCAACCTGAGTGAATATGACTTTTGCTTTTGCAGTTTTAAGCCTTGTTGATATTTCAGGCGCTGCAAAACTATCAGCAATTGATACAACAACACAACCTGCCAGAACAATAGCTAGGTAGATAACCACAGATTTGACATTCATTGGCATATCAATTGCAATAGAAGATCCTTTCTCTAGGCCCAACGCTTGGAGTGCATATGCAACCAACTTACATTACAGAACCGACACACTTCATCCATTTAGTTGCTCTCTTTTTATTTGAATCAAAGAAACAAAAATGTAACTAGAATTAAGGGACATGAAAAATCAGTATCATTATTTCAAAGATATCAAATCTAAAAATAATTTTGGGAAACTCTGGTTACAGTTTGCTTTGTCTCATTCAAAGGGCAGTTTCGAGAACTACAATTTATAGCAAGTAAACCTCAGGCAACTCAATCATTTACTGAGAGCTCACTATTAACATTTACTCACATCATGTTACTAAACTCTAAAAAGAAAAAGATTTTCCCTTTCCCACCTTTTGGTTAAAGACCAACTAGAAACCAATCATATTTCTTCCCCAAGCGGTGATTCAAGATTTCATTGGTAGTGTTACATTAAAACCGTCTGAAACACAAAATTAAAGCAACGGTAGCCGCTACATTTCATACCAGATTTACAGAACAAAGAAAATGAAAAACATTAAAAATTCATACCAGATTCCGGGTAGAATATCGATCGCCAGTAGCCTTCTTTCGTTTTGAAAGCTTGGACGGCACTGTGACAATGGGACAAAGGTTTGTTAATTTTCAATAATAGGCAAAGCTTTGTTAATTTTCAATGGCAAACAAAGCTTTATAATATTCACAATCAGTTCAACACGCATGAGAAAAAAAGCCAAAGAAAATTGAATTCGGAGAAAACGCAAGAAAATTGGGGAAAAATGGATGGACAAACCTCTAAGCGACGAGTGAGGGCGAATTCAGCACAGGTGTAGTAGATCGAGCACGAGATCGCTATTTGAAGACAAGAATGGCTCTGTGCTTTGATTGGACGAGACAAGCACGCGAGCCAGCTAGAGAATCTCTGCTGGAGGAAGGGAAAGCCAACGATGCTGGAGTCAAAAACTGATGATCTAAGGCAATAGGGAGCACGGGAATCTCTGATGGAATCTCTGATCAATTTCAGAAGGCACGCGATGTCGGCTTTTTCTGATGGAGGGGACGTGGATGGAGAACACGGTGGAAGACCTTGCGTCGGTGGAGGCTGGACACCACGGGCTGGATCTTGGAGGGGTGGAGGAAGAAGACTCCGTGCAATTAGCCTCCAGTGCGTTAACTCAAAAGCTTGGGGTCCCAGCGTTCATTAAGCACGGCCGCGACAGAGAAAATGGAAACAACCCGGCACACGCAACGCCCAGTCCAAACATGCAATGTTGGGCTTTTTTTATATTGGATCTAGTAGCTTTTCAGCCACTGGGTTTTTTGTTCATTAACGCTGTGGAAAAAGCAACGCCAAACGGACCCAATGTAAATAGCTAGCTAATCGCTACTCTCGTTACTAATATTGAATTTCTTGCACCTCAAATTTAGATGTTGGAATCAAAAACCCTCATCCATCGCGAGTCTGGTTTCTCTCATAATCAGTTCCCTCATTATCCCTTATCATCGTTCATCTAGACCGTCCATTTATTGATCCAACAATCCAATGAGTTTTCCCAAAAACCACAGTGGTAATTTTTACCGTATGCGGTTTTACCGCATGCGGTTTTTGGGAAAACTCATCTGGATCGTTGAATCAAAAAATGGGCGGTTCAGATGGCGATGATGAGAGATAATGAAGGAACTGATTATGAGAATATCCAATTCCATCCATCGCTATAGCCGCCCCCACCTATGTCTCAAATTTTTTCACTTCGGGAGTCATATATTTTTTTCTTTTGATTTAGATTAAAGTGTAAAAATGTATATGTGGTTTTTTCTAAAAGTGCACACTATATCAAGTGTTTTTTTTTTTGTGGCAAAAGTAAGTATATAGTTGCAAAAGTGGAGTAAAAATACTTATTGACCGTTAATTTGATTTTTTTGTATTTTTAATGTTAACATAGATATGACTCAGTTAAATTTCATCCTAACTGATAATAAAGAATTAAATAAAATTATAGAAAATGACATAGATATTTTAAAAACCACAGTTCAACCATTCTCTCTCCAATTCATTACATAGATATTTTAAAAATTACAGCTCAACCATTCTCTCTCCAATTCATTCTATAATTTTATTTAATTCTTTATTATCAGTTAGGATGAAATTTAACTGAGTCATATCTATGTTAACATTAGATATTTAACTGAGTCATATCTATATTTTAAAAATTACAGTTCAACCATTCTCTCTCCAATTACAGTTCAACTAATCTCAGTGATTATAAAATTATTGAATGAATTGTCACGAAAAAAACAGCAAATTAACTACAGAATTTAGCAAAAATATTTTAGCATTTTGAACAGGTGTGCTATTCTAAATAAACTAGGCTCCTCTCTTTCTGCCTTATGATCCGCTGCGCTGCTCAACCCAAAACAGTAGTTTTGGGGTAAAATAATAAATGGAAAATATTATTTTAAATAACAATGAGCATTAATTCATACGCCTGAATTTTTTTTTTTCACTAAAACCTAGCGTTCTGAAATCTTTTTTAATTTAACCTCTCAACAAATTACAAATATCACTCCAACCTTTACATAATAATTTAAAAAAATGGCCATATATTTTTATTATTTTTACTTATGTCCTAAAATATTGAATTTTATTTCAATACTTCAATGTATTAACCTGGCATGTTCATATATTTTAATCGATCTGACGTGACCATGACCGCAGAGACTCATCATTCCAACAAAATTCTGGCATTTTAAATTTGGGAATCACATAATGTCGTATTTCTGCAATAAATGAATGACAAATAATAATAACATGTAAAATTATACTCCTGACTCTAATTATAAGAATAAATTTTAGAGTTGGTTTTGGTCCTAATTATAAGAGTAAGTTTTAATTTTTATCTTTTTTTTTTTATAATACCCCTATTTATATTCAATAATTAAAAGTTGAGATTGAAAATAATGTTTTATATTTAGGACTACTAGAGGTAAATATTAATCATCACCACAAATTCACATGAAGGCTGAGTTGGCGAAATAAATATCCTACGTGGCAGTGAATTGTGAGGAAACAAATATGTAAGGTGTCAGGCACTAAGGTATGGGTGTCGAGATCTTGCATGAATGGAGTAGAGAGAGATATTTGGAGGAGGATGGAGGTATTTTAGAAAAATATAAATAATTAACTAATTTAACTTCTTCTTAATCCTTCTAAATTTTGATAATTTGCTCCTATAATTAAGATTGGAATGAGTATTTTTTTAGCTTATATGATCAAAAATGTATTAAATAGAATCCAAATTGTATTTCCCCTTTTCTCGGTCTTCTGTTGTGTGCAGATTCTTCCCCTACGGATAAAGTCGGTGGACCTATTGACCTATACACCATTCATGTACCACTATGCATCTGGAGGCAAAATGATGTGACAAGATTATTGTCATTATTTGTGTAAGTATTGAGGGTTAATTGGTAAATACAAGTTATTTAGACTTGTTGGAGTATATGAAAATCTAGGTGCAAAAATTTGTCGTCGTAAGAAACCTCTCCTAATTGTGACATCTTCGTCAACGTACCCCCCCAAGCCCACGTTATTGACACTTGAAATAAAACCATCTATTTATCAGGGAAAACTCATACTGGTACAGGGAAAAAAGTGTCAACAAACGAAGTCAAATTTATTTTTGATTATGAGATATATAAATATATATATTTTATAATAAAAATAAAATGAATTAAATGAAGGAATAATTGAAATAAAATGGAAGAGACTTGGAAGCGAGATGTTGAGGGCGTTTAATTTCACCATCCTGCTACATACTTTATTGGTAAATATTTAACTCAGCATCACAAGCCTTGAGACCAACCGAGGCATATGTTTTGCTTTGGCAACGAAATCCGAAATTAAATTTCTAAAGTGCTCTGGAATTAAACCATTTTTTTTTTCCCTAGTGCACGTATGTGTGAATCCCTTTATTGATGAGAGAGTCTTGTGTTTAATGTGGATATTAAATGTGAGCACTTTTTTAAATAACAACTTGGATATGTCAATAAAGGTTGGTTTAATTGGAAAAGAAATTAGCTTATAACCATAAAATTGTGAATTCAAATTTTTTTGATATAAAAACCTTATAGGTGCACAATCTGTAAGTATTTCTATAAGTGTTTTTTAAGCTTGCAATCATGCTATGACCTTAGTGAGGCGTGGGGTCTCTCCATTTCTTACTCTCTTTCTTTTCCTCTACTAAGTTCAAAAATCACCATCTGCACCCAAATCAAGAAATTAAAAAAGATTGGTAGTAAGAAAAAGAGAATTTGAGGATAAGGCTATGTTTCTTAATGGGCAGAGGCTAGCTCATGCCCGTTAAATGCTCATTATAACCTATGTCAAATGGGCTGGACTATATCCATATGGGTTTGAATGAGCGTAGGTAGCCCGATAATTTATTTTCTTAAAAAAAAAAACTCAATATACTACATTGTTGCCATTGATTTTTAAATATAAATTATAAAAAAAATACTAATAATAAAGCATCATAATCCTCATTGAAGCCACGCACATAAAATGACAGGACAAAATTTTTAAGATCAACCTTCTTCAATTTGGAAGGACTTGTGCATAGTCAATTTTAATTAAATATGAGTGCATTGGGCATCTTTAAAGATAAAGAGCTTCTAAAAGTATTTAGCACTCAACCCTCATTACAAAAAATAGATTATGAAGACACTATAGAGATTGATGCAGCCAACAAATCATGTGCAATCAAATTTAGATCTTTATACATAGAAGCAAGCATTTTCCACTATGTCAAAAGGTCAAATTTTGGTTCACAGTTTTCAATGAAATTGATTTGAAGATATTCATTCACCTTTGAAAATTGCTCAATCCTCTTAGTCACAGTTTTTACATTGGATAAAAACTTCTTAAATGTGTGATCTATGATAGACAAGGATATTTCATTTTCAACCTATGGAACTAAAACATTTCCAACATAAAACACTACAATCCACATTCTGTAAGGCTCACTCGGATTATGGGTCCGTTTGGGATAGCTTTAATAGAAGTGGCTTTTGTTTCTGATGGACTTTTTTTTTATGTGATTTGTATTTGGGATAGCAATAGCAGAAGTTGGCATAGCTTTTAAAAAGTAGATGAGATGGAAAATGACAGAAAAGGACATGAATCAAATTTATGTATATATAATATATATAGTGGACAAAATGTGATAATATGATTGAGTAGGTAAAAAGGCAAAACAATGAATAAATCAATGACTTCCAAATGCCTGTTGATTTATTTTATGAAAATGATTTATTTTAAGACGTGTTGATAAGACCATGTTTTGATATTAAAGAGGGCTATTTTGCTATCATTAATATTTATGTTATAATTTAGATTGACGTGTTGATTTATTGAAATTATTGATGTTACGTTTATTAAATTAATAATTATGCATTTGAAATGAGCGAAATATTATTAGACTTCAAAATATTATTATTATTATTAGTTTAAATATTTCTAATAATATTAATAATAATAAAAGTAAAACCTGTCTGTGCAAACAATGGGATGAGAGGAATTGAACTTTTTGATATTGAGAGGAATTGAACTTGTCCCAACCAGCCTATGCGAACAAGAGAAAAAGGACAAGGACAACAATTGTCATTTTACAAAGGGACCCCATATAACAATTAATGGGGCTAAAGTGGGCAATTTTTCACAAGGGTAGGATCACTCGGATATGGGTACTTAGACCTTAGTTTGTCTTTTGCCCCTGGTACACCATTACTTTTCTTTCCTCTCCAGTTTCCCACATTTCACCTTGACTTTTTACTCTTTTTTGAGGAAAAATAATTAACAATATGATTTTGTTTCTCTTCTATTTAATTAATAAGAATGAACATAGCTAAAAATTTATAATAAACATAATTTATTTTTATAGCAAGAAAAATTTATATTATTATCGATTTTTCATTAAAAAAAACTTAGATTCTTTGTTATAGGAAATAAGCAAACTTAACTCTGCCTAATGAATTAAACCAAATCGATTTGTAGTTTTTCTTTCTTAGTTTGGTGGGGCTAGAATTTTCTCGATCCAGCCAACCAAGGAGACTTGGCCTGTGGACTGAATTTGGCCAATCCACATATTTCTTAAAAGAAAAAATAAAAATTAAATCAACATTATTTTTAAGTAAACCGAAATTTACGATATATCTACCGTCATAATTCACAGTTGCTATAAAAATAAGTTATCAAACACAACACCAAATCACATCATTTGCAACATAATCACAAACGTTTTATGACTTCATGGTAAATGATAAGCTAAGTGGACTAGCTTTGTCCCCCCAACCTTCACTGTCCACACACAAGTTATATATTAATTTCTTCATTTTCTATCTATTTTACTTTTGTATAATTGGATTAGATATCCAAAAAAAAAAAAAAGAACTTGGAAATTTCGTCTGAAATTTCTCCCAGTCGCAATATAGACAGATAATCTTGGAGTCAAAGGCGGAACCTCTTCATGGCCAGTTGGGGCCTTGGTCCCATCTAATCCCGATTGATCTTATAAAATTTATTAGAAAATCTATGTATTTATTATATAATATTTTATGTGGCCACAAATTTGGCCCCAACTAGTTTTTTATCTTTTCTGTAAGGATAATGTTTGTTTCATTACTCATTAAGCTGTGAGAGGAAAATAAAATTCTTGTTTGAGATACCGAAAAGATTAGTATAATCTTATATATTGTTTTACTTTATAATTATCTGTTATTATTTGTTTGTATTTTCCAGGTTATTTGATACTATTTAGTAAATACTCCATCTGATCCTTATTTAAGGAACCAACTAATAAGTCTCACAAGTCAATAAAAACAGTTATAGTAATTAAATTTGTCCTAAAATTTAAGTAATTTTCAATATTATCTCGATTAATTACACTAAACTCTAATATCCTATTAATATTATTCCTTTTTTCCTCGAAAAAAGAGTAAGAATTAATTTTTATTAATTATTACTAGCTCACTCACTACCTTTTTAATTATGGGTATACATAGAAAAAAAAATATTTAATGTTATTTAGAAGCAAACAAGTGTTTTATAGAAAGAACCAAATATACTTATTAATTGGTACCTTATAATAAGAATTAAAGAGAGTAGTTCAATATGTTTATTTTTTTAGCCCGGGCTAAAATTTTTTTTTCTAATTCCGCCACTGCTTGGAGTTCACACTCGAGTTGATCTTTCTTGTAGGCTTCCGGCCGTGGTCCTTAAACCGACATTCTTTAAGAATTTTATCTCAAATTCAAGATACTTTGAAAAAATATTTCTGCATCAATTATTTGTTTTCATCTAAACTACCATGCTAGCGGAACCGGATATGGTGCCTATCCAAGGGATAGGCACCATCTCCCTAGCTGATCTGGACCGTCTAGATCAAATCTGGACGGTCCAGATCTGATATTTTTTACTTTTTATTTTTTTAAAATAAAAAATTTTTTTGGGTAGAAGATCTAAAATAAAGATAATCTGTTAACTAACACTTTTTAAAAAAATTATTTTTTTATTTAGAAAATATTTTTTAAAAAATATCAGATATGGACCGTCCAGATCGGTCCAGATCAGCTAGGGAGGTGGTGCCTATCCCTTGGATAGGCACCATATCCGGTTCCCCATGCTAGCTAGTTTTATCACGTTAAGCTTAAACCTCGTTGTGCGCCAAAGATTCAAAGTTAATACTCTTAGTTTGGCGTTTCCAAGTTACAAGTCTAGGGTAGAACAATTTAGTCTTCGTTAAAGTAAGTGGCGTCAATATTACGTCAGAATGTTAACGTGAGACACGAGGCAATGTACGTAAACCCTAACCGGCAACTTTCATGCAGGGCACTATAAATACACTAGTTTTGCTTCATGAACTTATAGCAACAAGCCGCTCGCAATAATCCAAATTGCATTCTTCTTCCATCTTTCATTTATTGAATTCAAATTCAATAATGGATTCCACTTTATGCTCCATCAAAAGCAGGGTCCAAAAGATTAAGGGAATGATGTTCTCACCAAACGTTGATCCCTATTCTTTTGTGAGTCCCTCTGCGTATGACACCGCATGGTTAGCTATGATCCCTAATTCTTGTTCTGATGAATCTGATCAAAATTTGAAGCCCATGTTCGAGAATTGCTTGAACTGGCTGATAAATAATCAGAAGGAACAAGGGTTTTGGGGAGAGTGTGATGCTTTAGGCAACCCTACCATTGAAGCCCTTCCTGCAACTCTTGCTTCCATTGTTTCCCTCAAAATGTGGAACACTGAGCCAATTGTTATAGAGAAAGGTATCCCAATCATTTTTTTATTCAACCATATTCTTTTCTACTCAATTATTTTAAACATTAGATGGGTAATATGTGTTTGCGCGCGCTTGTATTGAATAGATTGATATCATCTTGTATCCTCAAAATATCTTTTAGTTAAAAAAGATAATACTAGCTTTGGTTTTTAATATAAGAGTTAGTTGACTAATTGAGTAGATTAAGAAAATTAGTTATGTTAGTTATTTGTAATAAATATAAGTTAGTTTTTTAAAAATATCATTTTTCATCATTATTAAATCTAGGTAGAAACTCCATAGTGTCTGCAATTAATTAATAGAGAGACTTTGAGAAAAAATTATAAATTTGTGAGAAAAAGTGGATTAAAGTATTATATTTAAGACCAAATCTAACTCCAAATAACTCTAATATTAAGGACCAAAGGCAGTATCATGTCAATAAAGGTTGATCAAGTTGGTAAAGAAGTTGCTTTCTAACAAAAAAGGTAGTGAATTCAAATCCCACTGCGATTTGACGATTTTGTTGGCTAGCTATTTGTAAATACCTAATCGCTCATGGCTGACCCTAGTTGAATATTTCACTTAAATTAGGATTTGACAAATACATAAAGACGACTTCCGAATCTCTGATTTCAGGATTGTCATTTATTGAAGCAAATGCTGAGAAGCTACTGAAGGATGTGAAAAACCATTGTCCTCATCATCAGTTTGCCATTGTTCTACCGGCCATGGTTGAACTTGCAGAGTCAAATGGTTTACAAGACGTCTTCCCAGAATCAGTGAGCGAGACAGTATCGTACATTTTTAGCTGTCGTCGTCAAAAGTTTCTTAACAAGTAATTATTATTGTCGTATATGGTTTCACGATACACACACGCACCATTTATATAAGTTTTTTTTTCCTTCCTTAATTGGAAGACTTCACTAAAGAGAAACTTATAATTGAATGAAAATACAGGGAGGGACTTGTGGAACAGCATTGTTATCCTCCATTGTTATCATATCTTGAAGCTTTGCCTCCATCATTTGCAATAAGCACAGAAGATATATCAAGCAATCTGAGTAGTGATGGCTCATTATTCCAATCACCTTCTGCTACAGCAAAAGCATTTATGGTTACTGGAAAACAAGAGTGCCTTATTTATTTGCAGTCTTTAGCTCAAAGATTCCCCAACGGAGGTTCACACAGTTATTATTATCAATTTTTCATAATCAATAACCAAAGCAACTTGCTATTATATTTCTTCTGTGTCTTTACAAATAATTGTATTTAACTGGTACAGTTCCACAAACATACCCCATGGATGAGGACCTTATAAAGCTGTGCATAGTGAACCAAATAGAAAGGTTAGGGTTGGGTCAGTATTTTGTAAAAGAGATGGAAGAGACCTTGGCTCAAATTAACGGGTAAATTAAAATCCCATATCTAAGATCAATACGATATATATTGTGGCTACCATTGGGAACATATATATAACCACTAATAACATTCCTATTTGATTTGAATTGATTTACAGGAATTTCGTAGATCGAAAATCGTGGCCAAAACCATACAATATGATTGCATCACAGCTTCACAAAGATTCTCTGGCATTTCAGCTTCTGCGGACGCACGGATATAAAGTATCGCCAAGTATGTCATTAGTCATAATACATTGATTATTTTGATGATATATGGTAAATAATTACTGACTAATTTACCTCCATCTATGAGAAGGTTTTGTTCTGTAATTACTTTTTAATTTCCTTTTTTACACCTAATATAATAATTATTGCAGTGAGCTTTTGCTGGTTTTTACATGACAAAGAGATCCGAGGTCATGTGGAGAAATATCCTGAGTATTTCACAAGTACAATGATGAATGTGTACAAAGCCACAGACTTTATGTTTTGTGGAGAATATCAACTTGAGGAAGCAAGGTCCTTTGCTAGGAAATTACTTGAGAAAATGACTTCTGCTGATAGAGACCACCAACCACAGGTCAACTAATTAAACTGTGTCCACGTTTCCACAAATAAAGAATATCAAGATAGACAGAAAAGACAATATTTTAACGTTGCCTATTACATGAGGTCTTTTCACTATCCAATGAGTCCACGTTATGTGCAAATATTTTATGTGCTTTTAGGTGTTCATACCTTAATTAGAGGTATGAGCATATTTTTTTTAAATTTTTTTAAATTTTTTATATATTGTATTTATTTAAATTTAAATTATATGCTGCTTTTTAGCTTTTTTTTTTACATCCAGTATTTCAAATTAATTAGTTTTTATAATACTGGTGTTACAGACAAATATTTTTGAATGTATAACTGAAAACTAATTAATCTGAGATACTGGGTACAAAAAATATGTTAGAAAACAGTATATAATTTAAATTTAAATAAAAATAATACATAATTTTTTTCCCTAAAAAAATGTTCATACCTTTAATTGAGGTATAAGCACCAAAGAAACACATAACATTTGTGTACATAATGTGGACTCCTATCGAATATGCTATTAAAAAGGGTTGGCAGGTAGTGACCATAGTCTCTTGATTAGTCTAAGTTAAAAGTTTTGGACAGGTCAACGAAGTCATTTTCATTTTTCTTTAAAAAATAGTAATCCATAATATTTTTGTTATTCTTTGTATACTTTAATTACACTGTATTATCTTACCCATTATTGGGTTGACCGTTGGTTTAACTACGGTTAAACCACTATATTTGAACTACTTTCTTGATCAATTTAATAATGAACAGCCCAATTTTCGACTTATGAAATAAACTATATTTTATCTTTAAACTAAATCACAGGTCTAACTGTCAACTTTACTTATTATATGTGGTCCTATCACTGTCAACTTATAAAGTAAACATTATTTTAACTTAAAAATACAAGATTTTTGGACCACCTACATCTCACTGGATGGTCTTGGTGAGATGCGTACGCTTCACATATCTGCCTATTTGTACTCATTGTATGTAGATAAGATTAAATATATTAGTTAAATTAGTTAATATGATATATTTTTTTAAAACACTCTAATTATCTTCCTTAATTTCCTCCCTCCTTCTCATACTTCATTATTGTTGAAAGAATATAAGTATAGGGTTAATTTGAAAAAAAAGAAAGAAGGATAAGTATTTTAATAGTTCTTATATTTAGAACCAACATCAACATCAAGCCCCTAGTTAAGTTTTACATCAAGGAACAAACAAAAGAATATTATGTTTCTTAGAAAAGACATTGACTATTAGCACTTTCTTTATTTCGTTTGCCTTGTACGTAGATTGAGCATGAGTTGAATCTTCCATGGCTTGCTCGCCTCGATCATTTGGAGCATCGAATGTTTATAGAAGAAAATGAAGCCAATGCTCTGTGGAATGGAAAGACCTCATTTAATAGGTATGTGCTTATTTCTCCTTTAACTACTGCACTTTAATTCAGCTAATTAAAGTAACTTATAATTTCAAACTTAATACACTAACAAAGATCACTGAAAATTCACATGTGGAAGCAGGATATCATGCCTCTGCAATGACGAACTGCTACAACTTGCTGTGAGAAACTATGAGTTTAGGCAATCTGTTTACAAAAACGAGTTGAAGGAACTCAAGAGGTTTGTCAAGTTTATTAAAAAGACTCAGGGCACTCATATTTGACTTTCTATGAAAATGACTTAACTTAGTTGATACCTCCTAACTCAACTTTATATACCTTTAATTCAATGTCTAACTAATCGATGGGAGACTCTCTTTTTATAAAAGGTGGTCCAAAACACAAGGCTTCAACTTTATGTCCGCAGCCTTATTCTTGGAGGAAGAAATGTTATTTTCAAGATTTAAACTTGTCACCTCTAAGTCAAATAGTAACAACCTTACTGCTACGCCAAGGATATTCTAATAAAATTAAAAACCTCAATCATGTTCACAATTTGAGTCTAGAAAAGTAATGAATTTCATCTTCACTTAGCACTAATCGGTAGTAATTGATATAGGTGGTCAGAAGAGTTAGGGTTGACAAGCATGGGATTTGGCAGAGAGAAAACCATATATTGTTACTACGCTGTTGCTGCCTCCGCCACATCCCTACCCCATGACTCGTGTGTGAGAATGTTGGCCGCAAAAAGTGCCATCCTCATCACTGTTGCTGACGATTTCTTTGACATGAAAGCTTCTCTTCTTGAACTGCAACACCTCATAGATGCAATAGCACGGTAATTAAACCTAAGTAAAAGTCAGGTCATTTTTTGAGACCATAACTATCAGTTTTGACCACAAACAAGTGTTCTTTTTTCTTTATCTGATTTAATACATTACAGATGGGATAGTGGGGGCTTAAGCAGCCACAGCAAGGTAATATTCGATGCTCTCGATGATCTCGTGAGTGAAACTGCCCAAAGGTATCGTCAACAACAAGGAGCTGATATAACCAGTAGCCTGCGAGATCTTGTGAGTTAGATGATCAATGAGTCAATTTTAAAAGTTTAAGGGTAAATGAATTTAACCGAAGTTTTTTCAGATTTAGTGTCACCTGAAAGTCTCAAAATATAGCAATCTTGTCCAATACTATTTAAAAACTAATGTTAACCATTAAAAAATTGACATTGAGTTAATTTTTCAACAATAAGGAACAACATTACTCTATTTTAGCAACAATATTCTAGGTAACATTGATACTCGTCTAAAAATCTTTCAATACAAATTTACATCTTAAAGTTTAATTATTTACACCTTAGCCGAAAGTTTAATTTTCCAGCTGATCAATCTGTTAGACTATTTAGATTAATTGTTATTTTATTATTAGAAATCCTTCAAATTTCAACACAATCCGCGAGAGAAGACTAACATATATCCATTTTTTTTTATTAATCAAATATGGCGAAGTGGTACGAAACATTTAATTCGTGGCTGGAAGAAGCAAAGTGGAGCAGAAATGGACAAACACCCTCCATTGATGATTATATTAAGATTGGCATGATCTCTGTTGCCGTACATACCATGGTTCTTCCAGCTTCCTGCTTTCTCAAGCCCAGCTTACCTAATCACAAGCTCAGGCCACCCTATTATGAAACCATAACAAGGTTGCTTATGGTTATTTGTCGTTTATTGAATGACATACAAGGCTACCAGGTAATAATTTTATGAACACTTAATCTATAGAATTCTACTTGGCCTTTTTAATTTTGAGTGTGTTCTTGGAACCTTAACAAATTGTTACTTTACGAACAGAAGGAAAAAACAGAAGGGAAAGTCAACTCTGTTCTGATAAACTTGATCGAGAATCCTGACGTGGATATGGAAGGTTCGATAGCTTTTTTGAGAGAGATAATTGGGAAACACAAGAAAGAGTTCATAGAGCATGTTCTAATGGATGAAATGTGTGATTGGCCTAAAACTACCAAGCAATTTCATCTCTCATGCTTGAAAGCTTTCCAGATGTTCTTCAACTCAAGCAATCGCTATGACTCAAAAACAGATTTACTCCAAGATATTAACAAAGCAATCTATCTTCCTTTGAGCACAAAGTTGAAGAAGGGTTTTAACGTTGGAACTGTTCCTTCAGGGCTAAACAAGACATACGCAGCAATACTGAACTCCAACCTCAAATGGTGCTCTAAATCTAAGTCCTTACGTGTTGCTGCTACTAACCAAGTTCCTCTGTATACCTTGAGAAACGGAATATTTGGGATGGCACCAAAAGTTGTGGGAGGCTTCATATAGAAAATTGGAATCTTTCAGATATTGCATGTGTCTATTATAATGTGGGTGTCCATATCTTGTATAAATTTGTGTACTTGAATATCAGCATATGCGTATGTGTGCTTGAGAAGTGTGTTGTTATTTTTTCAGTACCAAGTCAAAGTTGATTTGTGGATTATATTGAGATAAGGTGTAAGAGTGTATATTTTATTTAGTTATGAGGATATATCGCCTATATTATGCATTTTCATTAGCCATGTAGTAGCAACATAAATGTAATAATTATGGTCGATTTTATGAGAATATAATATATATATATATATATTAATACTACTCTGGTTGTTAATGTAAGACCTATTTAATTAATTTGCTTAGATTAAGGAAGTTAAGTTAGTTCATCATAATAAATATGCCATGTCTCTCCAAAAGTACCCTTATTTTGGATAGTTTTGGTTTCCAACTATTGTTTTGTTTTGTTTTGTTTTTGTTTTTGTTTTGGGGGGGGAGGGGGGATAAAACAAGCAAGCTGAAGCTTGATAAAAAAGTTCAAGAGCCAGATTGTGACAATCTATCCCTTAATACAAAATAGAAAGCTAAAAAGAACATAATCGTTAATCTTTGAAAACCATATCTAGGCAACCTTTGGAGATAGTTGGGACTAGAACCACCTTAGCATGAACCACAACGCCATGACCTTGTTTGGCTATATAATTAGCACATGAGATGTTATCTTTTGGAGTGTGATGAAGCTCCACTTCCCAATCTCGATACAAAAGATTTCTAGTTTCCCCAATAATGTCTCTCATGGGATGATCTATGGGACAGTCTCTCATAAGGATATTAATAGCATCTAGGGAGTCAAAATAGATGAGGATTTTTTGTAAACCCATATGTTGTCCAATTCTTAACCCTAGCATGATAGCATAGATTTTAGCTTCAATAACCGTATGGAGGCCAAGGTATTTGAAGAAGCCCATAAACCATTCGCCCTAAGTGCTTCTTACCACTTCCCCACAAGCCGCTTGGTATAATACCCCGAAGTTGTATTACTTATAAATGTTATATTTTGGCCATTAGGACCTATTGAAAGTAGGAAAGTATGTTGTCTCCAAATTAGTAAGCATATTTATTCTATTTCTTGAATAAGTTGTCGGTAGGACTTAATAGGGCAAAATTCAACTTCCTAAATTTTAATAGGAGTCATAAAATATTGTGAAATTCCATAAAAACCCCTAAACTAATTAAATGCAATTTCCAACAATTCAAGAACAATTAAATTCCCACTTAGTGACATATTGTCATATAATTCACATATTGACAAAGTTAAGCCGTAAAGGAGTGGAAAGGGATTTAAAATAACTAGTAAACACTAAAAATTAATCATTAGACATCAAAAATAAATATTAAGTGAATTAACACTCATAAGTAACCTAGTGACAAATAGCAACAAACAACTTGGAATATATCGGCTAAATTCAACATTAAAGCTTAACAAGGGATCGATAATTGAAACAATTGGAATTAGTAGGATCATAATTGAATTGGGAAACAATTAAAACACTACAAATTAAACCTAATTAAGCTTAATCTAATAATAAACAAGAAGAAACTAAATTAGGGCTTTTTATCACAACAAAACCAAATTGGATCAATTTTTGGAGGTCCAAACTTTTGCCCAACCAACCAATAAAGCCCAAAAACAATCAAAAACCCAAAAATCTGAAGGGGGGCACGGTTTTGGGAGAAGCTTCAAGGGGAAGGAGTTGCTTTTTGTGTCACATGGTCAAATGGTAGCTTGTAGGATACAAGTTACTATTGCATACTTGCACTTCAAGTTGTTTAGCTTCTAGGAGAAGGAATAAGAAAGAGAATAAAGGAGAGAGAGAGAGAGGGCAGATGAGTGTGTGTATGGTGAGGATGTAGTGTTTTGAGGGAACCCTAGATCCAATGGTGGAAAGTTGTCAAGAGTGAAGTTGCAATTAATTACACAATTGCCCAACCTTTTCACTATAAATAGAGGCATAGGTCACTCACTTTTCTTCACACCAAGCAAAGCATCATCTGCTTATTTGAGAGAGTTGGAGGAAGAGCTTGAAGGAGTCCAAGCTTTAGGTAAGCAAAGTTCTTGGTTTTGAGTTTTAAATTCATAGGTAGAAGTAGTTTTAATCTTTAAAATTCTAGAATAATTTTAGTTTCATGTTTCTATAGTTCAAAATAGCCTTGTTTCGAAAATTTAGTGAAGAAATTGGTTCTGCAAAATTTCCGGGTTAAGAACACGGTAGTAACGAAGTTCTGACAAAAATTCGTCGGTTAGGCGATTTCTGAACAAGTCACAGAAAAACGCATATTTTATGTTGAAAATGATATTGAAAAATTCTGAGAAAATTCATGATGAAAGTAGGCATATATAGCTTTCCAAATATGTAAATAACATGTTGAAATGAGCTCTGTACAGTGAGAAAGAAATTCACAAAGTTTATGCTGCGAAAATGCTGGAAATTCTGGGCAGAGGATGAATGCGTGAAATCTGGGCAAAGTTTGATATTTTTTATGGAAAATAGACATCTTGAGGAGTCCGGAAATTTTTATGGATCTTCGTTTTGATTTTTCTAGAATTAGTTATGATTTTCCAAAGATAGGTGAAATTCTGCCCCTAAATTCCAGCGTTTTTCCAAACAAATTTTAAAGAAATAAAATAATGGGGTAATGTACCAAGGGTAGAATAGTCAATTGTGGCCAAAATATATTTTAGAATATTATTTGTAAAGTAATCATAAGATATTACTCTTATAGGAAGTCTACAATCGTATACCGACCGTCGTAATACCGAAATTAACAATCCAGGTACGGACGCGTACTGTAACCTTAACTCTGATGCTTATGGTATGCTTATATGTAATAGATAGTCTGAGATTCTATTTTTTAAAAATTGATCATACACATACAACTTGATACGGGTTATGGTTTTGATAATGCCGTTATGTTTTCCTAACGCTGAGGACACGATAGGTCATCATGGCACTGGAGATAGTGCAGACTATAATAACATGCATATTACAGTGGCTTTGTAATGTTATTATGTGAATATGTGAATATTGTATGTGATTAAATACTGTTTTTCCATGGATATCTGTCATACATATTTGATACATAAGCATGAGGTTAACCGTTACCTGAGGTTCAATGGTAATTGAACCTCAGCCCTTACTTTAGCCCCAGGACCCTCAAGAGGCCAGTTCGAAGAGAAGGGTAAGCAGATAGCGTGACGAAGCTGACGAAGAGATTTCTTTTGGAATTTTTATTTTCCGTTTCTTTTTGAATATTTGAATATTTTAGATGACTGTAACAGTACACAGAGACATCATTGTTGAATGTTAATCAGTTACTCATTTTCACAACTATTCCGATGCTCTACTCTGATCAAACCCCTTTTCAACTCTGATAACTTTATTTCAAAAAAAAAAACGCTCTAGAAACAGGGTGTTACACTTGGTGTTGGTGTCGAACAGAGCCATCCACATCAATGTGGATGACATTTGCAGGAGGAGGGGTCCAAGCTTTCTCCTCAATCTTATTGAGCCAGAAGATCTGGTGACTTAGAATTTGCTTTGCATTGCTTTCCACGAGAAGGTAGTTGCATTGGTGAGCATTTCCCTGGTGTCTGCATTCTCTCCCTAGAATAAAAATTTGCATTTGGTTGTCCAAAGGATCTAGCATCCTAGGCTAAAAATTCTTGTCCACAAGAAGTTCTGAAGGCTTCTTTTTCCAAGTTTGTGGTTGGTGTTCTAGCTAAGCCAATCCTATAAAGTACCATTAAAAAACTAAGAGAAATAGTTAGGCATTAAAATTAGCTTTCGCAAGTTTTTCGCTCGCTCACAATCTCTAGTGATATGGATTATACTTTCTACATTGTTACATTGGAAAGGACAAAGACTATCATTGGCAAGATCCCTCCTGGTTCTGGATAGTTGGTGACACGTCTCTCGTGGCCAACTTGTCTAATGAAAAATTTCACTTTCTCAGGTAATTGCCATTTCCAGATTTGTGTCTAGAAGCTATTATTGTTCACCGCTCCTTTGTTAGAAAGAAATTGGTAGGCTGATTTCACTAAAAAATATTCGTCTTTTGCTTTTCTCCAAGTGAAATGGTTAGGTAGGTCATTGGAGGGAGGGAGCATTTTGGAAATAGTATGAATAATTGCAAGAGGTAACAATCCTTGCCATCGGTTAGTGTCCCATCTTCCATTCCTCAAAACCTGATCACTTATCGTCTCATCTTCATTAATTAAGGAGGGATTGTGGACATATGTTATGATGGGGCAATCAAGGGGAAGTGATCTAACCATATTTTTATATGTTTTTCTTTAATAAAATTGGGATTCTTAATACATTTTATCATGATTATTGAGCTTTAAATGTATTTCTTGTGATAAATTGATATTAAGAGTAAATATATTAAATTAAGATTAAAAAGGGCAAAATCGTAAAAAAATGTAATTACTCTTAATTATTGATTTTCATGAGAGTATTTGATATTAGGTTAATTGGTTTAAATTGAAGATACCTAAAAGATTAGATAAAATTGGAAAATGAAAATCTAAACTCAAGTTATAAAATTTTTCAGTTTAATCCCTTCTGAAGAACTTTTAAAAGTTGCAATCAGGTCCCTACAGCTGAACTCAGCGTTTTGAGTTATTTTTGACTAGGGCAGCTGAGCTTTGACTTTTTTGTTTTATTCATTAAAAGCCAGATCCGCTGGAGAAAAGACAGAAAACGATAACGCAAAATCTGGAGCAAGGTAAAACAGAACCAGTGGATAAGGACGAGAGATTTTGATCGCTGGAATCATGCCAAGAATCAGAACTGAACAGAAAAGAAAACGCTGAGTATTAAATATATCAGATACACGCAGAGGAAAGGAGGAAGAACCGAGACGGGGGGACCTTTTCTCACAACCCACCTTGCCGGTGACACAGCCACCTCCCACCGTCACCCGCGAGTTTCATCTCCTTCATCACCTTCCACTCTCTCTCTCCACCATTGCTGCCAGTCGACGGACCTCTTCCACCTCCTTCCTCTTCACACCATCACCACCGTCACCCACAGACCCTCATCGTCATCTCGCACCACACCGTCAAACACCCTCAAACCAGCGACCTTCATCAACGCATCAGACCTCCACGCCCTTCATCGCTGGTTCTTCAACGCCATCACCTACCTCCTTTCTGCTTCTGTTACTCCGGTGAACGCTTCCAGATTCCGGCGAGTGTTCTTATTGCTATGGGTGGCTGATTTTCCTCGATCTTGGTGGTGAAGATTAATGCTCGAGTTCAGAACTTCAAAGGGGAGTTAATTTGTTCATTCTATTAGTCTAGATTTATAAATTTAGATTGCCTAATTTTAGGGATTATTGTGTATAAATTCTGGAACTGAGATTAATGTTTATTGTCTTTGTTAGATTGATAATTGTGATTGATTTTGGATTTTGCAACGTGAAGATTATATTTGATTTAATTTATTGTAGTTGCAATGAGATTAAATTAATTAGCGTGTTATTGTCTATTTAATTTAGTTGATTTGTGCCCTTTGAGGGACTGTTATGTACTCAATTTTAAGAAGACTCATGTTGCATTATTTCAATTTTAATTGCATATTAAGTGGTTTTTAACAATTTCTCAAGAGGTATGATAACTCTTAGAAATTGACAACATTCCAGCACATTTTCTCTATCCTTTTATCTATTTTTGGTTCAAAATGTGCATAGAAATGAAGTTATAGAGGAAAATGTGCATATCAAAGTATAAGACAAATATCAAAGAAATTCTTGTTTTATCCTTAAGAGTTGTGATTTAATTGAGAATTGATAATTCCTTCCTCTTTTGTAGGAAGGTGGAGACAAGCTTTGAAGTTCTATAAGAATCAAGAAACAAGAAAAGAAAGAAAGGATGTGAAGCAGTGCAAAATTAGAAGAACTTGTACAACTGGCCGCAGCAAGTGTACAACCGACCGCAGCAAGTAGTGTTCTGTGTCACTGGCCACGGCCAGTCGACAACTGGCCGCGGCTAGTAGTGAAAAAGTGCTGAAAGTACAGCTGCGCATTTTCTCATTTTAGAAACAGAAAGATCCTATTTAACTTAGAGGAAAGGGCTGAAAAACAGACTCTTGACCTAAGGAAACAAGTGGGCACACAAGGGAAGAGCTTGGGAGGAAGATTTGGAGCATTTTGGAGGCTTGGGTACTCTTCTCAAGAGAGATTTTGGGGATTTCACCTTAGTTCTTCCTCTTTTTCCTCTCTTTTCTTCCTAGTTTCTTTATGTATTCAGTTTCTTTGCTTAAACTCTCTTTGTATTTGAACATGAGTAGCTAAACCTTTCATTCTAGGGTTCTTTTGACCCTTTGTATGGATTAAAACTTGGAGTTTCTTCTCTTTTGGTAGATAAATATACACATGTGTTGATTTCAACGTTGGCTTAATGCTTCTAAGTGATTAGCCTCCATTTAGATAATTTATTCACATAGGTTTTGACTCGAGAGAGCTAATCTAGGTGTAGAACTTGATTGAAATCATGCTTGTCTTGAAGTTTACATTGATAAATGGATGGTTTGTTGGTAAAATAGAGATAGATTTACTAACCTTGCATTATCACATTAGGGTTGTTGCTTAATTATTGATTCTTACTAATTGTAGCAAGAGATTGTACATTTTAGTGAGAAGAAAAACTTGATTTTGACTTGAGAGAGCGTTTCAAGTGTTATTGAACCCTAGACTAACACATGTATGTATTGAAATGCTATTAGAGAGGAAGTCAACCAAGTTTTATGAAATGCAAAAGGGGAAGAAGAATCCTAGGCTCCATTATCCTTGAAGTCAAAAGTCATTTTCCTTTAGCAATTTTTAGTTTTAGAAAAAGTCTTTGAAAATTCTCATTCTACATGAAAACTTTTTTCTAGCTCAACTTGATTGAATTCACTAAGCCTCTTGCTTGACCAATTTGTTAAACAAATCCTCGTAGGAACGATACTATACTTATCACTTTATTACTTGCGAAACTCGTACACTTGCGAGGCGAACAAGGTAGTGGTTAGCTATGTTTGTAGGAACTACTATTAATTGAGAATATTGGACCCAAGTGTTATCTTGGGATTTTTCATCAAGACTTAATGCAATTTTAATTCCCATAATCTTTTATGAGCAAGGATAGTCATTTCTTCATTACCAAGAACATCCATAATTCATATTTCATTTTCATACTCCATTTCATTTTATTAAAAATACCAAAAACATTAGTTTAGCATTTAATTTAATTGCAATTTTATTTTAGTTTATCAACTGAAAAATCCAAAACCAATTTTCCCTTGTTTTAATTGCATTTGCATGTCATTTAGATTACTTAGGACTCAATAAAAGGCTCCTCAAGAAGAGAGAACGATCCTTGGTTTGCCTATACGCAATCCTTGGTTTATTTTTATTGTAGACCCCAAGGCTAAAGACAAAAAAGGACCTCATCAGGAAGCCATAGATCAAACCATAATTTGGTTCTCCCCCCATTATTGACTTTTTTCCCCACTCCACTAAGAAATTGGTCCCATGCTTCAGCAATCACTTTCCAAGCAAATGAGGAGTTTTGCTTTGTGGAAACAGTAGGCATAAGGAGGTTGCCGCAGTTATATTTAGACCAAAGACACTAAACCTAGAGAGCATCTTTCTTTGTTAAGAGGCTCCAGCAGAGTTTGAAAATGAAGGCTTTATTCTGTGGTCGAAGGTTTTTGAACTATTGTTGCAAGTGAAGAATTCACCATCTTGTTAGAGTCAGTATTAACAAAGAGTAGTTTGGGGGGAAATGATAAATATGAAAGGTATATCTTATATCTAGAATCAAAATCACCAATTCTCTTTGACCAAAAAAAAAAATCACCAACTCTCCAATAAGGTATATTAAGGACCGGGGGAGTAAATGGCTATTAAAAGCCGACGTTATTTATGCTTTTTTGTTTGGTACAAATATTTATGAAGGTTTTAGAGGCCCAAAGCCTACTTATGGCCTTTAAGAGCTCTGGAATATAAGATATTTTTAAAAACCTATATTAAAAATAGCTTTTAAAAAGGCTTTCAATCAGGCCTTTTGAAGACTTAGGACTAAGTCTAAAATAGGCTTGTATATATAGTACAAGCTCTGACTCAAGGCTTAAGTTCAAACCTTAGGCCATCATTTCATGGTCAGGCTTATTTGATTAAAGTCTGGCTTTACACTTATTTTTATCCCTATTTATCTCCAAGATTCAAACTCCATCTCCCCAGCCGCAGCCCCCTTCCTCTCTACTTCTTTCTTTTTCCTTGTAAAGATTTATTCAATTACAAATGAAACCAATTAAATTCCATGCTCGGTCAATATTGCTATCGAATCATGTTGAGTCCACGCTTTGCATTTTTGAGGAAGAAAAAGAAAATTAAATTGTTTATATCTTTATAATTAATTAATCGTTTTAGATATATTCGCAGCTCTTAGTTGTCTCTTTATTATATATCTTGGAATTTCTTTTGAAAAGACTTTCCTATAAGACAAAAGATGATCGAATATGACAGACTTAGGAACACTTGACTCTCTTATCCATTTTATATATATATATGTATGTATGTATGATTTTGATGCCCTCCCTTTATCTATAAAGGACATACTAATATAATTAAGGGGAAAATCTTCTTATACGAAGTTACAAAACTTAAATATAGCCATCCACTATATATATATACACACACACGGATGAGCATTAGGCCTTATTTAGTTTCTGGTGGGGACTGTCCGAGCAGAAAGGAGGAGAAGAATGCAAGCGAATTGCTTGGTTTGAAACTGGGCACGTCATGTCCTGCTCCTCTAAACGTTGCAAAAGTAAGCCCCTCGTATTCTTGAAACCACCCACTTACCTGTTCCAACCCACACACCTCAATTAATTAATTAATTAATACTACTATTAAATAGTTTATACCATATCAGATCCTAAATATAAGATCCAGTTGACTTTTTCTAGAAAAATTAAGGAAGCGAAATAAATTAATTTAAGCGAAATACTTCATTGATTTTGCAATTTTCAGGTTTTTTCTGTCATTTTCCCTTATTTTAATGTATATATATTTTTCATTTATTCTCCAAACTAATTAGTCTATGATATATAATATATATTATGGTTAAGTAATATATTTAGTTTTCTTAACCCTTCCAAAAAATCAACAGAATCTTATATTTATATTTATATTTAGGTCCGGAGGAAATATATATATATAGACACACATCTGAATAACATTAACTGTATGGACTTAACTACCTCGTTATCGTGATACCATGGTCTCCATGTCTTGGTGATACGCAAATTCAGAGACCTTAAGCTGTATCTAGTGGACAGAACTGGCACTCTCCCATCTGTGTCTCCACTGTAACATAGAATTTGATCCATGAAACATAGAAAACAATCAATATTCATAAGTTATTGTCTGGGAGTGGGACCAATACATGCTATATATATATATATATATAAACTCTAAACAATAAACACCACATTAGACAGTAATTGATTAGTTACCTGTAAACCCAGATTCTAAGTCCTGCCGAAATAAGCTTTTTGTAAATTGGGATAACAGATGGCTTTGAATCTTTCCAGTGGTAGAATATATTGTAGCTGCATATAATAATTATCAAAGTATCATATTATATTTACTAAATGATAATAGCATGGCAAAGGGAAAGTGAATATTATTAGAGGAATACTTGCAAATACTCCAATTCTTAATGCTATGACCATTGCTAACATGAAGAGCCTTCTGAACATCTGGTCTGTTATAGAAAGCTGTGGCGTAATCGTCCAAACAAGGATCAAAACCACCCATGATCCTGGGCATCTGCTCAACCAAATCCACTAGACCATTTAAAACTAGTGCACAAGCTTTTGATCACACAAGTAATAATCTCTAGACAGATATATATATATAGAAGAAATAGAAGCTGGATTAGAAAAAGGTGATATTTTTCACTAACCATTTTCACCGTGCGTTTATAACTCATGAAACCTTGGGTAGAATATTGATTATTATTGGAACTTGAAGCAGTAGAGGCGAAGCAGACAGGTGTATAAAGACTATACATATCAATCTTGTGGTACTGTGCAAGCAATTCATCAACAGCATCACAACATGTTTGGTTCTTCCATGGATCACTACTTTTGAAGTCACAACTTTCTCTTATTTCTCTGTGTAATTCATCTGATATCACCGCGTGGCTCCAAGCATAATCCACTATACCCATCCAATCCTCCGCATCAGATGTTTCGGGATTACCCAGCTGACAATATTATTCTGACACGTGTAAGTTTTTTTTTTTTTTCTTGAAAGGAAATAATGGTAAAATGTGGAAACTTTTACTTGCCTTGCACTATTTAGTGGGATATGATGTGAGTAAATAGGTATAATATTCAAAACCTACATATATAGGAACTAAACTAACAGATATGCATGTCCAAGTATAAGGAAGACATTCTTTTTAAAAGAAAGATTCCTTGTGCTTTAGCTTATGTTATTTAGGGAACCACTTATGTTCCCAATGCGTTTTTCAGATCAAAATCGTCTAGACTTGATATAGACGTTCTAAATTTGAGTTTTTATTTTTTTTTAAATGATTATTTTAATGTGTACAGAATCTAAAATAAAGATAATATTATAATTATCATTTTCTTAAAACATAAAATTTTTTATTTAAAATCATTAATTGGAGACTACTTTTGGACGGTCCAGATTTAACAATTTATCGGCATCAAAATAGGTATCTGTATTAGCTAGCTATTGGCTAGAAAGAGAATACTTTTCAAATTATGTAGGACCGTACCAGGATACCCTTAAGATTAATATGAAGCGAAGCGTCCATGTTCCTATCAACGATGAGCTCAGCAAGCTCAGGTACATACTTTCCTGAAAATATATTCGTTTATCAAATAACCTACATAGATCAAAGTTAAGAAACAAGATTGTTGTGTTTTGAAGATCTTTAATTAATGTAGATAAAAAATATGTATATACCTGCATAACTCTCTCCTGCTACGTAAAATGTCCTAGTAGTTCTGTAAGATGGAAACTTGAGGAACCACATGTGCAGAAAATTGTAAGCATCGTTAGCTGTCACAAACAAATGAAATAGGAACCTTTATCAAAAGAGGTTAATTAATTAATGGCTGGCACTAAATATGCAATTAATGATGTTAAGGTTAATTGATTTGTAACCTGTGAAGTCATCTCCAAGATGTTCATAATCACTGGTTGTGTTTGAGTAGGAAAAGCCGACACCAACAGGAGATTCCACGAATAAAACGTTGGCTTCTGCATCATCACAAACGTCAAGAATACTCAGCACCACCAATAATATTATTTATTGTTGTGTGGGGACAAATAATGGAGCACTATGTACAAAAAATGATTAACGTTGGTGCATCATCATCAGAATTTTACATGGAAAGTAGTGAGATGGGTTTGCACCAGAAAGTGAGTTGTGATGTGTTGTGTATATATATGTGTGTGGTCCTCACAAGTCATCATATAATACCTCTGTTCCATGAGAAGTTATTATATTGAAGACCCTGGCCATTAGTGTCCACTAAAAAAGGACCAATCTCTTGCGTTGCTCCATAACCCACAGAAGAGCACCCAGGTCCTGCAACAAAAAAGCATCTTGTCACCTTAACCAACAACACACATATGAAAAGCAAGTAATGAGTCAGCAATATTTGAACCATTTTAGATGAAAAGGAACCTAACAAGAGCCATATAACTGTTAAACTTTGTCCTTTTGTTTTCTTAATTTGGTTTCTTATAGTTTGGCTCTAACTCTGATTCCAACTCCAATCTCCTGAGACACAACTCCAATTGCTAAGCCACGCATAATTTGTATAATCTAATGTGCCATAAGGATTTAGTTTCAGTGCTCATCACTACTCATCAAAAGTGATGAACACCAAAATTTGGGTCATTCTTTTTTTTTTGGTCAAAAAAATTTGGGTCATTCAGCATATCTAATAGGATGGTCCAGATTTAATTTCTTTTTCATCAAGAGTGATGAACACCAAAATTTGGCTCATCCAACATATCTAATATGAATGGTCCAGATTTATTTTTTTTTATTTTGTTAAAAAATATTTTAATGTATACAGAATTTAAAATAAAGATCACCTCTTAATTACCACTTTTTCAAAGAAAATATTTTCTTATTTAAAAACTATTAGTTGAAAACCTTAAATCTAAATTACTGAAACTATATTTAGAGAATGCAGATCTCACCACAGCGACTTGACTATGATGGGCATTGAAACTGATTCTTGGGACATGATTGTCAAAAAGAGAGACAGATATGATTCTCGCTTTATTCGCGGGACGGACATTACAGAGAACTAGGATCCAAAACTAAGGCAGGGAAAAAAGATTTAATGAGGTGCTACCTCCCAGGACTAGCAGCTTCATACACACACACATACACACATAGGTGTGTGTGTGTGTACGTACTTTTGTTTTACGTATGTGTATGCATATGTATATGTTTACCTCCATTAAGCCAAAGCACTAAGGGTTTCTCTTGAGGATTGTTGATGGCCTCATAAAACCAGTAAAAGAGTGCTCTTCCATTAGTTTCGTTCACTGTGACAAAGCCAGCAAAGTGCTTGAAATCTGCATGAGGCTGACTAGGCAAGCTGGTGACAAGATCCTCGTTATTATCCCCAGAACCCATTTTCCTCCCACCATGATATTGCCTGTTTCTCCAACATGCAACAGGCTTTGCACATAATAATAGCACAAGTACAAGAGCCAATCTGCAGAAAATTTTCATTTTTAATACAATATCCGTAGTACAAGTTTCAGAGAGGGACACTTGGATTTAGTTTGATGCAAAAAACTAGAGGCCTTCGTGCCCCTTTTATACTGAAAATTTGCTTCCACTGTACCCCATTGTGGGTATATAGTAGGCTTACAAAAGTAGATTAGGATAAGAGTCCTACCTGGCAATTCTCTCTCTCTCTCTCTCTCTCTCTCTCTCACATTTTCGTTCAAAATGCTATATATGACTATCTGTCATGAATTGTTAGGTAACTTCTAGAGCATTTTCCTGCATGAACAAGATAGGTAGTGGAGTTTTCCAATTGTGACAACATGGGTGGTTGAATTGTGTTATCACATGGATAAATATAAAATGATTTTAGGAAAAGTTTCACTTTTGTGTTCAATGGAAAAAAAAGGATCATGTTTACACATTTGGTTGAACTTTTGTTCAGTGGAGAGAAATTTAAAGTTAATTATTCGGACTGAATATGATGTGATTGATTGTCCACTCCCTAACCCTGTACCGCTCCAGATTCGTTTAGGCTTGGATAAGAACTACCTACACAGTACACACACACCCTGGATTTATTATTGGGTAACTTAATTTGTAAATATCTCTAAATTTTCTTCGGTCATGACACCTATACAAATCTTAGTAAGTTCTTGAATTTAACCCAACTTATATAAACTTTTAGTTATTAAAAAAGGAATTATTAGTTTTTTTAGTATTATCATCCTATCTGATTCGAGTTTTGTAACTTCCTCTCCCAATATAAGTGACTTCTCTAGAACTCACATGCGAGACACCAGAAAGATTGAGTAGAATCTTACACCACTAGACTAGTTTTATATTAATGGAATTATTAATTTTTTAAGTATTTGAATATAATGGTGCTCCCACAGCATTTTGCATTTTGAAACTAAACAAAAGTTTAGAACCACACATATTTGAAGATAGTATAATTTAAAAGAGAACAATAAGAAGGCCTTGAAAAAAAATTAAGAAGTCCAGATTAAATCTATGATGAGTACTTCATAATGTAAATTAATATTGTTCTCTTACAGCATGTATATCGTCATCCATCTTTTATTTCTGTTTTATTCTTATTATTATATTCCGCAATCAATTCCCTCAAATGATTTTGAAAATATTCTTTACCTTTTTTATTTTGCAGCTTCATTCTATGGTGTAGGAAACAGAGTATAATTATGATGGACAAACTGGTCGATGCGAGAAGGAGAGAGGGAGGGGGAGAGAATTTGTATGTTCCATTATTAGGAATAGGATCCTAAAACAACTTCTACAGCTCAGAGTCAATCATGTTATAAAATTTCTCAAGTTTTCGTGTGGGCGTTATGTTTGGGTCAGTCTTAAAGATGTATACGTACATATAGTGGAGGGAGACACACACACAAGTAAATGTTTAATTTAATTTCCCTTGAATAGCAAGGACGTCAGAATCTTATAATTTAATAGTATAATACAAAGAAAATTAGTTTGCTCCCTTTGCAAAAAGTAACACAATATATAATAGAGCCCGCTTGGAAGTTGCGTTTTAGGGAATAGCTTTTAAGATTTACAAGGTAAAAATGGCTTTTGGAAAAAAAAAAAAAGAGATAATATTTGGATATTTTTATAAAAATAACTTTTGGAGGGTCAAATTTATCAAAAAGGTCATTATCTTTTTTTATAATTGCATTTAAAGGATAAGGTTGTATTTTAAATATTATAAACATTATATTTCATAATAAATACTAAAAATTACATAACATTGTTAGAAAATAAATGTTTACCATTAATAAATTATGTAACATGATAAAAATTAGATGAAACATATATATATTAATAAATTGTATAGAAAAAAAATTAACATATAAAAATGTTTTTGTATAACTGAATATAAATATTCAAGCGAAGAGTCTTCTCGTGGGGTAGTGAAATCGAAGTAGCTCAGAGACTATGCTGGCGACGCTTTCGGTGTAGAATCGGTCGGAGAGCCAGGTGGTATTAAATGGGTCGGTGGTGCTAGTGGCACTACCACAATCGATGCAGTAAGCTAAACCTGCAAACGAAAGAAGATAGAAGCACCATTAGAGGTACACAAGCTAGTCAATTGAGGGACAGAGAAGAGTTGAGAACTTACCATAAGAGTAGGGTTGATGAGGAGTAGAGTAGACGGTGGTGGAGAAGAAGAAGAGGAGGAGGAGGAGGAGGAAGTGGGTGTCAGACATTGTTGTAGTTGGAATGACAGTGAGGATTTGGGAAAGAGAAAGAAATGTGTAATGATCGAAGGACCCACAAATTTTGCAGGGAGAGTGGAAAGGGAAAAAAAAAATAGATTTTCCGAAACTAGGTTTTGGTGTAGGATAGCTTTTAAAAAAATAGAATTGTTTGGCAAAATTTTAATAAAACTTAAGTTTTGTTTTTAAAACCTAGGTTTTAGAACCTCCCCAAATAGGCACATGAGAGACAGGTGCCTGAATTCGTCCATCTCTAGGTTGTCGCTTAAAGTGAAGTTGGAGGGACTAGTAATGTTTTGCAGCTATACATAAATAATCAGCCTTCTGATTGTAAATGTTGTTGTATGTGTTGTTTCATTATGATACGGTGAATCATGGGAAAGCAAAGCTAGGCGCAGCTCTACACACACCTTCATGCCAACTAAAAGAAATGGTAAATATGTTATTTTAAATATAAATATTTTAAAATAATTTAATTAGCTTTCTTAATATCTTTAAAAAAGTTAACTTTGTTTTATATTTAAGACCAGAGAAAGCATTAATTAGGTATTGTTATTATTATTATTATAAAGTACTATTTGAAAAGCATAATTATTTTGTGCATTGTCTTTGTGAAGTATAAGTCTAAGTCCCGCATGGACATCACGAAAGCCTCACATGGAATGTTTATAAGTTCAAAAAGCTTAAGTTAGTCTCTTGGAACGAATTCTTTTTCTTTAATATGAGGCTGATTAAGAATAAAATTAGTGGTTTAAAAACTTTTTACGATATTAATAAATGAAAAGGCACTTGTCAAGAAAAATATATCCTCATTCTCTCAACAAGACTAAAACTCACTTTGTACAAATGATGTGAGAATGCTTATGGGAACAATTTTAATTGATTAAAGTAATCTAATTTTGAATAACCCCATATCATTAATTAATTTATTATTAATTTAGAGAAACTTCCTACAATTTAGGGGAAATTGCCAAATTGGTAAAAAACTTCGTGTTTGAATATTTTATTGGTCAGAAAGATATATATTTATGGGTAAAAGATTTCTCCAGTCACTGGAGACAGAGTTATCTTCGGTGACCCTAAAACTACGTCGTTTTGGATTAATGAATGGTGTTTCTGTAATTTTGTTTATTTTTTAATCATATACATTTTACCGAAACACCATCCATTAATTCACCTAAAATTACTAACAAACCCTTCATTAATTTAAAACGACGTAGTTTTGGAATCACTGAAGATAACTCTATCTCCAGTGACCAGAGAAATACTTTTCCCTATATGGGTTTATCGTTTGTCATGTCATTTGACATAAGGTTATATCAAGTCACCCTAAAACTATGTCGTTTTGGGAGTTAAAGGAATTAATGAATGGTGTTTTGATATTTTTGTTTTTGTATTTATTATATGAATTTTACCAAAAGATCCTTCATTAATTCTCTTAACCTTAAAACTACATCGTTTTGGGAGTTAGGGGAATTAATAAGGGGCATTTTAGAATTTTTATTTTTGTATTTATTATATAAATTTTACCAAAACACTCTTCATTAATTCTCTTAACTCCCAAAACGACATAGTTTTGAGATGACTTGATATAACCTTATGTCAAGTGACATGACAAACGATAAACTCATATATATATATATATATATATTGGTCCTTAATATAAGATTCAATGGACCTTTTTTAGAAGAAATTAAGGAAGCTAAATAAATTACTTGATCATATAATAGGTTATGTATCATTATATATACACACACAAAGGGACTTTTCACTAGTTTCCCCTAATGGGGAAAAGAGAAAAAGATAATGGTCCGCTAATGGTCCGCTGCCATCCGCTGCTTGAAGCGAGTTGGCTTTCATCTTTGGGTCAGTTGAAGGGAGTTGGCTTTCATCCTTTACGCTAATGGTCCGCTGCCATCCGCTGCTTGAAGCGGTGTCGTTTTTGGCACAAAAAGATGACCTGATCCCTTTTGAAAAAATAAAAATAAAAATTTCAAGGTACTGCTGGGTAGTAAAAAGATAATTCATGATACTGAATGATGCAGAAAAAATTCTTCATGATCTTGAAAAATTATTTTAAAATCTGAAAAAAATATTTCAAGGTATTGGCTGATGCTAAAAAGATCTTTCAACATATTAACTGGTACTTAAAAAATAATTTATGATCTTAACAAAATTATTTTTGGAACTTAAATAAATATTTCAGGTACTTACTGCTACTAAAAATATACTTTATGATTTTTTTCAAGATCTTAAAATAATTTTTTTAAGATCATGAATTATTTTTTCAATACTAAACAGTATCTTTTTAATACCAGTCAATATGCTCAAATATTTTTTCAAGATCCTAAAATAATTTTTTAAGATCACGAAGAATTTTTTCTATATCATTCAGTATCTTGAATTATCTTTTTACTACCCAATAATACCTTAATTTTTTTTAAGGGGACCAGGTCATCTTTTTACGCCAAAAACGACACCGCTTCAAGCAATAGACCATTAGCGCAAAGGATGTAAGCTAACTCCCATTTGAAGGGCATATTCAACACTGTTGATTGGAGTGAGAGCAATGGAAATATATTCGTTTTATCTTTAGTATAAAAGTCAGTTAACTTTTTATGGAAAAATTAAGAAAACAAAATAAATTACATGAAAGTATCTACATTTACCATTTTTATCTAAAACTAATTTGATCGACTTATAAATTGATATATAATCTAACATTAAAACATATGCTGTGATTTATTTAACCTTTGTAACATGTCCAAGAAAATAGTCTACTAACTCTAATTTTAAGGTTTGGAGGAAGTAACTTCCTACTTAATTTGGTTGTTTACCCTAAAAATATATGTCAAACAAATTAAAAGAGTCAAATATTGCTTTCTTGCCTTTATTTTATTTAATTAATTAATTAAAGAATCTCATCATCGCAAAGTGGAAAGGTGGAGTTTTGTGGCGAACCTTGTGTGTTATGACTCTTCAACATGAATCCATGACCCGTTAAGTGCTCTCACATATATTGGACCAATTGATAATCGATCTGTGTTTTTTACAATATATATAGATAAGAATTCTATTTTTTTATTTTATCTCTCTCTCACACACACACATATATAATGGGACGGATGCAATTTTAATTTTAATTTAACTTCAGAAATATCTTCGCGTGGTACTTCAAGCTGGTCTAAATAAAATTACGTTGCTCTGACTGATTTACATATTTATGGAAATGTTGCATTTAAAAGCCTTATTCTCAAAAAAGAAAGACATTCAAATTCTAAGATGAGATATTGCTCTTATCAAGAGAGGCACCTGGTACTTCAATGAGTGGTGATCATTATCTTGAAATTATTCTTTTTCTGACCAATTTCTATCTTTTCTTTTTTTTCTTTTCCCATCTAAAGGTAGTCTTTAATTCTAATTTGAAGGTCAGTAAATATTTTTTTAGAAAGTTCAAAAAAAAAATCCTTGTTCAACCTAATCTGATCAATGACATTGAGAATAATCTTACGCGAGACTGTTTTGAGTATTTATCTACTTTTGAATTAATTTCCTAAAGATCCTTAAAATAAATTAAGATGCATTTTTTGTTTAATAGAAAATGTTTTATCAATATCAATGCGTTTACCTAAATATTTTATTGAACACATATAAAACACATATATAATACAGAGTATAGTATAATATCATACCTATATGCAAGTGAAGGTAGAATATTAGCTAAAGGGGGTGAATAGGTGATTATAAAAACTTTTCGCTAGAGCTCTCAGGAACACAAGACAGAGATAGAAAAGGAAAATGAACACAATAGATTATACTGATTCAGTGTAAATTTACGACCTACATCCAGTCCCTGAGCACCTTAGGATTTTCACTAACTCAAAGTCATTGTTACAATTACACACTTCGTACAGGATGATCATCTTACACTAGAACTCACTCCCTCTTACAAGCTGTAATTGGACACCTACACTTAAGGTTCCACAACCTTAAGATTTGACTAATAAACAATAAATCGATAAGCGTTTAACTCTCTCGCAAAGTAGATAAAGTGATGAACACTGAAGTACAAAAATAATATCCAAAGATATTAAGTTAAGTTAATGAAACAGTAAATTGTAGTTGAGTCGAATTGATTGCACACCGTTTCGGTAGTTGGCAAATTCAAAGCTTATGATATTTATAGTTGATGGCATTTATGACCGTTGTAGAAGCTTGAAGACTTATCCGTTGAGACTCTTCAAAATGTTTGTTAGAGAGATGAAGCGTTGAACCATTAATGCTCTGGAATAATCGCCATCTTCAACATTCTTTAATTCCTTTATTTTTGTTGGAAATTATGTCATAGGGGCAATTCATTGTACTTTGGATATTTAAGTTATTTAAAGTATTCTCTTTTGTTATCATTTTCGTTTGCATGTTCGTATTGATAACTGCATCCCTGGATAATCTTATAGATTATCCTAAATGTCCCTGGTCGGTCATCTACACGGGAGTGAAGATGAAATAAGACCAGTATGACTTTGATGAGGTGTGGAGATACGAATCAAAGTCATTGGCACTTGTAAGAGTACAAGGTGCTGGACCGACCCACTATGAGAAAACTGCATGGATTAAGTCATAAGCTTATCTCATGTATAACCGCGTCACGACACCCTATGACCTGAGACCATCATAGATTCCTACATGATGAGTCACTGGTCTTTGACCTAGTCAAAAGTCACCTTTGACCGGGTGATGATAAAGGCTCGGATTGGGATCAGTGGTTTTCATGCGGAGGAATGTGACTGGTCAAGATGGGATTTGTCCCTCACATATGTAGAGAGATAATGCTGGGCCCCTCGATGAGTGAGTCTAAGAAATGTATGGCCATACTGTGATGGAAAAGAGTTTCCATTTCACTTATTAGACTACTCGAGAATCGAGAAAGCAATGGTCAAGAAAAGGAAGTTGACATTATCCATGCCTCATCCTTGACCAAATTATCGCATAACAAAAGGGACATGACATGGTTGTATGATAGGTAGTATCGTGTCATCGATCCCCATGTGAATTGGGTAGTCGCAATGTCTTGCTAGAAGCCGCTTGCGATTTGTGGGCTGATACAGTGTTGGCCCACTGCCAATCTCATATGGGCCTGCAGGGTCGCACACAAGAATAATCCAACACGGGTAAAAGTGTTCAGATTCATTGAATCTCAGATTAAGCTGAGATTAAATGAATACTAAATTTGATCTAGGATTTATATATATATATATATATAATTCGAAATTAATATATATATTATAAATAGAGATTATAATATTATATATGATATTTGTTTAGTATTTAATTTATTTGATAAATTAAATATCTGAAACAAATAGAGATATTGTATCTCATTTAATTTCAAATAAAGATATCATGTATCTGTTTAATATAAAATTGAGAAATGGTATCTCATATTTAATTAAATGGATAGATATCATATCTCAGATTTAATTTATAATGATAAATTAAATCAAAAGGCTTTAAATTTAGATTTGATCTAAATTCAAGATTCGGATTTCAAATCTGGCTTTTAATATATTTGATTACATTTATGAGATAGATTTGATTGATATATTGTCTAGATTCGAAATTCGAGTTTCCAAAATTAATAAGGATTAATTTTGATTATATAATACGCCTATCGGGTTTAGAAATAAACCTACGGACTTTTGGTTGAGCGTATTAGAAAGCCGCGAGAAACCCTAGAGCAGATTGAGAGAGACGCACAAAGAAGCGCTAGCACGCTGCCGCAACCGTGTTTGGGGATTGTTCGTGTGGATACCAGTAGAGGAGGCCGATTCTAAGAGTTGACTTCTGCTGATCAGAAGAACGAGAGGCGGACGTGTTGATCGCCCACCTGATCAAGAGAACGAGACGCGAACGTGTTGATCGAGAAGGTAGCCCACCTGATCAAAGAGAACGGAACACGGACGAGTTCAATATAAGGTATGATTCGGTTTCCCTAACCTTGATTTAAACGTCGTTGAGTGATCCTTCGGAAGGGATTCGTAAGAAATTTTAATCCGCTGCGTGTATGGATCCCAACAATTTCTTCGTTTTTGACCGTTGAGGCACAACAATAGGAATTGTAACATCCTGAATTTTGGACCTAAAGACTTGAAAACTAGCCTATTTTTGGAGGACTACTAGGCCCTATTTTTGAAAATGACAAATTTGAAATCAGTATTTTTGAATATGAATAGTATTTACTATTCACAAATACGTATATGAATAGTAATTACTATTCACAAATACGTATTTACTATTGGTTAATACGGTATTTTGTGGGGTATGAATAGTATTTACTATTTAAAAATACGGTATTTACTATTTAAAAATACGGTATTTACTATTCCTAAATACGTATTCACTATTTGAAAATACGTATTTACTATTCATGCGGGACCCACGTCAAATTATTTCCCTTTGAAAAATTTTGCGCGCGGGACCCACTCAATAATAATATTATTATAATATAATATCTTATACTTTGGAAAACAATAGAAATAAAATTATTTCCAATAAACCGTGAATTAGGTTTTTAAAGTAAGGGTATATTATAAACAAGTAAATTTCTATCTCAGAGTGGGTTATCTCCAAAGTCATTTCCGTAATCGGCGGAATGATTATTGAGATAGGTTGAAACCGATAATTTGAATTAGGACAGATAGTGGAACCTGTAGGAAATAAATCATAACTCAAAATCCTTGAACTAAGTAGTAAACAACTGCACATATTATGAATCAGTGAATTTTTGTCTAGAAGATGGTGTCACCCGAAGTAATTTCTGTAACCGTCAGTGTCCGACTTAAAATCTTCAGCAGGTTACGGAATACCCTAAATAGGATCAAAAATTTAGTTGACCCAGATATTTCTGAAGAGGAAAAATAGAACTTCAAGGCTGTGCTTCTGGATTCTTGAGAATTTCTAATATAACGCGATTAGAACACCGATCAGGGAATCTTTATAGGATAAATGCAAAAGAGTAAGAAAGTGTCATCGTCATGATGACGTCATCGATGACGTAAGCATCTTGATGACGTCATCGATGACGTAAGCAAATGGATTGGACGGTTGAGATGAAGCCATATTTAAAGTCAAGATCCAACGGCCAAAATCTGACCTGATAAAGTATGAATAGTGTCATGCTTTTTCACTATAAATAGAGGCTTCATTTCTTCATTTTCTTCACACCAAACTCAGAGAACAACAGTTGAGTTTAAGAGAAGAGTGAGAATTCTTAGAGTTAGAGAGCGAGTTTAGAGTAAAGTTCTTGGAGCTGTAGAAAAGGAGCAAGTACTTCAAGGGTAAGTTCTCTAGTTCTTGAGCTTTAGTTTTTAGTTCCTGGTAATAGTATAGTTTGATCCAGAAAACTAGAGAATAAATTCCTAAACTTGTTTTTAGGCCTCTTTACATTGAAATAGTGCTGAACAAGGTTCTGCAAGGGATGTCCGAGGATTCCGGAGTCAGATTCAAAGGAAGTTTGGGGATACGTGAATAGTGCCGTATACGTGAATAGTACCGTATACGTGAATAGTGCCGTATACGTGAATAGTGCCGTATACATGAATAGTAAATTACTATTCACGTGGGAAGAAGGTACGGACGCGTATTGTAACCTTAACTCTGATGCTTATGGTATGCTTATATGTGATAGATAGTCTGAAATTCTGTTTTTGAAAATTGATCATACACATACAACTTGATACGGGTTATAGTCTTGATAATGCCGTTATGTTTTCCTAGCGCTGAGGACACGGATGTACACCGTGGCACTGGTGAATAGTGCAGACTATAATAACATGCATATTGCAGTGGCTGTGTTATGTTATTATGTGAATATGAGAATAATGTATGTGATTATTGCTGTTTTGACATGAATATCTGTCATACATATTTGATACATAAGCATGAGGTTAACCGTTACCTGAGGTTCAATGGGTATTGAACCTCAGCTCTTACTGTAGCTTCAGGATTCCGGGGTAAACATAATCGAAAACAAGGGTTAGCAGCAAGCAGAAGAACTAGCTGGAGAAAGTCCTGTAGATATGTATAGTCTTTCGAACTCTTTGTATCAGCAAACCAGTACACTACAGTGGTTGAATATCAGTTACTCTGTATTTAAAATCATTTCGTTGCTCAATTCTGATCAAATTATTTTGAAAATGCTTTAGAAAAGTTGGGGTGTTACAGGAATGAAGTTTATTTTGCCAGAAACGTCTTTCGAATGCTTAGAGGAATGATTGCTGGATTAGTGTCTCGAATAGGCAAATAGTATTTAATGCTCTAACACATAAAATTGCTTTATCCAATAACAATGTTAATCCTCATTCTAATCATCTGAAACTCATTAATAAACTAATTATGTATAGCTAGGAATAATAATGATAGATGATATGAAGAATTTAAAACAACCTCAGTGAAGTAAAAGATTCAGAAACATAGATTTTCAAATCAGAGACCAATTGGCTCAAGTCTACCTTATCCTAGCTCGAGTCATTTTCAATTTGAAAACGCAGAGAAGAAAAGTATCAAGATAATTAACTCGAGTCAAATAACTCTAGCTGGAGTCTAAGCTCAAACTCGGGGCTCAAAAATGGTGGCTCGAGTCAATATCTAATTGATCACTTCGCTTCTGAAGGTTCTTCAACTCGAGGCAAAATTATGTGGCTCGAGTTTAGATCAAAACTCGAGGCAGTAAAAATATGGCTAGAGTCAGATGTGATAAAACAGTTTGAACAATTTTTGAAAGATATCTTCTTGGCTTGAGGTGATAAGTGAAGACTCGAGTTAAAATGTTTTTGAATATAACGGTCAAGATTTTAACTAGAGTCAATAGTCATGGCTCGAGTCAGATAAATATAATTTTGAAATCATTTTAAGTTCACAGACAATTGGCTCGAGTTTAGGATTGAACTCCAGGCTAAAAAATGGTGGTTTGAGTCAAAATGTCATTTTACAAAGGATTAAGCACGACTTGGCTCGAGTTTAACAACTCAGGCTCAAGCCAATTTACCAGCAAAAATGACATATTGATATATTCCAATTTTTGAACAAGATAAAACCATTTTAGCTTGGATTACATGTCTTAATCTGTTTACAATTATTAGTTATCATCAAAACATACTCAAAAAACTAACAATAGGGGCAAATTAAACCCACGTATAGGAGAAAGGGAGCAAGTACCTACCCTTGAATTGGGGATTTTTTTAAAAAAATTAATACACGTTTGAATGATTGTCCACCCTTAATACATGAAGACTGCACTTCGTAATCCGATAGGGGATGAATAGTTGAATGATTGTTTAGTGCCTTATATTGAAAAATATGTATTTGATAGCATTGATAATAAGACAATTATGATGGAATCCCAAAAAAGAGGCCTAGAAGGATGTCACTGTAATTATTTTTATTGTAATATACTTTTGTTATTAAAATATATGTACTTAAACTTATTAAGTGCTCACCCTTCATTGTAATTTATATAGCTGCATTTTTAATAGCACTTAGCCTTACTTTTCTAAATGACAAGTTTGTAGAATAATTGCTTCTTTTATTACATCATCAATATTTACTTGATTTCATGAATATTTTTTTGATATTTTTTCCTTTTCTTGTTTATATCCTTTCGTTTTTTAATGCATTTTAAAATTTTAAAAAAAAATCGAGGACACTGCCCTCGAACACCCAAATCCCCCATCATTGGTGCCCACTCTTCATTAATTTTTTAGATCCGGCACTACCTCTATGATATAATCTTAAAGAGGACTCGTCTAACCAAAAAAAAAAAAATCTTAAAGCGGCATGAACATGAAAAGAAGTAAGGGGAAAATCTTTGAAGAGTAAATTAGTAATTAAAAAATTTAGAAGGGGATTCTTATCTTCAATTTTTTTAGCTGAAAAAAGGGTGTCAGATATTTTACTTCTTCCCGATAGGTAAAAGTTAGAATTTACTATCATTCATAAGAAATTTTGAACAAAGAGACATTACAAGGACAAGTTTCCAAAAAAAAAAAAAAAAAGAACAATCTCTTTGAAAGGTCACTTATTGTTCTTATAAATTTAATGATATCAACTATCAACTGCCATTCTGTAAAAATCGTAAAGTTAGTTAACTTCGCCATATATATAATTAGAATAAAAATCAGTAATATACAATAAAATAATTTATTGAGTCATGTAATTTTACTAAATAGCATTTATTATGTTTAACATTGTTTTTTTGGACTAGCTGATGCCATAAACCACATTATAATTAGTCGCCAAGTTTAAAAATGACAAAAAATCCTTACTTGTGCAATGAATTGTAAAATGATGATCAAAGTATGACAAATGATTAATTAATATGAGATCGAGGGAGTAAGTTTTAGTGAGCGTTTGAATTAACTTTTAAGTGATATTTTGATGTACTCCTCTTGTCATATTTATAAGGTAGAGAAAGAATATTTTTTTTGGTCCTATTTATAAGACACGATATTATTTTTTTAATATGAATGTACAGTTTTATCTTTCATTTATTATTTTGTATATAACTATTTTCTTGAAAGTATGTAGTTAAATAATGTAATACCCCAAATTAACAATTATCATAATTACAATATTTTGTTTGATGACACCTATTTAAAATAGGTGAATATGTGGTCTCAAATTTTGAGATATATTTGTTTTATCTATTAGGTTATTTTCCCTTAGAATTTAAGGTAGCCAATGTTTTATTTTTCTACATTTTGTTTGGAATTATAAAATACCCTAAAAATACAAACAACTCCCAATTAAATAGGGGAGCATAATAAGAATTAGTGGACACTTAGATTTTCACTAAACAAAATGATTATGTAAATTTTTATAATTAATCAATGGATTAAATTAAGAGGACATAAATTTCAAAATTCATAATTAAATAAGAAACTAAATTTTCTAAAACACTAGAATTAATACCTAGCCCATATTAATTCATAAAATGCCATAATAAATTACCAAAGCACTTGAACAAATAAAAGAATAATTACCAACATTTAATGGGCAATTAATTAACACTAATGAAAGGTTTAGCCAATTAATTACAATTAGCACCAATAATCACCAACTAGAAATAAGTTAAGCTAATTAAACTCAAAGACCAATAAAGGCTTGGGATTAGCACTAAATGAATTAGGAACAAACACAAATTAATGCATGAACCAATCATACAACAAGCAAAAGATAATTAAGCTTAGGATTAAGATGTTAATCAAATGCTAATCAAGAGTTGAAAAGTCAACAATTTCAACTATGATCTAAAGGCTAAGAATTTATCCCATAAAGCTTATCCAAGGGCCCTAAATAATTCTACTAAAGCTTGATCCATGTGAAGTAAGAACAACCAATGGCATAAATTCCCCTAACACTTGGTACAATTAAAACATAAAAATTAAAAATATATATATATAAAAAGGGGTAGGGGTGCGTTTTTTCTTAAAGGAAAAAAGAAGAAGAAGAGTTGATTAATCAATCAAAATACACATGTGCACTATGAGTCACTACCCTAGAAGAAGAATCACAACTCTATCAAATGAATCATCATCCTAAGCTTGCATGAATCACTAACCTAAGCATGAGATGAGTCACACACCTACATGATGAATCACAACCCTATCTAAAGACTTTCAAGGCTTTGGAAGATAAGATGATGTAAGGGATGATGGAAGGAATGATGTAAGGGATTATAGATGGACCAATGAGGAAAAGGATAAATAAAATAACTAAATTGGTTCATAAAAATAATTCTAGATAAAAACTAATAAAACCTATACAAATTAAATCATATCTTGAAATCCATGAACTAAGTATGAAAACTAAGTTGAGATTCATAACAAGCATAAATCAAGCATGAAAACAAGTATAACCAAAGCCATTTTCATAATTGTTTAAGAAATGGAATCAATAGAAAAGATAGGCAAAATTGGTCTCAAAATGAAGCTAAAAATTTCTAGAGTTCAAAACCAATGAGCAATTGAGCATACAACTTCATTAGAATGCCTAAACACACTCTTTTCAATGGATTCTAATTAGTATAAAGCAAGACAAACTCTTAGAAAAGTAGTCATTGATTGTGGAAGAGGATCATGTACAAAGTGATGACTCATGTAGGTGACTCAAAAGCAATTAGAAGGAGCTAGAAGGAGGGTGGGGGACGGTTTTGGAGAGGTGGTTGGTGGGGATAGGAGTTTGAAATCCAACCTAGATCCAATGGCCAAGAATTACCAAGAGGAAGTTCCAATTAATTACCAAATCTACCCAACCTTTCTACTATAAATAAGGGTCCTTGGGTTCATGAGTCCTCACCAATTCACAAGCAACAACATCTGAAATATAGAGAGAAAGTGAGTGTGGGAGCTTTGGAGAAAGGAAGAGCAAAGTTCTAGGTAAGTTCTTGAGCTCTAACTTTTAAGTTTTTAGTTATTTTGTATTTTAATCTTTAAATCCTTTAGAAATAGTTGTTTTTATGTTTTTCTGAGTTTAAAATTAGTTTTATTTCGAAAAAATAATGAAGAAAGAGTTTTAGCAAAATTTCATCGGTTCTGGAATTTCTGAGTCAGTCATGAAAATGCTTATATTTTATGTTGAAAACATGGTTGAAAAATTCTGGAAAAATTCATGGTTAAAATAGACACATAGGGATTTTTAAATATGTAAAGAACATGTCCAAATGATTTCTGTACAGGGAGATAAAAATTCCCAAAGTTAGGGCTACGAATTTCTGGAAAATTCTGGACAGATGTTCAAAACTAAAAACCTGGGAATAAACCGTGGAATTTGGGCAAAGGCTGTTATTTTTATTTGAAACTAGACATCCTAAGGATTCTTAATAATTTTATGGATCCTTGTTTTGATTTTTCTATAATTAGTTATGATTTTTCAAAGTTAGGCGAAATTCTGCCCAAATTTGCACCAACGTTTTTCTCAAAATAATAAAGGGAAATAATTAATTAATAAAACCACCAGGGGTAAAATAGTCATTTGTGGCTGGGACATCTATTGGGATATTGGATGTGAATTAATAAATGCAATACTATCCTCATAGGAAATCTGTGATCGCTTCGCAACCGACAACGTACCGTGAACACCGACAAAGCTACGGACGCGTACTGTAACACTAACTCTAATGCTTATTGTATACTTGTATGTGATAGATATGCTCATAGACTGTGACTCTACTTTAAAAATTATTTGAACATATACAGCTTTATAACGGGTTACAGTCTTGGTAATGCCATTGAGTTTTCCTAGCGCTGAGGACACGATAGGCCATCGTGGCACTGGTGAATAGTGCAGACTGGATTGATGTGAATATGTGAAAATTGTGTGGATATGTGGTTATGCTGTATTGTCATGGATATCTGTCATACATAACTGTTCATAAGCATGAGGTTAACCGTTATCTGAGGTTCAATGGGAATTGAACCTCAGCTCTTACCATAGCCTCAGGTTCTGGCGGAGGCAATGTTGCTGACAGGGGTAAGCAGGCCGCATGATGACTCGGACAGGAGTTGCCTTCTGATGTTTTCTTGACGTTTTAATTTGGAATACTTGAATTTTTGAATGACTGTACTAATAACAGACACACCAACCATGGATGATTATCAGTTACTCATTTTGTTTTAAAAAGAAAAATCTTTTTCCGATGCCACTCTGATTAAATTCTTCGAAGCTCTGATAATCCCATTTGAAAACCACATTTAAAAAGACGGGATATTACAAATAAGAGTACAATTGGAATGTTGTTGAAACTTAAGGTAGAGTTAATAAAGCTTAAAGTTTTTCTTACTCCCTTATAGATAAGACTATAGAAGTACGAAGTAAACATATAAGATTAATTTTATCTTGCAAAGCATAGAAAAAATTATTTTATATCATCCCAAAATTGAATGTAATTAATAATTGCTATTTGGGTCCAATTTATTAGTGTAGGGAGATAAGACGTTTTTTATTTATAAGTTACATCATTAAATTTTTTATGGGGTTTAAACTTCTCATATTGTATGAGAAGAAGAAGATTCCTACACACACATGAAATGGTGGGATCCACAATTTTATATATATGTAGGTCTTACCATTTCATGTGTGTGTGACATGAGAATACACTTCTTTTACAACACACTAGTGCAAAAAGAGCTTTAAGACCGCATCATTTAGACCAGATTATAAAGAATTAGGTCTTAAAAGTATGATCGGTAGCAGTTTCGTAAATATAAAAAACTTTTTGGACCGAATTATAAAGGATCCGGTCTTAAAAATATGACCGGTGGCACTTTCGTAAATATATAGAATACTTTTAAGATTGGATTATAAAAAATCCAATCTTAAAAGTATGACTGGTAGCAGTTTCATAAATATATAGAACACTTTTAAGACCGGATTATAAAATATCCGGTCTTAAAAGTATAACCGGTGGCAATTTCGTAAATATTGTGAGAAGACGCCGATCAGAGATGAGTCCGAGAATGCAATGATTTATTTCTTTCTTAATTGGAATTATATACAGATGCAAATAAGTAAATATTCTTCTAACTTGGGCAGTTCCTATAATTTAAAGATTACAATCAGAAATATAATTATGAAATTCAAAAAACTATGATCTGCTAACTTAATTCCTAAAATCTCTCTAACAACTTAATTAAGATAATTGAACAATATAATCATATATGCTAATGTAACTAATTAAATTTGAACTTCCAACAAATATATAGAACACTTTTAAGACCGGATTATAAAAAGATTCGATCTTAAAAGTATGACCGATGGCAATTTTGTAAATATATAGAAGACTTTTAAAACTAGATTATAAAGGATCCTGTCTTAAAAGTATGATTGGTGACAATTTCGTAAATATATAGAACACTTTTAAGACCGAATTATAAAGGATTCGGTCTTAAAAATTTACTTTTAAGACCGATTTTTACAAACAACCGGTTTTAAAAGTGTTAAAAAAAAAAACCTAAATTCGCTAAACTCGTTAAGTCCGTGAGTGTGCTTGTCTTCTTGGTGATATAACATTTGCTTAGTTATAGATTCAACAAGTGTCCCAAGAGCCTCACGGGTCAAATCCTCAGCAAGAATGACATCCTCTTCCTCTAACCTACTCGCAATCTTCGTAAGTCATCCTAAGAGCCACACAATCAAATCCTTGACAACGTTGGCAGTGAGATGCTTCGAAGGTTTGCAATGGCATCAACTCCAATCCTCAGCAACGGCACAAGCATACTGCTTCGATGATTCTGGACAACGGCAGCTCCTTCCTCTTCGATCTATGGCTTCTCTCACGCCGCCTTCGCACAGATCCGGCTTAAAATCAAATCCAGATCTCTTTTTACTTAAGTCTGTTTGCTCCTACCTTGACCGCTCTTGTTCAGATCTGGACTTTGATTTTGGCTGCTTGAAGCTTTGCAAGCATCGACAAGAGGATCCTGCTCAAATTTGATTGCTTTAAGCTTGTGATTTTTTTGTAGATCTGGACTTCAATTTCACCTCTGATTTTATATTGATTCAAATTCGATTTCCATGGTGAATGATTTCTATTTCTTGTTATGTTTTCTTATTTCTGGACTTTGTATTTATCTTTTTTGTTTTTCTTGTTAGTGTTGCTTCCAATCTTCTCTTGGTTCACCGTCGTTGATAATGAATGGACATTCAAAATGTTGTCAGATCTAGTGATTTGGGACTGCTTGTTTCATTTGGGTTTTTTCTTTTTTTATTTTAAATTATTTTGAAACACTTTTAAGATCGGATATTTCAAAAGTTTGGTCTAAATTTTTAAGACCGGTCGTTCATCCAGTCTTAAAAGTTACAGACTTTTAAGACCGCCTAGAAAAAGACCAGTCGCAGATCCAGTCTTACGATACATTTTTCATCTGTTCTTAAAATCGTTTTTTTTTTTTACTAGTGACATGAGAAGTGTTTTTATCATTTTTTATATGATTGTGCAATTTTATCATTCATTTATTTTTGTGTAAACTTGTTCTTATGTGATATAATGTATATTAAATAAGTACAAAGTTAGAAAGTTGTTAAATTGTAAGGTAGAATTAATGGGCTTTAAGGTTTTTCTTGATTACATTGCAACATATTACAAGTACTTTCTAAATAGGATTAGAGAAGTATGATATTCCCACTTGTTCAAAATATAAAGGCCTTTTTGATACATAGAACATGTGGGAAGAGAAGGGAAGACGAATAAATTCCCTTGTTTGGTACATTGTGTCCCATCTTCATGAGAACTCAAGTTTCTGGGCCAGTCCAAGCCCACCAAACTTCCTTTAAAGGTGGAAAGAAAGATCCCACCAAAATTTGTAGGAACCTAAGTTCCTATGTGAACAGTGATACTTTCAGACATATTTAACTCTCATAAAATATTTATTTTCTACAAAGCAAGAAAATATAATTAAATTCGAATTTATGTGCTAAATTCAAACTTGAGAGGAGAATATTTTAGACAAATTCAAACTTTTTTTTTCAAAATAAATACTTCATTATAAAATTAGAATTTAATCCATAAATTCGAATTTAATGTAAGAAAATTTATATCAAATTCATAGTATGAAAAAAGAAATATTTTTCCTTTTTATTTTGAATCAATTACTTTTGAGGGTAAAATAGGTATTTCCTAATTATTTATAGTGTCACCCCTTCATTTTATTCCTACTAAATAACTTATCTTCCCTCAAGTCATCTTTCCTCATCCCTCAAAATCTTCTATTCCCTTTCCTTCCCTCCTTTAAGTTATTTTCTCTCCTCAAATCTTTTCCCTACGCAACAAGCCCTAAAAGTCAAATACCTACTTTATATTTATCAAAAAGTTAGTTAAAGTAGTTTAAAAAAATAATAAATATGCAAGATATTTACTTTCTTTTCCCAATCTACCCTTATTTATTAATGGAATTTTTTTTAATTATATGACTTATAAATGACAAAATAAAATATTCTCCCTCTACCTTGTAAATAGGACTAGAAGAGAACTCTTTCTTAAGCTCCAACCAAAAAGTTCAAACTCATTTTAATATGGGAGAATTACTATGGGGCTCTAAGGAAGATATTTAATAACCAAAAAATCCAAACGACAAATAAGTAGCATAAACTTGCTCTAATTTCCTACACCAGAACCCATAAGTTCATTTCTTAAATCCTTAGTAGTTATAAGACTTGTAGGTAATTAAATCTCTTCATTGAGACTTTATAGTAATTCCTCTCTTAATACTACCTTCTGTCCTAATTATAAGAGCTAGTTAACTTTCTTTGGAGAGATTAAGGAAATTAAATAAGTTATTTAATCATTTCATGTGTTAAATATCCTTAGATTATATATTAGTTTATTAGTCAAACTAATAAGTTTGAACAAAAAAATAAAAATAAAAAAGTTTTAAAGTAATTTAATTAGTTTCTTTAATCTCTTTAAAAAAGTCAACTAACTCTTATAATTAGGACCGGAAGGAGTATTACAATTAAAATGAAATGATCGATGAGCCTATCTACTTAACATATACTCCCTTTGGTCCAATATATAAGAGCCAAACTTGTGAGGGGTATGGATTTTTTTATAAGGTTCACTTTGCTTTTATCTCTGCATTTAATTTTTTTTTTCCAAATTTGCCATATTCTCTGTCATCATTCTTCTTCCCTACATTCTCTTTCTTCATATTTCCTATTTGTTATCTCTCTTAATTATTTCCTTTTGTCATTTATAAGTCATATAATTTTTTAAAAAAAATCCATTAATGTACATTTTACCCTTCATTTATTACTAGGCTAGTATAGTATATCTATATATATTAAGTAAAGGTAAAAATGAAAAGTTAATAAATTTTACGCTAGAGTTAATGAGATTCATGATTTTTCAGTTCCAGTAAAATAACCTATAAATAGGACAAGTCCCTAGAAGGATATATCTTATATGAGCAATTAGCTTGATCCACTAAGAGGCACGTTTTCATTTTGCCACATGAAACATTGAATTATGGCTTTCTCAGGATTCTTCTGAGCAGTTGGTCATATGAGATTTATTGATTGATTGGCTTATAATTCATCTTTTTTTCTAACCCTTTTTTTTTAAACACAAACAATGATCTCTAGGGAGATCAATGAACGTGGGACTCACTGTGGCATTAGGATCTGCATTGACCACTTACATATGTAGTGGCAAAATCAGATAAGCCTGTCATCATATTCACATTATCGTTTTAATTGATTACACATTAGACTATAGTTTCCAACCACTTAAAATTATGGAGGAAATTTTAGTTGAATTTGGTTCCATTGACTAATTATAATTAGCAACGGTGCAAATTTTATGACTAAAAAACCTGCTTATATAAAAAACCATCTATAAATATCAACGTAACATTACAAAATACAAACCCTTGATAGTTGAATACAGTGTCATATGTTCAAATGCTACCCAAAGTCTTATCAAAAAAAAAAAAAAAAAAAGAGGAAGATGAAGAGTCTCAAATAAATAGTGCTTATTAATTATTCAGAAATACAAAAGTGGAATCCCACCTTGTTTTTTTTTTTTTTGGGGGGGGGGGGGGGTGAGGGGACTCTTGGGGAGAGGCATCTTGATCACAAAGGCTTGACTCGGATTCGTCGGTTGCTTGAATACTACTTGATAATAAGATCCAAAAAAAGTGGTGGACATTGGCTGGCCCAAAGGATTTAAAAAAAAAAAAAAACTAACTTAACTCATTTTTTTCAATATTAATAATATATGTAAATTAGTTATTTGGCTGGTTGTAATATAATGACTCAAAATATTTACTTAGAAGTAGCTTGTATTAGTCACTACTCACTACCACTATGCTCCTATTTGTAACTCTATTTTTTTAAAAAAAATAGTCCTTATTTAAACAAAAAGAATTTATTCATATTGAGTTTTAGAACCCTACTATTCATAAATGAAAATAAAATTAAAAATTTATCTCATAATTAATGAGTTAACTAACTCTTATAAATATGTGAGAGTTAGTTAATCTAGAGTGCTAGTTAATAAAATGTGGCAAATAAAAAGGTCAATAGTCAACAAGAGACAGCGGGTTTTGTGACCAAAACACTATCAAGTATCAATAGTCAACAAAAGATTCTGTTATGGAAATTAACAAGACATTCTCTCCGTGCGTTGTACGGATATGTAAAAATTGCACATCGGTTAAATTGAAAAAGATATGCTACTATGTGATTAAAAAAACAAACTCATAACAACATCATATTATTTGAAATCAAGGTTTTGAAAAACTTCTCTATACACAGCATTTGTTGTAGTACTACTAGATTTATTGAATTCATTCAATATCAGTATTTTCAAACCCTTCAAACTCTTGACCCTAGATAGTGCAACATATAACTGTCCATGTGAAAAAATTGAACTTAAAAGGAAGATACCTACATTTGACATTGATTGACGTTGCCTTTTCTTTACATTGCAAATGATATGATGATTGGAAATTGCCTCCTTGTCATATTGAAAGACAATTTAGATTCAGATGGGTTCATATCCATTCTGTGTATCAAAATCTCTTCACCAACACTTATGCCATTTAATGCCTTCGCCCTAATGACATTCTTGCCAAGTTGTGTTACTTGTAGCCTTGTACCATTGCACAGGCCAGCTGCTTGATCAATATTTCTTATTAATATAACTGGTACACCTACTTTCAAAACCAATTTATAATGATGAATACCTAAGCATTTTATTGCATTTAGATATTGTGTCGTACAAATCCTCTAAAACTTCCATTTGCTTGAGTTGTACTACTTATAGAGTCCGAACTGAAATACTCTACCAGATCACTTGGCAACAAAGAACAAATGTATTCATTCAATGTGTCAACATTTTGGTCCTGTTTTTGAGGTAATCTACGTCAACAACACGTTTTACTAAATTTAGGTAGGTATATTGAACGACGGACCTAATTGGGTTACAATGATCATGTTGCAATAGCTCGAAGGGTATTGAAATGTCTACAATACCATCATGTGGTAATCCAATGTCTCCATTTCCAACTTGTAGCAACCATTCTGAAAATGTTTTAATTTTTTCTTGTTCAACTGGATTGCTTGAAGATTTAAGCCTCAATTCTTGGTTAGGCGAAGTAATTTGCATTCTTTCCAAAGATGAGAAGCATTGATAGCTGCTTTGACGATTTCAGCATGACCACTTTTAGGTATAACCAGTAGGATTTGCCTGAAATCACCACCCATCCTGATACATTTACCCCCAAGTATCGAATTGCACTTCATTAAATCTCATAACGTTTGATCAAAAGCCTCAATACAATGTCTCTTAATCACTGGGGCTTCATCCCAAATGATGAGATCAGTAGCTTTCATTAAGTTTGCAGTTGGTGAATTATGAGTAATCGAACATATAGAATCTTCATTTACAGCAATAGGAATACATAACCTTGAATGTGCAGTTCTACCTAATAGTAGTAAAGTTGTTGCTATCCCATCGGATGCTACATTAAGGATGATTCCATCGTTTCTCCTTACGGAAGCTATCAATGCATTCCATATAAATATTTTACCTGTACCACCAAAACCATGCACGAAGAAGAAACCCCCCATTTTTGAAGAAACTGCATCCATGATCTCATCAAATACTTGCTTCTACTCATCAGTCATTAGTCTCTGCATTCTTTCAGAGGCTTTTATCTCCTTCTCTCTATTGTAATTCATCTCTTGCAAAATTAGTTGGCTTGACGTATCAATTATGTTGTCTTCCTCTGATCTAGGCATTGATGGATAGTCAAGTAGGCTTTTGTTATTCCGTAGCAGCATTTGTTCAATTTGAAATAGACCTGTAGCTTCCTTATGGGCATTTGTAATCTGCAAATCTTTATGAGAAGGGTAACATAGTATAAGTGACTGAACAACTATTTACATGTATAGAATTTAAACGATCAAACAAATTATTACATTTATTATTTCAATAGATCAGAGGTATTATAAAGGGTTTCAAATAATTTTGTACTTGAAAATTGTTGGTCAGCATAGGTAATATGTAATAAATCTTCACAAATAATATCTTTGGTCTGTTCCCAAACAACAGCAGGATGGGAAAGTGAGTAGCTCAATAACATGCTGGTGAAAAATTTACGAAGGTAATTGCTAGGTGCCCACAAAGATGCTTCTTTAATTGCATCTATGAACTTATTGTCATCATCTAATAAACCAAGTACGTAACATGCTTCTCTGAATGCTGAGTAAACTACATTATTAACAGTCATTATATCTACATAATTCTTTGGCCCACGTACCTTTGTCAACATTAAATAGAGGTAATATAATTCTCCTTGAGCTGGTGTACAATGACCCAACCTTCCAATTAAAAAACCACGTTTTCAGAGATTCCATATCATTTTTTCCCTAACAAATGTAAAGTAGTTAGGTAATTGAGAATAAGAAAGTGTTCTCGTAAATGGATCATCTTTATTTTTTTTCCATCCATGCAAGAAACATTGACTCTTTAACCCTTGGATTGTTAAGCAACGATGACATTTTGTCCGTCTGAGTGAAATAAACTGATTGTTGATGAGGAAGATGAAAACTTAACCTCTCAACAGGTGGTTGTCTATGATGAATATCAAAGCCAAAAATTCTCCATGACACCTCATATGAGGAGATATACCTAAAATTAGTAGTGAGAAATTTCGTCGAACCTTACTGCGAACCTACAGCATTAGTAGCATCATATATGCCTGTGATAACACGATCATGCCCTTTACTTATGTACACTACAAGAAAAAAGGGTTTTAGCGACGGAAAAAATCCGTCGCTAAAACCTCAAATTCCGTCGCTAAATGAATTTGCGACGGATTTTTTCCGTCGCTAAAAAGTGGTCGCAATAGCGACGGAATTTTAAATTCCGTCGCTATTAGCGACGGATTTTAATTCCGTCGCTAATAACGACGGAAAATGATTTCGTCTCTATTAGCGACGGAATTAAAATCCGTCGCTAATTTGAATTTTGCGACGAATTTAAAATCCGTCGCTAAATGCAAATTAGCGACGGAATATTATTCCGTCGCTAATTTCGCTAAATGCAAATTAGCGACGGATTCACTTTCCGTCGCAAATTTGATTAATTTTTTTAAAAAAAATTATATATTATTTTTTTAATTAATTTTTTATTTTTTGGAACCTGAGGTCGTAAACATTCGAGAATTGTTCTGGAACCATCTGATGGATCACATTGGTATTACCTTCCAACGTCTGACTGCGACGTTCAGCAGAAGAGTCAGACAGGGACCTTCGACGAAGAGAAGCATGGTTGAGATCCAAATCGCTGTGAACAGAAGCAGGAATAACAGTCGTAGTGGTGGTGCCATCAGTTTCACGCACCTGAGAAAGCGCCATGGAGTAGAGAAACCAAGCCCTTAGAGGATCATGCAGAAAACAAAAATACAATTTCTGATGAGAATCCTCTTATTATTAGCTTGATATAGAGAATTGAAACTTCATGCAGAAGAACGTCAGGCAACAGATAAAGGAAGAGAGAATATTGAGGAGGAGGAGGAGGAGGGGGAACTGTACTTTGAAATTGAAGGAGAACACAAATCGAATCAGAGGAAAAAGAAAGAGATGACGTAATTGACTGGAGAAAACGCAAATGAGAGATGAGAAGGAATAAAGAAATAGGAAGAAGAATATAACAGAAGAATATAACTAGAGGAAAACCGAATAGGAAAAGGAAGAAAACTTACCTCAACACTGAAACTCGCAGTGACCGCGGACGGACTGAGACGTCGGAGGTGAGGAGAGGAGGAGAGACGCCTGGGAGGAGAGGAATTGCGTGTGGGAGGCTGATGTTTGTCATAATAATAAAAGGGTTTTAGCGACGGATTTCAAATCCGTCGCTAAAAGGTTAAAAGTGGCGGCCTTTTTGGCGCCTTTCAAATCCGTCGCTAATTTTAGCGACGGATTTCAAATCCGTCGCTAAAAGGTTAAAAGTGGCGGCCTTTTTGGCGCCTTTTAGCGACGGATTTCAAATCCGTCGCTAAAATGTTAAAAGTGGCGGCCTTTTTGGCGCCTTTTAGCGACGGATTTAAAATCCGTCGCTAAAAGGTTAAAAGTGGCGGCCTTTTTGGCGCCTTTTAGCAACGGATTTTAAATCCGTCACTAAAACTAGCGACGGATTTCAAATCCGTCGCTAAAACTAGCGACAGATTTCAAATCCATCGCTAAAAGGTTAAAAGTGGCGTTCTTTTTGGCTTCTTTTAGCGACGGATTTCAAATCCGTCGCTAAAAGGTTAAAAGTGGCGTTCTTTTTGGCGCCTTTTAGCGACGGATTTTAAATCCGTCGCTAATTCTTTGACTTTGCGACGGAATATTTTTTCCGTCGCAAAATTCGTGAATTTGCGACGGAATATTTTCCGTCGCAAATTCCGTCGCTATTTTGCATTTTTTTAGCAGTGGTATTTGAATAGTTACTTGATGGCACGTGATTGATTTGTCTTCTCCACATTTAAATGGTGTTGAAATAATTTCAACACCTAACATTGTAAGGAACAACAAATCGGTTGTCAAACTCAACACCCTTCCTTGTCACAATAAGGCTATTGTTTCTTCAATGATTTGTTGGATAACCATTTTCATCCAATATTGTACACTCATAATATTTTTTGGGAAATACTTCAAGCATCTACCATCTTTCATGCAAGGTGCACTTCCTGAAGATCTACCACATGGACCGTGGATCATGTAGCTTTCAACTAATTCATATAATTCTGGGTTAGAATCTCTGCATATATTATCTTGTCAACATCATATGGTGTACGAATCTTGTCCGATTCCGACAACCACAATATAATATGTGCATGTGATAATCCTCTTTTTTGAAACTCAACTGTGTATACTTCTGCAGTTATAAATATTAACAATATTTTAAATATAAATATAAAATAATAGGTTTTGCATTAGAAAAATAATAGTCGATCTAACCATGAACTCAAAAAACAAAAAGAATATAATGAATTTATACTAAATTATTTCATTTCATGATATTTTGTTGTCAAACAATGATTTCATTTTTAAATATCTTAGTTACAAATAAAGTTGATACTTATGTGTGATAATCTAAATATACACTAATTACCTAAAAAAGGTATGAGCTGTTTTTTTTTTTTTAGATTATGGTTTTTTCATATATTTAGATATTATTTACAACTGCAGATTTAAAAAAATGCCATACAAAATATGAGGATAAACATTTGTACTATTTTAATTTTTTTTCGTTAAAAGTGTAATAGTACTTAACATTTGTATCTCATAATAGTTCATGATTATTCCAGAGGGCATGGAGAAAATTCCTATAATTCATAATCATAGACTTGCAATCGAGAAATAATTTAATGAATCAATTGATAAACGGTAATTTGTAAAAAATGACATCATTATTAAACTTACAAATTAATTTACTTAAGATCTATTAATTGAATAGCATACTTTAACCCTAATTACATGGTCACTATGGTTTTCCCTATCTATACGTTTTTTATTTTGTACACATTAGAAAAACATAAAGTATGAGGATATTTAAGAAAGTAAATATTATTTACGGACAAAACATAAAAGGGATCACTGGTGTAAAGAAAAAAAATAATGTACAAAATCTACATTGAACTATCATATCTATGATAGAAAAAGTTGCCAAGATTTATATGTGTAGTATTATAAAAAACTGACTTGCTTTAATTGTCCCAAAAACTTTCTCATCCTTCACTATATGCATTAATTTGTGTAGTTTGATGTAGAATATTATGCTAACTTCTGGTTTGTCACAAGGTTTCAATCCATCTTCATTACAATGACGAATGATCTCAGGCCACATTGGGTTGCATGTGAATGTTAAAAATATATCTGGATAGCCTGCCCACACACAAATTGCCATAGCATCTTGGTAGTTTTGAATCATATATCTAGCACTACCAGTGAAAGAAGATGGTAGAATAACTCGTCATCTGGTTGACAAAGGATCTATTTCTCCTCTTCTCACTACGTCAGAAATTCCACTATATAGATCAAACCTTAATTCTCTTTGATGCTTTCTAATCTAGTTCAACCTATCACTTTCAACCATCGAATATCCATCAACAATACATTGTTGAATTAATTTTTTCCCATGCAAAATGACTGATCGTTCAAAATTTCTCCTCATTAGATGATAAGCGAAGTATTCCCTTGGGATAAGCCTCATTTTCTTTTTAGTCTTCGATAAGGATTCTTGAGCATGTTCCATTGAGGACTCATATCCATTATCTCCATGATGAAAAAATAATGGATACTGAAGTGGAAGATATGTCATGTGTAACTCATCAATCCTTTGTAATGCTCTACATTGTCGTTTTACAATTATGTCTCTTTTGGTGTATGAGTTGTCAAAATCACCCACAATGAGAGCAGCAAGCTCTGAAGCTGTCGGCATATTATAATATTGCTTATCGAGACCACTTGAGTTGCCATTTCTAATTAGCCTAATGTTAACGTCAGGGAAAACATTATGCTTTATAATTTCAACAGCTGATCTATAATGTTTAACAATAGAGTTTTGCATATCAAGACATCCTTTTATCAAATTCATGATAATTGGATCCAAATGTTTAGCACCACCACGACGGCTGTAATATTCAATAAAGACATGTGATTATTACTTTAACAATGCTTCATATTCAACAACTTAATGTCAAAGAAAAACAACAATTTCCTTAAAAAATTTCCTGACGGTTGAAATACAATTAGATACTTCATCCTTAGTGTCGTAAATGTACAGTTGAGCATAAACCTGAGGGTTTCCCTCTGGCAGCAATAAATTCCCTATCAAATGGTGATTTTGTACTGAAAAGTACAAATGAGTAAGGACCTCTACCTTTTGAGTTCATTGAATGATCGAATCTGCCACCCATCGAGGTAAAACAAAACATATTATTGTATGAACGAATATTTATTACCTATATTCTTCGATATAGGTAATTGTTTATTGAAAAACAATTTATGAAGCTCTTCAAGTGGATCTTTTAGTAAAAGGCATAGTAATCTTTGCATGACCACAACAAATGCTGAACTGTGGTCTTTCAGATTTCTTCACTCTTTTCAACTTTTCTGAAAGCCACATATATATGGGCACCACAAAATTAACACTCATAAGTAGCATCAGCTTCATCTAAAAAACTTGAAGCAAATATATGAGGCAAGTTGTTGTCAATATCTCCATTCACAAATCCCTGATGATATTGTTCATTAGTAACTCCTACAAATACTAAAATATTTTAGTTAACGAAAACATAAAATTTAATAAAAATATAGTTTAATAAATCAGATGATAATAAATATGTTATTGTTACTCATACTTACTTTCATTTGTCAATTCATTTATCCGTTTGGATAAATTTCTTGCAACTTGATAAAAATTCTTTGTGGTTCTCTTTGTACGGCTCTTCTGAATTATATGATGTGAATTCGGGTGACCCAAGAGACTTGCAACTATTCTGTTCTCATTTGTGATTGCTTTTACTTTACTTTGATTTGAGGTACAGTTACTTGCTATGTTATTGATATCGATTAAAACCGATCTTATGTCAAACATTGAAAATGAAGCACCAATTGCACACTCAGGTGTTTTAACTTCATTGTCAATAAGTGGATGAGTAACTTTGTACCTCTTATCTATTACTTGGTCTTTGTCATTTTTGACTGAACTATGACTTTTATATTCTGCCTAATTCTCTGAACATATTCACTTACCTACAAAAACAGTCAAATGAACCATAACGAATCAGATTATTACATAGGGATGATAAATGAATAACTTAAGAATTATATAAAAGAGCAAAAGAAATTTGGAAAAGTTACCTCTTACACCATTGAGTACCTGGTTTCCAACGTCTGTTCGCTTCTTCCTCATCTGATAAAAATTTGTTTTGCAAATAGAAATTATTTCAAAATGCCACCAATGGACACATTCATCTCACATCCTGCAATATATGTAGATGGTGATACTCTAATGACACAGTCAATAGTTGAGACCTAAAAGGATGGTCTGATATGCGAAATTAACATCAGAGGAAATGAATGGGCAAATTGGAATTATTTTTGCATTCTATTGGTATGGATCGCCAAGTCAGCATGTTTGAGAATTTTCAATAGGCTTCGTTCTATCATTACACTTAGGAAGACTGTTCACACAATTGTATGCATAAAAATCATATCTGCTTACGAATGGATTTCGGAAACTGAAGCCTCTTTTCAAGATGGTTGAGATTATTAATTACTTTCATTATGATATGACAGTGTGAACCAAGTGGCATTGACTTATTCAACATTTGTGGTTATTTTTTTGAAACTCTATATTTTGGAAACACGCACTGCAATTAATATATGTAGATGCCATGCGGAATCCATGAAATGCATTAACCCATTATGAGTGATACCAAAGTCACTGCCAAACGTGGAAAAACAGCCAACTATATAGTTTAATAACCTAGGTTTTTTACACATGAGAGAAATTTTAAAAAAATAATATCTATTACATAGGGTAGCATAACTGTAACATTAACTTGATAAAGGGTTCGAGCAAAAAAAAACTTGATAAAGGGGGAAAAAACTTGTCACTTAAAATGATTAAACTATGTGCGTCTAGTTAACTTTTCACATCAGTTCATGTACTTCAAATTCATTATCAAACTTTGTACTTAAATATTTGAAACTAAGGTAGATCATGTGAAATTATTAAATAATTCATAAATTGCGAGGTAACACTTTAAAAAGCTTGGTCGAAAATTATTATATATTTTAATGATTGTTAATATATATGTGTATACATAAAATTATTGCCTCTGGTCCTAACTATAAAAGATAGCGTTAATTTATAATACATATTTATTTTTTTCTTTCCACCAAACTAATTAATCTAACTCACTCATATATAATATAAGGATATAAAATAATTAATCTGATTAAATAACTTACGTAGGTTATTTAATCTCTCATAAAAAAAAAATCAACGCTAGATTGGAGGCAGTATATTTTTTGAGATTGTCCTTTGTATAATAAAACGCTCAACCCTGTATTTTTAAAAAAAAAATAACGAAGAGATGGATATAGATTACGCTTGACAACATTGATAATGAATTGACGTTAAATACCAATGTTATTTGCTTTGTGGTGAAATGTACTAATGCCTTCTTTAATGTTGATGGTTCAATGGTTGTTAGTTGCATGTTTCTCGGGAAACCGTCTTTGCTAAAGAAGCACACTACTGGGTTAAATTTAAATAATCATTAAGATCCTCGCGAAGGCTAATCGATTTTTTTTTTTTTTAAGGTAGTTGAATCGGCGAGACTACAAATATAACTGGAAAAATAACTATTTCTAAGAAACATGAAACGACATAACCACAAATAAATAGAAACATAAATATAAACTTTAAAAGATTGATATATATGATCATATACGTGGTAATAAGGATTGCATGATGTCACACGGGAGAATTTTGGAAAAAATTGAACAAAAAACTAAACAAAACGATCTTTTTGAAAAACTAAAAATAACAACAACTAAAATACGATGAAACAACTAAAATACATCAGAATCCCTTTAAAATGCATTGAAGATATATTAAACTGGTCTTCCTTCTACAAATCGTAGCTTCATACTGTTCTTGCTAAGTTGTTGGGGAATCAGGGCTACCATCAAGCTCATCAGCAAGCATATGGTTAAGTTTGAAACGAAAATCAACAACTGCATGATGATGGTAATTGAAAATAACCTAAGATAAATCACAATATGGCTGGCAAAGAGTATGTCCCCATCTACAATAAATTGATAAATGTCTTAAATATAGATGTTAAAAACAAAAACAAAAAACAAAAAAATGGAAGTTTGACAAACCACTCATCCTCTTCATCTTCACCCACAACAAATCCACAACAACGTCATCCTTGTTTAATACCTGTGAATAGCTATTCGAGGCCCAAAATGCTAAAGATCCTCTAAAACAACAATAGAATGGATTTACACTAATAAAACATGACATAATAATAAGAGAAAAATCAGGAAAAAAGATATACATATATTTTGCTATATAACCAATACGCACCTCTCATTCATAATTTCGAAACAGAATTAGTATTCTGACTCACCATCGACAACAATGTCACTAAGGCCATAAACTGAAGTTACAAGACCAACCACATTTGCAATAAAGGTAAGGGTTAGGAAGAAAAAACATAAGGAAAAAAAAAACACAATAAACATTCAATAACTTATCAAAGTTGATTCAGAAATGGTTGTTGCTGCAATAACTTTAACATAAATGGACCAATTGTTCCTCGTTCAGTCAGATTGTAGGAATGAAACAACTCTGGAAGATGTCATTTTAGAGGAAAGCAATTTTGACGATGACATTACAATAGCAATATAGGGTTTAATTTTTGGTGAATTGGAGTTTCCCAACTGTGACCGAATCAATACCATCTATCAGTTTAAATAGGGTGATTGCTATTGCACCAAACGTCGGAATGACATAGGTACATTAAAATGCATTAACTCATTCCACCGCACAAATCATCCAATGCTTATATTTGATCTATCATAATTGCATGGGAAATTACATAAACGCATGGGGAACGGAATACGTCATTGGAATTCTTCTTTTAATAAATGGTATGAGATTCCTTTGAATGTTTAACCCAATAATATCTGTTCCGCAGTTGAATATATATATTCACGATAAGGCGCATATATTACTGATAGTTAATGCACGTGGGTCGTTTAGTTGAAAGTATGAATGGCCCAATTAGTTGGAAAGATACTGTAGAGTGGGATGACACTGTAGACTAATTAGCTTTAAGACAGAAAGTTTAGTAGGATGACACTTTAGACCAATTAACTTTAAGACACAAGGTTTAGTGATATATATTTGATTATTTGTATTTGCTATCCGTTCCCATCTATTTTGCAAAAGTAACTCTTATAGCTTCATTTCCCCAAGGGCCAGATCTTTTGGTGTTAGAAATTCTTTTTAGTTATTGAATTTTCCAATAATAACGTAGGAACAAATCTTTTGAAAAAATAGTATACTGTGATACAAATTATATTCTTGAAAAAACAAAAACAAAACAAAATCAATTCAAAGCTCATAGCTCCAAAACAAAGTTTGTAAAGCCCTATTACTTATAATGCAAATATCAATAATAATTCTTTGTTATTCCAAAATGGCTTAGTAAAATAGTAGTATAGCTTTTTTCTTATGCCTTCACTTTATTTTCAGATCCCATTTTTCATTTTATTTCTTCCACAAAATCCCATACTCTTTGGTTTTCTCATAAAATTGGTAATATATAAAATTTTCCACGTAATGCATCGGAAGCACTCTAATAATAGGCTTCTCATATAATTTTGCAATATGGTCACATTTTTTCAAAATATTTCTACCGCACACGCATTTATATATTTGAAAAGAGGATAACAAAATATATTAATACATAAAATACTAGGGGAATTTTATTATCAAGAAGTCCTAATGACCACTGAAAAACACACAATAACAAGTTTCATGAGAAGAAATTAATGATAACACCTCACTTGTAGTGATTGAGACTTTTTAGTAACTAAGCTCTTTACTTTCTTGGAACCTTATAGTAATTCCCTCTAAAAAAACATCAGACCTGGCTTATGTCCCTTTTTTTTTTTTTTATTGTCCGCTCCCATCTTTTACCCCCTTTATGATCATTGGATCAAGATCTAATGATCCACATTTAATATTTCCTTCTCATCTTTCTCTCTCCTCTTTTTATAAGAGGAGAAAAAAAATATTAATAGCATTAAATATGGATCATTAGATCTTGATCCAATAGTCATAAAGAGGGTAAAAGATGGGAGCGGACAGTAAAAGAAAAAGACATAAGCCAATTCCAAAAACATCACATCTTGTAATCAGTGATCATTTCTGTTTTAAAAGAAATCACATTTTACGGAATTGTGTTTCTATTTTGAAGACATCCAACTCTACCTAGTGGTATAATATTGAATCTTATCCCCAGAATCATATATATTGAGTTGGAGTCATTTTCTTCTTCTTTTTTTAATTTTCTTTTTCTTTTTGAGGCTGTTATATACCCACCTTCACTCTTTACCAGCTCAGTCCATCTTCAACGCCCCACTCGTATGCTAGGACTAGCCGAAAGGAAAGAAATACAATATCAAAGCAAATGTGAAATGTCATGTTTACACTTCTTTTCATGCTAAGTCAATAATTAATTAAAAAATAGTAATTAACTAAGTAGACTTTATTTTTCATCATCGAGCTGCACATCTTTGACTTAAAACTCTCCTTTTCGCTTTTCGGGAAAAAAAGCTAGCCTATAGTGGGAACTATGCCTGCCCAATTTTGAACTAGTGGGTATATCTCTTACATTTTTAAACTTTCAAGCTTTTTAAAAAAATAAAAATAAAAGAAGTCCATACTAGACTGGGAATTGAAAATGGGCCAGCCCATCCCAGAATGGATGGCCCACTAGGATCCGAATTCTATCTTGGATATTTGGATGAGTGGGTTGACATTTTTTTAACCTGACCCACTTCTAGTGGGTTTGATGAGCCGAATAATGGACCCACCCTTTTCATATATATTTTTCTTTAATGCAAATGCAATGATGAGACATACTCATATTTTTTTATACAAACACAAAATAATATTAATAAACAATGATAGTGATTAAACTATATTTCGATATGCTTTTTAATGATTAATTCGGGATTTTTAATGCATTTTTAGGACATTATTATATGATTAAGCACTAATTTGAGTTAGGGATATTTGTATAACTTTAAGTGTAATTAGGGACAAAATGGTTATAATTTGTTAGTTATTCATGTAAATGGTTTCTTGGATTTTTTATGCTTCTTTGTGCTTAACCTTACATTGTAAATGTTTCAGAAGAAAATTGAAAAATGTCAATTAGTGTCAAAATTAATATCTTTTAGGACTAGGGAAAGTTATAGAAAACAATCTAGAAATTCTGAAAATTGCAAATCTAGATGAAAGGGTAAGAGAAATTATAGAAAAGGGGCTAAAAGTTTCAAAAATTAAATTTTTACCCCCAAAATGTTTTTAAGTTTGTAATTGAGTCCCTCCACGAACTTTTGAATCTTTTCAGTTTAGTCCCAACTTTTGACCAGGGCTAGGTCATAAAAAGCTCTTCTTCCTCAATATACAAACAGAACCAGTTTTCTTACTGATCCAAAGGATGAGCAGAGAAAGCTTGGCCCATCTAGGCCGTCTAGATGCAATTGGGACAGTCTGAATTTTGTTATTTTTTATGTTTTGTATTTTAAAAAAAATTATTTTAATTGATAGAAAATCTAAAATAAAGAAAATATATTAACTAACATTTATATTAAAAATGATTTTTTATTTAAAAATCAGAAATTTTAAATTTTAAAAATACTTTTCATAAATAAAAAAAAAATATTACAATTATACAAGTTTAAATTCCAAGAAAATTGCACTTGAATTTCAAAATCTTAAATAGGTGATTTCCGAACAAAATGAGTTATCAATTGTTTTACTATTTTTGTTAATCCTATTACTGATTATTGTTATTATCAATAGGATTTTAAAGTTGAAGTGATATTTTTCAGCACTTTCCCATTATAAAATTTGATAACGATAGTAAGAAAATATAATATATAATTTCACTTTCTTGAATATAAGTAGCTAGAAATTAGTATTATACCAAAACATGATTAGTTTTTAATGGAAAGGGCTATGACAAGGCCCAGACTTTAGATCCAGGTAAATTCTGAATCTTTATTTTTTTAAAAAAAAAAATCTACTTTGTAATTAAAAACATATTCCCTCTTATCCTTTTTATAACATACCAACTAATAAGTATATTTTATCATTTTTATAAGTAACTTGCTTATTTCCAAAAATCATTAAATATGTTTTTCTATGAATGCCCATAATTAGTAAGGGTAGTGGGTAAAAGTAATAATTAATATAATATTAAAGTTTAGTGCAATTAGTAGTAGAAATTATTCAAATTTTAGGGCAAATTAATGATTTTAACTGTTTTTATTGGTTTGTGAAAAATTTTAATTGGTACCTTATAATTAGAGCCGGGAAATCGGGCCGAGCTTATTGGGCCCGCCCATTTAAGTTTTGGCCTTTTAAAGGCTAGACTTAAAAATTAGAGGAGCTTAATGGAATTAGCCTTACAAGGCCGGCCTTGTAAGGCCTCGGGTTTGAAAGGGTCAGCCTTGCAAGGCCTCGAGTTGGCCCATTATGACCTTTTAATTTTTTTAAAAAAAAAAATTACCTACATAGCCTAGACTTGAGAGTTGAGAAGTAAGAACCTTAAAAAATTCAATCTTAATCTCTCTTTTGTGTTTTTCTTCAAAAATCTCACTCACACTCACAAACTTGAAGCACAATCAAATGTCTTTGAAATTGATGATAGTAATGAAGAAGATGATAATGATAGTCATCATACTAATGTTGCTTAGTGGTATGCTTCTTATATTTTATGGTGCTGGGTTTGTCTCAAAAGCAGTTTTCTCAGAAGCCCTCAGAATCTTAAAATCTCATCCGTTCAGCTAATCTAAAAGCTGATGTTGCACCAACTATTAAAATTGATAAAACACGGGTTTGGATTCTCTCAGAATCCTTTTTCTCCTTTTCTTCTCAGTATCTGACCTCCACCCTTAAATTTAAAAAAATAGATGGTCCAAATTTAATATTTTATAAAATTATTATTTTAAATATGAATAAATAAAGTTAACTTTTAAATCATGATCTACACAATATATACCTGTGATACAAACAAAACTAATAAAAAAATTAATTTATAAAACACTATTATCATTGTCTTAAAAAATATTAAATTTGAACCATTCATTTTTTCATCTAAGAGTGGAAATGGGATTCTGAGAAAAAAAAAAGGAGAGAAGAGATTTCTAAGGAAATCTGCTTCCATAAAACACCAACGTTATTTTCGGCTCTTCCCCTGCTAATATTACTCAACCTTCACTTTCTCTCTCCTCTTCAGGTGGCTCTTCCTCAATCTCCCACCTCGATTTCTCACTGCTTAACATCCTCCTCCTCCTCTTTACGGATTTATCCAAGGCCTCCACTACATGAGCAATATCTTTAACACCACATCAAAAATTTCGATCAAGATAGTGTTTTTTGTATTAATGAGCAACAGGGCAAGTCAAATCCTTAAATCTCTCACGAATCTCGATCAACTCTAATTTTAAACTTAGTCACTTCCCTTCCTAGTTTCACCATCGCGCCAACCAGGAACAATCTAATAAGGATAACTAGAATAAGCATAGGACAGCTCAAATAAACAACTTAGATGAAGTTATTAGCAGGAGATGTTGAAAGTGAATCTGAATGTATATATTTGATTACTGATCCAGGGGGTCAGTTTCAGTGAAGCAAGCGAGTATCCTCCTGTAGTCAACAGAATTAAGGGAAGTAGAAAAAACCTTGAAGAGGACCTGGTCTTACTTCAGTTGAGGAATAGGCCGGCCAAGTAAGCATGTATCCTTAAAATATCAGCCAGATTCCCATGTTTTGTGTACCACTTAAACCAAGGGTTTTGGTATGAGTTGGTACTGTCAAACTGCTTGAATCAGATGCCATGTTGCAAATTACAAAGACACTTGGATATTTGCTAATATTTAATTCACCCTTCACTCTTTCAGGTTTAAACACCTTGGAAAAGCAGACCCTTGATTTGTTTGGCCTGCGGTTGGCTTCTTTTCATGATTAACCTTTTAAAGAGAAGCTTGATTCATTTTACTATATTATGTTCTGATTCGAGTGATTTCGCATTGAAACCTAATGAAATAGGGTGGAGAAAGAGGAGGAGACCTATAATGTTGAAAAAGAAAAATCATGATTGCGACTTTTTACAATAGCACCGTTAAAAAAGACAGTAGCATATATAATATGGGAACAAGCCTCGGGTGTATTCTTTCCTTTCACCTAGCCAAAGACACGACAACGCATAATGGAAATACAAATTACTTTCAGCTTCTGAGCACTCCTAGTTCTAATACGACACAACTTGGAAGGAAAATCAATGACTGGGCACTCGTAAATATGAGGAGGAGGAGGAGGAGGAGACTGTTAAGCGGTGAGAAATAGGTGGGAGATTGTAGAAGAACAACAGGAAGTGGAGAGCGAAATGTCTGAAGTCGCAGCGAAGAGCTAAAGAAGACGATTCAAGTGTTGATTTAGTTTTAACAGCTGGTGCAATGTGATCTCTTGGATCAGTTGAACAGATGAGATTTTAAGATTCTGAGGGCCGCTGAGAAAAAAGACGCTGAGAGTATCTGAATCCTATTTTATGTGAGTTATTTGTGAATAATAGCTTGTTTTTTTTTATTACAAATTTGTGAATGTGTTTATTTGTTGAATGATTTGTGTTGTTTGGATATTAATATTAACAACTTTTATTTGATAAATTAAAACTTTAATTATTATAATTTACTAATTATATTTCTTTTAAAAAAATGAAGAAAAAATAATTAAGCTTTAAAATAATAACTTCCGAAATGAGGTTAAAAAGTGTGCAGGTTGGGGACGATGATACTAATGCAACGAGGTTGCTGACTGAAATTGGCTGATTGCTGTCAAAATTTTCCAGGTTGATTTTTGTTCATATGTACAAAGAGGGTAATGTAAGTGCAGATGCCCTTGCAAATTTAGCAGTTGAACGGGAGGGCTCGTTCACTGTCTTTGTTAAGCCCCCTGATGGTTTACATAAATTTCTGTTTAGGGATGCAATGGGTGTTTCATACCTAAGAACTGAGTCTACATAACGTGTTTAGACTTTACGTGCTTATTACATGTTTATACCTCAAATTGAGGTATAAGCATGTAATTTTTTATTATTTTTATTTTTTATATATTGTATTTATTTATATTTAAATTATGTGCTATTTTCTGTAATGATTTTTGCACCCAGTATCTCAAATTGATTAGTTCTAGTCCTGTATTCAGAAATATTTGTCTGTGACATCAGTATCATAGAAACTAATTAATTTGAGATAGTGGATGCAAAAATCATTTCAGAGCACATGCATAAATTTCAAAATGTTATTTCAAAATGCTTGGTCCTTTCATGATAACATTAGTTTGTTCTTGTGGTCCAAAGTGTCATTACTCATTCCCTATATTGTATGTATGTAGCTTTTTGGCAAAAGATCCAGAACAGAAAATTTACCATTGGAGAAGATTCAGAAAAGCATACTCATAGGTATATCAATGAGAGAAGTATCCAATAAGAGATCAAATTCCGAGTGTCTGAATTGTTATCATCCTCAATTGCCTGGACGAAAGCAAATCTTCAACGACGTTACACCACCATCAGAATGCAAGAACTTCGGTTCATCTTTCCGTATAAGTAAATGCAAGAACATCTTCAAGAAGTCAATAACTGATACTGCGTCGTAAAACATGTCCAGATGTTATAATTTTTATTAGAGAGAACTTGGATCACAAACACAATAAGCACTCGAAAGTTTTTTTAGCAGACTGAGTTTAAAGTAAAAAGATAAGACCAAACCAAACTGAAAAATACAGAGGGAGAGACTTACAGAGGATAACTCAGAGCAAGAACGGGCCTATATATATACAAAAAACAAAGATTCATCAGTAATCAAAAAGTGAAAGGAAAGAAAGTTGGTCAAGAAGATCCATTTTGTCAGAGACACCGTTTAGTATCTAGAATGTTGAACTGCTAATGTGAAGATAAGGGTAAAAGTTACAACAAATTATTATCAAATGTGGACAGAAGCAGAAATTTTGCATCCCAAGAAAACAACCAAGTGAGGGATATATCATTACAATGCAAAGATCCAAACCAGGAAAGAAAATCAATGCATTTAAGCATGAGTATGAGAAGCCAGAAAGACGCAATGTGGGATCGAAGTCGAAGCTAACAGTTTGTTTGATTGTGGGGAAGTTGAATCTTGAGAGAGGGTTGAATAGAAGAAATGTGAACAAGACTTGATGTAACATCCCAATTTTCTAAATCGTTTTTGAACTAATTGATCAGAGTAGAGCATCGGAATAAGTTTAAAAGAGCGAGTATCTGATAAACATCTACTGATGTAGTATCTGGCTGTTTACACAGTGGTACAGTAATCTGAATATTCTTTGATAAAAAAAACGTCAAAATGAAAATTTCTCCGTTTGCGTCCTTACGCTGGCTCCTTGCCCTTGTCCTTGGCCCTGATTTCTTCGAACCCTGACACTATAGTAGGAGCTGAGGTTCAATGACCATTGAACCTCAGGTAACGGTTAACCTCATGCTTATGTACAGTTATGTATGACAGATATTCATGACATGACAATGACATTCAATATACATATCCACGTATGAAAAACAATAACAATATTTGTATCATAACCACGTATGCTAATTAGAACATAACCACGTATGTAACATAACCACGTATGTAGCATAACCACGTATGAAAATCTTAGTCGATGAGTACAACAAACAACCATCATATACAATCATACAATAAGCATTACGCGAACGCACCTTTGCCTGTTGAGCACGATACGTTGTCGGCTGCAAGGTGATCACAGGTTTCCTATGAGGGTAATATTATATTTATTAATTCACAACCAATATCCCAATAGATATCCTAGCCACAAATGACTCTTTTACCCCTGGCGGATTTATGAATTTATTATTTCCCTTTATTTTTGAGAAAAACGCTGGTCCTTAAATCTGGGCAGAATTTCGTCTAACTTTGAAAAATCATAACTAATTCTAGAAAAATCGAAATGAGGATCCGTAAAATTCCCCAGAATCCTTAGGATGTCTAGTTTCAAGAAAAAATGATAGCCTTTGCCCACATTCTACGGTTCATTCCCAGTTTTTAATTTTTGAACATCTGTCCAGAATTTTCCAGAAATTCGTAGCCCTAACTTTGGGAATTTTTATCTCCCTGTTCAGAAATCATTTGGACATGTTCTTTACATATTTGAAAATCCCTATATGTCTACTTTAACCATGAATTTTCTCAGAATTTTCTAACCATGATTTCAGCATAAAATATAAGTTTTTTCATGTCTGGTTCAGAAATTCCAGAACCGATGAAATTTCGCCAGAACTTCGTTACTTTGGTGTTTCTCTTCCGGAAATTTTGCTAAAACTCTTTCCTCACTATTTTTCGAAATAAACCCAATTTTAAACCCAGAAAAACATAAAAACAACTATATCTAAAGAATTTAAAGATTAAACTACAAAATAACTAAAAACTTAAAAGCTAGAGCTCAAGAACTTACCTAGAACTTTGCTCTTCCTTCCTCCAAAGCTCTCACACTCACTTTCTCTCTATATTTCTGATGTTGTTGCTTGTGAATTGGTGAGGATTGTGAAGAGCAAAGGGTCCTATTTATAGTAGAAGCCCCATGTGCAAAAAGACTCATTCATGTGTAGACTAATGACTCATTTCTAGAGGGATGACTCATTTTACATATGTATAATTTAGAATTTCCTACTTCTTCCATTTTGTGTTCCACTATATAGAAATTCATTTGGGGATTCTAATGAACTTGTATGCTCAATTTCTCATTGGTTTGAGTTCTAGAGATTTTTAGCTTCATTTTGAGACCCATTTTACCTATCTTTTCTATTGATTCCATTTCTTAAACAATCATGAAAATGACTTTGGTTATACTTGTTTTCATGCTTGATTTATGCTTGTTATGAATCTCAACTTAGTTTCCATACTTAGTTCATAGATTTCAAGATATGATTTAATTTGTATAGGTTTTCATTTGCTTATGTCTAGATTTAATTTTATGGATTAATCTAATTGTTTTAATGTCTAATTTTCTTATTGGCTAATGCTTTGACTTCTCTTTCTCACTCCTTCCACTAGACTCACAACACTCACAACATTTGCACACACACACATTCACAACTCCCTCTCTTATTGGTCAAAACCTTTTCTCATGGATTAAGAATATTTTCTTGATTTATCATTGGCCAATTCCATTTCACAAGGATTTAGCTTTATGGTATTTAATTAAGGCCTTAGGATTTAGCTTTATAAGGTTTAATCCTAGCCCTCCACAACTAATCCTTAATTAGCATTCCTAATAAAGTGTTTTAATGAAGTTGTCAATTTATGATTGGTTCCTAACTTGATTATGACTCTTAGAGTAGTTTATGACCATTGGTAATCCAACCTATGCTAATCCTAACTTCTTATTGGTTGTTGAGATTTAATTAACTTAATAATGATTACCTAATGTTAATTGTGATTATTGACTTTTCAAAGCTTAATTAAAGTTTACTTATCATCTTAATCACAAGCTTTCTTGCCTCTTGATTATTAAATAATTGGTGTTTAGGGTATTTTATGACCATAGGCAATATATTTTATACTAATCCCAAACCCCTATTGGTCTTTGAATTTTAATTAGCCCAATGTACTTCTAATTAATGGCTATAATTGTTTAATTGTAAATAATTGGCTAATCATCCTATGAGTGGTAATTAATTGCCCATTAAATATTAGTAATTGCCTTTTTAATTGTTCAAGTGCTTTGGTAATTTATTATGGTATTTTATGAATTAATATGAGCTAGGTATTAATTCTAGGGTTTTAGAAAATATAGTTTCTTACTTGATTATGAATTTTAAGATTTATGTCCTCTTAATTTAATCCCTTGATCAATAAAAATTTACATAATCATTTTGTTTAGTGAAAATTCAAGGGTCTACTAATTCCTCTTATGCTCCCCTATTTATTTGATGTGTTTCCCTAATTTTTCCTTGTTTTCTTTGGATCCTATAAAATCCCTAATTTAATTTGGGTGTTTTTTTGTATTTTTATGATATTTTATGATTCCAAACAAAACTTAGAAAAATAAAACATAGCTACCTCAAAGTCTAAGGGAAAATCACCTAATAGATAAAATAAATATATCTCAAAATTTGAGACCACATATTCACCTATTTAACATAGGTGCCATCAACCAAAATATTGTATTTATGAGAAATAACAATTTTGGGGTATTACACTTGACGAAGAAGGAAACGGCGGAGAGGAGCGAGAAGGTATTAGGGGTTGGCGGGAAGTGGACCGGTGGCGCAAAGCCGGCTCATCTCGCGGGCCCGGGGAATTCGGGTATATATAAAGACTCACTATGAATTTACATGTGGAATTGTGGATATAATAAAAAATTATTTTAATTTCCTTGTCGTGACCCTTCTGATGAATCCTTTAATTTAATTCAATTTAATTTATCCGACCAAAAAAAAATTCAATTTAATTTAAGTTTGAGATGAAACAATTTTTCAAAATTCTAGTAGAGGACCTTTGTTATTTACTAAACATAGTAAGAAAATATAATCTCTATTCTATAATTTCACTTTCTTGAATATACTTAGCTAATTTGAACAAGAAAAAATATATTTATCTAGAAATCAGTGTTATAAAACAAGATTAGTTTCGTGAAAAGGCTATGACAAGTTAAACATGAGGCCCTGAGTTTGGGTTCGTGCTAATGTAGAAACGTCATTTAAAAGAGTTAATTTTCAATTAGATCTGATCGGACAATACTCACATATAATTTAATAATAATAGATTTCATATAGCTAAATGTGTAAACTAGTGTATATATGTTAGCCCCATATATTATAAAGGCCTAAAAATAAGCCGCATTATTCATAGCTCATGAATAATATGATTGTTAAAATTTTTATACATAAAGAAAAATATTTATAAATTTTAGGAAGAGTATCATTTAAGTCCCAAATAAGGGGAATAATATATTATATTGACAAGTCCTATAATTTATCAGTAGTAACTCTTCACTTTCAATAGAAACTTTTCTAATATTATTTCTTTAGTTGAGACCTAAATGATAGTCTTTCTAAATTTTATATCATGGTTTACTTTAAAACAGTACGTAAATTGTCCATTAGTCACTCAAGAGTTGCATATCATATTTAAGTCAAGTGGTGCAAGGGTGGATAATTGATGCCCCTTTCACATGTCTCAGACGTGATGGATAAAGTATATTATTTATGGTCAAAAGGGCATTTACAATCATATCATGCAATAATGTATTTCCGACCTCCATCTTTTAATGAAATAAGGATTATCGTTGTTGCAGGACACATGTGATATAAAGTTTGAAAAAAAAAAGTAAGTTATATTGTTCATGTATCATGAATAGCATGGCAGGTTAGAATTTGTATATATGCTATAGATTTTATTATTGTAAAATATTAAAAAAAATCATAATTTGTTTAATACTTAGTTAAAATTAAACTTAAAACCTGAACAACATATAGAGACATATAGGCAAAAAAGAATAAAGAAAATGAGATGCATGTCTTTAAAAGGTAGCTATTATAAGAAAGAACACGATCATATATACATACACACATATAAATATAGAATCAAACTTACATCAAGTTTCTTATATTAAATTCTCTAATCATATGTGGTCATATGGCCTATTGACGGACTTATATAACCCCAACATCTATGCAACTATATTAGCCCGTGCATACAGCAAAAAGCAGAAATCTGAAGATGACTCATTTACTAACTTGGGACCAATTGGCTACAACGTGAGCCAAGTGCCTCCTTCCCTTCAAGTGAGAAGTCATATCCTTCACTACTGCAATTTACATCACAAATAACACATCTGAATCTGGAGTTGTTCGTTTCAAGTATTGATGTTGCCAAGTTCTTCAGCAGTTCTTGCACCTTGGGAATGACATGAACACTTTTGCTCATGTTTTCCTGATCTATAGTCCTCTGATCTTTGGCCTATAATAATATTTTTGCCCATTAACAATTTCAACATTCTTCTGCTCTGTTTTTGGATGACTGGTTGTGATCTTCTGTTCTGATTCTCCTCCACCAGACTTGTTATTCTTCTTCTTCACGAGAACTTCCATAGCAACAGACAGGTTTTTTGCTGTCAGTGCTTCACAAGCAGCCTTATGCGACCTCCCATACAAGTGAAAATTCAAATCAGCCTCGGAAGCTGTTGTCACCTGGCATATGGCACAAGTCCACTGTTTCCGAAAACTCTTACATGCAGAAATATGAGGAGATGATCCACCTTCTGTGTATTTTGCCGCCATTCCTTCTGTGTTTGCTATGTTGGATAAGGCGTTCTCATTTGGTTTGAGGCTGCACAACGCTGTATTAAAGGCCTGCAATGTTATTGTTGATGAAGACTTGGTTTAAAGGTGAAGATTTTGAAAGAAAAGAATCAAACTGATAAGATGGAAAGCAAACACATTTTAAGCGAGGAAGTATACTACCTAGGAAGAGTGAAAGGGTTTCAATCATAGTGATGCGCAAAACCAAACATCTTATGTACAGGGTTGAACACAGTGAACCTAGTAGTAGGGAAATGTCTACAATAGGTAATGCATACCAAGTGACGGCAACTCAACCATTCCTTAAAACCATTGATTCAGCTCTTCTGAGTCGAAGAGGACCTCAACCCACATGACAACTATTGACGATAAGTGACATATTTGTATTCGGTATAATCATTGTGCCTAGTACCATGCACCGAATTTGCTTAATAATTCATACCTAATAAGTTATTTGATTGTTGTTGTCAATGGAGAGGTTCACCGTGTTCAATATCCAGCTCAAAGAATCGACTTGCAAAAACTAACATTTACCGTTTTGTTAATTATTAAATATGTGAAGTGGTACGAAACATTTAGTTCGTGGCTGGAAGAAGCAGCCCTCGATTGATGATTATATTAACATTGGAATGATCTCGTTGCCGTACACACTTTGGTAATTCCTGCTTTCTCAAGCCCAGCTTACCCGTAATGAAGCTCAGGCCACCCCATTGTGAGACCATAACAAGTTGTTTATGGCTATTTGTCGTTTATTGAATGACATACAAAGTTACCAGGTTCTAATTTTATGCATACATATTCTTGTACCTAGCCATTTTAAGTATGTTAATGGAACCTAATTTAACACATTGTTCCTTTACATTCAGAAGGAAAAGGCAGAAGGGAAAATGAACTCAGTTCTAATTTAACACATTGTTCCTATACGTATATGTATGTATTCGTAAAAACGTGAGACTCTGTGTATTGTCAATTTTTTAGCCATGCGTTACAGTATTATTATAATTATGCTTGCTAATTGTTACTTATTTTCATCAAAATTATATTCAAATATCAAGGCCACATTGTTTACATATCGGGCTCTCCATTCTTCTGAGAACACAGTCTCGAACCTGCAACGCTAGCTCTCTATTATGGTCCCATACAAACATTGACACATTTGTGCGGGTGCTTAAACTCTAGTTCGATGAATGTTCGTTGGGATTGGGTTAAATAGCAACAAAGAAGCGACCAGGCTGGGTTTTAGCTTGGTAAGGAAAAAAAAAAACTAGTAAAAAATTATAAAATTCATTTCATTAACTAACAAAAATATAATTGCTTTCATAATTCTCAATATATTATTCTTATAAAATTAAGGGTTAAGGAACAAGAATACCTATGAATTTTTACTAAAAATTTGTACAGCACCATATACATTTTGGAAGTGCAAAAATACTCATATACGTACATTCAAAATGGGAGCAAAATTGTCAAAACTATTAAATTTGACCTAACACTGTTATGTATACATATGCAAAAGGAGTGTGGGTCCCACTTTGAAAAAGCAACGATGTTAGGTCAAATTTGACAGTGCTAACATTTTTACTCCTATTTTAAATGTTCCTTAGTATTTTTGCACCTCAGAAGTGTATATGGTGCTGGATGCACTTTTGGTAATCGTTCATGAGCATTTTTAATTTGCACCTTCACCCTATAATTAATTAATGATAAAAATTGATACAATTTAAAATTAAAAGCACTCAATGATTATACATTACTCCTGCGGTTCTTTATATAAGACATATTTACCTAATTTAATTAGATTAAGGAAATTGGTTAAGTTAGTTAATATGACATGTATTTTCTAAAATATCTTAGTCATTTTTCTTAAATTCCTCCTTCATTCTCCTCTTTGGTTATTGTTGATGGAGCATTAGTACGGGTAAATTTAAAAAAATATTGACAAATATGAAACTGATCAACTCTCAAATATGTCTTATATTAAGAACGGGAGGGAGTATTTTCACTTAATAGAAGTTTAAAAATAATAATTTAAAATCTTAAAAGTTCTCATGATAGTGATAAAGTTAATTTATCATATAAAATAGAGGGTTAAGTATCATTTTTAATCTAGAAGTTTTCGCTAAGGTGCAGTGGGTATCCAAAAGCTTTTTTAGGAGCAATTTTGCCGTGGAAATTTACGAAACATAGAAATTTTCTCTTTCATTTATTTTGATTGTTAATTTTAACTGATGTGTACACATGGCACCCAATGCTTACCACCTAATCAATCAAAACTGGGTTAAATATCATTTTTCCTAGAGATTTTTGCTGAAGAGTAATTGGTATCCTGAAATTTTTTTAGAAGCAATTTTGCCCCGGAAATTTACAAAACGTAGCAATTTTACCCTGTTGTCCCCAATATTAAATTAGACTGTTAAATCAGTTAAACAAGATAAATGTCATGCCACCTCATCATCCACATCTATCACTGAGCCCAATATGACGTGGTGTTTCAATTGGGAATCATGTATAAGTAAAAGATTTGTCCTAAATGAAACATCAGTCTCTCCAACCATTTCTTCAAGAAAACACCCACTATCATCATGGTTCGCAATAGGGGAGGGTGGCTTAAATCAATCTATACAAAGGTAAGAACTATCACTATTGCTTTGTCTTACTGAACCAATTTTTGGGACAATTCATATATCGTTTTGTGTTTCATTTACTTAGATTATAAGTGATGCTTCCTATGAGTTTTGCGATAAATCTTTTAGTCCCTTTGACCATTCAGCTTCACAGATTCCGATTGTCTTAAGCTCAACGTCTCAAAGATCTCCTCTCAAATTCCAAGCTCAACCTTTCCAAGGTTAGCTTCTTCCTTTACTCCCTTGATCCCTGGTCACGCGTACTTCAGCAACTCAAAGAAAATGAGATTTCCTGCATTCTTCAATCCGATCCTGTTGAGTCTGTTTATACATTTAATTTCCTCAATACCAATGATTCCTTCAACAAGACGAGATTGATTTCTTTTCATATTCATTTCTTTATGCTCGTCGTGGTAGTCCTTAAGGATTTGAATCTACCGAATTCCCTCAATAAAGATTTGATCTCTTTCCGTATTCATTTCTTTTTGCCTCTCAATGATGTGGATGATGAGGGATGGCATGACATATGTGTTGTTTGACTTATTTAACAGTTTAATTCAATATTGGGGAACGATAGGATAAAATTGCTATGTTTTGTAAACTTTTAGAATAAAATTGCTTCTAAAAAGTTTCTTGATACCCACAGTTTCTCAACAAAAACTTCTGAAGCAAAAATGATATTTGACCCTATTTTGATTGATGAGGTGACAAGTATTAGGTGCGTGCATATTAGTTAAACTAACGGTTAAAATTAACAAAGGGGTAAAATTGTTATGTTTTGTAAACTTTCGGGGTAAAATTGTTCCTAAAAAATCTTTCAAATACGCACTACTCCTCAACAAAAACTTTTAGTACAAAAAATATAATGATACTTAACCCTAAAATATATCAAGAAAAACAATAAATATACATGAAATTTTAGGGGAGAAAAAACAGTATCGCGCGTATCAAGCTGCAGGACAATACTTTTCCCAATGGTTAATGAGCACGTGGCCTTATCAGAGTCGGCTCTGGGGTCAAAGAAAAATGGTTGTGTGTAATGGATGGTCTGTTTGTGCAATTTTTCTTTTTTCCTCATTTTTTCTTTAAAAAAACAAAAACAAAACTCTTTTTTCATATACTTCAACTCTTTTTTCTTATTTTTTAGGTAAAGTGAATTATTAAATAAACGAACTTTTTATGTAAGTACATAAATTATATATTGGCATGCGCCAAAAGCCGAAAAGTTGATGTTCGCGTGCTGCATATTGAGCGGCTCATATTTAAAAGTACAAGTGTATGTGTATGGGCACTTGGCTCTATATATGTCACGTTTTAAATTGTTCCTTAAAAATAATATTAAATTTTAAATTCAATTTTTTTTTTATTTGCTAAAATGTGGCTCCATGTTTCTTTTGTTAAGTACAGGCATCTTCCTACGGTAAACAATCATGTTGGAGACATTTTCACATACTAAATACTAAATGTAAGCAACTTGATCATTTAATTTTTTCCCCCCTTAAATTGAGGTATATCATCTTCAATTGTCATTCTTCCTTATTTTACCATTAGACATAGTTTACCATGAAAATAACAACAATTAAGACATAATGATTTTTCGGGGACACGCTTAACTCTTATTCGTTATATTTGATTTTTTCGCTCTTCATATGTTGGAGTACACAACACGTCCAACGTACTATAACATGCTACTATATATGCTAGTGCTACGTACTTAAACAATTGGGCCAAAATCTTCTTCATGTATATGAAGAAGTTACAAAACCCTATATGTATTATATATATAATATGAAATATTGTTGAGTATATTGTTGAGTCTCTTATTTATTTAGTAGAAGGTGGGGATTGTCCGACAAGAAAAGAAGAGAAGAGTGCGAGTGAATTGCTTGGTTTGAAGCAAGGCACTGCATGTCCTGCTCCTCTAAACGTCGCAAAAGTCAGCCCCTCGTACTCTTGAAACCACCCACTTACCTGTTCATTTATTCCAATCACAATATACATAATTCATTAATGTGTATATATGAAAAAGAAAAACATTATTACGTATAGTAACATGTTTTTAAGGTTAATTAAATTATATTTCACCTCGTTCTCGTGATACCATGGTCTCCATGGCTTGGTGATTCGCAAATTCAGAGTGCTTAAGCTGTATCTTGTGGACAGTACTGGCACTCTCCCATCTGTGTCTCCACTGTACCGTATATATAATTTAATATTTATCAACTATAAACAGTAAGACCACTTTTAATTTAGACAGTAATTAATCAATATTAGTTACCTGTAAACCCAGATTCTAAGTCCTGCCGAAATAAGCTTCTTGTAAATTGGGATCATGGATGGCTTTGAATCTCCCCAATCGTTGAACATCTTGTCGCTGCAATATATGTCACAGTAGTACATGTAATTTTTATTTACTGATCTGAGAGGTTCATTATTTAATTATAAGCCATCAGCCAAAGAAGGTGATATATTAATTACTTGCAAATACTCCAATTCTTAAGACTATGACCATCACTGGCATGAAGAGCCTTCTGAACATCTGGTCTGTTATAGAAAGCTCTCGCATAATCATCCAAACATGGATCATAACCACCCATAATCCTCGGCATCTGCTCAACCAAATCCATTGCATCAGTAAAACATCCTTAAAACGATACATCAATTGCTTTGTTATAACTAATACTCCCTCATGCCTTTTATATAGGATATATTTAAAAAGTTGATCTTAAATATAAGAAATATTTTTTTATATTTCTCAATTTTTTTCCTAATATAGAGGGTGGGCCTTAGCATAGTGGTAAGGTTGCTATCATATGATCTAAAAGTTACGGGTTCAAATTCTGAAAATAGTCTCTCCAATTATACGGGTAAGGCTGCGAACATCTATGGGCCATCCTTTTTTCCCTAATGTATGCTCCCTCAACAATAACTGAGAAGGAGAGGGAAAGAAGAAATTAAGGAGGTGGACTAGAGTGTTTTAGAAAATATAGGTCATATTAACTCTAACTTAACAAATTTCCTTAATCTAATCAAATTAGATAATTATATCTTATATTAAGTATAGGTGTCAGGGTTTCTTATACTGACCATTTTGGAAGAACGTTTATATTTCATGACGCGTCGGCCTTGTAGAGATTGAGATTGATCAATATTGGAGCGAGCAGTAGAGGCAAAGCAGACAGAGGTATAGATGCTATAGATATCAATCTTGCCGTACTGAGAGAACACTTCATCCACAGAATCACAACAAGTTTGATTCTTCCATGGATCACTGCTTTTGAAGTCACAGCTTTCTCTTATTGTTACGTATGTTTCATCTGATATCACTGCGTGGCTCCACGCATAATCCACAATTCCCCTCCAGTCCTCAGCATCAGATGTTTCTGGATTTCCCAGCTGCCCAAAAAAAAAAACAAAACAAAACAAAAATCTTTTTTTAATTCAAGTGTCAGTTATCATATTGACACACATAAAAGTTTTTGAAAAGGAATATTTGCTTTCAGCGGTTTAAACTTGTTGATAGAGAATTGGATTATTTACTTCTTTTTCTCTTGAGAGGAAACAATGAGATGTGGAGAATTTTGTGTTAGTGGGATTTGATGTGTGTGACAGATATATAATATTCAAAAATACCTACATATATAGGAACTAATAAAACGACAGACTTGCGTGTCGGTATTCTTGGTAAAGAATGACTCCTTATGTTTTTAGGCTTGTGTTAATAATAAATTTTTATAGCGAGATAATGCTTTTTCATTAAATTATCTAGGACCATACCAGGATACCCTTAAGATCAATATGAAGTGAAGGGTCCTTGTTACTATCAACGATGAGCTCAGCAAGCTCAGGTACATACTTCCCTGAAAATATATCCATAAGGATATTCCATATTATCATCAAATAATCTTAGGTAAATCAAACTAAGAAACAGGATTGTCATAGTTGTTTCAAGATCTTTAGATGAATATATAAACCTGCATAACTCTCTCCTGCTATGTAAAATGTCCTAGTTCTGTAAGATGGAAACTTGAGGAACCACTTGTGCAGGAAATTGTAAGCATCGTTAGCTGTTACCAAAAAAAGAAGAAAGGAAAAAAAGAAAAAGCAGCCTTTATTAATAAAAAGCAAAATATATAATCACTAAATATGTAATAAAATTAATTAAGGTTATAAGTGTTTATAATAAACCTGTGAAGTCATCTCCAATATGTTCATAATCAGTGGTTGTGTTTGAGTAGGAAAAGCCAACCCCAATAGGAGATTCCACAAACAAAACATTGGCTTCTGCATCATCGCACACACAACATTATATTAACAAATTTTGTGGGGACAAATAATAATGGAACACTACATATATACCATAATTAATGTGGTTCAGCAACATCAGAGAATTTTATATTTCATATAGAAATTAGTGAGATAGGTTTGCACCACAAAAGTAATGAGTGTGCGAGTGTGGTCCTTAAAAGTCACATATATACCTCTGTTCCATGAGAAGTTATTATATTTAAGACCCTGGCCATTACTGTCCACTAAAAAAGGACCAATCTCCTGTGTTGCTCCATATCCCACTGAAGAGCACCCAGGTCCTGCAACAAAAACACATCTTGTCACCTTAGCCAACAACACACACACATAATTAAGAAATGCAGAGATAATGAAATCATATCAACAACCTTTAATTTGAACTGTTTCAGACTATAAATATGAAAAGGAAGATAATGAAAGCTATAACAGTTATAGACTTGGCTTTCTCATTTCATTTTCATTTGTTTTAATTAGTAGCTTCACTTCAAAACTATTCAGTATCCTACTATCACCTCTCAATTCACAGAGAGATATATACTTATCTTTCTTCACACAACTATGACATTACAAGAGAAGATCCAAATCTGAAGAAAAAGAAAAGAGTTAACACCATCTTTAGTCTTTTAAGTTTCCGTTCATTTTAGTTTTGGTCTCTCTCATGTTTAAAACTATTGTTTTTAATCCCTGTAAAGACATCATGGTTCAAGCTTTCATTGAGTTATAGAGACCAATATTTGAAACGAAAGCAAATTTGAAGGACCAAAGATTTAATTAACCACAAAGAAAAAATATTTATGAAGTACTACCTAGCTATATATATATATATATATGTATTTGTATGCTTACCTCCATTGAGCCAAAGCACTAAGGGTTTATCTTGAGGAGTGGTGATGGCCTCATAAAACCAGTAAAAGAGGGCTCTTCCATTAGTTTCATTCACTGTGACATAGCCAGCAAAGTGCTTGAAATCTGCATGAGGCTGACCAGGTAAGTTGGTGACAAGATCTTCATCATTACCATCCCCAGAACTCAGCTTCCTATAATATTGCCTGTGTCTCGAAGATGATACAACAGGCTTCACATATAATAATAGCACAAGGACAAGAGCCAATCTGCGGAAAGTTTTCATTTTTAATGTAATATCCGTATAACTACGAGTTAAAAAAGATCAGATCAGAGACAGGGACGCTTGGATATTACTGGATGAGAAAACTAGAGACCTGCATGCACCTTTTTATACTGAAAATTTGCTTCCACTGTACCCCATCGTGGGCAGAAAATTTGAACAAGTAGATTAGGATAAGAGTCGTACATGGCAACTTTCTCTCTCTCTCTCTCTCTCAATCAGTTTCACTGCTCATCACAATGATGAGCACCAAAAACTATTCAATATATATGGTGAGATTTTTCATCAAATAGAATTTCAATGATTCAGATTGAATATTTTTCAAATATTTTCAAATAAAAAATAATTTGTTAAAAAAATTGATAGTTAAGAAATTAAATTTATATTAGTTTTATACACATTAAAATTATTTTTTTGAAAAAAAAATCGAAAGAAAAAAAATCAATGTAGTTGATTGAGCGGGTCAGGTTTCTCGTATCATCCCTCATAATATTTAAATCATACCCGTCTAATCAATATAAAAAGTGACTATTTTTATTTCATCTTCCCAATCAGAGACTTAGATGAGCTTACAAGGGATAATGAAACAAAGATAATATAAGTGAGCACTGATACCTCTCTCCCTCTCAGTGCTTCAAAATGCTATGACGTCTGTGATGAATGTTAGGTAGCTTCTGGACCATTTTCCTGCATGAGCATGAATAGTGAGAGGCACTTCCAATTAATAGAGACAACTTTGGGTGGTTGAAAGGATTAGTCACATGAATAAATTATATGATGATTTTTGGAAACGTTTTAGCTTCTTTTGTTTCGATGAAATTATATTCTTGTGAACCCGTTTGGTTAAACTTTTATCCATCCAGCGCATAAAAGAAATCAAAAAGTTATTCGTACTAAATTTGATATGATTGATTGTGCTCTTCTTCTTCTTCCCTTCTCGTTTATGGTTATATTCTTTAGACTTCGCACAGATCAGATAAGAATTCCACGTAATATAGAATTTAATTATTTGTTAGTTTTTCGAATATATGATATGACAGTGTGCTGTACCCACAGATTTAAACTAAACAAAAAATTGGAACCATCCGTATAGTAAGTCCTGGGGAGAAGTTGTGGACACTGAGAATGGATGGAGTGTTTTCTTTTTTTTCTTTTTTCTTTTTTATGGGAAATATTTGAAAATATTTGAAACAGAGTTTGAAAGAGAATAAGGGGATAGATGAGATAGAAAGATCTTGAAGAAACAATTCGATAATTAAATTAATATTCTGTTTCCTGCAAAGTGTTTATATCGTCATCCATCTTTTTGTTTCTCAGTTGTATTCTTTTTTTTCCTTTCAATCAATTCCCTCAAGATTTTCAAAATATTCTTCACTTTTTTTTAATTTTTCTTTCCAATTAATTCTATGGTGTAGGAAACAGCATATATATTTATATATGATGGACAAACTGGTCACTAGGATAGAGAAAGAGGATTTACGGGTTCTATTATTAGCTTTAGGGGTGCATATTATACAATTTCAGCAAATGTCTGAGTTCTCTTTCAGAAGCTTTGTTATACCTATGCTCTTTTAATTTTTGGAGATATAAATATATTGTATAATTATAAGGAGATATATAAGGAGATGCCTCCTGAATATAATAAACTTCAGAGCACATTGCTCTTGATCTTTCGATCACTCTCCTCCTCCTCTGCTTCTCTACTTTGTTGAGTTTACTATTTTATATTTATGCTGTTCTACTACTCTGTCTTTTTGCAGAATGTGTTCGTCTAATTCTGAAGGATGTCGCATCTTATTATACCTATTGTGACGGAATAATAACTCTTATAGAGCATCCCATAATATGACTCAAGCCAGATTATTTTGTTTTGGCATACCCAACATTGTTAACTTAACGATAAATTTAAAAAAAATTTAATTCCTATATATGCCCTGATAACTCTTGTCTTTTTCACTTCACAAGCAAAACACTGTAGAAACTTCTCTTCCTTCTTCTACCAGCAAGCTCTTGAGATCTCATTCGGTTAGTGCATTATTAAAGGTGATATATTGTTCAATTCATATTGTTTGTTTTCATTACAGGTTACAAAGTGAAGAAGAATTCTAAACAATCAAAATTAATTTTCACTTACTACATGTTCTAAATATTCTAAATAAGGTTAGTGCATAATTAATAGTTTTATCAAAAGAGGTGAAAGAAAAGGCATATATTTAGTGGGGAACATCTAGCAGTTTTGCATCATACTAGAGGGTGACAATCAATATATCAATAAATAATAAAAAGGCAGAATACACACAGCTATTTAAATTCTTTTTATTTATATCTATTATCACATAAGCTAGCTTTTTTGTTAGTTAAATATTTCTCATACTTTGGGAGGAAGTCATAATCTTATAGTTTTAATATAAATGTAATTATAATGGAAAACTCAGTGTAGGATTAGTGTCTGGACAACATCGATCTCTAGCCCTGTTACTTAAAGTCAAGCAAAGTTGGGGCTAATAATTGATTAGATTATATTGGGTTTGCGTATATCCATAAGAAAAAAATCAACTGTCCTCTTCAAGAGGGAAGGTAGTTCCACATCCCAAAAGCTAGTTGTTGAAATTAAGGAACTCAAGATCTTCTAAGGCATCTATTTTTCAAGAAAACTCATTCGATGTGGGACTTGTTACAATACATCCCCATGAGAGGGAACCCTCATCCACACAGTCCCTCGGGGGGAACCCTCCTCAAGTAGCTTTTTTAGGTTGGCTGTCTCTCAATGAAAGTATTAATGTAATTATCACAAGCCCAATCTCAAAAGATTATCATATAAGGAAAAACCCCATGAATTTATAAATCTCACTTCATTTGTGAGATTTCTTGATGTCAATGTGGGACTCATAACATTATATGAGAAATTAGGCTATGATTGGTAGCTATATATATATATATATATATATATATATATTTACATATATACTAACCAAAAGACAATGCTATATATGTAGAGCTGGAAATCAGGGTCGGCCTGACCCTACAAGGCTTGGGCCCTACAGGGCCGGCTCTTCAGGGCCTAAGATAAGGAAAACCTCTATTTTTCAAAGCCCGGCCGGATAGTACCAGGGCCAGGGCCGACCCTACAGGGCCTGAAAATTACTATTCCAAATTTTAATTATTTTTTTCTAGGTTTTTTCTAAAGAAATATAATTAGTAAATTGCAACCATTAAAGTTCTAATCTATCAAATAAATATTATCAACATTAATATCTAAAGAATACAAATCATCCAACAAATAAACACATTCATTAATTCGTAATAAAAAACAAATCATTGTCCACAATTAACTTACATAAAACTTAAAAAGCATTAAACTAAACAATATTAGATAACTCACATAAAATATAAAAGCATACCACTATTATTGTCAATTGTCACCTTCTTCATCACTCTCATCAATTTCATATATATTTGATTGTGCTTCACTTTGAGCAGAAAGTTGTGCTTCAAGAGTAAAAATGTCATGAATTTCTTCTCCCGCATCATAAACACATCCATAATAATTATCTGCAACAAATAATATACCAAATCATAAAATCAGAGTATAGTTATTATGTATTTATATATGTACCTCCTAACCTCTTCCTCTGGGCACTCTTTGACTATTTTTTTTAAAAAAAAATGAAAATGAAAATGCTACAGTAACAGGGCCTGCAGGGCCGACCCGAGGCCCTGCAGGGCTGGCCCGATTAAGCCCAAGGCCCTACAGGGCCGGTCCTGCAGGGCCAAATTCAAATTTTAAGTATATTTTTTAAGCCTGAGCCCTACAGGACCAGGACTTAAAAAGGCCGGCCCGATTTCCCGATATATGTTAAATGTATTGTTTGAACTTTGAAATTTATTGGTTTTGTGCGTTCAGTCTCATCGGCAAAACCATGCGAACCATATATATGGCTCAAGTAGGAGTAGGTAGGTCATGATTTAGCCACTGGATAAGAAATTTCTACAACGTCAATGAATCAAAAACGCACTTTGTGGTGAGAATAATGTATTGTACTATATATATATAATTTACATAGGCAATTCGAAATTATTATTATGAACAGAGCTTTGTAAGAAAAGACAAATAAGGTTATTGGGCATATGCTAGATGTATCAATTTGGTGCATTTTTTGACCATATTCTGCTGTTGAATGGACAGTGCAATGTACATAGTATATATTCCAAATTAAATTGATTGTTTCCCATGAAACAATATGCCAAATAAAACAGAGAGTTAACTATTGCTTTCTTGTCTTTCTTTTATTTAATTATAATTAAAGAATCTCATCATCACAAAGTGGAAAGGTTGAGTTTTGTGGCGAACCTCGTGTGTTATGACTCTTCAACCCCATATAAGTTCTCTCACAAGTATTGTACCAGTTAATTAATAATCATCAATTCAAGTTTTCAATATATGTATCATGGATCACAACGATAGATACAAGTCATATAACTCTCTCTCTCTCTCTATATATATATATATATATGGAATGGGATGAGAGTCATCATCGGTTTTCTAATTTTATATAATACACACACACTGATTTTTAAAAATTTATATGGGATTTATTTAAAACATTATTTTAAAAAATGCAAATTCTTATAGGAGATATTCCTTCAAGAGAGCTATGTACTGCAATGAGTGGAGACCATTATCTTGTAATTATTCTTTCTCAGACTAATTTTTCCTTCTTTTTTTTCCTTTTCCCATTTGAATAATAAGTCACTTTCTAAAAGTATATCTCTCTGTTTCTAGGTCACGAAATAAATTTTTAAATTTTTTTTTTTATAAAAAGTCATTGCGGAACTTATTCTCATAAGAGACATTTAGAATAATCTGACGCGAGACTATCTTGATTATTACATGTGGTCATTGGTTCACGCTATTGTTTTCTCAAATTAAATTTCATAAAGAACCCTATAATAAATGAAGAAGCAACTTTTGTGCAATAAATAAACATCTTTTATCAATATCAGTTTAGTGTTTGAACCATCTTTTATATTATTGTTTGAATAGATAGATCGCTTTTTTATTCAATACTAAATTTACATTTATAAGAAAACAAAATAAGCAACTCATTTATCTCTAAAAACGTAACCGGCCAAGGCCAAATTAATAAGCTCGCTCCAAATTTGTAAGCATTATTTTTCGCCAACTCAAATTTGCATTGTAAACATTAACCAAACACACTTGGTGTCTTTCAAAAATACTATTCACAAACACCAGCTAGGCAATACAATGTTAATATTTTGATTTGAATCATATTGTTTAGATTCATGTATGTACTTTCTTAATAAACCCGACAAAATGTCGCCAACAAAACATTAGCTCAATTCAAAACTAGCACATTAATAAATTTTCTATCTAATTTTTCTTATGATTCAACACCACTAAGCATGATTGGAGAAAAATATAATGTAATAATTCATCTTGTATATTATAAGTCACCACCTCATTATATAATATTATTTAAATTAAATTTCAACCTTTTATGAGCAATTAACCTGGTCCCGAAGGTTACACCTTTTCATAATGTTCCTCTAAAGAACATACCACTCTAGTCTTTATTATAAATCTAGTTTATCAAAAAAAAAATCCTAAATATAAGTCTACCCTTAGAGTCATTAATGACTGTTTTCCAATTTTATTCTTGTCAAAGAGGTGAGAGAAAATGTACCAATAACATTTTTTTTTCAATACTCATGGGAAAGTTAGGAAAAGTTAATCAATTTAAGGGAAATTTTTAACTATTTTCCTTAGGAAAAGTTAATCAATTTAAGACAAAATTATATGAAGTTTGGTCAAATTAAATTTATAAAAAGGATAAGATTGATATATGCCAAGTCTCGGCTTTTCTCAGGTCTAAGCTGTATATCAACAGTAATAATCAGGTTTTGATTTTGAGATTGATTGATTGGCTTCATCTTCTTTGTCTCCTCCACTTTTAATTTCCTCCATATTTATGAAGTTTTCAAAGGTTTAACAACTTATCGGTCCCTCTAATTAGAGCCAAACTTGTAGGATAAAGCGCACTTTCTGGTTTGAGATAGGGTTAGGATCAGTTTTACCAAGAAAAAACTTAGTTTATGTCAAATCAGCGTCTGAGGCCATGCATTTTAGGGAATAAGTTCATGTATACAGTGTGCTAGAATTAGGCCCATAAATGTTGGCTAGTCTGATACCTATAAAGATCTGATTTCAAAGGTCTGCTAATAAATTATGATAAGCACCTAATTAATAAGTAACATGGAAGAATTTTTATAAATACTATGAGTTATATGTATGATATCTATATTATGTTCATTCTACTATATTTTTCAATTATTTTAATAAATTTAAATTATATATAAATTTTTTTTTGATAAGTTTAATTAAAATATATTGTAGTAGGCGTCATTTTGATACTGTTTGTACTTTTAATATGTTGCAGAAACTTTTTTTAAAAAATTACTTGCCATATATTTGTTAAAGAAATTGAATAAACTTTTTGCACAGATTTTTTAGACTTAATTAATAATTAAACAGATCAATACAAAAAGTTAATCTAATTGAAAAGTATTTATCATTTGCTCTCATTATCTTGAGAGAGATTATTAAGATAATACGCATGATGTCTCACCAAAAATAATTTTTTTAAAAAAAAATCTATTCTTTTTTTGAAACAGCAGAAATGGAAAAAACAATATATATATATATATATTCTCATCATGTTTAATTTTATATGTTTGGCTCTTTACACAAGAGCTTATATTATATAATTAATTCAAAATAAGCAAGAACCACCTCCTCTCACTGATTAAATAACTAGTCCTTCCGATTATAATATAATGCAGTGCATAAAATACTTATTTCACTATTGGCTATGGCCAACCACGCACATTGAACCTTCTTATATACAAGAATTCTGTTACTTAATAAAATAAAATTTATATTTAAAAAAAAAAAAAAGCAAGCAAGCAAGCAACTATTGTAAATTCTGAAGTAGCTGGCCTCTTATTCATCCAATAAGCATTGGTCCCAACAGAAGGATATTTGGGCGTTTAAACATAAGGTCTCGAGTTCGATTATATACCTACAAATTGAAATTATATATACCTACTTCATCTTTCTAATTAATTAAGCTAGCTAGCTCATGTTAGTCATCTCTTCAAATTAAACATTTCAGAAATTTAAAAATTAGATAAATATATGTATATCTACATACAAATGGTTGTTTCTTACAAGTCACAATAACCCTAAGGCAGTGTTTTCTATATAATTGACGAATCAATCTAAAGAATAATGTTATATATTCCAACGGCAAGTATGTAATCAACCAGTTAACTGCTTCATGAGAAGAAGGTAGGTACATGAGCACTGCTAATTAAGATTACGACATAAAATCCAGGAAAATAAGAATAATATTATATTTTGTGTTGGGATGTCTTTTTTTGAGTGGTTGTCTGACCCATCTGAAACACAAAAGAAAGTCAGATAATTATATATGAATGAATGTGGCACAAACTGTACGTGAGGATACCTACATTGACCAGATAGACACACACACGCACACATATATATAGTGGGCGATATACATTAACTATCAGATAAGCCTTGAGTTCACATTATCATTTTCATCTGATTTGTATTATCATCTTTATATATAATTTTATACATGTAATTGATTACACTTCAGACTATAACCTAATTAAATTCTTCCTTTTTTTTTTCCATTACAGGTTGAGAGAGGTTGAACGTACAAGAATATGCCACATATCCAACCTAATATATATTCAGAAGAATTCTATTATACTAACTGAACCAGTTTAATTTAAACGGTCAATAATTTTATCCAATCATTATTACTCCATTAATTCTCAGACCTTAAGAGATCTTTCTCAAAAGAAATGATCACTAAATAGTACACACCTATAAGGATAATAAGACATCATTTGACCTTCAACTAGATTTTTTTTTTTTTTAAAAAAAAAAAAGGTGGTCCAATGCACAAGGCTCCAGTTAGGTGGAGTCTGAAAAGGAATAGATGTACGCAATCTTATCCTACAATTAGATAGGCTGATTCTAGTAAACTTCAACTAGATAGAATTATTTATTTTTGACATTTTTTTAAATATTTTTTATAGCTTATAGATTCAATTATTTTGGTTTTGAAGATGATGATTCACTTTCATGGTATTCAAGCTAAACTTCATTGAGAGTTACGTTCTCTGGTGAAATCAATGGAGGTGGACGAGAATTGTTTTATCATGAACGTTTAGTACATGGGGAGAGATTTCACAAAGGGATTTAATTAAGAACTTTTTTGTCTCTCTTATCACAATTATTCCCACTAAAGGGCCTCACTCCTTAATTTACATGGTCTCAAGTCCCATCTTACAAATAAATATTCAAATAGAGACTTATGGAAAAAGAAAATTCCAAAATTTTAAATACATACGAATATTTGAAGCTTTTTGTTGAGATATTAATCATTCAGTATATTATTTTGCATTAAGGTGGTGTAACTCAAAAAAACTCTAGGAGCTGGTAGTTAACATACATTCATCATCAATAGTCAACAAAAGACGCACATAGAGATTGGAAGATACTGTGGATTTGGACTCTTGTTCTCTTTGATTCTTTGATTGTACCAGTATGGATGCAAGGAAAGGCTTATGTCAAATTTCTTATTTCCATTAAAGTGTAAAATAGTTTATTTTCACCTCTCATAATCAATACACTCTTGAGATGTAGGAGGGTGTGAGGCTCCTTATCTTGTCCTATATTAATGTATATATAAGTTTTGTGTGGTTTTTATTTTAAATGTTTATTTATTCGATAAAAAATGCTAGTATTTTATATGAAATTTTATTATCTCTAGTATCCCAATCGATGTAGTGACCAACCTAAGTTTAATAACCTTCGTTCCAACAACCCAAAGCAACAATCTCTCAACCCCATCAAGTATATCAACCGTTCGGATAGTGTGAGTTTTCTCTAAACTATTTTTCTTCAATCTTTTATAATACATAGAGTTTTTTGTTTTCCTTTCCTATAATTTTATCCTTACATACTACTACCTCCGATCCTAATTATAAGACATAGTTGACTTTCTTTGGAGATATTAAGGAAGCTAAATGAGTTACTTAATCATTTCATATATTGTGCATCTTTAGATTATATATTAGTTTATTAGTTAAACTAACTAGTTTGAAAAAAAAATAAAAATAAAAATAGTCTAAAGTAATTTAATTAGCTTCCTTAATTTCTCTAAAAAAGTCAACTATGTCTTATAATTAGGACCGGAGGGAGTATAATTAAACATCATGAATAATTAATGCAGACTCTGACTTTTAATAAAGATGATTTTGAAAAGTATTATATTGCTACTAAACATTTTTCACATCCTTATTCCTTAAGCTAAACTATTTTCCTTAATCTGGAGCAGCTCGAATTACACTTGTATTGTGAACTGGACAAATATATTTTTCTTATGAAATCTATGATAAGTGCCATAAATCATAAACGTGGCGTTGCGTGAGAGTTTCATATATCTGGTTATTATTATATTAATATCAACAAAACCAACTATAGTATATTAACCAACTTATTTCTTCTTGCTGTGGAAATTACAGGCTTTTAATATAATAATATTGGCAATATGACCACTTTTTCTTCCTTAATATAAGTTCATATGGCGGCCGCTGCTGCTTCTCCTACGGTTGCTGCTGCCCAGATCAACCTTAACTTCTTATCAGCTTTCATTTAACAATCTTCTACCCACAAGCCAGGTCCAAAGAGGATTGAATAATAAAGTATTACATCTTATCCTTAATATAAGAGCTAATTTATTATTGGATTTAATTCTAAATATAAGACCTCAGTACATTTTATCTCTCAAATTTATAATTTCTCCAGAAAATATCCTTATTGATTGCATAGATTAAGGAGTTTTGATCACATGTAGTCATGATAAAAGATGGCATTTTAGGAAAATTAGTCTATAACTAACATAACTAATTTTCTTAATCTATTTAAATTAGTTAATTAGATCTTATATTGAAGATTGGAGTGAGTTAGTAATATTTAGAGCTTGGATTTTATGTTTTAAAACTCGTTTAATTTCACTATGAAAGAAGGTAGGGTTTATTATTGGCATCAAAATCTTGTACATCGAGCTACACATTTTTTACTTGGAATTCTCCAATTTTTTCCCATGTGCTTTAGGAAATGTGGGTCCTAGTAAGACATACACATGCATGATTTTAGGTATAATATGTTCTACATCACGTCCTATAAAAAATTATATCACGTTCATCTTATATTTTGCTCCTACATGCAGCCTCCTTTTTGGGATTGGGCCTATAACACTATTATCCAAAACCAATCATCCAAATAATTTTTTAGCCCATTTTGAATGCTGCAATGGCAAATCTCAACAGCGATGCTATTTCTGGATCCAAGCTTCTTCTTCTTTTTTCTTTTTTTTTTTACACGAAATATTCAAGCTCTGGCGTGGGCATAAAATATTCAAGCCCAGGCATTTCCGCTGTCAGTCTTGTGCCAAATTGCCACAAGAAACCGCTTTTTTTACTATATTTAAAAATCATTCGTACAGGAAAAGAAAGGGTCGGACACCCTCTTAAAAAATAATGGGGTTCAATCTTAGAGTTAGTCAAGATACTGAGAAAAGTATCATAGGGGTCTACGAAGTAATGGTAACACAGGCTAAGGTGGAGTATATGTACTCTTAATCCTGAATTCTTTGCAAAGTTGTGGAGTAGGCTCCAAACGCCCTACCCTTAGATTATGGGTGAGCCCAACCCCTCATCTAAAAATTATGTATCAAAAAAAGAAAAAAAAATCCATTCGTACAGGAAATGAGTTTAGAAATATAAAGAAGTCGTTCTCCCCAAAAGGAATTTACCCATTTGACACTTCTGTAAACAGGAAGTGTAAGCGATTCCAATTTCTTATTTAAGTAAGTAGTTAAAGAGAATTTTTTAAAAAAAAAAAAACAATTTGCGGGAAAATTGAAACTTAATAACCAATTCACAGCTTTTTCTATAAGAAATATATTATTTAAGAGATTGAGAGACTAGTCTTAATTAAAACTAATAATTAAAAAAAAGTCCCCATTAACAATTAAAAGAGCTATTGTTAACAAATTTTAAAACTTATCAATATATTACTTTCCATTTTTAGCTTGAATGATATTCTGTGAATCAATGTTGTCAAAATCGAGTTTCTACGTAGACACGGAAGATGGTGATAGAAACGTAAATCGTAAAAACGATACGAAACATAAAGTTTATGCTTTCTACTATTTAAAGTCAGACCTGAAAATTATATATATATATATATATATATATAGGATTTATCGTTTGTCATATCACTTGACATAAGGTTTTGTCAAATTACCCTAAAACTACGTCAATTTATGATTAAGGGAATTAATAAAGGGTGTTTTGGTCAAATTTATATAATAAACACAAAAATAAAAATAACAAAACACCCTTCATTAATTCTCCTAACTCTTAAAACAACATAGTTTTGGAATTATAGGAATTAATGAATGATTTTTTGGTAAAATTCCTATAGTAAATACAAAAATACAAAAATACAAAATACCCTTCATTAATTCCCTTAACTTCCAAAACGACGTAGTTTTGGGGTAACGTGACATAACCTTATATCAAGTGACAACACAAACGATAAACCCGTATATATATATATAGAAAAAAAATCATAAATCATTACTCAAAATTCAATAAATAACTTACATTTATAATATCTTTATCATATATATATATATATATATATATAAAACATACGTTGAAAACTTACATTTATAATTATGAAAATACATTAAAAACTATATATAGCTATCCAGTCTCCAGCCTCTCGTAATCCCGAGTCCAAGATACACGATAGAAATAGGGTTTTCAACTTTTCATCCTTTTTTAAGGTGGGGGAAAAGAAGAAGAAAAAACTTTTTTCATCTTTTTTTTTTTGTTTAAGTAAAAATTGTAAAAATGTAAGTTTTTACTGTTTTTACATGTTTAAGCAGTGTTTCTATCAATTTCAACTTCGGATTGTTTTTAGTACCTTTTTTTTTTCCTCAAGGTTTTTAGTATGTTTTAGATACATATGACGCTACCCTAATACAAACATAAAAAGTAAGACTAGTTTTTCAAAGGTCAAAGTGATGGGCGGGTTGAGTAACTTGAGGCCAAATCTATAGTCTGCCCATTTAATTTTAAATGGGTATGGGTTAGCCCATACCGTACCTCAACCCATTTAAACCCGTGTAAATGGGCTAGCACATAAATATGCGGGCTAATCGGGTTTTGGGTAACCCATTTACATTTGAATTTTTTATTTTGCTTTTAAAAAAAACATACATACATAAGTATTAAACATCCATCCAAATTTATCATTCCAATTTCTGAAATCTGAATCTTTAAAATTCCATAATTACAATTCACACAAAACAATAGAAATTCAGAAAAGTACCATCATTAATTCATTATATAATCTTAAAAGTCAATGGTCATTATGGTTATGGGTTAGAGGTGACTGAATACTCGAATAGAAATGAATTCAGGGAATGCTTTAAGTGAAATACGGAATGGGATGAGTAGTTAATAAAAAAATTACACCAAATAGGCGGGTATGGGCAGCCCATAAGTGTGTCCATAGCTCGCCCATTTAAATCTTCAATGAGCGAGTTATAACCTAACCCATTATAAAATCTTTTAGACGGGCTCAATATAACCCAATTACATTAAATTTAGTGTAGGCTCATGGATTTTGGCTTTCCTACTCACCATAGTTTTTCATAACAATGCTGCCGACGTCTTGGAAACAATAACTCGTATACTTTGAGCATAAAAACAATAAACTCGTACCCTTGAGAATAAAACGCATTGTAGTACGAGTTAACTGAGTGATAAGCCTGAGTCGAAGGAAACTTGGACGCGTCGACTCAGTACAAATGTCGCAAGAAAAGAATCCAAGTCCAACACACGATTTGTGGACGCAATCTGGCAGAGAAACAGGATAGCGGGACATAGACGATAGCTCCACGACCTCCAACAACAATGGAGGAACGTCAAAATCTTCTCCAATCTTACCCTCACTACTGGGGCTTCACTCCTGAGCAAGATTTCTACGATCAACAGAAAATCTCATCGTCTTCCTCATCCTTCACCACTCCCAGAGGCCTCTCCCTTTTCACGCGCTCATGGCTCCCTCTCACCCCTCCACGCGCCGTCGTCTTCATGGTCCATGGTTACGGAAACGACATCAGCTGGACCTTCCAAGCCACCCCAATCTTCCTCGCTCAGATGGGTTTCGCTTGTTTCGCTCTCGACCTCCAAGGCCATGGCCGATCTCAAGGCCTCAAGGCCTTCGTCCCCAACGTCGATCTCGTCGTTCAGGATTGCCTCTCCTTCTTCGGATCCATCAAGCAAGACCCGAACTTTCAGGGCCTGCCCTGTTTCCTCTACGGCGAATCCATGGGTGGCGCGATCTGCCTCCTCATCCATTTCGCCGATCCAAAAGGGTTCGACGGCGCGATATTGGTTGCACCCATGTGCAAAATCTCCGATAAGGTCAGACCCGGATGGCCGATCCCTCAGATTCTTACTTTTCTTGCGAGATTTTTCCCCACTTGGGCTATTGTTCCCGCCCCTGATCTCTTGTACAAGTCCGTGAAAGTAGATCACAAGAAAGTCATCGGAGAAATGAATCCGATGAGGTACAGGGGAAAACCCAGATTAGGGACAGTGGCGGAGCTTTTGAGGGTGACTGATTATTTGAGTCAAAGGCTGTCTGATGTGAAGATTCCGTTTATTGTGTTACATGGAAGTGCAGATGTTGTAACAGACCCAAATGTGAGTCGAGAGTTGTATAAAGTGGCAGAGAGCGAAGATAAGAGCATCAAGGTGTACGAAGGGATGATGCATTCCCTACTGTTTGGGGAGACTGATGAGAATGTTGAAATTGTTCGTAATGACATTGTGTCGTGGCTGAATGATAGATGCGACAGAACCACAACAACGGATTAATAAAGATGGGTTATTCGAATGATTGATCAATTGTTTTTATTTTTGACTGATTCCTCTGTGCGCAATCTCATTATTGGTTCTTTTTGCCTCTGATGAAATGATTAACGATGGCATATATGTATATTGGAACCCCACTTTGAATTAAGCTTTTGCAACTTGCATCGGAATGGTGTGTTTGGGGGGTCGTTCATGTTTCTGCAAAATGTTCTGGGTTTTGCTGGCCGGGGGACCAGCAGAATCATGAGACTTTGGTTTTGTTATTCCTTTTTTTTAAGAAAATCCCACCTGGTTCACGTTGACCGGAAAGGTTGTCACTAATCCAGATTTCACCTTTTTTTTTTTTTTTGGGTATGCACCGGTTCACCGTTCCGACTAATGAAGAGCTCCTAACAATTATATATAAAAAAATAAAAAATAAAAAAAGCTCCTAACAATATTTTCTCTATTTTAAAACGTGGTTAAGGGACTTTGTTGGTTTCGTTTCGATATTCTTGAGAGAGAGTATTAATTTCAGGTTTTCTTGTTCGCAGGTTAACGAATCACGATGACCATGGAATGTAGTGTTTGGATCCAGGCACCGGGTTTCGGTTCCCCCAAAAAAAAAACGATGCATTGAATTGAACGATTTTTATACAAGTGTCAACCAGTGAGTTTAAGTACTCCCTCCCTCCGGTCCTAATTATAAAACATAATTGATTTTTTTAGAAAAATTAAGGAAACTAATTAAATTAACTTAGAGTATTTTGCTTTTTATTTTTTTTCAAAGTAATTAGTTTGACTCACATACTAATATATAATCTAAAGATATACAACATATAAAATGATTAAGTAACTTATTTAGCTTCCTTAATTTCTCCAAACAAAGTCAACTATGCCTTATAATTAGGACCGGAGGCAGTAAACTATAGTAACACAAAGTCATCTCAAATCATAAATTCTTGGTAAGGGTTTATTTTTATTATTAAATAAGTATTAATAGTATATAATTAAATAATTAAAATATAAAAATGACAACAATTTGATTTAAATATATTTTAAATCTAAATAATTGAAATTAAATCTATCAACATTCATAATTTATCATATTTAGCAAAGAAATTTCTAAAAAAGTTATATATAAAGTCGTTGAGTATAATTAAATTTAAAAAAAATCGACACAAATTTAAGAGTGAGTTAACACGATTTTTGTAAGTTAGAAACGTAAAAACGATAAGTTTAATATCTAAACTCGTGAATTTAATCAAGTTTACAGCTGGCAACCAGCGACTCTCTAAAAGGGTAAAAACGGTGAATTCGGACAGTTAACTCACAAGTTTGAGAACCATTTGTACTGCATGTGACGCAATGTCAAATTAACTATCTTAACTAACTAAATTAATCTAATATGATCCAAAAATATATATCCTATTGTTACGGACCGGCCCAACAGCCCATATACTGGCCACGGCCCAACCTGGCCTAGAAGCATAGTCGACAGGATAACGCGAGGATATGAGATCCCAACAATATAGGATCTATCCTATCCATCCTAACCATAATCCCAAGATATTAGCTCCTAGTATCTCGGCCCTGGATATTACTCACCAGGCCGTGATACTCACGCCGGACTAGAGCTGGGAATCAGGGCCGGCTTGGCCCTCCAGGGCTTGGGCCCTACAGGGTCTGAGATAAGGAAAACATCTGTTTTTCAAAGCCCGGCCCGATAGTACCAGGGCCAGGGCCGGCCCTACAGGGCCTGAAAATTACTATTCCAAATTTTAATTATTTTTTTTTCTAGGCTTTTTCCAAAGAAATATAATTAGTAAATTGCAACCATTAAAGTTCTAATCTATCAAATAAATATTATCAACATTAATATCTAAACAATACAAATTATCTAACAAATAAACACATTCATTAATTCGTAATAAAAAACAAACCATTGTCCACAATTGACTCACATAAAACTTAAGAAGTATTAAACTAAACAACATTAGATAACTCACATAAAATATAAAAGCATACTACTATCATTGTCAATTGTCACCTTTTTCATCACTCTCATCAATTTTATAGATATTTGATTGTGTTTCACTTTGAGCAGAAGGCTGTACTTCAGGAGTAAAAATGTCATGAATTTCTTCTCCCGCATCATGAACACATCCATAATCATTATTTGCAACAAATAATATATCAAATCATAAAATCAGAGTATAGTTATTATATATTTATATATGTGCCTCCTAGCCTTTTCCTCTTGGCACTCTTTGACTAATTTTTTTCTTAAAAAACTGAAAATGCTACAGTAACAGGGCCTGCAGGGCCGGCCCGATAAAGCCCGAGGCCCTACAGGGCCAGCCCTGCAGGGCCAAATTCAAATTTCAGGCATATTTTTCAAGCCCGAGCCCTACAGGGCCAGGGCTTAAAAAGGCCGGCCCGACGGGCCCAGCCCGATTTCCCGGCTCTACGCCGGACCCTCTATAAAAGCCAAGAAACGCCACTCAGATGCACACGTTCTAATCCATGCTCAATTTACTTCCTGTCACACAGAGCACACACACCACCCCCTGGCTTCACGCCTTCAAGTGTACTGTGAACTACGTGGACTTTGATCCCTTCAAAGGGTACGTAGGCTCTAGGCTTGACAACCTAGTCAAGTCCAATTAACCTGTGTTCTTAGGACAGAACATTGGCGCCGTCCGTGGGGACCATAAATTTTTATCCCCGTGACCACTGATGGCAAACACCAGAAGCCACAGCCGACCACCACCGCAACCAGTTGGTGGAGATCCCCAGCCAAGTCAACCGCCAGCTGGACTGAACCAGCCGCAGGAGCCTCAGGAGCCACAAGGGCAGCCGCAACAGGAAAACACTCGTAAAGGCCATGTGACCAACCCGGCGACTTCCCCTCAAGCAAACGAGCAGCCGCTGCAGGAAGCACGCTCAGAACCCCCAGCACGAGACGTCCTAGCGGTCGAAGCCGACGTCCGCATCTTACGGAGGAGACAGGAATCATTCCTTCAAAGACTCGAAAATAAGGAGAAGCGAGACCACCTCCAACGAGAGGCTGATTTTGAAGCCTTTGGCCAAATGATAAATGACGCACTCGAGCACGATCGCCGACAAGGGAATCGCAGAAGAAATCATAGAAGAGGAAGAAGGGCTCCTATGGACGACAGTAGTTCCCCGAGCAGCCCAAAACCGAGGAGCACCCGCCGGGACAACGACGAACCGGACGGTGGGACGAGCGCAGAACGAGGCCGCCTACCATCCCCAGAGAAGATCGACGACTTGGGAAACCAGGGTGACAGTGCTAACCGCACCAATCGGATCGCCAGGGATGGCCGAGGCCGAGAAGAGCGCCGCGTAGACGACGAAAGTCCCCGGGCCCGCAGATCACCCCGCCGAGGTTCTCCACGGGAATATCGAATGAAGTACCTGACGAAGTCCGGATGATCCCCATTCTCGAGGGCGGCAGCAACGGCCCGTTACCCGAAGCACTTCGACCTGGCCGACCTTCCAAAGCACGACGGAACTCAGGATCCACACAACCATCTTGACATGTTCGAGAAGCTCATGTGGGTCCGGTCGATCAGAGCCCCGGATATTACTCACCAGGCCGGGATACTCGCGCCGGACCCTCTATAAAAGCCAAGAAACACCACTCAGGTGCACACGTTCTAATCTATACTCTATTTACTTCCTGTCACACAGAGCACACACACCACCCCCTGGCTTCACGCCTTCAAGTGTACTGCGAACTACGTGGACTTTGATCCCTTCAAAGGGTACGTAGGCTCTAGGCTTGACAACCTAGTCAAGTTCGATTAACCTGTGTTCTTAGGACAGAACGCCTATATTAAAAACTAAAGAAAGTATAATGGAACTACATGTGGAAGAAATTCTTTTGGTCCCAAATTCAATAAAGAATTTTACAAGGGGAAAAAATACATGAACAAACATTTAGAAATTAGGGTTATAGAATTTATTAATTAATTTGTCATCTAAAAATGCATCCTGACACTCACGATTTCAATAGATTGTTTCTTTAAGAAGTATTTTTAGCACGTTTCTGACCCCAAAAATATCAACAACAAAAAAACACACACACACACATTTTGAAGCTGCTGGATATATGGCATGCTAAATTCTGTACCTCCAGTTGAGTTGCGTCATTTATAAATAGTACTTTGATATTAACTTGATATTATATGATAATATTTTAATTGATGATCGATTGTAAAACACAAATTTGGCCTCACCCACCAATTACGGGATTTAACATTTAAATCCTGGTCACATGTAAGCTACTCCGTAAATAATACTTCCTCCGGTCTCAAGACAGGTTTTTTTTATACGTTAAGTAGTTTAGGGGGAAAAAATGATAAATATAAATATTTTAAACTAATTTACTTAACTTTTTTAATATCTTTAAAAAAAAAACAATTATGCAGGAAGGAATAGATTGCAGGCTTGGCTGAACCTTGGGCTAGTGACTATAATTGTCCCTTTAAATAAATAAATAAAAACTTTAAACATGCAAGAGCTAGTACACTTCATTATGAGGAAAAATAAACCTCCTATTATTTACAAGAAAAATTTGAGAATCTATCAACCTTCCTGTCTGCAACTGCTCCTACTCTCCATCCTATACAATGAAAGAGACTAAACCAAAATTTCCAGGTAAAAGAATGAATCATCTCAACCAAACTATACTGGCAATACATTTAATCTTCATGTCAAACGTCACCAGAACCTCTACGGTTACGGTCAGTATTGGTTAGCAAATGTCCTGTTTGTTGTTTCCTGACTTCTGCAGCCACCACCAGCCTAACCCCTTCTGGGGAAAAAAATTTCCAAAAACAAATTTGTATCTGTACGAATGTATATGCCAAATCACATCATGAACAAATATTTTAAATCGTCCACTGTGAGGCGACTTTGACGACCACCAGTTTCATCTTCTCCAAACGCAGATGCAACCATCTTCCGCTTCTTTTGCTGCAAGGTACATCAAATAGTTTTTTGCCATGAGAAACTAGTAAAATCCACACTTTTGAGTCAATGGACAAGATGACAATTTTTAAACAAGTGACACAGAATCAGAAAGTGGTCCAATTCATACTCCACACAAACCGATCTTCCTTGTAACTCTAGCCTAGTAGCCTTATATCTGCCAAAATGACCAGATAAGCAAATCCTAAGAGGGTAGCACGGGGGAGCAGGGCGGGTTCAACTATGGATCGAGATGGAACAGAAGTATCTTTTTTTAGCAAAATAATCTTCACGAGTCGCAAGTCTTCTCCTATTCCTACCTATGCACATGTTAATGCCCCAACAAGAGAAAGGTATTCAATTTTCTCCTGTATAAAAGTCAGGAGATATAATATTTCTATCTATTACACCCAAGTTATCATTACTCAACGGTAGCTGACATACAAAGGACAAAACCATCCACAAAATCATTTTTCCCATTTTATTCCATTCTGCATACTATGCAGGCCCTAAATCTTTTCTACTAAAAAAAAAGCGCCCAGGTTGAGTGGCGCCATCTAAATATCGAAGCTCTACTTTAAAACAAAGACTTTCTTCTAATTACATAAAATAGAACCACCACCTTGCAGTGCAAGGAGGGTCTGAAAACTTTATTTGATGTTTACGAAAAGGAGTTAGAAAAAGTGGGAATGAAGGGAAGGAACTACAGAACTCAAATTGAATGGTAAACAATGATTTCTGTTTTAAATACATATGTTGGTTATTGATGGATTAAGTAATTAAAAATTAAAAAATTCTTCCAATACCTGCAGTGCTAAAATACGATCTTCAACCGTATCTTTCACAGTCAATCGTAAAACAGTTACAGGGCGAGTCTGCCCAATTCGATGCGCTCTGTCAATGGCTTGATCTTCTGTTGTTGGATTCCACCATAGATCAAGCAAAAGTACATGGCAGGCAGCTACCATGTTGAGGCCAAGACTGGCGGCTTTCAAAGACATAATCATAACTGTTACCTGCCAGAAAAAGTGCAAAAGTCACAATGATAACGTTAGCAAAGAATTGATGCTAATCACTCATTTTATCCATGTCACTCCTAATAAATATGACATAGGAGATGTAGAACTTAAATCATGCAAACTAAGATTTCATAAACCTCTGGGAGAGTATTAAAATCTTTAACGGCTTTATCCCTAGCAGCAACTGACATTGTGCCATCAAGCCTCCTATACTGAATTGAAGAATTCTTAAGACATGCTTCCAGCAAATCCAACATCCTTGTCCACTGAGAAAATACAATAGCTTTCTCTCTGACAATCGAATCATTAGAACTTCCATCTGACACCTTTTGGCTCTCAGGAAAATCCTTCAAGGATTTCACCTTGTTGCAATCAGAGGAATTTCCATGGCAGTCACTATATTCATCAGAATTAATCTGCATTGAAATATTTTTTGATGCATTAACCTGTGGCTTACACAATGAGTTCAATACCTCAAGAGCAGCCTTAATTTTTGAAGAATCAGATGGCTGACTCTGAGAACAGGGCCCATAACCCTCCACTTCAGAATCAGAGCAACCAACCAAACTATCACTAGCCTGGTCAGAAAGAGAACAACTCAATGTTGCTCTGGAAAACACTGAAGACATATTCAATTGAGCTTTGCAATTTGTAGTAGGGCACTGATTGTCATCACCAGTGAGATGTTCAGAAATGCACTGGTTACAAAAAACATGACCGCAAGCTGAAACGACTGCATCTTCAGGAGAATCCTGTTGGAGAAGAAATGGTAAGAGAAGGATGCAAAAGCACTAGTTTTTAATATATATTTGGTCAAAAAGATAGGATGGTAACCACCACAACAACAACAAAGCCTTATCCCACTAAGTGGTTGTGCCATTGTACTCTATCGAAAACCAAAGTTTTAGATAGATTATTAACCACAAATCCAACAAAAATTACATGCAAGCAAAGATAGAGGCTGAATGAGTCATATTCATAAACAAATAGAACTGAATAATCCATGTGGTGAGTGCGAAATGATGGTCAATACATACATTACAGATGCCACAAAGAGACAAGGAGGACTCCAAACATGTCAGAAGTGATGTTCGCTTTTCCCAAGGAAGCTTCTTTGCAATATCAACTGAAGATCTCCATAAAGTGTTAGAATCATAGCGCTTAACAAGCAGAGGATGATCACAAGCTTGTCGAAGGCGTAAAAGCATCAACAGAATGTTAACGTAATTTTCCTTGACAGTTCCAGCATTAGCATATTCCTGACATTACATGCCAAAAATGCAATTTAAGATAGTTTACAAACAAAATATGCAACCATTGGCATATTGTTAGGTATTAATAGCTTTCTTTTAGATTGGGAGGGAATAAAAAGAAAAATCACCCAAAAAAAAGGAAGAAAACAAGCACACGTGCACACACATAAGAGGATTATCCATGCAAATCAAAATCTATCTCAAAAACTTATCAAACCTGAAATTGAGCACGAGAATCAGCTTCCAGTCTGGAATAGAAATCACGCTCCTCTCTTGAAAAATCCACTCTTTCCAACTTCACACGTTTAGGTGGCAGTGTAATAATAGGTTCCCCATCAAGAAGTGTGCCTAGAAAATGATAACCATGATAGGATTAGAAGCATATTTCAAACTAAGCCAGCAATGATCATAACGATAATTGAGTTCATGTAATATGCTGTAGCTTAGGGTGATGGACTCTTATTAGTCACTTGAAATTGAAGAAAAATATATAAGTTGTTCATGTATACTGCAGAATCATATATCTCACTCCAGAATCAACAGTCTAAACTTCTAATTAGGCACATCACCCAACCACTACAAGAACCAAAATTAACCTTCCTGTGCCTATGCCTGAATTACTTCCTATCAGATTTGGAGCATAAAATATAAATTTCATATGTAAATACCATATTAAATAGAAAAGTAGACTCTACAATAGGACTAAGACAACAGAGTAAGCGAATAAGTGAAAACAGTGGATATGGCCTAGTAGCAGTGAAGTTCTTGGATCTAACCTTTTGTCCTGCGTAACATTATGGTCTTTAACACAGCTTGTAGCTTTCTATACCCTTTGTTTGGATTTCTGTTTATTGGTATCTTAATAGAAGAAAGGAATGTATTATATACAGCATAAGGGTCATATCTGAGAAATCTAAAATAACTATAAAGATCATCAATAGCATTCTGGATAGGAGTCCCAGACAAGCACCATCTTCGCTTCGCACGAAGACCCCAGCAGGCCCTTGCAACTTGAGTTCTGAAATTTTTTATACTCTGGGCCTCATCCAAGACAACTCTAAACCATGCCACCTTCGCTAAAGGGCGGGCAGAAGCCTCAAGCAAGGCAGAGTCCAATCTCTTCTTCCCACTTCTACTGGAAGGAGGGCATTTCCTTTTCTTACTAGGCGGTAGACCAGCATGAACTTCAGAATTTCCTTTCTCCTCATCTTTGTCAACCAGGGGCTGCTTAGGTACCTCCATGCTGACAATTGAATAAGTTGTCAGAACAACATCATGCTCGGCCAGCACATATGGATCTTTGGTTCGATTGCTTCCATGGTACACTAGCACAGAGAGATTTGCTTTGCTGGTTACCTTATTTTTCAACTCTTCATCCCATTGCCTTAGCACGCTAGTGGGACAAACAATAAGTGTTCCCGCAGAAGGCCTTCCCTTTGTTTGCACCAAGTTCTTGCTTTCAATTGGACTTACACTAGGTTTGTCTTCCTTCACTCCACCCTCAGCAAGAACATCATCATCGACCTCCAGATTAAAAGTTTCTAATTCACCCTTTTGTGTATTGTGGCAAGCTGTTAGTTTTGGAGGTCTTTCCTTCAGTATCAAAGAAATAGTCGACACTGTTTTTCCAAGTCCCTACAAGAAAAAGAATTTTTAGGCAAACAACAAAGATGAGGAAATTGCATACAGAGCTCTTACCTGATCATCTGCAAGGATTCCCCCTGAGCAGTAAAAACTTGATGTTTCTTTTTGAACCATCCATGACAAAGCAATTCTCTGAACAGAACAAGTGAACAACAACTACAATTAGTCAAACAACACATGAATTACAAATTAAACAAGTCACCAAAACATTCAGGGATAAACGGTCAAAGTTAGAGAGGAGAAGGTCAGGAATCTGAATTAGGCACATCAGACTAATAAGCTGAAGCCTATAGTCACACAACTAAAGATGTTACTTTGAAAACATATCTAAGATTTTTCATTTGTTGACAACAATATTTAAACCCAGGAACAAAAATTATATTGGTTTCTGATACATATTAATTATGTTTACATTCAATAAAAAAAAATATACGAAATATTACAAAATGAAATCACAACCCATGGCAGTGAAAGTAATAGATAACAACTTTGATACTTCCCATCTTTACAAGGGAGTGACCAAACTCACATTAGCTGATCCAAAAAATGCTATGACAGTAATATAGAGATGATTCAATATTTAGTAGATAACATTATTGGTTAGATCAGATCCAGACCCTGGTCCAACTTCGTTTCAGGACTAAAGTTGCTACAGAATAAGCATGAATAAAACATTCATAAAGGAAGGGTAATATCAAAAAGAGGGGAAAAGATTTTCAAAGCAACCTGATGTCTTAACAGAGGAACAGCCATCAATCCATCTGGGGGTAAAGCTTCTGACTTTGGCTGAGATAAATCCTGCAATGAACATCACAATTTATTCACTCATTTTCAATTGCAGACTACATTTCCTTGTTAGGGTAAACATACAAATCTATTAAACTTGACATTAGAGGAAGCATGGAAATCTTCACAGAAGGCAACATGAACAGTCAAATGCTTATGAGTTCCTAATGCTGTACCCACACACAAGCGTACAGAATTATATATGGAAGATAGCAAGTGGCCAAGTATAAATTCAGAAAACAAGCTTGTTAACTCAGGAAATCATATAACGTCAACCAAATTAAGGTTCTGATATATGTGATCAAGGTAACCTTTGTTCAAACTCATAAATTCAACAGATTCCCACCAAGTTCAAAAGTTGAGTTTCTACAAAAATTGACACAGCTTTTAAATTCACCCGTCGTGACATATTCAAAAAATAATAATGATTACAAGCACAGATGCAAATTTGAATTTTTACAATAAAATACAACGATACTATGATCCTAATAAAAATTGTGAACATTAGCATTTTGAAAACTGCTTGTAACAGCTTTGACAGAAATCTTCAAAGTAGCAAGAGTTTTTTCTTTTTGAAAAAAGCAAGTATAAATTATTATCTTATCAGGTAAACTTACTATGATGTGCAAATGACATAAAGCATGGTATAAACTGCAATCTATATCCATTATTTCATCTCTTTTATGAAAAAACATTAATATCATAAAGAGAAAATTCAAAGTCATGATGACCACGTATTAATATTAATACTAACAAGTATTGAGCACTGCACAATGAGTTATGATAATCCCAAAAGTAAAAATGCTTACTTGTAGAGCAACTTGTAATATATTTTGCTCATCACAGGCCTTCAGCCTTGTGCTCCGTGACATGTACGGTTGTGAATCACCATATGCAGAGTGCTGTGATATCTTATGAGAATTCTGATGGTCTGGTAATCCATTTTTCGGTGCAGGATGACTAATGCTTTCAATCACACAGACATCAGAGTCATCATCCTCAACATACGATTTCTCTGAAAAACTTTTGTGAACCAATTCAGGACCAGCTTCTGAGATGTGGTAATCAAAATTCCTACATTGAATCATTTTTTCCTCCCCTTCATTTTTAACATAACCAAACTTCTTCTCAGTGCTAATTGATGCTTGGGCATTCAGCAAAGATTTGGCTAAGTCATGTCTGTTCGAATTAGGAGTGTCTCTTGGAAATTTGAAGCTGGTACCATCAATCATCTCTTGATGATGATGTATGTGGGATAATATATCAGCATCTTTATCCTCACACTCTAAAAAATTAAAAATATGACTTCCCATGGAAGGAAAAGCACTATTTAACTGATTCATCTCTAGGCCTCCATTTAACTGATTCATCTCTAGGCCTCCATTTAACTGATTCATCTCTAGGCCTCCACTTAACTGATTCATCTCTTGGCCTCCATTAAAGTCCGAGTAATCTCGATAAACAGCATTCTGGTAAGGTGCAATTGGTTCATCTCTTCCGCCTTTGACACAAACGACTTGGTCTTCATATGGAAAGTATGAAGAATTACCATGTAAAAATGAAGAAAATTCACTATCTGCAGATATAAATTGACTATCTTGAAATGAAATCCCCCCAGTAGAACTGGAATGCATGTTACTACTCACGTGTGAGGCATCAGCCACATATTCCACATTTTCACCCTTCACGTTATCGAGAACTTCTCGATTTGGCCAAAATTGAGAGCCAAAAACATTAGGCAAATAAGAAGCTTGAAGTCTATCATCTGTGCCCTTGTAACCATGAAAGCGTGAAAAGTAGTCATGAGAATCACCACGAGCATTGGAGCCTTGGAAAATAGTAGAAATGGTTGATGTTGCAAAATGTGAACCTCCATTAGCATCAATGAATGGCATTTCAAAAGATGTACACGAGTCAGCTTCAAATTGCCCAGAAACTCCTTCACACATATCCTCATCAAAAGCTCGATATTTTTCAAAACTTACATCACCATTCTCAATCATAGGGCTGTATGAAGCGTCTGCAAGTAGAAAATAAAATCAGATAGGACCCTACATTAAATCCAAAGATGGCCAAAATTTAAAACCACAAACCACATTGAAAATTACGCGTACGTTCAGATTTAACATCATCTCCCACGTGCTTGAGCTGGCTCTCATTTTTTTCCTTCCAGAGAGGATTCAAATTCAAATTATCCCCACAAACAGATATATTGTTGAAATGTGGCTCAGGGACACTAGGTTCTGAAGATTGGGCTGGCATCTCAAATCCCAAAGTACCTTCCCTTCCTGTGTAGCAAATTTTGTTACTTCCATCCAGACGATCGAACTGCTGAAAACTGTCAGTGACAGCATGAGAGGATAAGCAAGTCTGTGAAGGAGGTCCTTGATTTTCATTATCTAGCATAGAATTTCCTGAGAAGTAGAATAAACCAATTGAGTTCCAGACCAAAGATTATGCATAAGCTGGCAGAGAAGAGCATAGGACTGAACCCATAAAATAAAATTCAGAACGCAGAACAACACCTGGGACCCTATTAAATAAAAAAGAGAAGCAACCTAATGTGATTACAAGCAATCATATATTAAATTCAAGATACAGCGCTAACCAAAGATATTAACTGACCAACAAATTTGATGAGCAATACAAAAGCAGACAGGGCCAAAAAGACAATTAAATCCACATACCACTTTGAAGCTGAAAATTATCATGGTTGCTGGATTCGCCAGGTGAGACATTTTTTAACGAAAAACCCTCCAGACTACTCTGCAATGTGATGCGCATAAAATTATTACAGAAGCTATTGGCACTGAGAAATCTTATTTCATACAAGGACATTAAGTACCCTAAGCTTTGATTTCCAATTCCGAAACAACTCGACCACAAGAAATCAAAGAATAAAGAATTATAATAAATGGTGGGTGGGGACAGAGCAATTAAACTCAGGATATTCTAATTTTAGTGCATGGAAGCACAACAAAATCAGTAGGCGTCTACCAAAGAGTTGAACTAGCAGCATAGAAACAGGCAAGTTATTAATTTTGGATTAAGAAAATCTAATCTCATCGAAATAAGGTAAACAAACAGCTATCAAAATTTTGTCTAATGAGCTAAACACATTATTCCATCCCTACTAGACAGGAAATCACAAGTAATAACTAATTAAGTGATCTTTCATTGTCAACCACCATTACACTTGTTCTAATTTTAGTTGTTATATTACAGAAGTTAGACGCTATAGAAATATCACCCTTTTATTTCTAATTAGTTTCCACAGAGGTGTTATTTATCATGTAAAAAATTTGCTTTTTAACGGATTTGCGTTAGTGAAGTTGCTTTACTTTAAAACGGGAAGATTCTGAAGATAATATAAGTTCTACTCAGTGCCAAAAATTACAAAAGAATCGTGCATAACAATCAGACGACTCAAAGCAAATATCAGCAAGAATAATCAAACAATAAATTGTTTGGGAAGCAGTGATAAACGAGGCATCCTGAAACCAATGAGTATATGTACAGACTGGCAAGCAGCAAAGAATACTGAAGCCCAGTTTTAAGAATTCTATGTGAAGCAGTTACATATCTACAGGACACTTTGTACAGTTGAATACCACTACCAGGCTGCGTCCCAATCCGAATTCTTATTAATCCCATCTCAAAGCAATCGAATTTTAAATTCCTCGGACTTAATTACAAATAATGAACACCCAATCAAAGCTCCGATAACCAATCACACAATCCAGTCTGTTCCAATGAAAGTGACAAACCAATTCGAAGCCCTACCTCCGAAAGATCACAATCCTCATCAAGGACATTCAAAACGGTGTCAAGATCTATACACAACTTATCATCAGCATCAGCATCTCCGTCAAGCAGTTCCGAGAAATCGAACCCCTCGTCCGCCATCAAAAACAACGGGAGAAAGAAACTCAAATTCCGTCCGAAGAGAAAACCCCAACCCTCTTTCAAACCTCAAAAAAAAAAAAGCAAAACACAAAAGAGCCGCCCCTAAAGTAAAGCTTGACCGTTCCGATTCCGCCGGTACAAAAGCAGCAGCGTCAGTTCCAATCTCATTCGCATAAAGGGATATTCGGAGGCCCAAGACGACAGAGAAACGGAAATCTCGACGCCAGTTTCTGAGAAGGTTCGTGATGCGACTTTTGCCTCCCGTATTGAAGAGGTAAACCGTAAAAGCTAGAGAGGACAAAGTCGTGGATCGTGAAGAATGTGTTGGCGTAGGTTTAAATAGGGCTTGCATTTGTAGGGAGGGGGTGCGTAGGTTAACGAATTGTGGCCCTCCTTTTATATGACTGGCCAACTGGGGATATATGCAAATTGCAATCTTGGATTTCAAGTTATTGCGCGCGGGACGGAGAAAGAGAGGCCTGTACGATGTCGTTTTATCGTAGTGCGGGTCCTTTTCAGTTATTAAGTTTAGCTTACTATTATTAATTTAATATTTTGGAAGCTGACCAATGAAAACCAAGGGGTGTCGTGTCTCTTCACGGTACCCATCGGCGCCTGCCTTTGCTGATCCTATCCTAATCTTATTAATTTAAATATTTAATTTAAAAATGAGATAAAATTTCAAAAGATTAGGTTTTCCTATACAAGTATATACGGAGTACTATTCAAAGATAGTCCCTATGAGTTTCTATACAAGGTATAAATTCGGGGTAGATACAGGGGTGAAGTCAGGATTTGTAGGCGAGAAGGGCGAGGTTATAAAGTAAAATGTATAGGAGTTGAGCAAAAATTTATGGAGATGTGTGTAATTCTTAGACAAACAATTTATGACAATAAAGTCAATCAATATGAACTCTCTTAGAATCAACAACAAACATAGAATGTACTTTTAGTTGGTGTTAAAATTTCTGGGAATTGAAATGTATAATAACATCAAGAACAAAAAAATTAATCTGATTTTTGTTTTATTATTTTCATTCTTAATGCATTTTACACAAAAACAACTACAATTTTTGCTTGAAACGCTAAATGAGGAGCCACATTACATTTATTGCATAAAGCTAGATAATCTTCTCAGGCCAAGGATATCTGAGAACACTAATGTTACTAATGTTTTACAGCAGCTTCAATGTGGGGGTAAGTTGAATGTTATTATGTTCATATTTTTTGTAGGTCATGAATATCCTTCTCGATTGATTAGGACTTTTGTGGGTGTTTTCTGTAGTGAGTAATGGAGGCAATTCGGACAATTTGTGCTGGATACCCTAATAGAAAAGCAATTTGATGAATTTGTTAAGCGGTTTTGAATTTTGGCACCTAATGCTTTGAAAGAATGGTATTAATATCTCATTTCTTGTTCCTCTCTTTCAATTTCTTCAGAAATATGCGGCATTCAACTATTTTAAGCTAGTCAACTATTTTAAGCAGGTTAACGATGACCACATATTTATAGCCCTGATGACAGGACTGCTTGAGTGAAGCCGCTAAGAGATGGGAAAAGCACCAAAATAATAATTTTTTTAAAATTATTTATCTAATTAAAGTAATTTAGAAAGAATTTACTGAAATAATGCAGTCAAACACGTTGGCTGACAGGGTGCCACTAGTCACGTTAGAAAGCCTAACGTCACTGGGTAGTCATGTAAAGGGGTCCCACACCACTGATGGCATGGTACTTTATCATGCCACAAGTGACGTGAATGTAATCCACGACACTCAAGTGGCATGAATCAACATTAGCGTGAATATAATTTATACCACCAGTGGCTTGGGACCCCTTACATGACTACCTAGTAGCGTTAGGTTTTTTGATGTGACCAGTGACACCCTGTCAATCAATGTGTTTGACTGCATTAGTTCGATAAATTCTTTCCAAACCGTTTTAATTAGGTATTTTAAAAAAAAAAATTTATTATTTTGGTGCTTTTCCAATAAGTAAATCTTGAAGATTATTAGGTATCTACCATCCGAGTTGATATTCAGGCCAGTAATAGTTTTGGCTTAGCATGGGATGGTAGGAACAGCCTAGCCTCATTCGGCTCCCCATTTCTCATGTATTTTTTGGGGGTGGGTTCCCACCCTAGGCCCTTATTCCGCCATTGGGTAGACCGGATCTTATTTATTTGATAGATTTAAAGGATATTTGAAATTTTAACTAATATTTTCATTTTTACTGTTGTCAATTATATGTTACTTCGTGTTTTTAATTGTAAGGTCCCTTTTATAGAAAAGATGAATAATATTTATTATACTTCATTTGATATGATATCATGAAAAAAAAAAACAAGGAGTATTGTGTGGAGTGTGGACATGATAAGATTTACACCATTCTTCTTATTCATCAGATTTAGATCTTTCAAGTACTACCTACCTCTAGTTCTAATTATAAGAGTTAGTTGACTTTCTTTGGAGAGATTAAGGAAACTAAATAAATTACTTAATCATTTCGTATATTGTGTATCCTTAAATTATATATTAGTTTATTAATTAAATTAAATAGTTCAAAGAAAAAAATAAAAATAAAGATACTCTAAAGTAATTTAATTAGCTTCCTTAATCTCTCCAAAAAAGTCAACTAGCTCTTATAATTAGAACCGGAGGGAGTATATTCTAACGGTGCAAATTTAAAATTGTTAACATTTGATTTTTTACGAATGATAAATTATTTTTTGTAAGTGAGGGCCTAATAATAAGTTTATCATTTTTATATTTTACATGTATTAAAACAAAATTATTTAAAAAATAAAAATCAAATTACTATACCATCCAATGTCGTTCGACACAATGAATGATAGGCACATTTTGCTTATGAAAATAATGAGCACAAAATGTGCCTCTACAAAATTAAAATTTTATTCCATTCTTAGAAAGCTAATGACTTAACCCTTTTTTAGCTTCGATGTAGAAGTTAGATTTAGACCTACCTTAAAATTAGAGTTTGAAGCTAGAAATCACTTTAATAATTATCTCTCACAAACATCTTTGTTTGCATTTTGATAAATTCAATGTTTTGAATCAATTTAAACTATTTTTTTATTTATATAATTCCATTATTTCTAGGACAAATGACAGAAAAAACATCACTTGAATTTCAAAATTCATTCTATTAACAACAATAGTAATTGGATTAACAAGAACAGTAAAACAATTGACAACTTTTTTTGTTAGAAAATTGTCTATTTAGAATTTTAAAATTCAAATAATATTCTTTGAAGATTTTCCCTTATCTCTATTCCATGCATAAGTACTTTTGTAAAAAATAAATGGCTAAACTGTGAAAAACCATAAAATACTGATATATAAATATGTTTAGTCAGTATTAAATTGTAAAGTTCAGTAGTTTCTGTTAAGTCAAACTAACAATGTTAACACTAAGAAACCAAATGTATACTTTACAAATTAAAGGGATTTAAAATGATACCATAGATAAATATAAAAGACTACAAATTAAAGGGATTTAAAATGATAGCATAGATAAATATAAGGTTAAAGTATACAGTTTAGTCCTTTATATTTGCCTCTGATATCATTTTAGTCCCTTAAATTTGTAAAGTACATGTTTAGTCTCTTAATATTAACACCCTTAGTCTGACTTAACAGAAATAATAACTCAACAATTTTAGCAATAACTGTGAAATTAAATGCTAACCAAACATTTATAAGTTAGTATTTTAATAAATTAATATTTTAAGTCCCATTAATTGAAAAATATTTAATCTTTATAGATTGTGTTACAGTTTTTCTCGTTTGTGAAGATTAAAAAAAAATTTGCTGAAGAATATTAAATATTTTTTAATTAATAAAATTTAAAATATTAATTTATTAAAATAGTAATATATAAGAATGCTTAATCAGCATTTAATTGCATAGTCATTGTTTAAAATTATTAAGTCAATATTTTTCGTTAAATCAGATTAAATTAAGGGACCAAACGTGCATTTTATAAAATTAAAAAACTAAAATGATACCTAAAGCAAACACCAAACGTATATTTTAACCTAAATATAAAAGACAAAGCGTATTCTTTGGCAAAAATAAATAAATAAATAGACAGGCGAGGAAAATTTATTTTTAATAGCTAATCAGACGAAAATACCGGGAAGATTCCGGAATGCCCCTAAAAAGAACTCCCTCCGGGAACAAAGCGTCACTTCTCCCTCGCACCAGATCCAGAATATTAACTTAATCAATCAGATTCTTTCCAAAAGTAACGAAAAAATCAAGAGGTTGAAGAACAGATCTTATGCAGCAAAGACGAGAAAGACGAAAGCGAAGCTTCCAGCCATGGAGGAGACGTTATAGGCAGATCTCGAACGGATCTTAATCGAACCGTCGTCTACGCCGGAGAAGAAAAGCGCGAGAGGTACGGACGAGAAGGGAAAATCGTAAGACAGAAGGAATTAAAATAGTTTATTGGATTTGAAATTTCGAAGCAACAGTGGTGAGAAAGATAGAAAAAGAAAGGTAGAGGGGGTTAAGATTCGATGGAAAAGAAAAGGAAAAGGGAAACACGGGAATCACGGGGAGGTTACGTGAAGGTGGGGGGGTTGGCTGATGGGAAACGAACACTTTATGACGACCAGGAACTTTCGTCGTCATGGTTTTGGTTGGCCTTTACCTCTTTTTTAAATAAACTTTCTTTTTTGGAATATGTGAGTGGGGAAAGTGTGTGTGAAAGGGGTCGTGACGCGGACGCCCCTATTGAGAAATCTTTCCGAGTCAAGTCGGTGGTGGTGATAAGCCCCTAACATATGCTCGTGAACAATTTTTGTTGTCTTTCTTTGAACTCATTCCCCATTCTTCTGTCCCTTAGGTCCCTCTATATAAAAGTCATTTTCACAGGTTTCTAAGAAACAAACAGTTCAAATTAGTTAAAGAATAATAAATGTGTAGGAAATAAAATTTTTCCCCCGGTTTAGTTATGAATGGGTAAGAAGAGAAAGAGTAACAACCAACAGGGTTGAAACAAGTAGTAAGCGGCTTGTGTAGTTTAAATAAAGTCTTGAGTTTAAGCCTTGTGAACGTAGAAAAGCCCCACTGTGAAACTCACCTACTATAACCAAATGCTTGACCAGGGTTGGATCCAAATTAGTCAAAGCTTTAACTCACCTACTATAACCAAGTGCATGAAAGATTAGTCAGGGCGAAAATGAGAACAAGATGGGTGAAAATGTATTTATTATTGAGACATAGTCAAATGAGATCTTATAAAAAGTAACAAGTTCGTTCCCAAAAAAAAGGATCTTATGTATATTGGGAGGGAGGGAGTATTAATATTACTCCCTACAACTTTTAATATAAAAATTTTAATATAAGATATATTAATGTTAATTATATGAAAAAAAAAACTAGTTACGTAAATTAATAAAATATATAATTTCTAAAACATTTTAGTTATCTTCCTTAATTTCTTCCTTTCATTTTTTTTTAAATTATTGTTGACCGATCGAGCATCTATAAGGGTCAAATTGGAAAACATTGACAAGTATACAAAAAATGTTATGTATTGAAGATTAAAATCAACCCCTCAATATGTTTTGTATCAAAGATCGAAGGGGTATTAAATTTTGGGTTAGCTTCCAATTTCATCTTGAAAGTGTTCATCTTCAAATCATGGACATTCAAAAGTTTTGTGAATTCAATATCATCTTAGAATTGTTAAAATATAAGCAATGTTGGCATACTCTAAGGGTAGTCAAATGTAAGTCCATCACATCTAATCTTACGTCACATAAAATTCTCTATGAATGTGACCATATTTTCTTTTTTGGTTGTGAGAGCAATATTAACCTATAAGTGTTAAAAAAATATATCACCTAAATTTTACAACAAAACTTAAAAAAATACATATGAAAAACCATTGAAGACACCTAATGAAATATATAACAAGACGATTAATGGCTAACCCTACTTATGGTATTGATCCCTTTCCCATTTCCTTCTAGCATCATCGCAACAAGTTGAAATTGTCAAAGACAAATATAAATCTCCAACTCTTAGAATTTAGCTGATCTAATAAATTTCTGAATGCAATTCTGATTTAATTATTTTTTGTGTTGGCAAAAAAACAAAAATTTATTTATCAGCATTACAGCGGGCATTACAAGTGCAACTAGGGGCTTCTCTATGTGTGTTGCACGGTTCAGTGTGCGCTAAATGATATTCTCTCTAGTCCTAATTATAAAAACACCTGTGTAATATAAATTGTACTACAAAAATATTCTATAATTATGATTAGGGAGTACTATATAGAGGATAGAAATGTAGAGTAATTTGGTTTTTGTTGTAAACGAAGTAGATGGGTTGTTTTGTTTGGGACTAGACATTTGTGACAATACATTTAAGATATACTATATGTCTACCTTAAAAATGCAACATGGAAACATAGCACATAGATGGTATGTGTGTTTAAAAAATATGAATTAAAATTATTATATGTCAGTCGCTGATGGCCGCCATCAGTACCATCAAAACCCTCCTAACTACTTTTGGATGTAATTAAAATACTCCATCTAGTTCTTAATATAAGATATGTTTACCTAATTTGATAATACTAAAGAAATTAGTTAATATGACATGCATTTTTTTAAAATATCATAGTAATCTTTCTTAATTCTCTTCTTTCTTCTCCTCTTTGAGTATATTTAAAGGAGTATCAATAGAGGATAAATTAGGAGAAGATTAAAAAAAATATGAAAATTATCTTATATTTATGACTAAAATAAGTAATTCATCAAATATGTCTTATATTAAGACCGGACAAGTAATATATAAACCCCTAATTACTTTCACCCCCAAACCCTCTACACTTCAAATTCCTAGCTCCCACCTTTAGACCCATTAATGGTAATAAAACCCCATCTTTATTTATTTTCATAATTTAGTTTTGTTATTATTAATCCCTACATGTAATTCCTTCTTATAAGTGGTCTCATTTGCATCTGTGACCACCACCAGCTTTTGGGTTTCATGTCAGTTGTCTCGTTTTACTAATCATTCACAAGCTTGCTTTTTTACTATTCATAAAGAGCACGTACCTTGAAGTAGACTTCTTAAAATCTCATCAACGTCTGTATCAAAAAAAGAAAAAAATCTCATCAACGTGTATCAAGTCGTAAGCAGCTTGTGTAGCTTAATCAAAGTTTTGAGTTTGGGCCTTGTGAATATAGAAAAACCCCGTTGGGAGACTCTACCACCATAGCTATGTGTGAGATGCGAGTCGGATTTGGAGTAGTCAAGGCAAAGCTCTGAATACCGGATTGACCAAAAATAAAAATCTTATCAAATCTATAAATATATAATTGCATTAATAATATACTATTCTGGTTTTAAATATAAAATCCAGTTGATTTTTTTAGAAGTATTAAGGAAACTAATTAGATTACTTTAAAGTTTTTTTGTTTTTCTTCAAATTACTTTTTTTAAATTTATAAACTAATATATAATATAATAAAATATAACATATGATATGATTGAATAACTTATTTAACTTTCTTAATCTCTTAAATAAAATCAATTGGATTTTATATTTAGAATAAGAAAGAGTTTGATGGAAAGGTCTGTAATGTCATTTACATTTCATCGGTCTTTTTATATGCTTTTTTCTGTTTCACTGTTAGATATAAGTGATATTGCTCCTTTTTTGGACATTTGATGGGCAAAATTGCACTTTCACATAAACTTTCGGGTAGTCATGTAATTTCATATATACCAAATTTTACATTAAAAAAAATGTATAATTTAACTAAATACATGTAAATTTCGGGGTCAAAAATAGGATACTCCATCCGATACCGAACGTAAGGCAAGGATGCCTCATGCGGTCACGCCTATTTTAACACTGGCCAATCAAATAATTTAAGATAATCAAACTGTGGGGGAAAAAAAGTCCATGGGTCTGATTTTTTATTCTTAAAACTGTGGATATAGTCATATAGGTTAAACAAGGCCCTGTGATTTAAAAAATTGCTATGAGTTTTTCATTATATATATATATATATATATATATTCATAAAAGATGAATAAAAAAAAAGACACAAAAAAATACCATTAAAATTAGTAAAAGATAAATAAATATGTTGAATTTCAATAATTCCAAAAAGACCAATTAAAAAATTTTGAAATGTTGCAAAATTTGAAGAATTATCTAACTACCCTAGTTTTTTTTTTTATAAAAAAAACCCTCAACACTCTTGCCGGCCCTGGGTGTAGGATCTATTTTTTTGAATTCCTTAAACTAAAGTTTTTAATATAGATATTTAAGTTGTTAATAGCAATACTAAAATTGTAAATGATGGCATAATATATATATATATATATATTAAATTTCTTTGGCAAAAGTTGTCAATATTTCCTAATAACTTTCATCGAAGCTCCCGTGGCTAATATATATATATATTTTTTGAATTTTTCAGGCTAAAATTGTAAATATGGACACCTGAGTTGTTAGTAGCGATATTAAAGTTGTAACAGGGTATTTGTTCAAAATTCCAAATCAATCCCTTTAAAATTACTAAAATTCAACATATTTATTTGTTTTTAACCAATGTTGATAATATTTTTCTGTCTTTTTCCTTACTATATGTGAGGGGAACATTACTTATGATTTCTGGTAGCATTAGCTTAAAGCTAGCCATATGGAGACACAAACAAATAGAAAGACCAATCCTAAATATCACATCAACACTACATCCCATCATTCTCTTCAATTAAAATGCTCCGCATCAATGTATAATATATAATGCTCTCTGATATGCATACTTAACTAATTTTACTATATTAAATAGATGAAATAAATTAGTCACTCTAAACAAGTGTAACATAATTTTGCTGCAATATATTTGCAGAACATAAAGTTATATATTTATATATATTATATTATAAATTAAGTAAATTAGTTTCAGAAAAAAATAATAAAATGAAGATAAATAGATTGAGATATTATATTTTAGACTAAATCCAACCTAAAATTAGCTCTTAAACAATGTCTTATGTTAGCTCCACTGATAAAGATAATATGAGATGTCAATAAAAGAAGTTAAGGATTTAATTCCTCTTTTAAAAAAATGTAAGCATTGAAAAATATATTACATAACTAATAAGGTCTGTTTGAGTTAGCATTTAAGAAGCATATTCAGGTAAGTTAAAACAAAACTCCTCTCACGTATTGACCTTGTATACCATAAATTACGTTATAAAAATAGTTTTTACTACTAACTCAAACAGTAATATTCATTAAAAGTTTTTTTCCATCTCTATCTAGGCAGTTTGGAACGTTACATTTCACCATGACCCTAGAACAACGCCTTGGATTTATTGTTCTAACTTTGGGTTGGGCCTCAATTTAATAACTAGCGCTCGTCGGGGCCTGGTAGAGTGAACCCGAAGACAAGTGAGGTGAATCCGAACCGAACCTCCAAATATCACCCGATAGCTTAACCCAAGAACTTCTCAAGTAACATTCCGTACGAACCAGAGGGGATCGCCGGAGCACTGGGCACCGAACCGCAGTTGTGCGCAGTTAGCCGCCGCTTTTAGCAGTGAAAGTCAAGACTCCATTCTCTGGTGCCACTTCCCGGGAAAATATTCGCAACAATATCCCGGAAAATATATTACGGTAAATATTACTCAAGTTCTTTACAGTGTGGATCGCCTGCGGAAATATTTTCCCCTTTTGTAATTAGGGTTTTAGGCTGGATTCGTTTAGTGTGGGTGTTTGATTAATGTGAAGGATTCTATTTTGGTAATGTAATAGTTTTGATTTCGAAGTATTGATGTTGTCCCATTATGGATTGACGAACTGCAATTTGCCGTTCTTTGCAGGAAGATCTGCTGTGGATTCCATGGGTATTAAGCAGGTGAGCTGATGTCTCTGTTCTGGATTGTGATTCGTCAGCTTGCAGAATCTGAGGCAATGGTATTTCATTTCCCCCCTTGTTTTACTTTATATCAATCCATGCTTAATTTATTTATATACGACCTCATCGAAGATATTAGCGTGGTTCAAAAGAGTTCCATAATCAGGTCAAATAGCTGTACACGATGCCATCTAACAGTTATATTTTATAAATAATTTCAGAAAGATTGTTTAGACTTTAGACTTCATCTATATTTTACGTGTGTCAATTTTTCCTACGAGATGAAATTGACCTCCCATAAAATGAAGAGGTAAATTTATAGAGTGGCCGATAACTATTTGCAGTCAAACCTTTATTTTTTGACGTAACGGGCGGAAGGTGATAATTTGGGATTTGTGATTTTATGACTCTGTCCTTGCTCATTATTACAAAATGATATAACGAAGGATGATGATCTTTTTGGAGTTGCAATCAGTCTTCCTGCTGGAAGTATAATACATTCAAACTAATTGCCGACTGCTGACAGGCATATTGCGTGAAAATTCTTGAATCAACAATTTGATGCCATGATATTGTGTTTTTTTTAATAAGATAAACCTTGTTGTACTCAGGCTACATCAAAGAAGGTGATAACAAGAGAAGAGTGGGAGAAGAAACTCAATGACGTGAAAATTAGGAAAGAAGACATGAATAAATTGGTGATGAATTTTCTGGTCACGGAGGGTTATGTTGAAGCTGCTGAAAAATTCCGCATGGAGTCTGGAACTGAACGTATCCTTAAATAACTGTTTATTTTCCTCATGCTCATTGAATTCCTTGTTTTGTTCACTAGAAGCCATGCTGACTTCAATATTCTGCTGTTGTTCTCCTTATAGACATTTAGCAGATATAGATCTTGCAACCATTACTGATCGCATGGCTGTTAAGAAGGCCGTGCAAAGTGGTAATGTGGAGGATGCAATTGAGAAAGTAAATGACTTGAATCCAGAGGTAAGCTGTCATTTTCTCTTTTGGGGTTTTTGGTTGATTCCATCAGTGGGTGTGTGAGAGAGAGTGTGTGCGTGGGTGGGGGAGAGAGTTTGAAGGAAGAAATTTCTAGCTCGAGCAACAACTCATTGTCGTTGTATTCACTGTTCCTGCTTGATGTCCTTTATCTTGAATGAAAAAGTATTACTTTGTATATACTGCTTTGAAATATTTTCCTTCTGTGGATAAGGAAAATTTTCCGTGACTATATAATGTAAACAAGTATTCATCTCTCATTTCTGGGTGTAAAAGTTTCCTGATTGCCTGAATATGATGTTACCTCTTTAAAGATGATAATGGATCTTGGAATTCTGTGCTTCTTTTCGTGTTCTTGACAATTTCTTAAAACTGATTTTGGATCTTGTATTCTGTGCAGATACTCGATACAAACCCCCAATTGTTTTTCCATCTCCAACAGCAACGACTGATAGAATTGATCAGGAATGGAAAAGTAGAGGAGGCTTTAGAATTTGCCCAGGAGGAACTTGCACCAAGGGGGGAGGAGAATGTAAGTTTCATCCATTGACTTTTTGTTTGGTTTCATTCATTTAACACTGGCTTTTCTGCACTGGCAATTTACTTTGTTTGCCTATTGAAAATAATGCTAAATGTTAAATATTTTTATCATCATGGAAAATTCTTTTTCATGTTCCTGTTTAATAGGCTTGATACTTATACTTGCCCAACGTTTTTACTCTTATTAGCAAAGCTTTTTGGAAGAGTTAGAGAGGACTGTTGCACTCCTTGCCTTTGAAGATGTCTCAAACTGTCCTGTTGGGGAGCTTCTTGACATCTCCCAACGTCTAAAGACAGCAAGTGAGGTGAATGCAGCCATACTTACTAGCCAGAGTCATGAAAAAGGTCTGTGTTCATTGTACTAATCTGTTTTGCGCTATAAGTTTGACTCGTTAACGTGACTTTGATCCGATGTCTTGTTTTGCAAATTCTGGTTACCTGACAATTCTAAATTGTAAGGGAATATGGAGATAATGACTAAAGGTCCATTTGGCATGGAGGTCAATTTAAATGAATGTAATGTAATGGCTATGATCTAATTTTCTGCAAATAGATTGAAATGTTGTGCCATTTGAATCGGGGTTTACATCCCTCACGCAAGGGTAATGGAGAAAACAAAAGGCGATGTCTATATATGATGATGGTGGTTAACAAACAAATGTAAAGGTGAAATATTGGACTAGATAACAAACAAATGTAAAGGTGAAATATTGAACTAAAATAAAATGTGTGTGTATGTGTATATCGGTGATTGATTTGTGATTGTTTCTCTGGCGTTACCCAACATCAACTACCTGTGCTAATTTTGTATTCTTTTGGGGAGCAAATTTTCCTGACATTATAGTAAAATTTGTTTGATTTTTGTGACATTAGATCCTAAACTCCCAAGCTTGTTGAAGATGCTGCTGTGGGCTCAAAACCAGCTGGATGAGAAAGCTGCATATCCTCGCATAACAGATATACCCACGGCTACGTTAGAAGATCCTGCAGTTTGAACGCGTGTGACCTTGCAATCGCTGTCTGGAGCAGATGGAAAAGGTGAAGGCCGTTTGGCTTGAACAGTGATGTATGTACTTTTAATTCAAAAATGGTTCTGCTAAAAATTGGTGTCTGGTTTCTTATAGATAACTGTTTTAGTGGGTTCATACCCTAAACTCTTGTACAAAAGATTGCCCATACATTGATTAATTCTTTCCTTAAATTTGGAGAAAGGAATTCTGTCGCGTATTAATATCCCTCCTACTGAATGAAAGTGGCCTTAAGCCAATGGCCACTTTCTTCCTTTCTTTTTCTAGGAACAAAGAACTTTCGTTTTCCAACACGATGGACGTTATCGAAAGAGGGATTTTATGGTCTCATCGAATCTATCAGTACCAAATTGGTGGTAGATACTAAATTTGAAAAAATGAGTTTATTAAAATATTATAGGACCGGAGGTGATATTAATTACTTGTGTTTATGATTTTTAAATCAGTAACAGCGAAGGATGTGGGTTAAAAGGATTAAATTTCATGCACATTTTTGTATCTTATGTTTTCTCATGCTTTGTGCACTTGCGGAGTGTGCATGTTTGGTATAGTTTATACGAGTGGTTTTTGGGGTTTATGGCTTATTTCAATTGAGTTTATGGGTTTTTCTTCTTTTTTTTGTTTGGATGAAAACTGTGGGCAATCAAACTTATAAGCAAAAATGAGCTTATTTGAATAGCTTGGTTTCCTGGTTTTTGAAAAGCTGGTTTTTGAAAAGCTAGAAGCTCCTTATTTATTATTTCAATCAGCTGTTACTTTCACGGAAGTTGAAAATAGGAATATTAGTGTAGATGAAAAGTCTTCATTAACTGATTTTGCTGAGAAATCTCCAACTCAAATAAATTATCCATCTTTAATTGAAATGAATCAGATTGGTGACATAAATAGATGCCAAATTTTACCGGGTATAAGTTCCTAGTTACTTATTAATATTTATTTAATCAAATTATATATTTTAGCATTGCCGAATTTTCTAATTTAGCATTTTTAATATTTTTGATAATTTTAATTTTAATTACTCTATTGAAAAGAGAACTTCTATTGAAAAGAGAGAAAGAGGCAAGAAAATCATTTGTAAAGTAGAGATAAACAGAAATTTTAGAAGGATAAATGTAGAAAATGTAATCAAGTTGAGGTATTGTATTTTTTAGTACTCCTTTTTGTCCACAATATAGGACACCTCTAAAATAATAATTTGACCTAAAATATAAATCACTTGAAAGATAATTATTATTTTTTTTGTTCCAGTTGTGTTTAGGTAATTAACGCTAATATTTTAATTTTATTCACTGGTCAAATTTTTAATAAAGGTGAAAGTGATTTTTTAAAAAAATTATAATATATTTAACGAGTTTAAATATTTTTATGGGAGAGAGGATGCGAGAATGAGGTGCGCCAATAATTTATATTTAGGCACAGAATGATACGATACCCCCTACAGGGCCCAAACACCTAGTACTTTTTTTTTGCTCGACCAAACACCTAGTACTAGGATCTCCATTTCTTGTGTAGAATCATCTTTTCTACTGTGTCCCAAACTTTGCTCTTTTCTGCTGTGGAAATTCTATAGTTCAGGTGATGGGAATGTTTTTCATTATTGTCATCAATTAATTGCTTCAGCTGTCTTCGAATTTAATGGTAACGAGCATCCAACCTGGCATGGTCAAGTGAGCGATGAACCCGTGGGCGTGAAGAAAGACAGAAGAGGAATCAAAAGCAAATTCCAATTCCTACCTGGGAACATAATTAAGTCACGATCATACGGAAGAAAAGAGATCTCCGGAACCTCGTGCTCCGAAATCTACACTCACTCCTTGTCAAATCACCTTTTCCCAAGTATCACTTCCCTTCCCGGAAAGATAATTTCAAGAGTCTCACGCGAAACATTTTACGTTACGGTAAATTCAACTCTTCTTGTTTATTTTACTTTGTCGATCGCTTCCTGACTTTTCCCTCCTTCTGTAATTACCGAGTTTCCCTGTGTTTGGTGAGTCAGTCTAACGACAAGGATGCAGTTTTCGAAATGTAACAGTTTTAAATTTCGAATTATTTGATGCAGTCATATTATATATTTGCGAACTGTAACTTGCCGTTCTTTCGGACTTGCGGGGAGAGATCGGTTTGAGATTCGATGGTTCTTAGGCAGGTGCGCTGATGTCACCGCTCTGGGTTCTGTTTCATCGGCTTGCGGCATCTAGGCAATGGTATTTTTTTTCCCCCCTTTCTTAATTTGAATCAGAATTTCATTGTTTCGATAAAGCGAGGCTGACAGCATTTTAATATGCGTGTGCTCATTTCGAATAACTGCTGATGGTCTTGTGTGCTTGTTACATTCTGTAAACAATTTCATAAAGATAGTTTAGACTTCATCTACTTTATATGTTAGAGTGGCTGATGACTATTTCTGATTCTTCCCTTGCTTTGGTTTAGAGTTTAGACATCAAAATGACGGAGGGAAGAATGCTATTCCTCGTGGCGTCAGTTTCTGTCTTCCTGCTTTTATGTTTAGACTAATTGCCTACAAGCATATGGCATGAAGTGATGAAACTGCACTAGAGTTAACAATTTGATGTTATATTAATGTGGTATTTTTAAAAAATAAACTTATTTATGGACAGGCTACTTCAAAGAAAGTGATAACAAGAGGAGAGTGGGAGAAGAAACTTAATGATGTGAAGATCAAGAAAGAAGACATGAATAAATTGGTGATGAATTTCCTTGTCACAGAGGGCTATGTTGAAGTTGCTGAGAAATTCCGAATGGAGTCTGGAACTGAACGTATCCTTAAATAGATGTATTTTCTCATCCTCAGTCAATTTCTTATTTTATCCCCTTAGAACTATGCTGTCTTCAATATTCTACAGCCCTTCTCCTTATAGATATTTAGCAGATATAAATCTTGCAACCATTACTGATCGCATGGCCATTAAGAAGGCTGTGCAAAGTGGTAATGTGGAGGACGCAATTGAGAAAATGAATGACTTGAATCCAGAGGTAGGTTGCCATTTTCTCATGGACCATGGAGCTCCTAGTACTCTCTTCATGTTTTCTGGTGATTTTGTATGTGTCTGTAAGTGTGAGTGACTGACAAAGCGATTCTGTATGTGTTTTTTTTTTTTTTTTTTTTTTGGGGGGGGGGGGGATTAAAGGAAGGAAATTCAGGCTTAAGGCAACAATTTGTTATTCTTGTACATACCCTTTTCTTAAGGATGGAAAAAGTTATTGCCTTTGATGTATTGCTTCAAACTATTTATGTTATGGGGTAAATTTACATGTCCTTAACCATATTATGCAAACAAGCATATTGATTCCTGAGAATAAACAGTGGCCTGAATGCTTGAACATAACATTGGCTCTATAAAGATGATAAGCTGATCTTGAAGGAAAAGTAATGATTAACTAATATGTCAATACTTCAGGACAATTTGATTATTGTGGAAGTGTAGAAGGTAGATTAAAAATTGTCGAGGGCACCTCTCAAGGATGTTTCTAAGGTTTCATCAAGTTGAATAGCAACATAGGTGTTAAAATAAGGTGCTTGCAAGGGATTTCTTGTACGGTTCCATACTTAATTGCAGAGGTGCAGTGCTTGTTCTTGTTCATCTGCAGTTTCTATCTATGAGTTTAACTAACTGTTTTTCAGTTCGGATTTCCCATTTTTCTTTTCTTGCTGAAAAATGGTCTTATACGTTCTTTTAGTCTCTTCTCTTCCTCTTAAAATCACCGGGACTATAATATAAATGGACATTTTTGTAGTCATAAAAACGTGCATTCATCAGTGTCATCATCATAATGGTTTTATGCCCCTATGCATATTATTATTAACTGTCTTTAAGCAGAATATGCATTTTGTTATTCTGTGCAGATACTGGATACGAATTCCCAATTATTTTTCCACCTCCAACAGCAACGACTGATAGAACTGATTAGGAAAGGAAAAGTTGAGGAGGGTTTAGTGTTTGCTCACGAGGAGCTTGCACCAAGGGGGCAGGAAAATGTAATCGGCATCTATGAATCTTTTTTGGTTTCTTTTGTTCAATCGGTGGTTTTTACTTTTTAGTACTATGAATGAATTAGTTAATTTCTTTTGATTTTTTTCAACTTCCACTAGATTATGAATCTTTGCTAAAAGATAAAGAATTGTTTGGCACTAAAACCTGGACTGGCACTGCTAAAACCCTAGGGCCAAATGGGGCCGGGCCAGGACAAGCCTATTTTGAAACGATATGTCATTTGTTTGGCCTGGCCCTATTTATTTTTTAGGGATGAATGGAATAGCCTTGAAAGATTACTAGCTTTTTTGACAGCTTTAGATTTTTTGCACTGTTTATATATTTTGTTTGCCTGATATTTGGAAACAAGTCTAACTGTATTAAATACTTTTGTGTGGGGTAAATTCTGTACAATGAGTTGCGTAGACTTGATGCTTATACTTGCCTTCAAATTTGACTCTTGCCAGCAAAGCTTTTTGGAAGAGTTGGAGAGGACTGTTTCACTTTTTGCCTTCGAAGATTTCTCTGACTGTCCTGTTGGAGAGCTTCTTGACATGTCACAGCGTCTAAAGACAGCTAATGAGGTGAATGCGGCCATACTCGCGAGCCAGAGTCATGAAAAAGGTTTGCTTTTAGATCTAATGCCTAGTATCCCGCATTTTGTTTGCCTTACAGTCGATGTTAAATTTATCACCTAGTAAACTCTAGTATTATTACTGAGTATGGGAAGATGATTGAACAACGTCAAATTTACCCTAGCAATTCAAATTTAGTTAGTGCGTGTTTGTTTACAGTAAACCTATGATAATTGAATTTGAATTTTTTGTAAGATGGACTTAAATTCAGAGTTTAAAAGTGATAACAGCAAATGTAAAGGTAAAATAATGGTTTCAAACTGTGCTTTGCTATTGAGCTTTCTGTAAGGTTTGCACAAGCACGAGTTTGTATATTTGAATAAATTCTACGAAAGATGGATTGCTTCTCAAGTTTTGCACAACTTTCAGCTCAGTTGCCTAATTCTGTATTGTTATATTTTGGGAACAATTTCCGGAATCTAGTAACATTTGTCTGATTTGGTTAACGTTAGATCCTAAACTTCCAAGCTTGTTGAAGATGCTGATATGGGCTCAAAAACAGCTAGATGAGCAAGCTGCTTATCCTCGCATAAAGGATCTATCCACTGCCATATTAGAAGACTCTGTTGTTTGAAGCATTTGGGTTTTTTTAGATGAAAATTGGTGAGGTGGGAAAAAGCGATGTACTTTTACTTCAATCCAAACGTGGCCCTACTAATAAGGGGATGTCTTGTTTCTCCTAGATAGCTGCCTCATTGGGGTTAATGTTATACTAGCATACGGTTGTTCAAAAAGATTTGTTAAAGCATTAAATTGATTCTTTCCTTGAAGTTGCAGATTGTTGATAATTTCTGTTGCATATTAATGTCCTCCAAAGAAGCCCTAATAAATGAACCCCCTTTGAGCTGATTCCAACCTTTTCAGCTCATTATCGTCAACCGAAACCAAGTTCAGATCATACAGTAGTAGTCCTACAAGATTGTTAGGTAAACTCAATTCACGTACATAAGCTAGTTAACAATATACAAATGGGCAAATTAGACATATCTATTATGCTCGTTAGCCTAATTAATGAAATCCCATTATACCCGTCCCCTACTAAAAATCTGTTTTTTTTTTAGCTATAAAAAAGTTTAGGTGGCTTGGGTCTGTCTGGAGTTCACCAAAGTCACAGTATACATTTAAGTTCAAAGAGTACTTGCAAAAAAATTTACAGATCGCCGCGGCAATGCCCTCACACCAACAAAAAACTTGTTAGTAAACCGCGTGATACTGGAACAAGTGATAAAGCGACACTGGAAAAAGTGATAAAGCAACAGCACAAGCAATAACATTGTGATTTAGACCGCTTAGAGTTTATTTGGTTTCATGTTGAGAATCATCAAAACTTGGTGTCTCAAGAATAAAAGAGTGATCCAACATAAAACCAAATGAGACCTCTGTACTGAAAAAAATGAAAAAGAAGTCAATGAAGAGGAGTACTTAACAAGCAAAAAACTGACTCTGCTACAAGATGCTCTTCAATGATGGTGGAGTAGTCCTATCGTTCTTTTTTTTTCTAAGGTGGGGAAAAATACAGTGGAAAAGCAGTAAACAGAAAACATAAAAGAAAAGTAGAAGAAGAAAAAGAAAAGATGGTGGAAGGCTTTTAGTGTTTTACAGCTTTTAATGACCTAAAATAGGTCCCCAAACGACATAAACCCAGGTTGTGTTGTTGACATCAGTGTAAAATCCCAGAACTGATGGCTCATCTCTGATGAGCATCGTCTTCTTCTTCTTAGTTTCATCTTCGAAATTGTTACTGAAACAACAAGAACCATCATCGAAGTTAAGAGCATAACTGGAAGGATCATACTGAAACCTGAGCTGTTTTTTCTTGTGGGAAGAAGAAGCTCCACTATCTTTGAGAGCCTTCTTGAGCTTAGCTCTGAGTCTGAAAAACAGGGTCTTGCATCGCTTCTTGTCGAAGTAATTCGGCCATTCCAAGCTTCCCATGAAACCCATTTTTGTTTTCTTTTGCAGAATGGCGAGAATTGAAGAAGAGGAGAGTTTGAAGAAGAAGAAGATGATGAGGAAAGAGTGAAGAAGAGAGAAGGAAAGTGAAAGAGAAAAAGGTGGGGGGTTTCAAAGAAGACCCGCAGACATGGCTGCAATGTCTTACTTTTTTTGATCTGTGGAGTCACATTGGGATGCTAAAATTCCATTGGCAGAAGAAGATGGTAGGCTCACAGAGACTCAGAGAGAGAGAGAGTAACGGATTTGTTTTGTTCTTTTTTTTTTTTCACCTTTCTTAAATGAAACCCTCACAGCCTCGCTCGCCCAAATTCTCTCCTCTATTCTCTCTGGTTAGTTACAATTTCCTTGGCTCATTTATTCCCTTTCAAAGTGGCATAATAATAAATAAACAAAAATTATTCATATTTCACTCTGATCTGTATCTTGGAAATTTTATAGCCTACTATATCTATATACATTTTTTATGGTCCAAATTAATCATGTTTTTCTTCAATTACATCTTATTTCCATTCCGGTTCAAATGTGGAATGGGACTCAGTCCTCTAGTAATTAATTCCTTTATTTGGAAACCATATTATATTTGCGCCATTTTAAAAATATTCTATTTCCTTTACTTTCGACTTGTATATTCGCATATTCTTTGCAAAATTATTATTTTTCCCCCAATAAAATAACATACCTTTAAAATTTGATATGTAGAAATGAATCATTTTTCTTATTGTTAAGTTAGCAACTGTCATTCTTTATTCCCCCAACTAGCAACTGTCATTCTGAAATACAAAGCAGAGTCTCGACCACATTGAATTTTGATAGGCCTGATATATTTGAATAAAAAAAATAAAACCCAATAGAAATTCTTATAATTTATTCTTTTTGTTTACGTATATGTGATTAGGGCTGTTCATCTGAGCAAGACAAACACATACATGTCCTTGTTGGAGGCTAAACCTTGAGATGAGACATGCCTAGTTTAAACTAAGGACACAACCCTCTTGTTTCCTCATTAATTAGCAGACTGAGAGAAAGTGAAGCAAAAGAATATAAAAAGATTGAGATACAAATGAGAGAAAGATCCAAAAACTGTGAAGAATAGTGAAGGAAAAAAATAAATAAAGAAGTTGATGATATCCCATGATCAATCAAATCAAAAGTTTCCGCCTTTTTACTCAAAACCCGCTCTCTGTGTACTGCACAACCGTAAACCATAAGGCCCGTTTTGGTTGTATTGTATGTATTCTTTTCTTTCTTCTTCCCCTCTATTGCTTCAACTTGTGCTCTTCTGTTCTCTTCTGATACATACATGTGTGTGAAAGCCATTCTCTCTCTCTCTCTCTCAACTTTTTATCTTTTTTTTTTTAAAAAAATATTATTTTCGTTTGCTGTGTTTTCATGTCAAAAAAGCTTCTTGACTTTTGCTTTATTTACACATGCATACGCTTTGAATTCTGGCTATACACTTTTGTCTCATTCTAATGTTCCAGCTTTGCTTAGCTTATCTTCTCTCTCTCTTTCTCTCTCCGTCTCCTCTCATATGACTTGTCATTCTTCTCAGAATCCAACGCCTTATCGATCTGCTGCCTCTCAGTTCTGTCGTACTCATTTGTGTAATTTCTGTGCGTTGACAGATTTTATATATATATGTATGTATGTATCTGTGTTTTGGCGGGTTCCACTCACACCCAAAGAATATTAATATATGATTATATTGATTTGATTAGACTAATTCATGACATGTTTGAACCAAGGTACCAAAAGCTGGTTGGAACTTGGAATAATGTTTCTATGTTTGGATTATCTTTTTTCATTCAAACTCGTTTAAGACCCTGAGCAAAAAAAAAAAAAACCGTTTAAGACAATAACCTAGGTTGGACAAAAAACACAATTTGAATCAGTTTTTGCCTGTACTTGAGTTTACAAACTCTGGTGTATATGTAAATATAGAATATATTTAAGTCACAGATCAATATATACTTATATATTGAATATTTTCTGGTTATACAATACTATTGAGATAGAAAGAGAAGATTAAGCTAAGGAAACTATGATCTTTGTATTTTGAACTTCTCACAAAATGAATGACCAATATTTATTCAGAAATCAAGAGATGAGAGAGAAGCATATCAAAATGAATGAGAGAATTGTCAATAGCCATGTAACCTAATGCTATGTAAACCTTATGTTAGTGGGAGGTTATAAATTTAATCCCATTTAAAACCTCAAATCATTAGTGTGGTCTCTAATTTTTTTAAAAAAATGAATGAATGCAAATTGCCAGTATTCTTACAAGCTACTGGTATAAAAGTTTTTTTTATAAGTGAGAAGTTGCGGATTTAATTTGATCTCACGTGTAACATCAGAATTCTTAATTAATGATATGACTACTTTCTCTCGAGTTGAAAAGAAATGAATGAGTGAATCAGAGAGTGGGGGCAAGGAGTAATAAGAGCAAGTGGAAGGTGCAATCGATGATGAATCCCTATCAGAGATAGCTGGAATTTTTATGGGATTTTGTGTGTGTGTGTGTGTGTGTGTAAGTGTGTTTGGCATTGTTAGCTTCATCTTTCATATATACATTTGTTCTGTAGCTTGATAGTGGTTGGTCATTGTGTGTGGTGTGTCTTGTTGTGACTTGTGAGGAGGTGGCCCTAAAATATCAGTCACTATTCATTGGCGTCTTCTTCTTCTTCATTGTTGGTTGGTGCATGCATGCATCTGGTTTGCCGACTAATTACTTCATTTTTTAATTCTCTTCTTATGCACTGTTGCTTTCACTTAGCTCCCCCCACATTCTCTTTGTACACAATACACAATTTCTTCTTCAATTCTTCCTAGGGACGACCGACTTCCATTAATGCCACCATTCAGCTGGATTCTTCAGAATCATCAGTCTCTTACTTAATTAGCTTTTTAAAAAGTGAGTCAAACAAAAATATTTAAATGAAAACAGTAATGCAATGACTTGTGAATTACCAGCTAGGTACTGTATTTGATATGTATTTAAAATTGAAGATGTGATTGCATTACTTGTGGACGAGGGCAGAATTAATAATGACATGTTTTGTCGAACTGATGGACACATTATGCGAACAATTTTCCAAAATAAAATAGGGAAAATTACACACATGTCCCAAGGAACTAAGATATTTACATTTAGGTCCCTTTGATTCATGAAATTACACAAAAGTCCCTAGGGACTTCTGTGTAATTATTTGTGGAAGCAAAATTATTTTTTTGCCCAAAGAAGAAATAACCTCTGGACCTCATAATTAAAAAATACAGATTTTCAAAAGTTGTTGTTAAAATAGGAATTTGCTGATGTAAATATAGAATTTCTTGTTGCAAATGGCCTCTGGACCTCAGAATTAAAAAATCCAGGTTTTCAAAAGTTGTTGTTAAAATAGGAATTTACTATTGTAAATATGGAATTTCTTCTTGTAAATGGCCTCTGAACCTCAGAATTGAAAAAATCCAGGCTTTCAAAACTTGTTGTTAAAATAGGAATTTGTTGTTATAAATATAGAATTTCTTGTTACAAACTTGGATTTTTTCAATTCTGAGTTCCAGAGACGTTTTCTCCTTTAGGAAAAAAAGTAATTTTGCTTCTACAAATAATTACACAAAAATCCTTAGAGACTTCTGTGTAATTTCATGAATTCAAGGGACCTAAATGTAAATATCTCTATTCCTTGGGACCTGTGTGTAATTCTCCCAGTAATATATTGCCACAATTATTTTATGGACCGCATATTTATAATTAATACACTACGCACCTAATTAATAAATATCTCTTGCTTTAAGTGACTTTCATGATTTCATCCCTACAAAGTGTGGTTGCTTCCTTTATCGGAAAATTTACTAGTCTGGACCATGGTATTGAATTCTTCACCCTTTTTTTTAAAAAAAAAAGAAAAAAGATCTTATATTTCACACTCATTTCAAAGGATATTCAGAAAAAATTTAATATTTTAATTGTGGTGGTACGTAAAAATATAATTAATGTTGACAAACTCGTAATAAGACAGAATGAGTAATTTAAATTTGATATCTTTAGTAAACTAAAACAATTTTAAAAATTATTTAAACCCATGATAGATATTAATTATTCCATCACGGATCATGGAATAATAATAATTTCGTATGTTGTTTTATGTGCCAGCTTAGGGCTGACAAGCTGCCCATTGAACCATGGGCTTTTAGTTCTACACTTATAACCCAATAACAACAAGCCCACATACTACTTCTTCATATTTTAGAATTGTCATCCGCCTAAAATAATGCTTCATTTTTTGGTCAAATAAAATAATGCTTCATTCTTGAAGATATTATATCTTTTTTTTAATGGAATAAGATATTGTCACTATCAATTTTATGTCATTACCAAGTCACTACTACTTTTTCACCGTTAGATTAAAATCTCATCTACCTTTATCATTTCTTTCTCCTATTGAGATTATAATCTAACGGTGAAAAAGTGGTAGTGACAATATCCTATCTTTTTTTAATACTAAGATGTTTTGACTTTTGATAGTTTAGTATCAATCTTTTTTCGGTATATGCCCATATTTAATAAAGGAAGTGAGAAAGTATATAAATTAATATGATATTTTAGAATGTATGATTAATAAGGGTATTATGAGAAATCACTTGAATTATGTGACAAATTTAAATAGAGGGTCTCCCATAAATTCTACTCATGATCCGCTCTCGGGATCTGACGCAGGTATGTCTCTTTTATAATTAAATAGATTATGAGAAGACATATTAGGGTCAGACCTCATGAGCAACTGGTGTGACACAGCAGAGTGTCACAAAATATTGAATAGAGAGATCTCAAGTTTGAGCAAAACTGATAGGGAAGCCCTTTATTTATGGTGGTCAGCTCGGAACTCAAAATATCCAAAGCAACCATAAATTGAAAGATTCTCTTAACCTTCATCTCATAACTAGTATTAGTTTATCTCCTTATTTAATTTATATATTTAAATATATAACTATCTCACTCCTTTACTAAGCTGACTCATGACTTAATCAACGTATTTTTCTCATTTAATTAATCTCTTAACTTATTAATTAATTAATGAGTAAAGGGTCTATTTTATCCATAAAGTTATCACGGTGGAGATATTTTGTCATGAAAGTTTTTCGGAGTTTAATATCACTTGGAAAGTTTCTAAATCGTAGTAATTTTTCTCTTATTATGCAAGTTGAGTTTGACAGTTAATTGACTAAATATGTTGAGTTGGTAGTTCACATGTCATTCATATTATTTTTGTTTTGGATTTAGATACAAATTTGTTCTAGAAGTTTTCAATCAAGAGCAATGCGTCTCTAAAAGTTTTCAATTCATGGCAATTTCACCCTGACTGTTATCGAGGTTAATTTTACTCGTTGGTTGGCAAAATATGCTAATTTAGCAAGTTCATATGTCATCCACTTCATTTTATTGTTTTCAAAGTTAGATTTTTTTTTTTTTGAAAAAAAAACTTTAAAAATGTACCCTATATGAAGGATTGAAGACAATCAAAAAGTGAAAACTTCTTATGCCATGAAGAGAAGATCAAAGAGGTGATTGCCTATCTTGGCATTACTAGAGTATAGTGGCAAAGAGTTTTTGATGGCTTTATCCTCGACAATCATCCTTAGCGTTTTTATGCATTACTTTGTCGCAAGCTCCTCCTTTATGTGTAACTACTACTTCTTTTCCAATGTTGTTTATGTTGCTAGCTCGACATATTTGGTTAACAAATAGTTAAACTTAACCTATATAACTGTCAGAGAGATATTGCTACAATTTATAAATAAACTTTCGGAGTAGCAATATTGCTTAAGTGAAAAAAAATTTGAGCAAATTTATATCTTAACAAAAATAACAGGGATGATATATGGATTGCCAATTTAGCATATTTTGTCAACTAATAATCAAATTTAACTAATCTAACAGCAATGGCAAAATTGCTACAATTTGAAAACTTTCCAGACGATATTGCATCCCAAAAAACCTCCACATCAAAATTGCTCCACCATAACAACTTCCGGAATAATATAGACCTTAATCCTTAATTAATCATAAATTACGACTAACGTTTCTCTATTAATTGGTCCACCATATTTTCTCTACTATTTTTCTAAAATACCTTTTTGACTGATTATCCCCGTTGATAAAAAGATCCCTTTAATATATATTATCTATAGAGATAATTTGACTAAAAAAATTTATGAGGGAAAGTAAACTGATGAGGTGTTATATTGATCAATGTGACTCTTTGAACATATCTTGTTTAACAAAACTATCAATTATCTGGTACTAACTTTGACCAAAAAAAAATATCTGGTACTAACGTTAATCCAAATTTGAGTATGTTAGGACCTAATAAGGGGCATCTCTCGTGGCTAACTTTTTTTTTTTTTTTTTGGGTAACCTAACATTATTTTTTCATTCTAGCGTATTTGTTTTTCATTTGTTAAGATTCAAACATGATCTTAAATATAAGGAAAACGACCAACGGGAGTTGTGTTGAGCGAAAGGGGTCAGTCTCGTAATGTGACAAATCAAAATTCGAATCTCCATTAGAAGAGACATCCACATTTTATACCTGATAATGCATCAAATAGTATCTTCTCTCTAATAGGAGATACACATGCTTAGCAATTATATATATATATATATAAGGAAAATGAAGTCCCTTTCATTGTACTCAACCACGCGCCATTATGTAGAGTTCCTAATTAATCATGCACGATGTGAATGGAAGGCATGTGTGCTTGTAGCTATTTATATATATACTAGGTTGATTAACGGAAGAGGATTCTCTCATAATCCTCGTTCTCATTTTTTCTCATTAGCATCATCTAAATCATTAATTGGGAAGGTGAGAGAAAAGTTAAAGTGATATTGTGATTGATTGGATGGATATGATTTAAAGATGATGAGGGATAATGAGAAAAAAATTATAAGAGAAACCCAACCCTTGATTCACATAGTATTAATAGTATGTGGCAAAAGGAGGGGGGCTAAGCTACCATTTTGACATTAAAATACTCATTTTACTAATATCAGATCAAAACATGTAAGAGATTGCAAAAACGATAAAGACTAAAGCATATGATTAATTAATAAAATTAAAAGGGATCAATTAATATGTTAATTATTCTTGGGTAAGCAAGACCTACATATGTCTTAGAGCCGAACTAGCTAGCTAGCTAGTCTGTGTGTGTACTGTGAACAAGAAACAATATTCTTATATTTTATTATTTAAAGAAATTAAAGTGTGATCGAAGGATCATATATGTTCCTATATATCGTGCATTAGAATCTCATTATGATTTGCTTCCCCCTTTTATCTTTTGTCAGAATCTTTCTTCGTAACGTGTTTCCCTTGTATCAGTCTTTATTTTTCTCTCTTTATCTCTTTTTTGGTTCTTGTGCTCTTAAAATTGCATGAAGATGCAAGGCACCATGATTTCACTATCTTCTTCGTTTTTGCTTTTTAACTATTTCATATATTAGCTAGTTTCTTGTAATCTCTTTGTCCAGTAAATGGAATAGAAAGAAGAGCCTATATTTTCATATTTTTATTGCATTATATGGCGTGTATAATTAACTCGTGTTTAGGGGATCAAACAAAGACAGTGTTCTTGATTAGAGAGCTTCAATAATCATGATGCCATGTTAGGCTAAAAAGTTTGATAGGTCTGAACATTTTAATCCTATGTATTATAATTTAACCATAATTTTTTTTTAAAATGGTACACAAGTTTTGAAATAGAACTAAACACTCTATAAAAAGCTTAAAATTGTGAGGAAAATTAATTTTGTGTCCCTCTAGCTAGTTTCAACTATTATAATTCAATTCTTAAACCTATGTAATTTGGTTCCATAATAATCTTGACAACTTGGTCTATAAATTTTAACTCTTTGTGTAGTTCTTCAAATTAAAGGCAATATAATATTGGCAAGGCAGAAGAATTCGACACATTAACACAAGAATGAAAAGAATATAACTCACATGATTTATTCATGACTTTTGACATTGTTTATTTTAATATATAAGCTCGTGTTATATCATGATCTTGATACTGATAAAATTTCTAGTTCATTCATAAAAATTGACCACTTAGAAAAAAAGAAGAAGAAGAAGAAGAAGAAGAAGAAGAAGAAGAAATATTTGTGACCAAAATATATGATCTACTATCTACTTAACATGGAAGTCATGAATTAATATCTGAAAAAAGGATATATATACTATTACCCGTGTGTGACATGACAAGAAAAAGTGAGTACATGCATATGATGATTCATGACTTGGGGAAAAAATGTACATATATAACAACAGTGTGCATCTTAATTGACTCAGTGGATCCATCGATTAGTTCAAGTGATGATGTGCCTCTAACACACACAGAAATGACACAAACAAAGAACTGAAATTTATGTGGCTGATAGTAATCAATATATGGTGATAGGATAGGAAGCATTGGAATGAAGTTGATGGAAGTAAGCTCACACACAGATATAGAGGACACTTTTTCAAAACATTGGAAACCCTACTTTCTCAAATTTGGCCTCCCAACCAAACATACACTTCACCTAACAATGCCTCCATTTTTGCCTCCCCCTCTATCATTCAATATTTTTCCCCCACCAACACTGCTTTATGACAGCCATCCAATCCATGCTTGACAGCTCAGCCGGGGACAGACACATGGACGAATCCTGACCAGTCGAACGTTAGTTTGCCGAGCTGCATGCAGGCATGCATGGAGGCAGATATAACTGTGATATGTAAGCTTTGTCGGAGAATTGAAAAGGAGATTATGAGGGAGAAACAAACAACATGTGAGAGTCGTATAGTTTGTGTTTGAGGCTTGCACTACGTGAATGAAGTGTCTTCTCATGTTTAATTCACAATGTGTGTGTATTATTCACCATTCCACATGCACTTGTCTGCCTAGCTTAGTTAGTTGCTAATTCACAACCCAACAGCTTCCCCTTTTTCAATTCAGAAAATACACAAACAATTTGACATTATGAGTAGGGTTGAACTCGGCGTAACTTCCTAACTATAGAAGAGCTTTCATTGCCACTATAGATTGTAAAATAATTGACATAACCTATCAGATCCTTCAAAGGCTTTCTTTTCTTTTCTTTTTTTTTCCATTTAATGTTAAGAAATACTAGTAATTTTTTAATTATTTCATTTTGATTTAAATGAAAACCATAACATAATGAATTAAAATATCAAATTAATTATTCAAATATGGGTCATTTGAAAGTTGAGACCATCATATTCAATATATGATACATATCAATCAATCTTTCTCCTTTAGAACTTTTCCCTCTTCTTTTTCTGTACTTATTGATGTTTATCTCCAATCAAAAAGAAATTGTCCCAAATCAAGAATATCTTTTGCTTAATATTTAAACACATTCTTGTCTCCAAAAACCCCAATTAATAAAAGTCACATACAAAAGCCAAACATGTTTCTCTCAACTTTATAACTGGGTCCTCTATTAAGTTCTTTCCTATGATACTCTTAACTATTAATTACAACCATTAAAACGCAGCTTTTAAGCAGTGCTTAATGTGAGGGGAACAAACAAAATGTCCCACCACAACTTATTCAAAGCTCTCTACGCAAACCCTAGACAAAAGGCCCATGCATATGTGGAAGAAGAGACTAGTTAACTCCTGTGGACTCTAGACAAAAATGGGCCCCACCCACTCTCGTGTAGGCTAAAACACAAACTCATGAAGCCCATGATGAGGCCCTATAGGGTTCAAAGCCCAGCAAAGGACCCGAGAGGTTTTGAGTGGCCAACAATTCAAAGGCTTTTATCGCCATCATGAAAAGAAGAGAAAGTAAAGCGAGGAACCGATAAAAGGGAGCCCGGTTGAGCGGTTCACGTGAGCCCTGGGCTCAGTTGGTAGCACGAGCCAGCCTGACCGTATGGGCCCCACAATTTTTCTGACCACACTGTACGGTGTCTCATCAGTGATTTCAACAACTGGCTCGCGAAATGGAGCTTCGCACGTGCGAGTGGGCCCTTTGCACGCGTCAGCCTGTAATCAATACTCATCTGAGTCTGATGGCTTCTTTGACTTGTTGACCAGGAGTGAACGAGATGGACGGGTTAGATTTGTTTGGATGAAAAGATCTGGACCGTTTGATCGGAACAATCTGGAGGGACATGTTGGTTAGGATCTGAAAAGGCCGACACGAGGAGAGAGAGAGAAGGAGGGACGGGGCGTGAACGGAGTTTTTTTTTTTTTTTTGGGGGGGGGGGGGTTTAGTATCTTTTTCTCTGGAAATGCCGACTGGTCCATCTGCGACGTGGAGGAATGAGTGTGGACTCGACACGTGGAAATATGGCAGAGGATTACAGGTACAGACAATTAAACAGCGACTCAGCGAGCATGTGCGTTCTGTTTTTTTAAAAAAGAAATCATTTAATATTGTTATGATAAATATATTATATATATTTATGATTATGATAAGATGGACTTGGACTGATCACTGATGATTTCGGCAAAATATTTCCGTTTACTGATTGTAAGAAGCAAAAACCAACAACAATAACACATGTGTTTAAATTAATGTTAGACCTAATTTACGATATATAAGATAAATATATAAAAGAAATATTATCTCAACATGTATAAACTTAGTTTTTGAATGCCAAATCAACCACAACTCAAAGATGCCCAATCTCATTTTGATTGCTAGCGTATCGTTGCATGGTGCACATTATCAGTGAGAAGGGCTCAAGAAAATTGTGTGTCTTGTCAGACTTTGCAGCACACTTGTTTGCTGTCTTAAGCGTAACAGTGTAAAGTTGAGAGTCCAAATTCTTTAAAAAGAATATAATAGATGTGTTGGTTACGACAAAAATAAAACATAGATTAAACACTATTTCTCGTTCAATAGTAAAATTGAATGCCAACGAGGATTGACAGTGGCGGAACCAGGATTTTTTATTTGTGTATGTATAATTTGTGGGGATTGGGGGCTGCCCCCAATTTTTTTTAAAAAGAAAGTTTAAATGCATTAAAAAAAAAGCTGAATAATGAGGAATTTATATCATATCTGATACATGTCTGCATTAAATAGTTCATCGCTTAAATAAAAATAAAGCCAAAGGAGAGAACAAGAATTCCAGAATTGTACTGAAGCCCAGTATTAAAATAAAGGGTAAAGAATTTCTTCTGTCACTGGAGATAGAGTTATCTCCAATAACCCTAAAACTACGTCGTTTAGAATTAATAAAGGTTGTGTTTGTAATTTTAGGTGAATTAATGAAGGGTGCAAAATTACGGAGATACCCTTCATTAATTCACCTAAAATTACAAACACACTCTTCATTAATTTTTTATTTTTGATCCAACACCCTTCATTAATTCAAAACAACGTAGTTTTAGGGTCACTGGAGATAACAGGAGAAATACTTTTCCCTAAAATAAATGGGGGAAAGATAGGAAGAACAGAGGAATTACTGCAAGAAACCGCATAACATTTAATCTTTTAACTTCCATGGAAATTTAAATCACACATGGATGGAATAAGAAATTGACTGTAATACATGATTGTAAAGTATCATACTTTGATTAAAAACCCGTAAAGAACAAATTCCTTAATTATCTCGAGAGGGGGAACATTGTGGAAACAAGGGACTTTATTTTGGTTCCTTTTGGATTTTGATTTGGATGATGGTGGTGGTGAAGAATGTAGAATCCTAGCGATCCTCTTTTGCCTACTACTCCAGAAATTCTTAACATCATTATCTGTTCTTCCTGGCAAATAAGACGCATTCTTTGCCCATTTGTTCCCAAATTGTGCTTGCATCTCAATCACCACCCTCTCTTCATCCGGCGAAAATTTGCACCCACTAATTAAAATCAAAAACCCACAAAATCCCATTAAATAATTTCAAATATAAGCTTAAGTACTCAAATCAAAATCATCCCAGTAACAACATAGAACAACACTTGAACAGAACTTTCATCAAACACCAAATGGACAAAAGAAGGTATATAGAGAAGAGGAATGAGTACTACTTCTTCAGATTTGGACGAAACTTATTGACCCAATGGAGACGGCAAGATTTTCCGGTGCGTTGAAGAAGGCCCTTGGGTCGAATGGAGCTCCAGTCTCTGGAGCCATACTTGTCGACATGGTTTAGAAGCACTTCGTCTTCATCGGCTTCCCCCATTTTCTTTTTCATTTATTATTTTAAAAAAAACTCAAAAAACTTCTGTCTGCACCTGCGGTCAGATGCTACACCGTCGCTCCGCCATTGAAGATTGGCACAGTTAGTTAAGGCGACAACCTTCACCTCAAAAAGGAGGAGGTTTGATTCTTACTGGTCGATGTAAGGGGCTCATTGGTGGATGATTTGTAAGTATATATCTCTATAAACGCTCTTTGAACTTGGAGGCATGTCCTAACCCAGGTGGGGTACTGGTGTCTACCCTCATCTAAACTTTTTTATATCAAAAAAAGAAAAAAAAAGAAAAAGACTGCCTGCCCTTTTGCGCTGATGGTTTCCTAATTATATGAATGTACGAGAGTTGGTCTTGGTTTTGATTATAGGAATAAGTTTTAATTTTTATCAATTTTTTTTAAATAATACCATTGATACTTTATAAATAATAGTTAAACATAATAATAATTTTATAATATACCTATATATTATATAAAATAAGTAATGATTGTAACCTATTAATGCCATATACACGTCAATATTACTTTTTTTTTATTCTAATAAAATAATTTTGAGCAATTTTTTTATATTACCCCTACTAATACTTTCTCAACAATAATTAATTTAACAACATGCTTATATTTTATAATTCATATCTAATGGTTTTTCTTATATTCTATACCGGGAATATTATATAATATATTTTCCCTATAGGTCAAGAAGTTCATGGAATCACGAGGAAGTTTTTCTTATATGATCAGATATTAGGACGTGTTTGTTTTTTTTTTAAAAAAAAAATAGTTTATATATATATATATGTTTAAAAAATATCCCAAAACGAGATGACAGAAATTGTGTTAGTTTTATGTGTTCAAAAAGTTGGGTCGGGATTTGTTGTGGATATGGGAGATAGATGAAGGAATGAGAAGAAGAATGAGTAAATATTTTGCTAATGTCGTTTTAACCTTTAAATTAATCTTTATAGACTGTTTTGTGGTTTTTCACAATTTGTGAAAATTAAATATATTTTTTTTGGTCGAAGAAAATTAAACATTTTTCAATTAATAAGATTTAAAATATTAATTTATTAAAATACTAACATATAAGCATGCTTAGTCCGTATTCAATTATATAGTCATCGCTTAAAATTGTTGAGTCAGTATTTTCCGTTAAGTCAAACTAACGGTGTTAGCATTAGAGACCAAACGTGCACTTTACACACTTAAGGGACTAAAATGATACCAGAGACAAACATACAGGACCAAATGTATACTTTAACCTAATATTAATTGATTTATGTGGGAAGGATGATAAAGGGAAATGAAATGAAGGGGACAGGGGGACAAGATAGAAAATAAAAGGATTCAAAGTGTGTGTTGTTGAGAGAGGCGGCTCACTCACTTTGGGATCTCTTCTTTATTATTCCTTCCCACCCACCTTCTCAACTTTGCTTTTTTCCTGTTTTCTTGTTACATTTACTTACTTTTCTCTCTTCCCTCTAATCACCAAAATTCATAATATAACAGTGGGCATTGCTTTGTTTGGATCACCTAATATCGTAAAGCTTCTTCAACTTTTGAATTGGAAAACTCAGTGAAGCTTTAGACTAATTCGAATCGAGTCGACCCAAAATTAGAGAGAAAGCGATACAACTCTCCTACAAAATATTAAATTACAAGTGATTTATGTTGCTCTTTACTTGAAATGGTGATAACGATTCCATGTTGAAAACTACTTCCATCTTTTTTACAAGAAACAACCTCACACAGTACCACATTCCTTTTTATAAGAAACATTTAGAGAATATTTTATTTTTTACTTCTTATTTTCCTATTTTACCCTTATTTAATTACCCATATATAATGTCAATCTAACAAATTTTTACAATCTCCAAAGATTTACTATTTTTACCATATTTACTTATTTTTCTTGCTTTTCTACGAACCTTCTTATTCTAATAATTTTTTTATTCTCTATGTTGTCATAAATAAAGGTATTTTAGTTTTAAAAAAAAGTTATATTTTTTACATATTTATTGTTCTTAATTGACACAAACTATGATATTCAGTTAAACGTTTAAGCAACAGATGGAGTATAACCCTAACCATCAAGTGTAGTGTCTTGTATGGCCCATCACTTTCTCTTTTGTGCTACACTTGACAACTAAATTCAGTCTAGATTTGGCTTTTTTTGCAATAGGGTTAAAGCCGGGAAAATAAATACGCAAAGGCATCTATGTTTTGCTTTAATTATATAGATATCTCATCTCTTTTTAAAATCTACACTTAAGTTCAAGCCGCTAGCCACATCAAGCATATTCTAAATGATTCCAAAAATATATTTTTAAATTATAATAATTTATATTGACGAAATTATCCTTTATCATCTCAAACAAATATGATGAAAAATTAAAATGATAAACTTATATACCAAAAAATTATAAAAATGTATAATATAATAAAAATTAGTAAATTTTATAATATAGTAGATATTTTTTAAAAAAATATAGATTAGAATTATTTCTTGGTCATATAATGTTTTTAGTCAATATAAATGTTTATAAGTTAAAGTTGACGATCAATTAATGGTTGGATGGAACAAAATGGATTCTTAAAAATCTAGGGGAGGTTTGTGCAATACATATTTTGATTTTAAGGGATATTCATATGAGTTTTCAAAATAGAGAAGAGATATATCTAATTAAGGCATAACAAACGGGTAGTCAGGTAGTCAGAGTGTTTTAACACAAATAAAAAGTAATAGGGCTAAAGGACATGGATTCAGTGTTAAACATTGTGCTTAATTGTCCCCATTCATCATATCTAGGCTGTTCTAATATGATTTTAGACCATTTAAATTTGAGTTTTTAAAAATGATGATTTTTTATTTAAAAAATCATTTTAAAGAATAATGATCAAGAAATTATCTTTATTTTAGATTTCATTACCCATTAAAATAATTTTTATTAAAAATTACAGATTTTTAAAAATTCATATCTCAGACTGTCCAAAACAAATCTAATAAGGGAGAGGAGCTAACTCCAGTGCTTAGAGTGTATTTGGTTTAAGGGGAAGGGAGTGGGTTCCCCCTTGATATCAAAATTCAGATATGCTCATAAATTACATAATCTTTTTCTATCGTTTTTCCACATAATTTTTTCATATCCTAATCATATTTGACTTTTCACACAAATGGGGGAGGGAAACTCCCATCCCCTCCCTTCAAACCAAACATACCCTAGACCCTGTTTAGTACATAGATTATGTGGGAGGGGAAAGAAAAATTAACAAGTTCGCTTTTTTGATACACTTTGTGTGTCAAGTCTTATCGAAACTCAAGTTCTCGAGCTCAGGCCGGGCCCACCAATTTTTCCTTATTTGTGAGAAGACAAAATCCCATCAAAATTGGTAGGATTTTAAGTTCTCATGTGAACACTGACATTTTTCGATATTTACCCATTCTAAAATATTTTTTTTATAATGTAGGAAAATAGAATTAAATTTAAATTTATGTGATAAGTTCAAGCCTATACGATAAATTCAAATTTATGTTATAAGTTCGAACTTAGGAGGAGAATATTTTAATCAAATTCGAACTTGGTGGGAAATCATTCTAGACCAAATTTGAATTTGGCGGGAGAATATTTGAGACAAATATGGACTTGATAAGATTTTTTTTTTTTAAATATATTTTAGCAAAAGTAATATTTTTTTTCTTTTCATTTTTAATTAATTACTTTTGAGGGAAAATAGGTATTTTATGATTTTTTACCAACTACGACCCCTTTATTTTCTTCATACCAAACAAATCATCTTGCCTCAAGCTATCTTTCTTCAAGTCATCTTCCCCCGTCTCTCAAAATCTTCCATTTCCTTCTCTAAGTTCATTTCCTTCCCCAAATTTTCCTCTTACCAAACAGGGCTTAGAATAGCCGCCGTAGCCAATAACGTGATGAGTGGGCCCCATGGCACCCATTGATCTCATGGCCCAAAGTCAGACCGCAGCAACCATCAAGCCAAGTAAGAATGAAGAATTACACCTTTTGTCTATGGGTTCAACTAGCAAAGGGGTCAAACACTCTCACCAAAAGGAGGGGGTTCAATCATGAAGTTGGTCAAGACGCTGGAGGAGGCATCCTAACTCCTAAGTGCCTACATAAATGTCTGAGGGTAATAGACGGCTCACCCTGCCTAACATCGGTATGTCCTAGGAGGAAGGGAGATTTTGCCTTGCTCTTGAATCGTGGGTAAATCCAACTCCTTTCCTAAAATTTTCTTAACAAAAAAAAAAAAAGAAAGAAAGAAAGAAAAGAATGAAGAATCACCCCTGATTGTTTTATAGCCTGGGTTAACGCAGTATTCTAAAATATTTTGCGGTATAACTAATATCTTGTATTATTTTTTCACTACATCTAATACCATAAACTATTTTTTGGAGCATCAAATACTCTAAAAAAATTTTTTAGATATATCCAATATCCTAAATAATCCATATTGTTGAGGGTAAAATTGTATGAAAAAATACATTAAGGTATAGATTCCCCTTAAAAAATACTTCAAAATGTTAGTGTATCACAAAATACTTTAGGAAAATAAAGTTACCTCAACCCTGGCCTAAAGATGCTATCTTTTAACTTCTAAGAGAGTTTGTGGGTGCAATTTCATTTGTAAACTCAGCGTTAGTGTTTGGCTTTTTATTTAAAAAATAAAATAGAATCACGTAGCGACAAGTTGTGGGTTTGCTTCTATTTCAAAATTCAAGCACAAGTGCGTGCGTACCACTTTATTATTATTTTTTTAAAAAAAAAAAGACTTCAAGACAATGGTATTCAACAATTTTATTTTTAATTTGAAAAATATTTGATTTATTCTTAATTTGTTAAAACATGCGGGTAATCGAAATACTATAATCCAAACAATTTAGATGAAAAAATATTTTTATAATATCTGAAAAATAAAAATGGGCGTGGGACTTTCTATTCTGATTGAAGCTGGAAGAGAAGTGTGATATTTAAATGGTGTTCGTGATTGCGAAATTAGCCACAAAGTGTTGATTAAAAGTTTGTCGAATTTTGATCAGACATCCACTTTTTAAATTATTGATTAATAAATAAAGTATCTTTTTTATTTTTTTAAAAAAATATTTTAAGGGGAAGCATTTTTCGGGGCCATCTTTTGTTCCCAACCTCCATGCAAATTTCAATGATTCAGAAATTGATTAGACATGCAAAATGTTATTTTCCATTAATCCCAAAGCAAAATAATAGGCCCCTTTTATCCCAATATTACACATCAAGTGATAAAAAAATAAAAAAAACCTACTTTATCCAATTTTAATAGTGACCAGCATTATAATACTTTTAGTAAATTTAAATTAAATATTAAAATATTATTAAAATCTCCAAATACGATAATCAAACACGTTTTTTATGCACCACACGAAATTTAAGAAATTAAGCTACATTACTCATAACTTATACTCGTAAATAATATAATTTGCTAACAATATGAAAGGCCTACTGAGATTTTGTCATCATATATTTTAGGTAACCATATTGCTTATAAAATTTTGATTCTAATTCTATAAAAAAAAAAAAATCAGATCAAACCATCGATTTAAAAAATTTCATTTTTAAATACACAATTAATATTTATTTATAAAAATCATGACACAATTATATACACCTAGTTAATTATAAAAAATATAACTCATTTTCCAAACTTTATAATCAGTGTGCTTGATATCAAGTCCATTACTTAAAAAACAAATATTCAAGACGATTCTTACAATAAAAGATCATAATTTTAGTTTGTTAAGGAAATAGTCCTTCTACTTTTACAAGGCACTAACTAATAATTTTTATAAATTAGTAAAAATTGTTAAAGTCAATAAAATTATCATATAATTTAAATAATTTTTAATATTATCTATAATAATTGCATTAAACTCTAATATTATATTAATTATTATTTTTACCCACTATTCTTATTAATTATAAATATATATATATATATATATGAAAATAAATAATTAATATGCTTTAAAAACAAATAAATATCTTATAAAAAATCAAATACAAATATTAGATGGTGTGTTATAAAATAATAGTAAGATAACAAGACAATGTGAGGTAAAACTATTGGTAAAAGGTCAAAATCTACAGTCAAATGGTCCTGTGTGCTATTGAGGTAAAGCGCATCCCAAGAATTCATCCAAATTCCAAAGCTGGGTCCTTTTTTACCCCCTCGGCTCATCTCTCTAGCCCCCATGCTCCTTCCCCTCTCTCTCTCTCTGATTTCCAAGTTTAAGTACTCCAACGAGCTTCGATGATGGCGTAAAGCCTTAACCCCTGCCACACTCCACTCCTGCTCTCTCCCAGTACCCACTGCACCACTCTAAACAGTAGACACTGTTTTCTCTCCTCAGTCACCCTCTCTGCGAATTTTATCACTCTACGCTACCACTATGGTCAAAAGCTGCTAACTTTATCCGCAACAATGGTGGTGGAGGACCGTAGCTATGTTGGTTGGCCACCCATTGAGGCTCCTCTCACCGTTCCAAGAGACGATCACTGGAGCAGCTTCGACAGTTCTGTCAATGCCGTGTCGTTTGGATTTGTAGCCACTGCCATTCTCATTTCTATGTTCTTGATTATGGCTATTTTCGAGAGATTCCTCAGACCCACCTCGCCGGCGTCGCCGTCGCTGCCGCCGGGTACCCGGAGCAGAGTGGACATTGAGTCACAGCCGATGGGGAAGCTCGGCTTCCCATCTCCTAAAGTGAGTAAAATCGCTTTAGATTTTGAGGGTTTTTTTGCATGTGAAAAGCTTTTTCCTTTTTGGAGTTAGTCCTTTCTTTTTCTGATTAGGTTTCTCCTGAACCTAACTGGGAAATGAGGGGTGCTCTTTCTTCCCTATGGAAATTCTGCACGCTTTGTCTAGCTTGAAATGATGATTATTTGGGTCGTAATTTCGTTTCTGAGGATGTGATAATTATCTCTGACAAAAGGTGGTGTTGCTTTTTTTTTTTTTTTCCTTTTGAACATTTCTAGGATGCTTGCTTGTTCTTGAAATCTTGAGTTGTTTAAATGACTCTATCATAAATTGCTTCAGTTGTCATCTCCCAATTTATTAAAATATTGGATCTGTAAAGATAATTATGATACTTGCTCTGTTTTGCTCCCTCTTGTGTATTTTCTGAGGTTCATGTCTACGTTCAAACAGTTTCTATTCTTCGATTTATATACCCACCTTCTTGTGCTTCTCTTTTCCTGTTTCATTTGCCCTCACTTTGCTCAAGAACAAAATGCCATTACACTGTACATGTTGTTCCTCTTTTCAAATTGGCAATCTTTGATACGCGCGTGTCTCTGTGTATGTAAAATATTTATTATTTGATTATTTGATTTGGTGAAGAAAGGTACAAGCCTCCCGACCAAACCCCATGCTCGCTTAGTTATTAGAAGGGAGGTGCACAATGTTAAAATCTGAATGGCATCTGAAAACCTCGGAATTTTCTTTTTTGTGATTTTTTTTTTTTAATGGAAATTGAATATGAGAGGCAGTGTTCTACCCTGACCCCACCATTTTTTTTTTTTTAATTCCGTTCTCATCTTCACTTACACGTTCAGCCAAAATCCTTCATTATGAGCAAACCATGCTGTCTTCAGTCACCAGATGATGGTCCTTCATTTGGAGTTTTCTAATGAATGATTGGTCTCTACCTCTCTAACCTCCAACCATCAGTTTTAGGACTTTTATATGAACATCTTTGTATGGAGTCCCATCATTGTCCTTATCGTCCCTCCCTCCCTCCCTCCCTCCCATCACTCCCAATCTTTAATGATACCGTGCATGGCCTGTGTCTGTGGTCGGAGACAGATGGTCAACCCTTCAAGCCATGTCCTATTTTTAATTTTTCCTATTTACTCCTATCTTATGACATTAAATTGTCTACCTCTACCATATACTAGTTTTTTAAAAAAAATACATAAAAGTTTAGATGGGAGAAGACGCCGATAACCCACCACGACCAGGGCACGCCTTCAGGTTCAAAGAGTGCTTACTAACAGATTGCCCAACATGGAGGATCTTACATCAACCAACGGGTATCGATTCTCCCCCTTTTTTGGAGTAAAGGCCGATGCCTTAGTCAATTATGCCACTCCTCGTTGGCTGCCATATACTAGGTTCTAGTAGATAAAGTGTGAATGTTATTTTTAATATTCAAAAATTTTAATGCAGTATCCTATGATGAGCCACTATTCTCCAACCATTGTGGTGTCTACCTCATGCCAGTCTTTTATGGGGACATAGTAGGCCCACTACTTATCCAACCCCAGTGTTTTATAAGAGGATTGATCCAGAGCCTATGGCTTTCATGATTCTCTAGTATTGGCCTTGAATGAAATTCTTTTTTTTGTAATTCCATTAGGAAAGAATTTCATAGTTTAATTGTTTGACGTTTAGATTTCATCAAGTATCTTATTATGGTGTTAATGGAGTATAGAATATGTAATTTGGGGAAAAGATTGTTTTAATTGGGATTCTGATAGAGATTCTTTTATTGATATTTTAATAATTAGTTATCCATATAGGAAATGATTTTAAGACAGCTTCTGATCAGGGTGTTTTTGGTCATAAGTTATGAATGTGAAAGTGGATTTGAAAGGAAGTGAAGGGGATGTAAGTGTAAATGAGGGGAAAGGTCAAAATCAAACTCTACTTTTTCTTCCCTTGTTCACTCTGGTCTAATGTGAATGGTGAAATGTTTCGGAGGCAACTCAATATCTGGTATGATAGTTTTCACTAATTGAAAGCTCTCTACATTTCTTATACAGAAAATTTTAACTTATTCCCTGATCTGAGCAAAGTGAGCCAGGAGAAGATTATATGAATCCACATGTGTCAGACCCTTTTTTGTTGTTAATTGTGTTACCAAGCCCCAAATTCATTTGTTTGGCTCATCTTAAAATCAATGATCTCCTGATACTACTCATGATGTAATGCTTCTTCAACTCATATGGTTTCCTATTATTGTTGCAGATGAGTGTATATACCAATGGGGTTTCGGTTCTTATGCCTGGAGACGAGATTCCTAGATTCATTGCCCACCCGGCTCCGATGCCTTGTTGCCCGGAACGAGTTCATTGGCCTTCCCACGAGCATAAGCCATCATCTTGCTCTTCCAATCCCACCTCTAGTATTAATCAAGTATGAATCGGAGAAACGAGAATTGGTGAAGCATCTTTGAAGACAAAGAATTTGGGACTGTTCTTGAGGTTTTTACTTATATAGTTTTACTCGGAGCAGTGCTTCTTCATAGAATGTAAATAGCACTTAGAGTAGGGAAAACTGGGTTTGACAATGATGCTGTCAAGTTTAGAGATCAAATTCTGCCCCCCTTGTCTTGTTCATGAACATATGGAATTGGAATACGAGAGTTAAGTGGTTTATCCATAATGTAATTCTTGCAACCTTGCCCATCAAAATTGTAAGCCTTGTAAAAACGAGTCAAGTTGTGGCCTTCTAACTTCTGGATTGAAGTTCATAACACATGACCATCCTTCATTTGACCATTATTACCTTTTTGAATTTCTCTTCTCCGTTTCAGATCAATAAGAACCCTACAGTTCTATTGCTCCCGGGCTCTATATACATGGTCTCTTTTATTGAACAGGCTTGTTTTTTTTTTTTTATAAACTTTTATAGAAGGTTTTATTTGACTTTGCCTGAAAAATAAATACACTATTTGTCATTTTACCCTCATCTTCTCACATAATTTATTTACCAATTACCGTACATTTTCTTTTCTCTCTCTCTTTTTTAAATATCATTACTCTTTCTCTCTTACTTCTTCAGGGCATCTTTGGAAAATGTGTGTGTGTATATATATATATATATATATTTTTTCTACTTATTTATCACTTTTAAATAATTTTAATTGTTTTAGAATCCTTTGGTTGAATGTATTTTATATATAGGGACCAAATGAATACTAAATACTAAATGTACATGATCTGAGTCTCAACACCACAAACTTTTTCCAGATTTCTTTTTTCTGTATCCTATAGAGGCAATCTTGTTTGAGAGATTATTAGACATCTCAAAAGTGCATATTTACACAAATTAATATACAACTTCTCTTACATACTTACATTTTACACTGTAAATCACAATTGAAAAGTTGTTTTTAAGGACTCCAATTGTTATTCCAAATAAGCACTAAAAGCAACCACCTCTCCTAACTAGAATTCAAACCTTGGTTGGTTGCGGGATCAACGTACCGTTGGTAACTTTATCCATATTTTGACTTTGGGAGTGTGGTGTTTTGACCTGAGTATCAACAATGGGCCTATGAAGAAACAATAATGGGCTCAACACAATGGACCTTAATGGAAAGGATGGGTCACCAATGCAAATCTTAACTTAAAATGCGACTCAACCAAAACAGCAAGAATGAATCTAACTTCTCAGATAATTATCTGATATTTTTTCATCAGTTGGATTCATACAAGATCGCTCTACCTCCTTGGTATTGTATTGTTTATGAAGAGTCAAATTTGATATTATTTGTTCAAATTTTTTATCAGAATTTGCTTATGATTCTGACTTCTGACAAAGAGTGGAAATTCTGAACTGATACGTTCTAATGCTTGCTCTATGGACCGAGAAGGACCATTTCATATTTGTTGCCAAATTGCTATTTTTCAGAACAGTCCAATGGGAGTAATCATTCCTGTTCAAATAAAAAATACATTCAAGTATAGACCCTTTACTAGTACGAGCAAAAGCAAGCCAAAGTGCTTCTTCCACTGACACTCTTTTATTTATCAAGAAATCCAAATCCCTATGGACAAAATTTCAATTATAGCCACAACGCGCGATATGTTTTGAATTTCAGTGGTGGGTAGTGGAAGATGTTTGAGCCTTCGAGGAATCCCAGAACTTTTAAACAATAAACAATGCCCAAAGGGAAAAAAAAATCTGTATATCTTGTTTGTCACCAAAAGGAGCACATTAAGGTTTTATCTTTTCTGGGTTGAATTTTGAACTTTCAAGCTTTGAGCCATGGGACATAACAACCCCTAATTGTCCCACATATGATTGAAAGAGACGACATGTGAAACCATCCAAAATAGCAGATACTCCTTTCCTCCTTTTGCTCCTTAATCCTTATTATAAGACTCCAACTAACAATTCTCACAAACGAATAAAAACAGTTAAAGTCAATAAAGTTGTCATAAAATTTAAGTAATTTCTAATATTACCTCTACTAATTGCACTAAACTCTAATATTATATTAATTATTACTGACCCACTATCCTTATTAATTATAGACATACATAGAAAAAAAATAATTAATACTCATTGGGAACAAGTAAGTGTCTTATAAAAAGGACCAAATACACTTGTTAGTTGATGTCTTATAATAAGGATTACATAAAAGCCCACAAGGAGAAAAAGAACCATCAAAAGTATTATTATTACAAAAATTAGTGGACCACTATCAATTTTTTTTCCCCCCTCCCTCTCTCAACCAAATATTGGACATCCTGAAATAAGTTACTGTAGTATTGAGTTTTCCTTCCATATTTGCTGAAAATAAAAACAAACTCGGTTCCCTAACTTGAAGGGACTTACAAGTGATTGATTAGTCAATTAATTTACCCTTCTGATATTTATGACTTTAAAAGTTTCAACTTTGAGTAGCAAATTATGCAGCCTTGGTGGGCCTCAGAACATTAATTACCTATCAATAGGTCTTTTAATTAACAGTTTAATAACAGCCACTTAGTTTATCTCTTTACTTTCTTTCATGACAAGTGAACCATGATTTGCGTCACTAATTAAATCCAGTTAAATAAGAAATCTTACGTGGCCTAGAAAATTTTCCTTTCAACCACACAAATTTACCCTGTCCAGTCTACCATCAGAGTACAAAATTTCCTCTGCATAAAGAACTTTCACTACAGTTATTTCATTAAGTTATTCTTCTTCCTACTCTTCTTCCTACCGATCTAATAAATGCAAGGATTCAATATCACAATTTCATTGGCCCTGAAAGACGAGTTTCTTAGTACACAAAGAATCCTATATAGCAGAAACGAAATCTTTCCTACCCTGGCATGCCCTGCAATAGAGGAAATCATATGGCAGAAGAGAAAACAGAGCAATGATGTAAAATCATAACAGGTAACAATATTAATAATAACAACAGGTCATTTTCTTTTTTTCCCTAACCACTACCAGGTACGTATTCCAGTATCCAAAAGTTCACATCAGGATAAATCGCTGAGATACACATTTACGGTTTATCGCTTTAGGCTTTCCCGTACCCTACCCACCTCCTCTGTGTCCTACAAATTGACATTGACTTAGAAATATTTACACCCTCTTGGTCAACATTGACTGCAAAATATTTCAATACAGAAATTATTACTTTGATTCACGACTTGTCGTCGTTCAGCTCACCAACTCTCCGGCGGCAGGCGGTGATGCACCACGACCACCACTTGCATTGGCCGGAAATGGATGAATTTTCAGAGAAATATGAAGCATTCCAGTGACACGAGAGGGTTTTCCAGTGACTCGTTCGCCGCTGAAGACTGCCATTTGCCATCAGTTCCGGGATGTTCCTTCCTCCGGCCGCCATACTCCGGTGTGGCGGCTATGGCTCGAGCAGGGGACTTATTTGGTCTTCTCTTTGACGGGCTCCGACCCAAGACGGATCTAGTGGCACCGTTGTCTGTGCGCATGGCGGGTGACCTGGATCTCCGGCTGGAATTCTCGCCGGCGTCCCGCCCGCGAGTCTCGTTCCTCATTCCTCTGCTTCCCATTGTCTGACTCCGAACTGGTTGGTCTCTGCTTGGAGTTAGCCTCCCCGACCCGATATTCCTCCGACCCGGTGATTGCTCCGGCTTCCTGGTTGGCGATTTCCCCACCATCCTATCCCTTCTATCGCCGGAAAAGGATCGATTTTTCCTCATTTTTTCGGGAGACGAGCTGACCTTTTGACGGATTTCGTCATCCTCGTCTTTCCGGTGAGCTATTGTAAGGGTCGACATCAAGCTGTCGCTCAAGCTACAAACCTCGGAAGCCTCAGAGATCTCTTCTTCCTTTTTCACCGGCACCTTGTTGATCTTGCTGCTCACTTCTGGAAGAAACTTGTGGAATTCAGGTTTGCGAGGCGTCTTTTGAGGGTCCAAGTCGACAATTCGAGGCTTCCATTTGTGGGTTTCAGGGAGAACTTCCTTGACAGCCTCCTCTGTTTCAGGGGGTACTCTGATTTCTGAAACTTTCACAGAGGAGGAAGAATTAGATCTCATAGTCGCCTGGTTCTTGCGAACTAGAGAATTCTGAAGTTTTTGAGGGGAAGAAGGTGAGGATAGATCTCTGTGAGTACCCACACAGCAACCCATGTGGATTCTTGAGGAGCTGAAACTTGTGAGAAAAGGGAGAGGGTGGGAGGAGGCGGAGGAAGAAGAAGGAGCAGGGATTTTCTAGGAAGGAAGAGACATTGTGGAGCGAAAGAGAAGGTGAGAGATAATTTTGGCGCTAGAGTGTGAAAAGTGAAGATATAAGGAGGAGGAGGATACTGGGAGAGATGAGTGGAGTGGGTAGTTGAAACTTGAAAGAGAGTGAGTTTGTTGGTGTCAATGAGAGAAGCATTTAATTTAGATCTCCGAGTCCCACAGTCCCGAACAGTCCCAAGGTAAGGATGAGGATACTCTCCTAATATTTTTTTTCATTTTCTCTTATTAACATCATTTAGGTCATTGATTGAAAAAATGAGAGAGAAGTTAAAATAGTATTATGATTGATTGGATGGATATAATTTAGAGATAATGAGGGATAATGAGAAAGAGATTATAAGAGAAACCTAACCCGTCACGAAAAGATTTCACACGCATTCATGTATGACCAAAAAAATTGAACAAAAGGTACCAATAGGCAACACTAAACACTTAAATAGGCTATATTATTATGATGTACTACTAAATTATTAGTAGTAGCAGTTATATCATGATTTTATTTATAGGTCTATTTTGATCAAAAAAAATTTGATCATATTTATAGATTCAGTTTCATGTAATAAATGAGATTATAATAAATTTTACTTATATTAATTGTACCTATAAGAATAATGAGAGAATAAACAATTGAAAAATATTCATTCACAAATGAAGGTAAAGTTAAAAATTTACCTCCATAATTGGTATGTAAGATTTGATCAAAATAAACTTTATAAATAAGACCAAAATGGTAAGATGAATTAACTGATTTAACTGTTGCCAAGGGTGATATATGGTATAGTATCCTCAAACTTACAAAAAAAAATGTGCAGATTTTATGTTTCGCTAAATTAATGACCATGATAATGTGCTATTGTCCAAGAAATTAACAAGTATGCCAACAATTTGTTACAGTTAGCGATGAGCAAGATTGAAAAAATGTCAAGCCTAAATTACTAAAAGGTTGAACTATATACATACAAATAACTCACTTAATATTTAAAACATAATATTTTTTTGAGTGAATATTTAAAAATATTAAACCACTATAAACTTTACAATTTACGTAGGTGGCCACTAATCATAAATCATAATCTCCATAAACTTTACTTTTCTATACAGATTACCCCACAAATTTTGAGTTATATGGATATATAATTCCTTAAATTTTAAACCATGCGCAAATAAGTAACGAACATAAGTAATAAAAGGAGAGTTATGTACATGAATGCAAGAGTCTAAGGCTGTGTTTGAGAGTTTAATTTTGGAGGGAAAAGGAAGGTTTTAGTAGTCTATTCTTTTGTTTGCAAGTTTTAAAAATAGGAGGGGAGAGAATCAGGGGTTTTTACAAATCCCTCAAAACCTTTTTTCTTTTAAAAAATAGAGCTCTCCCAGTATGGGGGGTTTTAAGAGGAGAAATAAATTGATTGCTTCTTTACCCTCATTCACCACCATCGCCGCCGCCGCCGCCGTGCCGTCACCACCGCCACTGCTCTGCCGCCGCCGCATCCACATAAATAATCTTTTGAATATAAAAATTACATAAATAATTTTTTTACAAAATTTAAATTTAAATTTATTTGTAAAGTATAATAATTATATTAATTATTAAAGAAATAGGCAAATGGTAAAAGTAATTCATTAATCCTCCATCTTCCTCCCTTACTATTTTTTTAACTCTCAAACAAGGGAAGGAAATATCCTCCATTTCTCTCCATCCCTTCCCCTCTATTTTCCTTGCATTCCTTTCCTTCTCCTCTCCTCCAAACTCCCAAACAAAGCCTAAGCCTTTAAGGGGTTTATTGTAAAGCTTCATAGTCGAGGTATCATGAAATTCAAGAAAATTATGTACTCCCTCCGCTTCTAATTATAAGAGCACTTTTTGGAGTTAATTTTGGTCGTAATTATAAGAGCAAATTTTAACTTTTGTCAATTTTTTCTTATAATACCCCTATTTATATTTTCTCAATAATAATTAAAGACAATAGTAATTTAATAATACACCTATATATTTTATAAAGTAAATAATGTTTGAAACTCATTAATGTTATATACACTTTAATTATACTTTTTTCTTATAAAATAATTTTGAGTGATTTTTGTCATATTTTTTGTATATTACCCTTACTAATACTTCTTCTACAATAATTAATTTAACAATACGCTTATATTCTATCAAGTGAGAGATTCTACTTTATTTTTTATTTTTAAATAAAATATTTTTAATATTCCTTTAAAAACATTGTTTTTGTAACTATCAGTCTAAAGTGATTACTTTTTTCCCCCTAAAATAACCTGAAACCAGAGATGAGTTTTCTATTAGCTGGCAAAAAATTGGAAAAACACCTACTTACGTGTTATATATTTGTGAGTGGGTATGCTAAAAGTGGTCATCCGAATCTATCTTCATCAAATAAAAAATTTTTCTTTTATATTTGTTTGCTATTTTAAAATTTATTTTTACTTGAGAAATAAATAAGTGAAACGATATGGTGAATTCATTCGGATATTATTACACATAGAGCGAAGAGATGATCAGTATATATTATTGCAAGTCAGAGTATCAATGTTGGGGCTACCGATTCAGCTCTTTTTCCCCTTGCTGTAATTTTCAATCTTAATTAGGGGTATTTTTAAAAAATAATTATAATTAATTAATTTAACTTCCATTCTTAATCTCTCTAAATTCTGATAAATAGTTCTTATAATTATGATCGGAGGGAATACTACTCTATATTTCAGCCAAATTTTAACTATCACATTCACTTCTCTATCTTCATAAGAAATTTGACAAAAAGTCACTGATTAGGAAATTAATAATTAGTTCTTAACTCTTGAATTTGATATTATTTATGTTTTTATACACGTAAAGTATACTGATATTCTAAAGGATTCTATACCCGTTTCAGATTTCAACAACCATTGATTTCTCAATAGATCGATCTTTTTTATTTTTTTTATTTTCCTGTCAACTTAACGGGGCTTTAAAAAATTGCCTGGAGTGGAGGGAGCTGATTATAGACGAGTACATATTAATAATAAAATAAATAAATAAATAAAATATTATAGTGATCCCATCCCACATGCAAATTGGAAGAGAACTAATGATTGATATATGGAAACATATGAATAATGAAAGGTGAGGCTCATCATATTGAGTGTGTAAGTAATTACAAGGAGCGGCGGATTTTAATGGCACAAAGCAGATCTGTCACGTGTTGAGACTGATTTTACAGAATTTGATTACAATCCACTCCTCTTCTCGTTCTCTTTACATCATCTTCTTCATCTCAGCTGTTAGATTGAAATCTGAACGGTTCATATTTTATATTTTATAAAAATATTATTTTTATATAAGCAAAATATTAAATTATTAAAAAATATAAAAATATATTATTTTTATAAAACATTAAATCTGAACGGTTCAGATTTCAATCCAACAGCTGAAATGAGGAAGAGAACGAAAAGAGAAGTAGACCGTAGCCAAGTTCCATTTTACAAAGACCTTCTCGTTTATTTGACCCCCTCCTCTAACACTTTGACAAGATCACGATAAAGTATGTTTATGAAAGTTGAAATAAAACTCTTTTTTTCGCTCAGAAAATAAAATTCTTTTTATATATTTAATTCGTAAATTATAAAATTAAGATTGAAAAGCTAAATTTGGGTCTTCAAAACACTCATCAAAACAAGTATTAGTGATTTCATGTCTGGTCAAGACATAACTATGTGAAAGTAAATCAGGAGACTCTGATTAAAAACACCAATTTCAAATATCACGGGCCAAAATTTATTTCTGATCGACCTCCTTCATGTGTTGCTACTATCTAATTAGAGTCTAAACATCTATAATAATCTCTCATGCATCATGATTCACTTGTATGCAAAGAGTAGTTCAGTTAGAGACAAGCTTAATGCTATAAATTAATTATTATGTATATGTCAGTCCGTGACGTACAAGACAGCATTTTGGAAACCGACCATGTTCGATCTCTGCTAAATAATATTTTACGTGACAATGTATATTCTACATTAATTAATATTCAGCATTTTCTTTTTTTGTTATGTATCATTTTAAACTAATCGCGTGCCCCAAAACAATTATTGTTTTTTTTTATCAACTTGTCAATCAAGCAAGGTTCTGAGATACCTTAAAAACCTTATCTTTTTGAGTGTTGTAACAAGGAACAGTATACTTCGTATCTTTTGACCAAAAAAAGTATACTACGTATCTATACATACATACATACATATATGGGGAGGGAGAGAGAAGGAGAGAGTAAACTTTGGTCTCCATTGCATTGCATAATATGTTTGCCATTTGCCAGCCATGTGATGCCCTGCAAGAAGAGATATGTGTTTTCCTTTATTAACAATCATATGCATAATAAAAATAATATACTGCTACAGAGTAGTGCCTATATATATAGAGAGGGGGGGGGGGTAGTGGAGGAAATATAATGGAAGAGGATGAAGAAGGATCAGCTAGGTTCGATGCTATGATGGAAGCATTGGGTTAAAAAAAATCTGAGAGAACCAAAGTTGTTAAAGAGATTTCTGTTACTGTATATAGAGAGGTAAACAAAGAGAGAAAAGATTCTTACACAGTGAAGGAGACGACAGACGAGACAATACAGAAACCACTCAAAACTCTGAAAATTACTGGCGAGTACTTGCATGGGGCCAAGGAGTAAAAAAAAAAAAGTTGAGAAAGAAGAGGGTACGCTTTGCTTGTACCTTTGATGACTCAAGATATCATTTCTAACGTCCTCTTCTGAGCATGCATTCTTGTTTTTTTTTCCTCTCTCTATTCTCAGCTTTTGGCTCCATGCTAGTGTAGTAGTATTTACACTATTTAGATCTGATTTTGACCCTAATTTGCATAGCACAAAAAGTTATTGTAATTATTAATTAGGAAAAATGGTTGAAAACCCATTAGTTTTAAACTCTGTGATTTGATGTGCCTATCTAATGGGATTATATTTAAGTATTGTTGAAACCAATTAAATGTATCTTTCTCTACGAAATTTTTCACATCCACATATCGCTAAAAAGAACCTAAGGTCACGGCTCCTAGAGTAAGGACAACTCTTTTTTTGGGGTTTATTATAATGTTTAGTCTTTATAATTTGCTTATACTACCTCTAATCTTAATTATATTATAGAATCGCTTTTATAGTACAAATTTTTACTGCAAAAATGATCTTATAATTAGGATTGAAGAGAGTATTTTAGTTTTAGTTCCAATGATTTCAAACTATAGAATTTGTTTAGAACGTGAGTCCCATCCTTGTAGCTTAAAAAGAACATTAGCGCAGTGTAAGCTGCAATACCACCTTTGGTCCAAAACTTTTAGCAATGTAAGCTATAAAACAACAATCAGCTTGCTCAGTCAACACATAATTGATGTATTAGTGCCACGTCATCATATTTAATAATGTTAAGGTCCTTATTAAATTATAGAAACTAATGTTTTAGATAGAAAAAAAAAATTGACGGAATAAAACACGTTATATGAAATTATAGAGATCAAAACCAAAATAGAAGAAGACTATAAGAACTATTAACCCTTTTTAATTAAAGGTGTTTCCAAGCTACTATAGACTTGAGAATAAATCTCTTTTAACAATTAAAGCACAAATGTATTTTGTCTTTCTAAACAAGTGTGATTTTTGGTATACAATTAATTTGTGCTTTACCCACAACTTCTTGGTATTTATTCTTTAATTAGATGTGTGCTTGATGTTCTGAATCCTGGATTGTAAACCGATCAGTAGATTTATCCAGTCCGGGCATCAACACAATTCAATACTTTAATTTTTTTTAAGAAAAAAATCAATTTTTTTCTTAAAAAATATTCCTTAGAATTTCATATTAAGTGCTTTGAAATCTTTAATTTCCCATTCGTATGACCCCATGTTAGCTCCAATCTGACCACTGACCCTTGAGCTAGTAACTCAACCAGTTTAGTGACCGACCTGATTTTTAGAACCTTACATATGCTACGTAATGTGCAAATGTCTTGTTGTTTGGCGCATAATTGAAGACATATATGTTACAAGCAAATAAAGAAAAATTCTATGAGCTAAAGAAAGTTGCATAGCTGCACACGACGCACTCAGGGATCCTTAAATAAATTTTTGGCATTTTTGAGCCATTCATTTTGTAATTGGGATTTTTTTCAGCAAATTTATCTTGTAATTAATTTAAATAGTGTAAACCATCTCTTTCTGGGTAAAGAAAAACCGTACTAAGCAATTTGGATACAACCATACGCTTGCTTTGTGATGAGTTGCATCAAGAAATTAAATTAACAAAGAGACAAAAGGACTAGAAATTGCATTAACCTTTTGTTGAGGGGCATGTCCCTCATTAATTGGGGTAAGGTGGATCCCACGTCTGCATGGGTACTTATTATTATTATTTAATGTTTAATTAATTATTTTTACTAATTATTCTTTTTTTTTTTAATACAACTAGTGGGGGAGGAGGAGGCATGGCTCGAATCCTGGATAAAAGGGAAGGCCAGCTCTTAAGGCTGGCCCTAGTGCTATCGCGCTACGAGGCGCTTGGCATTTTTACTAATTATTCTACTTACCTCATAAATTGAGCAGCTTTTGATTGGTGAAGTGGTAAAAATTAAAAGAAGAAGAAGACATATATGATATAATAGAGGCATGGCTTTAATTATAATTAATCTTCTTCTTCCAATTATTGATCAGATTATAGAAATATTTTGGATAAATTAATCAATCCAGAATTAGTGGTGGGACCATCTATCCTTTTGTTTGATAAAAGGCAGCATGCAACAGAAGGAATCTAGTGTCCATTTTCTATCTCAGATGCACTCATCCTCCAATTTATATTTGTTTGCCTAGCACCACAATTATTTTAAAAATTGTGCCAAGCATGTGAGTAAAAATAATTAATCTTTAATTAATTAGCTCTTGTAAAGGGAGATAGCTAGATTCTCTATTGCTGCTTCAATTTTTTTTTTAAAAAAAAAAATACACACACACATTTTAAGCTGCTCATATTTAATTTTAAGAACCTTTCAAATATTAATTATAATTTTGTTAATTATTTATTAAAATTATTTTTTGTTTTGTATTAAATATTTATTAAATTTAAATCATTCAATTTTTTTCTAAAAAATTGAGTCCTTAAATCTACAAATAACTAAATGTGATGGTTTGAAGATTGAGGCATGGTTGCAGTTATCTAAAAATCAGCATGTTTTACTTAGTCATATTCTTAGGAAACAAAATAGCTTAGCGACTCACTTGGCTAAGCTAGCTCATAATATCATAAAAAACTTTTGTCTTCTTGATCACCCACCACCTTCGTTCCAGGAGACGGTAATTGGTGAAGGATAATAGTTTGTAGTTTTTTCTTATTTGTAGTTGCTATTTTGAGCTATTAATGAATTCCATTTTTTTCAAAAAAATAAAAATAATAAAGATGGAGGCATGGAAGCTGGTGAGCTGTATGTCGACCCGAGTCCTAATAAAGATTCTAAAATAAGTCAACATCAATTGAAAGGTTTCAAGTGACACAGTCCACTAAAGTAGGAAGGCATTGAAGGACTTGATAATGATTTTATAACACATATATCACATTTATTCCATTACCCTTCTCATTTTTTTATTTATTAGAGTTTCATTTCAGTGTTACATCATTTGGATCAGGCCATCAGGGCATACTTTTTTTAAATCATAATTCATAATCCACACACTCGTTATTATATCATTCATAAATGATTCCTACTTACAACCTCATATTTAAAAATTCCTTAAGAGAGATGTTTTATATTAACCTAGTCTCAAGCCTTATCATAATATGTGTCCGTTTGAGATAGCGGTAATATAATTGATTTTTTTTTCTAGATGAGCTTTTACAAACGGAAGATAAGATAAAAGTTTGATTGTAAATATGATTTATATTTGGGATGACAGTGATAGAAGTGATTTTTTTTTTTCCAAATGAGCTATTGTTTAGAATAACATTAATTTGAAAAGTTATTGAGATGGAAAATGATTGAAAATAACATAAATCTTATTAAATATTACACACATATATATATATTAGTTGTATATATTGTAATAATTGAAGATAAAAATTTAAACCTAATTTTGATAATAAAAATCAAATTATTATTAAAAAAAACTCTAAAGTACTTAATTAAATATATTCTAATAGATAAATCGGAATGCTTACAAATGTATATTTAATAGTACATCATTTATTGGATAACTTATCCCTAACATTTTTCTCTGTAAGCTGACAAAAGTCACTCCTATCAAAAGCCACTTAATTATAATATAATAAGTCCATCAACCCTTTAAGTTATCCCAAATGATATCTAAATTAGCTTTTTTTCTTCTGCTAGGTTTATTGTTTGATGGGCTTTTTGCCTCAGCCACAACCATATGAAATAGGCTTATATATCAATACTAATACACCAAATTATTTCATCAAGATTTCAGTTTTATGCTAATGAGGATCGACACAGTTAGCTAAGGCGTCAGCCTTCACCGCAAAAAGAATGAGGTTCGATACTCGCTGGTCGATGTGAGGGCCTCATTGGTGGACGATTTGTAAGTACCTCTGTAAGCGCTTTTTGAGCCTAGAGGCATGTCCTGGCTCTGGTGAGGTACCGGTGTCTATCCCTACCTAAACTTTTTTTTATATAAAAAAAAAAAGTTGTCACTAGGCTGTGTCCATATACATTTCAGTGGACTTAATTAATAATAATCTCATTTTGGCTTCTGAATTAGGAGAGCATATGCATATAGTGGTGTGTAGTAGTGGATGAGTTGGGAGCTCAAAATCAAAGAAGTTGTGGAGATAGGAGTGTTTTGGCGACTTTTCATGTTTTCGTTTACGGCACTTAAACATTCTATATGGGGCCACTTGATATTTGCTGCAATTCCAAACCAAATCTCCACGTAACTTCACTTTAATATCTACACACCTAATCAATTCTCAGTCTTGATCATTCAATGTTCCTATTCATCTCACCACTTTCATATCTTCGTTGTACTCTAATGTTATCCCATAACAATCAATTGTTGCACATTCTTTTATACAACTCAGATTCTATATATAAGCCCTTTCTACCAAAAAAACAAAGAAGAAAGGTGAATTACCATAATCCATTATAATTAAATTACTGCTCCGCTCCTTATTATAAGACATATTTAGAGTGTTGTTGATCTTGGTCCTAAATATAAGACTGTAATTTTTCATTTTTACATATCAATGTTTTATTGATTGACCCCCTCTTGATACTCCCTCAATAACAGTTAAAGAGGAGAGGGAATGAGGGTATTATCGAAAATGTCTAGGGCGTTTTAAAAAATAATTGTTTTATTGACTAAGTCAACTAACTTTCTTAATTTAATTAAATTAGGGAAATATGTCTTGTGTTAAGGATTAAAAGAGTAAAGTTTTGTTGGGTTATGCCTAATTCATCTTAATAAAACGAAGTATAGGTAAGCATGAGCAATACATTTGTGGAAAGGGAGCTACAAACCGTGAATTTTTAATGGTCAAATCTTTTTTTTTTTTTTTTGGCTCGAAATGGTCAAATCTAATTAACTATAAATTGATAAGAATGACTGAAATGTTTGGGTCAAAAGAGGGAGGAGAATTATAATTGGGCCGGAGTCACCATAAAACGTTTGGGCCTATACTGGGGGGACAGATTGAGGTAGGCCCGAGAATAAATTACTTGCATTTCAGCCCATGAAGTTGAAGATGAGTATTGGATTATTGATGCGGTGGGAAGCAAGGCAATATTTGGTCCTTCCCCGGTCACAGTACTCAGTAGAAAAGTTAATCTCGTGTGTCTGTTTAGATTAGTAATAAAAATTATTTTTCCAAGGTGATTTATAGTGAAAAAGGTAAGTTTGAGAGATGAGTTTTGCCGACTAACGTGAAAGAATCATATTTTAAACGATTAGGTAGAAAAAACTAGTGTTAGGATTAGTATATCAACATCAATATATGGTAACTTTATATTTACAATAAATTTTTACTCAGTTTTTTTTTTTTTACCTGGAAATATTTTTACTCAAATGACATAGTTATCAAATGGGGGATATTTTATATTCAATGTTTCCTTCACTTCTAAAGGTGACTGATTTTTTTTTTTTTAAATCATAAATGTAAGATAACAATATACTTTGTTTCATAGATTTATAACTTTTTCCTAAACTATTTCTGTTGATTTCATAATTTAAAGGGTGTTTTCATTAATGAGGGGGTTTTCAATACAAATAATTAAATGGAATATTTTATGAAAATCCGACCATTATTTCTTACAAATAACTAATTTACCTAATTTTCTCAATATATATACAAGTTGGTTTTCTAATTCATAGATTTAGAACTCAGTCGAGTCCTAACTTTTAGGAGTGTTTGTTAAGTTTATTGGCCTAATTCTGCTTAACATACTAGTTAGGTAATGTGGTCAAAGGACAACTCTAGGTCACTTCAATATTGATTACTTTATGGTATTTTCCCCTCAAATTTGTCCAACATAATAACGTAATTTCATAATTATCTTTGACATTTCTTAATATTTCATTACTTTAATTTTAATTAAATTTATAAAATGATTTCTAAACTTAATATTACGTAAAAATATGTACAGTTATTAACCTTTCATATATACATATTTTAAAAATATTGAATTTAAGACAATGTAATGTGAATAATAATAATAATAATAATAATAATAATAATAATAATAATAATAATAAACGTGTTGGGAGCGAGGCTTAAGATGGCTGGAAGGAAATGAAGAATAGCTTTCAAGTCAGTTGAATTTGAAGATCCAAGTGAACAACCACCCATAGTTGTTGCCAATGTATAGTTTTAATGACATCAGTCTGTTACAGATGTTGGGCGTACTGTAATTATAATACTGTGATAACAACCAACTTTTAAAAAAAAAAAAATTCTCATCATATGAATTGAAGGTATAAAAATAAAATGAAAATTAGATTAATGAAATATAAACTCAATATTACGTACAAAATCTCATCACATGAAAAACTTAAAGTTTTAATATTATCTTTATTTTAAATTTTGTATACATGAAAATTAACTTTTTTCAATAAAAAAGTAAAAGTAAAAAAAATAATATGAATCATCCAAATTAGATCTAGATGACGGATTACAATTGTTATGAACTTTCAATACTCATTATTGTAAACAGCACTAAAATTGGTTCTAAACTATAAGGCCCCGTTTGGATCACTGAAAATCAAGCAATGGAAAAGGAAAATGTAGATTTTTAACTGGCGACGGCCGTTTGGTTCGAATTTTCTGGATGAAAATATTTTTCTGCGGGCGTCTATTCTCCTACGTTTAAATGAAAATGGGTTCCCACCATATTTTTCTAGCGCTTACGAAAATGGTGGAAGTCGACTTTACCCTTCCTCTCACCATGGCCCTTCCTGACGGTGTCCCCTGATCCGCATCATTCTTTGTCATGGCAAAAAAAAAAAGTAATCTGCTCAAAGGATGATTTAGAGAGAGAATCAAACTAGTCCTCTACTTCAGCTTTTCGGTGGTTTGACTTTAACTTTTTAGTGAGATCGTCGCTGATGCAGTGGATAGGGATGTTTGCGTCCTACATCTTGTCACCCAAGTGGTATCCGCGAAGGCTGATGGGGTGGTCGAACACCCTCTCAAACTCTCTATTGTGGACGACGTCGTCTGGGGAGTCATCACTGCCTTTGAGTTCGTCTCTATCGTCTCCATGCTCTGTTTCTTCTTCCTCTTATGTGGGTGTACCATCTGAAGTCGACAATCTCTCACCAAGATTCTATGCTTAAATTGTTGCCAACTTGAGAATTGGTGAGGCATTCTCCACCAATTCTCGAGAATTGGTAGGCATTCTGGAGGATGTCTCACCAATTCTTCCTCTTCTCACCAATTCTTGAGAATTGGTGAGGCATTCTTGAGAATACCTCACTAATTCTCGAGAATTGGTAAGGTATTCTCGAGTGTTAGTGGTTGGTTTTATGTGGTATAAAAAATATTTTATCTGTAAGGGTAAAATAGTATTTTGCCTCATTTTCCTATCTTATTTTCTTCCAATCAAACAAAAATTTTTCTATCAACCTATTTCTTTTCCAGTGCCAATCAAACGCATTGAGGCAAAATATTTTCCGTTCCATCCATTCTTTCCATTTCCATTTCTTTTCATTCCCACCTTTTCTTTGATCCAAACGAGGCCTAAGTAGTAATATTAAAGTAATGGTTTAAGGTGCAGATTGGCTAACGAACTATTACCCAAGGAGCATCTGGCACAAACATTAATTGAGGTACCTTAATTATCAATCAACAATTAAAAAGTGAAAAAAACACAAAAAATGAAAAAAAAAAAAAAAACACACACACACACACACACACACACAATGCCATTAAACTATCCTGTCATTGTCTTGGTGTCTCCGTCTTCCATTGACTGTCATAGTGTAAGCGACGTCGGCATCTCCAAAACTTCCATTTTTGCTGAGTGTTCCACTTACCCTCTTGAATTCATTAAAGTCCTTATACAGCTTCAGGGCGAGAATCATATACCGAAACTTAATCCAGCAGTCCACAACTTTGGACTGACACGCGCCTTGCATCCTGGTTCTGTCCCTTCGATGCCATAGACAGCAGCCGTCGCTGCCACAGCGCCTGCTTGCATGGGTCTCATCTTTGTTGGTGTTTGTCTTATCTAATAAATAGGCATAACTGCTCTTTTATCCAACGTCTCTGCCACCGTCCTCCGCCAATGTCTCATATTTTAACGTAATTGTGATAGTTTTTTTTAATTGTTATTTTGTACTTATTTTCACTTTTTAATTGTTAATTGATGATTAAGGTACCCTCAATTGATGTTTGTGTCATATGCTATTTGGATAATAGTTCGTTGGCCAGTCTCCACCTTAACCTTAAAGTAATTTCAAGGTGTGTTAGTATATCGAGCACCTTCTTAAATCTTGATACAGTGAGAGATTGTGAGTTGAACCATCTGTAAGTCCTTCTATCATTGTTTCATCAAAAGATGTAAAAGAAATTGTGATATGATTATGTAGTTGGATGGGGAGGAGCCAAGCCAACGACCCAACATTTATCACATGTTGGCAATGCTTAAATACAGGAGATGATTCTAGCTAAGCTACATTTGTGGTTCAATGAATGCTGATTATTATTTGATTTGGTTTGGGATCCTGTGCCTCTCGAAGTTGTACGTTTTGATTAACTCTCATTTGATCGATTCTTACTACTCTCTGAGTTAACGAATTCTGATATTCATGGAAAAAGCACATTACTGGTACAACACAAAGTCATATATTCACAAACAAGACTTCTAATAACCTTAATTATTATTAAGATGTCTATTATAATAAGTAATATTGAAATCCATTTTACGCACGTACGTACACTTTTCATTTATACATGTTTGCCCGGGGTCCAAGTGATTAATATGAACATTAATGTTGATATAAAATAAAAGAAACATGCGACACATTTTCCTAGTTGAACATTAATGGTCAGTGACTTTCCATTGAAACAATATAAATCGGTTTTGAAATGACATATTATAGTACGTATACATGTCATTATTCGGTCATTAATTGACACGGTCAATTTTTTTATGGACATGTGGTGAACAGTATTAGGAATCAGGATTCGTATTTCCAGGGTGTCAGTGAATACATATGGCATTGCATTATTGAAGCGTGTTTGAATTTTAAAAAGGGTCTCAAACGAGGAAGTACACTGATTATTCATCATGGAAAACGTTGAAAACGACAACACCAAATTTACTTTTCAAAATCAACAAAACGACAGCTCATGTCTTCACTGCATGCATATATACGACACTACCTCCTTCTCTACTCATCAGGACTCCCTTGTCAATTCGAATACGATCCACAGTGTTATTTAATAGACAGCAAGCGGGAATTCCGCATGGAACTGGAACAAACAACGCAATATTTATAAATTATTTATAAGCTATTTTATATATTATCAGAAATTAATTTATTGATAATAATAAGTAGGAGTAACTTTTGCTTTCCCTGTTAGATCTTTCGGCTTGTGTCCCTGTCTGGAGGGCATCATGGCTTCGGTATGAGATTCAAGGTTCTGTACTCTGTATTATATATATCCCATGTGATTTATAATCATGGGAGCTTTTTTGTAATTATTTAATTCTATTATTTTAATTAAAAGAAAATATTATTAACAAAAGTTTCGTAGATTTTATCAAAACTTTATGGCACATTCGCAACATGCCACGCACTTGGTCAAGGTGGTGAGTCGACAGGCACTTTGGTTGGAGAGTTGGGAGAAAAAATCGAGATAAATGTGAGAATGCGTTGAAAATAAATTTTTTATCGTGTTTTGATGCTCTATTTTATTTCAAACAAACTATGCCAAGGAATTAAATTTAGCTGTTATTTTTAATCAATAGGCATTGATCTTAGAAGAGGAGGCTTTGGTTGTTTAAGCACGAGGTATTGAATTTAAATTCATTAACGTTTTGGAGGACCTACCATTGTACTCAATCTAACCCAATCAAATAACTATATATAGACAAAATGTTATGTTTAGAGTTGCTAACAAGGAGTGGCACAGTTGGTTAAGATGTCGGGCTTTATCCAAAAAAAGAAGAGGTTCAATACCCACGGTCGATATAAAGGTTTTATTAGTAGGTGGTCTCTAAGTACCTTTGTAAGCTCTCTTTGAGTTTGGAAGCACGCTCTGACCTTGGTGAGTTACTGGTATCTACTCCCATCTAAACTTTGTTATTAAAAAAAAAAAAGAATTATGTTTAGAGTTTTATTAGACATATTAAACAAACATGCCAATTAAATTATAAACACATTTGGGTAAGTCGAGACAAAATTCCTTTTACATACTTATGTTTAAAGTTTTATTAGTCATATTAAACAAACATGCCAATTAAATTATAAATACATTTAGGTAAGTCGAGACAAAATTCATTTTACATACTTATTTTATACAGTAAATTATGTTAAAAAAATAGTTTCTACCAAGTATTCTAAGAAAACATTGTATCACTTTAGGGACATTAACCAGATATACATATGGGTCGGAAACGAGTAATAATTGTTAGTTCTCTATGTGTTTTGATGATAATCAACAATTGTAAACACACCTTGGAGTTTTTGCATTTGCTAAAAATTTACTGTCAAATGGAAACTCAAGTATTGATATGAATACTCGAGTATTGACTTGACAGAGAGATGCTCAAATCTATTTTCACAAAGCAATACTTAAGTATTGATTGCAATACTCGAGTATTGGACTTATAGAGAGCACTCCAAGTTTTCACCCTGAAACAATACTCAAGTATTGGTTGCAATACTCGAGTATTGGACTTACAGAAAGCACTCCAAGTTTTCATCTTGAGACAATACTCAAGTATTGGTTGCAATACTCGAGTATTGAACACACAGAGAGAATTTCAACATTGACATAAGTTCTCAATACTCAAGTATTCAATTGAATACTCAAGTATTGGTCATACAGAGAGATATCAAAGTTTTACACCTCATGCATACTCGAGCATTGATTTTACATACTCGAGTATTGGACTTTCACAAAGTTTTTCAAATCAACATTTGTTTATGAATACTCAAGTATTAACATGGAAAAACTCCACAAAATTTTCAAATGAATGCATACTCGAGTATTGATTTGGAAACTCGAGTATTGCGCATACAGAGAGCTTTTCCTCTTGTCAATAACCTGAAAACTCGAGTATTGATTTGAATACTCGAGTATTGTACCTAAGGTCCAAAGTTCACATCACGATGATTTCACTCTGGATGATGAATACTCAAGTATCAAGTTGGATACTCAAGTATTGACTTAAGTGCACAGTGACATACTCGACTATTGATGAACATACTCGAGTATTGAGCATTGAACTTGAAAATCAAATTTGACGAATTTGTGAAACTCCTTCATTTGATCTTAATACTTTCATTTATCATTCTTATATATTCTTGGCTATAATTAACCATCCTTTTGATGAGTTTTTAGACAGATTAACGAAAGTAAATTGAAGGATAAAGTGAAAAACAAAAAGTGGTTCAGTTCATTAAATGCACTACTCAGAAAGTTGCATAAACTTGGCTAATTCCTCTGCACACAGTTGCAAAGCATTAAAGAATGTTTCCTACAACAAGTAACCTCATTCCCAACGGACTAATTTGCAGAAGAACAAGTCAGATTACTTGGCCAGCTGGATTAAGCTGAGTTTAGAGAGAGAAGATGCCTAAAACACTTGCCAATCACCTGAAGACTTCTCTCAACGGTAATATTGAAGATGCAATGGTCAATTAATACTTCCTGAGTATAAATAGGACCTCATTCAAGTCTCTACAACAACCACAACATCTGAAAACGCACAAGCATTCAAGTTCTTCTACTACCTTTTAGTTTTCACTTGTATCTTGTCTTTTGACATTATAAGCTTCAGTGTTTATCATCATCTGCTCTTAGAGAGAGTTTTATCTAATTGTTAATCATTTATTGTAAAGAACCACAAGTCAGGGGACTTGGTGGTTGAGTTCATTGATTACAACTTGTAAGGGGGAGTGAGTTCTAGTGAGAGAATCACTTTTTGAGTGCAGAGTGTGTAATCTTTGATATAGTGGAAATCCCAGTGAGGCTGGGGACTGGACGTAGGTAAGTGGTTAAGACCGAACTAGTATAAATCTTCTTGTGTCTTGCTATTCTTCCCTCACTCTGAATTACCCTGTTTTTATAGTTCAAAAACAGAGCACTTAGTCAAAAATTTGATAATACTCAATTCAACCCCCCTCTTGAGTATTTAGCTCCAATTACAATAATAGTAGTCAGGATCCTTTTGGCCAAATTAAATTAAAAAATCAATAGCCACTAGTTGTTGGGGTTCATGGAAAACATAATCAAAATAATTATGAAATCAGTCCAATTTAATTGCTTAAGATAAGGAAAAAAAAATCAAATTTTCTGGAAAAAAGGTAAAAAAAAAAAAACTCAAATTTAATTGCATGTGGGGGTTAGGGTACAATTTTAACAATAAATTTTTTTGCCAAGAACATTTGTCATCATAAAGTTTATATGAACACAAAAATATGCCCTACAGAATTGACTTTTTTAGAGATATAAAAAAGAAAGCTAATTAAATTACTTGAAAATATTTATATTTTTTTATTTTTCTCTAAACTATTTTTCTTGATTAATAAATTGATATATAATCTAAGAATACATAATATATAATATAATATAATATAATAAGTTATTTAACTTCCTTAATTTATTAAAAAAATCAACTATATTTTATATTTAGGATCAGAGGAATATATTTTTAATTTTTCATACCCCATGTAAATTTTATGGTACCAAATACGTCTTGTGAACAAAATTATTGTTAAAATTACAACTTAATACTGGTGTTATATATGTTTGAAGCATACAGATCGATTGGGAAGAGTTAGGCACTACAAAAAAATCAGTTTTTTGCGGCGGAATTTTTCCCTCGCAAAAGAGCAAATTTCCGTCGCAAAAACCGTTTGCGGTGGAATTTGCGACGGAAAAAGTTCCCTCGCAAAAACAGCCATCGCAAAAAAATTTTCCGTCGCAAAAATGCACATTTCCGTCGCAACAATTGGATTTAGCGATGGAATCATTTTCCCTCGCAAATTTCAAGATTTGCGAGGGAAAAACTATTCCGTCGCAAAATTTTGGATTTTGCGAGGGAAACAATCCCTCGCAAAAATTGATTTTTTTGCGAGGGAAATTGTTCCCTCGCAAAATTTGAACTTTTTGCGAGGGAATGTGTTCCCTCGCAAAAACTTGAATTTTTGCGAGGGAATTTGATCCCTCGCAAAAATTTCAATTTTTGCGAGGGAATTTTGATCCCTCGCAAAATGTGAAATTGTTGCGAGGGAATTTGTTCCCTCACAAAACTTGAAATTTTTGCGAGGGAATTTGTTCCCTCGCAAAACTTGAATTTTTTGCGAGGGAATTTGATCCCTCGCAAAATTTGAAATTTTTGCGAGGAAATTTGTTCCCTCGTAAAACTTGAAATTTTTGCGAGGGAATTTATTCCCTCGCAAAACCTAGAGAATTTGAAATTTTGGCGAGGGAATTCAATTCCCTCACAAAAGTCAATAGTATTGTAATTTGCGACGGAGTAGTACTCCCTCGCAAATTTCATATCTTGCGAGGGATCTTTTTCCCTCGCAAAATTTTTATATTTGCGAGGGAGTAAAATTCCGTCGCAAAATTCAATATATTGAATTTTTGCCAAAATCCCAATTAAATTTTTTTAAAAATAAAATGATTTTAAAAATGTAAATAATTTCATAAAAAATATTAAAAATTAGAAATTAAAGAGACTTATATATGATAAAAGGATATTGTAACAAGCATCAAAGTTTACATAAAAATAACAAAATATTACAAAGTATAATGTTTCAACAAAAATAAACTAAAAAAAGTCTAAACTGCAGCAGTCTGGGCAGGATCACCATCGGTATCGCCATCACCATTAGGAGGCGGCCCCGTACCCTTGTCCTTCATAAGGGATTGGAGAAGTTGCCGCAACTCTAAAATCATCTTTCCTTGCTCCTTCACCTGCTCTCCTTGAATATATCCTTAAAAAGATAAACTAGAATGACAATGAACTAGAATGACAATGAATATATCCAGAAAGCATGTCATACTTGGGATTTGTCAACAATGATAACCAGTTGGTCTAACTCAAGATTGTGTTATTACCTTAATAATTTATTCATATTACAAAGGGGAATAAACTTAACTACCTTTTGAAAGAATTATGTAGAAATAAAAAGTGAAAATAAACAGATAATAAAAGTGAAAATTTTCCAAGAAAGAAAGCATTACTTACAGTTCTTGCAATTGAGTAAGATCACCAAATTGACTTGGTATAACTCCAGACAGATTAAGACCCTGCAGCTGGCTGTCATTAAGAAATTGTAAATCAAAAATCTTTGCAACAAACACTGATTTTCAAATAAAATTTCCTATTATAAACAGAATCCAAATGTCACGCAAGTTGTTCACATCAAACTTTGAAGTCCACTATTTACATTAGCAAGTTCTCCGCACAACAATATTGAACATTAGAAAATGCATAAATATAAAAATGTGGATTAGTTATTAAAGTCTTGTGGATACATACCAATGATGCTAGAAGAATATCAAGTCTCTCTCGTTGTGGAAAGTGACTACTTGTCTACCTTTAAATTCTGGATCTTGGGGAAAAAAATGAATGTATTACCCTATCAAAGAAAAGAATTGATGAATATCTATGCATCCAAAAATAGAGGATTCATTTCTAAGCAAAAAAATAGAGGATTAGTTATTGATCTCTTGTTTTACTTAGCATTAAAGGATAAAAAGCATGAAAGCATTGGGGGAGAACAGATTCAGAATGTCAAACCCGAGGTATTCTAGACATGTTTAAGAGACTGAAACAATATAAAACATCACCATTGTATTACACATGACCTTGTTTAACATACGATCCAATTCAATTGAAGTGGGGAAATTTGAGTGCATAGAAAACACTTCATTAATTTGACTTTCCATGTCCAGTCCAAATAAAACAAACAACAAAACATTGGATAGAACTCTGAAATTCACTTTACTAAGACTAATAAGATATATTCTTTACAGCCGTTTGCTTAGAACTCTGAAATTCACAATAGCTTATAGGTTCTCAACAAAATGAGTTCATTACTGATAGAACAAAATACTTTAATGAGGCCCTGCAAAACTAATGAGGCCGAGGCCCTGCAAAACTGAAAGATGGAAGGTATTGTAACAAACAAACATAAACACACACTCAACAATTTTTGAAACAAAGAGAATAAAAAGCTCTAACCAAGAAGCCCAAAAGACAATCTGCAATTTTAATTAGGATGATGCAAAATAGAATCAATCCTAATTTCACGATTTAATTTGTTTAAATCAGATTAATTAATTTAATTGATTAGGAATAAAGGCAGGTTTCAATCAGAATGGATTAAAATGATCAAAAGGGACGTTTTGTATCTAACTTCCAAATTCTACCCTTCACGTATAGACCAACATGCATCAAGCTCCATCAAATTTTCAAACAATTGTTTCACCAGTAACACAATCTCAAATTCCAAAGTCATTTGAGCTTACAGCGCAAGAGCAAAGCATAGTATCAACTTTGGCTACTTATTGCATTTTCACTGTGTTCAAACAGAATATACTAATATACTAAATGTGTATGCTCTATAGTTCACATGGTATGTTATTCCTTCAAAAAGCAACAAGAAGCAAGTTAAATTAGCCCCATCCATTATTCTTTCTGCTACTTCTCCTCTGTCATCTCCAGTCTCCACCACCATTTTCTATCACCCCATGTGTGACCACTATGTATTGTTAAAAATTCATCTCTCACAACACAGAAGCACAAAAAAATTTCAAAAAGCAAATAATGATCAGTTATATAGTGTTTGGGGTTATCGATTCTTTTCGTTCTTAGAAAAACCCACATGATTCCCAACACAAATTACTGATAGAACAAAATACTTTAATGAGGCCCTGCAAAACTAATGATAGAACAAAACTAATATATATATCACCATCATCAACACATTTCTTCTTAGTATTCTAATAGAAAAAATAGCAGCAATATCCGGTACGGATACGAATTCAAACACACATATATATACAATTTCTTGAAACTTAATCCTCAGAAGAAAGTGAAACTCAACAGATACAGCTTCAAGACTACAAGTTCAAGCGAATACACTCAGAGAGAGAGAGTACTTAAGAGCATGAAGAAGCTGAGAAGAGAGAGGGTAGAGAGGAAATTAAGGCATTTGAATTGAAGAAGGCTTACCAGGATCTGCTGCAAGGAGGAGCTGGTACCGCCGACTAAATGTCCGAGTTAGATTTGGAGACGGAGATGGAGACTGGGTTAGGGTTTTCGAAATGGGGGAAATGGAGAAGAAATGAAATGTCGAGGAGGGAGAGCTGAGAGCAGGAGGCGGAGGCGGAGGCCGAATGAATGGGAAATCACACTTAGCTAGGCGGAGACGAACGATCTGAGGGAGGATTGTTCAGTGAATGGAGGGAACAATCTGAGGTTAGGAAAACTTCAGCAAAACGTATGGAGGGAATGGCGGAAAAATGGCGCAAACCTGGAAAAAAAAAGGCGCTGGAATTTACATCCTTATAAATTTAAGTAAAAGAAATTTCTAAATGATAGGCTAATTAAGTGACCTGTTAGATCACTTGGTGAGGATAATTTGATTCCACTCATCCACGAGGCATGATTTTGAAATTGAAATCTATTTCCTAGACTGACAAACCAATTAGTTAATGATTTTAAAATTGAAATCTATTTCCTAAAATGACACACCAACAATTAGTTAATGATTTTGAAATTGAAATTTTAAAATTGAAATCTATTTTCTAAACTGACACACCAATTAGTTAATGATTTTGAAATTGAAATCTATTTCCTAAACTGACACACCAACAATTAGTTAATGATTTTGAAATTGAAATTTTGAAATTGAAATCTATTTCCTAAACTGACACACCAATTAGTTAATGATTTTGAAATTGAAATCTATTTCCTAAACTGACACACCAATTAGTTAATGATTTTGAAATTGAAATCTATTTCCTAAACTGACACACCAATTAGTTAACAAGTGTGTGCTCACTTAACGGTATAAAAAATCCTCATTTCCAATCTTTGCCTTTTGCATTTAGAAAAAACAGAAACGAGTAATAAAAAAAGGAAGAGTGGTTGGTAAGATCAAAATGGATAGAGTGCATTGGAAAAGATAATGTGGCAGACTCTAAATACTTATATCACAATATGAGGAGTTAGGCTCACATACATGTTAAAGGTAGCCAAACCATGGACCAAAATGATAGAACTGCTAATAAGTACAACTTGTGCCAAACTTCTAACCAAATGCCTTCGCTGATCAATCAAGAAAACGTTTATAAATAATCTTTTCTTCTTTTCTGAATTTTACAAGTGTGTGCTAACTTAACGGTTCAAATAATCCTCATTTCCAACCTTTGCCTTTTGCATTTATCAGTAAAACTTCATCGTCCTCGATCACGTTTTACCTATAAATTAATTCATGACAACATCGCAAGTTGAGATAACTATAAATCAGAGATAAGATTACAATGGTCATATAGTTCATGATTTCAATGGCTTTTATTCTACCATTTACTGGCAATAATTATTCGCTTATTTAAACATTTTTAATCATGTCATTTATAATTTTTTGATATATTTCTTATGAAGGTTTTTATTAATTTACATTTTTTAAAAATATGTCATATGTTCTATTATATTTATTTGATTAAATGGTAAAAAGGAAGATATATATAAATAATATATATTAATTATAAGACAAATGTTCATCAATATATTTTAAAATTAATCATGTCAAATTAATGAATCCGAAATTGATAATCAAATTAAACCTAAAAGCCAAAAACGCACGGACTTGATGATGTCGAAATGATACTTGTTTTTTTTTTGGTCAAAAGAAATGATACTTGTCATATACTAGTAATACTCTCATCCAAAGTTTAACTTCAAAACAAAATTGAAAAACAGAGAGTAATTATCCGATGTTGATCGATCATTTTTATGGGATTTGTTTAAGGGAAAATGACAGTGAGCTCTTTTTTTAATGAGAGATATATAGTAGCATTTAAGGATTCAAATATTTGAAATATATGGTCAATTTACTATTATGAGAAGGACAAAAATGATTTTTTATGACTTATCTAGATTAAAATATCATTAAAAAATTCATATTATTCTTACTCAAAGTTTTTCTCTTAATTTTCTTTTAATTATCGATTCAATTCATAAACTTTAGTTTTAAACAATTTAGTTGTTATGATTTATTGAATTAGAAATTATACTGAGTGAATCATGCTCCAAGTCAAGGAATAATAGGGACCGAATTTTTTTAAGAATCCAGACGATATCTTCCAACTAATAGCTAGAGACTAATCTTATCAATCGGGGCATATAGATCATACGAGTTTTACCTCTCCTAACTAAGCATTTTCCATGCATATGGCTTGGTTCAAACCAGAACATCATGTTTAAGAGACTCAACAATCTATCGACTGAGCCAGGCTCTTGTTCGTGCCATTGTTTAAGAGTTGATACCTTGTCAGAAAGTGTATATTGCATTTAGGTAGGTGGAAAAGATATAGTAGCATTATATTTGACTTTGCTGAAGATTCAAATAATTTCAATCTAAATAAATAAATATTTACACTTTAGATGGGATAAATCGCAGCACATTATTTATTAATTTTGATTTCGTATAATTAAATATCAAGAAGTTAGAACCATGTTAGAACATTTGTCAGTTCATAATTTTGTAGGAATATTTAAGAAAGTATTTGATGTCGATTATTTAATTTTTGCAAGATTTTTTCTCATAATCAAACTAATTAAAACTTATTGATAGTTCAATTGTGACCAAATACTAATTCCTAAACGGATATTCATGCTAATTTGATTAGTGGAATTAAAACTTATTGATAGGTGAATTGTGACCAAATACAAGTAAGTAGTGTCTTCAATCATAAATATAGGATCTAATTGAAGAATTAATATTGATCTCATATATAATATTATCTCTGATTTTAAATATAAGATAAAGTTTGCAGTATGATTTATTCTAAAAGCTTTGTCTTATCTTTGAAATCGGAGGGAGTAATTTTTTTTTTTCATGTTGGTCAATTTTTTTTCTTTATCCCTATTGATACACAATCAACTGTTATCAGGTATGAGAGGGAATAAGAAATAAAGAAAGATGTATGAGTGTTTTAGAAAAAAAATAATATATAGTATATCATGTTAACTAATTTAACTAAAATTTTGTAATATAATTTAATTAAATAAATGCGTTTAATAGAAAAAACAGAAACGAGTAATAAAAAAAGGAAGAGTGGTTGGTAAGATCAAAATAGATAGAGTGCATTGGAAAAGGTAATGTAGCAGGCTCCAAATACTTATGTCGCAGTGTGAGGAGTTAGGCTCACATACATGTTAAAGGTAACTAAAAAGGAAGATATATAGAAATAATATATATGTTAATTATAAGACATATGTTTATCAATATATTTTAAAATAGTATTCTTTAGAGGAAAATTGTCTTGATTTTAATCAATATGCTATTTAGTTGAACAGAGGCAGAAATGAGTGAGAGACTTAAATTTATTTGTTTTAATTGCTTTGGGTTTACTTTGGAGAGATATTTAACAAAATATATATATAAATATTAATATACTATTTTGCGAGGGAACAAAAATTCCCTCGCAAAATGTAAGGATTTTTGCGAGGGAACAAAAATTCCCTCGCAAAATGTAAGGATTTTTGCGAGGGAATAAAATTCCCTCGCAAAATGTCTACACTTTTGCGAGGGATCCGTTATTCCCTCGCAAAAATGTAAGGATTTTTGCGAGGGAATTTTTATTCCCTCGCAAAATGCCCAAACTTTTGCGAGGGATGAACTATTCCCTCGCAAAGTTTGTCCTTTACTAAAAATTGGGGGGAAATTTCCCTCTAAATTTTTCGTAATTTTGCGAGGGAATAAGGTTCCCTCGCAAAATGGGCAAATTTTGCGAGGGAATATAAAATCCCTCGCACAATAGCCCAATTTTGCGAGGGAACATTCTTCCCTCGCAAAATTGCGAAAAATTTTGGGGGAAATTTCCCCCCAATTTTTTGCTATTTTGCGAGGGAAGAAGGTTCCCTCGCAAAATTGGGCTATTTTGCGAGGGATTTTTTATTCCCTCGCAAAATGCCCAAACTTTTGCGAGGGATCCGTTATTCCCTCGCAAAAATGTAAGGATTTTTGCGAGGGAATTTTTATTCCCTCGCAAAATGCCCAAACTTTTGCGAGGGATGAACTATTCCCTCGCAAAGTTTGTCCTTTACTAAAAATTGGGGGGAAATTTCCCCCTAAATTTTTCGTAATTTTGCGAGGGAATAAGGTTCCCTCGCAAAATGGGCAAATTTTGCGAGGGAATATAAAATCCCTCGCACAATAGCCCAATTTTGCGAGGGAACCTTCTTCCCTCGCAAAATTGCGAAAAATTTTGGGGGAAATTTCCCCCCAATTTTTTGCTATTTTGCGAGGGAAGAAGGTTCCCTCGCAAAATTGGGCTATTTTGCGAGGGATTTTTTATTCCCTCGCAAAATGCCCAAACTTTTGCGAGGGATGAACTATTCCCTCGCAAAGTTTGTCCTTTACTAAAAATTAGGGGGAAATTTCCCCCTAAATTTTTCGTAATTTTGCGAGGGAAGAAAGTTCCCTCGCAAAATGGGCAAATTTTGCGAGGGAACCTTCTTCCCTCGCAAAATTGCGAAAAATTTTGGGGGAAATTTCCCCCCAATTTTTTGCTATTTTGCGAGGGAAGAATGTTCCGTCGCAAAATTGGGCTATTTTGCGAGGGATTTTTTATTCCCTCGCAAAATTGGGCTATTTTGCGAGGGATTTTTTATTCCCTCGCAAAATAGCGAAAAAATATGGGGGAAATTTTCCCCCCAATTTTTCGCGATGTGCCCAAATTTGCGAGGGAACGACGATTCCCTCGCAAAATGTCTACAATTTTGCGAGGGAATAATTTATCCCTCGCAAAATGGCAGATTTTGCGACAGAATAGTACTTCCCTCGCAAAATTTGGGGCATTTTGCGAGGGAATGTCTCGTCCCTCGCAAAATTTCATTCTTTTTGCGAGGGAATAATATTTCCCTCGCAAAAATCACCTTTTTGCGAGGGAAGTCAATATCCCTCGCAAATTTCCCAAAATTTGCGACGGAATTGTTTCCCTCGCAAAATTCCGTCGCAAATTTTACATTTTCTTGTAGTGAGGAAAGTTTTCTTAATCACAGTGATTAACAACCACACATTAGAATGTTGTTGACATGTGCCCATCCACATTGTTGAAACAATCACAACTGAATGATTAAAATAAAAATAAGTAAACCACAGACATCCATTTCTTTCTAGGCTTCATCTGAAGTTTACATCAAACAATATATATAATGGAAAACTAAACTTGAAGAAATGAATGATTATTAATTAGTTAAAAGGATCGGAATATCCAAATGTTTGATACTTGTCAATTTCCCACCTTATATTATTGATCCTTTCCAATTTCTTACTTCAATTTATTCAACTCATTTGACCCATTGACTAAAGAAATACTCTATTAAATTATATTCCTTCTGATCCTAATTATAAGAGCTAGTTGACTTTTTTGAAGAGATTAAGGAAGTTAATTAAATTACTTTAAAGTATTTTTATCTTATTTTTTTCTTCAAACTTATTAGTTTGACTAATAAACCAATATATAATCTAAGAATATTTAACATATGAAATAATTAAGTAATTTATTTAGTTTCCTTAATCTCTCTAAAAAAAGTCAACTAGCTCTTATAATTAGGGCCGGAGGAGGTAGTACATCATTACATCATTTGATTTGAAATTGACGTGTTTATAACTAAAACCTCTCTACTAATCAACTTAGATTCGGTACAAAATTTAGAACCCACCAACAGGCTTGGACGTTAACAAACTGATGGATTTGAATACTCGTATTAATCAGAAAATCAAATCCATAAACCTAGAAGATAAATCATACTATCTCCGGTCCTAATTATAAGAGCTAGCTGACTTTCTTTGGAGAGATTAAGGAAACTAAATAAGTTATTTAATCATTTCATATGTTAAATATTCTTAGAATATATATTAGTTTATTAGTTAAACAAATAAGTTTGAAGAAAAAAATAAAAATAAAAAAACTTTAAAGTAATTTAATTAGCTTCCTTAATCTCTCAAAAAAAGTCAACTAGCTTTTATAGTTAGGATTGGAGGGAGTACATCACTACTCCTTAAGATTTAAGAATAAAAGATGGAAACGCACAAGTGTACTTCTCCCACTGCTTTGAATTGATTTTTGGATTCATGAAGATGTACTTGTTCTCCGTTATGCAAGTCTTTAGTTTAAGACTATGAATGAAGTAGATGATATTGATAGCTCTTCCCTCTCACTAGAATGAATCAATCCGGGGCGAATCCGGATTATTAGTCTGGCCCTTATAAATCCTTCAAGTTAAAAAGATTAGGCCAGGATACCGGATGCCTATGAAAAAAAAAAAAGCTTTAAGACTTTAATTTCAAATAGATCACTTTATTTAGGCCTAATTAAATAATGACCATGAATTTTTAATAAATGGCTTCTATGTTTAATTCCAATATTAACAAATAAAGCAAATGTGATTATGTTAACTTTGGAAACTAGAACAATTAAGCTTTGCTAGTTCAATCATTAATGTGATATATACAAGCAATTAAAGAAAGCTAGATAATCTAAAAGCAGTTATGTTAATTTTTTGGAATTAAAATGACCTAAGATCTTTTCAAGTTTGGCGTAACAAGTTTATATTACTCAGCTAGATAAATTAGTTGAACTGATCCTAACACCAACTCAACAAAAATATTAAAAGCAACAAAAAAAAAAACCCTCATTTAAAGGAATCTATGAACATCTGCCAAGTGCAACTAAGATTTGGTGTGTCCATATAGTCTTTATTATCATGATTTTTACTTTTCTATTATTATTAATTAATAATATTTAGTATTTACCTTAAAAATATAACAAATTTTTTTTTCATTTTTTAAAATTAAAATACTCATAATTATTCAAAATTAATTTTAATTTTTAAAAAATACATAAAACCTATTATAATATATATTACAGAATATGGAACTGATATATATTTTGAAATATTTTTCAGGTGATTTATTGTATAATGCATGTCGCCATACAAAAAACTGAGGCCGGAACTGACACGTCAGCGAGACCATAAGATGGGTTTTGTGTAATTTCGTGTAGGCAACAGCAAGAATCCAGGGGCATTTTGGTCTGAACGAGGAACAAGGAAAGGAGTGTATTGTGTATATTTGATGCATGTCAGAAATCTTTTTTTTTTTTTTTGGTCAAATGCATGTCAGAAATCTGAATTTCAAGTGGCTTCATTCTTTTTTTCTTATATCACTCGCAATTAAAAGGCCCTCACAGAAAAAGGAAGAAAGGACTTGTCATATGCTTTTCTTCTTTTGCTTCCATTCAAAGGAAAAACATTTTTTCTATGTTGAATCGGAATTATTCTTTCCCCCTAACGTCCATTTCCATGTGAATTTTACCGCATTTTCCTTTTCTCATCCTCCTCCTTCTTCTCCTTCTTCTGAATCTCACTTGCAGTCGCAGAGTGGCAGCAGCTGTAGTATATTTTTTTTCCCCCTTACTACTTTGAAGTAAAACCAACTCAGAATCATCACTTCGTCGCCCGGGAAGAATCTTTGTTTCAGAATCGGAAGCTGGCTTCTGATTTCTCCCTCCAGAAATGGCTAAGCGAGGATACAAGCTACGTATCCTGATTTTTTTAGGACATAACATTGTTTGAGAGAAAATGCTCACCGAGAACTGCTTCTGCTTTACTAATCCTGGAATTGAACTGGTTTTGATGTCTTATTTATTTAGATCATCGTCACCAGTTGCTCTTTCTGCCGAAATCTGTCAGAACTGGTCTAAACTACAAACTTACTTTTTTTTTTTTTTTTTGAAATTTGGGTTTTCTGAAGAAATATGATGCAAAATGAAAATGTAGGAAGCTCTTCGATGCAAAATGGAAATTAAGATGAAGTCAAAATTATAGGTCTTGCTGCTATGCTTGTTTGCTGGGAAATCGGCGCAGCCGCGCAGATACGAGTGAAATCTTAGTTTTTATTTTTCATACCTGTTTAGCTTCCTTGAATGACTTAGATCAGCTGAAGCATTTTGGAAATCTAGAGAAAATATTCGAATCAAACATTGTATATCAAGCAGTTCCATGCTTCCTCTTTCCCTGCCATTTCATTGTTGGTTCGGTATATTCTGGTCTTGTTTTTGGAATCTCGGTTAGTCTGTTGAATATATATGTTTGTTTTTATGATAATGTCCTTTCCTGAGCTAAACAACTGTAGAGGAATTCGTGGCCCATTCAGCAAACGTCAATTGTCTAAGTATTGGAAAGAAGGCACGTCGTCTTTTTGTTACAGGAGGGGATGATTACAAGGTCAATTTATGGACGATTGGCAAGCCAACTTCTTTAATGGTTAGTTTGATTTCAGATTTTGTTGTCTGGACATATGGCTACTGCAGGATCAAAACCCTTGATGGAAGTTCTGTTTCTGATATGCAATTTATAGTGGTTTGGGAGTTATCTTTTGTATGTGACTGAAGAATGCCCTCTCAAGTTCATATTAAATATTTTAAGCCTAGATCTGTACCTCATCCCTCGTGATGCTATCCATAAAGCTTGCTGAAAAACAAGTTTCCTTGTATTGTTTATGTTATCCTGAAATTCATTATGAACTTAATTTAAGGCTGGAAATTTCTACCATAGTTGCTATAAAAGCCGTTCATATTTGCATTTCTTCTGATTCGACACTGATCATTATATAGGACTACTGTTTGATAGAAGCAATTCCTGCCATGACTCTGACCTAATAATGTTGTCTAATTGAAAATATTTGCAGAACCTGTGTGGTCATACTAGTCCAGTTGAATCTGTGGCTTTTGATTCAGCAGAAGTGTTAGTTCTTGCTGGGGCATCAAGTGGAGGAATAAAGCTTTGGGATTTGGAAGAAGCAAAGAGTGAGTGAATGACTGTAAGCTGAAGTTTTAGGCAATATATTGTATGGCGGTGTTATTTTGGGAGCGTTAGATTTTATAGTGGGGAAGAGCTGGCTTAACATAGCCAATGGGGAGGTTGGATCTAGTAGAAGGGTTAGTCCCTTACAGTATGGCGAACCAAGGTTTGAGCCCATTGAGAGAGGTGCCCACACCACATTTGGTGCTTGATAGTACCTCAAACAAGATTGTCTCCAATAGGAGAATACCTGTGTCTATAAAAAGGGAACTGGCTTGACATAAACTTGGTCCTTTTATCTGTTTCAACTTATATGAAATACAAGCCAGATAATCTACTTTGCATTCATCACCTTATACAGGGAACTAATGAGTGTTGTTATGACTGAGGTCTCAGTTTTTCAAAGTGGGACCTACTATATGATTTCTGTGTTTCAAAATTTAACAATAAACTCCTAATAGCTCTGCTTCTATCCTTGAAGTATAGTGGTTCGCACTCTTACTGGACACAGATCCAACTGCACAGCTGTTGAGTTTCATCCATTTGGTGAGTTTTTTGCATCTGGCTCCCTGGATACTAACCTCAGGATTTGGGATATACGGAAAAAGGGATGCATTCATACATACAGGGGTCATAGCCAAGGCGTTAGTACTATCAAATTTACTCCAGATGGCCGATGGGTAGTTTCTGGTGGATTTGATAATGCTGTAAAGGTAGCCATGTAAATTGACTAAATTCATTGTTGTATTGCTTGCAATTTCCTTGGCTTTGTTTTGTTTTGTTTTTTTTTTTTTTTAAAATTCTTTCTAATAAAATAATAAGCCTATCAATAATCCCATGGATCTACCTCGTCATTGCACAGGTGTGGGATCTAACTGCTGGAAAGCTCTTGCATGACTTCAAGTTCCATGAAGGACAAATTAGGTCCATAGATTTCCATCCACTTGAGTTTCTTCTAGCTACAGGTTAGTGACTAAGTGACCTTATAGCAGTTTGAAGTGGTAGAAGCGCATTCAGTTGCAAACTTGTAGTATCGTTGTAAGGTTTTCTTGTTGAGTAATCACTTGCTGCTTCTATGGGGTAGCTCCATAGTAGTAAATTTTTTGACATGTATCATGAGAAATTCTAGGGTACATTACGTGTATGTTCTTGCAACATGTAATATCCCAACTTTTTCTACACATTCTGATTGGCAGGCCGTTGGCTCTATTCATTCAGATTAAATTCGGGCTGATGGATGTAAATACATGCAATGTATCGAAGAATTTCCTTAATTTCATCTTTAGTGCTAAATGGGAAAAAAATAAATTGCCTTGTATTATTGGTCAAAATTAATTAAAACACATGCAATTTTAGTTCATATTATATGCTTCTTTTGGCTCTCTTGGGGGGAGGGGGTAGAAGGAGGGAGAGTAGCACCTCAATAGGGGTTTCCTACACATGTTTGGGTCCTTAATCTTCTGCACATGGTGATTACAATTCTAAAAGTATTGAAAAGGTAAGAAACATAGTGGATAATAACTTAAAATTACATTTTGCAGGCTCAGCAGACAAAACAGTGAAATTCTGGGATTTAGAATCATTTGAAATGATTGGATCTGCTCGGTGTGAGGTATTCAATGTTTTCTGATTTTTGTTTTCTAGTTTCTACTGTTTAAAATAACTAGTTTTGTTCTGTTAGGTTATAATTTATGTGTTCATATTTGCTTCTTTTCTGTTTTTCCTTCTAAACATCTATGTCAGTTGTGTACGACTTCTAACTTGTATGAAAACTCTGGTAAATTTAGCACTGAGACATGATTCTTGACAATTTTTCCCTGTGAGTCATAATGTTGATGTTAGGTTTTTGGGCCAACCATCACATTGTTGTTAGTTATTGACGAGTTTTGGTGAAAATTACTAGTGAGTGGCCAAGAACATGCTCCATCTTTCTGTATTCTTCTGGTCTGTATGATTACCCAAATACAAGCACATGCACAAGCACTTTAGTTATGTGCGTTCGTGCGTAAAATAGGGAAAATTTAGTCACACAAATGAAAGTATATGGCTTCTAAATTATACTACTCTTATTCAAACTAAACTAAATTACTTTTTATAGGCTACCGGAGTACGCTCAATAGCTTTTCATCCTGATGGAAGGGCACTGTTTGCTGGGCTTGAGGATGGTTTAAAGGTACAGTTTGTTGTGATTATAAGATTATGTAATAATGCAGCAGTTGGAACGGGACAGAAATATAATTTATGATACCTATATGTTCTAGGTGTTTTCCTGGGAGCCTGTTATATGTCATGATACTGTTGATATGGGATGGACCACCCTTGGTGACATCTGCATTCATGATGGGAAACTTCTGGGTTGCTCATACTACCGAAATTCTATTGGAGTCTGGGCGGCAGATATATCAGTAGGATCCATTACCACTTACTATTTCCCCTCCCATATTTTTGCAATATGATTTGTTTATTTATAATTTTTTAAGTAGCTCAGAGAATGACTGTCTTCTTACTCAATGGCTTGATGGCAATATGACATCAATAATTTAAACATGATAGCATGATTTGTACATCGTTCATGCCAATAGCTTGAGGATTATGTAGAACTGTATAGAAACCAAGAACAATTCATCATAACTGACAAACGTATTTGTTTTTACTTTAATAACAATTCTGAAATCCTTATGACGTTATATGCCTTGTATACTACAAATCAAATCAAATCAATTTGCATCAATCAAGTAAATATAAACTGGGAGTAATAGATACCAATGCCCAAAAAAAATTTAAAAATTCAAAAGGAATGATAAACAAACAATAGAGCCCATATTCAATACAATGATTCATAAGTTACAAATTAAAAATATATCATAAATGGATATTGATATCATCTGCTCTTACTGCATTAAGGGTGATATGACTGGCTTCTGGCAAACATTAGAACCTTTGAAGAAGCCCAAATTCAAGACAATGATTCCCAAGTTACAAATTAAAAATATATCATAAATGGATATTAATATCATCTGCTCTTACTGTATTAAGGGTGATATGACTGTGTGGGTATTGCCAAACATTAGAACCTTTGAAGATTGTCAAGCAACTTTTCTGATGTGTGTGAAATAAAGACAGGTAAAAAGAGTAATATGGGCAATTTTCTGTAAATAAAGAATTAAGAGGCTTTAAGCTTTTATCATTGTTATTTCCTTTCTTAGCTTCAGCATGCCTGAAATTAGGGACTATTGTTGTTATTGATTCATTTCTTGTTTTCAGCATGTGTGTTATGGTTTCTTTCATGATCCTTGGGGCTGTAGACTTTTGAGGATCTTAAGTGATGAAAAAAATATCATAATTTTTCTCTCTCCCTCTTTTCCCTTGCATCTCCCTATTTCTTTCTCCTTCTCTGCCTTTTTCAATGTTTGTTCTATGTCAATGTGCTATTTTCTTGACTGTGTAACTTTTCTCCATGATTATTCTGAGTATAATTTTATGTTTATTAGCTTATTGAGCCATATGACACTGGTTTGGAACCCAAGAGAAAAGGCGGTGTGGATCAGAAACTCAGTTTTCAGGACCGTCAGCTGGAGAAAGTGGAGATGGATGTAGGACCAACTTCGGGGTTGCACTTTGTGTCTCCAGACAATGAACCAAAAGAGATAAAGAACATATATATTGATTGTGAGTTGCCTATATTTTGTTTTCCCTGAGTCACACTTTTAAACTTTCTGCCTTTCCCTTTCCCCCTTATCTTTGATAAACCCAGCTTTTATTAATCTTCTGAAATTTCATAATTACTCATCCCTGCATGTTTTAAGGTTTGCTGAGTGAATAGTTTGATATAATATTTGGTTTTGTTTGAAATTTTACTTGCAGAATATAGTTTACATCCTGTGTACCTAGCAGATAGGATGCTACTTTCGTTGCATCAAAAGAACATTTTATTTGTGGGTGAAGGATTCTGTTTGCAATTTTCTAGGGACTTGAATTGGAAGTTTAATTTTACTCACTAGCATTCACGAAGGATTTGTCTTGATGAATGCTGATCCCATTCATTTGTAATTCTCAATACATTCCCAATTCTTGATCTAATAAAATTCTTTTCTTCCTTGTCAAGCATCGGGAGGGAAACCTGTTTCCTTACAGAGATCTGGTTCTTATAATTCTCCAAAACTTGATCTCACAGAAGGTTCCAGGGAGATTTGTAATTTGGGAATGTTGAAGCAGAGTCCTGCAACTGGAGTTCATGCAAAATTAAATGAGCAAGCGCATAGGAAGTCTTTCTTTGTGCCAAACATTGTACCTCGAGACATTTCTGGTGGTGATGACTCAGCTAAAATTGGGAAAGAAACTATCAATTTTTCAAGGACAAAACCTGGGATGTTACTCAAGCCAGCTCATACACGGCGAGCATCTACTGAAGTACATGATGCAGAAAATTTTTCAGCAGATATGGGTTCTGAAACTTTTGACAATGCAACATGTAAATTAGACAGTGTAGAAGAAATTAACAAGCAAGGGTCTAAAGATGAAGTCAAAGATTCTTGTGAAGACAAATATCCTATCAAGAGTGTAGCAGACAAATTTGAAAAGGCTTTTCCTCCGCGCAAACTCTTGGAACAGGATTCACGTAAGTTATTGGTGTTACACTAGATCAGGACAACTGCTGCTATACATGTCATTATTTTATTACCATATCACATTTACCTCTCTCTTCCTAATCATGTCGTGGGTTTATTGTCATATGACATAATTAAACTATTTTTCTCATTATTTTCATAACTGGTTTTCGCCTTGACCTGAGCTGTTTTTTTTTTTTTTCTGATTTCTATCAATTTTTTTCTATTAATCTATTCATTTCTATGATTAAAAAAAATAACATTAATTAAATAGTTATTAATATTAATAAAAATAAATAATAGTATTTTTCGGTAAAAGTTGCTACATTAACCTTCTCAAACAAGCTCAAGCTTTGATGATATTTGTTTCTTGGAGCTGGCTTCAATTTTCTTTTGAAAAATTTTAAAAAAGAGAGCTGAGATGCCATGTATAAGCCAACTCACGAGTATGATTTATATTCTTTGGCTGATTACTTGGGTTTTTTTGGTTTCACTCTTGAATTGATTTTCTCTTTTTATTCAGGTGATGATTCCATCCCTTGCAGTGAGGAGATTAGTCCAGTTAAATATGTCAATGGAGGTTTGTCATCTTTTACTAATGTGGTTTGTACGTTAGAACTTAGAAAGACCACTGAAACTATAACATTAAATTTTGCTTCTGGCAGTTGTTGTTGTACGAGGAAGGACCCGCTCTCTGGTCGAGAGGTTTGAAAGAAAAGATACAACTCCCAACAACAAGGATCAAACTAATTCATCCCTTAACCCCAAATGTGAAATGAGGGAAATAGTCAATGCCAATGATGGTCGAAGTAATCCCTCTCCTAACATGATAAGTGAAAGCACGGAAAGACTCAACATACGTGAAGATCCAAAAATTACACTCTCCATGCCTGCCACATTATGTGAAGCTGATAATTCTCATTCCGTCACGGTAAAACTCTTGCACCACATGAAAGAACCTTCATGAAATTTAAGAAAGTTGAGTTCAGTCAAATTTATCCTGTACAATTTTTTCAGAAAGCTGTGCCTCAAATTTCTGAAAGTGATTTGAACTCTGCAAATGAAGGAGAGATCATTGAGGGTCTTATGCAAACTCATGATCTAACTTTAAGTAATCTTCGCTCACGCCTTACAAAAGTACAGGTAATTTTAGCTGCATGTTGGTATTAATAATTACTACTACCTCTGGTTCAAAATATAAGAGCCAAATAACTAAATTACGCAATTCGAAAAATTAGTTAAAATTGGTTAAAGGTAATAAATATGTAAAACAATATAACTCTTTCCTAAAGTCCCTATTTATGGAGAGGGTGAGTGGGAGAGAGAATGAGTGGAAATAGAGATGAGAGAGGACCTATAGCAGATAATATTTATTAAGAAGGATCGTAAAAGTTGTAATTATTTAAAAGGACCAATTAACAAAATAAAAATTTAAAAATACTAAATTGCCCTAAATCAAACCTCCTATATTTTCTCTTACATTCTATGTTTAAAACTAATATGAATTTCTAAATTTAATTAAATTAAACACAATTTCTCTCCACGTAGATATTTATGGAAAAAAATAACACAAATATCTTTAAATTATATAATGATAAGATATGAAATGCATTTAATTTTTTATTTTGGTTGATAAGGTTCCTTTGATAGAGCTTTTTTTCCATGATTTATATAAAATTATGTAAATCAAGAAAAAAAAATTGATAATTAAATGATATGATTATGTTGATATTAGTTTAAGGTTAAAAAATGATGATTTTGGGGGTAGTAATTTGGTGGGGGAAAAAATTAAATCACTTGGCAATTTAATATTTCTAAATTTATATTTTAGTAATTGGTCCTTCTAAATAATTACAGTTTTTATGGTCCTTCCCAATAAATATTATTCTCGATAAGTCCTCCAATCTAATTCTCCTTATAATTAATTAATTAAGGGTAAAATTAGAAAAAAAGCATTAAATGATGAGACAAAAGCAAAGTCGCTCTTATATAAAAAAACACACCCTCACAAGTTTGGCTTTTATATTTTGAACCAGAGGGCGTATTTGCATGGTAGTTTACTGTTAAATTTTGTAGTCATTGTTCGCCTGCATCGTCCCTGGACACAGATCCATCAATATGGTTTCATGTTATTGTTTGTTTGACAAGCTTTATAAGGAGAAAATCAGTGAGCCGTTCTAATGTGCATTTGCAGTTGGTGCGGCATTTTTGGGAACGGAATGATGTTAAGGGTGCAATCAATGCTCTGAAGAAGCTACCCGATCAATCTGTGAGTATCTTGAATTGTCTGTGACACAATCTGTTGTTGCCTATTCTGTATTTGTTGCTGCTAACTGTAAGTTGATGGTTATCTCCTTGCATATATATTCCTTCTGAGTTCTGAATCCTTATGCAGGTGCAAGCAGATGTTATTAGTGTTCTTGTGGAGAAGACAGACCTTCTCTCCTTAGAGTTGTTTACTTGTTTGTTTCCTGTGCTCATAGGATTGCTGGACAGCAAGATAGAAAGGTAATTATAGTGGCAGGAAAACTCTTCACGATAGGTTTCAAAATGTGGAGGAACTGGGAACCTTGTATGACCCCATTTGTGGGCATTGATCCCATAATAGGAGCGTCTGCATTTAGGCAAAACATATGCTATATATGGATGATTTTAGTTTCATTTAAAACCTCAGCAATGAAAGTAATAGAAGTTTCTCTTTCCTTTAAACATCAGCAAGATATGGTTGTTTGATTTTTCTATCAATCTACTGTGCAGGCATGTAAAGTTGTCACTAGATTTGCAATTAAAGCTTGTATCAGTTTTTGGACCAACAATACACTCAACTATCAGAGCACCTCCCTCTGTTGGGGTTGATCTACATGCAGAGCAGAGGTGCTTTCCCTTGATCCCCATACACTTTTTAGTCTCCTTTTGTTACTTGTGAATCAAACTAACTTGGTAAGATTCACTTTTTCCATATGGAATCTTTTGAGGTCAGGCGGGAATACTGCAACCAGTGCTTTCTACAACTACAAAAGGTCCAACAGATTCTTCCGCTGCTAATAAGGTAATCATTGCAGCCTTTAGTGTTGCCGATTTGTGCACCAAAAGCAATGTTCCAGACCAAGATTTCTTATAAAGAATGCATTAAAGTTCTTGCCACTTTTTATTTCATAACCTAAAAAGGTTGAGCTTGTCGTTTTATAAGAATTTTTTTTTGGTCGAAACGTTTTATAAGAATTGTATGAACTGATTTCTGGGCTGTATTGGCTGTGAGTACAGTAATATGAAATTCTTGGGCTGTATTGCCCATGATCCTTGTCAATGGTCAATACTACTCAATCCCTCAGTTTTATTCAAGTAAACCGCTATTTCAAACTTTCAATCTTACCTTTTACTTATCAAGGATAACCTTATGTTCTGATTTCTGCAGCAGGAGGGGTGGTTTGTTGGCTAGGTCTGCTCAGGAGCTAAATTTAGTTCTCCAACAATCCTGAAGATTCGGACTTCGATGAAACTCAAGCTAAATCATGAAGTGCCGTGGCGCATTACTCTTTGGAAGCGCAAGATTACAAATACAAAACATGTAAAAAAAAAAAATCCGTATGTGTTATATTACTGTACTCAGCCAAAACAGTCTTGTCTTGAATTTTGCCTTTAGCTGTGTCATCTCTGGCTTTGTCCTCAGCAGAGCGTTGTAGCAGTGAAATTCTTGTTAAGAAAGAGCTGAACGACAAGCAGCTTTCTTCAGAGCCTAGGCTTCAAGGGTATATCTGTTTTGTACGTATTCCTTTTTTTTTTCCTGTTTAGATGGTTCTTTTACTAGTTTAACAGCCATGTGTGGGTTGAATCCTTACCAGCAAATGTCATGTAGATGCAATAGCAGACAGAATTAGCAGTGTTCGTATGTATTCTTGATGATCAATGAAATGAATTAGCAGTTCTTTTGTTCAAACTGATTCTGTGTGATAGGGCAAAATTTAAAGTCTAAAAAAACTCCGCAAGTGCACGGCCGTATCAAGTAATAAAGTGATAAGAAAAGTATCGTTCTCACGAGGACTTAGTATCACAACCTTTAGTTAAGCATTAATTTCACAATTTCGTTTAAGTTGAGTAAAACAAATTGGATTTAATTAAGATAAAGAAAAACAAATGAAAACTAAAATAAAAATAAGAAAACTACCACAATAATCAAATGAGCAACCTAGAGTCACTAATCCCTTATTTGATTCTTAGATTTTATCCCCACTAAATTAACTTTGACTAAATTTAATCAGCTAATCTAGAGTATTAATGTTTATAAGTGCCTGTCGGTCCACTTATACACCTACCTTAAATAATTATGCAATGTCTCACACAATTAATTAAGATGCAATTCAAATCGGGCTCACTCTAATTTGACTATGCGGAGCTTCTAGGTATATGTCTATCCTAGACGCAAATTAGATTAAAACCTAATTTCTTTATTAGATTTAAACCTAATTCCACATTATTTAATCCCAAGGTCAATTTAGGATTCCCTCTTTCAAGTCCAACCCTAAATCCCCAAAACATGCTCAATGGTGATCAGTCAATAAGCAATAACAATAAACACAGGATTAAATAAACTGAAATAAAATTAAGCAAAACTAACAAGTGGGAATAATCTCTAAAACCCAAACAAGTTCATAGATTCTCTAGGTTGCAAAACAAACTAGCCACACATGGCTTTATTCAAATCCATAAAAAAAGATGAAAATTTAGGTTCAAAGAAGAAGAAGAAGAAGAAGAGAGAGGAAAGAAAATTTCTTCGTCGCCTCCATAGTCCTTCCGTGGAAATGATGAAGAGAACCGAAACGCCCAGCCTCTACTTCTCTGCTTCTTTGTCCCTTCCTTCTCGTTCTGCCTCTCCCGATCTTTCTGCTCCGTCCATTTATAATAATTTAGGTCTTGGGTCATTGATTCTCCTTTCCTTATAAAAAAGATATCTCATATCTTGTAATTTACTCCACCAGATCACGCAATTGATTTTGTTTCTATTTTCTTGCGGGGACCATCAAGTTTGGCTGATTGCATATCCTTTTATTGCTTTTTCTACTTCATTCCAAATCAGCTAATATTTCCTGCACAATAAAAATATGATATGAGTAGATTTTATGTCGATTTATTCTTTGATCCCAAGTTTCATTCAATTATGGAAAAGTTCATAAAAGATAATTAAATAGGTATATAATATTAATAATTCCAATTAAATCTCATAAAATATACACCTATTTAATCATAAAATATATACTCATCACTGTGTTTACATAAATGAACTGTTTTCGTTCTAAAAGAATTTATGACGATGACAAGAAAAATTATAGCGACTGTTGTCTATTGTTGTTTGGAATTACTTTTTTCGAGCCAGTTGTTTCCTTTTATATATGTGTGTGTGTGAACATCTTAATGATCTTATTATTCACTTGATGGTCTCTTGCCCAACTCATAACGGCAAAAGTTACTTTTGGTGGAAAACGGCAAAAGTTACTTTATCCAAAAGTATTTTCTTATGCATATTGTTGTTTGTAATGACTGCGTGAGTTATGGAAAAAAAATAAGAAACGGTTTTGCGTTACTTACATAAACCAACTTTTTAAAGTTTAAATTTAACTTCCTCTAATGTTTTTTATAGCCGTTAACTTTGCAATTAAATTACTTATGGAAGTTGTCACATTAAATGAATAAGGATGACCATAGTTTATGAAACCGGACAGGAAATCAGTCCGGTTTAAGTCAAAAACGGTTAACCCGGGTTGACCTGGTAAAACCGATGTAACCCGGACGGGTTACAAGGGTCAACCCGGTTCTTTTTTTTTTAAAAAAAAATTATTATTATTTTTTAAAAAAAACAATCTTATTTGATCATTTGAAATGACATATGCTGATATGCGGGATTTCCTAAATCTATGCTAATGGAAGGAAATGTAGGTTGAAAATACTTTAATCTGAATATTTTATCTCAAATGTAGGTTGTAAAGAAAATTGTTCAGAATATCTAAACATGTCACAAGTATTGAAGTATATGGTTATTTTGCTACTGATCTAAAGTATTGAAATGATATATAGTATGTGAAACTTATGTTGGTGTGATGAGAAATTAATTATTTTTCAATTTTTTATACCTCACCGGTCTAGCCGGGTTAACTCCAGGCTGACTCCGGTCTGACCCACTAACCCTTAACCCAGTACCCCGACCGGTTCAGTCACCGGTCCAGGTTTCAGAACCTTGAGGATGACACAATCATTCTACGGTTTAAAGAAATTTAATTTTGAAATATTGGTGGAATTATATGCAAATGTCCTAAAGTTTAGTGGGTTTATAGGTTAAAAAAAAAAAGTGGGTTTCATATATAGATATAATAGCCTAAATGTTTTAAATTTTAATCAGGTCATCCTTTTTTATCTGACATAGTATCTTAATGGTAAAAAACTAAAAATTCATCATTTGGTAACATGCATATACACATAATATCTATAGCATCTACAGTTTTCAGCTTTGATAAATGATCTTTGAAGATGTGTTAATGGTATTTTATAACTAATCGATTAAGCAGCAGTCCCTAGACTATCTAAAAAGGAATATTTATTATTTGAGCCATATCCTAACATAAGAAGTCTAATTGGGGCAATACTCAAAAATAACAATTCATAAAAAACTACCGATATTGGGATCAGTTAAAACAACGTTATAGCCAAAAGGAATTACTTATTAACTTAGTAAAATTCATATAACAGATATAGATCATCCAATACTAAATAATCGAATATCTCGCTTAGATAGAATAAGATTCTCTTTGAATATATACTACTATATTATATCTTTCTTTTGGGCAATATATATATATGTATGTATGTATGTATATATTACGGATGGGAACTTAATAGGATCTTATATTAAGGACCCGTTTGGATGGGTTTTTTTATTTTTTTAAAAAACATTTTTTTAATGCAAAAAAAAACTTTTTTATTACTTTATGTATTTAAATGATATTTTAAAAAAAACAAAAACAAAAGTCACAAAAAAAAGTCAAAATGCTGCTTTTTTAAAAAAATCTCTAATTTGGAGCTTAAAAAAAACACTAAAAAAAAGCATTTAAAAAAAAAACTCATCCAAACGAGCCTTGACTACTTACTCGCCCTTTTTCTTTTGGGACCATGAAGTGGCTTTGGAATCTATCGTGGAAACAAAAGTTGCTTCTGTGTTTAGACATCGCCTGTACAGTCAGGTGTGTCGTGTGTACACTACTGAATCAATTATACGTAAATTCATACGCTTCTGTGTTTAGACATCGGACTAATAGTGAGTCATTGAAACAGAAGAGATGAAGGTACGAGAAAATGATCAAGAACGGAGCTTTTGGTAGATCTCTACTTGTTGTCACCGACAATGCTCTCGTCTTCTTCCCCAAGAAAACTCATCTGGCCTCATTCTCAGACACCTTATAACCCAGAAACTCAGTAACACACTCAATCTTCAACACTTTACGACCCAAAAGGATCACCATCATCATCATAAGGTCTCTGACGACAAAAAGCATCTGTTGATGGTGATGATGATACTATGAATGCTTCTCCTGGGAAATACAAGGATCATGGCATCCAATAAAAGTAGTAGTTAGTATGGTAACAAAGTAAGACTCTTTTTTTTTTTTTTTGGGGGGGGGGGGGGGGGGTGGGATAGTGACAAATGTCAATTAGAGACTAATAACCTGAATCTTATTTATATGTCTCAATTAACTAATTTTCATATATTAGTGTCAAGGAGAGTTACTTAACTCATTAATAATGAATTAAATTTTTAATTTTACCCTCATTTATGAATGGTTCCAAAAGACCAATATAGAGTTAGTCTAGCTGTAGACGGATCAGTCAGATCTCTTGAGGTCTCGAGTTCAAATCCTAGATGAGGCATTTGTGTTCGGAAGAGTAGTCATGAACCCGAACTAGTTATCAAATGATAATATAAAAAACAATGAATGGTTCTAAGAGTCAACATGAATAAATTATTTTTTATTTATTGCAATTAATAGGGGAAAATGTAAAAATGGCATTTATTACTCTGAAAGTTGACTTGTAATAAGGACCAAATTTTTTTCCCTTTAAAAATGACTTATAAATTGGACCATAATGGTGGTAATCAACTAATTGTGATTAGTAAGAACCCCCTTTTTTTTCAAATGTAATTCATTTTATACTTTAACATTTTTGGGGGCTATTTTAATCTAGTGTAGACCCTTCAAATCAAATATAGAGGAGCAAAATGAAAGGTTTCTGATGCGGTAAATGCTCGGATTTTGAAGCTTCCTTTGGAAAACATGACGAAATAAGATTTTAAAAAAAAATATAGCTTTTATATATTTTTTTTAAAGAAACTATTTCTTGTGCTTCCTTTTTTTGTATAAAATCTTTTTTTTTTTTCCTTGTTAGGTACATGTACCTCCTACTAGAGTTAATCATGTTCGAAGCGTTTTCGGACACTCCAATGTGGGCACCTCTCCCAATAAGGTTTCAGTCTTTAAGTTTATTACTACTTCCGGTCCTAATTATAAGACCTAGTTGACTTTTTTTTTTTAGAGATTAAGGAAATTAAATAAGTTACTTAATTATATCATATGTTGTGTATCTTTATATTAGATATTAGTTAGAAAATAAAAATAAAAATACTCTAAAGTAATTTAATTAGATTCCTTAATTTTTCTAAAAAAATTAATTAGATATTATAATTAGAACTGGAGGGAGCACCTTATAAGTGACTACCGATTTTTCATTAGATCCAAGCACGTATTAATCCGACATGAGCCTGGGGCTAATTGTCATGATTTACTGGACCACGAGAAGGACTGAAGAGTTGTACTGGAAATAGTCTGGGCTCTGACCTCAAGCCCAATTTTTGTATTTTTTTGGCCCCTAATTTTCTGGTAAAATTAATTTTGTAGTCCAATTTGTAATTAGATTTTTTTTGGACAATATTTGAGGTGAATTTTATATTTTCCATTGATTTTTTCGTCCATTTTATAAAAATTATTTTAACCATCTCATTCATATCAGGCATATACCGAATGAGAAATCCATAATCATGTACAACTTATCCATTATATATATAATATTTCCTCTGATCCTAAAAATATAACGAAGTTTATAACGCAAATTATACTACAAAATTTTTCTTATTAAGACCGGAGGTAATACTGTTTTTTTAATCAAAATACACTATTTGGTTTTAGGTCTGTTTTTCTAAAAATAACATCACATGGAAAAATAAAATAACAGTGGAAAATACTTCAATTGTATATTGACATATAGAAATGTACACCCCCCAAAAAAAACACGACAAATGTTAAAGAGTTTTTTTTTTTTTTTTTGCTTGAATTTGATGTAACCATTGTAAGAATAAGAAGTTAAGATAAAAGGTTGCCTTCACAAGAAGCAATTTATTGTTTATACGCAGGGGAAAAAACAACCTAGAAGTTGGGGAAATGAGTGCAAGAAATTAAACAAAGCGAAAAAAACATTAATTGAACACAGAAAAAATAGGTGTGGGCAGAATGGGAGGTGAATAGCTCATCATTTTACTTTTCATGAATAATTTTCAAGTCACAATTATTAGGTCCATTCCTTAGAAAAATTCAATTATGGTTAGAGAGGCTGCACCAACTCAAACCTAACATATATATATATATATATATATATATATATATATATATATATATCTTCTTTTACATGTCAACTCACGTATCTAGCCACCCTCGTGCTTGATTCAATTGGTAAAGGGGTCGGACTTTCTCATCTAAATAGAGGGAATTCAATCCTGAAGTTGGTCAAGATGTTAGAGGAGGCATCTTAGGGATCAACGTCTCTACGAAGCAGTGGAGACGCTAGGAAGAGGTGGATGCGTGTGTACTCTTTAACCCACTATACCTTGCGAATTGGGCTCCAAGTACCCTACTCTTGAACTATATGTGAGCCCAACCCCTTTCCTAAAATTATTATTAATATATATATATATATATATATATATAACTCATGTATCTAGCCAATCCTTGCTCTTTTATACACCCTTCAGTCTTTCTTCTTTAACACAGGTGATTTTTTTTTTTTTTTAGATTAAGGAAAATAAATAAGTGATGTTAAAGAGTATTTATTTTTTATCTTTTTTCTCCAAACTAATTCACATGACTTATAAATTAATATATAATTTAATAATACACAAAATATCCTATAATTAAGCTGTTTATTTAGCTTTCTTATTTTTCTAAAAAAAAAAGTCAACTAACTCTAATGTTAAAGAGCTAGTATGTGTGTGTGTACAAATAAAGTTTTATCTAAATGAAGGCTTACGTGAACTTAATGGAGGGCGTATGAGTATGGTTAATTGCTCATGTATTGACAAAAAAATTGTTTCTTCTAATAAAACTAAAATTTTGACCCTACTGCACGAAATATTTAAAATTAGACATGATGGAGAAAATGATTTAAAGTGAAGATCTTTGGTTGGGTTATAGTGACAAGGTGGCGTCTGTAAAATACGGGTCAATTGGAGGAGCATGTTATATTGGTGGAGTCACAATCAATGGGAAATTGTTGATATGTATTAGTGGATTTCACTTCATGTTAATTAGAACAAGAAAGTCTTATATCATCTAGAGTTGTGTTTAATACAAATTAAAAGACATTCTGGGTTAAAATGGAGTGTCAAATGTTTTTTCTAAAGGAAAAAAAAAACAAAGCTGAAGTATCTATTTGTTGCATGTTAGAAGCAATCATATATTTAAAATACATTTTGACACTAAATATGGACACTTCCGTCCACAGAATGAAAAATATCTAATCTATTTATGTTTCATGGTAAAAAAATCTATTTGTATTTATATATACTCTATTGCTAGTTTGCGACGGTTAGACTCAGTTGGACTCCTTCTCGTTTTGGGATGCTCCCCCATCCCAATAATCCAATCCAATCCAGTACAATATTATATTGAAGCTCTTTTGAATTCTTTACGTTTAGTAGTGCATCAGTAGTTAATATAAAACATATTTACCTAATTTAATTAGATTTAGGAAGTAATTTAAGTTAATTAATATGACATATATTTTTTAAAACACCTGATTCCCTTTCGTTAATTTCATCATCCCTTGTTCTCTTTGATTATCATTAAGGAACCATCAACATGAGATAAATTAAAAAAATATTGATATATATATATATATATAAAGGAGTATAGGTTGATAAAATCAATCCAGAATTAATGGAATATGTAGTCATGAATCAACAACATGCATTTTGAGAAGGGAGGAAAAAAAAAAAAAAACAGCAACAACACCTGTGTAGTACTCTATTCAAATCTCAATATATACACATATATATCTAATTAAATTAAAGATGTTGATTAAATTAGTTAATATAACACACATATATTTTTTCTCCCTAAAACACCTTAATCATTTTCCTTACTTTTTTCATCTATATCTTACCTAATTATTGTTGAAGAGCATAAATAGAAGTAAATTAAAAAAAAAAAAGATTGACAAATGTTGGAAATAGATCTTATATTTAAGACAAATATCAGCTCTGAAATTATGTTCTATATTAAAAACATGAGGCAATATTATTTTGATATGTAAAACACATACATTAATCTAATTAACATAAGTTCAACCAAAACATACAATTGGACTAATAAGCTTTGGACTGATGTCTTTTAGATCCACCAAATTGCATCAAAGCAATTCTTTTATTTTTTATTGTGTTAGGTTATGGAGGCTCACCAAGGTTAATGTATGCTTTTGAGCTTAAAAGTGTTTTCAGAGGTAATCACAAATCGTCTACAAACAATTTCTTTACAAACAATGTCTTTTGGATCAACATTTGTTAGCGGCTTCAAAGCAACTCTAAATATTCACTTAAACACAAAAATAAAATAAAATAAAATAACTTGCAAGAAACGCAGCCGATAATTATATTCATTGGAGTATTTTGGAAGATTCTTATCTTGACTGGAGTGATTAGATGCCACGACCTATTGTGCTTAGCATTAACTGTGAATAAATCAAATCACTACTTTGATTGGAAGGTCTTACTTCTACCACTTAACTTAACCAATGATAAATTGACGACCACGACCACGACAACAACAACAAAAACAAGTGAAAATAAAATCTTTAAACAATTCTTTTGTATTCATACTCAAATATAATACTCCGTCTTGTTCTTATTATAAGGCACCAACTAAAAATTTTCACAAACCAATAAAAACAGTTATTATCTCTGGTCCTTATCATAAGACACTAACTAAAAATTCTCACAAACCAAGAAAAATAGTTAAAGTCAATAAAATTGTCCAAGAATTACGTAATTTCCAATATTACCCCTATTAATTGTATTAAACTCTAATATCATACCACTCTGGTCCTATTTATAAGTCCAGTTTGACCAAATCTCACATACCAAAGAGAAGTAAGTATCTCAATGATTATGGAGCAAATTTTCAACTTTACCCTTATTTATGAATGAATACCTTTTAAAATTTATTGTCAGATCTCTCTCATCTTTTTCTCTTTCCAACATGGCTAGCTAATTTCTTTCATCATAATTACTATGGACAAAATTGTCACAATCTCATTTATTTGGTCAAAATAGACTTATAAAAAGGACCGAATTTTTTGATCAAAATGGACTTATAAATAGAATCAGAGTGGTATTAATTATTACTCTTACTCACTACCTTTATTAATTGGGGGCATACATGGAAAAAACATAATTAATGCACCTTGGGAACAAGTAAGTGACTTATAAAAATGACCAAATGTACTTGTTAGTTGGTGCCTTATAATAAGGACCAGAGGGAGTACAATCAATAAAATTGTCCCACAATTTAAGTAACCATACCCCTATTAATTGCACTAAACTCTAATATTATATTTTAATTATTACTATCACCCTTATTAATTGGGGGCATACATGGAAAAAAAAACATAATTAATGCACCTTGAGAACAAGCAAGTGACTTATAAAAATGATCAAATATACTTGTTAGTTGGTGTCTTATAATAAGGACCAGAGGAAGTACAATCAATAAAATTGTCCCACAATTTAAGTAACTATACCCCTATTAATTGCACTAAACTCTAATATTATATTTTAATTATTACTATCACCCACTACCCTTATTAATTATGGGCGTACATGAGAAAAAATTAATGTGTTTTAGAAATAAACAAGTATTTTATAAAAATGACCAAATATAGTTTTTGTTAGTTAGTTCTTTATAATAAGCGCTAGTAAGAGTACCTCTTATTCAAAATATAAAGGTCAAATAAACAAATTACGCAATTTGGCAATTTGAAAAGTTAGTTAAATTTGGTTGAAATAATAAATATGCAAAAAATATAACTTATTTTCCTAAAAGGTCCCTATTTATTATGGAGAGGGTGAGTGGGAGAGAGAAGGAGTGAAAAATAATAGATGAGAGAGCAGGCATATAATTAATTAGGGATAAATTAAAAAAAACATTAAATAAATCATCAAGAATCATATTAATTATAATAATCCATTAACAGCATAGTTTAATTTATCCCAAACTCTTTATTTTTCTCTCACAATTGTTAGATTAGGTGCAGCTTAATTTTTATCAGTTCAATATAACCTTTTCAACTCAGTATATATATAATGAAATTTAAATAATATTTATTTTTATCGTTTTTCTCCAAACTAATTTATATGACTTATAAATTGATATATAATCTAATAATATACAATATATACTATAATTAAGTTATTTATTTAGCTTTTTTTATTTTCTTCAGAAAAAAGTCAATAACTCTTATATTAAAGAGGTAGTTTGTGTGTGTGTAAAAATAAAGTTTTATCTAAATGGAGGTCTACATCAACTTAATGGAGGGCGTGTGAATATGGTTAATTGCTCATATATATTGACAAAAAATTGTTTATTCTAATCATCTTTCTCGAAACTAAAATTTTGACCCTGCTGCACGAAATATATAAAATTAGACATGGTGGAAAAAATGATTTTAAGTGAAGATTTTTGGTTGGGTTATTATGAAGCTGACGTCTGTCAAATATGGGTCAATTTTTTTTTTTTTTTGGGGTCAAGCAAATAGGAGGAGCATATTATATTGGTGGAGTCACAATCAATGGGAAATTATTGTATAAGTGGATTTTACTTGATGTAATAAAACAAGAAAGTCTTATCATATAGAGTTGTATTTAATAAATAAATAGTCACTTCTGCCAACAAAATGGAATATCGAATCTACTTGTATTTCATGGTAAAAAAAAAAAATCTATTTGTATTTTCTAAAACACACTAGTTATCTTCTTTAATTTTATTATCCCATGTCCTCTCTAATTATTGTTGAGGGAGTATCAAAATGGGGTCAATTTAGAAAATATTAATAAATATAAAAACTATATTTTATATTTAGATTCAAGATCAACTCTCTAATTATTTCTTATATTAAAAACTGGAGTAGTATAAGACTCTAAGCTCAATTTGGAATGCCAAAATTTCAATTTTTCGAGGGGGAAAAATATCATGGGTTGATAAAATCAATCCAGGACTAATGGAATATGTAGTCATGAATCAACATGTGTGTACTACCCTATTCAATTTTCAATATAAAATATATTTATCTAATTAAATTAAATTAAAGATATTAGTTAATCAGTTAATATGATACGAGTATGTTTTTTTTCCCTTTCTAAAATACATTAATCATTTCTTGTAATTTTTCCCATATCTATCTTACCTGACAATTGTTGAAGAGCATAAATATAATAGAAGTAAGTTAGAAAAATATTGATAAATATGAGAAATGTGTCTTATAATTAAAACAAAGATCAGTTCTCAAATTATATTCTATATTAAAGACAGAGGCATATTTATTATTTTAATATTTAAAACACATATATTAATCTAATTAACGTAACTTCAACCAAAACAGATACTTGGACTAATAAGCTTTGGACTGATGTCTTTTAGATCCACCAAATTGCATTAAAATAATTCTTTTTTTTAAAAAAATTCTGTTGGGTCACAGTGGCTCTGGCTCACCATGACCAGTGTATGCCTTCGGTATCAAAAACGTTTACAGAGGTAATTATAAATCGTCCACTAACAAGTAGCTCACATGCCACTTTGATTCTACTTATAAGTATCTTTTGACCAAATCACACATACCAAGGAGCCAACAAGTAGCTCACATGCCACTTTGATTATACTTATAAGTCTCTTTTGACCAAATCACACATACCAAGGAGCCAACAAGTAGCTCACATGCCACTTTGATTCTACTTATAAGTCTCTTTTAACCAAATCACACATACCAAGGAGCCAACAAGTAACTCACATGCCACTTTGATTCTACTTATAAGTCTCTTTTGACCAAATCACACATACCAAGGAGAGGTAGATGGTTCAATGATTATGGGGTACATTTCCAGCTTTACCCTTATTTATGAATGAGTACCTTTCAACTCTATATTCTCTCTCTATTTTTATTGGTATAATGATGTGGGCAGGATTGTCACAATCTCATTTATTTGGTTAAAAGAGACTTATAAATAGGACCCAATTTTTTTTGTTAAAAGGGATTTATAAATAGAATTAGAGTGGTGGAGTAATAAAGGGACATAAGATTTGAACCCATAACCTTATAGTTGTGAGTCAAATTGGATCAACATTTATTGGTGGATGAAAGCAATTCCAAAATATTCACTTAAACATAAAAAAATAATAAAATAAAATAACTTGCAAGAAACGCAGCCGATAATTATATTTATTGGAGTATTTTGGAAGATTCTTATCTTGATTGGAGTGATTAGATACCACGACCTGTGTTTAGTGGTGGTGGTTGAAGAGCCCCCATATTGTGCTTAGCATTAACTGTGAATACAAATCAAAGTTTAAGCACTACTTTTTTTTAAAATAATATATATATTAGTTTAAGCACTACTTTGATTAGAAGGTTTTACCCCTACCATTTAACTTATAAACCCGTATTATCTCCGGTTCTAATTATAGGAACACTTTTATAGTGTAATTTGCACTACGAAAGTGCTCCTATAATTAAGACCGGAGGAAATAATAAATTGGCAAAAAAAAAAGTGAAAATAAAATCTTGAAACTACTCTTTCAGTCTTTTGTATTCATAACTAAATATACCAACTCCAATTTAAAATATAAGGGCAAATAATTAAATTATACAATCTAAACAGTTGGTTAAAATTGATTAAAGATAATAAATATATAAAAAATATAACTTATTTTCCTAAAAATCTATATTTATTATGGAGAGGGTGAGTGGGAGAGAGGAGGAGTAGGAAAAAAAAAATTAAATGAAGGAGATATATAATTAATTTTGGATAAAATTTAAACAAATGAATAAATGATGAGACAGAAGTGAAATGGTTCTTATATAAAAAACTACGGGTTTTTTACGAAAATAATGTATTTTGAGAAAAAAAATAACCAGAATAAGGCGTGTCAGAAACTATTTTCCAATCTAATGTGGTCAATGGCGTCAACTGACCCACGCCATTAGTGGCGTAAGCAGTCTAACGCCTGTCAGTAGTGGCGTGATTTGAATCACGCCATTTGAATCACGCCACCTCTGAGGTGGTGTGATTTGAATCACTCCAATTCAAGTGGTGGCGTGATTTGAATCACGCCACCAGGGGGTCAATTGAATTGACCCCCAATTTGACGCCAAGGCGTCAATTTTTGACACCTTGGCGTCAAATATTTTTTAAAAAAATATAATTTTATTTAAAATTATAAATATTAATTATACATAATTATAAATAATAGTATTAATTAATAATTATGAAAATTAAAATATTTAAAATTTATCATAAATCTTAGAATACAAGATTAATAATTAGTAAATTAATTAATTAGTAGATCTATTATAAACCATAAAATAAGTGACCAATTATTTAATTAATCAATTAATTGTTCTCTAACTAAGCTTATTCTATTTATTTTAGGGTAAAATAATATACAACATATTTCAAAAAGTATTTTTAAGATAGGTGATTAATATTCTCTAACTAATTTATTTTACCCTAAGATAAATAGGATAAGCTTAGTTAGAGAACAATTAATTGATTAATTAAATAATTGGTCACCTATTTTATGATTGGGAAAAAGATTTCTCCTGTCATTGGAGATAGAGTTATCTCCAGTGACCCCAAAACTACGTCGTTTTGAGTTAATGAAGGGTTTGTTAGTAATTTCAGGTGAATTAATGAATGGTGTTTTGGTAAAATGTATATGATTAAAAAATAAACAGAATTACAAAAACACCATTCATTAATTCACCTTAAATTACTAACAAACCCTTCATTAATCCAAAACGACGTAGTTTTGGAGTCACTGGAGATAACTCTATCTCCAGTGACAGGAGAAATCCTTTACCCTTTATGATTTATAATAAATCTACTAATTAATTAAGGGTAAAGGATTTCTCCTGTCATTGGAGATAGAGTTATCTCCAGTGATCCTAAAACTACGTTGTTTTGAATTAATGAAGGGTGTGTTTATAATTTCAGGTGAATTAACGAATGGTGTTTCTGTATTTGCACTCTTCATTAATTCACCTGAAATTACAAGCACACCCTTCATTAATTCAAAACGACGTAGTTTTAGGGTTACTAGAGATAACTCTATCTCCAATGACAGGAGAAATCCTTTACCCTTAATTAATTAGTAGATTTATTATAAACCATAAAATAGGTGACCAATTATTTAATTAATCAATTAATTGTTCTTTAACTAAGCTTATCCTATTTATCTTAGGGTAAAATAAATTAGTTAGAGAATATTAATCACCTATCTTAAAAATACTTTTTGAAATATGTTGTATATTGTTTTACCCTAAGATAAATAAAATAAACTTAGTTAGAGAACAATTAATTGATTAATTAAATAATTGGTCACCTATTTTATGGTTTATAATAAATCTACTAATTAATTAATTTACTAATTATTAATCTTGTATTCTAAGATTTATGATAAATTTTGAATATTTTAATTTTCATAATTATTAATTAAAACTATTATCTATAATTATGTATAATTAATATTTATAATTTTAAATAAAATTATATTTTTTAAAAAAATATTTGACGCCAAGCCGTCAAAAATTGACGCCTTGGCGTCAAATTGGGGGTCAATTCAATTGACCCCCTGGTGGCGTGATTTGAATCACGCCACCACTGATAGGCGTCAGACTGCTCACGCCACTAATGGCGTGGGTCAGCTGACGCCATTGACCACATTAGATTGGAAAATAGTTTCTGACACGCCTTATTTCAGTTATTTTTTTCTCAAAATACATTATTTTAGTAAAACCCCAAAAAACTACGTCCTCTTATAAATTTAAGTCTTATATTTTGAATAAGAAGGAGTAGGAAGTTAATATACGGTTAACCACACCGTATGACTCTTTCAAATATTCTCTCACTCATTCATCTATCTATATTTTTTCCACCTCATTTTATCAAACATATATCCTGAGACTAATGAAAAGTTTTACATCTTCCTAGTCTTACTGAATACTCATCTAATCCTATTTATAAAATATTTCTAACATTTTCAACATACATCAAACAAATCTTAAACTTTATTAATTCTACCGTAAAATTCAATAAATTTTCAATTTTATCTCTATTCAATATACTACTATATTATATCAAATGAGAACAAAGTCAATACAATAATAAATGAAAGAAAAAAAATTATATATTTATATAAAAAGTTTATCTCTTTAATCTATAAATAGGATAAAGAATTTTCTTTTTTCTCTATCTTATATATATCATTAGACGCATCATGTCTAAGAATTTTGGCCAAAGTTGAGTATAGTTTTAAAGACTATCACTCTGATCCTATTTATAAGTATATTTTGATTAAAAAAATCTGGTTTTATTTATAAGTCCAGTTTTATGTAATAAATGAGATTGTGATAATTTTACCCATATTAATATACCCATAAAAATAAAAAAAAATCAAACAAGAGGTAATATTAAAATCTCTCTTTTTCGGTTTTCCTCTCTCCTCTCTTCCTTAGAAATCCCTCCCCTTCATTGAAAGAACGTTAATAAATCTCACACCTCTTATTAATTGCGATAAGAATGCCAAAAGGGAATGGAAAAATATTTTTTTAAAAATAAAATTTAATAAATCTCACACCTCTTATTGATTGCGAAAAGAAAAGAATGTTGAAAGGGAATGATATATATATATATATATATATATATATATATATATATATATATATATATATATATATATATTCTTAATAAAAGATCAAACTTTTAAAAAAAATACAATCAAAGCTCATATCCTAAATATAAAAATTATTGATGCACAATGAAGATGGTAGGTCAACAATAATCTAAGTGGATAGATAATTGAGGGATATAAATTAATGAAATTGAAAGGAGATTTAGACGATGATGGATAAGGGTGCGGAGGAGGATGAGTGAATTAGGGTGCCAGTGGGCCCCGCCTACTACCAAATTCAAGTGGGGCCCACTTTGGACGCTTGCCCCGCGCTTGCGTCAATACAGTTGACCCCCGCGCCTACAAAACTCAAGTGGGGCCCACTTTTCATTTGTCCCCCTTTTCATAAAAAAAATGTTCATTAATATTAGCAAATTACGCAATTCAAAAATATTAAGAAAAGACTCGCCTTCCCAAGCTTTCCTATGTCACACTCATCACACTCCAAAAATATTAATATTTTTACGTACTCTCCACTTCTATTTATAATGATCCGATGACCGAATTACATAAGTTAGAAAGTGGTTAAAATTGATTAAAAAATAAGAACCCTTTTTTTGGTTTAAAGAAAGTGTTTGAAAGAAATATTTAAAATGTGGAAAAGAATGGAACGATGTATCTGTAGCAAAAGAGTAGGAGGAGGTGGCGAAGGTGGCAAAGGGGTAACTATTGACTTCTTCGAACAATAAAAGGGGGTCATTGTCGACGGCAACAAGCAAACCGTGTCACAGGGAAAAAGAAGAAGATTGCACAACCATTGAATAAGAAAAATTAGAGCCCGTTTGATATAAAGAAAATTTGAGGAGGGAAAGGAACTTAAAGAAAGAGAAGGAAGATTTGAAAGATGAGGGAAGATGGCTTGAGTTGTTTGGTAGGAAGAAAATAAAGGGGATGATAGTTGGTAAAGAATTAAGAAATGTCTATTTTACCCTAAAAAAAATTAATTCAAAATAATTTTTTTTTTGCTAAAATATATTTTTTTAAAAAAATCCTCTTGTTAAGTGCGAACTTGTGTGAGAAAAAATTTCACCAAAATGGAACTTTCTTATCAAATTTGAATTTCAGGGGTAAATATGTCCAAAAATGCAAACAGTGACGTGGGAACTTGAGATCCCACCAATTTTGGTGGGATCTGATCTTCCCACATATGAGGGAAGATTAGTGGGCCCGATGTGGGCCGGGGAACTTAGGTTCCCAGGAAGATTGATGTAAAATATATATCAAACGAAAGAACTTACCAAAGTTTCTTTTCCTCCTCACCAGTTCTTTGTATCAAACAGGCCCTTGGGGTTATTTGAGAATTGACCACTTTAGAAAATTGGTTCCCACGAGTAATGGAAGAAAAAGATCTTCCCATGGATAATGGAATATTGCTCGCCATCACATGTAATGAAATGAAGACGCTAGCCATATTAATCAATATAATTCTCATTTCCTTTTCTTTTATGTTAGAAATATATATATATATATATATATATATATATATATATATATATATATATATATAAAATCCACACATACATTTCTATTTAAAACCTTTTATGTTGGCCGGTTAAGTTTAGTTAACCACACCTACTTTTTCCCCATTTCCTTAATCACCATAATATCAATTCCTTTTGAACTATATTCTATCAACCATCATCTTCATGCATGTGATTTTTTCCCCAAATTATTTAATTTCTGAGTACAGGCAAAATAGTACAGTATTATATACTCTTTCTGCTTCCAAATAAAGAGAATCTATCTTCTAAATGAAATTATTTATACATAATATAAGTAATCATTGATAGACTTTTTCTTTATTATAATCATATTTACTAGGAAAAAACTTAAATCTTAATACAATCTTTTTTCTGTGATATTAATATGGATAAAGTTAAAAAAAATCTTTTATTTTTAAGCAAAGTTAATGAGTTGCCCACATCTCCTTTATACTGATGAATTAGTAAAATGTACTCCTTCTAGTATTAATTATAAGATCAATTTGATTTTTTTTTGGAAAGATTAAGGAAACTAAATATGTTGCGTAATCGTATTATATGTTGTGTGTCTTTAAATTATATATTAGTTCATGGGTTTTATATTTCTCTTGTTACAGGAGAAGAATTTTTCTCGTGTAAGCTGAAACGGTGTTGTTCACATGCTAACCCTGTTTTACTCATGTAACTCTTGTGCAGCTTTTGACTCAGCACCTTTAACCTGCCACATGACTTCCTCCTCCTTCCCTCCCTCAACTTCCTCTGTATGTGGCTTAGATTCGTCACCGCCACCTCCTCTAGGATCCTTCCCAAATTCCCCACGTCCTTCTCCGCACTCTCACTGATATCTCCTCCCACCCCACCGGCCATGGGAACGGCAGTTGGATGTCGTTCGAGATTAAACTGGCACGCATCCCAATGCCACCGATTCTACCAACCTCGGACTCCACGGCGCCCATCCTTGCAGGCACAGACAGAACACTGACCGAGCGATTTCCGACTAATAACCCTAGCTCGTACCTCTGCCTCTACAAGTAAAACCTCTAATCACTGTTGAATTTTCACCATATCTCCGTCCACACTTGCCTTCACAAAACAAGAAGAAAGCATGACGTGAGATACTAGGAGCCGCAAGCAATCATTGATTAAAATAGGGTTAGCATGTGAACGACACCGTTTCAGCTTGCATGAGAAAAATTCTTCTCCTGTAACAAGAGAAATATAAAACCCTTAGTTTATTAGTAAAACTAATTGGAAAAATAAAAATAAAAATATTTTAAAATAATTTAGTTAGTTTATTTAATCTCTAAACAAAGTTAACTTGATCTTATAATTAGAATCAGAACGAGTAATTTAGAATATACAATGAATAGAGTATATATGTGTACATGTTTGAAGCTGCTCGAATGATGAATAGCGAGATATCGAGATATCGATGATCACTAGTTTATAGGAATACATAACTGTGTGTGTATAAATAAATTTTTGACAACTCGCAATCATGATCATCGTGAACTAAAAGTTTTCCTTTTAATTTGGGTTATGTATGGTTTGTATTTTAAGTAAGCCCCACATTATAAAAAAAATAAAAATAAAAAAGATAGAGAGAGAATGACTGGGATTGCATGATGGCATTTAATGTTGGCAATTAAAGTCTTTTTAAATCTTAAGTTGGTTGCATGCGTGTGTGTGTGTGTGTATATATATATATGGTCATTTACTCACTCACATGAAGATTGTGAATTCAATATAAATAATACACATTGAAATTTGAAAACTCCTCATTGTGACAGACCATATTCACATGTCTTGTGTTAATATCAATCAGGTTCTGTTTGACAGGAAGGAAATGGAGGGAGGGGAAAATTTTTAAGATATGGATTCAAAAAAAATTAGAGATCTTAAGTAGGGTTATAAAATTTTAATAAATATAATATGTAAAATAAAACAGTAAAAAAAATTAACTACAAAATTTCAACTCCACTTCTCTAATATCAATATATATATATATATATATATATTGATAGAGTACTAAAACGTAATAATATAATGGGGTTGGGTTAGGTTTGATCATTGTATGATTCATTATTCATTTTCTGCCATTAAAGGTTTTGAGTGGAATTGTTAGTTGTTAATACTTAATTAAGGAAACTTAATCCATCATATGTGAATATTTAATCAACTGGGGTGAACAATATTCTACCAAAAATTCAACTAAATATCCTACCAAAAAAATAAAATAAAATAAAATAAATCCAACTATAATATGGAACAGGTTTAATTGATGATCAATCCCCCACATTCCTAACTCAACTGCACTTTTTGTTGTTGTAATATATATTTTCATTAAATAATTCCTTATCAAACACGAATTAAATTATATATATATATACTATGTTCACTTTTTAATTTCTCATTTTCTGTAAAAATTATTTAAAATATCGTGTAAGGACTTACATTACAAGGACCTTATAAAGATATATATGCAAAAATAATTGCCCAGCAACAAACAAGAGGTGAGCCAAGATCCAGCTTTTTTACGCCAACAACAATTAATTAATAACAATAAATATAATTAATGTATTATCACTTTATCAGTAAACTTCTGATCCGATCATTTCAAAAGTTTTACTGCCATAATGAATATTTGATTGGAGACGTACGTTTTTCAGTTCATAATTATGAGTACTGAGGGGTTATGGTTATTCATTAATTGTTGTTAATATATACGGTAGTAGTATTATCTAAATAATTCATTTCTTTAAATGTCAGTAACGTTTGTATCAATATTCTTTTTTGTTTTTTGATACAGTTTGTATCAATATTCTTAAGGGAAAAAGATTTCTCCTGTCACTGGAGATAACTTTATCTCTAGTGACCTCAAAACTACATCGTTTTGAATTAATGAAGGGTCTGTTAGTATTTTAGGTGAATTAATGAAGGGTGTTTTGGTAAAATGTATATGATTAAAAATTAAACAGAATTACATAAACACCCTTCATTAATCCAAAACGACGTAGTTTTAGGGTTACTGGAGATAACTCTATCTCCAGTGACAGAGGAAATCCTTTACCCATATTTTTAATAATCGATACAACAAAAAAACGACATTTTTGTCTGAAGATACTTTTTGTTTGATCTGGTAGATTTCCGGTCATGGTCCAAAAAAAAAAACAGGTAAACTTTTCAGTCAAACAAAATCAGGTAAATTTCAAAAGTTGGGTGAAATCTAAAGAGAGTCTCACCTTGAGTTAAAATCCTTAAAATAGAATAAAGTATTCTTAATAATTCAATCATGTACAATAATTTAATCCTTTTTTCTCATAAATTTATAATTTTTTTTAAATAACCGCTTTAAATGACACTTATAACTGGAGTTTTCATAATTTTAATGCAAATGATTATAAGTTTTTTTTAAAAGAAAAATCAACATATTTGTATATTTTTAAAATAACTAACAGAACTAATTTTTTAAATATAAATAAAAAAGTATCCATCTTTTTTACATTATGACTGTACGAATATATTTTAATGAATACTACCGGGAAAATTAATGTTCTTGTTTAGGTTGTAACTCAATTTTTAAAGATTTAATTTAGTTGTCATTTAATTCCTATAGTTTAAAAATCAAAATATTAGTTCCTGTATTTTTAAAAAAATTAAAATATACCCATGGTTTCTTATCCGGTGTAAACTAGTCAAACTATCACACATTAAAATACTTAAATTAAGACTGTTTGTTTGTGTATATTACTCATACACTTTGTGACTTATGTTTTATCAGTTTAATCGTGTGTGTGTATATATTTTTTTCCTAACAAAATCTTAAATTAAAATCATAAATACTAAACTGCTTTGAGTTAAAGTTTAAAGACCAAATCATTATAAGTAAAAAAGAAAAACATGATAATAATATGAGCAACATGCATGAACCTGCTGTTAAATATCTAACTGAAGCTTGTGGTTGCATTCGACCCAAAAAAAAAAAAGCTTGTGGTTGCATAATGCTGACTTAACAAGGTTAATGGTGATTTCTCCACGATATTTATAAGTGGTAAACCGTGAGGGAGATCGGCGGGTGGGATCCAATGGATTTGTTTGTTTATGACTTATGAGGATGATGATTCTGATACGAGGGCACTGTAGCCTTTTAGGCTTGGGGCTCCGTCTTCGTTGCTTTCAATCAACTGGTGGCGGCCATATTCGCCTCTTCCAATAAACAATTCCCCATTTTATCTCTACACGTGTCGCTCTCTCGTTAGTCACTCGTCACATAAATCCAACTCATCATATTAGTAGTAAGTAGTAGGAGTAATTAAGAAACGAATTTTCGCATAAACGTATATTGGCATATTTCTTTTGTTTTTGTCCCCCCACTCTCTGGTACCATTTCCATGGATTCTTGATTTGGTTTTGTCATTTAAAATATACTCTTGCATTTTTTTAGTAAATATAAAAATGAACCTCAATCTCAACCATCGCGCGTGCAAATTAGAGTTTTGAGATCGTGTAAGAACGATATATTTTTGACCACCCTTGGTGCTATAAAAAGCTGGAACGCGCTAAGTTCTCTGGTAAGCATCTGTTGAAGGGGCTAACATGATTAGCAATGCTCTGTTTTCTCTGTTAACCCATTTCACAATCTCAAGTTGTGCTCTGACTCTCCTCACTTCGTATCCGATACTCTGTTGAGAATCTCTGCTAGATTTCAAACACGGAGCTGAAAGTCATCAACTTCACGTGGTAAGTTTTCTGTCTTGTGACTAGTATTTTAATTAAGACACAAGTGCATTTGATCCCCATATGAATTAAAAAAAGGCATGGAAATCTATGGTGAAAGATCGAGATTAGGGGAAAAAAGGGAAACGTCAGGGGAAGAAGAAATTGCTCAGATCAGCAAGACAAGGGCTCAGAGGGACAGACGCCGTGGTTCTTGCGAAGACTAGAGATTAAAATCATTAAATTTTTTATCTTTAGAATACAAATGATGGACACGAGTCCAGGGGAGGGAAAGGGTAGGTGTCATTGAACTGGTAATTTTAGTCTCTCATCGTCGGTAACCAAAATATATAATCCTTAAAACTCGAAAGCCATAGCAAGGACACGCATGCACTTGAGGGTCTCTGTCTCTCTCCCTCTTTAAACTTGGCTTTTCCGACTCCTGCGTTTTGTGGATTCTTTCTAGCTCCCAGCCTTAGAGGAGGTCCTTTTCTCGTCCTCATCCTCTTCCCTGTCAGTTTGTTTCTGTGTTCAGGGTTTCACTCTCTCTCTGTGGCACATGTGATTTTGTGTCGAATCGGAGACGCCATCGTTTTGGATCGTTCGAGCTCTCTGTTTTTCCTTTTTCCCAGCTGGGTTCAGCTGCCACGCTTCCTTCTCTATCTGGGGTATGCAAATGGGATCTTAATTAATCTTTCATGGCTCTGATTCTTTTTCCTTATTATTTGGGCGCCCAGGAGAATTTTCTGGGTTCTCCTATGTGGGCATTGCCTTTTCTGTCCATAACAATCCGGATTTCAAAACCGCACTTAAACGTCGAGAACTTTTAGGCCGTTGTCTGAATTTTATCACTGGACAGCGGTCAATTAAGGGTTTTTATTAGTCACTGTTACGTGAGGGCGTAAACTTTACTCTTCGCTGAAATGACGGGCAACAGAAGTCATAGAGTAGTTAGATCTGATTCAAATGGTTGAATAGGTGTTTACATGTTGTTTGATTTCTTCATGTGAAATACAAAGACCCCTTGTTTTCGGCAAGTGTTATTTCCAATCGATTGAAATAAAAAATTGTATTTTTGAAGATTTAAGGTCTAGTCAAATCTTGTGACCACGGCTTTCTTTCTCTTTTCTTCTTCTTCTTTTTTCTTTCCCCCCCCCCCCCCCCCTAAAACGATTCTTGTTGTCCAGAGAATTCGTCTTGTGTATGCCTCCGTGTTCTTCGGTGCTTATGTCGTAAGACATTTAATTCTGGTCTTGGAAATTGATTCGATAGCTGCCTTTAGATGGCCGTTGGAGTTTATTTGTTATTTTATTTGCAAGTTTTGTTAGTTTCAATTGAGAGTGCTCATTCAACAATCCGAATCATGCTTTCCCATATTTGTCTATATCTCAGTCATGTTTGTTACTGGTTGTCTCGAGTCCCAAGCTTTCTCATTTTTTCTTTCTTGACGCACTTCATGTGCATCAATCATATCACGCAATTCTTATTGTTTATCCTAGGTTCATTTCCGTGCTAGCTGCGCAAGGAAAGAAAAGTTCGGTGCTAAATGGTTTAAGAGAAGCTCAAATAAAATCATGTGTCCTGTTTTATACCAATTGAAGTTAGGAGTCTTTTTTTTTTTTTTTGGAAATTCTGCATCTCACACCAGATCATAGTCACATGGGATTTGTATCAATGATTTGATTGGAATATTAAATATGTTGAACTGTGGCTTGAACTAGCATCTGATACTCTCTACTATGGCAGTTTGTCTGAGGACTAAATAAGAGATTCAGCTTTCTATGAAGCGGATCAAATCATGGAGGTTTTGACCAGAAAAAAGAGTGGCTTGTCTGATGGGGTTGGTCTTCCTGTCTTCCAATCATTTTTAAATTTGATGGATTATTTCCAGAAGAAAATTTGGATTCTGGAGACAAGTTTGTGACTTTATCTGCATGCATGTTTTTTGCAGCAGGGAAAATCAAGTTTCAAGATTAAACAGTTGCCTTTTATGGCAATTCTGTGTACAGTGATGTTGTTTATTGTGTATAGAACTACAAAGTATCAATATCATGAAGTAGAGGTACGTGCCATAAGAAATCTGGTGGATATCATTATATGTCTTAACTAAGGTTTGAAATGTTAGTGTATCTTCATGATGCTTTATTTTGAAAATCCTTGTACAGTTTCACTGTTCTTTTTATCAGAAAATGTGTCAAGCGGTTCCCAAAACTAATAATCTGTACTCTTGTAATCATCTAAAAATATTATTCCCTCTGATCTTTAATGTAAGACCTATTCACCTAATTTGATTAGATTAAGAAAGTTAGTTAATATGACATTTTTTTCTAAAACACTCTAATAATCTTTCTAATTCACTCCATCACTCTCTTACTTGATCATTATTGAGGGAGCGTCAATAAAGGAAAATTAGGAAAAAATTTACAAATATGGAAACAGATCTTACATCAAGGATCAAGACCAACTCGTCAATTAAGCCCTACATTATGGACTGGGGGGAGTATTATGTTACTACCTTAACTTGAAAACATTTGATCTTATTTGTACTCTTTTCCTCTTCTCTAGCTGCTAGCATGCTTTAGATTAATTTGAAGCCACTTCTCATTTGATTGAAGAAGGCACATGGCTCAAAGTTATGTGTCTTTAACAAAAAAAAAAGGTACATGAGACTTTTTGTTCTGAGTGTGCTGATTTTTTTCTCTCTCTTTTTCTATACAACGATTTATTATCAGATAGACAGAAAGTGGAGTCTTTGGGGAGAAACAAAGGTAAACACTCTGACTTTAGTTTTACTTCCCAGACTAGATCCCCTGACTTTCTTTTGCTCCAAAAATTTGAGACTCTATGTCTTTAAAATGACGTGTAATAATTTCTTTTAGAATTTGTGATGCACCTGGCATCTCTAAATTTTTGCATAGATTCGGATGTATATTTCATATTCACATGACACTTGTTATGTCATTGTGCAGGGTTATTCTGCAGCTTCTGAAAGGTTGAAAGGCTTGCCACAAGGTATTATACAGGCTACTTCAGATCTTGAATTAAGACCTTTATGGTCGAGAAGTAGTTCTAGGTCAAAGGTCAGCATCCCTGAGCTATTTCACCTGAGCTAATGAAAAGTTAAGCTGAATATGATATATGATTATGTGAACTTGCGGTGATTATGGAATTGCAGGTTAGTGATTACTCCAATCGGAATTTGCTGGCGATTCCCGTTGGTATTAAGCAAAAGCAGAATGTCAATGTAATGGTGCGAATGGTATGATATCAAATCATAAGATGGTAGTAAAAATTATTTGTATCAGGATAACTTATCTAATTTTATTTATTTCAGTTTCTTCGAGCGAATTTTTCAATTGTTTTGTTCCATTATGATGGTAATGTGAATGGATGGTGGGATCTTGAGTGGAGTAGCAAGGCGATACACTTAGTTGCTCATAACCAAACAAAATGGTAAGGATGTGAATGATCATTGATTGCTGTACTCTTCCATAACTCTTAATTTTGAATCACATGGCCTTTGGAAGTCTGAGGGAGGTTGCTTTTTACTCCTCCAATGGAACTAGGAGCACATAGTTCATGTTTGTTCTATATCATGGAAAAGATTTTTTTTTGAAATTCAAAGGGATTTCTTGGACTTCAAATGAGCTAATCTGGCTATTTAAGAATCAGAAATTGGGTTGTATCAAAAAAAGAGAAAGAAAAAAAAGAATCAGAAGTTGGGAGAATATTTTGGTTCTTGTTAACTTGATAAAATCAGTCTTTAGTTTTATTCCTGGGAACTGCTTCTGAGCTTGAAAAAAGTGTCATGAAAGCTTTTCTGCCTTAGATGTGTACTTTTCTTTTTGGATGACATGCAAATGGGTGTGCACATTTTTCTGATGTCTACGCCTGTATTGTTTATTTGTTTAACTGTATGTTAATATCTTGAGTCCCTTTTCAGGTGGTTTGCAAAAAGATTTCTACATCCGGATATAGTTTCTATTTATGATTATATATTTCTCTGGGATGAAGATTTAGGGGTAGAGCATTTTTCCCCTTCAAGGTCAGGCAGATTCTTTTGCATCTTATACTTGTTGACATATTAACATGTTACGTTTTAACCTGTTCATTTTTTTGTCTGAAACATTTCATATGCTATTTTGTTGAATCTATATTCCATCCGCCTTATTACATGAAAGTGATAGAATTGATATTGGTCTTATTTCTTTTTTGCAGATACCTTCAAATTATAAAAGAGGAAGGATTGGAGATTTCTCAACCGGCTCTTGACCCGAATTCAACAGAGATTCATCATAGAATTACTGTTAGAGCAAGAAACAAGAAATTTCATAGGTTAGTTGCTAGAGACTAGTGAAGGGCACTTCTTAAAATGCTAATCAATGCTTGTCGTATAAAAACACTGAACCGTATACACTTGTACATACATGCAGGAGGTTGTATGAACGCAGAGGCAGTACAAAGTGTTCAGAGGCTAGTGAAGGGCCACCATGCACGGGGTAAATAGTTACTTTAAACCTCTTAAGAGAAGTTTGATTTTAGTTATCCAGTTTTCCTTGCATGATCTTGTTGAGTGATTTTGTCCATCTTCTGCCTGTTTATCGGAGTCATAGGAATTTCTTTTAGCCAAGAAGGGCTAGATTTGGATATATTATCAAAATTTTTAATTCAGTTTGTAGATCTTCTGCGTCCAAATTCAAATAATTCTGAGAATCGGCATGAGTTTGTCCCAAATGCAACTTTTTCAGTCAATATAACTTTTTTCAGAATATTTATAGCTTCCTTTTTCCTACAAGCCTCTTTAAGTTTTTATTCGTCTTTACAAAATTTCAGCTTAAGTTAAATTACTTTACTTCATTATATTCCATTATATGTCAAGTTAAATATCTTGTCTTTATCTGTCTGTTTCCACATGTAAATCGATATTTCACCTTGGAAATTCTGGTGCTCTTGAACACATATATGCTATGTTACATGTCAATTGGGGGCTACATTATTGAAAAGTTTGGCCTGGCCTTCGATTTGTTAGTTCAGGATGATCATGTTCATGTGGAATAAGTTTGGAAAGATTGGTTTAAACCTCTTTTTGTGTACCTTGATGAAGAAATGACCCTGGAATACAGTACTTTTGTGTTCAGCACTGTCGATGTTCTCCTTCATCTCAGACTTTCAAAAGAAGAATTAGAAAGAACAAGAACACTTCCAAAATGAAATTCTCTGTGTTCATATTTCATAATGTGATGGTTCATGACAAGTTTTGGTATTTACATATTCTATAATGACATTTGATTGAAACAAAACCTTGAAACACAACAACTTTTGTAGGTTTGTGGAAGGTATGGCTCCTGTTTTTTCTCGGTCCGCTTGGTATTGTGCCTGGCATCTTATTCAGGTAATATTATTCCCATGGTCCATATTGGTGTCGTATGTTTTTGCTTGTGACAAGTCAATTGCTTTCAAACTCATCATTATCTTGTGACAAAATATATCTTACATATTGCTTTTCGTCACACAAATTCACTAGTTGATTCTATGAATCGTTCCAAGTTTGCAAAGGTCCCAAGAGGCTTTTAGATGTTAGGCAATAATTTGATTTTTACAGGCAAATAGAATATCGGCCGTAAACAAGTTCAAACTTGGTTTTGTAATTTTCAGTAGTTCATGTTCTCTTTGGCATGCCAACAAATAGAAAAACAAATTTTGTTTGGCATTTTTGCAAACTCATCATCATTTTTCTTTTGTCCAGAATGACCTTGTTCATGGATGGGGAATGGATATGAAGCTAGGATATTGTGCACAGGTGAGAAAAATCATAGTTTTAGGACAAGTTTCATTGCTTCTGATAATCCTGGAATTTTTTTCCTTCTTAGTTCTCTCTGTGATAAGAGCTTCTTTCTGTTTCTTGTTGCATCCTGCTTTTAGTTCCTCGAGATAACTATGTGACCAACCAAGTCTCATAATCTCTTCCCTCATGACTGTATCATTAGGATTGAAATAATTCTTTTTTTTTTTTTTGCCCCTTTCAGGGCGACCGGACAAAGAATGTGGGAATCGTCGATGCCGTGTATGTGGTTCATAAGGGAATACAAACTTTGGGTGGGGATGGTCATGATACCATAAAGGTACTCTCCTTTATAGATTTCTTTTTGTACAGATAAAGAAAAGTAACTTCATAACTTGATTGTCATGGCCATCTGCAAAATGATTGATAATTTCTTTTGTTTTCTTTTCACAGGGTTCAGATTCTAGAAAGGCAACCAAGGTACCGTTTTTTAATGTTTTAGATTGATTCTGTGTGGTATACTCTTGTTTAGCTAATACAATCTTTAGTCTCTTAAGTTGCCGTCGCTTTGGTTATGGTCCCTCAGGTTTTTCTTTCTCACCAGAGGTCCCTCAATTTTCAAACCATAACCATAACCATAGGTTTTGGTTTCTCAAGTTTCCTAATGTTTAAAACATTAATCCTTATGATTTAGTAAAAATCTGGACCGTTTTACCACTTGAGAGACTAAAACCAAAATGAAGGCAAAGTTGAGAGATTAAAGATTGTATTAATCCTTTACTATTTCATTAACTTTTTGGTCTTTCACTCACCTTTTGCTGATTATTTCCTTCATAATCAGAAACCCAGTTCATCATCAATTGATTTGCGAAGCGAGGTGAGGCTCGCTCTCTCACACACACACACACCACTCTTACCATTTGAGCTAGTCTCCGGCGTCTTCTTTTAGCCGGCGCTTTGTTTACGGTTAGACTGGGATGTTACAGATACGAAGGCAATCGACATGGGAGCTGGAAATCTTTAAGAAGAGATGGAACCAAGCTGTGTCTGAAGATAGAGACTGGGTTGATCCGTTTAAGGGTAATAAAAATTTCTTAAGAAGGCGCAGCCGCCACAACCGATGATGGTAGCCACTTGTTCAAGCTATTACATAAGCTTCACTTCACATTTCACAGGCATTAATTAACTCTTCTATATATAAAAATTATAGGTACATACACTTTAGTCTGTGTAGCTCGCAATGAATTCAATTCTTGAAAAGGAAAAAAAAAAAAAAAAGAAATCTCATTTTTTGTTCTTATTGATTTTGGCATCCCTCTTCCCCCATTTCATTGTTTGTGAGTATTAGCAATCTGGTAATCTTAACGGTACATAATCTAATCACAGGTAAGCAAGAGCAAGAGAAATAAGAGCATATATTATAGGGTTAAGGCGTGATTTGGCCAATAAATTATTAACTCAAGAGCGTCCAATATAATTAACCATTGAGTGGACCAAAAATACCAACAAACTTTTAAAAAGGAGCGTTCAGCATAACAAATTTTTAAAAAGGAGCGCCCAGCACAATGCCGTTAGCAAAAAGTTAACGTCCGCTATTTGAAGTGCAGATTGGTTAGTGAACTTTTACTCTAGGAGTGTCCAACACAATTCTAAATTTTACTAAATTAAATAATTTTTTTTCTCTTTGTCATTATTCAAAGCTATTTGTATAGATATCTATGGATAAAAATTACTCATTCTTCAATGTTGTCAAAATTATAATTTGCTAAAATAAACTAAAGTTTTGATTAAAAATACAATTATATGATTTAAATAAAACTCAAGGTGTTTTATAGTTTATTATATATGTTAAAAAAATTATATGATTTATTTTTATTTTAGAAGAAATTTATGCGAGTTAAAAAATTCTTTTAATGTTAATAAAATTTAAAAAATCTAAAAAATCCGGAAAGAAATGAAATAGGTTTAATTTTTATTTTTATAAAAAGAGCTTAATGGATATCAACATTGATACTTAATAATATAAATCCGGCGACATGATGATATATTTGTTAATTAAATGATTTATTGATTATATGAATATGGGACTTGTTGAAAAAAAAAAAGATAACTTAAGAGGCTTGAGAAAGGACAATTAAATAATATGTTAAGGAGCAATTAGGCCTACGCAAGTCCCATATCTATATAAGCAATAGATCATTTAATTAACAAATATATCATTAAGTTGCCGGATTTATATTATTAAGTATCAACATTGATATCCATTAAGATCTTTTTATAAAAATAAAAATTAAACTCATTTCATTTCTTTCGGGATATAGTAGATTTTTTAAATTTTATTAACATTAAATGAATTTTTTTAACTTATATAAATTTCTTCTAAAATAAAAATAAATCGTATTTTTTTTGTTTAACATATATAATAAACTATAAAACACTTGAGTTTTATTTAAATCATATAATTATATTTTTAATTAAAATTTTTGTTTATCTTAGCAAATTATAATTTTGACAAAATTAAAGAATGAGTAATTTTTGTCCATAGATATCTATACAAGTAGTTTTGAATAATGACAATTAAGAAAAAATTATTTAGTTTAGTAAAATTTAGAATTGTATGTTAAGCGCTCTTGTAGTAAAAGTTTGTTGGTCCATCTGCACCTTAGATAACGGACGTTAACTTTTTACTAACGACGTTGTGCTGAGCGCTCATTTTTAAAAGTTTATTGGTATTTTTGGTCCACATAATAGTTAATTGTGTTAGACGCTTGTAAGCCAATCGTACCTTAACCATATATTATATAGTTTCAATTTTATCAAGGGTCCTTGAATGCACTGGAGATGACAAACTGATATGTGATCAGAGGGGGGAAACTAAGTTTTATAGACTAGTTTCATTTGGTTCTCACTCTTCAAATATATACTGTACGTACGAAACTAAAAGTGTTTATGACACATTTTTTTTAAAAGGTTAAGGAGCAATTTGATGAACGAATTATTAACTAAGGAATGTCCAGCACAAAAATCACTTCCGGTCCTAATTATAAGAGCTAGTTGACTTTTTTTAGAGAGATTAAGGAAACTAAATAAGTTACTTAATCATCTTATATATTAAATATTATTAAATTATATATTAGTTTATTAGTCAAATTAATAAGTTTGAAGAAAAAAATAAAAATAAAAATGCTTTAAAGTAATTTAATTAGCTTCCTTAATCTCTCCAAAAAAGTCAACTAGCTCTTATAATTAGGATGAGGGAGTAATTTTTAGATAGACCAAAAGTACTAAAAATCTTTTAGAAATGTGCAATCAACACAAAAATGGAGTACAACTTTTTTGTGTTGGACACTTTTGAAGTAAAACTTTCTTGTGATGGACACTCCTGGAGTAAATTTTTTTGTGACGACTGCCCATTTTTTAAAGTTTTCTGCTATTTTTGATCCACTTAAAAGTTATTTGTATTTTCTGAGATAATAGTTCGTTAGCCAAATTGCTTTTTAACCCTTTTCTTAAATGATGTTATATATTTTTCATCCTCTCCATGCTTCCTTTTTTTTTTTTTGGGTCAAAGCTCCATGCTTCCTTCAACTAATTTCAAAGGGTTGTTTTTGAAAGTAGTACCCTGTTTACTTATTTAATATTTCACTACTTCTAACTTTTTTTTTAAAAAAAATTTCATGAAGGGAATTAAATGTGAACATGTAACAGAAATGGAAGAATATAAGATTTTTTTTTTTTGATTAATTAGAGCGCCATAAACCAGAGTTATAAATGAGATTAAAGTCGTAAGCTTCTATTTATGGATGATAATAAGTACATTGAAAATTGCTTGTGCCGTTTTATACTGTTGAGCCAAATTCTTGGACCCGTCAAAGAACACCACCACTTTGTCAGTGAGAACATGGGAAATCTCTTTCTAATTGCCTCTAGCTTTGACCAAGTCTTCTAGAATTCCTAATATTATTTTAATTTAATAAGCTAAATATTTCAAATTAAGATACCACTTTTTTCATGCAGAAATCATCTAAGACTCCCACCTCTTTTTTTTCCCCCCTAATTAATTACTTTATATAAGTTCGAAATTATTTTTTTTTAAAAAACTAAAATCTCATAATTACCCTTAATAGACAGCTAAAAGTGACATTAGTTATTGTATAAAAAAGTGACACTTGGAAATTGGAAGAGGTTTCATATCAAAAGGAATACTTGCCCCCAAAAAACAAGTTTAACCACTCGGCTCTAATCATAGAAGTTAATTTGGGGGTGGTCTTAGCAATAATAATAATTTGTTTCTGAACTAATTTACTTAATTATATAAATTAATATTTGATATATAATCGAATATTGCATCGGCATTTTTGTGAGATCATGTTATATTTTGTTTGTAATGAAGTGATTTTTTTGGATTAATTCATATGTATTTTGGGGTGCTATTAACTACCAACTAATATAGTTAGCGAGAATATAGGGATAAACTCGTTATCTCCAAGTATTCATAGCACTTGTATGTTTAAGACTCAAACACAATACTAGTGAACATTAGTGAAATTGGAAACAGCCCGTTGTTAGTTGATTCAAGCACTTAGTGATAGTTTTTTATTAGTTTAAATAAAAGAATTACTTGATGGCGAAATTTAATTAAAAAAAAAAAGGGGAGGATTACTTGCTTTAAAATGAAGGCAAAGTACTAAAAAAAAAAGTTTAAAAGCATAGTGGTTGACCTGTAATTTAAGCGGAGGATTTGGCATATAGTACGATACATTAATAAATACTAACATCCTAACAGCTAAGGCCAAGAAAAAAATTAACTTTTTTAAATTAATAAAATATATAGCCGGCGCCCTTTTCAATACGGATATGGGTTGCCCTAAGCTCTCACGCGGAACAAAATATATTATTAAATAAAATATATAAAAAAAGAACAAAATGTCTCATCTGAATATGGGAAAATGACAAAAAAAATTTAAAAATTGTAAAATCTCAGATATTTGTTATTGATGATTGATAAGAGAATAATAAGACTTGAGACTTGACTAAGTTTTTATGTAAGCTAGAAACGTAAAAACGGTAAATTCAGTGTGTAAACTTGTGAGTTTAACTAAGTTTACAATTAACACGAGTTTACTAGAGACTTGACTCGATTTAGTAAGATAAAAACGTAAATACGGTAAGTTCGGAGAGTCAACTTGCGAGTTTGACAACAATGAATATCACATCAACATCTAACATCTAAGTACAACGTATTAATCACTTCAACATTTTAAATATTGTTTTTTTTTAAAAAAATAAAATATAACGTTTAGACATGTAAGTTGTAACTATAATTTAATTTCAGCCAAAGGAGTTGAAAATAATATAATATTTAAATTTAAATTTTCATTTAGTTTATGCATTTAAATAAGAGAAAAAGATAGAAAAAAACTTTGAAATGTAAAATTTCAAATAATGTATTTCTTAAGTCATTTTTTTTATCAACTTTTGACAACTAACTTAATTTAGGATTTTGTAATTTCAAAATTCTTTTTTTCTCCCTTTTTCTTTTTAAATAATCTTGTCGGTTACAAAAAGGAATACTATTTTGGCTTGTTTCTGGTAATCAGTGCGTGATGATAAGAACACAAAGATTTACATTTTATATCTAACTTTGGGTAAGATGCTTTTTTTCCGTTGGAAAAAAAAGAAAAAGAAAACAACTTTAGAAAATGGAATGATTAATTCATGCGAACATAGGAAATCATGTTTCCAGCCAAAAAAAAAAAAAGGAAATCATGTTAGTATTTGATTATTACTTCTTTTAAGGGGCAGGATTTGAACTCTAAACATGAGTGAGAGGAGCCAAGTTTCCATATCACTGCGCTACTAAGGCGCTGATTGAACAATTATTACTTCTTACGCTGAATCAACAACTAATCCATTTATTACAGGCCAAAAATAAAAAACCTAATCCATTTATGTCTATAAAATTGAAAACTTTTTAAAATTATATGTATATATATATATATATATATATATATATATATATATAGAGGCATAATTAATGAGAGCGAAGTCGAAATTGAAAGTAGAGAGGCTCACTCTCTCCCCCGCTGTTTCCTTTGTTTTTTGTAATTTTCTTGAAAGGTGTATAATGCTATTGCTGACCAAAGACAATTCCATCTCTCGCTCCGACCAATTTTTGATTTTCTCCGTCTCTTGCCTCTCCTTCTTTTGACCTTTCTCTTGCACTAGAAGAAATCCAAAATTCCAAATCTGAACCTTTCTAAATCGTTACCCTTTTGAGCCATCTGGTTTTTTTTCCTCTGTAAACTGCCTGATCTCCGCCTTTTCATTTTCCAATTCTTGGGACTTGTAACCTGTGGCGATTAACCTTTTCTGATGGCTGGTCGCTACGACAGGAACCCCTTCGACGAAGAAGAGGTTAATCCGTTCTCTGTAAGTTCTTCTCTCCCTTCCTCGTCTATTTCTGCTTTTGTAGTGGAGTTACTTTTGAATTGTGTTTTTTGGGCGTGAATTTGTTTCTTTTTTTGTGGGTGTGGTGTTCTTGAGTTTGGAACGGTGGATGGATAATTTTAGGGATTTAGGCTGTTGGTCTTCCTCTAATTGAGTAACGGTTGACTTGTTTGATGACTTAATTTTGGGCTTCGTATGTTGATATCAGTCTAGTTATGTCTCGCTTTTGTTTAATCTGATATTCGATTTAGGATTTAATGTTTTCAGTTAAAGTTTGTGCTCTCGAGATGGTGCCTTTGGGATTAAGTTCATAACTTGCGGCCGCAGCTTTTACTTGACTGGGGTTTTAGTTTCTGTTGTGGATGAAGTTTTAATTTGCTTCGGTGATGCATCATGAAGATAATCTATCACGCCAGTTCTCAAATTTCACTCGCAAGATAAAAGCGAGCTATAATTTAAGATTTAATTTCAACTATGTATTATTGATTTATTATCATACTAATGATATGAAGAGAGTGCGAGGCATTCCCCACTGATGGAGTGTACCTTTGGAATAGTTGTAAAATTCATTGAAAGTATACATTATCACTCAGTTGAAGCTTAAGTCTATATTTTTGTGGAAGTTTGAGTTAGATTTGGGCTGGCTGATGGACAAATGATCTATGTTTAAACACTTAACAATCTTATATGAGCAGAAAAATGCTCTGAAATGTTTGGTTTGCTGGTTTATGACTTATTTAGCACTTCTGGGCAGTTGGCTTATCTACTTCGATTTGATGAATATTCAAATTTTCACAATCACTGTTGGGCTGTTGTTGTTCAGCGATTACACCTCACCTTACCTAAAGTTTAATATCTACTTATATTCGATTGCTCATAAATTTCATAAGGTTCAATTATTCCAAAGCTCCAAAGGTAGTTTGGTATAGCTCATGGAGAGTGGAGGTCTTACTACCTCAGATGCAATGCTAGATATTATTTTGTTAGCAGACAATAATATATTTTGTATAATTTTCCATTTGCAAATCTATTGTTGATCTAAAATGAATTGATGTTCATGCAAATTCCTCTGTGATGTAAACTTGCAGGACCCAGCAGTAAGGGGAAAAGCGTCAAACCAGTCAAACTACGGTGGGGGTGCATTTTACACAACTGTGAGTTTATAAATTGAAGCCTGCCAATGCATGATTTTACTCATGTGTGGTGTCGTTTCTTTAAGCTTTAACATAACCATTGGTGATGGTGCCTGAGGAGAACAGAAGAACAATCTCAGCTATTCATATTTTTTGAGGCCCTCCTCACCATTTTTTCCTCCCTTTCAGCTTTGCCGGTTTATTCACTTATCTTGTTCTGATCCTTTGCAAAGTATTGGGACAGTCACTAAATGATTTTTGCCTCTATATTTGCCCTGGTTGTTTTGAGATGTTCTATCTCTCAACTAATCCTTCATAATGGATGAAAAACCCTGTGAAAGTCTTCCAGCTGCTTGCCTATATCTCATGTAACTTATTTTTGTATCGTTTTTAGAATCCTGGAAGCGTTGCCCCTTCCACAAATTCAAGGCTCTCACCTCTTAATCCAGAACCTGCTGATTATGGCTTTGGCACAACAGTTGATATACCTCTTGATAATTCATCAACGGTATGGATAAAATCGAGGTTGTTGAAAACCTTATCTCTCCCTTTCCATCTGTTACTCTCTAATATGTGTTGCTGAAGAACTGCTGTGGGCATTTCTTATTTATCATCTTTTTCATCACCAGGATTTGAAAAAGAAGGAAAGGGAACTCCAAGCCAAGGAGGCTGAATTGAAAAGAAGGGAGCAGGTTTGCCATTTTGCTTTTTTTTTTTTTCCTTGTTTGTTTGTGGAAGCTTTAGTGTTTTTATGGGAGTTTCTTTAATTGATATCAGTGAGACCTGGGCACTTTTTTGTTGCATGTTGTCTTTTGTTTCCTTGTTTCTTTTCTTCTCTCCTCCCTCTCTTGCAATCTTTTCTTAGGAGAGGGCATTTTATCCTCCTAAATGCAATCTTTCTTTTTTTCTTCTATCTATCAGAATTTCTTTTCATTTTTTTTGGGGGTGGGGGAACCGGAATACATTAAGCCTTGCATATTCCTTACTCTGCTCCATGATAATACTTCATTCTATTCTTTTAAACTGCATATGCATTTAATTGGTATCTTATCTAGAGAATGTCTCATCTGTTGACTTTCTTATTTATTAGTGAGACTGGAAATTCAAATTGCACCTATATTTTTCTCTTTTATCTTCATAAATCATAACTGTTTATCCATTAAAATGCAGGAAGTAAGACGCAAAGAGGAAGCTGCTGCTCGAGGTAATTTACTTTGCTTTTTTAAATATACCCGACTACTAGGTATCACTCATATTTATCATGTCTTTAAATATTTTCCCTGCATTGTACTTCTAGTTTGTAGAAATTAAAGTTAGGGAGAGATTACTCAGTTTTGGATCTCAAAGGAGACAAAAAGGGTTTATAGTGAATTATTGAATATAAGCTGAACAAAATGTTTCCTATGTTCCTCTGTTGTAATTCCATTGTATGTGGGATCAATTTTTGAAGTCACTAAAGAGTCAATTTTTGTTTTGCAGCTGGCATTGTTCTTGAGGAGAAGAACTGGCCACCATTTTTTCCAATTATCCATCATGATATTGCTAATGAAATACCAATTCATCTCCAAAGACTTCAGTATGTTGCATTCACTACATTGTTAGGTACAGTATTTTCAATTCTATAATTTTTATTTGTTTTTACAAATATGACATTGTTTACTTGTCCAACAATGCTTTACTACTTGGAAATAATGATTATGTAATGCATAAAGCTGTTTCTATTGGAACTTCAAGGAAAAACATATTTTGGGAAAGTTCATGTTTTCAAAAGCTTTTCTTGGATTTTCCCCCCTTCAGTTGCATCCATGCATGCCTACAAAATTCTGAAGGGTATTGGGTAAAGTTATTTATTGTTATTTTCCCCCAGCTAAAGGGTTGTGAAACCCCCACACCTCGCCAACTTCTGTAAATCTTAAATTTTATGCGAGAAGTTAGGAGGACGAAAGGTTTCTTTATACTCGGCGATTAACTTTTTAATACCTGTGCTAATTTCTAGCAATAAAATTTAATTTTTCTTCTAAAGCACAAATTTAAGTGCAATTAGAGGAGTAAAAGCTCAAAGGCAACTTAAGTGCGTTGAAATCATTAGTTAGACTGGCCAATCTCCCTTGTGGCTATCTGGAACATTGTTTATGATTGGTTTAAAATGTTATGGTTTCGAGACATGGTATGATATACTCTCTCCGTTGAACCCAATACTTAGAGATTGATGCATTTTTTTTTTCCTGTTTGATTTGAAATTCTTACCTGGCATGAAAAATAGCCCATCTTAATGACAAATAATGATATGATTCAGGATTGGCGCTGTGCCTTTTCTGGAATGTCATAGCTGTCACTGCAGCTTGGATTAGGGGTGAAGGTTAGTTTATTATATATGTGCAACCGGCAGCTATTTCAGCTTTCACCGGCTGGAACAATAATCTCATGTTTTCAAATTCTGTGATGTTGAACCTTTCCTTACTTGTTGTAGGTGTAAAAATCTGGTTTCTTGCTGTCATCTACTTCATAGCAGGGGTTCCCGGAGCCTATTTCCTGTGGTATCGCCCATTGTATCGTGCTTTCAGGTATCTGTTTCTTGTATTGCATGCATTCAGTTGTTTTTGAATTTTCATGTAAACTTACTAATTTCAAGCATCTTCACTTACTGTTGCACTCTTTGAATATGTTTATGAGAAACTGTAGTAGTGTGGCGTATTAATGGAACAGCTATATTTCAAAATATTTAGATTGGGCAACTAAGTCTTAATTTGCACCAGGCATTATCGATATCAATAATGTAGAAAAACTTATCAGAAGTAGCTTAGTCATAGTCCTTTGTTTACTGGGGTCTGGGGCTCTTTAGTCCTCTGCCACATACCTTTTCGTTTTCGGATCATTTTTCAGTAACATTTTCTATGAAAATTAGAAATTCTATTTTTTTTTTTGTGCTATTTGTATTAGAGATGTATTTTTTTTAATCCACATGCATATAGATGTGCGAATTTATTGACAATTGCACTAACATTTAGACCTTTGTCTGCATATACCCACATTTGCACATGTTGAAATATACAATGTATAAATACTTATATGCACATATATGTGTGTACACATGCACCAGACATATAGCTCTGTTCATGAATATATTATGTGTGCGTGTGGATATACCACATGAATACCAGGTTGTGCCATATATATCTTTGTTTGTGTCCACTCGGACATATTCATCGTACACACATGGGCATTCATATGCCCATACCAATATATACCCATGTACTTGTGTGTTTGAAAGTGTATACATGTTTCTCTGCATGCACATGTGGACACATAATGTATTGATACATACGCATATCCATGTGTGTGTAATTACACAAATGGATGTAAAATATGATGTGAATTTGAATTTTGGGCTTTCATTTTTGCTGCATCTTAAATTCCATGGAATTCAAAATATTACTTTCCAGACACCACCTCAGTTTTCTCTTGTTTCATGCTTCACTCAATTTATGTCTGTTTCTTTGTTATTTTCCAGGAGTGAAGGTGCTATGAAGTTTGCATGGTTTTTTCTGTTCTACCTGGTAAAGTGATTATACTTAACATCCCATAGGGACTTTAAAAAATAAGAAAAACAAAAAAAACGAAAAGCTAATTATCCTTGTTCCCTTTTCTGGTTGCAGATCCACATTGGATTTTGCATATTTGCTGCAGTTGCTCCTCCTATTGTCTTCAAAGGAAAATCCCTGACGTATGTTCGTCCTTTAAAATATGTTTTCTAAGTGATTCCTTAACAGTGCACAAGAGGTGTATAATAATGAAATATCATCTATTATCTACTTACACACTTGTATCAAAAGAAAACTGCATACAAATATGATTTAACAAGACTTGGATATAACCATAATAATCAGGTAAGCTGCTTTTGTTTGCGTTTTCTCTACATTTTCATCTGATGTTGTTCTGCGAACTCATTGGCACAGGGGCATTCTGCCTGCAATAGATGTGCTGGGCGACCATGTTTTGATTGGAGTAAGTATACTTGTGCTGAAGCATTTCTTATTTTTTTAATCATCTGTGCTGTTTAATTATACGCATTATAACAATTTTATTACTTTTAGAGTAGCTCAATCAATTCAAGAGTTGTAGCAAAAGATTATGAAACATGGTTTCTTGCTGATAATGCAGGAACCAAGGAACATATTCTTCCACTTTTTTTAATGGTTGATAATTTTTTTTCCCTTTTCTCCATTTTGTTTGCAGATTTTCTACTTCGTGGGATTTGGATTATTCTGTGTTGAAGCATTGATCAGCATCTGGGTCCTTCAGGTTATACACTTGAAAACTAGAGCTATTCCGCTGTAGTTGTAGGTGTTAAAAGGGGGAGAGAAAAAAGAATTAAATAAAAAACTAATCAAGAGTTAACAGTACTGTTTACTTTTTTTTTTTTAAAAAATATATATTATGTAACGATAATAATCCTTAGGAAAACTCAAACAGCCAAAGATAGGCAGACAACAAAATTTTTATTCAAGACCTACCTCTGATATTATTGTCTGTTCATGACATGATTCGTTTGGGCTTGGAACCACCAATCTTTTACAGATGGATGCCCTCAATAGTTTATACTTTTTGAATGTTGACCCTAACAGCTTCTTGTTGGTTGTGTACGCAGCAAGTGTATATGTACTTCCGTGGGAGTGGAAAGGCTGCTGAGATGAAACGGGAGGCTGCAAGAGGAGCAATGAGGGCTGCACTGTGATGATTCACTGTGTATTGAGAATGGCTGCTTTCTGAACATATATGCATTTACCCATATATCTATTTTGTAAATTATTAGTCTGAGTAAATTGCCGGTCCGAGCACTGTATTTAGCGTGATTTTGTTTGTAACATGCTTTATGAGCCTCTTTTTAGCCTTTAACATGTGCTTTGTTAGCCTTTAATCATTATTATTGTGCGGATCCATACCTAAACACTTGTTGACGTGTGTCAACTATAATGTTTTCTTGTTTGATTCTTAGTTTGTTGGCTGTCACCTCTTTATGACATTTTCGAAACTGAGGTCTGAACATTCTTTTTATGGTTGGTATGTTTGCCTTGGCTGGAGGAATTCAAAGACAAGTGGAGGAATTTGTCTCCCCTTGTTTGGTTAAATGAAATTAAGAGAGGATTATTCCCTTGTAACATGAAAAGGCCCTCCCATCTAAAGGTGGGGATTGTTAAAATCTTTTTACTTCTTTTTCATAAATTCCTCCTTTCCTACAGTTTAGATCACTCCCCTTAGGTTGTTAGGTATAATTTTAGAAACACAGTAAGTAGAGGGAAAAATTGCAGAAGGCGCCCTCTTTTTCTATTAAGAAAAAGTGGGGAGGGGATATTTTTGGCATAATTTTACCTAATTTACCTGATTTAAGATTTTAATCTTTCAAATTATTGTTGATCTCCATCATTCTGTGGACTTGCTTTCGAGACAACGTGATATGAATTAGAGCATCTTGAAGAAAGCACGAGATTTTCATATTAATACCACTATACATAAACAGTATGCTGTTCCTTTCTTTCTTAAAAAACCAAACTGGCACTAGCTTATGTTTAAACCCTAATTTAGAGTGACCTGAAGAAGGAAATAGTCCTCCTTGTCTTTAACGCACAAGAAAGAATTTAGATTAAGGCGCCTCAGTGACTTGCACGTATAAAGTACAAATGCTTGATCGCTTCACACAACTTGTGTTTAAGTACTCATTCGGTTCAAAATGCAAGTCACTTTCAACTACTCCATTAGAACTTGATAGAAGGAAAGATTGATTAACTCGTTAAATTTAACTAAAAAAAAAAAAAACTTTATCCATAAGGTTTTGAAGGAGGTATCGTTGCATACTCACGTCTGTATTATGTATAATTAATTTACTTTGTTGTTTGTTAGATGAATATAGTCAAGTGAACATGTATATTGAGAATGATATTAAGAGAAGATTAGGTGGAGATAGAGAAAGAGAAAGAGATGAAACAGCAGATTAATTAATAGTAAGATAGAGATGCTCTTAATATAATTTATTATAGGCACAAAATAAGTCCATCACAAACCCTCTCTGTCATCACATAATCTCCCATACATAATCTTCCTATAGAGATAACCATAAGCAAATCCCCAAAACAAGCCAACCTATAAATATATATATATATATATAGAGAGAGAGATAAAGATAATTAAGCACAGATAAAGTAGCCTAAGCGAGTACTTATCATAGTATATATAACTACCATAATACCAGATATATATATACATAAACTAGGCCAAGGCTTATTATTCCTTAACAATAAGCGGTGCATTTCTTCTTGCAATCGATGGTGCAGCCTCCGCCGCCGCCGCCGGAGCCGTATCCCTTGCCGGAGCGACTGAAGGAGGTGAAGCACTTGGCAGGGCACGTGACCTTCTTCTGGAAACAGGGACCTTTCTCTTTGCACACAACGGTTGGCCTTACGACGCCACCTTTGGAGTACCCTCCATTTGGACCTCCATAACCCGCCCCGTATCCTCCTCCCACAATCCCATCCCCGAATCCCTTTCCGAATCCTGGTATAAACCCAGCCCCAGGCCCGAAATACCCGCCCGCACCGCCATAGTTATCCCCTCCTCCTTCTTTGTTGCTTTCCCCCTTCCAGAGATCAGAAGCGGGTCGGCTCGCCAGAGAGAAGGAAGATATGAACCAGAGAATCAGGAAGATAAAGGTGGTGGTGATGGTTTTCATTTTTTTGGAGTACCAAAGTTGAAAATAGTGTGTTATATGAGAAAATGGAGTTTAGTGTGCTGTGAGGATATATGGTAATGAGAGAGAGGAAGTAATAGTGGGAGAGATATTATATATATACACACTATAATGAATGAATGTGAAGAGTAAGCAATATTATAGTGGGGGTGATTAAAAAAAGAGGCCAAAGAGCATTAATTGGGAGGCTGTGGAGGACAGTTGCTAGAGATTTATGATCTTAGGAGTTGGTGGGATGCAATTATGATACTGACTTTTACCCATCTCTCTCTCTCTCTCTCTCTCACATGTATGAAATGAGATGGAGCATTACCATAAACTGATAAGCATGTCAAAATGGATCATGTGGGACGTAAATACCATCTCATTCTTTTCTCCTTCTTGGTTATCTATGCGGATACTTCATTCATCGTTTGTGAAGAAGTTAAAATTTAAATTGTTTTGCTCTTTTTTTTATAAACGTTTGAGTTTTGACAAGAGTTTTAATGAGTTTTTCTCTTATTTTTTCCACTCATTAATTATATGAATTGTACTAATTAAAAGGTTGATGATACTTATATTTATTTTTTCTACTTCTTTTTATAAGAAAAATTTGCTTTCATAGAGATATTCCTTAATATAAAGAACAAAGCATCTTTGTTTAAAATTTTAACTTCTATCTTTTTTTTTTTCATTTTTACCATTATTAAATACATGCTACTCATTATTTTTGCAATAAATTTTCACACATTATCTATCATGCAAACTTTTTCTGATAAAGGGTATAATTGAAAAAAAAAAGTACAAAAATTACATATTTTTTGCTTTTAACTAATATTTTGAACTGATTTTAACAGTTGTTTACAGATAGTTTATTTTTCTCTCTTACTTGTCCTTTCAAAAATAATGGAATATTTGTAAAAACAAAGTTTATTTCAAACATACTTATTATTTTTAATTAATTAATTTTAGTGTCTTTCTTAAATCATGTAATTCTATTATTAAAGTATTATAAATATAAATGGAATGGAGGGGAGTATACATATGGTTGTAAATAATTGCGTAAAGCTTTTAATTAGTTTTCCTGGTCCGACGATTCTGTTAGGGGCATGAGTTTTTGGCGGCAACTTTTTGCAGTTATCTTCAATGCTTCAACTATGAAAAAGAAGCTTGAAAAACTTGACTTATTATTGATATTATGTGGTATATAGAGTATGGCTTTGTTTGTTTCGTATGGTGGATCCTATTTTGAGGTGAACTCTTGCACAACTTTGGTGACACTGTCATTAAAACAAAGAAGATAGAAGAAAGAGAGAAACTGAATGATTTTGGGAATACAGATGGATGATGCAGCGTAAGAATCGGCAAATAATTAATGATAAATGATATTGGTATCTGTGATGGGATCGAAATGAGGACACTTGTGAGTGGTAACTCAAATATTCTGATGATTTGTGACATTATCAGCCAAAGTCAGAGGGGAGTATAACATGATATTAATAGATGATTTGGTAATTTCATTGAAGTGGTTATTAATTCATCTGTATGATCTTCTCTTGGTTTTGTAATCTGTCTTTTTAGTGTTATGGTAACCTATCAGATGTTGACAACCACTACACACTCCATTAGTAGTGCTGATTTTCAACCTGTATCTGTCTTAGGTTATTAATATTATACTCCTTGATCCTTGTCCTCTTTTGATTTTCTCTGTTTTTATTTTTATTTTTTGTTGTTGGAAAGATAAAGGCTTTAGAAGCCTAATAGTATGAAAACTTCCCAATAAATAAGAGTTTGTGGTTTTTGGTCTTCTCACTTTTAACTTTAAAGGCTCGGACAATTAGTGCTTAATTACCTCAAATTTTTTTTTTAAAAAAAAGTTCTTAAAAATCATCATTTTAGGGACGTACTTCTAAATCTGAACAACTTTGAAAATGTCAAAACATGCATTAATTAATAATAAGGACTAAAATCTGAAGTACCCATAAATTTTGAATGGAATCTGTACACTACAAGTATATCAACAAATTTGTCAACTTTGGGTTACAGGTGGGATGGAGGAGAAGGTTTTGCCATCAATAAAGAGTGATGAGCTGTAGTAAATTAACTTCAGGTCTGGCGATTTGTGAAGAAGATAAATTTGATTTATACTCAGCTCCCTCTAGTCTATATATAAATCCAAATTTATCGAGAAAAGTTAATTAGCTGAATAAATATAAACTAAATTAATAAATTCTATTAATGTTATCCTCATTTATGAATGGATATTTTTCACCTTTCTTTCTTCTCTCCCTACCCTTAATAAGGGTAAAATTGTAACGTTCTCAGTTTATATATAATAAAAACCAAATTTTTTGTCAAAATATACTTATAAATAGAATCAAAATGATAGGTTATAATACTAGTAATAGAAAATTGAGATAAAGAATACTACAACAAACTTATATAAAGAAAAACAAATTTCTGAGAGGGAAATTTGATACGATACTATATAAAATTTGAAAGCAATCTTTTTTCATGGGAAAAAACAGGATTAAGAAGATGGGAGATCGGCAAATGAGTTAATGAATGAATGCATAAAGGGAGAGACAGAGTTAGAATTGTCATGTGACGGCGAGGGACAGTGAGTTGGAAGATTCAACATAGAGAGTTTTTATAATGTTGGATATGATGATGAAGAGGAGCTAATGGGATATACATACATACATGCATGCAATATGCATTGTTGTCAAACTCACGAATTAACTTTCCGAGTTTACCATTTTTACGTTTCTACCTTATAAAAACGAGTCGAGTTAGTAGTAAACTCGTTTTGGTCATAAACTCAGTTAAACTCACGAGTTTATACACCGAGTTTACTAGTTTTATGTTTCTAGCTTACAAAAACCGTGTTAACTTACTCTTAAATTCATATTAACTTTTTTTATTTGATCATGTTCAACGGTTGTATATAGAAATTTTGTAGAAATTTCTTTATTAAATATGATAAATGATGAATATTAATGGATTTAATTTCAATTATTTGGATTTAAAATATATTTTAATCAAATTATTGTCATTTTTATATTTTAATTATTGAATTATAGACTAGTAATACCTATTTAATAATAAAAGTAAATTCTTACGAGTTTACAATTCGAGTTCACAATACGAGTTTACATTATTGTCACGAGTTTGCTTAAACTCGTGAGTTTGACAATCTTATATATATATATGTGTGTGTGTGTTTGTGTATACGTATGTATGTATTGACACGTCCTTTCTTTTTCCAAACAAATAACTTTTAGTCCTTATTATAATTATAAAGTAGTTTTGAAGATGGAAAAAAGTAAGGTACTTTTCAAAAGAAATACATAGTTATTATTGTAAGTCACAAGGGAGTATTAATTACATTTTTTTTAATACTGTATCATTTAAAATCTCATTGATTATATTTTCTCTGGCATCTATGATGTATAATTTATGACATCAAATATGGGTAAATTTGATTTCTTTTTCTTTTTCAAACAAAATTTAATATTATTTAAACCACTTTTTTATTTTGATGAGATGACTAGAGCCTCGAGGTACTTTATAATAAAAATCAGGTATATATATATATATAGTGTGTGTGTGTGGTGTGTGTAGAGAGAGAGAGGAGCAAAACATGTGGAATTGTCAAGCCATATATATGCCTTGCATGTGTCATCCTTAACTTTAAGGAACCATTTTCTCTACCTATCGTAGGATAGATAGGGAGAACTCCTCTAGATTTGGATCGTCCAGATTTATTTATTTTTAACTGTCAATTTTTAAATGAAAAAAATTATTTTTTGAAAATATGTTAGTTGAAAAATTATCTTTATTTTAGATTTTCTACATATTAAAATAATCATTTTTTAAAAAATCAAAAGTAAAAAAAAAAACTGGATCCTCCAGATTCCATTGGACGGTCTAAATGGGAGAAGCTCTCCTTATCTATCCCAAAATAGATAGGGAAAGTGGTTCCTTCGTAAAAACATATGCAGAGAAAAGCTTGCATAACATGGGAGCAATAAATAATAGGCCTAACTTTTTTAATAATGCAATAAATTCAAAAGTTTTCAATTATGTTTGCTTATGATCTATCTCGGCAATGTCACATTCATCTGTTGTTGAAATGTTCCGCTAAGATAACATAAAGTACTGTAGTGCTATCGATATGCATTAAAATTTAGCCTTTGTTTGCCCGTAAATATTAAAGGCTCAAACAAAAAAATTTCTAGCTTCACTTGGCCCCCAAAAACAATTATAAATATATAAGCTGAGTTTGCATGGGGATTAATCAAAGAACGTGACTTCCTTTCAGATGCGAAGCTAAATAAGCATTACTACAGAAATTGCCTTTTGCGTCTCTGATTAACGTCCTATTATTAAAAAAGGAAGTTAAAAAAAAACGCGGTGGCATTTTTGTAATTAGTAGGTGACTTTTGGAGTCTAATTTTAAATCTTAAACGCCAAAAGTGTGCCCCTGGCGTGCGTTAGTGAAAAAAAGAAACAATTTGGAGTCTAAGTCTGGAAAATTAGACTCCCTAAGTTGAAAAAAGGAAACAATTTGGAGTCTAAGTTCGAAAATTAGACTCCCTAGATTGAAATTTGGAGTCTAAGTCTAAGAATTAGACTCCTTAGCTCTTCTCCCAAAACCCAGTGCGCGTATCCATCGAAATCATTCTCTCGCATTTCTTCTCAAACCCTACTCTGCCTTGTCTCTGCTCCTCCTTCCCCACCAACCTCCGTCAAGAACTTCTGAGCCAAAAACCACATCCCACCCCGTCAAAATCCTCTGCACCAACAAAAACCACAGTGCACTGGTGATATGAGTTTTTCAACCGACCCACACACAAGCGAGAGCGGTGTCTTCGGGGCCTCGTACAGTCAAACGTGCTCTCATCTCATCGTCCAGAGGCTTCGTAGGGGTGACTAGTTCTCATTGTCGTCTCCAAACTTGGTACTAGTTCTCGTTGTCATCCCGGAGTTCTCGTGAGCGTCTCTAAACTTGGTACCAGATCTTCTCTCTTATGACCTAGCGAGACAGCCAAACAGAGACAGGGAAGTGCGATTCATCAAGCTCGGGCGCCGAATTAGAATCACCATCCCATCCAGGGACGGACCCAGGAATTTTACTTACGGGGGGCGAAAATAAAAAATGTTAAATCATAAATAAAAGTACTTAAAATACGATAAATACTTAATATACGAAAAATTGAAAGAAATATATTACAGAATTGAGTATCAATGGTAGCGCTCTTCCTTATAATAATTACCTACAAAGAGTATAAATTATATCATGACTAATATGATTTTAAAAATATTTTTAATAACAAAAGTAAACTGATTAAAATTAAATATTAGTCATCATCAATATTCTCATAGCCATCTATTAACAAAACTCAAAACTTGTCCAAAATACTAACCCTAAAATATTCTCTAATCAGTATAAAAATAGTATCATTAGAAAGATAAAATCATATATAATAAATTTTATAAAGAAAATTTAATAAAAATAAGTGATTTTAAGTACGTTATTGATCTAAAAATTTGCATGTAAGCTATTGAAAAATTGCTGGACGAGCCGCCAGAGGAAGAAGAGACAAGGACAATTTCCAAAAAGGCAAAACAAGTAATGTTGAGAATATATATTAGAGGTGTGGACCCCACCTCTTTGCTTTTTCTCAAACTATATATTGAAGCAAACCTGTTTTCTCGTGAATATATAAACGGTCTAGAAAGCAAACCTATGGGCCCATTTCAGTACAAACACAATTTTTGGAACTGAAAAAAAATACCAAACAAACAAGAAATACCAAACCTGCATGGTGCTTTCTCTATCCAACATTTTTTTTAAAAAAAATTAGGGGGGGCGGGGGCCACCCCTAGCCCCCCCTCTGTCCGTCCTTGATCCCATCTCTTTCAATCTAAATATATTTGGTATTCTCATCGGAAATCATAGTCTTGGGTATTGCCACTTCTTTCTCATCTCCTTCTCGAATGTGAAGCGATTGAGGTAATGAAGTAATCCTTCTTGCTTTTCACACATTCATTTCTCGTAAATGTTCGTTCGATTCTTTGTTCTTCTTTTGCGACGGGGGATTTTTGCTCAAATCCCTAACTTTTGAGACATACATATTTAATCTTTCTTTTGTTGTCGGTTCTCAATTCTGTTTTACAATTCCGAGACTACTCTTTTTCGGCCTAGTTTTATCTTGCAATTTATAGTCTCAAATTCATATATGATAGATTTGATTCTATGGTGCCACTATTTTGGGGGCAAGCTGTGTTTGATTGGTTCCAAGTTAATATCACTTATATGTGTAGCCAATGATGATAACTTATAAAAAACACCATCTTTCGGGACTGAATGGCTTCTAAGCCTTGATGTTATTATTCTGCAATTCTGAGGCTATTCACTTGTAGACCTTTTATGTCCGCATTTTCTTAAAGGAACTTGCACTTCTTATTATTGATCCCAATCAAAATAATCAATCCCCATCGTATCATTCACCTTCTTGGATATTATATGTCATGCAAACTAATATAGGAAGCGTTTTCGCATCTTCTTGTGATCAACTGATATTTCCATTTTAATTTGCTTTCTAGTTTGTCCACAAGCTCCTTCCTTTCTAATTCTTACAGGAAGCTGAACTGCTTAAACTTTAACTGAACTGATATGATTAGCATTTGTTTTGCATGTGGACATGTTTCTATGAGCTTCATTATGCTGCATATTGGCCCTTGTTTTAAGTCTATATATACTGATATGATTAGCATTTTGCTTTATGTTTGCTGGAGTGCTTGATGTTTGGGCTTTATGGTAGAAGATTTTGGTACAAAGTATGCCTTTTTTAGAGTTCTTTATGTTTGCTGGAGATGATTAGCATTTTACCAAATATGACTAGAATCGTTCTGTCATTTTGAAGATGTTTGCTGGAGTGCTGAAACTTTAACTGAACTGATATGATTAGTAACTAATTTGCATGTGGACGTGTTTCTATGAGCTTCATTATGCTGCAGGTTGGCCCTTGTTTTTAGTCTATATATATTGATAAGATTAGCATTTTGCTTTATGTTTGCTGGGGTGCTTTATGTTTTGATATGATTAGAATTTTACATAATATGACTAGAATGACTGAGGCTCTTATTTGTTCTCAAAATTGGCTTATTCTTAGGCTATCACTGGTAGAACTCATTGAACAACTTCGTGAATTTGACAATTTTGAAGAAGCTGGTAATGTTTTTAATATAACTAGTTGTTACTTTATCATATCTTTGTAAGAAATAGACTGTCTATGTATTTTTTGTTATAATCTTTTCAGATGCTTCATGTTTGACTGATGTTGGAGCTGCCATTATGTATCATACATAGTGATGCATACTTGATAAACCTATTATATAGGGATTGTTAAATTATTAATGATAAAGTAAACAAGCATCTTCAAGGAAGGAATAAATATACGGAAGATGCTTTTGGTTATGACAAGCTCCTAAAATAACTATTTTTAAAAACCATGGTGAAGAATATTTATTCCTTCCTTGAAGATGCGTGTTTATGTTATCATTAATAATTTAACAGTTCCTGAATCGTAGGTTTATCAAGTATACATCACTATATATGATATGTGTTAAAATTAATGAATAGATAATCTAGTATGGCAATAAGCATTCTCTTATTTTGAAATTGATAGTCTTCAAACATAAGATCTTAACATTTGGCCTTGCCTTTCTAAGCCAGAACCTAATCCATATTTTCTTTTCAGGTGTCTTGCCAATTACACTAACCTCAATCCACTTTGCCTCCAAAATTTATATTTTTTCCCAAAATATTTATTGATTACCATATGGTAGGGGGAAATGAACAGAGTTTAGATTATTCTGTATAAAGGCTTGCTGCCTTCTTGAAATGTTATTTAGAATAATGAATTCAGATATTATGAACCACATATTTCTTGCTTTTTATTTGAATTAAGTATAATTAGAAACACACACACACACACACACACACACACACACACACACACACACACATACGAGCATTCTTTGTTTATTTATTGATTTTTAAGCTTATTATTCGATTGGAAACATCAACATTGAAGATATTTCTATACTTGTTCAAGCATGTTGATTATAATTACTATCCTTGATTTATTATTAATGTGCATATTTTTGCAATTGATTTTAATTTTTCATTCAAGCATTCTATTCAAGCATATCAAAAGAGCCATAGAATCATTAGTGAGAAAAAGAAAAGAAGAAAAATAGGAAGAAATAAAGGAAGAAGCACCTAGCTTCCAACAACACTCATAGATAATTATGCTACCTTAAATTCATTTGTAGGCTTGGTTTTATTATTAGAAGCTTGTTATGGTTTCTAAATACCTCTTGGATATTTGCTGTCAAGAGGGAAAAGAGAAGAGAACAAGGGTCCAAGAAGAGAAATTGTAAGAAACCAAGCTTGGGATTTGGGTAAGTGGTGGATTTCATTGTTGTTATTATTGATTTGTTGGTATACTTTCTAGTCTTCACTTTTTCCCATATATTCCTTCCTAGCCTCTCTCACTAGTATTCACCCCCCTTTCAACCTCTTCTCTTTCTTTTTTAACCTGAAATTTGTTGATTACAGTGCAGTTTATATTTTGTTTACTTGGGATTAGCAATCATGGTGTTGGCCTTCATGGGTAAGTCCAATTAATATTGTTTCTTCTTTTTGTTTCGTTTTATATTTGCTTTACTTTTTGTGATACAAACATGACAAACGTTTTAACATTAGCTGGCTAGCCTCTCTCACTAGTATTCACCCCCCTTTCAACCTCTTCTCTTTCTTTTTTAACCTGAAATTTGTTGATTACAGTGCAGTTTATATTTTGTTTACTTGGGATTAGCAATCATGGTGTTGGCCTTTATGGGTAAGTCCAATTAATATTGTTTCTTCTTTTTGTTTCGTTTTATATTTGCTTTACTTTTTGTGATACAAACATGACAAACGTTTTAACATCAGCTGGCTAGCTAGAGTATGACTGCAGTACTTGGCATCATATGGTAGTGCACTTAGGGACATCTCTTTTAATTACCTTGTTTGATGAACAATAAGGTGATGCAGTACATGAAACCCTAAAGTTGGATCCCCAGTTTCAAGAGAAGAAAAATAGGAAGAAAGTAGTGTGATCTGAGAGAAAGTAATAGCTAAAATTTGTCAAAATTTGATTTTGAAGAATATATATATATATATATATATATATATATATATATATATATATATATTGAGTCATCATCTGTAATTATTTTTGCAGAAGGGTATTGCTGGAGCAAAACAAGCGAGAGGCAAGTATTGAGAATTCGGTTCAAGTATTTGGAAGTTGTGCTGAGACAAGAAGTGGGGTTCTTCAATTCCCAAGAAGCAATTACTTCAGACATCATAAACAGCATATCAAAGGATACTTCTCTCTTCCAAGAACTTCTCAGTGAAAAGGTTAAAACTATTATTCAATGTTAATATAATTTTGGTGGTTAATTTCCAACAAAATTGTTTGTTTTGAATTGCCTTAATCATGGTTGTGGTGATTGTTGTTCATAGAAGTAGTAGTAGTTACCACTTGAATTAGTTAGAGTTAATTGGTTAAGATGATTTGAAGTTAGCCATTATAGTTTGTTGTTACTACGTTCTTGATAGCATTGTTACTGTGATTGTGCCCTGTGACTGTGAGTTAAATACTGATTGTGGAATTGATAACTCATATTTTTCATTAGCTATGGAAATAATATCAGTAATTTTGTAACTGCAAATTTTGTGGTTGGTTCAGAATTAATGATGTTCTTAGGTGATCTTAGGTAATTTGCTAACTGGTTTTTGGACTACTTGTTCTATGTTGGTTGTCCTTTGGGAGGTGATTTTTCTAGAGTTTGTTGTGTCTTTGCTTGTTGCTGAACTTGATAAAAACTTGTACTAAGAACTCGATTAATTTCAAGGTATTATTGCTGTTCTTAAATCGTGGAGATTGTTGCCAATTTTTTTGACAATGTAAAATTTAATTCAGTAAGCTTTAGACTGCTTAAACCAACAGCTGATTACTCTAAATTTTAATTGTTATTGCTGAGATTTCGAGCTTTCTTTAGCAAGGATTGGTCAGCTGTGAACTTGCTACTGATTTTAAGAAGATATGGTGTCATATGCTTGGGTTTGGTGAATTTACTGTCATTATTGAATTTAGACCCCTTGCTGCTGGATTGTGTGCTTAAAGTGTGAAAAACCGATTCTTAGGCTTGCTAGTGAATTTTGGAACTCAAGAAATTGCTGTTGTGGACTTTTGAGTAGATTTTTAGGCTACATTAGTTGTTGCAATTCTAGAATTTGATTTTAAAAAAAAATTGGTTAAATTGTTGCTTTTGATTCCATAGACAAATCTGTGTACCTTGGTTCTTGCTTGCTAAAATTGAGCTAATTTTGGTTGAAATTTGCACATGACTTTTCTGATGCATGCTTACCACTGAATTCATGCACCAAATTGCACTGAAGTTCTGGAACATGTTAGCTGACTGATGCATTGAGAATTTTCTGCCTGAGTTGAACTTTTGTGACTGTTGTTGCATTTTGAGAGTACTATATTTATATCAGATTTTGGTGATACATTTTGTTGCTCTCGAGATCTCTTTTGCTGTCATTTGAACATTTTCCTATGCTTAGAGATTGCAAATATTTGCTATGTTGTAATTGAGGCTTTTCATTGTGAATTTCCTGTAATGCAACTTTAAAGAAATAATTGTTGTCTATGAGGTCTCATTTGCTGTTTTGCATCAGATTTTGTAATCTGAATCTAATTCAACTTTGCTGAATTTGTTGCCTGCTGAATTGCTAGAAATTGCTTTGCTACAGTTGTGATAAATATGAATGTATGAATACGAAGCAATTATTTTTTTTAAAAAGAGCGCTTAAGGAGTCTAAATACTGAAATTAGACTCCTAAAGTGAGATTTATGAAGTCTAACTACTGGAATTAGACTCCTAAAGGGAGACTTAAGGAGTCTAAATACTGGAATTGAAGTCCTAAAGTGAGACTTAAGGAGTCTAACTACTGGAATTAGACTCCTTAAGTGATATGAAAGAGCGTAAATGTCGTGACTTAAGGAGTCTAAGTTACGGAATTAGACTCCTTAAGTCATAACTTAAGGAGTCTAAGTTCTGGAATCGGACTCCTTAAGTTTTCCCTACTGCGCCCCCAAATAGACGTCCCCTCCGAATTGGACGCCAAAAGTACAAAAAATAGGACTCCATATCTCTATTTTGTAGTAGTGAAGATTCTACTGTGAGCATTGGGATATCTGCATGCATGTTGTGTTGGAAAATATTTAATTCAGCAATTAATTTTCCGTTATTTCTATTTATGTCCCACATTATTGCCGGTTTTGTAACCGCTCATTAATACTGTAACGGCCCAATTAATGCACAGTTAATACACAATAAGTGCGTATTCAAATTGTTTCCCTTTTTGTAACTTTGTGATGGCGGGAGTGGAAACTACGCGTAAAACTTCTGTCTAGTCCCCTGAACCGGCTCATAAAGATTGAGTGGCACACCATCTGCAGTTTCAGGGTCAGAAGGAAAAGACTCCGTGATTGTTCCTGGTTGCTGGCGAGGACTGTTCGTGTCTGGAGACTTGAAGTTCGTCCCTATTTGCTTCAGGAGACAAATCAATGGCGGGAGGTATTTGTGATCTCTATTGTTTTTCCGCTTTGATCTTATGCTATTCGGTTGTTCAGCAGGTTAAGATCGCCTAAATTTCTAACATTTGGTATCAGAGCAAATTAAATACCTCTGTCTTGATTTTCTCGGATTGAGTTTTTTTAATGAAAAGCCATATTTTCAATCTGGGTTTAATATTTTAGACCGTTTTCAATACATCATGAGCTTTTCATGTAATTTTATTTATATGCTTATGCTAATATTGAATATATGATTGGGATGATTTTGATGCTGATGGGATGGGAAAGTAATATTTACTCTTTCTATCAATCACCGTGCCTGTGTTTCGAATTAATGGGACAACGATCAATATTGGATAATTAATTGGTCAATGTTTTTCCATTGTTCATGATTATCGCCCGAGACCGAGGGATAATTTTTGATTCAATGTTGTTTCGATTTGGGTTTCACGTTTAAGCTTATGATCTGGGTTTTTTTTTTCCTCAAAAATTTCTCTGGTCTTTATCGTTTGGAATCAGTATGTGTTAAATGATTCTTTGATTTGAGATTTCATTGTGAATTGAATCTGGAGACGCAACAAGAATGTTTTCGAAGGACCTGAGAAACATTCTCTTCTTAATGTTTCAATTCATGATCATTTTGGATTTGAATTTGAATCTGAAATTTTATTTAAGATTGGGATTTCATGTGATTGTGAATTACATATTATGTTATTTGCATGAATTAATTTTTATTTAATTATTCATGCAATGTTATGTTAAATAATATGCAAAGCATGAAATATCCAATTTTAATATTGCTTATTTTCTTGCAATATTATATAGTAATGTTAAGTGATCCTTATGTTTTTAATTAATTAGAGAGTAGGCACAACATCTTTAATTAATTGAAAATGTAAATAGAGTTGTATGATCACATAGTAACATTAGTTGTAATAGATCATATGTAATATAATAAAATTTTATCCCACAGGAAATTTTTATTATATGTTTTTGTATGATTAATTAGGATAAAATATCAAATTATATTCTTAATTTACCCACAGGTATTAAGAATAAGGAAATAATTTGATAGTTTTATCATACAGTTATTTATAAATCTAATTGGATATCTTAAACCAGTGGGCCAATTGTTCATATGACTTGAGCAATTATTCTAGGCATTAAATTTTTTTTTTAATTTCCTTCTTGGAAAATTATTAGACCCTATTGCAATTTTTAATCACCTTGGCCATACTTATTTATTTTCTTGGCAACCTGTTTTATGTGAAATGTATTTTATTACATTAAATTGATTTGTTTAAAATGAGAAACGTTAATTTTGGCAACTTTCACATTTTGGAAACTTTTTGAAAAAATTATTATCATTAATTTGAATTGTTTAATTGTCTAAATATTTGGAAAAATTTACTTTAGACAATTATACATATATCTTTTTCAAATTGTTGAAGCCAAACTTGAGTTGAATTATGCCAAAATTAATTCTTTAAACAATATTTAGATACATAAAACAGTGGGAGGATTTTTCTTTTAATTTGATTAAATAGTTAATCAATTATTCCCTCCATTAAGATGTGCATATATTGGATTTATTTTGAATGCACAAAATAGTGGGAGAATTTATCTAAGATGATTATTTAATCACATTTTGTTGATTAAATTAATCAATTAAATTCTCATTAATGATTTGTGCATATTTGGGATCCAAATGCACAAGATTAATTTTGGTGATTAATATTGATAATATTAATTTAATCAAAGTGGGAGGATTGTATTTAGTTATTCATGTTGATTAAATTAATTGGTCAAGTCCTCCATAAAGCTGTGCATACATATATAGATTTTAAGTGCACATTATTGATATTTGTGATTAACTTGCATACTAGAGTAATCACCTATGGATTTTAGAATATCATTTTAGGAAGGTGAGTAAATATTTTTTATTCACATTAATGATTTAGTTGTTTAAATTAATTAAAGGAATAATTCTTTTAACATTGTGTATATGGTATTTACATTGTACATATTTGATATTAGTGATTAGTATACATCTTTGTTAAAGTAATAGCTACAATATCGTTATGCACATGTTGTATGCATATTTAGTTATATAAGGTTATACCACATCAAAATTAATTTTATATGTACAATTACTATACACAGTGGTGTGATGTCTTTGTGATGAGTATGTAGAACCAAGGAGCATCTAAAACATCCTTACTAGACACATAAGCTAAATTTTGTTCTAATGAACAAAATACATCACATAAAGATTTGAAGACATCCATTGTAATTGAATGTGTGGTTATAATTAATCTTTGCCCACAGGCAGATAGTTATAATCATAGTTTTAATTAGGGTGGAATGGAATGACATTATATTTTCTAAGTAGCCCACAGGTATTAGGGGATATAACTGCATTCTAGTTTCATCAATTCTAGATAAATTCATGCTATGCTAATTGTAACATCCTGAATTTTGAATCTAATATCTTGAACATAAACCTATTTTGGGAAGACTAGTAGGCTCTATTTTTTTGGAAAGTGATAAATTTGAAATCAGTATTTTGTGGGCCCCGTGAATAGTATTTACTATTCACGTATACGTTTTTACTATTTACAAATACGTATTTAAAAAAAAAATATATATATATATATATATATGTTATTCGCAAATACGTATTTAATACTTGAAATTTGTGAAATATGAATAGTGTTCACTATTCACAAATACGTATTTACTATTTAAAAATACGGTATTTACTATTCCTAAATACGTATTTACTATTCATGCGGGACCCACGGCCAAAATAATTCTCTGCAAACTTCCCGTGAGCGACAACCTTTCTCGTGAGTTTTGAAAAAAATTCACGTGGGACCCACTCAATAATAATTTATTATTTAAATAATATTATATTATAATAATAAAATAATATATATTATATTATATTATTAAAATTTTTAAAAAAAAGGTTCACGGGGCAAGTCACGGGAAAGTTTTTTTTAGTTTTTAGGAAAATTACGTAAAACGACCCAGAGACGAAAATTACACTTAAAGACCCATTTTCCAACTATAAATAGACCTTCCATTTCATTTCATTCTTCACAACTTCTAAGAGCCATAGAGAGAGGTAGAGAGAGAGAGAGAGTAGAGATATTTGCTTGAGAGTTATAATAGCTGGTTGGTGATTCGGGTATTAGCAAGTAACAGGTAACTCTGAATATTCTTCCTTATACTTGTGAATTATGTATGATTATAAATTTGTTTGTTTACTATTTTGGCAAGAATATTTAGAAAATATTTATGGTTTTAAGATCTGGTGTGGGAACTTTGACTTGCAAATCTGTAGAGGTACTATTTATACGTACGTTACTATTCACATATACCGTATTTACTATTCATTTTACTATTCACATATACCGTATTTACTATTCATTTTTACTATTCACGTATACCGTATTTACTATTCATTTTTACTATTCACGTATACCGTATTTACTATTCATTTTTACTATTCACGTATACCGTATTTACTATTCATTTTTACTATTCACGTATACCGTATTTACTATTCATTTTTACTATTCACGTATACCGTATTTACTATTCATGTATATACCGTATTTTACTATTCACAGATACGCATAGTATTTTACTATTCACAGATACGCATAGTATTTTACTATTCATAAATACGCATATCAATGTATATAATGGTATAATAATGCATTATTTTTGAGTAAATACATTCATCATGGCGGTTGTTTTGTGATGGGTGGAGTAAGGAGGGAATTGAATGATAAGAATTGTTTATGCCACCACTCGGTGCACAGTGGATGGTACTTTTCAGGGCCCCATCTTCCATGTTTTCCTCTGGCCGGGATTTCATTGGAGATGTGGGACATGTGACACCTCCTTAGTTGTTATTTTAAAGGAGGGGAGCCATAGTCCAGATTTAAGCTCTACACCTTTGGCCGGGTGTATCTTAAGTTTTGGTGAGCTTGAAACCATCCAGTCAAATGAATGAGTTTCTATTGGACTATATGTTAGCCTATGGTTCCAGTCAGCGGTATACGGTTGGAAGGGGATATAAGGGAGGCTGCATACTGCATAGTGCATTTCTGAATTATTCAATAAAGAATGATGAGTATTTTGTAAAGGCATTTGATGTGAACAACGGTATATCTAAAAATATCTGAGTATATTAAATTCACATTATATTACCTTTTATTTTTGTCATATGTAATTTGCTCGTGTAAGGTAGAAATATTCAGTAGTTACTGAGACGTGGAATCTCATCCCATATTAACATTTTTCAGGTGATTATTCTAGTAGAGAGCAAGGGAAGGCACCTATGGAGTGAGCTCTGGAAGCTCTTTTGATCTCCAATAGATTATGTTATGTTATTATATTTGCCATGAACCTAAGACTTCCGTTTTGTATTAAACTCTGAAATATTTTCTGGAATTTATTCTGATTATGTATTACGGGTTTTATTCGAAATAGTAACATTGTAAAAGGATTTGGATATTGTTGAACTCTTTTGAAGGTATTTTGACCGAGTTTTTGGGTATTAAAATTGAGGTGTTACATTTTTGGTATCAGAGCTAAAGGTTCCATGGCAATTTTGTTTATTTTCTAAAGTGATTCCTTTAAAAAAAAATTTTAAAAAGTTCGTGGCAAATTAAATATCATAACATGAGCACTTCCCTTTGTTAGATTTAGAATTTATTTAGCTATTTTATTTGTTTAGTGTCCTTATAGTATTAATCATAGGAGGAGATAATGGCAAGAACTCGAAGAACTAATTCAACCCCTGCCTCATCCCAAAGAGGTCTCCCTCCGCATCAAGATGGTTCCCATCCTCAGGATAACAATGCCCTTTTGGCAGAATTACGAGACGTCATCTTGGAGATGAGGGAGAAAGTGAATCGACACGAGGATGAACTAGCAAAAGGAAGAGGCCAAGGTGGTAAGGAAGGAAAGGAGAAGGCTCTGGAAGTCACACCTTCTGACCATCAATCTAGGGGAGGAAGTTATTCTCGTACTGAAGATGGAGGTAGTAGCGGTTCTCATTCTCAGTATCATCCCTTACCTATTACTGAGGTTTGGGAAAAATTTCGGAAGTTTACTCCACCGATGTTCGAGGGGAAGCTAGATCCGATTGCAGCACTGGAGTGGCTGAAGCGTGTAGAAAAGATTTTCAGAGTTATCGAGATTAGCTCACAACAAAAGGTGATGGTTGCTGAACAATTGTTGCAGAAAGCAGCTGAAGAATGGTGGGAAAGCACCAAAACAAAAGGAAATGATGAGATGACGTGGGAAGAGTTTAAGGAAAAGTTCGAAAATTATTACTTTTCCCCTTCAATCAGAATAGAGAAAGAAACTGAATTCCTCACATTCAGGCAAGGGGAATTACATGAAGACGAATTTATTACTCGCTTTTTAGAGTTTTCTAAATTCTGCGGATATTCACAGAACAACTCTAAATGGTTGAGTGCTCGATTGGTTGAAAAAGCTAGACCAGACCTAAAAACAGCTCTATCACCGTTCCTTGATGAAACAAGGGATTTTGAAGAAATATGTGACAAACTGCGCACGATAGCAAGGAACAAACGAGAAGAGGAAGCTGAGAAGATGAAGGGTTTTCAGGCCAGATCTACACACCTCATGAGACCAACGGGAGGAGTTACTAAGAAGCAGAGTCACAACTTCAGTAATACGCGGTTTAGCCAACCATCCAGAAATCACTTTGGTGGACCATCGAGGAGTTATTTTACTGGACCCCAAAGAAGTCATTTCAGCAGACCACCGAGGAGTCAATTTAAAGGACCTCAAAGGAGTCACTTCAGTGGAGGTCAGAGTTCATATAGGGGATCCACAGCTCCTGCTGCAAGCACCGCCAACAATCAGATGTGTGCCAAGTGTGGAAGAATACACCAAGGACCATGTGTGACGTGTTTCAACTGTGGAAAGCCAGGACACATTTCCAGATTTTGCGAGGAGGAGCCTCGAGGAGCCAAAGATGCTAGAACTGCAGTGCCAGGGAAAGTGTTTGCACTATCACATCAGGAGGCAAGTGCTTCACCAAATCTGATTAAAGGTATCCTCAAACTCCAAGGTCTTGAAGTAGAAGCCTTATTTGATTCTGGTGCCACACACTCTTTTATATCATACGACTGTATGCCTCGATTGAATTTAAGAGTGAGTGAATTGCCTTATTATATGATTATTTCTACACCGGCGGGAGCTTCAGTAAAAACTTCTAGGGCTTGCTTAAATTGTACGATTGAGATTGATAATAGGATCTCAAATATAGACCTTGTTTGTTTACCCACGAAGGGTATCGATGTAATAATAGGAATGGATTGGTTGTCAGCTAATGACATCATCCTTGACTGCAAGAGGAAGACTATCTCTCTTGCGGATGACTCTATGAGTCATAGTAGACCACAATTGTTGTCTATAGTACAAGATGAAAAGCCTGTTCATCATGGTTGTCTTGCGTACATGGTGTTTTTCTCCATTCAAACAGAAGTGGAGGAAGGGATAGAGAACATTGAAGTGGTGAAAGAATTTCCGGAAGTATTTCCGAAAGAAATGACAGGTTTACCCCCAGAGAGAGAAGTAGAATTTTCTATTGATCTCGTACCTGGAACGGAACCTATCTCTAAAGCTCCTTACCGAATGTCTCCATCGGAACTAGCAGAATTGAAGAAGCAGATCGAAGAATTGTTAGAAAAGGGTTTTATCAGACCCAGTGTATCTCCTTGGGGATCGCCCGTACTCTTTGTGAAGAAGAAAGATGGGAGCCTGAGACTATGCATTGACTATCGCCAGTTGAATAAAGTGACTATAAAGAATAAATATCCTTTACCCAGGATCGACGATCTACTTGATCAGTTGAAGGGAGCATCCATATTCTCCAAGATCGACCTCAGATCAGGTTATCACCAACTGAGAGTCAAAGCTGAAGATGTCTCAAAAACTGCATTCAGAACTAGATATGGCCATTATGAATTTCTTGTTATGCCATTTGGGCTAACAAATGCTCCAGCAGTATTCATGGATTACATGAATAGAATTTTCCGACCATATCTAGATAAATTTGTAGTGGTTTTCATTGACGACATCCTTATCTACTCTAAGGATGAAGAAGAGCATAAAGAGCACCTTAGAATCGTGCTACAAGTGTTGAAGGAGCACAAGCTCTATGCGAAACTGTCTAAGTGCGAATTTTGGTTGAAGGAAGTAAAATTCCTAGGCCATGTCGTATCGGCTGAAGGTGTTGCAGTGGACCATACTAAAGTTGAAGCAGTTCTCCAATGGGAACGACCAAAGTCCGTGACTGAGATCAGGAGTTTTCTAGGTCTAGCTGGCTATTATAGGAGATTTATCAAGGGCTTTTCGCAAATAGCTATGCCCTTGACAAAGTTAACTAGGAAGGGTCAACCATTTGTATGGGACGAAAAGTGTGAAGCAGCTTTTCAAAATTTGAAGACTAAGTTGACTACGGCACCAGTACTTATAATTCCAGATCCTGCTCAGACCTTTACTTTGTACACTGATGCTTCTAAGAAAGGTCTTGGGTGTGTGTTAATGCAAAATGGTAGGGTAGTAGCTTATGCTTCTCGACAGTTAAGGCCACATGAAGGGAATTATCCTACTCACGACTTAGAACTGGCAGCAGTAGTGTTTGCTCTGAAGATTTGGAGGCACCACCTCTACGGTTCAAAGTTCGAAGTTTATAGTGACCACAAAAGTCTGAAGTACCTGTTCGACCAAAAGGAGCTCAACATGCGACAGAGGAGATGGATGGAGTTTATCAAGGACTACGACTTCGAATTGAAGTATCATCCAGGAAAGGCGAACGTTGTAGCAGATGCCTTAAGTAGAAAGACAATCCATGTAGCCCAGATGATGATCAGAGAACATAAATTGCTCGAGGAGATACCAAGTACATCTATTGATGTAATGTCAGGTTTGGTCGCTACCATGGAAGCATTAACTATTGAAAGCACAATTTGGAAAGAGATTAAATTCGCTCAGCTCGAAGATGAGTATCTATTAAACGTGAGGGAAGATATTGAAGAAGGAAAAGAATCGAAATTTGAGATCGATAAAGATGGGATATTAAGGTATAAAGGAAAAGTGTGCATACCTAATGATGGAGAAATAAAAAAACTCATACTAGAGGAGGCACATCGGAGTAAATACACTATCCATCCTGGAGCAACCAAGATGTATCATGATCTTAAGCGGAATTGGTGGTGGCGCGGCATGAAAAAAGATGTGACTGACTTTGTCACTTGTTGTTTGACTTGTCAGAAAGTTAAGATCGAACATCGGAAACCTCCTGGATTATTAAAGAATTTGGATATCCCAGAGTGGAAATGGGACAGCATCTCTATGGATTTCATCATGGGGCTTCCTCTAACGACATCCGGACATAATGCCATTTGGGTAATTGTCGATAGGTTAACTAAGTCAGCTCATTTTCTAGCAATTGCAGCAGAATACTCATTGGAGAAACTAGCAAAGATCTACATGAAGGAGATTGTCAGATTGCATGGGATACCGAATAGCATCGTATCTGATCGTGATCCACGATTCACTTCACGATTTTGGAAAGCATTGCAGAATGCTATGGGAACTCGGATGAGTTATAGTACCGCTTATCATCCTCAAACTGACGGGCAGACTGAGAGGACTATTCAAACTCTGGAAGACATGTTGCGGGCTTGTGCAATCGAACTAAAAGGAAGTTGGGACGATCATCTTCATCTTGCGGAGTTTGCATATAACAATAGTTATCACTCCAGCATTGAGATGGCACCTTATGAGGCTTTGTATGGAAGAAAATGTAGATCTCCTATTTGCTGGACGGAATTGAATGAGCGAATTTTAATAGGTCCAGAACTTGTGGACGAGACGACTCAAAAGATTAAGGTGATTCAACAGAAACTTCTCACTGCTCAGAGTCGACAGAAGAGTTATGCTGACAAGAGAAGACGACCGTTGGAGTTCATGGTGGGCGAACATGTATTCTTAAGAGTCACACCAATGACTGGCATTGGTAGAGCAATACGAGCAAAGAAGCTTTCACCTCGTTTTATGGGTCCTTATGAGATTTTGGAGAAAGTTGGACCGGTAGCTTACAGAATTGCATTACCTCCACAGCTTGCGAATCTTCACAATGTCTTTCATGTATCGCAACTGAAGAAATACCAACCGGATCCTTCCCACATTATAGAAGTAGAAGAGGTAGAACTCAAGGATAACATGACGTATAAAGCCGAGCCGGAGCGGATTGTTGATGCAAGGGACAAGAGATTAAGAAACAAGACCATTAGACTTGTAAAGGTCGAGTGGAAAGGAATGGCTCCCGGAGATGCTACTTGGGAAACGGAGGAGAGCATGCGACAAACCTATCCTCATTTATTTAAATAGGTTAGAATTCTTATTATAGCGAAATTTTGAGGACAAAATTTTCTTTTAGGAGGGGAGAAATGTAACATCCTGAATTTTGAATCTAATATCTTGAACATAAACCTATTTTGGGAAGACTAGTAGGCTCTATTTTTTTGGAAAGTGATAAATTTGAAATCAGTATTTTGTGGGCCCCGTGAATAGTATTTACTATTCACGTATACGTTTTTACTATTTACAAATACGTATTTAAAAAAAAAAAAAATATATATATATATATATGTTATTCGCAAATACGTATTTAATACTTGAAATTTGTGAAATATGAATAGTGTTCACTATTCACAAATACGTATTTACTATTTAAAAATACGGTATTTACTATTCCTAAATACGTATTTACTATTCATGCGGGACCCACGGCCAAAATAATTCTCTGCAAACTTCCCGTGAGCGACAACCTTTCTCGTGAGTTTTGAAAAAAATTCACGCGGGACCCACTCAATAATAATTTATTATTTAAATAATATTATATTATAATAATAAAATAATATATATTATATTATATTATTAAAATTTTTAAAAAAAAGGTTCACGGGGCAAGTCACGGGAAAGTTTTTTTTAGTTTTTAGGAAAATTACGTAAAACGACCCAGAGACGAAAATTACACTTAAAGACCCATTTTCCAACTATAAATAGACCTTCCATTTCATTTCATTCTTCACAACTTCTAAGAGCCATAGAGAGAGGTAGAGAGAGAGAGAGAGTAGAGATATTTGCTTGAGAGTTATAATAGCTGGTTGGTGATTCGGGTATTAGCAAGTAACAGGTAACTCTGAATATTCTTCCTTATACTTGTGAATTATGTATGATTATAAATTTGTTTGTTTACTATTTTGGCAAGAATATTTAGAAAATATTTATGGTTTTAAGATCTGGTGTGGGAACTTTGACTTGCAAATCTGTAGAGGTACTATTTATACGTACGTTACTATTCACATATACCGTATTTACTATTCATTTTACTATTCACATATACCGTATTTACTATTCATTTTTACTATTCACGTATACCGTATTTACTATTCATTTTTACTATTCACGTATACCGTATTTACTATTCATTTTTACTATTCACGTATACCGTATTTACTATTCATTTTTACTATTCACGTATACCGTATTTACTATTCATTTTTACTATTCACGTATACCGTATTTACTATTCATGTATATACCGTATTTTACTATTCACAGATACGCATAGTATTTTACTATTCACAGATACGCATAGTATTTTACTATTCATAAATACGCATATCAATGTATATAATGGTATAATAATGCATTATTTTTGAGTAAATACATTCATCATGGCGGTTGTTTTGTGATGGGTGGAGTAAGGAGGGAATTGAATGATAAGAATTGTTTATGCCACCACTCGGTGCACAGTGGATGGTACTTTTCAGGGCCCCATCTTCCATGTTTTCCTCTGGCCGGGATTTCATTGGAGATGTGGGACATGTGACACCTCCTTAGTTGTTATTTTAAAGGAGGGGAGCCATAGTCCAGATTTAAGCTCTATACCTTTGGCCGGGTGTATCTTAAGTTTTGGTGAGCTTGAAACCATCCAGTCAAATGAATGAGTTTCTATTGGACTATATGTTAGCCTATGGTTCCAGTCAGCGGTATACGGTTGGAAGGGGATATAAGGGAGGCTGCATACTGCATAGTGCATTTCTGAATTATTCAATAAAGAATGATGAGTATTTTGTAAAGGCATTTGATGTGAACAACGGTATATCTAAAAATATCTGAGTATATTAAATTCACATTATATTACCTTTTATTTTTGTCATATGTAATTTGCTCGTGTAAGGTAGAAATATTCAGTAGTTACTGAGACGTGGAATCTCATCCCATATTAACATTTTTCAGGTGATTATTCTAGTAGAGAGCAAGGGAAGGCACCTATGGAGTGAGCTCTGGAAGCTCTTTTGATCTCCAATAGATTATGTTATGTTATTATATTTGCCATGAACCTAAGACTTCCGTTTTGTATTAAACTCTGAAATATTTTCTGGAATTTATTCTGATTATGTATTACGGGTTTTATTCGAAATAGTAACATTGTAAAAGGATTTGGATATTGTTGAACTCTTTTGAAGGTATTTTGACCGAGTTTTTGGGTATTAAAATTGAGGTGTTACACTAATGTCTTTGCCCACAGGTAGACTTTAGTGATACGAATTTATATGTATATGATTAATTGGAATAGAATATCAAATTATATTCTTAATGTGCGTGCAAGAATTAAGAATAAAGGAAATAATTTGATAGTTTTATCATAAAGTTATATATGGATCTAATTGAATTATAACTTTAGCTCACAGGCAAGTTGTATGTCAGTAGATTCATGTTTTTTAAGCATGATTTACATTGGTAAATCATGATATGATTTGTTAGTCTCAAATTTTAGTTAAGCATGTATGTTCAATACTATGCAGTCATACAACCTGCAAATCATTAATATTATTTATATGCATAAGTACAAACGAATCAACAATTTGGAAGCGACTGATTACCATGACTAGTTACCATGATTCAGTTTATGCTGGCTGCATTGACTTAAGAAAATCCGCTTTAGGATATATTTTCAAGCTAGCCAATAGAGCTGTATCATGGAGTAGTAAAGAGCAATCTTTAATTGCTGCTTCCACTATGTAAGTTGAGTTTGTATCTTGTTTTGAGGCTACTTCACATGGTGTATGAATGAAGAGTTTCATTTTTTTGGCTTAGAATTATAGATCCAATTTCTAGGCCATTAAGGTTATATTGTGACAATTCAGTTGCTGTTTTGTGGCTAAGAACAATAAAGGTGATAGTCGAATCAAGCATATCGACATTAAGTGTCTAGCCATAAAAGTGCGTGTTTAAAATAAAACAGTGGTTTTTGAACACATGAGCGCTGAATTGATCTTGCTGATCCTTTAACTAAAGACATGCCTACATTGAAATTTCAGAATCATGCAGAAAGAATGGGACTTGGTTCCTTTATATGATTTTCGTTGTAAGAACGATATTATTTATAAAACTCTATTTGCGATATTTTCTCATTCAGTATTGCGCACATATTCATTTTGAGAAATATCATTAAAGTTTGGACCTAGAATAAAGTAGGGTTTATTCATTAAGTTGCTTGGGCTTGGGAAACATGATGCACTGTGATACATGGAAGATATTACTCGCTTTAAGAGGACCTATCGCTATGATCCATGCATTTTGTTTTTCATTAGTATATACTGAAGTATGTGGGTCAAGTGGAAGAATGTTGGAAAATATTTAATTCAGCAATTAATTTTCCGTTATTTCTATTTATGTCCCACATTATTGTTGGTTTTGTAACCACCCATTAATACTGTAACGGCCCAATTAATGCACAGTTAATACGCAATAAGTGTGTATTCAAATTGTTTCCCTTTTTGTAACTCTGTGATGGCCGGAGTGGAAACTACGCGTAAAACTTCTGTCTGGTCCCCTGAACCGGCTCAAAAAGATTGAGTGGCACACCATCTGCAGTTTCAGAGAGATGGGTCAGAAGGAAAAGACTCCGTGATTGTTCCTGGTTGCTGGCGAGGACTGTTCGTGTCTGGAGACTTGAAGTTCGTCCCTATTTGCTTCAGGAGACAAATCAATGGCGGGAGGTATTTGTGATCTCTATTGTTTTTCCGCTTTGATCTTATGCTATTTGGTTGTTCAACATGTTAAGATCGCCTAAATTTCTAACATGTTGCACACATCTGATCTACTAAGCTCCAAGGAATTATGACGAACTCGATCGGAACAAGTATACAATCTCTTGCTTTGGCCACTGATCGAAGAGATGAATGGGAGGTACGTGATCGAGGTTGATGGTGAATTCTGATACTATTTTGACAAAGCAGCAGCGTGCGTGCATTGGTGTTTTCAAAGAAAGAGAAATACCTCTTTGGCATGCACAAGGATTTCTGTTTAGATTGTAAGAATGAAGGCTATTAGCTTAGTAGAGTCAAATTGTGGGGTTGTTTCATGAGGCTAAAAAGAACATATGATTGAGGTGCTAGAAACATAATCTTAAGAGGTAATCGCCGAAGCTATTCACCTTATTTTTAATGAGATTCTAGCAATCTACAAATGATGAGTGTGGGGAGTGATTTCTGATACTAAAGGCATGATGCAAGGATCTTGACAAAGTGAAAATTCATCGGATAAGTAGAGACACAAATGTCTTGCAAATAAGGTACGGGAGAGTAATTGAACTGTAAATTCTCAATCCAGAGCTGCTGATGGATCTTTTAACTTATGATAGATATTGGTTCTTAAATTTGTTGTTATTTAGTTTGTCTTTATTTTCTGTGTATAAAAAAAAGAAAAGAAAAGAAAAGAAAAATCAATCTATCCATGTGTTGTGCTAGCATCCATTGTTGTCAAAAACTAGCATAAAAACGTAAAAACACAATTTACGTTTTTACTAGGATCATAGGATTGAAACACAAGTAAAAACTGTAATGAGCAAAAACTAAAAAAAACTATGCTTAAATATGTAAAAACTCTAACAACTTACGTTTTTACTTTTTTAAAAAAAGGATCAATTTTTTTGTTTTGCCTGAAAAAATAATGAAAAGTTGAAAACCCTATTTCTATCATGTGCATCTTGGACTCAGGATTGCTGGAGAGTAGAAACTGGATAGTTGTATATAGTTTTTAACGTAAGTTGTTCATTGAACCTTGAATAGTGATTTATGATTTTTTTTTCATGCATATATATATATATATATATATATAATTTTAAACTCTAACCTTACGTAGTAAAAAGTATAAACTTTACATTTAGGGTGTGCATGACAACCATTCTGTTGCCCAGCACTGTTTCTGAGATGAAACAGTTTTTTCTGATTCTGTGTTTTGGAAGAGTTCTGAGAATCAGAATTACGTTTGTTAACCCATTTTATTTTTACTCCGAGAATCAGAATTACGTTTGGTAACACATTTTTCCTCCTCTTGTTTGGGAGTTAAAAAAATAGTAAGGGAGAAAGACGAAGGATTAATGAGTTATTTTTACCATTTTGTCATTTTCTTTAATAATTAATATAATTATTATACTTTACAAATAAACTTAAATTTAAATTTCCTAAAAAAATTATTTATGTAATTTTTATATTTAAAAAATTATTTATGTGGCGCTGGCGGTGGTGGTGGTGGTGATGGCGGTGGCGGGGGGCGGTGGTGGTGGGGGCGATGGTGGCGGCGGCGACAGGGGGCGGTGCTGGTGGCGGTGGGAGCAGCGGTGGTGGTGGTGGTGGTGGTGGTGGTGGGGTGGTGGCTATGGCGATGGTGCGATGGCGGTGGCGGTGGTGGTGGTGGGGCGGCGGCGGTGGTGGTGGCGGCAGCGGTGGCGGCGGTGGCGGCGATGGTGGCAGGGCGGTGGGGCAGCGAGGGTGTTGGGGGTGGCAACGGCAGCGGTGGTGGTGATGAACGAGGGTAAATTTCTGCTTCAATTGAGGGAGAAATAAATTCTGATTTTTTGCCTTGAAATAGAGAAGCCAAAATTTTTAGCTTCTTGTTTTTACTCCCCAACACAAAAAATAAACTGGTTCATCCCGGGAGCAAGAAAAAAAACCGGATTTACCAAACACAATTCCCATCCATTTTTGTTCCGGGGCACAAAAATTAGGAAAAAAGTTATTTTGGGAGTGTTACCATGCACACCCTTAGTATCGTTTCTATGATTTCAGTTTCTATCACCTTCTTCTATGTGTATATAGAAACTCCATTTTGAGAGATAGCATCATTCATGAATAAATATTCCATAAGTTTGGGAGTAATTTTAGTACGTGTGATAACTTCGAAGTGTGATGACTAATGACTTAACAACAAGACATCAAATCTGATCACAAGACAATAATATCTCAAAAATATTAGTTAAAAAAAGGAAAGAAAATCACCTGTAGCATTACTTAATTGTGATTGAACATATCAAGAATTAATGTTTGGGACAAGTTTCCAAACCCAGTTGCATCAAACAACGCATAACCAAACCCTACCTTAGCGTTGAGGCCATTTATTAATGATATTTAAATCCTGGAGTGAGTCCAAACCCCACGCAATTAAAAACTTAAGGCTGCTTATTTTTAATCACATAGCGCATGTTTGAAATAATTTAAAAGTACAGTAATATAAAATATTGTAATCTTTTTATAGGGGTATTATCTTCCAACCAAACGTAAATAATTAGAATTTTATTCCATTCCATGCCTTACTAATACTAGATTGCTTCATTGTATTAAATGATTGAAATCTTATTATATTCTCATTTTTCTTTAAAAAAAAAAAAGAAAAAGGAAAATCCCTTTAAGGTTTTAAGTGACCAAGAAAATGTCAAAAAAATCTATAAAAAATTCTAATGTCAAAAAAGTCTCATTGATAACTTTTTTAGTTGGTAATTAACAACTTCATTTATAGGCTTTAATAACTTTTTGTGACCTTTTTTATATCAAAATTTTCTCATTTTTTTAGTCTTTAAAACTTTAAAGGAATTTTCCTTTAAAAAAAAAAAAAACAAATTCCACAAAGTCACTAACCAAATGCGGTAATGATTTGCTTCCCGGCTGGCAAAAAGTTAAAAAAAAAAAAAAATTCATTTGCTTCCCACTAAGTTCTTTAGCCTTTTTTTTTTTTTTGGTATAAAGTTCTTCCGCCTTTAATAATATGATTAGAATAAATTAGTACGAGTATATATTTTTTGGGCTCCTAAGCCCAATTACAAAAGGATTAGGCTCACAAATAATTGTAAAATGAATTTGAATCCTCGACTGGATCTTAAATCTAATATTTTTGTATAAAAAAAAAATCTAATATTATATATCTATATATATATATATATATATAAAACTATACCCCTCGATCCCTAAATATAATACGGAGTACATAATTTTTTTAGTCACCGTCATTTTTTGTAATACATATTTTGAAGTTCTATTATGTTTTGAAAGATCTTTTAAAAAATTCCTATATTTTAATAAGAAACAAGCTCCTTGTTCTGCATATAATTTTAAAAAGATGGACAGTACATTGAATTAAGACTATAGTTTTTCTTTTAACAGGGAATTGAAAATTTTGTCAAATTCTCCATGCTCCGACAAGACATGATAAAAAAAGCAGGATCATCAACTCCACTACTAGATTTCAAAAAGATTGATGAGTGGACATATTTCAATTTTTTTTTTAATGGCCTATTTTCCTGCAATTTTGACATTACAATAGGTGAACAGAGTCATGGGACCCACATACATATACACATTTTTCTCCATTTTGAAATACCATGTCAGTTTATGCTTCTGCTTCCCATTCTAATTGAACTCAAAGTCTAGTCTCTTGCACTTCCACCACAAACTTGTTTATATCTATATAATCATCAAGATAAATTCAAGTGCCACCAACTAGAATGCATATAATCTTGATTTTAACATTTTATTTGCTATATAATCCATTTCTGATATTCAGAATAATCCATCTTACAAATCAAACAATGACACTCAACAAATTTGAAGTATGTTTAAAATGTTAGAGGTTAAAACTTAAGACCAATAAGTTATTGCTCTAGGTGATAAGCAGTTCCACCCCTAAAGAAGAGAATACAACTTTGAATTTCAAGAAGCATGCTTATTTGGGAGAGACAAAACCATTTGTTTTCTAAACCTTAAAAGAAATTATATCCTTAACCAACTAAAAAAAATGTTAATGGTCTTCTAACCTAACATCATGAAAGCTTTTTAGTAAGTGAGAAGTCGTGTGTTTGATCTTACTTGTAATTTTAGCCTATAGTGTTTGCCCCTTTAATTAAAGAAATCATTTAAAATAATAAATATAAATAATGGAGATATTATTATGATCAAGGTAGTGAAAACGTAGTTTTTACGTAAAAACAGAAGGAGAATGAAAAATCGTAAAACGTAACGGAGTTTTTACCTGCATATGTATATAAAAAAAATTTGAGAAAAGTAAGGTACCTGCCATCATATACACATATATTGATCAATGCAATATCAATCAAAATGTCCAACATTGTCATTGATTAAACCATATTTTTTTATATGATTTTACATGATTAAATTGAGATTTTTAATGCATTTTCTGGGACATTATTATATGATTAAGTACTAAGTTGAGTTAGGAACATTTGTATTGAATTAAGTGTAATTAGGGGTAAAATGATCTTTATTTGTTAATTACAGAAAAGGACCCAAATATTTTTGAAATTTCAGTTCTACCCCAAATAGTTTGAAAATTCTCACTTTAGTCCATCTCCAGAACTTTTAAAACTTTCACTTAAGTCCCTAGTAAACTCGGCGTTTTTTGCAAAAACGCAGCGTTTTTACGTTTTTACATTTTATCGCGGCGTTTTTTACGTTTTTACTCTGAAACCGTTTTTTCCACAACAAAACGCGTTTAACTCAAAATAAAACGTAAAAACGACGTTTTTATGTTTTAAAACGGCATTTTTACTACCATGATTATGATAGAAAGAGCATTGAATTGGTCGAAAGCTAAGAAGGGCCAACATTGAGGTATGGGCCCACCTCTGATTCTTTGTATTGTACCAATGACAATGAATCCACCATCCACCAGCGATTGATGCACTCAACCACCCATCTATAAGCCCTCCCTCCTTCTTCATGATCATGTCTGTCAACTGAGAGATTAATAAGACATTTCCCATTTTATCCCAAGTCTGAGTCACACCAATAAATGAAGGTCTTGATTCTTCTGTCCTCTGTTTCTCCAGAGGAAGAACAAACCCTCTCACCGTTTATTCACTAATTTCAACTATATTTCATTGTACGTTTGTGAATGTGTTACTTTACGGTTTACTTTATGGCTTCTTTATGAAATATATCTGTTATTTTGCACTATTTATTACCTCTATCTTTATTGATACACTTGTCTTATTCTCTGTATACTTGTGTTAGGAGGGACAGTTATAAACCCCAAACCGGATACCAAATAATAATGTTATATATATATATATATATATATATATATATGTATTTGAAATAAATTGGCCAACCGAGTACATGTATCCGTCTATGTTGATCAAACATAAACCTTGAAATTATTAGTGAAACCATCCATTTACATTTGATCTATCCCTTAGATGAAAATTCTTATAATGTTCAGTGACTTCTCTCTATTACCAGGCATTACTTCAAATCCCCGGTTGATCTTTTGAAGCATCTTTCTTTCATTTGATACTATATTGCAGCATCAGGTAGTGAGACAGAGGGCTCGGCTTTTATTTGTCGTGAAAAGTTTTTTGTAACTACTAGGAAATATAGATAATTGGATAGACTTTCACTTTTTCAGTAGTATACACAAGTCCATTACAGATGTTCCAAGTTTCAGAACTCAGAATGCAATGGAATTGTAAATTTACAAAGACTTCATTATTCAAAGAAAATTGCAGATTCACAAACTGACACCAGCAACAACACTAACAGGAAAAACAAGACAGATTTTTATCTGACGCTGTAGAAGCTTATGAAGAAAACAAGGTTAAGATAATCTTAGTACGTTCTGTATGACCGTACGAAAACAAGGTTAAGATAATCTCAGTATGTTCTGTGTGACCGTACATACATTAGGTTTATAATAACACGCTTCAAAGGCAAGAAGAAGCCCAGCTAGCATCAAGAGCATCTATGATCTTTTCATGTAGTGAGGCTCCGGCACAGGCAACTATTCCCCGGTCAAGACCTTCCAAATATGCACCTTTTGAGAAGTCTAGTGGACGGCCTCTGGCGTCTGTCACCACGCCACCCGCCTCTTGTATGATGACAACACCGGCGGCGTGATCCCATATCTTCTCCTTGTAACCAGACCTTGGAAACTTCATGAAAACCTCGGCATCGCCACGAGCTATCGCTGCATATTTCACCATGCTGTACACCCTCAGTGGCTGCTTCCTGCATACAAGTGAACCAATGATTGATTCATAAATGACAGCTAGACATAGATTCTCTCAGAACATCATACATATATATATATATACACACACCTGAGACCAACACTATGGGCTAGTCCCTCAGTGAAAGAGTGGCTTGAATTTGCCTTCTCAACAGGTTCACAAAAAGTTGCCAACGCCGGGTCGTCAATGGAAGAAACTGAAACTTGTCTTGCATGATTTGGCCACACAAACTTCTTGTTGCACTGGACCAGTGGTTGCATCCAAGCCCTGCTACTTCCCTTTCTGGCATATAGCACACAACCTTTGTCCCAAGTTTCAGAAGTCGGAGGAGTGAGCTTAGATATAATCCTATGATAGCGATGATGATAGGTTAACCATTCCTTTCTCAATGGGTAGTTGGGACACCCAAGAACTCCAAGCATTACCTCTCCATCCTCTATGAGTGCAAGAGCTATAGCATATTGATCTCCACGTACAAACCCCAGCGTGCCATCAACAGGATCAAGCACCCAAAATCTTCCGGCAGGACCACCAACCGAGTTGCAGCGGCTGATGATTTCAAGAACCTCGGAAGCACTGAGAGCTGATTTTGGGGCTTCAACCCCGAACTGAGGCGCCTTAGCTAGACATTCATTTACAGTCTTAACCACAGCTTCCAACAGTCCTGATGAACTAGTCTTGGAGAGAGTTTCAACATCTTCTTCAGCAAGAATTGACATGTTTTTACTCCCTAAGCACTCGGACAGTATCCAGCTTACAACTCCTTGGACGCTCCAATCTGATTTAACAGGGATAATGAAAGAGTTCCAAATGATCAATATCTTGAGTATGCAAATAAATACTACCTCGGTCTTAATTATAAGACTGGGTTGACTTTTTTTTTTTTTTGGAGAGATTAAGGAAGTTAAATAAGTTACTTAATCATATCATATGTTGTGTATTTTTAAATTATATATTAGTATATTAATCAAACTAATTAGTTTGAAAGAAAAAAATAAAAATAAAAACACTCTAAAGTAATTTAATTAGTTTCCTTGATTTCTTCAAAAAAGTCAATTTGGTCTTATAATTAGGATTGGAAGGAGTACATGCTAACAGAACAAGTCTATATATCAATCACGCAATCATGTGTAAACTGTAAAATAATAGAAACAAAGCACACGGGATAAATCTTAGCAAGCAAATATGATATTTTTTTGTGACAGGGAGATGTATGGCCTTGCTTTTATGCAACAGAGCGAGAATTCTTGGCAAACATGCAACAGTTAATTTGTATTAAGCATTCTGTTTTGTCCTGTAAATTTTTATTTGTTTTGTCTTTTTGAGGACCTGGATTAAGCGGGTACCTGGTTTTTGTTAGACTTCTGCACACATAGGACAAATCTAAAACAGGTAACATGTTATTGTAACATGAACTGTTTTGATAGATATCTCAGAAAGATACTCCTTAGTAAAGATATCCCAGGAAAAGTATTTGAAAACTGTTTCACTAAGCACTTTTTCCCCTCTATTGGAACTTGAACTTTCGAAAACCCAGGAAACCTCCGCATATAATTCAGTTCCCGGCCAAAAATTTTGACTTTGACTTCAAAGCAGTCTAGAAGACAGAAAAACTCTTTCATTGATTGGATTATTTGTCCCTGAGTAGCAGACAAAGTTTTCATTTTTCTTTATAACTTCTGACCACAAATAACCAAGTTGTATATTAGTATCATGAACAAACCAAGTATGAACACAATTTTGAAATTTCTTTCTTCTATCCATACTAAATATAGAACTTTCCTGGAAAACCAGGTGACATGTTAAGGTAGAACTTAGTATGCACAATACTGAAGTCCCTGGACTTGCATGCTACAGAAATCTCGTCCACTCCAAACTTCTAGTAAGCTAAAATAAAACTAAATGCACAAGTCAAAACGATAAAAATGAGTTGAATTGTACCCATTAGCTTATAACAGAATATGTTTGAAATCATTCAGAAAACACTACTCCATCAACAATCAGAAACAGAACTTCCAAAACAATATTCCAATTCAGAAACATATACCTGCAACAGTGACTGGAGAATTGTCGTCCTTGGAATGGACCTGAGTGTCACTCTTGGACTGAACAATCAAATTTTCCTGCACTTTCTGGCAGAGGGAGCAAGCCATCTGAACCGCTCTAACAGCAACATCCAATTCCTTCGAATAGTCCTCTGCTTCGGACACAAAACCCAGGTTTTTATGGTCATCCTCCATCAGAGAAGAAGAACAAGAACAAGAAGTAAGGTCAAATTTTGGTACAAACCCAATGTGCCTTGACAAGTTATGGAGTAATTTATAATGGAAGGAGAAGGAACTTGGTGCTTCGAAGCCGCTATTTCTTCTTGCTTTTCCCACGAGGGAACGTGGGATTACTGTACCAGAGCTTGAACAATATAAGGACATGACAATCATTGAACGATTTCTGGATTTCTTTGTATGGATAGTTAGTTTCGCGAGTGACGTTGAGAAGAGGAAAGCAAAAAGAGACTCTGGATGACTCCCCCACTCGAGAGTTCTGAGAGTGATTTATTTATGGGACAAATTTCCCTAATAAAAACAGTAATTGAGTGATTGATGAGGGTCCAACTAGGGCTTTTGCTTTTGTGGATCAAACTAATTAAATTAAGCTTTTTCGGTTTTTCCCACTAATACCGAACCTAATATCAAGTTTAGAGGTACGGTTTTATCCACATTTGTCCAAACAAGGCCACCTCGGCTCCAAAGTTTCTTTCTTTCTTTTTTTTTTTTTTGGCTCAAGCTCGGCTCCAAAGTTTCAAACTTTGAATCTCTTGAATTGGAAAATGGAAACTTGAGATTAATTGAAGGGCGAAGAAGCAAAAATGCACACTAAGTTTGCTTGTGGGAGCGTCCAGCACCACCAAATTTTATGTGGAGCAAAAATACACACAAGGTTAGGTTTTTGGAAGCAAAAGTGACACAATCAGTTAGTTGACCAGACGATCAACGTCAGTGTGGAAGGAGTGAGGACGTGGACGCTGAATAGGACTGATAAGAAGCCAACTAAGCAGAGAAAATGTCTGACTGGATTCAGTGGAAAGTAAATAATTTTTTTAAAAAAAACATAACACCCAAATTCAGAACATTATCGGGCTGTTGCATTTACACACATGCTGGGAAAGAAATCGAATTGGGAAAATCAGAAACCCTAACTTTGTCCCACCGATGTTCATCATCTCCGACCACCGTCTTGTCAACCACCGTTCTTCCCTCACCGTACCTCTCCTCCGTCGTCCAGGCCGAGGCCTTCCAGGTCGACACAAGGAAGATAAAGATCAGCGATTACAACAAGTGGGCGGCATTGAAGAAAGGGAAGCCACAAACTCAGAACAAAAAAGGAAGAAAATCATGTCACAAACTCAGAACAAAAAAATCAAACTCAAACTCAGAACATTAAAAAAGGAAGGCAAAAAAATCCTGGAGAAATTAGAACATTAAAAAAGGAAGAAGATGTAGAAAAAATGTAGAAGAAGGCTCAAATCAAACTCAGATCAATGCTGATTACAGGCCACAAACTAAACACAAAAACCAGGGCATGAACAACATAGAACATAAATCAACCAACAAAGCAAAAATCGCAAATCAAAAACAAATAATCAAACCAAAAACTACTGGCTCGTGACCTTTATCTATGACAAGCTTCGACTGGACCAGATGAGAAGAGGGAGTAGATGAAAAGGGATCCAGGTTTGTAGCAGACCCAGTTGCAGATCAAGAAGCCGCCGTCGACGACCCAATCGCAGATCAAGAAGCCGCCGTCGACGACCTAGTCGCAGATCAAGAAGCCACCGTAGCCAGGCCACTGAAGATCGATTCACTCTTCATCCATCGCGATTCGCGACCTCAACCCATTTTGTTCGATGGTGCTGCGGGTAGACTCAATGAGGCCGATGATGGAAGGGACGTGGCCGGGACGGTGAACGCAGGCCAGCACTTGGAGCTTGTCGGAGACGGCGTTGTCAGAGGCGGAGGTGAGGTCGCCGATCTTGCGGTCTTGAGGTGAGGTCACCGATGGTTCATTGCCATGTTCAGTCAATTTCAAAGGAAAGTCTTTGAATTGCCACGTCGTTTCAATTTCAAAGGAAAGGAAGGACACCAGCTGGACATCTTTTTTAAAAGTAACGGCAGTTAGCTAAGTTAACAGACATATGTAACTTTTGCTCTAAAATACTGACGTTATGTGTATTTTTGCTCCACATAAAACTTGGTGGTGCTGGACGCTTCCACAGACAAACTTGGTATGTATTTTTGCTCCTTCGCCCTTAATTGAATTTATGTTTTCACTCTCTTGTTCACTGCTATATACTTCGAAAATATTGTTAATTCAAACTGGGCCCAAAAAAATAAAAACATGAAGTTATACGCACGCCAATACTATATAGATATACGAGTCTTATCTGTATATACCATGAATGAGCTACTAACAATTTGACTCTTCTCGTTGAGGGGAAAATTTTTTGACTCTTCTCATATTGTAACCAAAATAATGGACAAACGACAGTCAAATTATTATGAATAATTAATTTGCTTTGGCTATAGTGATATGTCACTGCTTACGGAAAAGGCAGTGAAATTGAATATATTGTGGCACTCAAATGAAAATGGCCATATTAGATCGATAAATTCAAATCAAGGTCTGCAAATGTGCGTTTTATTTATTCCTTTTTTATAAGCAAAGAAAGTAATGAAAACTATTCTACATAAGAAAGAAAGAAACAAAAATCATCTATAATGAATTCACTTAAATTTCAAAGTTGTTTTCTCTTTCAACTGGTTCAAGATCAATCGGGCACTCACATTTCAACATGTTGTAACTTTCTATGATTAAATTTCACTTTTCATGAAGTGGTAATTTCCATTTTCTATGTGGTTGGTCCAGCGAAATGTGGCTCTGGATTTCCTTAAAAGGTCTAGGGTTCGAGCTACAGTAAAACCACTTGTAATCCGCCTTATATAGAACTACCACTGTTTGGAGGGTCGTTTTTGCTACTGCAGAACCCGAAGTGGTTGTACATTTGCCACTATTTTTTATTATTTTAAAAAAAATCCATTTTCGATAAGCTTAATTATATCTAGATAGTCGCTTTTTAATCAAACTCATTTATAGTTCTCATCTTATGTTCTTTAAAGAATATATTACGCCTAGAATTCCCAACTAAAGAATCTCCATTTGGTATATTAAGCAGAAAATTTCCAATAAGGCATGCTCTTTGAAGAGTAGTTATTTATTCATTTTTAATCTCTGCATTTACTGGTTCTTCATAAATAATTAAGGTTTCCAGCAAAAACAGTAAATAAAGAACGGGTAAAATAACACACGATACCCTAATATTATTTTCTAATTGCATACAACACTCTAATTGTCATTCAGAACTCTAATTTATTTTTGGTGCATCCAGCAATATAAATTATGGGGGGTGTTATATGCACTTAGAAAATTAACATCAAGATGCTGGGATGTCAATTTTGGGAAAACGTCTTTATCTTTATTATAAGTCCACCTTCAGAATAATAAATGAGGTTGGAGAGCAAATTTTAGGAAAGAGGTTGGGTTCATCCACAATCTAAGGGCAGGGCGAAATTTCCCTTCCTCCTAGATGATATTGATGTTGAGCAAGGCGAGCCGTCTATTACTCTCAAGCGTTAATCTAAGCATCGAGGAGCTAGGATGGCCCCCTCAGCGCCTTAACCAACTCCAAGATCGAACCTCCTCCCTTTGGTGAGAGTATCCAACCCCTTTGCCAGTTAAGCCCATAGAAGAGAGGTTTATCACAGAATTAATAAAACATACGTTTCCGGCGATCTCGTAAGTCCTCAATAAGTGCTCATAGAGCCCGGGGCCGTGTCCTGGCCTTGGTAGGGGGACTGATGCCGAACCCTCCAAGACTTTTCTGGATTTAAAAAAAAAAAACATACGTTTCCAAAAAGGCTCAGTTTAATAGACCAAAAGAAAAAGGCCCAATACGACTTGTAGTTCATGTATGTGGCGCCAGTCAACACTTTCCGATTTTTGGCTCCAATTGGCAATTACAACTAAAGCAAAACGTTCAATCAATGTCCACATCTGCCCTTTCCTAAAATTTTTTTACCCAAAAAAAAAAAAAAATGTCGACATCTGCAAATTCACGCTTGTGATAGTGTTACTTGTCTATTTCTTTACGCAGAATATATTTTTTTTCAAAATAATAATAATAATAATCACATTAACATCTTTTAAATTTTGCCACCGAGGAAGATTGGAGAGACATCTTTATCAATTACCATTCTTTCTAGATGATATATTCCAACTATTTCCTTGTCGGCATACAAGTTAATATGTTCATAGCAAGACTAAGATATCAAACATTTTCTTTTGTTATTGTTTATTGTATTGTTATCATTGTTAAGAATAGATATTTTAAAAATTGGAAATTGATTGATATTACTATGATTGATTTTTATTATTTAATATATCTTTGGATTTGATATGAACATTCTATCATTATAATTTGATTTGATTAGTTTCTTGGATTATGGGTTAGATTATTTGGTTGCATGTATAATTAAAGACATTTTTGTATTCTCTTTTATTCTTAAAGATTAATAATTGTTATGAAACTAAGTAAAACACGAGAGAGATTAAGATGAGGAAGATGAAGAAATGCAAGGGAAAATGGAGAGCAAAGAGAGATTGATTCTTCTTTCTATTGTACTCTTACAACCTTTGATACATGCCTACTATATATAGGCAATGAATCCTTAACACCATTACAAGAGTTACATATAAGAGATTAAACCTACATAATGGTATATTATGGAGTTTTGTAAGTTATTTACATTAATCATATAAAACTCCCATGCCATTCATGTCATAGGTTACATGGCTTTAGAAACTCCAAAAGACTCTTCTTGAAAAGGTTGTGGACATTCACACAAATATTGGAATATTCATAACACTCCCCCTTGAATGTCCATTATGAATGTGCCTCATTAAAAACTTTAACTAGGAAAAACCCAGTGGGATAAAAACCTAGCCAAAGAAAAGAGTACAACATCCATTGATACACTGTCCAATGCTGCCTTATTAAAAACCTTTCTAGGAAAACCCAGTGGGATAAAATCTAGATAAGGAAAAAAGAGTACAGCGTGTATTGACTCCCCCTCTTGATAACATCAGTTGAGATCTTTGAGTCTCCGAAGACCAATACCATGGACGAGTCTTTCAAAGATTGCTCCTGGAAGTGACTTGGTGAATAAATCTGCTAGATTTTTACTTGAACTGATTTGCTGGATATCTATTTCACCATCCTTTTGAAGATCACGAGTGAATAAGAATTTTGGCGAAATATGCTTCGTTCTGTCGCCCTTGATATATCCTTCTTTAAGTTGGGCAATACATGCAGCATTATCCTCATATAGAACTGTTGGAACCATTTTTTCTAAAGATAAATGACAAGTTGTTCGTATATTATGTAATACTGACCTTAACCACACACATTCTCGACTTGCTTCATGCATTGCTAGAATTTCTGCATGGTTAGATGATGTGGCTGATATAGTCTGTTTCATAGATCGCCATGAAATAGCTGCACCTCCACATGTAAACAGATAGTCTGTTTGTGATTTACCATTGTGTGGGTCAGACAAAAATCCAGCGTCTGCATAACCAATCAGTTCATGCTTGGATACATTTGAGTAGTATAACCTCATGTCCATGGTGCCTCTGAGGTAACGAAAAATGTGTTTTACTCCATTCCAATGCCTCCGTGTTGGTGCAGAACTATATCTTGCTAATAAATTAACAGCAAATGATATATCAGGACGTGTGTGTTGAGTAAGATACATTAGTGCTCCAATAGCACTAAGATATGGTACTTCTGAACCAAGTAGTTCTTCCTCACCTTCTTCAGTAATTATTTGAGGTCGGAATGGGTCTTTATCAACCTGCAAAGATCTTACAATTAACCCCATGTCCATGGTGCCTCTGAGGTAACGAAAAATGTGTTTTACTCCATTCCAATGCCTCCGTGTTGGTGCAGAACTATATCTTGCTAATAAATTAACAACAAATGATATATCAGGACGTGTGTATTAAGCAAGATACATTAGTGCTCCAATAGCACTAAGATATGGAACTTCTGGACCAAGTAGTTCTTCCTCACCTTCTTCAGTAATTATTTGAGGTCGGAATGAGTCTTTATCAACCTGCAAAGATCTTACAATCATTGGGGTACATAATGGATGCGACTTATCCATATAAAATCGCTCTAAGATCTTCTTTGTATAAGCTTCTTGATATATAAAGATCCCATTCTTTAGGTGCTCAATCTGTAGTCCAAGACAAAATTTTGTTCTGCCCAAGTCTTTCATTTCAAATTCTTTTTTCAAACAATTAATTGCCTTTTGAAGCTCTTCAGGAGTTCCAATGATGTTGATATCATCAACATAAACAGCAATTATAACGAATTTGTTTCTAGATCTTTTCATAAAAATGCATGGGCATATTGGGTCATTTTTGTACCCTTCTTTCAACAAATATTCTTTGAGACAATTATACCACATGCGCCCTGATTGCTTCAAGTCATACAAAGACTTATTTAACTTTATCAAGTATTGCTCTCGAGAATTCGAATTAGATGCTTCTGGCACCTTGAGTCCATCAAGGACTTTCATATAAATATCATTGTCAAGTGAGCCATACAAATAGGCAGTCACGACATCCATTAAACGCAAATCAAGTCCTTTATTTACTACTAAGCTAATTAAATAGCGAAAAGTAGTTGCATCTACTACTGGTGAGTACGTTTCTTGAAAATCAATGTCAGGTCTTTGTGTAAAGCCTTGGGCTACAAGACGTGCCTTATATCTTGTGATTTCACCCTTTTCATTTCTCTTTCGTACAAAAACCCATTTGTACCCAACTGGCTTTACATCTTCAGGTGTGGGGACTACAGGTCCAAATACTTTTCGTTTTGCCAGTGAATTTAACTCAGCATTAATAGCATCTTTCCATAAGGGCCAATCCTTTCGTTGTTGGCACTCGCTAATGGATTTTGGCTCATGATCCTCATTATCATTCATTACATCATATGCTATATGATAAGCAAAGATGTCATCAATGTTAACTTCATTTCGGTCCCATCGGATACCATTTATAAAATAATTTATTGAGATCTCATTATTTTCACATATTTCAGGTACTTGGGTCTCTTCTGGGATTATAACATTCTCTTTTGGAGATATCTCTACTGGAGATAATGACTCTTCAGAAGCTACCAACTTTTCTTGATTATCCTCAACTTGACCATCTATATTCTTAGCTCCTTTTCTTATTCGAGGATTTTTATCTTTGGAACCGATAGGCCTGTCACGCTTCAGGCGTGCTTTAGATTCATTTATAATAGGTTGTCCTTCAGGGACATCAATTCGAATAGGAGCATTAGCAGCTGGAACATGTGACTTTGTCACTTTCTTTGGGTCAGTAAATGCTTCTGGCATTCGATTAGCTAAATTTTGCAAATGAATTATCTTTTGAACTTTTAATTCACATTGTTTTTGTACGAGGATCAAAATGAGCCAATGATAATTCATTCCAGCTAATCTCTTTACCCAACTGCTTATTTTCTCTCCCTAATGTTGGGAAAACCGATTCATCAAAATGACAATCTTCAAATCTTGCAGTAAATAAATCTCCTGTAGATGGTTCTAAATATTTAATGATTGAAGGAGATTCATACCCAACATATATTCTCATCCTTCTTTGAGGACCCATTTTGGTGCGTTGTGGTGGTGCTACTGGCACATATACTGCACATCCAAAAATTCGTACATGGGAAATATTATGTTCTTGACCAAAAACCATTTGTATGGGGGAAACTTTTAGGTAACTAGTTGGCCTGATGCGAATTAACATTGCTGCATGCAAAATGGCATGGCCTCAAGCAGAAATTGGGAGATTAGATCTCATAAGTAAAGGTCTTGAATAAGTTGCAATCGTTTAATCAATGATTCTGCGAGTCCATTTTGCGTATGAATATGAGCTACAGGATGTTCAACATCTATTCTAAGGGACATACAATATTCATTAAAAGCTTGTGAGGTAAATTCACCAGCATTATCAAGACGTATTTTCTTGATAGGATAATCAGGGTAATGTGCTCTTAATCTAATCAATTGAGCAAGTAATCTCGCAAACGCCAGGTTGCGAGAAGATAATAAGCAAACATGCGACCATTTAGTTGATACATCAATTAAAACCATATAGTACTTAAATGGTCCGCATGGTGGGTGTATTGGCCCACAAATATCTCCCTGTATCCGTTCTAGAAATGTGAGAGATTCATTCTACTTTGTTTGGTGAGGGCCGAATTATTAACTTTCCCTTGGAACATGCATCACATGAGAAATCATGAGATTGTGGTATTTGTTTACACTTCAGGGTATGTCCCCATAAATTCTCAATTATTTGTCGCATCATATTGACCTGGGATGGCCTAACCGATCATGCCAAACATTAAATTCATTAGTAAACTTCTAGTTTACATTGGCAAACTGCTAGTTTGTATTGGTAAACTTCTGATTTATATTAGTAAACTTCTGGTTTACAATAGCATGTGTTTCAATAGCAGGAAAACTTTCTAACATGCATTTTCTACCAGAAACAATATTTGTGATAGCAAGACATTCTTGATCATTTTTAGTTGTTGTTTCTATATGATATCCATTTCTGCGGATATCTTTGAAACTCAATAAGTTTCTCTTAGATTTGGTAGAATAAAATGCATTATCAATACATAATTTTGTTCCTCCAGGTAACAAAATATTAGCTCTTCCGGAGCCTTCAATCAAATTTATATTACCAGATATAGTCTGGACATTGGCTTCTCGCATTACCAAGGAAGAAAAATATTTATCATTTTTTAGTATAGTGTGGGTTGTTGCGCTATCAACGAGACACAGATCTTCAGGATTGATGCTAATAAGATTCATTCTTCATTAAAGGATACATGAAAATAAATAAAAACATAATTAAAAGAAATACATATGATAGAAGAAAGTTTAAACATACTAAAATCAAACAGTTCCAAATATGAAAAGATAATTTATACTAAGAAATCAGCAACATCCAAATGGGTAGAATCAACATCTTCAAACTCAGAATTCTCAACCTTATCAATATTCAAATGAGTAAAATCAACATCCTCAAACTTGGAGTTCTCAACATAATTTACTTCAATCTTTGACCCTTTACCATTACTTTTAAGTGATTCTTGATAAAGTTCAACCAAGTGTCTTGGTGTACGACAAGTACGAGATCAATGACCTTTACCACCACAACGATAACATACATTTTCAGATTGCTTCTTATTCTCACTAGTTTCCCTCCTTGGGTTCTTTTCAATCTTCCTCCCTTTAGGGTGAGAATTTGATCCACCACGATTGGGACCACGACCACGGCCACGGCCACGACCACGGTTGTAGGCACCTTTATGTCCACGTCCTCGGCCACTAAAGTATCCATTACTTACTACATTCACTTCTGGGAATGGAGTTGAACCTGTTGAACGGGATTCATGATTTTTCAATAAAAGCTCATTGTTTTGCTCAGCTACAAGGAGACAAGAAATTAATTCAGCGTATTTCTTGAAACCTTTTTCACGATATTGCTGCTGCAGGAGCAAATTGGAGACATGAAATGTGGAGAATGTTCTCTCTAACATATCTTCATCAGTAATCTTTTCTCCACATAATTTTAATTGAGAAGTAATTCTGAACATGGCCGAGTTATACTCGCTCACAGTTTTAAAATCTTGTAAACGCAGATGCATCCAGCAATAACGAGCTTTTGGGAGGATGACCATCTTCTGGTGATCATACCTTTCTTTTATATTCTTCCAAAGAACCAGTGGGTCTTTCACTGTCAAATATTCAATTTTTAAACTTTCATGTAAATGGTGGCGAAGGAAAATCATGGCTTTGGCTTTATCTTGATTAGATGCTTTATTTCCTTCTTTAATTGTGTCTTCCAGACCATGGGCATTCATATGGATTTCCGCATCCAGCATCCAAGATAAATAATTCTTTCCGATAATATCAAGAGCCACAAATTCAAGTTTTGCAAGGTTTGTTGTGTTTGTCATGGCTCAAACTAATTAAAAAAAAACAATAATTATTAACATAGAAATACTAATGATAATAAGATGAAATTTAGAAACACAATAAGTAAAGTATAATAATAAGGATTAAAACTTTATGGCTTCGAGCCATATAGTTCTCATAACGAGAAATTAAATTTATGTGGCTTCTGGCCATAAAATTAAGAAACTAAAATGATAGGACTTCTGGTCATATAATTTTAGAATAGGAAAACAGAAGTGTATGACTTCTTGCCATAATAATAATAATAACATAAAAGAGATTGCATGAAATATAAAATAACATAACATTAAAAGTTAGCAACAATAACATAACAATAAAAGTAAAATGTTATGTTAGCAACAATAAAAGTAAAATGTTATATTAGTAACATAAAAATAAATGCTTAATTTAAATGTTATGTTAGTAACAATAATATAAATGTTATGTTAGTAACATAATATAACAATAAAAGTAAAATGTTATGTTAAAGTTAGTAACATATATTGTGCAAAAGTAAAGCACCATAATCTCCAATCTTGACCATGGAACCCGATATATAAAAACAATCGGTAATTTTAAATTCCATATAGTGGTTTAGATTATCTCAGATATATAAATAAACATATAATAAAATCATTAGAGAAAGTAGATGAAATCGTTAAAGAAATTATACCTTCGTTATAGCAATCATACTGATAACGTGTTATGAAACTAAGTAAAACACAAGAGAGATTAAGATGAGGAAGATGAAGAAATGCAAGGGAAAATGGAGAGCAAGGAGAGATTGATTCTTCTTTCTATTGTACTCTTACAACCTTTGATACATGCCTACTATATATAGGCAATGAATCCTTAACACCATTACAAGAGTTACATATAAGAGATTAAACCTACATAATGGTATATTATGGAGTTTTGTAAGTTATTTACATTAATCATATAAAACTCTCATGCCAAGTTACATGGCTTTAGAAACTCCAAAAGACTCTTCTTGAAAAGGTTGTGGACATTCACACCAATATTGGAATATTCATAACAATAATATTATTTTCCGTATGCTTCAATGTGATCCTTCAATTCAACAATCATATTTTCAAATAAACATATGCATATAGACTTCCTTAATAAAGCTATTCACAGTTATATTTGATAATATCTAAATTTGATTGAATCAGATAATTAACCACATGGAGAGAGAGAGAGAGAGTTTCCTTAGCTAGCTTTTAAAAACGAATTAATTATACTCCCTCCGGTCCTAATTATAAGAACTATTTACTAGAATTTGGAGAGATTAAGGATATAAGTTAAATTAGTTTATTATAATTATTTTCTAAAAATACCCTGCTTAGAATTAAAAATTACTTAGTTGAATCTGTAATCCGCGCACCTGTTACTTTGACTCCGCGATTTCTCTGATAAAGTGTTGCCAGGAATTCAATCCTGTAAGGTGAATATATAATTTGGGCGGTGGATAATTAATCTTTTTCAACCACGCAAATATTATATATATATATAAAAGTGTTATGATCAATCGAAGACGATTCTTGTTTTGCCTGATATATAGCAGGTTTCATATATATTTAGATTATGAAAATTCTAAAGATTTTGATTTGTTTTTCTAATTCTAATAACAAAGTACGAATAACATAACTTTTTTTTATAAATTATATATACGATGTTTTCAAAATTTCTATTGCAAGTTGCTTCCAAACTTATAATTTGATGATTTAAATATCACAAATATTTTGAATTTATAATGTTAAGAATCACGTGCGATGGGCGATGGCTTAGAAAAGTATTAATGCAAATGTAACATCCTGAATTTTGGACCTAAAGACTAGAAAATTAGCCTATTTTCGGAGGACTATTAGACCCTATTTTTGAAAATGAATTTAGAATCAGTATTTTATTGGACATGAATAGTGTTTACTATTCACAAATACGTACATGAATAGTATTCACTATTCACAAATACGTATTCACTTTTTATAAATACGGTATTTAATCGATATTTTGAGAAATATGAAAAGTATTTACTATTCACAAATACGGTATTTACTATTCAAAAATACGGTATTTACTATTCCTAAATACGTATTCACTTTTTGAAAATACGTATTTACTATTCATGCGGGACCCACGTCAAAATAATTCTCCTCCTGCCGACACATTCACGGGAGAAATTTTGAAAAAATTTGACGCGGGACCCACTCAATAATAATATTATTATAATATAATATCTTATACTTTGGAAAATAATAGAAATAAAATTATTTCCAATAAACCGTGAATTAGGTTTTTAGAGTAAGGGTATATTATAAACAAGCGAATTTCTATCTCAGAGTGGGTTATCTCCAAAGTCATTTCCGTAATCGGCGGAATGATTATTGAGATAGGTTGAAACCGATATTTTGAAGCAGGACAGATAGTGGAATCTGTAGGAAATAAATCATAACTCAAACTCCTTGAATTAAGTAGTAAACAACTGGACATATTATGAATCAGTGAATTTTTGTCTAGAAGTTGGTGTCACCCGAAGTAATTTCTGTAACCGTCAGTGTCCGACTTAAAATCTTCGGCAGGTTACGGAATACCCTAAATAGGATCAAAAATTTAGTTGACCCAGATATTTCTAAAGAGGAAAAATAGAACTTCAAGGCTGTGCTTCCGGATTCTTGAGAATTTCTAATATAACGCGATTAGAACACCGATCAGGGAATCTTTATAGGATAAATGCAAAAGAGTAAGAAAGTGTCATCGTCATGATGACGTCATCGATGACGTAAGCATCTTGATGACGTCATCGATGACGTAAGCAAATGGATTGGACGGTTGAGATGAAGCCATATTTAAAGTCAAGATCCAACAGCCAAAATCTGACCTGATAAAGTATGAATAGTGTCATGCTTTTTCACTATAAATAGAGGCTTCATTTCTTCATTTTCTTCACACCAAACTCAGAGAACAACAGTTGAGTTTAAGAGAAGAGTGAGAATTCTTAGAGTTAGAGAGAGAGTTTAGAGTAAAGTTCTTGAAGCTGGAGAGAATGAGCAGGAACTTCAAGGGTAAGTTCTTTGGTCTCTAGTCTTAATATTTGGTAGTTTCTTTTGGTAATTATAGTAGAAATGCCAGATAGAGTTTTTCTGAGTATGCTCTGTGGCTGCAGCTTAGTCTGATCTGTCACATCAGAAAAGAATTATCCTTGGACAGTAAATATTATTTACTGGCACAGTAAAAAATATTTACCGGCACGGTAAAAATATTTTTACTGGTACTATTCACATGAATAGTGAATATCCAACATAGTTTCCGCAAATGCTGAAAATTAATGGTCACTGATAAAAATGATATTATAGGATATCCGAGGATTCCGGAGTCAGATTCAAAGGAAGTTTGGGGATACGTGAATAGTGCCGTATACATGAATAGTGCCGTATACATGAATAGTAATTTACTATTCACGTGGAAGGAAGGTACGGACGCGTATTGTAACCTTAACTCTGATGCTTATGGTATGCTTATATGTGATAGATAGTCTGAAATTCTGTTTTTGAAAATTGATCATACACATACAACTTGATACGGGTTATAGTCTTGATAACGCCGTTATGTTTTCCTAGCGCTGAGGACACGGATGTACACCGTGGCACTGGTGAATAGTGCAGACTATAATAACATGCATATTGCAGTGGCTGTGTTATGTTATTATGTGAATATGAGAATAATGTATGTGATTATTGTTGTTTTGACATGAATATCTGTCATACATATTTGATACATAAGCATGAGGTTAACCGTTACCTGAGGTTCAATGGGTATTGAACCTCAGCTCTTACTGTAGCTTCAGGATTTTCGGAGTGAACAGAAACAGAAACAAGGGTAAGCAGCAGGCAGAAGGACTAGCTGGAGAAAGTCCTGTAGATATGTATAGTCTTTCGAACTCTTTGTATCAACAAACCAGTACACTACAGTGGTTGAATATCAGTTACTTTGTATTTAAAATCATTTCGTTGCTCAACTCTGGTTAAATTATTTTGAACTCTGATCAAATAATTTCGAAAATGCTTTAGAAAAGTTGGGGTGTTATATTTTGGTATCAGAGCAGACATCCTGGCACGGAGTTAACTAAGTTACTCCAAACAGTCCGATATCTAGAAAGGGGTTTTGTGGTTGGTAATCAGTTTCCTTGAATTCGTCGAGCCTTCCACAAATACACCCGCCTAGTCGGATTGTCTGAGTAGCGGAGTTAGATTCTAAGCTTTCAAAAGTGTTTTATCTGGTATGAACCCGACTCAGTTACAGTAAACCATTGGTGCCGAAGGTAGGGCCGAGTCTATGTGGATCAGCCAATCAGTCACCCTAGCACGGTGAGGCTCCCATGATAGACGCCTACCTGGCCAATCGGTTTGACTAACTAAGATAGGCTCTAAGCCATGGTTTTAAAAGTATTTCGAAAAAAACAAGTACAAGTACTGATACAATACTGGTGTTGTGATACAAAAAGGACGTACATCCTAAGGAAAAGGGTTAGGCTCGGGAGGCCTTGATATAGAGTAGATGGCACAGAATATGGTTTCTGTTGTTAAACTTTAAGACTTTTGATATGGGAATCGGAATCTAAGTTAAATCCCCACTCAGAGTTTCAAGGGAAGTGGTACAGAGAAGTCGGTACGACTTAAGTTTTCCGGTAGACAGTAACCTACTGTTTAGGTTTCCCTTGGATAGTAACCTATCGATTTAATGTCCTTGTCAAAATAATAACTTGTTAAGGTACCCTGAGAAGAACATCCCTACCTTGTAGAGGCCAGACACCATGCGTGCAAAGGGGCGTGGCTCCGGGGACGAAGATCTTTTGATTAAGTCCTTGACGGTGGTGATCAATTGGCAGAAGAGGGAAAGTACCCAGTAATTCTGGGGAGACAGTTATGTCATACTAGTACCTATGAGAGTTGTAGGTACCCAGTAGTAAGTATACCAATATTAGTACCAAGAATCAATAGACATTATGAAGTTAATATTGCTTAAGCGAGAGAAATCTCAGAACTATGACCCCTGTGAGAGTAGGAACCCTTAGAAAATATGAGTGAGTTTTGCCTAGGTTCCAAATACCTAAGAGATAGTTCCTTAACAGAACCATACGAAAGCTGGAAACCTCAGTAGCCACCAGGTTATGGTCTCAAGGTGGGACCAAGAACCATAGAGATGTTAGTGGCTAATAGATTCCCTATAAAGTAAGTGGCTACCCGATAGGGAAAATTGAGTTAAGAATTATGCTTGGAGCTAAATAGAAAGTGAAAGTCCACAAATAGAATGACCCTAGATAAGATGGCAGACATAGAAACAACGGTTTATGAAACTACTAAAGGATAGGAACCTGATAAGATTTGAGTTCTCATTATAATGATTCAAAGACGATCACTGGCGCTACTTATGGAAAGTTTAATCGGAGAAAGATACCTACGGGGAGTTCTGATCTAGGAGGTTTACCTACAAGGATGCTAACCGGAAAAGCTGACTGATCTGAGAAGACTGAGTGAAGCGCCGAGTAATGTGCCGTAGAGCAGAGCCACCGTGACGACGAACCGTAGAGTGGAGCCGCCGTGACAACGAACCATAAAGTAGAGTTACCAAGTGCATCGGTTCTCAAGGTATGTACATTATAATGAATCTCACATCGAATAAGTTCCTTAGAGCGAAGGTTTCAGTAATCTAGTATATTGCCATGAGTCGCTCCAGTGCTATATAGCACATATTGTGTTTATAAGCTAGCAGAAGCCCACGGTTGTTAGACAACAAATACGAGAAGTGTCCCAAAAAGCTTGTGAAACCCGAGGATAACGGGCAAAGTTTGGAATAGCCAGATGAGTTAGGTAGAACAAACTAAGCATTATACATATGGTTTGAGTAGTCAAGAACAGAGGTCCGGATGAATGTAGTTAGTAATGACCTTCTAATGTTAGTTGTCTGATTCCTAAGTAAGGTTTTTTTAAAAAAAATTGAATTTTTGAACTTACCAATGCACCTGCTATTTTGAAATTTTCGGAGTTTACTTTCAAATTTGTGAAATCGAGTTTTCAAATGAAATATTTTTCAACAGAATTTGAGACCACAGTGATGGTTATGATGTTGTCTTGTACAAACGGTTTTGTTAGAACCCAGAGTTTGAAACTGAGTTTTCAACTATGTTGTGGTAAAGTCAGTACAAAACTAGAAGGACAGAAGCTGTTGTAGATGTACACAGTTTGCTGGGTCTTGCTAGATGTTTTAAAATGTTTGAAATCGCTGGCCTTTGATAAATGTTCTTTTTGAACAAAAATTTTTGGAGGGATTTTGTTTGAGAAAATGGAAATCGCACCAGCAGTGAACGCACCCAATCCATAACACTTTGCCTAGGGCGTATGTTTTGATTAGTAAAACCTGACTGTCTATGACTGGACTGAGTTCCGCTAGATAGGGTTGCTACTTTATGTGCCAGTGTGAACACTGGGTCTCCTGAGAAAGGGGCGGAGGTTCTCCCACATTGTTGATAGTACTGTTGAGACTGGATTCGAGGATTGGGGTAAGGCGCTCACTGTGTAACATCCTGAATTTTGGACCTAAAGACTTGAAAATTAGTCTATTTTTGGAGGACTATTAGACCCTATTTTTGAAAATGAATTTAGAATCAGTATTTTATTGGACATGAATAGTGTTTACTATTCACAAATACGTACATGAATAGTAATTACTATTCACAAATACGTATTCACTTTTTATAAATACGGTATTTAATCGATATTTTGAGAAATATGAAAAGTATTTACTATTCACAAATACGGTATTTACTATTCAAAAATACGGTATTTACTATTCCTAAATACGTATTCACTTTTTGAAAATACGTATTTACTATTCATGCGGGACCCACGTCAAAATAATTCTCCTCCTGCCGACACATTCACGGGAGAAATTTTGAAAAATTTGACGCGGGACCCACTTAATAATAATAATATTATAATATAATATCTTATACTTTGGAAAATAATAGAAATAAAATTATTTCCAATAAACCGTGAATTAGTTTTTTAAAGTAAGGGTATATTATAAACAAGCGAATTTCTATCTCAGAGTGGGTTATCTCCAAAGTCATTTCCGTAATCGGCGGAATGATTATTGAGATAGGTTGAAACCGATATTTTGAAGCAGGACAGATAGTGGAATCTGTAGGAAATAAATCATAACTCAAACTCCTTGAATTAAGTAGTAAACAACTGCACATATTATGAATCAGTGAATTTTTGTCTAGAAGTTGGTGTCACCCGAAGTAATTTCTGTAACCGTCAGTGTCCGACTTAAAATCTTCGGCAGGTTACGGAATACCCTAAATAGGATCAAAAATTTAGTTGACCCAGATATTTCTGAAGAGGAAAAATAGAACTTCAAGGCTGTGCTTCCGGATTCTTGAGAATTTCTAATATAACGCGATTAGAACACCGATCAGGGAATCTTTATAGGATAAATGCAAAAGAGTAAGAAAGTGTCATCGTCATGATGACGTCATCGATGACGTAAGCATCTTGATGACGTCATCGATGACGTAAGCAAATGGATTGGACGGTTGAGATGAAGCCATATTTAAAGTCAAGATCCAACGGCCAAAATCTGACCTGATAAAGTATGAATAGTGTCATGCTTTTTCACTATAAATAGAGGCTTCATTTCTTCATTTTCTTCACACCAAACTCAGAGAACAACAGTTGAGTTTAAGAGAAGAGTGAGAATTCTTAGAGTTAGAGAGAGAGTTTAGAGTAAAGTTCTTGAAGCTGGAGAGAATGAGCAGGAACTTCAAGGGTAAGTTCTTTGGTCTCTAGTCTTAATATTTGGTAGTTTCTTTTGGTAATTATAGTAGAAATGTCAGATAGAGTTTTTCTGAGTATGCTCTGTGGCTGCAGCTTAGTCTGATCTGTCACATCAGAAAAGAATTATCCTTGGACAGTAAATATTATTTACTGGCACAGTAAAAAATATTTACCAGCACGGTAAAAATATTTTTACTGGTACTATTCACATGAATAGTGAATATCCAACATAGTTTCCGCAAATGCTGAAAATTAATGGTCACTGATAAAAATGATATTATAGGATATCCGAGGATTCCGGAGTCAGATTCAAATGAAGTTTGGGGATACGTGAATAGTGCCGTATACGTGAATAGTGCCGTATACATGAATAGTGCCGTATACATGAATAGTAATTTACTATTCACGTGGAAGGAAGGTACGGACGCGTATTGTAACCTTAACTCTGATGCTTATGGTATGCTTATATGTGATAGATAGTCTGAAATTCTGTTTTTGAAAATTGATCATACACATACAACTTGATACGGGTTATAGTCTTGATAACGCCGTTATGTTTTCCTAGCGCTGAGGACACGGATGTACACCGTGGCACTGGTGAATAGTGCAGACTATAATAACATGCATATTGCAGTGGCTGTGTTATGTTATTATGTGAATATGAGAATAATGTATGTGATTATTGCTGTTTTGACATGAATATCTGTTATACATATTTGATACATAAGCATGAGGTTAACCGTTACCTGAGGTTCAATGGGTATTGAACCTCAGCTCTTACTGTAGCTTCAGGATTTTCGGAGTGAACAGAAACAGAAACAAGGGTAAGCAGCAGGCAGAAGGACTAGCTGGAGAAAGTCCTGTAGATATGTATAGTCTTTCGAACTCTTTGTATCAACAAACCAGTACACTACAGTGGTTGAATATCAGTTACTTTGTATTTAAAATCATTTCGTTGCTCAACTCTGGTTAAATTATTTTGAACTCTGATCAAATAATTTCGAAAATGCTTTAGAAAAGTTGGGGTGTTACATTTTGGTATCAGAGCAGACATCCTGGCACAGAGTTAACTAAGTTACTCCAAACAGTCCGATATCTAGAAAGGGGTTTTGTGGTTGGCAATCAGTTTCCTTGAATTCGTCGAGCCTTCCACAAAAACACCTGCCTAGTCTGATTGTCTGAGTAGCGGAGTTAGGTTCTAAGCTTTCAAAAGTGTTTTATCTGGTATGAACCCGACTCAGTTACAGTAAACCATTGGTGCCGAAGGTAGGGCCGAGTCTATGTGAATCAGCCAATCAGTCACCCTAGCACGGTGAGGCTCCCATGATAGACGCCTACCTGGCCAATCGGTTTGACTAACTAAGTTAGGCTCTAAGCCATGGTTTTAAAAGTGTTTCGAAAAAACAAGTACAAGTACTGATACAATACTGGTGTTGTGATACAAAAAGGACGTACATCCTAAGGAAAAGGGTTAGGCTCGGGAGGCCTTGATATAGAGTAGATGGCATAGAATATGGTTTCTATTGTTGAACTTTAAGACTTTTGATATGGGAATCAGAATCTAAGTTAAATCCCCGCTCAGAGTTTCAAGGGAAGTGGTACAGTGAAGTCGGTACGACTTAAGTTTTCCGGTAGACAGTAACCTACTGTTTAGGTTTCCCTTGGATAGTAACCTATCGATTTAATGTCCTTGTCAAAATAATAACTTGTTAAGGTACCCTGAGAAGAAAATCCCTACCTTGTAGAGGCCAGACACCATGCGTGCAAAGGGGCGTGGCTCCGGGGACGAAGATCTTTTGATTAAGTCCTTGATGGTGGTGATCAATTGATAGAAGAGGGAAAGTACCCAGTAATTCTGGGGAGACAGTTATGTTATACTAGTGCCTATGAGAGTTGTAGGTACCCAGTAGTAAGTATACCAATATTAGTACCAAGAATCAATAGACATTATGAAGTTAATATTGCTTAGGCGAGAGAAATCTCAGAACTATGACCCCTGTGAGAGTAGGAACCCTGAGAGAATATGAGTGAGTTTTGCCTAGGTTCCAAATACCTAAGAGATAGTTCCTTAACAGAACCATACGAAAGCTAGAAACCTCAAGTAGTCACCTGTTATGGTCTCAAGGTGGGACCAAGAACCATAGAGATGTTAGTGGCTAATAAATTCCCTTTAAAGTAAGTGGCTACCCGATAGGGAAAATTGAGTTAAGAATTATGCTTGGAGCTAAATAGAAAGTGAAAGTCCACAAATAGAATGACCCTAGATAAGATGGCAGACATAGAGACAACAGATAATGAAACTACTAAAGGATAGGAACCTGTTAAGATTTGAGTTCTCATTATAATGATTCAAAGACGATCACTGGCGCTACTTATGGAAAGTTTGTCGGAGAAGGATACCTACGGGGAGTTCTGATCAAGGAGGTTTACCTACAGAGGATGCTAACCGGAAAAGCTGACTGGTCTGAGAAGACTAAGTGAAGCGCCGAGTAATGTGCCGTAGAGCAGAGCCACCGTGACGACGAACCGTAGAGTGGAGCCGCTGTGACAACGAACCATAAAGTAGAGTTACCAGTGCATCGGTTCTCAAGGTAAGTACATTATAATGAATCTCACATTGAATAGGTTCCCTAGAGAAAAGACTGTTGTAACTTAGTATATCGTCATGGTTTGCTCCAGTGCTATACAGCATATATTGTGTTTATAGGCTAGCAGAAGCCCATAGTTGTCAGACAACGAATATGAGAAGTGTTCAGAAAATTTTGTGAGATCCGAGGATAGCGAACGATGTTTGAAATAGCTGGAAGATTAAAGTAGAACAAACTAAGTATTTTATGGATAGTTTGAGTAGCCAAGGACAGAGGTTCCAATGCGTGTAATTAGTGATGACCTTCTAATGTTAGTTGTCTGATTCCTAAGTAAGGTTTTAAAATTGAATTTTTGAACTTGCCAATACACCTGCTGTATTAGAAATTTTGAAAATTTATTTGTTCGAACATGTGGATTTTTTTTGAAGCTGAGTTTTCAAATGAAATGTTTTCAACAGAATTTGAGACCACAGCGATGATTATTTTGAAATGATATTGTCTTGTAAAAAAAAGGGTTTTTGATAGAACCCAGAGTTTGAAACTGAGTTTTTAACTATGTTGTGGTAAAGTCAGTACAAAACTGGAAGGACAGAAGCTGTTGTAGATGTACACAGTTTGCTGGGTCTTGCTAGATGTTTTAAAATGTTTGAAATCGCTGGCCTTTGATAAATGTTTTTTTTTGAAACAAAAAGTTTTGGAGGGATTTTGTTTGAGAAAATGGAAATCGCACCAACAGTGAACGCACCCAATCCATAACACTTTGCCGAGGGCATATGTTTTGTTTAGTACAACCTGACTGTCTATGACTGGACTGAGTTCCGCTAGATAGGGTTGCTACTTTATGTGCCAGTGTGAACACTGGGTCTCCTGAGAGAGGGGCGGAGGTTCTCCCACATTGTTGATAGTACTGTTGAGACTGGATTCGAGGATTGGGGTAAGGCGCTCACTGTACCAAATGGTTAAAATGATGGTGTGTACTCTCAATTGTAAAATTTTGTGAAATAAATTAGCTCCCTCAAAGATATGTGCTGGTAATAAAAGTTTTTGAAAATGATCCGGCAGTGAAAAATGTTTTCACGAATTTGTGATGGCAGCGATTAAGTTTAAAAATGTTATAGCACTATTACTTTGTGGTATAGTGCAGATTGTGAAATGTACTGAAACCACGGAAAACTTTTCATGTTTGAAAATTTGAAAATGAGACAAGAAAATAATTTTGGGTAGCAATGACATGAATGTCGACGCTATCGTGTTGAAAAGAAAAGCAGTGTAATTGGGAATTATGGTACAGGAACAGCAACTATTAGAAAGGTCTAGAATACTAAACTAGTTAAGTCAATTAATAGTTGTCAGCTATAGTGTTGAGTAAGTGAAAGTAATTCGAGAACTTGAATGGGAAAGACTCAGATGAAATTGATGAGCAGATGCGGAAGGCCAATATGTGTTAAGCCGATAGGCTAAATAAATCAGGCAGTGAGGCCTGTGTAACCGAGTACTGTGAGAATAGATCAGCAAGTCCTGTAATTTAGTACTATACCTGGGTATAAGATTGAGACATTGAATAGTAGGGTGCGTGCTATTTAAGTTTGCATAAGGAAGGAATAGACTAGAGGTCTAGATAACCTTTTGATTTTATATTGTCAAATTTCGAGGACGAAATTTATTGAACGGGGGGAGAATTGTAACATCCTGAATTTTGGACCTAAAGACTTGAAAATTAGTCTATTTTTGGAGGACTATTAGACCCTATTTTTGAAAATGAATTTAGAATCAGTATTTTATTGGACATGAATAGTGTTTACTATTCACAAATACGTACATGAATAGTATTCACTATTCACAAATACGTATTCACTTTTTATAAATACGGTATTTAATCGATATTTTGAGAAATATGAAAAGTATTTACTATTCACAAATACGGTATTTACTATTCAAAAATACGGTATTTACTATTCCTAAATACGTATTCACTTTTTGAAAATACGTATTTACTATTCATGCGGGACCCACGTCAAAATAATTCTCCTCCTGCCGACACATTCACGGGAGAAATTTTGAAAAATTTGACGCGGGACCCACTTAATAATAATAATATTATAATATAATATCTTATACTTTGGAAAATAATAGAAATAAAATTATTTCCAATAAACCGTGAATTAGTTTTTTAAAGTAAGGGTATATTATAAACAAGCGAATTTCTATCTCAGAGTGGGTTATCTCCAAAGTCATTTCCGTAATCGGCGGAATGATTATTGAGATAGGTTGAAACCGATATTTTGAAGCAGGACAGATAGTGGAATCTGTAGGAAATAAATCATAACTCAAACTCCTTGAATTAAGTAGTAAACAACTGCACATATTATGAATCAGTGAATTTTTGTCTAGAAGTTGGTGTCACCCGAAGTAATTTCTGTAACCGTCAGTGTCCGACTTAAAATCTTCGGCAGGTTACGGAATACCCTAAATAGGATCAAAAATTTAGTTGACCCAGATATTTCTGAAGAGGAAAAATAGAACTTCAAGGCTGTGCTTCCGGATTCTTGAGAATTTCTAATATAACGCGATTAGAACACCGATCAGGGAATCTTTATAGGATAAATGCAAAAGAGTAAGAAAGTGTCATCGTCATGATGACGTCATCGATGACGTAAGCATCTTGATGACGTCATCGATGACGTAAGCAAATGGATTGGACGGTTGAGATGAAGCCATATTTAAAGTCAAGATCCAACGGCCAAAATCTGACCTGATAAAGTATGAATAGTGTCATGCTTTTTCACTATAAATAGAGGCTTCATTTCTTCATTTTCTTCACACCAAACTCAGAGAACAACAGTTGAGTTTAAGAGAAGAGTGAGAATTCTTAGAGTTAGAGAGAGAGTTTAGAGTAAAGTTCTTGAAGCTGGAGAGAATGAGCAGGAACTTCAAGGGTAAGTTCTTTGGTCTCTAGTCTTAATATTTGGTAGTTTCTTTTGGTAATTATAGTAGAAATGTCAGATAGAGTTTTTCTGAGTATGCTCTGTGGCTGCAGCTTAGTCTGATCTGTCACATCAGAAAAGAATTATCCTTGGACAGTAAATATTATTTACTGGCACAGTAAAAAATATTTACCAGCACGGTAAAAATATTTTTACTGGTACTATTCACATGAATAGTGAATATCCAACATAGTTTCCGCAAATGCTGAAAATTAATGGTCACTGATAAAAATGATATTATAGGATATCCGAGGATTCCGGAGTCAGATTCAAATGAAGTTTGGGGATACGTGAATAGTGCCGTATACGTGAATAGTGCCGTATACATGAATAGTGCCGTATACATGAATAGTAATTTACTATTCACGTGGAAGGAAGGTACGGACGCGTATTGTAACCTTAACTCTGATGCTTATGGTATGCTTATATGTGATAGATAGTCTGAAATTCTGTTTTTGAAAATTGATCATACACATACAACTTGATACGGGTTATAGTCTTGATAACGCCGTTATGTTTTCCTAGCGCTGAGGACACGGATGTACACCGTGGCACTGGTGAATAGTGCAGACTATAATAACATGCATATTGCAGTGGCTGTGTTATGTTATTATGTGAATATGAGAATAATGTATGTGATTATTGCTGTTTTGACATGAATATCTGTTATACATATTTGATACATAAGCATGAGGTTAACCGTTACCTGAGGTTCAATGGGTATTGAACCTCAGCTCTTACTGTAGCTTCAGGATTTTCGGAGTGAACAGAAACAGAAACAAGGGTAAGCAGCAGGCAGAAGGACTAGCTGGAGAAAGTCCTGTAGATATGTATAGTCTTTCGAACTCTTTGTATCAACAAACCAGTACACTACAGTGGTTGAATATCAGTTACTTTGTATTTAAAATCATTTCGTTGCTCAACTCTGGTTAAATTATTTTGAACTCTGATCAAATAATTTCGAAAATGCTTTAGAAAAGTTGGGGTGTTACACACTGTACCAAATGGTTAAGATGATGGTGTGTACTCTCAATTGTAAAATTTTGTGAAATAAATTAGCTCCCTCAAAGATATGTGCCGGTAATCAAAGTTTTTGAAAATGATCCGGCAGTGAAAAATGTTTTCATGAATTTGTGATGGCAGCGATTAAGTTTAAAAATGTTATAGCACTATTACTTTGTGGTATAGTGCAGATTGTGAAATGTACTGAAACCACGGAAAATTTTTCATGTTTAAAAATTTGAAAATGAGACAAGAAAATAATTTTGGGTAGCAATGACATGAATGTCGACGCTATCATGTTGAAAAGAAAAGCAGTGTAATTGGGAATTATGGTACAGGAACAACAACTATTAGAAAGGTTTGGAATACTGAATTAGTTAAGTCAGATAATAGCTGCCGGTTATGATGTTGAGTAAGTGAAAGTAGTTTGAGGACTTGAATGGGAAAGTCTCGGATGAATTTGATGAGCAGATGCTCAAGGCAATAAGACGTAGTGTGCAAAGTATACACGGGATGATGCTCCTAGGACATAAGACCGGTGATACTTAGCACTGTGTGAAATGCTAAGTAACTATGTTTAGAATACATCGTAAGACTAGCAAAACATTCACTGTATCAGGTAGTAATAAAGATGCCTAAGGGTTGAGGATGAATTCCTAAGTAGAAAGGTTAGAATCTCCAGTGCGATGGTAATAGATTGAGCCGGAAGGCCAATATGTGTTAAGCCAAAAGGCTAAATAAATCAGGCAGTGAGGCCTGTGTAACCGAGTACTGTGAGAATAGATCAGCAAGTCCTGTAATTTAGTACTATACCTGGGTATAAGATTGAGACATTGAATAGTAGGATGTGTGCTATTTAAGTTTGCATAAGGAAGGAATAGACTAGAGGTCTAGATAACCTTTTGATTTTATATTGTCAAATTTCGAGGACGAAATTTATTGAACGGGGGGAGAATTGTAACATCCTGAATTTTGGACCTAAAGACTAGAAAATTAGCCTATTTTCGGAGGACTATTAGACCCTATTTTTGAAAATGAATTTAGAATCAGTATTTTATTGGACATGAATAGTGTTTACTATTCACAAATACGTACATGAATAGTATTCACTATTCACAAATACGTATTCACTTTTTATAAATACGGTATTTAATCGATATTTTGAGAAATATGAAAAGTATTTACTATTCACAAATACGGTATTTACTATTCAAAAATACGGTATTTACTATTCCTAAATACGTATTCACTTTTTGAAAATACGTATTTACTATTCATGCGGGACCCACGTCAAAATAATTCTCCTCCTGCCGACACATTCACGGGAGAAATTTTGAAAAAATTTGACGCGGGACCCACTCAATAATAATATTATTATAATATAATATCTTATACTTTGGAAAATAATAGAAATAAAATTATTTCCAATAAACCGTGAATTAGGTTTTTAAAGTAAGGGTATATTATAAACAAGCGAATTTCTATCTCAGAGTGGGTTATCTCCAAAGTCATTTCCGTAATCGGCGGAATGATTATTGAGATAGGTTGAAACCGATATTTTGAAGCAGGACAGATAGTGGAATCTGTAGGAAATAAATCATAACTCAAACTCCTTGAATTAAGTAGTAAACAACTGGACATATTATGAATCAGTGAATTTTTGTCTAGAAGTTGGTGTCACCCGAAGTAATTTCTGTAACCGTCAGTGTCCGACTTAAAATCTTCGGCAGGTTACGGAATACCCTAAATAGGATCAAAAATTTAGTTGACCCAGATATTTCTAAAGAGGAAAAATAGAACTTCAAGGCTGTGCTTCCGGATTCTTGAGAATTTCTAATATAACGCGATTAGAACACCGATCAGGGAATCTTTATAGGATAAATGCAAAAGAGTAAGAAAGTGTCATCGTCATGATGACGTCATCGATGACGTAAGCATCTTGATGACGTCATCGATGACGTAAGCAAATGGATTGGACGGTTGAGATGAAGCCATATTTAAAGTCAAGATCCAACAGCCAAAATCTGACCTGATAAAGTATGAATAGTGTCATGCTTTTTCACTATAAATAGAGGCTTCATTTCTTCATTTTCTTCACACCAAACTCAGAGAACAACAGTTGAGTTTAAGAGAAGAGTGAGAATTCTTAGAGTTAGAGAGAGAGTTTAGAGTAAAGTTCTTGAAGCTGGAGAGAATGAGCAGGAACTTCAAGGGTAAGTTCTTTGGTCTCTAGTCTTAATATTTGGTAGTTTCTTTTGGTAATTATAGTAGAAATGCCAGATAGAGTTTTTCTGAGTATGCTCTGTGGCTGCAGCTTAGTCTGATCTGTCACATCAGAAAAGAATTATCCTTGGACAGTAAATATTATTTACTGGCACAGTAAAAAATATTTACCGGCACGGTAAAAATATTTTTACTGGTACTATTCACATGAATAGTGAATATCCAACATAGTTTCCGCAAATGCTGAAAATTAATGGTCACTGATAAAAATGATATTATAGGATATCCGAGGATTCCGGAGTCAGATTCAAAGGAAGTTTGGGGATACGTGAATAGTGCCGTATACATGAATAGTGCCGTATACATGAATAGTAATTTACTATTCACGTGGAAGGAAGGTACGGACGCGTATTGTAACCTTAACTCTGATGCTTATGGTATGCTTATATGTGATAGATAGTCTAAAATTCTGTTTTTTAAAAATTGATCATACACATACAATTTAATACGGGTTATAGTCTTGATAACGCCGTTATGTTTTCCTAGCGCTGAGGACACGGATGTACACCGTGGCACTGGTGAATAGTGCAGACTATAATAACATGCATATTGCAGTGGCTGTGTTATGTTATTATGTGAATATGAGAATAATGTATGTGATTATTGTTGTTTTGACATGAATATCTGTCATACATATTTGATACATAAGCATGAGGTTAACCGTTACCTGAGGTTCAATGGGTATTGAACCTCAGCTCTTACTGTAGCTTCAGGATTTTTGGAGTGAACAGAAACAGAAACAAGGGTAAGCAGCAGGCAGAAGGACTAGCTGGAGAAAGTCCTGTAGATATGTATAGTCTTTCGAACTCTTTGTATCAACAAACCAGTACACTACAGTGGTTGAATATCAGTTACTTTGTATTTAAAATCATTTCGTTGCTCAACTCTGGTTAAATTATTTTGAACTCTGATCAAATAATTTCGAAAATGCTTTAGAAAAGTTGGGGTGTTACAGCAAACATCATTTATTTTATAGAATATATAGGTTGATTATTAAATTATTATTGAGAAAATATCACTAAGGGTATTTTAGGAAAAAGTTGACAAAAGTTAAAACTTGGTCTTATAATTAGGATCAAAACCAACTCCAAAATATGTTCTTATAATTAGGACCGGAGGGAGTATTTCTTTTTTTAGGTAATTATATATTTAAATAAAGAAATAAAGGGGGGATTTAAATATGATGTAATAAGTAAGTCAGAATGAGGTGAGCTAGCTAGCAAGTGTGTTGCATTCATGTCAAACAAGTCATGTTTTATCAAAAAGGAATAATTAAAAGGAACTTCAATTCGATCGTAGTCATATATCATATATGTAGAAGCAAAATCATAATCAATTGCATGATATTATTGATTCATGTTCTATCTTAGCCGCATTCTCTATGCTCATGTGAACACGTCTCTCACATCACCTTTCCCTCAAAATTCAAATCAAATTCAATTTTTCACAATCATATAGCTATAAATTGAATCATTAATATATAATATGTGTACATTTAATACTGACATTTATTAACAGATGATAAGTTTAAATTTAAATTGAAAAAGAAAAAACTATCTCATGCTCGTGAATATATTTTATTACATTATAAGGATCAGTATTTTAAATAAAAATAAATTTGAGGCACCAAAACAAGTAATTTGAAATTTGGAAGACCAAAACAAAAAAATGAAGGTAAACTTGAAAGGCTAAAAATTGTATCCACCCTATATTTTTGTTTCCATGTTTTCCTGAACAACTCCCTTATATTTAATTAATATAAATCAAAATCATTTTTTCCCTTAATTTTAAACAAAGTAACCCTTACTATTATGAATTGATTGATTAGTTTAAACAAATTTTAGTATTGTCAGTCTAAATACTGTTGATTCTTGGCTAACGAATGTAATTAATTTTAATATATTGATAAACTTCAAACTCTCAACATTAGAGTTATCAAATTCTTTTCGTAGAACCAATATATCATCTAGCTGTGTCTAATATTTAATTAATCTGAACAAGAATGAATCATGTGGATGAACCAAGACTCAATCTTGGCGCTAGTGTGAATTACCACAACTCTAATTTTCATGTAATTAATTCACATATTTTGGTTGAACTTAATTAAAAAGTAGTGTGTTTGATTGATTGAATGAGTGTGAAAGGAAAAGGAAATGAAAAAGCAAAACGCAGCTATTTAGAGAAAGCTATAGAAGAAGAGGAAGAAAAAGAACTGATTTGATGGAAGTATACACACCAAAACACAATCATTTTCTGCTGAAATTTACATATTGGCCTTCCAACTCGATCTGAACATTATTATTTCGTTGGACGGTGCTATTCTTTCTTTCTTTCTTTCTGTGTTTTTAGCTTTTTGAATTTGATTGAGCTCATCAATATTCCAACATGAAAATGATTTCACCACCTTATCTTTTCAAAGTTAACTGCTCTTCTTATATTGCCTCCTGCTGCATGATGCCATGCCTACTCACCTATGATCTCATATATTTACTACTCATCCGGTTTTAAATATAAGATATAATTTGTAGTACAAATTGCATTACAAACTCCATGCAATTCTTAAGTTGTCCCCTTCTTTTGCATGGAGTTAACTTTCTTAGCCCAAACCAATTAATTAGACTAAAGGGAGATTAAGGAATTTAATTACTTAATTGAATATGGGAAACCCTCTAACTCAATAACACATATTCCACTAAAAAACTCATAATGAAATAAGCGGTGGCTAATTAAGCTCATTAAAAACCAATCACAAAATAATTTTGGAAATCTTATTTACAATTATCTAATTGAACAACTAGACAATTTATCAACCCAGTCAAACAATTAAGATAATAAACCAAATTGTCAATTAAATTAATAATGAAAACTCAATTAATAATTCAATTGACAATCCAAACGTTGCAAACAAAAATTCAGCAATTGTCTCAACATAAAAACTTCAAATTATCAATCCGATCCAAAAGAAATATGTTTACAATCTAAAACTAGATTGTTCTCAATTAATACAACTTGAAACCCTTTAAAACTAAAGAACCTCAAGTTTGAATTAAGAAGATAAAAAGAACAACACTTCCTTGTGATCTTCAAGTGTAAGTTTCTAGGCTTTACCTTCCTTCATGCTCCTCCCAAGTTGCCTCCTGAAAGAGCATAAGCTTCCATGAAAATTCTTCTTTCACGTGTGCGTCTCTCGGCTCTCAATGAGAGCGTGCGGAAGTTCGTCAATTTGGTGGCTAGGTCTTCTTTTTAATAGGCAGAGGAGAAAGCTTTGGATATTAAATTTGAGCCAATTAAAACTCCAAAAGCCCAACAAAATTCCACTATTAGATCTTCTTTTAGCTTCCAAGGTCAATTCTGCATCGTAGGATTTTCTAATATGCTTTTCCTTGTCTTGCAAGAATTAAATAAAATCGTGATCTATAATATATATATATATATATATATATATATATATTATTCAATCACAAGATATCAATCAGAATATTAATAATTTAATCCCAATAATCTCATAATTAATTCTTATTTATATTATTTCCTAAAATTGGCTAACAATCCAAATTAGCTTAAAATAGTCACCAATAGTCACCAAAATAAATGAATGAGGAGGAATAAAGTACATTAAAATTTGGATTTATCAACTTCCCTACACTTATCATTTGCACTCCTGGGCAAAACAAATCAAGACCAAGGGAGAACAACAATAAAAACAAAAACAAAACAAAATCAAACTAAAGCTTCAAAAGTGAATGTTCCAATTACAAGCAAAAAGTAAACAAAAGTATTTCAACACCTCTCTTGTCCAAGTGATCTTCTCATGAATTAAGAAAACAAATATCATGGCAATTTAATTGACAAAGGGGAGTATAAGCTAGAAATCCCTCACAAAGGATAATGTGTATGTCACTCTTCTACTCTAAAAAAAATTGATCATGTCTACTTTTACATTCAGAAATAGTTAGTTATGTTGTGCGCTCACAGAGAAATAGTTTTTTTTACTAAATTTACACCTTAGCCAAATATTAAATTAATTATATAATATATAAGTAGTTAATTTAGTTAATAATTAGGTCAGCTTTCGTTAGCATGATGTGGTGGTAGGATTTGAAGTTGCAGTTGCAGAGATCTATCTTATCTGCTCCGTGGATGTTGTTTGTTCATGTATGTTCATTACTTTTACGAGTTTGCTTGCTTTAGATCACTTCATTTGACTTCTTGTTACTTATAAGCCTATTAGATTCATGCGTACAAGCACGATTTATAACCTGCCTTCAAGTTATAGTTTTTCTGTCATCATATATTTTTTAATTGATGAATAAACTCGATCTCACTTCTCCTCACTTCTCTTTGATGGGCAACTTGATTGTTACTTTTGGTTTAATAATTACATATTTTTAGTGTTTGGTTTAGTCCATATCAGAGTGAAGATTTGGCTTTTGGCTTTACAACTGAAAATCTGTAATTATTAAACCAAAAGTTACACTAAAAGTAATGAACATATCAGAGAGATAGAGAGAATCTTTGCACAAAAGCGCCTTTCATGCTTAAGAATCAGTTTGAGATTATTCCAAACACCATCCCAAACAATCCCTAAATTTAATCTTTGCACAAAATTTTTAGTCTGTTATAAAAATAAGAAAAGCACAACAAAATACCATACGAGAGATAGAGAAGATTGAGGGAAATTGAAAGAGAAATATAGGAGTGTTCACTTCATTCTTTTATACCAATATATTGTTTATAGACCTCTAACTGTTGAATTCTATACCTATAGTATATACTTACAAGAAAATAAAGATGAGCATAATCATATTGATCATAAGAAACTCCCACAAACTATTAATTGGAGCAGTTATAGGTTTAGAGCATTGAACACATATGAAATCCTAAGAGTGAGAGGTTATGGAGTGAAGAACATATGAAAGGCCAAGAGTTGGATAGTTTATGGACATCCAGTCATCCACACTATATAATATTTACAACACTCTTTATTGGATATCCATGAACAAATATTGTGCTTCATTATAATCTTACTAAGAAAACCTAATAGAACAAAAACCTAGTAAAGGGGAAAAAGTACACAATAAAAATTACCGTTGTCTCATTAAAATCCTTACTAAGAAAACCCAATGGTACAAAACATTGGTTAAGGAAAAGAGTATAATATGATCTTTACTCCCTTTGATAACAACATTTTTCATTGTGATTAAATTGTCATATCTCAAGACAATATACTAATTTCTCAACTGCAATTGTCATCAATGATTTTTCAAGCAATTGATGTCTTTTTTATCTAAACTATGCATAATACACTGTCACCAAATCATATGCTGAAACGTAATTATCTACAATCTCTTTTAGATATGTTAAATATCAATATATTCTCCACTTGTCTTTATGCATTGTGAAAATAATAATAGAAATTTATCTTAAAATTCACCATGATATGTCTTCTATCCACATGTTCAATGTGTTATAAACAAAATGTACTTATATAATAGTTTTATAGAACTATCACACTAAATATCAGTTTCATAGTATCCATAGCCTACTTGCAGAATCTTGATTTTACTAGAAAGAACATAATAACTAAAATATTTGCATGAGTAAATATACATAAAATATGTTGTACTTATAGACCATTGAATTCAATAAATTTTTGCAAACAACATTATCATAGCAAAAATATATGATTTTGAAATCATTAAGTTAAGGTTTCCAATAAATTGATATATAAAATTATTCATTTTTTAAATGTATCTTTCAATTAATTAATTTTATATATATATATATATATATATATATATATATATATATACACACACACTTAAACCATTTTGATCCATATAACATTTTATATATTGAATACTTTTCTTGGACATACTTCTAGCATTTCGGATCCTTTCAAGAATTTTCATGTAATATTCATTATCCATATACATATGCTATATATAATAATATCTAATAGTCACATTATTTCATTTGCATATACTTCCAGACTAATAATATATGGAACGATAATTGTATCCACCACCAAATATTGTACCTTATCATAATCATCATTAGACCTTGTGAAAATCTTTATTATCACAGAATATGCATATATCACAAATAACTTTATATTTCAAATGTTTTGGACTACAGGTCCATAAATTTCATAAATATAGAAAGAACATTTTTAATTGCATCTTGTGCCCTTTTTTAGTTGTTCAATCACCTCTTTTTTCTCGACCGACATATTTATGTATTAAAATTGTTGTTGACATTTTTATCTTTTCAATTCCATTTTTCTTGTTGTGACATAATTCATTGAGATCTCTTTATTGCTTTAAGGTACCTGAACCTCTTTCGAGATTTTTGCAACTAGTTATGTCTTGACCTGTTCTTGAGTTTCTACCTTCTTAATATGATCATCTTGATTATTTGATCCTTTCTCTTTTCTTTTGAAACCGATTATTCTCTCATGCTTTGAGCATGTCTCACTTTCATTTATGCTCATTAAAAGAATTTTCAAGTGGAATATGAGATTAGTAATTCTCATTTAGGTCAGTAATTGCATCTGGCAGATTTTATGCAATATTTCATGAATGCAAAATCGAATGAACTTCTAGTTCATATTGCTATATGAGAATCTATATTTGATAGTAATAATGCATTCATTTTGTTCTTTTTCCAGCTATTCAATCTATCCTCCTCATATTAGAAAAAATTTGTCAAATAAAAATTGACTAATTAAGCAATATAAATATCCTAAATTCATTTGTTTACATTATAAACATCTTTTTGTTTCATTTAGAAACAAACAAGAAGAAGGATGTTTTTATCCAACATTTGTCTCAATTTTCTTTAAATATCCATCTATATGTATTGTTGTAGATCAAAAGGAATGCGCATTCAAACTTTTTAAGATGGAATATATTTCGCTCTTGACCCAAAACCAATTTTTATCAGGAGAATTTGGTTGGCTAGTATTAGTGCAACAATATGTAAGATCAAATATGTCAACACTAAAATTGAAAATTTGTTCTCATAAGTATTTATCTAGCTATTAATAGAAACTTTAATGAATGAATTGTATAATCTAAAAATTCTGTTTAACACAATAATTTATTTAAACATTCCTGCGAACTTCATGTTGCAAACTAATAGTAATATCACATGTAACTATTTTATAGATACATTTATCAAAATTATTGAACATTTATATAGTTTACATGATATTTGAATGAGCTCATCTAATTTAGTTAGATTTATTTCTAGAAATTTGGAGATACATTCCAAATCATAAACAATGATATTCTCATAACCGTTTTTTTAGAACATGCACCACATCATACTTCTTGAATTATATAATGTATTGGTTATTCATGAAGAACATTCTGATTTTTCAATGGATGTCAATACATAATATTTTATAATTTATCGCATCATATATACGACTTAGATTATCAAATAAGTCATGCCAACAATAAATTTGTTTGAATCAGTAATGATATAAAAAAGATGAGCATAATGGTATTAATTTGGAGAAACTCCCACAAACCATTCATTTTGAAAGTTATAGGTTTAGAGCATTGATTACATATAGAATCATAAGAGTGAAAGGTTATTGAGTGAAGGATACATGAAAGGCCAAGAGTTTGATAGTTTATAAACCCCCACATCATATAATATTTATAACACAGTCAATATTATTGTTGTTGTTCTTGTTTAATAATTGAACATCCATAAACTAGCGTAAAGCAAAATAATAAGGGCCCAATTAATACTCGTTTTGGTCTTGAATGCAAGATATGTTTATTTAATTTGATAGATTTAAAAAATTCATTAAATTAGTTAATATGACTTTGTTTTTCCTTAAAATATCATAGTCATCTTCTATAATTCTCTTCATTTATCTTATTTTATTATTGCTAAGAAACCATCACAAGAGGTAAATTAAAAAAATGAAAAATATAATAAATATGTATTACATTTAGTATCAAAATTAATTCTCTAATTATGTCACAGATTAAGAATGGTAGGGATAGCCTTGTGTTTTTTTTTTTTTTGATAAAAAATGATGGCAAAGTGTGCAACCACTCCGGGCCGCATTATGTTTATTTACCATCAAAACATAATTTCACTTTGCTTTAGCTCAAAGTAACGGGATAAGAAAGCTTATGGAATCTGAAACACCAACGATATTAGCCGGCCCAATGACCAATGTAATCTGGTTCCAATTTGGGCCTTATAGCCTTTCCCTCTCCCATTCTTTTCTACTTTTATTATTATTTTTATTTTTTTTGATAAGATCTTTTCTACTTTTATCCTCTAACTAATCCTGTCCAACAAAAAATGACCCAACTAAACCATGACCCCATGCATAACATAAAATTCGAGCAAAAAAATGCATAATATAAAATTTAAGAAATGTTTTTCTTAAAATATGCCAGTTCTGCCCATTTTGGTCCTCACAAGCCTTATAGCTTGTTTGGGCTACGAGCCAGGTCGGGCACAACCTGAAAAATTCAGTTTGTGTTATTATAAGGCAAGCTCTAGCCAGTTTCCTGGGTTAGCCCGTGCTCTCTCTTATTTTTAATGTAAGTGTTAGTTGGCTAATTTGAGTATATTTAAAAAATTAGTTATATTAATTATTTATAATAAATATAAGATGGGTCATGACTACCCTCAAATATAAGCTCTTTAATACGTAGTGAAATCAATAGGAATATTATGAGAAAAAAATTATAAATTAAGAAAAAAAAAAAGGATTAAAGTCATATATTTAGAAACAAATCCAACCAATAAATATTTAGTTTTATATTTAAGGTGTAATTTTTAGGGAGAATTATAAGTAGGTCTCAATAAATAGTAATTACGTCCTAATAATAAGTGAAGAATATAAACCCATTGTCATTTTTTATATTAGCACTTGTCATTGCATGCTTCTCATTTATTATCAAACTTTTGAATAATTAAATATCTTTTTTAAGTACCTCATCGTTTTGCATGTCTCACTCTTTATATATAAATCATTATTATTTTGTTTGCTAAGGCTAAGATTTCTTAGGGCTCCTTTATTTATTTATTTTTATTTGATAAACGGTTTTTCCTTTTAAAGCTTGGAGTGTTAAATGTTTTTTACTGCCCCAACAAATGTGCTTCTCGAGACTTAAAATTTGTGTTCTTCTTCTTATGGAGTGAGATTGCTTACCATATTAATTAACAACTTATTGATTATTATGGCTCTTTTAACACCCACAAAAATACGATCTTAGATTTTCATATGATGAACTATATCCCATCACTCATAAAATATATTAGTATACTTATTTGATTATATTTATAAGTTATTTTCAACAAGTTTCACAGTAATTTTTTTATAAAAAAAAACTTAAATTTCATTAATTCTGTTATAAAATTTAACAAAATTTCATCTTTACTCTTATTTAATAATTTATATCTCATAAGAACAAAACCTACACAACATTCAATGAAAGATAAATCTATACATATATATAATCACCAAAAAGAAATTTAATCACATGATTTATAAATATGTGGAAAAAAAAAATCTTCTAACCTTATAGATAAGGGCATAGGAGTGTGTGTTTTAGGTTAATTTCTCTCACAAACCATATCTCTCTTAATACTCAATTCCACAATCTAGCTTTTTTCCCTTTTAATTGAGCACACAATTCAAATAACTTCCAAGAATTGAGATAATGATCTCTCCACTAACCTCTAACTCATACCCAAAAAAACAAAAACAAAAAAAAATGTCGTGTTGTTGATATTATCACATCATGGAGACTGAGAAGTGACATTCATGATTCATCTCCCCAGGATATTTTTTTTTTAAAAAAAAAAAGATGTCTTTGTTCAATGTATCCTAATCAAACAAAAAAAATGCATTTATTTATTATATTAATTAATCGAATAAAGTCTCCACTTCTTTGTGGGGATTATATTTCGTATTAATTAATTGAACTAATTTATGGTGACATGACATCTGTTGGTTAATTAATTGGTTTTATTTGTTGAACTTAATTAGTGTTGGGTTGTCGATCATATCGCAGAAGAGGTTCTCAAAAAGGTGAAGCATTATGAATCGGATTTGAAAATAAAAACAAAATTAAGATTGTGGTTTGTGGGAAGTGGGAGTGTGAGTTGGCAGGATTGTGAGTACTTTAATTTGTTTGAACCAATGCAAATGAGATTCTCCACGTGATTAATATGCATTATCTCGCACTAAACACCAATATTATTTGATCTTACAAAAAAGGCAATAATGTCGTATTTTAATTACTCTTAATTATTGTAATAATTTATAATTTGAACTCCCTAATGCGGTATCACCATTCAATTGTCACGTTACATCACATTGTCTTTGTAGTTTATCTCTTTTTCTCTCCACCCCCGTGCTCTTTTCATGTTTCACTTCATTAATCGTTTCCATAGAAGAAAATTATTATTGAAACATTATCTCTAAGTTTATAAATTAATCACTCATAGTTTAATACTTGACTTGACTTGACAAGTTGACGTCCCTTTTTTACCTTAATTAAATCCGCCTACCTGAGATCTAATTAATTAACATTAAATGGTTCAAGATTTTTCCCAGTTAGATATATATATAATCTTTTTTTTTTTTTTTTGCGATGCAGATATAATCATATAATTAGTGTTAAAATGTAACAACTTCTATTTTTTTTGCTCGAAGAGAACATTGCATATATTACTAACATCCAACAGTACCAACAGAAACCATTACAAAGAAAGAAACATCAACATAACAACAGAAGGAAATACAACCCACCAAAGTACTCCTAGAACAGTAACAAAATACATGAGAAAAGACAGCCAAAGAAAAAAAACAGATTACTCCCCCTCCGCAACTGAACTTGAAGAAGGAGCACCCTCCAAAACAATATTCGCCTCCTGAGCATCCAAGGTTAGAAGAGAAGATAAAGAAGGTGTCGGTTGAAAAACCCACCCTATCGGGCACACCTCCTTAAAAGCATTTGCTGCAAGTAGATCAGCAACTCTATTACCCCTTCTAGGGACAAAAGATAGAGAGAACCCAACCCTGTCAGAAAAGAGACAAATAATATCCTGAATAATACTCCTACTCCTCCATTCAATTAAATCAGGAGATTTAACATTAATACACGAAATCAAGGAAAGACAATCAGATTCAAAATTGGCTTTATCAAGACCGATATCAACTGCTAATAATAGAGCTCGTTTCAGTGCAAGTGCCTCAGTCATAAAGGCAGATATAGATTTAACCTTATCAACATAACCCCACCGAAAAAGGCCATTATGGTCACGACACACCACCCCAATTGCAGCATGACACCTCTCATTAGAAAAGGCGCCATCAGTGTTAATCTTTACCAAACCAGAATCAGGCGGCGACCAATGGACATTAGACAGATCTGATCTGATGGAGTTAACGTTGTCAGCTTGAATACGATCTAAATTATCCCAAAAATCTGAGTTGCTTCTCTTGGCAAGTTCCACAACAGCAAAAGGACTAGGTTTAATATGGTTAAAGACAAATTCATTCCGTTGCTTCCATATGAACCACAGAGTCCAGCAAATTAAAGAAATATCACAAGGGCTAAATAATTTGGAACCTGAAATCTGAAGCCACCATGCATTAAATTTAGTCATATCAGCTCGATTGAAACGTCCACCCAAGCTCCCACCAAACCATGCCCCTCGTGTCCATGGACAAGCAAAGAAGAGATGCTCAATACTCTCTTCCACCCCTTCGCAGATAGGACAGGCCTTAGTAGGGGACCGCTTTCTTCTATGCAGAGCCTCATTCGTAGCCAATGCCTTATTGAGGATTCGCCATATAAACTGCTGAACACGAGGAATGACTTTAATCGACCACACTGATTTCCAACAAGCCGGTGAGATCACAATAGAGGGACCGGCCCTGTTAGCATCAATGGGGACCTTCGCTTTCGACCAACTATAACCCAATTTGACAGCATAATCACCCTTTTTTGCTGAGGTCCACACCAGTTTATCCTCAAGACCATTCCCAGGGATAGGGGTAGAGAGAATTGCACATTTTACCTCATTCGAAATGTATGGGGAAATAAGAGACAGATTCCATCTACCTTCAACAATAAGATCAGCCACCTTACCTTTGACCACCCTAGGATCCGCACAATCCTTAGGTTCCTTAATGCAAGGGAAGCCCATCACCCAATTGTCCTCCCATATTCTGATAGATCTACCAGTCCCTAGATCCCAATGTAGCTCATCTCTAATAAACTCTCTACCATCCACAATACTGGACCAACACCAAGAGGCTTTAGACCCCTTACCTACATCAAGAAATTCTTTTTTCGGGAAATAAACACTTTTTACCACTTGCGCCCAAAGATCATTAGGCTTCGTCATAAGGCGCCACGCCGTCTTCGCAAGTAAGGCATTGTTCATAGTAATCAAGTCCTTGAAACCCATGCCTCCCTGATCCTTCCCTTTAGTAAGAGACTCCCATGCCTTCCAATGAGTTCGCTTCCCAAATGCATTCCCATCCCACCAAAAATTTGCAATAAGCCCATGGATTTCTCTACAAGTCTTGAGGGGAAATTTGAAACAATTCATTGGGTATATAGGTATAGCCTGGATCACCGCCTTTATCATGACCTCACGGCCAGCAGATGATAGAAAGGCATGTCCCCAGCTTTGAATCTTGTTAATCACCCTCTCTCTGATATAAGCTAAAGCCTGTCGTTTGGTCTTACCCCAAATGCTCGGGATGCCAAGATACTTGCCCGAGTCCACTGCTGTTGGGATACCAAGAATACCCCCAACCATACTTTTAACATCATCTGGGGTATTAGTAGAGAAAAATACACTTGACTTATCAAGATTGATAACTTGGCCCGAGGCCTCACAATACAGATTCAAAAGGTACATCAAGCGGTCACAGTTATCTCGAGAGGCATTCATATAAAAAAGGGCATCATCTGCAAAAAAACTGTGAGTAAGGACCGGGCAACTCAAACTCAGTTTAATACCAGCAATCAACTTAGCCTCCTGATTCTTACATATCATACTAGAGAGCACCTCTGTCACCAAAATAAAGAGATAAGGTGAGAGAGGGTCCCCTTGACGCAAACCTCTGCTCGGAGAAAAGGAGCTCACAGCTTCACCCGACAAACAGATATTCATTTTAACCGACCGTACACATTTCATGATAAGAGATACCCAAGTTACACAAAAACCAAATCTCAATAGAGCCAATTCCAGAAAGTCCCACTCTATCCTATCATATGCTTTGCTCATATCAATCTTCAGAGCAAATTCAAAATTTTTCCCCTCTTTCTTCCTTCTCAGATAATGATAAACTTCATGGGCAATAATTATATTATCCTGGATGCATCTACCAGGAACAAATGCACTTTGGTTTTGAGAAATGCAACTATCAAGTAAAGGCCTTATCCTATTGGCCATAAGCTTAGAAATAATTTTATAGGAAAAATTACACAAGCCAATAGGACGAAATTGCGAAACATGCTCCGGCCGATCAACTTTAGGGATCAGAGTAATATTTGTCTCATTAATTACATCTAAATCAGAAATTCCAGCAAAAAAATCCTCAACAAATGAGCAAATAGACTCTCCTACTTCGTTCCATGAGTTATGATAAAACATACCTGAGAAGCCATCTGGACCAGGAGCTTTTGAACTCCCCAAACTGAAGGCAGCCGCTTTGATTTCCTCTTTAGAAAAGGGAAGCATAAGACGTTGGTTCATCTCCGCTGTTATCTTGCTATCCACATAGCCTAAAACCAAATCCGCGTCAACCGAACCAGATGAAGTAAACAGCTGCTGGAAAAAGGAAGTAATATTAGCATCGATCTCGCTCTTCTCCAGCATCCAATGCCCCACGTCATCTTTCAGCCTGATGATACTATTTCGTTGTCTACGTTTGATAGTTGACAAATGAAAAAATCTAGAGTTCCTATCACCAGCCGACAACCAATTCACCCTTGACCGTAGAAGCCAATATTTTTCCTCAATCTCCAATAAACGCTCGATAGACATTCTGATATCACTGATAGCATTCGCGTTATCACCGTTAAGACCATCATGTGAGAGAACCGCTAACTGGGCCTTCAACTCCGTAATTACCTTCACATTATTGGGAAATTCTTTCCTTCCCCATTTAACAAGCCCATCTTGACATCTCCGAAGCTTCCTTACAAAGTCCGAAATTGAGGAAAGTAGATCATCCGTTGATATTTTCCAGCAACTACCTACCACTCTGTTATAATCAGGGTGATTTACCCAGGCTGCTTCAAATCTGAAGGTTCTTATCCTTTTCTTGTGTTGAGGGAAGCACTGAACAAAGAGAAGGTGATGATCGGACCCCAATGGATCTACATTAATAACCTGCAAATTAGGGAATTGTTCCCTCAACTGCCAATTTCCTAGGGCTCGATCAATACGTTCTTGCACGGTGTCCGGTTCCTCCCTCCTATTAATCCAGGTGAAACAAGCCCCATTAAAGCCTAGATCCTCCAATTCACAATCTGCCACAAAACTCTTAAAACTCAGAATTCTTCTCCAGGCTCTAGGACGTCCTCCCCTCTTCTCATCTTGAGACATAATTTCATTAAAGTCACCTAAACACAACCACGACTCCTGTATGTTCCTGCTAATTCCAATTATCTCTTGCCAGCACCGAGGCCTATCCTCATCAACAGGGGGACCATAAATGAACGAAACAAACTCTGGTGACTCAACTTCTGAAGACACAATACGCGTATGTATTATATTTGCAGAAGAATAGATAATCTCTACTTTCATCGAATCAACCCACCATAGAGCGAGACCACCACTAAGCCCAATCGGATCAACTAACCACTCCTCATGAAATCCACACCGTCGTCTAATCTTCCTAACATACCTGGCCTTCTGCTTAGTTTCCATTAAGAACACCAGGTGGGGTTTCTTCCGGAAGCACTCTTCCTTCAGATTCCGAACTGTCAAGGCGACCCCTAAACCTTGACAGTTCCAAGCTAACGCATTCATTGGGAACCGGTGGCTGGTCCCATCCAGCCACCGGCGTTGTGTTCAGAGGAAGAAGAATTTGAGTCACGGATCCCCTTACCTGTAACCCAGCACTCTGGAAAATCAATTTCAGAAGAGATAGGGGCTTCAAACACTGGTGAGGGCAGAGTCGGGGCATTATTGCTTCGAATCAAGGATTTTAGCGTTCTGTAGCTCCTGCGCTTCCCACGCTGATTTGAGGGCACCGAAGACGCTGTAATGCAAGATACATGGGACACGGCTCTTTCCTCCTCGAACACCAATTTTCGCTGACGTTTAGTAACTTCCAAGCCCACTTCAGAGTCACACGGCCTCTTAATATGAAAACTCTTAAGTGATAGTGACACAGAGGAGATGGGAGAAAGGCCTGGGTGCACGGGAATCCTCGGGAGAATAGGCCCAATTTCACCAATTAAGTCAGCCCTATAATTAATTCCTCCATCAGGAGAAGGAGGATCTACACCCTTAACAAGGCCCAAATTTAAACCCGAATCAGACTCCACCGCAGGCCCACTAGTGACCACCAACGTCTGATCCTTTACTCCTGAAGCACTAACGTTTACCACTGCACACGACAAAGTAGAATCCTCAGCTGGGCAGCTTTCTTCGATACACAGAGCAGGTTGACTTACAGGAGTAATCAAATTCTCGGTTACCGAGTCTGACGCCGAAAATCCCTGACATACACCTGTCTTCTGGGAGCTAGTGAACACTCCATATCTACCTACTTTCTGGCACCCAGGATTCTCAGAGAACGACTTGTCGTCCAACTGAGCCAAAGCTACCGGAAAATTGCTCCGTCGTGAATCAGACACCTCCAAACTAGCCTCGTCATGCGTCTTTCTAGATCCAGAAAAATTCCCAGCTTCACACCAACCCTCCTTGCATATCACCAACACCTCTTCGGCCGTACGCACAGCAGCAGTACCCATCCAATTCCCTATCCCAAAAGGCTCGACTCCACGGTCTGTGTTAACCCCATGATCTTTACAAGCCCTGCTATCATGCCCAATTTTTCCACAGAGGTAACAAAAATTCTGGAGCCTTTCATATTTGACGGCAACCCACGCAGGATCCTTGGACCCTCTCGGAACCCAGAAGCCAGGGACTAACGGCTCACTCAGTTGAATCAAACAGCGAACCCTTATAAAGCCTCTACTCATTCGCCCATTAACTTTAGGCCTTTCATACATAACTGGAACGCCCACCACAGAACCAAGTGTCATTGCATTAGTATCATCAAAAGCTTCCAACGGGAGACCATGGAACTGTACCCAAAACGGAGTCTCTCCGAATTTAACATCTTTTAGGACCATATAATCCTCCCAGATTTGGAGGTTCAGAAGACAACCCATAACAGACCAGGGTCTACCATTAAGTATACGATCAAACTCCTTAGCATCACTGAAACGAAACAGAAACACCAACTGAGCCCGATCAAGATCATGAATTTCTAAACCCTCGTGCAAGTTCCAACCTTTTTTAATCATCGCAATAATAGTTGGCACATTCAACGCCTTACTCGACAGAACTTTACCAACCAGAGTACCTCCTAGCTTCGCTCCGTCACTCGCTAGCTGCAGAACCACACTCCTCAAATTTTTTGGAACACTATTTTGTCCCACCTCCATACCTCCAGAAACTTCAAACAAGACAAGAAAACACTCACACTCAGAAAGGAAGGACACTCGACACAGGAGGGGGGGAAACGGAAGAAAAGGAACAAAAACAGGGGGAAAGATCGACGATCTAAGAGAACGACGATCAGGCGGGTATCCCAAAAGGAAGACCGGCAACTCTCACGAAGAGAGAGGAACTCTCACGGAGAGAGAGGATTGGTGCTCATAGCCGACTTTAACAACTTCTAGAGTCACACATAACAGAGGTTAGGTTACCATTTACCATCCTTAAGTAACCGTGTAACACGCTCCACATGAGAAGGCACCCCATTCTTCATAGTGGGCAATCGAAAATAATTAAAAAAAATGAAAAGACTTTTTTTACGAACGTTAATGAGACAATGCCCAAGAACAAATACTCGTTTCGATTCATAATATAAGTTACTTTAACTAATTTATTAAGATAAAAAATGTTAGCTAGCTCATTAAATTTGCTTTAAATTGATTTTTTTAAATAACTTTACACATATTAAATGTGGTTTTGAATGAGAGAAAAATATAAGAAGTTACATTTAAGAATTAATTAATTCATGAGAAAAATTGATAAATAAGTATTAATTAGGAAAATATTCACGTCAAATTTCTTATATTCATTTCGTCAAGTTTTTAAATTACATGTGACTATGTGCTTTATTTTTGAATTATTACCATTTAACAATAAACCTATATATATATATATATGTTGGTGAAAATACTTTCAATATAGAAATATCACTAAAAATAAGAATCTGTGTAGTCAATATGCATAATCTGTAAACATACAATATTATTGCATTAAGAAGAAAAACCAGTAAAAAAACTCACAAGACTGCCGATATGGAATGAAAAATGCAGAAATCCAGGCTCAACTTTCGTTGTGTCCTTAAGACAATTTTGCTCCCTCAATACGGATGCCGAAGGTTTTCTGAGCAATTGTCTCCCATGATAGAGCGGATTATTCGTCTCCAGAAAGATGGCTCTGTCTGTCTGAAGACCAAGTGAATCCAACGAGTCTGCATTCAAAATCGCACATACTATGTCTATAGAATGTAATATGTAGAGGGGAATGTTTGAGATTAATTTTAGATCTAGTTTTTCTATCTATTCTCTAGGATTTTATGTCACTAGCACATCCTATTTATAGATGATAAAACTGATCAGATGGACATCCGTTGGTGAACCGACGCGACTGTGACAAACCGACGCAACCGGCGGTGGTGAACCAGTGGGACTTCTTATTCATAACCTATGGGATGTAGATCCTAAAATCCAACAATATATATATATATATATATATATATATATATATATATATATATATATATATAAAGACATATAGTCATGTGAGATTAGAAAACTTGATGTAATGGATAGTGATGGAAATTGGTCAGGCCTCTATCAAGAGGCATACGGCCTGACCTGTTTAATAAAGAAGTCAGACTAACACTTATTTAAAGATCCAAATATGTTATAATCGTCGTTGCCACTAACCCTTGCTGTTGCCACCTCCATTGTTGTCACCACCATCACCACTACTTCCTCCTCCACTGTTGTAGCCATCACTACTTGCCATCGCCACAACCACATCACTATTTTTATTGCCTCCACTTCCACAACCATCGGCATTAGATGATCCTTGGCGAAATAGCATGACGATTGTTATAAGGCAATGCAATGACTCTTAACTATTTTTGCTACAAAGATTATATGAAGGGCAAAATAGACTTTGTGTGGTATATTAATTTTAAATAATTAGTAACAAAACACATTGCACCATACTTAAAAATCAAACTAAACACTAACCCAATAATTAATTTTGCGTTGCATTACCATTACATCGCATTGCACTATATAAGGTATAATGGGATCGAACCAAACAGCTCATAAAATTTTTGGATGATTACATTCTTTCTTTTAAAACTTCATAATAATTCTCCCAAAAAATCACATGAGTTGAACCGGAAGGATTTAAAAATCATAACATATGTTGGAGCTTAAAAATAAAGGGATAATTGGGGAAAAGTCTCTCATTTAAGATTTTGCTCGTGAGAATGATTTAAATCAAATTACTAGTACTCCTATATAAACAGAATTTGTAAAAGTCAAGTATTTTTCAAGGATAAAAATTTATTGAATCGTTGTAACAATAAAGTTTTTAAAGGGAAACTTTTCTCGAATTTTCTCAGAAATTAAACACCTATAAATTATCTGTCAACAAATTCTAATATTTAATTATCCATCGCCACATAGTATGGTGGCTTTCACACGCATGCAGTGGGTAGTCAACTCAAATAATATTATTGAGCGCCAAAAAAAAAAAATCAAATAATATTCGTCCTTATCCTTAGCACTAATCAATAAGGCACTAGTTTATAAAGATTCTTGTTCTTTTTTATAAGATACTTCTAAATTTTCAAGAGGCATTATTATTATTATTTTATTTTATGTATGATCATATTTAATAAAGGTAGTAGAAAAGAGTAATACTGAATGTGATATATAAGTTTAATGTAGTTGATAAGGGTAATATGATCAATGAAAATATTTAGGTCAAGTTCCTTATATCTATTTTGTCAAGTTCTCCAATCACATATAACTATATACCTTATTTTTGAATTATTATCATTAAAATTACAAACCTATATGAAAAAATAGGACACAGTACCATATGTGATTAAAGAACTTGATATAATTATGGTATTATTGAAAATCACTTAAATTTAGAATAATTTTAATTATTTTTATTAGTTTATAAGAATTGATAATTAGCTTTTATAATTATAAGACTGGACCCACACAAAAAAAAGCCGGCCCTCCACAATTCCCACTTATTAGACATAATTAGATAGGGGCATAGGGCCACGCAAAGGATGACATCCTCGTGATTAATATGACTCCTCCAACTCAATTATTTAACGTTTCACATTGCCAAAGCAGAAACCACAAAGTGAGAAAATCATACCCAGGTGTTTGTTGGCCGCCCCAAAGGGGCAGAACTAGAGGTTGAATCTAATATCTTAAAATAAGGATAAATGTGTAAAAATATATATGTATTTTATCGCAAGGAGCATTTAATATTAAGTATTTTTTTTTATATAAAAATACATATAAACTTTCAAAATGAGAGCAAAAATACCGAGTCCACGTTACATACTTAGAGTTAGGTGCTTGTTATGTGCTTATACCTCTAATTAAATGTATAAGCATATTTTTTTTTATTTTTTTTTAGATTGTATTTATTTAGATTTAAATTATATGTTGCTTTTTGGGAATTTTTTTTTGCACCCAGTATATCAAATTAATTAATTTTTACAAAAAAAAAAATCCCAGAAAAAAGCATATAATTTAAATATAAATAAATACAATATATAAAAAAATTATGCTTGAACCTCTAGTTAGAGGTATAAGCACCTAACTCTAAGCATATAATGTGGACTCATAAATACCATGTCCGTTAATCTTAGTTTTGTTGACCGTTAGTGTGACCCAAAACGCTGACATGAAAGCTAATATGGCTATAATAATATCCTAATTGGTTGTGGAAAAAATAAATAAAACTCACTATAAAAAAAGTCATTTTTTGCCATGGAATTAAAAAGGCATTTTCAGTCGTAGAATTGTTTTGCGACAGAAAATGTCTACGCAAAAAACACAGTCGCAATTGCGACGGAAAAACAAAATTCCGTCACAAAATTCAAATTTTGCGACGGAATTGAGTTCGGTCGCAAAATTATGACATTTTGCAACGAAACTCAATTCCATCACAAAATTCGAAAATTGAATTCCTTCGTAAAATTAATTTTTTTAAAAATATAAAAATTATTTAAAAATCATGAAAAAAATATAAAAATTTATTTAAAAAGATAAAATTTATATTCTTATCATCAATATATTATTTAAATTGTATTTCAAAATCATCATTTTTAAACTTTAACTAACATCTACATAATCATATCATCAATGTATTATTTAATTATTAACACAGATATTAGGCCATTTAAATCATTAAGCTCATTTCCTGATTTATATAATCTTTTATATATATATATATATATATATATATCTATATATATAAATCTAAGTAAAATACACCAATTGAAAAGATCTTAAATCTTGGGTAAATTATAATGAAGGACCTAGAGGAAAAAAATATTTATTGAGAAGGACCATAAAAATTGTAATTACTTAGAAGAACCAAACATCATAATATAAATTTAAAATTACTAAATTATCTTTAATCAAACCTCCTACATTATCTCTTGTATTCATATTTAAAAAGTAACTAAAATTAAAAGTAAAACCACCCTCCATTCACATATAGTATCATTGTATCTTTTTTTAATTTTTATTTTTCACTATTTCAGGCTCAGGTAAAATAAATATATTTTTAATTAACTACGGTTCAAACTTTTTTTTTTCCCAACAAGTTCTATATTCATACAATCAATAGATCATCTTATTAACAAATATATTACCAAGTTGCCAAATTTATATTATCAAGTATCAACATCAATTAATTTTTTTTTATGAAAATAAAAGTTAAATTCATTTCAATTTTTTTAGGATATAATATATTTTTAATTTTGTTAATATTAAATGAATTTTTTAACCCACATAAATTTCTTCTAAAATAAAAATAAATCATATAAACTTTTTTAGTCTAACATATATACTAAATTATAAAAGACTTTGTGTTTTATATTTTTTGCATTTGGTCCTTCTAAGTAATTACCATTTTTATAGTTCTTCTCAATAAATATTTTTCTCTCCAGGTCCTTCATTATAATTTTCCCTTAAAAATCTTTTATCAAATATCTTAGTCATTGAAAAAGCTTTATCTTCAAAAAAAGTGAATAAAAATTATTATTTGAATATTATAGACTTTATTGATTATTTTAAATTTTTTTAACATTATTTGTTTTTGGTTTATGCACGAGTATTTTCTTCGGGGAGGCAATCCTATATATATACCATTGTTAAATAAAAAATATAATAGATTATCTAGCCTTTTATAAGTATATTAACGTAACATTACATGAACTTTTATTTTTTAAGAACTTATATAAATCTATTATGACATAATGTTAGCCTCCTTTAAATTGTTTAAAACTGCATATATTTAAAAGTTTATTAGATATACATAACCTTTCTTTAACATTTATAATAAAGTATAAAACATTATGAGTTATCTTAAGATTATGTAATTTTTATTTTCAATTAAAGTTTGTGTCAATTTTTTCTTGATACTACACAGATTTTTGAAAATTCGGGTCAATTTTAACCATTATAATTTTGACAAAATGAAATATATTTGTGTGTTTTGTTTCAATAGATACCTACGTAAGTCATTAAAAGAGAGAGAGATAAATTGCTTTTAATATAATAAAATTTAAAAATTCATAATATTTTTAAAAATAGAATGTGAGAGGTTTAATTAAGGGTAGTTTAGTATTTTAAAATTTTTAATTTGATTATTGGTCTTTCTAAATAATTACAATTTTTACGGTCATTCCTAGTAAATATTATCTCTTCTAGGTCCTTTTTCCTAATTTTCCCTATAAAGATTCATATCTTGACAGCATAGGGTCAAAAATTAAACCAAAAATTAAGAAAAACAACAACTCCACTGCATATAATCAAAGTATTATACCAAAGAATCTCAATCAAGTGTATAAACCACAGCAAACATGTCCATTAGCAACTATCTAACAATAAATCATAAAAAAATTGGGAAAAAATTTCAAACTTACTTGACAAACCGGCGATGGCGGAGACCGGAAGGGGCGGCGGTGGAGACCGGGGCCGGTGGTGGCACGGCAACAGGAGGTGGAGGACGGACGATGAAGAGGGAAAACGAAGAGCTACGGAGGGAGGAATTGTGAAAGTGAAGGAGAAAGAAGGGGTTGGGAAGTTATAAATGAGTTTTTGACGGAAATAAAATTACGTCGCAAAACCCAAATGAGGTTTTGCGATGGAATTTCTGTTTCCGTCACAAAACCCTTGGTTTAAGGTTTTGCAACGGAATTAACATTTCGTCGCAAACATTACTATTTTGAGACGGAATTTAAATTCCGTCGCAAATACCCCTAAATTTGTGACAGAATTTTTCGTCGCTAATAAGTTGTTTTCTAGTAGTGACTAAGAATTTAATTTAGCTGAGCTTCCCTCTGCTATCTTTGGTTTCTTGTGCCCGTGACCTAACCGGAAGCATTCGCGATGAGGGCCACGCCGGAGGCTTCATCCAAACCAGTCGCCCGAGGTTCGTCCAAGACCAAATTCCAGAGGCTACCTTGCTCATCTGTCATTTTCGCCGGATGTTTCTTGCAAGTCCGCGTTGCAACGAGGAGACGAACTAGCACCGAGCCAGAGGTTTCTACAAGGCCATTGCTCATTCGCTCATCTATCCCTTTCACCGGAGGTTATTGCAGGACCCGGCTTGTCGTTCGTCGCTGCTCTTCTGACTGTTGGAGCCTCAGCTTCTCTGCCTAGATTTGGATATCATAAGGGCGAGCGAGTTTTCTTCTTGGGGCTAGATTTGGTGTGCTACTGTGCACGTAGGATTTGGTTTGTATTATTTGGTTAAAATCTCTAGATTTTGCTTGACTCTGTGATATCATGACGCATCTTGTTCCTTTTGATGGCAATCTAAAAAGTGAACCCCCACCTCATCCTGGTGAAGACCATTCCAGCAAAAGAGTTAAGATTGATGAAACTCAGGAGGATGAAAACATGGAAGTTGAACAATCCCCTGATCCCACTACGTCCGAAAACCATGTTTCTACTACAGTATCTGCGAAAGGAACCTTCAAAGAGAATTTGTCATTGTAGAACATGCAAGTGATTCATGAGTTTGTTGATGTGTTCTTTGAAGGTTCCTTTTGATTTCTCCAGTAAATTTTTCTTTCTAGCCCTATTGTATTGCCAGCTAGACTAAGATTGGTTGACTAAGCTTCCATGTCAGTATTTTGGGTCAAACTAACGGTTAACATTACTAAAATTAACGGAGATAGTATTTTTGCCCACGTTTTGAAAGTTTATGTGTATTTTTACACCTAAAAAAAGCACTTGGTGTTGGGCACTCCTCAGAATAAAACACATGTGCATTTTTACACCTTTAACCCCCTTAAAAAAATAATAATAAACCCAATAACTTGTGGTTGTTTACTGCTTAAGAAAGGACGCGTGGCAATGTACCATAGGGCCACACCAAACCATGGTTTCAAAAACATCGCAAGCTGATACAAAACCTATCTCACATGTGGATTAGGTTTCTTCGTTGTCTTTTGTTTCTCATCATCTCTTAAAATCTTTGAATCCTATCCATCCAATAGATCTAGCAGCTTAGTAATAGACACATCATGCAGCCAATAAAAGTGCATCTCCTCTATTCATTCATTTTATTATAATCTGGACCATCGGTTTTTTCCCATTTATGCCAAAGCGCCAAATCCCTAGCATCTAGCAATGATAGAAGGTGTTCCCTGCTAACCCAACCTCCGTTTCTTGGGGCTGGCTTTTCTTCTTCTAATGCTTCTGTGGGTTTGTGCCAAAGATATATATGCCTTTGTTCTTTCAACATCGAGAACATGCACCCTATTGATCTTGCAACATTTTTGGATCAACAGGTAAACTAAACAATTTAATTAACGTGATTTATTATATACTTATTTATATAACAAGTTTAGTTTATAATCAAGTGGCCGGGAATTGCTATTTTGTCCTTCAGTTCACAGGTAATTTCTTTCAATTTAGCCTCAACTGTTAATTGTGCTTCTTGTTTTACACTCTAAAGAATAATGACAGAGAGGTACGGAGGAACAATAATAATACGTTTACTATTTCCAACTTAATTTCAACAACTTCTACTTCACATGGCACTCGGTTGTGCATTTCATGCCGTAAGTAACTAAAACTTGTGTGTATGTGTGTTTTAAAGTGTCAATTTGTTTGTTTTTTTTACAAAAAAAAAAAACTAAAACGACAGTAGACATTGTGCCATTAAAAATTGCTTGAAGAAGACAAGCATTTTGATATAAAAGCCAACCCAACGCTTCATAAGTTACTGACAAGGGTACTTCTCATTTCCCAAGGGGATCCAATGGAAGAAGACAAGGTCAAAACCGTCAAAGTATCAGTCCCAATGAGTAAACAGCGAGGACTTCAAAATGGACGGTGGGCGGTGGCTGCACTTGTAATTTTTAGGCTGAACCAGAGGCATTTTGTTAGAAATATTAGGATAATATTCTTTTTTAATATAAAAGTTTAGGTGTAGGTAAACAATACTATCCCACTAGGCCAGAACACGCTTCGAGGCTCGAAAAACGTTTACTTAGGTACTTACAGATCGTTCACTAATAAAACCTTTACATCAACCAACGAGTATCAAATATCCTCTCTTTTAGTGTGAAGGCCGACACTTTAATCATCTGTTTATTACTCATTGCCATAATAGGATTATATTAATTGATTGGTTAGATGAAAGGCATAGTCTATGTAAAGAATCTTAGTTAATATGATTTAGAGTGTAAAATAATTATAAGGTTAGTTTTTAATCATCCTCAAGTGAAGCTAATCATTATTAAATCTAAATAGGTTTTATTTTGCTCTTACATAGTTAATCCAATAATACATAATTTTTCATTTTCTCCTTTACACACATTTTAACAACACTAATCTTATATAACCAACTGTTACTTCCACATTCAGAAGCGAAGCAGCAAACTCATTCTCCTTAATTCCTTGCCAAAGCCAACCAAGAAAAAAAAAAAGAGAGAGAGAGAGAGAGAAAGTAGAAGAAATTGATGGAGATGGAAGGTGGAAGAAGAGGCTTCATCAACACACAAACAACTCTAGTTGGAGGGATTCTGGCCACCCGATTCCTCAGAAAGGTTAGGTGAAGCTTGCTATAGTGCTAGGCTTGGCCAATTCTGTGGTTTCAATTTTCTCTCATGCTTATCCTTTTTCTCATCTCGCTCATTGATATTAGATCCATAGATAGTGAGATATGATCCTCTTCCCCCATCAAAAGTCCTTTTTGTTTCTTATGTACATATTTGGGGGTTTTCTTGTCATATTTCTATACACTTAAATTAATTTTTGTTTGTAAATCCGCTTGGTTTTTTTTTTTTTTTTTTTTTGCTTAGAACATTCGGTGTCCTAGGGCAGATCATCTTTTAGACACATCAACGACCCCAGGCTAATCCGAACTGAGATTGGGTTGGCCCCTTTCGGGGAGAAGCCTCTACACCACCCACGTACACTGTAACGCCTCAATTTTAACACCCAAAAACTTGGCCAAAGATACAAATTCATTTATACAGGGCCAAAATAAATCCAAAATAATATCAGAGTTTTCAAAATTGCGGAAGTCTTATGGTCATGGCAAATAAAATAACATAGCATGAGCTTTCCATATGTGCCTTCCCTGATTTCCCTACTAAATCATTTACCTGAAAAAAAATAAACAAAGTAACCGTAAGATCCAAAGATCCCCGTAACCATTGGTTATTCAGAAATATACATGCAAACCAAGAACGAGAACATATTTATAAATTCACAATAATTAAAATATATGCCTTTATATAAAATCCTTTCACAAAATAGTTCTCGACTCGGTTACCAAAACTCCCTCCCAAAAAGGGTTCCAAAAACATCATAATTTATTTTCCAATAATTCACAAGAGATCTCACAATATAAAATATGTCAATGATGAATAGATCACCCTTATTACCCTGACCACCTCTTATAACCGTTGACTGGAGCAATCTAACACATAACTCATCTCTCATCATAACATATCCAATACTCATAACTTCAACATGGCTCCCCTCCTGGTAAAATCACAACCAAGGAGGTGTCATATTTGACCCGGTTAAAAGAAAAGTGATACCAAGGGCTCCAAGAATATCCACTCTCATCAAAACAACATTATCAGATTCCAAATCAAGCCTTCTATAGGCACAATAAATCCCAAAACAGTAAATAAATATACATATAAATATTTGACAAGTATATAAAAGAATAACCAAGGTTACCTCAATTCCAAGCTTATTTTACCAATACTTCAATACTCTCATTTTACCATCACCAAATAATTCAACCTCAGATCATACCATCATTCTTCATTCCTTCCTTCTCTCTCTCTCTTCCTCTCTCTAAGTAGCTCTAGGAATTGTGAAGAATGAAATGAAATGGAAGGTCTATTTATAGTTGGAAAATGGGTCATTAGGCGTAATTTTTATAAAATTATAAAAATATAAAAAAAAGAGCACGAGGTGCTCCTCGTGGTTCCTTCCTTCCTTTCTTTTTTTTTTTAAATAAATTATAAAAAAGTAAATGTGGGTCCCGCAGAATTTAAAATTCCCACGAGGCGCACCACGAGGGAAAGGCTGCTGGTGGGAAAATTATTTGGCGTGGGTCCTACGTATTTTCAAATAATGAGTACGTATTTATAAATAGTAAATACCATATTTTAAAATTCTCATTTTCAAAAATAGGGCCTAGTAATCTTCCAGAAATAGGCTAATTTTCTAGTATTTAGATTCAAAAATCAGGATGTTACATTTCTCCCCTCCTAAAAAGGAATTTTGTCCTCAAAATTCATCATCTTCCGCTGCGCCACTCTGATAAAATATCAAACCTTATTAACAATCTAACCTTAATCACAACCTCAAACCATAAATCCTCAATAAAAATTATAGATATCACAAGGACACTAAATAAGAAAATAGCTAAATAAATTCTAAATCTAACAGGGAAGTGCAAATGTTATGATATTTAATTTGCCACGACCTCAATTTTTTTTAGAAAAACTGTTAGGAAATCAACAAATTGGCCAGAACCATTGCTCTGATACCAAAAATGTAACGCCTCAATTTTAACACCCAAAAACTTGGCCAAAGATACAAATTCATTTATACAGGGCCAAAATAAATCCAAAATAATATCAGAGTTTTCAAAATTGCGGAAGTCTTATGGTCATGGCAAATAAAATAACATAGCATGAGCTTTCCATATGTGCCTTCCCTGATTTCCCTACTAAATCATTTACCTGAAAAAAAATAAACAAAGTAACCGTAAGATCCAAAGATCCCCGTAACCATTGGTTATTCAGAAATATACATGCAAACCAAGAACGAGAACATATTTATAAATTCACAATAATTAAAATATATGCCTTTATATAAAAACCTTTCACAAAATAGTTCTCGACTCGGTTACCAAAACTCCCTCCCAAAAAGGGTTCCAAAAACATCATAATTTATTTTCCAATAATTCACAAGAGATCTCACAATATAAAATATGTCAATGATGAATAGATCACCCTTATTACCCTGACCACCTCTTATAACCGTTGACTGGAGCAATCTAACACATAACTCATCTCTCATCATAACATATCCAATACTCATAACTTCAACATGGCTCCCCTCCTGGTAAAATCACAACCAAGGAGGTGTCATATTTGACCCGGTTAAAAGAAAAGTGATACCAAGGGCTCCAAGAATATCCACTCTCATCAAAACAACATTATCAGATTCCAAATCAAGCCTTCTATAGGCACAATAAATCCCAAAACAGTAAATAAATATACATATAAATATTTGACAAGTATATAAAAGAATAACCAAGGTTACCTCAATTCCAAGCTTATTTTACCAATACTTCAATACTCTCATTTTACCATCACCAAATAATTCAACCTCAGATCATACCATCATTCTTCATTCCTTCCTTCTCTCTCTCTCTTCCTCTCTCTAAGTAGCTCTAGGAATTGTGAAGAATGAAATGAAATGGAAGGTCTATTTATAGTTGGAAAATGGGTCATTAGGCGTAATTTTTATAAAATTATAAAAATATAAAAAAAAGAGCACGAGGTGCTCCTCGTGGTTCCTTCCTTCCTTTCTTTTTTTTTTAAATAAATTATAAAAAGGTAAATGTGGGTCCCGCAGAATTTAAAATTCCCACGAGGCGCACCACGAGGGAAAGGCTGCTGGTGGGAAAATTATTTGGCGTGGGTCCTACGTATTTTCAAATAATGAGTACGTATTTATAAATAGTAAATACCATATTTTAAAATTCTCATTTTCAAAAATAGGGCCTAGTAATCTTCCAGAAATAGGCTAATTTTCTAGTATTTAGATTCAAAAATCAGGATGTTACATACACTGCATATATATTCCCACGTCTCGAACTCAAGACCCGTTGTTAAGTTAGGATAACCCCTTACTAATTGACCTAAGCATTTGGTGGTATTCGATTGGTTCATTCATGTTTTGTTTGAGGCCACCTGAATTTGTGAATTCCACTTTTCTTCTATGTTCATCAATAATGGTCTTGATTAATTGAAGGTTACAATCGTCTCGTGCTGATCCGTATGAGAAGCGAAACACAGATCAGATGATAAAAGGTTAAAGGCTGATAATGATAGCGATAATAAAGGAGAGATTAAATAACGTACCAATCCATATAATGTCGGTTTCACACATATGGTAGGCACGAGTCAAGAGTGAAGAGCCCCACAGAAAAGCCGATTCATTTAATTTAACCAACACAAAGTTTATTCCCCCACGTGGTCAATATGAGTCCGACTAGTAAGACTACATTCACGTGTTCACATTACAAAAAGTGAACAGGATGTGTACACTGAATGTGAACATATATATCTTCTGGTTCAATAGTTTTTTGAAAACAATGTTTTTCTTAAATTATAAATGAGGACAAAATATGATTCCAAATCTAGTTTAATATCACAAGGTAAGGTTGCTGTTTGATACAATGGGAGCCTACATAACATGATTGCCATACAAAGCCAACCTAATCTGTTCAATAAAATATACACAACGTGCCATATTATATTCATAATTAAGTAGAGCATTGATTATTGTACGGAGTATATTGTATTTGTAGTACCAGCCTGTTGGTTCTTTGTATTTTTTAAAGGCTAAATTTAAAATGATCAGAAAGAATGTATAAAAAAAAAAAAAAATCCATTTTCTAAACCAAAGAAGACAAGGTCAAAACCGTCAAAGTATTAATCCCAAAGACTTCAAAGAGGAAAAGACCAGAACCACACCTAAGAGCATCAGTGGCAATACCTGTGATTTAAGTCTACAAGAAGGGCGTTTTCCTAACGTAGTTCCTATATAACGACCCGTCACTCCCCTTTCAACCAGCAGAACCATCCGGTCCAGATCTCTCTGAACTCAGAACACAGAAGCTAGGCGGCGAACGCGTTCTATCTTACTCACCGAAGCGGATCAAGGAAAGAAAGTAGAAGAAGGTGCTAAAGATGGAAGGTGGAAGGAGAAGCTTGATCAACGGCGGCAGTAACAGCTTTGGTCGGAGGGATTCTGGCCGTCAGATTCCTCTGAGAGGTCGGGTGAAGGTGGCGATAGTGGTGGGCTTGGCCAACTCGGTGGCTTCCATCTTCTCTCGCACTCGACCTTCTTCTCATCTCACTCGTTGCTAGTAGATCCAACTCAGAGCGAAATCAGTTCATCCCATGAGAAATTTTTGTCTCTTCTGTACAAATTGGGGTTTTTCTTTTCTTCTTCATTCCAGATTTTTGTATAATCAGTTTTGCTTAATGAATCCAATTACCTGGTTCATGTTTTATTGATCAGCCCACTCGATGTTCGCGAATTTGATTTCTCTTTTAAGTTCATCGCTCATCTGGATTGAAATGTTTAAATCGTCATGCGCCGATCCTAATGAGAAGCTAAACACAGAACCGGAAACAAACGAAGACTTTGGCCTGAATTCCGATTCTTCACAGCGGAAGTTATTTTCTTTTGGCCGGAAATCGCTGAAGTTTTACGAATTCAGGGTTAGAAGATATATAAACTAAATTTAAATTAGGTACTCCCCGTACTGAATATAGAATCGTGTCCAAACAAACTTCAGTTTATCATTGTCTCAATGCGAAAAATAATCACGATTTGGGTTTCTCAAACAGGCATTTAATTTGTTATCAATTAATTCCACTAAGAATAAAATGTACTGTATTTAATTAGGGAAAAAATGAAAATTTATTAACTTTTAAGACATAATTGATAAAATTAAAATATATTTGAAAGTTATTTATATAAAAAGGATGATAGGAGTATTAATGAAAATTGCTTGGTTTAAAAAGCTCCGTTTTTTCGAGCAAAAAGAAAAGGGGGGGGGGGAAAAAAAAGAGCTCCGTTTTAGCTGACTTCAATATTCCATTTTAGTACAACTTCAGTTTAGATAAGTGATAGTTATAATACCTAATTTACTAAAGGGTATTAAGTGCCTGTTTGGCAACTTCCAAAAGTTAGGTTTTGGAAACAAAATCTAGGTTTTGTCAAAGTTTAGCCAAACACCCTCAATTTTCTCTAAAATCATTTTCTACCCAAAAACATAAGTTTTGCCAAATCCAACCTTTTTTTCATTTTTTACTTTTGAAAACTCATTTTGCAAATTGTGGGCCCCACCATAATTGAAGAAACCCCAAAATACCCTCAATTTATATCCGTTAATACGCTCAATTTATACCAGGCACCACTTCACGTTCTCATCTTCATAACCCTCTTCCTTTCATACACAAGCCTCAACAACTCCAGTATTTCCCTCTCCATCGAATCTTTTTTTTTCTTTTTAATTCACAAACAAATCAAAAATGGCTATAACAACTCCACTATTTTTATATGTTAAAAATATGATGCCAAAAAATAATTATTTTATATGTTAAAAATATTTTTCTATCTAATTTACTATTTTTTATCATGTTACATAATTTAATGGTAGAAATTTGTTTTTTCTAATAATTTTATGTAATTTTATGTATTTATTATTGAATATAATGTTTATGATATTTAAAATACCACTTTATCCTTTAAATGTAATTATATAAAAAGCTAATGTCATTTTTGGTAAATTTGATCCCTCAAAAGCTATTCTGATAAAAACATTCAAACACGATCAGTTTTTTCCAAAATCATTCTCCAAAAGCTATTCTCCAAAACCTAGGTTTTCCCTCGTAAATGGTGAAAATCATTTTCCAAAAGCAACTCCCAAATGGACCCTTAGTCTCTCTAACTCTAGATAGAAGACAAAATTGATTTTTTTTTCCAGAAAAATGGAGAAAAATAATTAAATTATTTTAAATTATTTATATTTATATTTTTCTTTAAACTAATTAGTTTAACTAATAAACTGATATACAATCTAAGAATATGATATGATTAAATAATTTATTTAGCTTCCTTAATTTTTCTAAAAAATATTAACTACATCTTATATTTAGGATTGGATAAGATAATAAATTATTTGTTTTTTTTTAAAAAAAATGCTCGATTATAAAACATAAATCACTCTAAAAAAATCTTATAAATCAAAAGCAGATGTAGTACCAGTGTTCACCAATAAAATTGTCAATTTAACTGCTATTTGAGGTAGTTAACTCAATGATTATATTGTAAATTTTCAATTTTGCTCTCATTTATGATTGAGTATTTTTTTAACTGTTTCTTTTTTCTCTATCTTCATGAGTAGAATTAATATAAGTAAGATTGTCACAATCTCATTTATTATATAAAACTAGATTTATAAATAAAACTATTTTTTTTGGGTCAAAATGGACTTATAAATAAGACCATAGTGATATATTATGATGTTGATGTATTATTAATTAATAATTAATTCTATGTCCATTAAGTCAAGCCCCGTTGTGGGCAGTCAATAACCAAGATGCGGTTGTGCCCACAAGCAAGGTTGTCAAACTTACGAATTTAAGCAAACTCGTGACAATGACATAAATTCGTATCGTGAACTCGAATCGTAAACTCGTAAGAGTTTAGTTTTATTATTAAATAGGTATTACTAGTATATAATTAAATGATTAAAATATAAAAAAGACAACAATTTGATTTAAATATATTTTAAATCCAAATAATTGAAATTAAATCTATCAACATTTATCATATTTAATAAAGAAATTTCTATAAAATTTCTATATAAAGCAGCTGAGTATGATCAAATCAAAAAGATTAACACGAGTTTAAAAGTAAGTTAACATGGTTTTGCAAGCTAGAAACTTAAAAACAGTAAACTCGATGTATAAACTTGTGAGTTTAACCGAATTTACAACTAGTATGAGTTTACCATTGACTCGATTCGTTTTTGTAAGCTAGAAACGTAAAAATGGTAAACTCGGAGAATTAACTTGCGAGTTTAACAACAATACTCACAAGAATACAAGTTGCGTTACAAAAAGAAAAAAATCATAAAAGATACAGGAGAGGTATATTTAATACAATAAATCAGAGTTGCCATTAGTTGTCTTCTCCTCCCTAATATTATAATCCCACTATTTATTTACATTCAAAAATGTAAGAACCCTACATAATCCGACATGATTGATTCCGGCGCTGACAATTCAAAAACATGTTGTCTGAAGATATTTTCAGTGTATTTTCTCGCAACTGTTCAGTATAATAATTTTTAGTTTATCATACTTTTTGGGTATCCAGTTAGTTAGATAGGATAGATCAAGGTCCCAATAACTTTGTTGGTGTTTGTGTTTGAGATCTTCTAGCCCTTGATTCGAAGACACAATACAATCATTTGAATCCTGATACATTCACCCTCCAATGTGGTATCAAATCTTGTCTCTCTCTCTCTCTCTCTTAGGTGAAGGCAACATTTTAGCCAATTGTGTCATCCCTTATTGAAATATTATGATGATATTAATTTACTGGTTAGTTGGTTAAGCCTAATCTATATAAAGGATCTTAGCTAATATGATTTAGAGTGTAAGATAATTATATCTACATCATGTGAAGAGAGAATTTAACATGAGTCTCTTTTTAGAGGGGGAAGTCCCTCATATATTTCTAAAATTAAGGTTAGTTGAGCTAATCATTATTAAATCTAAATAGGTTATAGGTTGCTCTTACATCGTTAATCCAATAATATATAATTCTTCATCTTCTCCTTTACACACATTTTATAAACACTGGTTTTATGTAACCAATCGTCACTTCCACTTCCAGAAGCAGAAGCGTGCAAATATGAGAATTCAGAAGTAGAGTAGTGAACTTGTTCTCAATGATTCCTTGCCAAAGCCGATCAAGAAAAGAAGAGAGAGTAGAAAAAAATCGATGGAGATAGAAGGTGGAAGAAGAGGCTTCATCAACAGTAGAAACAGCTTTCTAGTTGAAGGGAATCTGGCCGTTCGTTCCTCTGAGCGGTAGGTGAAGCTCGCTATAGTGCTGGGCTTGGCCAATTCGGTTGTTTCAATTTTCTCTTGTACTCTTCCTTCTTCTCATCTCGTTCATTGATATTAGATCCATAGATTGAAATTAATTCTTGTTTCCCACGAGAAGTCTATTTTTGTTTCTCATGTACATATTTTGGGGGCTGGGGGCTTGTTGTTGCCAAATTTTTGTACAATTAATTGTTTGTTAGTGAATCCGACTGGTTCATTCATGCTTTGTTGTTGAGTCCACTTAAATTTGCGAATTCCATTTTTCTTTTGTGTTCACCAATTGCATGGTTTGTAAAATCGGACCGGACCCGTCGGTTCAGACCAAGAACCGGTCAACCGGCCGTGAAACCGGTCCGGTTTGGTGTAAAACCGGACTGACCCGGTGAAACCGGCCGGGTTACAAGGGTCAATCCGGTTACAGTAATATTTTTTTTTTAAAGGCAATATGATTTGAATATCTGAATATGTCACACGTATTGAAGTATATAGTTATTTTACTACTGATCTAAAGTATTGAAATGATATATAGTATGTAAAATATAGGTTGGTATGATGAAAAATTAATTATTTTCCAATTTTTTTATACCTCACTGGTCCCAGGTTGACTCCAAACTGACTTCGGTCTGGCCCACTAGCCTTTAACCTAGTACCCCAACTGGTTCAGTCACCGATCTGGGTTTCAAAACCTTGACCAATTGTCTTGATTGAACGCTACAACCGTCTCGTGCTGATCCGTATGAGAAGCAAAACACAGATCAGATCATCAGATGGGAAAAATTGTAACTGGCCGTACAAAAAAGATGGAGAAAGAAAATTGTTTGGTCTCAATTTCATGATTGGTATTCCGATCGGCGTTTATAATTTTTGAATATACAAAATATTTTATTTCTTGGCAACTCTAAGTAGATCAACCTCCTTGAAGGCTTACCGTTACAAATATTGAATTATGTCAACAACAAAAAGACCTCTCTCAATTCTGGGTTTTAGGAGCTTTAGTTCATGATTTTAAAAGCTACACATTGTGAATTTATGTGAATTAATCGATATCTATAAATAGAAAGTTGCGCAATACGTACATATTACATAGTATATTTTTTACATGCAGGTAAATAAAAATTGTTTCATCTTCTCTCTTCAATTCTTTAGTGTATTCTTCATGCCCATTATTCAAATGTTACTCATATTATTGTCTTGCTGGTTTCTCTTATAGCTCATTTGGTTTGATTTCATGGGAGATGATTGTATATAATCCTAACTCTAACAGACTGAATATAGCGTTTAATTGAATTACTTAATATAAAAAAATTACATTTTGTAATCCTGCAATCAGATTTACACTACTAGAACTGATGAATGGGGATGCAGTTATTCTATTAACAAGTAAAAAAAAAAAAAAGACACTATTGCCATTATAGTTATTTAACTTGACCAAAGTGCCTACCCATAAAATACTTTTAAATAACTACCACTAATAAATATTAAAAAGATTAATTAATAATATAAAATTTTAAAAATAATCCCCCACTAAAAAAATTAAAATATATATATATATTCCACCATGAAAAATATTAAACTATCCTATTAAATAATATTCTTATAATTAAATATTAAAAAATTAACATAAACTCAACATGTACATTGCATAATATTTCTACCATTATATATTAAAAAAGTACTATGAAGATGAACCCAACGTGAACCCTACACAAATTGAAAATATTACCAAGGACCCAATGTGTACATTAAACATATATGTGTAGATGGTGATAATTTTGTCTCTTACCATATTATTACCATACATTCTCATGTTCGATGTAATCTAACTAAATGTTTTTATCCATACCAATCTGGTTCTATTTATAAGTTCGTTTTGACTAAATCTCATATACCAAAGAAAGGTAATTAACTCAATGATTATGGGGTAAATTTTTAACTTTTCCATCATTTATGATTGGGCATTTTTCAACTATTTCTTCTCTTTTTTATCTTCATAAGTACAATTAATATGGGTAAAATTGTCACAATCTTATTTATTAGTTATTACATGAAATTGGATTTATAAATAAAACCAAATTTTTTGGTCAAAATGGACTTATAAATAAGATCAGAGTATATACATCATCTTTCCTTAATGACAAACCAAACAAGTTCATGTAATCATCATTACATTACATTGCATTATAATACATGCCTGTTTGGATTAGTAGTGAAAGCTGTTTTTCTAACAAAATTTACAATATACGATGTAATTATGTGAGAGCAGCTTTGTCTCAACTTACATAAACGTACTTTTAAAACGTCAACTCAAATAGGCCCTACATTACATTACATTATCTTCGATTCTATGAACCAAAAGAGCACTTATAGAGTTATAGTATTTTGGTTTTTGGAATCTTTATTTTTACATGATCGGAAAAAAAATAAAATTACAGGAAAAAAGAGGAAAAGAGAAAAAATTACTCGACAACATTCAATGTGCAGGTAAGAACGTCCTGATCATTTAAAGTTTTATTACACACCAATATATTCAATATATTGGTAATTGATAGACATAATTTTTACATTTCAAAAAGAAAAAAATATGAAGAAAATTTATGGGAACACAAGCATTAACCAATATAAGGAACTTTATTATTATTATTTTTTTAAAGGGTTCTACTTGACGTCGGTTGGGACAAGTGTAATGTGGATGGTGCTTTGACTAGAAATGTTGGGAAGGCCGGATGTGGTGGTGTGGTGAGAAATCATGAAGGCAAGTGGTTGGATGGATTTAGTCATTCTCTGGGATTTTGTTTGATCTTTAAGGTTTTGAAGAGTCTTAACTTAGTCTGGGATTTAGGCTCGAGGAAGGTGATTATAGAATCAGATGCTAATGAGTTAGTTGATATATTGAATGATGAGAACTCACAGACCAGAGGTGACCTTATATCCTACAACATTATTACAAAAAAGGTTTTTAACGTTCTAAAATAGACTAAATTTACGTCCCTTTTTTCAGAAATGTCTATTGAGAGAACGTAGTATAAAAATACTTTAAGCGTCCCAAAATAATTTTGGAGACCCAAATTATATTTTGGGACACCACAAAATTTTCCCTCCCAAAAATTGTCTACCAAGAATTTTTTCCTGATTTTTGGAAACCCAAATTGTATTTTAGGACGCCACAAAATTTTTCCCTCCCAAATAATTGCCTGCCAAAATTTTTTTCCTAATTTTTGGAGTCCCAAATTGTATTTTGGGACACTAAAAATAAAATTATCCCAATATAATTACAAGAATGTCATTACGTTCACTTTTTGATTTCCTTTTTTAAATAGGGACATCCTTTATTTGTAGTAGTGCAAATTTGAAAATTGAGGAGGAAGAGTTGGGATCTAAGGATCCAGCATGTCCTCAGGCTGATTCATTGACCAAAAATGGTATTTCTTCTACAGTATTTTTAGGTGTCTGTCCTGAGTCTCTACAGACTTGGATCCTACAAGAGAAGTTGGGATTAACTCGCATGTGTAATTTCTAATTTTCTGTTATTTTAGTTCTTATGTACCAAAAAAACCTTTAATTTTTTAAAGAACAATATTACATCTATTTTATTATTGGAGTCTCTTTAAAGGTGAAGGTACAGATTTGTCAACTAACTATTACTCGAGGAGCGTGTAGGCCAAATAACTATTGAGGGGGACCAAAATTACCAATCAACAATTAAAAAATGGAAAAAAAAACACCAATAAAGATGGAATCCATGGGAGCAGGACGGTGGCGGAAACGCTGAAAAAAAGAGCGGTTAAACCTTCTTGTTAGAAAAGGAAAACACCAATAAAGATGGAATCCATGGGAGCAGGCATTGTGGCAGCAGCGGTTGTTGCTTGTGGCATCGGAAGGATGAAACCAGAGTGCAAGGCGTCTGTCAGTCGAACGCTGTGGACTATTGGATGAGTTCAAGAGGGTGAGTAGAACACCCAACAACAATAAAAGCTTTAGAAATGCCGACGTTGCTGATACTGTGACAGTCAATAGAAGATATAGACACCAAGACAGTAACGGGATAATAGTTCATTGGTGAATCTACTCCAAATTGTGGTTTTTTTTCACTTTTTAATTGTTGACCCCTCAATAGTTATTTGGCCTAGACACTCCTCAGGTAATAGTTGGTTAACAAATCTACACCTTGACCCTTCGTTTAATTTAACCCACACATAGTTTATTTCCCCACGTGGTCAATATAATTCCCACTGCTAAAACTATATTCACGTGTTCACATTACAGAAAGTGAACAGGATCTGTCCACTGAATGTGAACACATATTTTTGGTTCAATAGTTTTTGGCAAACAATATTTTTTTCTAAATATTCATCCGATTCTATTAACAAAATATGATTTCCAAATCTCTCAACATAAGATTGCTGTTAGATATTATGGGAGTCCACATAACATGAGTGCCATACAAAGCCAACCTAACCTGTTCCATAAAATATACACAACGTGGCATATTATATTTATAATTAGGTAGAGCATTGTTGTAGTGTCATATTACATTTTTGCCCCGCAAAGAAAAAAAATAGTATTTCCTCCGTTTTTAAATATAAGACAAATTTTATATTTAATTTATACTACAAATTTTATTATATATTTATATCTCGAGCAGTATTAGGCACACATTTTTAAAAAGTACATGAGTATTTTTATATCTTAATTTTTTAAAAATTTATAAATAATTTTTAATTTGCTTGTTTTTTATTTCACAAGCGGCGAGCCTTTTCTTTTCAAGCGGATCCCTTTTCTTTTCAAGCGGATCCTATAGATTACTAATAGATTTGAGTATTTGACTTTTTTTAAAAAAAAAAAAACATTTTCCAATATAAGGAAGACAAGGTCAAAACCGTCAAAGCATTAGTCCGAAAGATTTCAAAAGAGCAAAGACCAGAACCACACCTAAGAGCATCAGTGGCAATACCTGTGGGCTGTGATTAAGTCTACAAGAAGGGCATTTTCGTAACATAGTTCCTATATAAGCAGCCGTCACTCCCATTTGAAGCAGCAGAACCATCTGGTTCAGATCTGTCTGTACTCAGAACACAGAAGCGAGACGGCGAACGCGTCCTGTTTTACTCACCGAAGCGGATCAAGAAAAGAAAGTAGAAGAAGGTGATAAGGATGGAAGGTGGAAGAAGAAGTTTGATCAACGGCGGCAGCAACAGCTTTGGTCGGAGGGATTCTGGCCGTCAGATTCCTCTGAGAGGTCGGGTGAAGGTGGCGATAATGGTGGGCTTGGCCAACTCGGTGGCTTCCATCTTTACTCGCACTCGCCTTTCTTCTCGTCTCAGTCGTTGCTAGTAGATCCAAATTAGAGCCAAATCAGTTCGTCCGATGAGAAATTTTTGTCTCTTCTGTACAAATTGGGGGGGGGGGGTTATCTTCTGTCCAGATTTTTGTATTAATCAGTTTTGCTTAATGAATCCGATTGCCTGGTTCATGTTTCATTGATGAGCCCACTCGATGTTCACGAATTTTATCTCTCTTTTAAGTCCATCGCTCATCTTCATTGAAATGTTTAAATCGTCATGTGCCGATCTCAATGAGAAGCTAAACACAGAACCGGAAACAAACAAAGACTTTGGACTGAATTCCGATTACAGCGATTAATTCTTCACAGCGGAAGTTTTTCCTTTTGCCCGGAAATCGCTGAAGATTTACGAATTCAGGGTTAGAAGATACATAAACTAAATTTAATTTAGTTCAGTTCATCGTTGTCTCAACTTGCGAAAAATAATCACGATTTGGTTTCTCAAATTTGTTATCAATTAATGCCACTAAGAATAAAATGTATTTAATTAGGGTAAAATTGACAAGTCATTAACTCTTAAGACACAATTAATAAAATCTAAAATTTTCTATAATAATGGTAAAATATATTTGGAAGTTATTCATATAAGAAGGACGATCAGAGTGTTACTGACAATGGCTTGGTTTAAAGAGCTTCGTTTTAGCTGACTTCAATTATTCCATTCCAATACAACTCAAGTTCAAGTTCAGGCCAGTGATAGTTAGACCCCAGTAAATTATTATTCTTTCTTTTAAATACATGCCCAATTACAAAACATGAATCACTCTAAAAAAATCTTATAAATCAAAAGCTGATGGAGTACAAGCGTTCACCAATGAAAATTATCAATTTAACTATTACCTCCGGTCCTAATTATAAGAGTTAGTTGACTTTCTTTGGAGAGGTTAAGGAAACTAAATAAGTTATTTAACTATTTCATATGTTGAATATCCTTATATTATATATTAGTTTATTAGTTAAATTAATTAGTTTAAAGAAAAAATAAAAATAAAAATACTTTAAAGTAATTTAATTAGCTTCCTTAATCTCTCCAAAAAAGTCAACTAACTCTTATAATTAGGACTAGAGGAGTACTATTTATGTTATGATGTTGATGCATTATTAATTAATAATTAATTCCATGTCCTTTAAGTCAAGCCGCGTTGTGGGCAGTCAAATAACCAAGATGGGGCTCTGTCACACAAGAATACAAGTTGCATTAAAAAGGAAAATAATAATTAAAAAAAAATGTAAGAGAGTTATACTTAATACAATAAATCAGAGTTGCTGTTAGTTGTCTTCTTCTCCGTAATATTATAATCCCACTATTTATTTACATTCAAAATATAAGAACCCAACACAATCCGACAGGATTGATTCTGGCGCTGACACTTCAAAAACATATTGTCTGAAGAAATAAAGAGGCAGTTCCTATCTCAAGATTCATTGCATATATATATATATAATGGTAAGCATTTTGTTCTTTTAAATAATGACATTGTTTCATTATCAAAAAACGTTTAAAAATGTACAGTTATCACAAAAAACTTTTATTTCAGAAGTGTGAACACAAAAAAATTTTTATTCTAGGAGAACCAAACACAAAAAAAATTTACTCTATTTTTTTGTGTTGACTGCATATTTTTTATAAAAAATTGGTATTTTTAGTCAATTTAAAAGTTATTTGTATTGGACGTTCCTGAGGTAAAAGTTTGTTGGCTAAATTATTCCTTAACCCATTTAATTATATATATGCAGTTCAGTGACACATGAATAATGTCAATCGCTCTCCTCTCTTTTTTTTTTCAAGGGTGTTTTTTTGCTCTTTTTTAATTTTTAGAAAATAGTTATTTATTTTTTATATATATTACAGGAGAAAAAGGCCGTAATATTATTGTAAGAGTGCGTGGGCCTTCCTTAATTAATTGACCCTTCATAGCTCATACTTTCAAGTCGATGGTCCCGATCTTTGACATTTAGGATCCAAAAGATGCTCACAGCGCGTGGTGGGTATGTTTAGAATTACCACTAAAAATGTATCCCAAAAAAAAAAAAAAGAATTACCACTAAAAATGTTTATTTATAAAAATTGAGATAAAATTCCTAAAAACATGTTCAATTCGTATACCGTAATTTTAAAATTTGAGATCTTATAGCATAAAAATTAAATGTTGTTATCATATTTGGGATTAATTATTTTTGGTCACTCACATCACATAAGATTTTGATGCACGGCTAGAGGCAAAAGATTAATATTGGAATCCATAAACATTTTAATCTTTATCTTCTTTACTTACTTTTCATGGCCTACCTAATTTCTTTTATACTTTTCTCTTCCAGTCTGTCAAACGTCACCTTTTGGTGTTTATTTATAATATTTTTTTCAAATAGTACACCACATGTGAATGAATCTATATTCAAATTTCAAGGATCCAATCATGAATCTATATATTCCTTAATAGTGAAGGATTCGTATTTTCGGAATTTTTTTTTAATAATCCGATATCAAATGGTCAAGAACCTTGATCAACACGTTCCACAATTGGTTTATTTATTTATTATTATTATTCCAACAAATATTAACTCTTTAAGGATTATGATAATAATAGTAATAAAAAATAAACTAGTGTGTATAAGGGGTGTTCATGGGCAGGGCTGGGCTGGGTGAGACCCTTGCTCGATGCCCTGCCCAATAGATCATTGGACAGTAAAATGTGGCCCAGTGCCCAGCCCAACCCGATAGAAGCCCTAAATTTTTTGGACAATCTAATAATAGGCTGGGCTGGGCGGCCCTTCCCTGCCCATGTGATAATACCTTGTAACCTTGTCACACCCTATGTGAAAAAAAAAAAAGTTTTAGTTATGCCTAATAAACAATATTGCAATCATCAAGCTTTAGAGGAGAATGGAGAGATTCGCGGCTAAAGACTGGAGATGTCAAATTGAGACTCAAGACGAGGCACCGTAGAGATTGGAGAGATTGAGAATGATGAGCAGTGCCTGAAACTGGAATAGAGAACCATTGTCGAGCACTAGATAGTGGAGACTACAGTCAGGCAATCATCAAGCTCTAGAGGAGAATGGAGATTGAGAGAAGAGAGATAGGCTCGCATCGCAGTTAGGGCATCCGAGTTCGACAGTGGGAAAAGGGAAGAGTTGAAGAAATGACGATATTTTTTTATATTATAAGTTATATAATTTGCAAAAAATATAAAATACTTTTTTATTTTATTAAAAAAATAAAAAAAAATATTATATACACTACTGGGCAGAGCCAAATGGGCAAGGCAGCATACCCTGCCCGATGCCCAGCCCTACCTACAAAAATGCCCAACCCAATTGTGCCCAATTTTTTCTGAGTTGCTTTTCTTAGGGCTGGGCAGGGCAATTTTTCATTGGGCACAGGCGGGCGAACAGGGCGGTTGGGCATCATGCACACCCCTAGTGTTTATGGGTATGTTTGGGACAACGGTAGTAGAAGTGACTTTTGTTACTGATAGATTTTTCTTGATGTACTTTTTTTTTCTGATGTAGTTTTTTTGATGTGATTTGTGTTTGAGATAGCAGTGATAGAAGTGGCTTTAGACCTTAAAACTTAGTTAGGTGGCTTCATAAAAAAAGCTGCTTCAGACTTTGAAGCCCATCAAATAATAAAGTTATTCAAACACTTAATTATCAAGCTTCTACTTATGATATACTTTTAATAAACTTTTTTTTTTAACTTCTAAAACTATACCAGACAGGCTCATGCGGTCGAGTCATTGCAAAAAGCACATTGTCATTGCACCATGTCAATGGACTGACAACATAATCAGCCTATAATATTCCTTTCCAGAAAATAAAGTTGAATTTATAACTAATAATGAGAGAATTATTTTTTAAACAAATACTAAAATTACTTATTAAAATTGCTGCCGCACTGCATGTCAGAAGTTTGAGAAATGAGTTATATTATATTGTGATTTGATTATTTATATGTAAATATGATAAATTTTATGAAGGTAAATAACATAATGTTAATTTGGCTGTTTTTGGAGTTTTTGACCTATTGACGGTAAAAAAATCTGTTTATATAAATAGAGGTAAATGACAAACTTATTTTGTATATAATCAATTATATTGAAAAATTGATCCAAACAGTTATTAATTGACTAGTATGGTCAAATCATCGATGTGGTGCGCATATGTGGGCCATCCATAATTCACCCTTCATTCTTCCAATTCAACAGTCTTCATTTTTTTTTAAAACGCTCTTCTAGCTTTTTCTAATTTTTGGTGATAGATAAGAGTGAGCAACGAGGGGTGGGGTTGCCTCGGAGGGTAACCTGTGGCTCCCCCCCTCCCCCTCCCCCCCCCCCCCTCCCCCCAATTTATTTTTCATGGGTACGGGGAGCCCCATACTTATGGTTAAACCTGTTTAACCCGTAGAAAACGGTACGAGTTTAACAGGTACAAAGAACCCGTGTAGTGATACAAATACATAGATAGGTAGAAAACTTATTCATACAAAAACCAAGTTTTTTTTTTGGCCCAGAATAAAAACCACAGTTCAGATTCAACAGCTAGCTAGCATAGAAACCTCCAGACTTAGACTAATTGATACAAAAACCTGAAATACCTTTTCTGCCAGAAACTGAGACTTTGAGATACGAGGTCACAGGCGAGCCAGGTTGAGGGCGAGATCGTGAGAGGAAGAGGTCGTGGCTACAAGCCGAGAGCGAATGAGAGGCTGAGATGACTTTGAGAGAGACGGGGAAAGTGAGCACGATCGAGATGGAGAGAGACGAGAGGCTGGGTTGGATTCAGGAGAGATAAGAGATGGAGGTAGTGAGCCAGATCATGACAGACGGCGAGAGGCTGAGGCGTCGACAGCTGTGCTTCAGACAACGACAAGGAGACCTAAGAAAGGCGAAAGCAACAGTCGAGCGAGGGTTTAAAATTATCGAGTATTTCGGAATTTTTGCTTTGCATGCTTGCTTTCTCCACAACTCCACCCAGTGCCTATTGTATAGGCCCAGTCTGACGCTAAACTTTGGTCTCTAATTACTGAACTCAGAGAAAGAAGGAAAAAAAGAAGAAGAAAGAAATAGATATATGGATAACGGGTAGGCACGGGTGCTGATTGAACCATATTTTACATGAATTTTCATAATTAATTTGGGATTTTTAATGTATTTTCTCATAATTGTTGAGCTTAAAATGTATTTCTTGTAATAAATTGATATTAAGAGTAAATATGTTAAATTAGGGCTAAAAAGGGTAAAATTGTCAAAAAAATGTAATTACTCTTAATTATTGATTTTTATGAGAATATTTAATGTTAGGTTAATTGGTTTAAATTATAGGAGGTTGGAAAGATTAAATTAAATTTGAAAATAAAAGTTTAAACTCAAGTTTTAAATTTTTCACTTTAGTCCTTCTACAAAAGTTTTTAAAAGTTTCACTTGGGTCCCTACATAAGACTATGCGTTTTGGGCCATTTAATAATGAGGAATCTGATTCATTCAGCAATTGTTTTTGCAGCCCGTGAACCTGAAAGTTGACTCGTGGAGCTGGAAAAGAAAAGAACAAAAAAATCCAATTAATCCAATGGATAAAACACAACGTGTTGGGCCAATTGAATGAATTAGGTTTTCTTTGATTCCTTCAGCAGCAACCCGACAGAATTAATATTGAATTAATTCAGAACCAGCCGTGGACACATAGGGGATTCATCATCGTCTTCACGCGTTCACACCCACGACCTTCTCCCTCGTTCTTCACCTTCCTCTTCTTTCCTCTCGCCGGCGGTTTCCTCCTCCACCCTTGCCGCCGACGAGCCAACTTCCTTCTCCGTTTCCTCCAACCTTTCCATTCCACCTTCAACCCTCTCACACATCGTTGACCTCCTCCTTCTTTCCTAGCTGGAACGCCTACACAGAGCCATCGTCAATCCATCCCCCTTCAATCGCGCATCCACCATCATCTATATCACTGTCCACCTTCACTCCCACGAGCTTCATCTTCCATCTCCACTGGAAATTTTTATTTCCCCTTCAACTAGACGTGGCTGTCTGGTTTTTTTTTTCCATTGATCATCCATTGGTTGCTAGCTTTCTGAATCAGGAGATGGTTTGGTCCTTGATGGTAGTTCACGGCTGATTTGCTTCTTGGTGGTGGAGATTTTACTTGAGCTAAAGGCACTTCATAGGAGAGTTTTTAATATTATTCTATAGTATAAAATTATATATTTAATTGCCTAGATATAGGGATTAATGTGTATGATTTTGGAACTGAGATTGGTGATTATCGTCTCTTTGGTTTGATATTTGTGACTGAGATTGGATTTGTAGTATGAAAATTATATGTATTTAAATTACTTTGTGGTTTCAATGAGACTATGTTGATTAGCGTGATATCGTCTAATTAGTGTGATTGATTTGTGCATTTGAGCGACCGATTGGCACTCAATTTTAAGAAGACTCATATTTACGTCTCCCAATCTCAATTACACATTAAGTGGTTTTGAACAATTTCTTGAGAGATAGTAGTTAGCTGCGATCGTACAAGCTGCTATTAATTAAGAACATTGGACTTAGGTGATATCCTGAGGTTTTTCTAATTAAGACTTAATGATTTTTAACTCCCATAATTTTTTGAGCAAGGATAGTCACTTCTTCATTACCAAGAACATCCATTATCTATATTTCCATTCCATTTTATAAAAAAATACCAAAAGTATTAGTTAGCATTTAATTAAATTGCATTCCTATTTTAGTTTATAATTTTAAAATCCAAAACACAATCCCCCTTGTTTTCATTGCATTTACATGACATTTAGATTATTTAGGATTCAATAAAAAGCTCCTCGAAAAGAGAGAACGATCGTTGGTTTGCCTATACTCAATCCTTGGTTAATTGTTGATTGTGGACCCCAAGGCTAATGACAAAAGGTCTTCATCAGGTGCCCCGTGCCTTAACCCGTGACCCACCCATTTTAATACAAACGGGTACGGGTAGCTCATTACCCGTAATGGGCCCAATCTGGGGGGTTTTAATCTGGAGAAAATTCTATGGAGCAATGGTGGTTGGGCGAGTTGCAGGCCACTTGCTCACCCTTAGTGATAGACATTAATTGTTTGCAGGGGCAAAATATAGTGATGGCTAGTTGGGGCCTTCCTTAGCCCCAGTTGGTCCCGACTGATCTTATCAAATTTATTTGAATATATATGTATTTATTATATAATATTTTATTTGGCCACAGCTAATTTTTGATTTTCTCTGTAAGGATAAAGTTTGTTTCATTACTCATTAGGCTGTGAGAGGAAAGTAAAATTCTTGTTTGAGATATCGATAAAATTAGTATCATCTTATATGTTGTTTTAATTTATAATTATCGGTTATTATTTATTTGTATTTTCCAAGTTATTTGATACTATTTAGTAAATACTCTCTTTGGTCTTTACTTAAGGAACCAATTAACAATTCTCACAAGTCAATAAAAACAATTAAAGTCATTAAATTTATCCTAAAATTTAAGTAATTTTCAATATTGTCCTTATTAATTACACCAAACTCTAATATCATATTAATTTTTACTCTCTTTTTTTGCTAAAAAAAAAAAAGAGTAGTGATTAAGTTTTATTAATTATTACTCTCACTCACTACCTTTTTAATTATAGGTATACACGAAAAAAATATTTAATGCCACCTGGAAACAAGCAAGTATTTTATAAAGGGGTTTACATTTCTCATATTGCATGAGAAGAAGAAGATTCCTACACACACATGAAATAATAGGATCCGCATTTTTTTTTCATTGATAAATACCTAGTGGGCCAGCCATGAGACATTGCTCCAATAATTTAATACTATTAATCAACATTTTCAAATCTAATTATGCGTGTGCTTTTGTCACTAGCTGCTTATTTAATTAATACGATAAGTAATCACCATCAACTTCAATTACGGGTGTGCTTATGCCATCATCCTTGTATTCCCAAACTACTTGATAATTTTCAGTGATTAATAATTAAATATTATACTTTTATTGAGGAGCTTTTTTGACCATAATCCAGAAGTAAAATTATTTCTAGTTTGGTTGGCTATCTCTGTTTATTATTAATTAATTCATATTGTTGATAATTAACACTAATTGGATTGGATAACATCAAACAACATATTCTAGGATGTCCACTAAAAAAGGAAATTTACTTGACAACAAATTTGCAATATCTTCAAAATGTAGTACTACGAGGGATCCAGTCTCCTTACTCGGCAGACGCTTGTCCCTTGGGGACGAGCGCCTAAGGAGATCTGACGGTCCAGATCTCTTCTGGAGATGTGGACCATGCATATTTCTTTCTTTTTTTCCTTATACAATTTTTTTTTAAAAAAAATTGAAGTGTTTTTAGTACCAGTCAGTATTCTGAAATATTTTTTTTAAGATCCTCAAACAATTTTCTAAGATCATAAAATATTTTTCAGTAGCAGTCATTACCTGAAATATCTGTTTAGTAACAGTCAGTACCATAAAATATTAAAATATTTTAAAGTACTGACTGGCACTAAAACCATACTTCAGGATACTGAAAGAAAGTAGCCAGTACAGTGAAGTATCTTTTTAATATCATTTGGTACCCTAAAATATTTTTTTAGGATGTTGGAAAAATATTTTAGTGTACTGAATGTTATTAAAAAGATATTTCAGAGTACTAAAATTTTTTTCATGATCTTAAAAAATATTTCAAGGTACTAACTGAGATTAAAAACATATTTCAGGATACTGACTAGTATTAAAAACATACTTTAGGATAATGATAGGTATTAGAAAAAAATATTTCAAAAATTCAAAAAATCCTAAAGAAAAAAGAGAAATTTAGTCTAGAGATTTGGACCGCCAGATCTCCCTAAGAGCTCATCCCCTGCTTGGCCTTACTGGATCTGTACTAGTAGTGATGTGACCCATGAAAAGTAGCGTCATCAATGACGTTGATAATATTATAAACAAAAAAAAAGAAAATCTGAAATATTAATTAAAATGACAAACAAGGATGGCCACGGCCATTTTAGACCGCTTAGATTAGATTTGGACAATTTAGATTTAATTTTTATTTTTTTAAAAAATTATTTTAATAAATAAAAATCTAAAATAAAGATAATATTTTAAATATTATTTCTTAAAATATTATTTTTTATTTAAAAATTATCAACTAAGAAAAATTAAATGGATGTTAAAAAGTAGGCGGTGACACTATTGTAATTTTCTCCTCACTTTTAATGTCCTTTTTTAAAAACAAACGTTAAATATTTTGATATAATGACTATATTAATAAAAACAGTTGTTATATCTTATATACCATTTATTTTATTTTAAGACACCATTCAATTTTATTTTGCGAAAAATTAGTGCTACTTACCGTTAGAATAAAATCTTTAAGATTATATAACCATTATGATTTTATCTCATATTCATAGCTATTTCCTAGTATATAGCATTGAATTTCAATAGTTAATAGAAGTAATCTGACTGTTTTTTCAATTAGTTAGTTTATAATAATTAAATTAAATAAATTAAATAATATATCTCTTTTATATATATATATATATATATATATATATATGATTTTATTCCATATCTAAAGCTATTTTCTAGTATATAGCCTAGAATTTCTATAGTTAAAAAAAAATCTAATTGTATTTTTATCCAGTTAGTTCCTAATTAAATTTAATAAATTAAACAATATATCTCCTTTATATATAGCTATAAAAAATATATCAGTATCATTTAATTTAAGCCTCCCTCATGCCAATTTATTTTATTTTTTATTTTGAGTTACAACGACGGGTTTTTCTAAAGTTGTTGAAACTTGAATTTTTTTAGATATTTTTTTTTGTTTTGAGTTACAACAACTAAAAAACCAGTCGTTGAAACTCTAATTTTTTAGATATTTCAATTTATTTTATTTTTTATTTTGAGTTACAACGACTGGTTTTTCAAAACCAGTCATTGAAACTCGAATTTTTTAGATATTTCAATTTTAATCTCGCACCTTCAACATTTTGTTGTTCCCTCTCTTCCGTAAAAATATGAAGTTTTCTCTTTAAAACCCAACAGTGTAGAATGTCTTTCTCAAATCCATCTTAAACGCAATATTTCATTAAGAGTTTTGAACATCTTACTTTTGCACATCATGTTCACTACACTAAATTTCTTCTTCGTTTCTGGGGAAGTCGCCTTCTGCTAGTTTTGTTTTAAGGTGCAAAAGTAGCCCAAGAGATTTAGATATGCACCCCTTATATTAAGATTTGGAAAACCCTTCTCAGCACTGGATCTCCAGATTTGCGTTGAAGTTATCGATGGCTAATTCTTTTTTATTTTAATTGTTTCTCTTTCTTCGGTGATTATACTTCGCATTTATTCTTGATTGTTCAATATTCAGGTTTTTTCGATTTTGGCTAGGTCTTTGATTTAAATCTAGATTTTTTTATTTTTTTCAGCTGGTTCTTTACAATATTATGGTTCTTTTGACTTCAATCCAAATTTCGATTTTGATTTTTCTTCGGTTTCACTCTTGATGCTATCTGTTTTCTTTCTAATTGGTTTTTTTCTTTACTTTTTTTTTTTTAGAATTGCAGCTATCGGCCAGATTCTGGCATAGAGTCCAGTTCCAGGACTTAGTAGATCAATTGTTAAAGTTGGGTAATTTGTACTCCTAGTTGATGAAGGAACCTTTTCAATTTTCTTTCTCTCCTGTTCTTTTTTATGGTGGCGGCGCATAACAAATCTTCATGTTGTTTTTATGGAATTGTTGGTGGTGTCTTTTTTTTCTTGTTGTTGTTATTATCAATTGCTAATGTTCTTTTGCCGCCGCTACTTGGGGGAAAAAAAACGCATTCGCTATTTGGAAAAGAAAAAAAAGACATTCAGCGAAAATAATCAGGATCTAAAAATATTAAAAATGAACGTTAAAAAACGTCTTTTGTAACAGCGATTAATCCGAAAGACTTCATACAAAAGACTTCATAGAGCAAACGACCGGAACCCCACCTTAGAGCATCAGTAGTGACAATACCTGTGATTTAAGTCTACAAGAAGGGCATTTTCGTAACGTAGTTCCTATATAACCAAGCAACCATCACTTCCGTTTGAGGCAGCAGAACCATCTGGTCCAGATCTGTCTGTACTCAGAACACAGAAGCGAGACGGCGAACGCGTCCTGTTTTACTCACCGAAGCGGATCAAGAAAAGAAAGTAGAAGAAGGTGATAAGGATGGAAGGTGGAAGAAGAAGCTTGATCAACGGCGGCCGCAACAGCTTTGGTCGGAGGGATTCTGGCCGTCAGATTCCTCTGAGAGGTCAGGTGAAGGTGGCAATAGTGGTGGGCTTGGCCAACTCGGTGGCTTCCATCTTCTCTCGCACTCGCCATTCTTCTCGTCTCAGTCGTTGCTAGTAGATCCAAATTAGAGCGAAATCAATTCATCCGATGAGGAATTTTTGTCTCTTCTGTACAAATTGGGTTTTTTTTTTTTCCTTCTGTCCAGATTTTTGTATTAATCAGTTTTGCTTAATGAATCCTATTGCCTGTTCGCGAATGTGATTTCTCTTTCAAGTTCATCGCTCATCTTGATTGAAATGTTTAAATCGTCATGTGCCGATCCTAATGAGAACCTAAACACAGAACCGGAAACCAACCCAAGAGTTTGGACTGAATTCCGATTATAGCGGTTAATTCTTCACGTCGGAAGTTTTTTTTCTTTTGACCCGAAATCGCTGTAGTTTTCCGAATTCTGGGTTAGAAGATATATAAACTAAATTTAAAATACGTCCTCCCCGTACTGAATATAGAATTGTGTCCAAACTTCAGTTCACGATTTGGTTTTCTCAAACAGGCATTTAATTTGTTATCAATAAATTCCACACTGTATTTAATTAGGGTAAAATTGATAAGTTATTAACTTTTAAGACATAATTAATAAAATCTAAAATTTTCTATAATTATGGTAAAATATATTTGGAAGTTATTTATATAAAAAGGACAATCGGAGTATTAATGACAATGGTTTAGTTTAAAGGGCTTCGTTTTAGCTGACTTCAATTATTCCATTTCAGTACAACTCAAGTTCCGACCAGTGATACTTATACCCCAGTTATTGAAGTGTAGTGATAAATTATTACTCTTTTAGTTTTAAATATAGGATAAAATTTACATTTATTTTATATTTAAAATTGGAGATAAAAATACACATACTCTATTACCAAACATGAATCACTCTAAAAAAATCTTATAAATCAAAAGCTGATGGAGTACTAGTGTTCACCAATGAAAATTATCAATTTAACTGCTATTTATGTTATGATGTTGATGCATTATTAATAAATAATTAATTCCATGTCCTTTAAGTCAAGCCGCGTTACTTGTGGGCAGTCATTAGTCAATAGCCAAGACACAAAAATACAAAGTTGCATTAAAAGAGAGAGAGAAAAAAAAAATATAGGAGAGCTATATTTAATACAATGAATCAGAGTTGCTATTACTCCCTCTATCAGAGTTGTTATTACTCCCTCTGGTCTTTATTATAAAGTACAAACTAGTAAGTTTATTTGGTCCTTTTTATAAGGTACTTCCTGATTCCATAATGAGCATTAATTATTTTTTTTTTCATGTTTGCCCATAATTAATAGGGGTAGTTGGTGAGAATAATAATTAATAAATATTAGAGTTTAGGACAATTAATAGGGGTAATATTGGAAATTGCTTAGATCCTAGGGCAATTTTATTGACTTTAACTACTTTTATTGATTTGTAAGAAAAGTTAGTTGGTGCTTTATAATAAGGACCAGAGGGAGTAGTTGTCCTCTTCTCTTCAAAATATAAGAACCCTACATAATCCGACAGGATTGATTCTGGCGCTGACACTTCAAAAACATATTGTCTGAGAAATAAAGAGGCGGTTCCTATCTCAAGATTCATTGCATATATATATAATGGTAAGCATTTTGTTCTTTTAAATAATGACATTGTTTAATTACCAGTCCATGCCTTAATTATAAGTCCTCCACTTTGTAAAAACGTCATTAAGATGGGGATCTATTTCTTTTGGTCCCCACTTGAAAAGCAGAAGACGCATGTCCAACTGATATTGTAGGCGTAGCCATCCTTCTATATCTATATAATTATATATGCAGTTCAGTGTTCAGTGACGATTGAATAATGTCAATCGGGCTTTTTATTCAGGGTGTTTCTTTGCTCTTTCTAATTTTTAGAACATAGTTATTTATTTTAGCTGACTTCAATGTTTGAAATAGCGCGATCTGAGTATTTAAAAGTAGCTTTTTAATTATGATCTATGATATATAAGATGAATTTTGTCTTGATTTACATAAATAAATATTTTTGGAACTCCTAGAAATAATCCCAAACATAATTGCTAGTGTTGACTGTTGATTACATGACCCCTCCCTATCCTTTATTCAGACTCACTTATGGCTACTTGATTACAGAAGTGAGATTAAAAGTTTTAATTAATTCTTATACTCCATTATCCTATTTTTTTTCATTAAAATTTTATAAATCCACTTTTTCAACTTTGTTTAAAAAAATTCAACTTACAAAATTTTATTCCCCCCCCCCTTCTCCGGTCTTTCCTTTCTTCATACCAAACAGTCTCTTTGTCCCTTTGTCTTTTTATAACTATCACTCCCTTTGTCCATTATTTTCATCATATTTATGGAACTCATCATATATATATATATATATATATATATATATATATAGAGGAACTCACACATTCATCATGTTTATGGAAAGTTGAACTCAAAAACTTTTATCCATTACTTTATTGGGTATTAATAAAGGGATTAACATTTCTGCTTTAGCGGTAAACAAATTTTTCTGCAGCAAGTAAAACGACAGAGTTTTAGTCAACTTCCATTGTTCATTCTTGCATTAGCCGATACCGTTTCCGTTCTTCAAGTCTCCTCGCTTCACCTTTCTGTGCTTTTCCGATCTTCTTCTTTTCTCTTTGGTGCTCCTCTGTTCTATATTCTTCGCTGTCTCTGTTCTCTGTTTCCTCTTCTCTAGTGAATAAGAGTGTACTGGTGGGAGTAATCGCAGGTTTTGGTCGAATCACCAATGCCGAACTTGGTAGTGTTGTTGATCTTTGATGGATAATCAAACTCGGTGAGATTCTTCTTCTTATTCTTTCTAGGTTGTTGTTGATGGGATTAATCGAAGAGTTTGATCCCTATAGAAATCCAAATAACCATTCTTTCCGATCGGCTTCCAAACTCCTTCTTTTCTGTTTTGGGAGTCAAGGTTCTGTAATTAAATTTGTTTCACATGGGCTAAGCCATCTTGCTCCACCCTTCGTCTTTTTCTAAAAAAAATAATGAACGGCGTCGTTTCTTACTTGCTGCAAAAAAAAAAATTTCTGTAATAACTGCAGAAATGATTTCCCATTAATAAATTTTTATATTATTGATAATTAATTAACATATAATGTAATGCGTATTTGATTACCATTACTCGTATTTTCCATAGCCACAAGGGGGAGATATATAAGAAAGTTACATATTTATTGGTAACTAGAATGGCAAAGAGAATGAACTTGCAAGAGTGATTGATACCACCACCTTCTCTTCTTTGTTTATGCAATAGTGAGTGAAGTGAAATTCGATCTATCCGAAGACACAAAGACTATATTCAAGCAACTATATATAATTAAAAATTCCAAGTTGTGCGATATTAGCAATGTAGGATATCTTGAAATAAATATTTTACAGTGAGTTTCTGTGATATCTAAGATTTATCAGAATAGCCATATTATTCCTAATTTATAAGCATTGTGTTATGCTAAAATTTTATATTTTATTTTGAATATATATGTGCGTGTTCTGAAATAATCGTCACTGAATTTTTAGTATTTTAAAATTGGGTTAAGGTGTGTCCAGTACAATAAACTATTGGCTCAGAAGCGTCTAGCACAATTAACTATTAAGTGGACTGCCCAGCACAATAAACTTTTAAAAAGGAGCGTCCAGCACAATAAACTTTTAAAAAGGAGCGCCCTAGCACAACGCCGTTAGTAAAGAGTTAACGCTGTTAGCTAAAAGTTAACGTCCGTTATCTAAGGAGCGCCCAGCACAACAAACTATTATTCCAAGAGCGCCCATCAAAAAATTCTAAATTTTACTAAATTAAATAATTTTTTCTCAATTGTCATTATTCAAAACTACTTTTATAAATATCTATAGACAAAAATTACTCATTCTTCAATTTTCTCAAAATTATAATTTGCTAAAATAAACAAATTTTTTGATTAAGAATATAATTATATGATTTAAATAAAACTCAAGGTGTTTTATAGTTTATTATATATGTTAAACAAAAAAAATATATGATTTATTTTTATTTTAGAAGAAATTTATGTGAGTTAAAAAAATTCATTTAATGTTAATAAAATTTAAAAAATGTACACCAACTATTTAACAACTGTTTAAATTATTTGTCAATATTAAGATGTACGACATTATATAGGTGTGAAGAAGGCTAATAACATAACATAGCCTTATTGAATATGGAATATGGGATAAGTCTCACAAGAAAAGTGTATACTTTTTTTTATTCATTCAAACTTTCCTTCACGCATTCGCCGACACAAACAAATTGAAAGAGTAATCCTATAGCACAAAGTAGAATCGATAAAGGATTAAGAGATAATTTTGACTTCAAAATTTTTTAGGAGATAATTTTATCCTGAATGTGTAAAAAAAGATCAATTCTACCATGATGATTTTTCCAATTAATTTTTTAGATTTTTTAAATTTTAGTAACATTAAATGAATTTTTCAACTCACATAGATTTCTTCTAAAATAAAAATAAATCATATTTTTTTTTTGTTTAACATATATAATAAGCTATAAAGCACCTTGAGTTTTATTTAAATCATATAATTATATTTTTAATCAAAACTTTTGTTTATTTTAGCAAATTATAATTTTGAGAAAATTGAAGAATGAGTAATTTTTGTCTATAGATATTTATAAAAGTAGTTTTGAATAATGACAATTGAGAAAAAATTATTTAATTTAGTAAAATTTAAAATTTTGTGCTGGACGCTCTCAGGATAATAGTTTGTTGTGCTGGGCGCTCCTTAGATAACGGACGTTAACTTTTTACTAACGGCATTGTGTTGAGCGCTCCTTTTTAAAAGTTTATTATGGTGGACGGTCCACTTAATAGTTAATTGTGCTGGACGCTCCTGAGCCAATAGTTCATTGTACTGGACACATCTTAACCCTTTAAAATTTGAGACGTAATAACATAAAAATAAATGTTGTTATCATATTTGGGGTAAAATATATATATTTTTGAAGTCCACATCACATAAGATTTTGATGTACAGCTAGAGGCACAAGATTAATATTGGAATCCATAAACATTTTAATCGTTATCTTGTTTACTTACTTTTCTCGGCCTACCTAATTTCTTTTATACTTTTCTCTTCCGGTCTGTCAAACGTTACCTTTAGTCCTTTAGGTTTATTTATAATATTTTTTTCAAATACACCACATGTGAATGAATTTATATTCAAATTTCAAAGATCCAATCATGAATCTATATATTCCTTAATAGTGAAGGATTTGTATTTTCGGAATTTTTTTTAAAAAATAATCTGATATCAAATGGTTAAGAACCTTGATTAACATGTGCAACAATTGTTTTTTATTATTCCAACAAATATGAACTCTTTAAGGGTTCTGATAATAATATAATAAAAAAAGAATTAGTCTTTTATGCTGTTGAGTCGTTGCAAAATTAGGGTAGAGCAATGGACGGGTTGGGCAGCCCATGCTCTAACCCATAGTCCGTCCATTTATCTTTAAATGGGTATGGTCTAACCCTTGTAAACGCACGTAAATGGGCTAGCATATAAATGGGCGGGTTTCACTGGGTTTTGGGTAACCCATTTATATTTGACTTATTTATTTTTTGAGAAAAAACATAGATTAGCATTAAACACACATCTAAATTCATGACAACTTTCACATATTGCAAGATATTTGAAATCATTTGGATTATTTGGGACGTAGTGTGTTAGCTAGAAGATTGATTTAAATAAGAAAAAATAATTTTTTTTTGAAAACAAAAACTGGACCACATAAATTTAAAAGGGGGAAAAAAAAAAGTAAAGATGGAGGAACAAATCAATGAGAATTTAATGAAATAACATTCAATAGTACGACCTTGGCTTGCTCTCTCATTCTGGTTCAAGGGATGAAGACGACACCTACAAATGCTAACCCACGAAGATTACAAACTCTGATTTTCTTGTTTTGATCAGTCGTGACGACTCGCAAGTTGAATAGGCAAATAGAGAAAGAAAGAGAGTGAAAGTCAATACCTATTAGGGTTATGGTAGTTAATAAAATAAAATAAAAATACTTAATGGGTGGGTATAGGCAATCCAAATATATGTCCATAGCTTGCCCATTTAATTCTTAAATGAGCGGGTTTTAACCCAACTCATTATGGGTCTTTTTGGGTGGGCTAAAGGTGATCCAGTTACACCCGGTTGTGAGCGGGCTCACCGGGTTATGAGTTTCTTACTTAGTCCTATGCAAAATGAGTGTATAATATTCTTTCCCAGAAAATAAAGTTGAATTTATAACTAATAATAAGATAATTATTTTTTGAACAAATACTAAAATTACTTTTTAAAATTGCCGTTGCACTGCATGCATGTCAGAAGCTTGAGAAATGAGTTATATTATATCGTGATTATTTATATGTAAATATGATAAATTTTATGAAGTTAAATTACATAATGTTAATTTGGCTTTAATTTCTTTGGAGCTTTTAGCCTATTGAGATTGACGGTTGAAAAACATATTCACATAAGTTAAAATAAAACTCTTATCGCAAACTTATCTCTTAAGGAAAATCAGTTTTTATCAGTGATCCAAAGAATACTTATCGAGTAGTATGGTCAAATCATGGATGTGGTGTGCATGTGTAGGCCATCCATAATTGACCCTTCATTCTTCCAAATCAAAAGTCCTTATCTTTTTTTACACTCTTCTAGCTTTTTCTAATTTTTGGTCTTCACTCTTGACCCATCATACTTTCTTATATTGTCTTTTAACTTTTCCTAATTTATTATAGGCTTCACCCTTGACCCAATATTCTCTCCTTAACTTATTATAGCCATTGTAGAAGAGAATTTATACTTTTCAACTATTTTGTGTGTGGTATTGTAAACTATTTATTAAAGGAATCTCGTTTTTTTTTTAAAAAAAAAACTTTTAAAATTGTTATAAAATGGCTTTTTGACGGATAGACATTAATTCTTTGCTTCATATTAAATGGTAAATTGAAGATTATTTTTTCCTCTAAATTTTTTAAGGAAGAGTAGTCGGTATCCTAAAGTTTAATAATGTTAAAGCAGTTAGTTCCCTTTCTTTGCTGATTTTTTTCCCATCAAAACATGTGGTATCCAGTTTAAGGTGTTACATGTTTTGCTCATTAGATATTCTTATAAATTGATGGTGTCATCGTTAAGGTTTTAAAACTTGGATTGGCCATTAATCTGGTTGTGGTACTGGGTTAAGGGTCATTGGATTAAATCGGAGTCAAATTAGAGCTAACCTGGGGTACAATCAAACCGGTGAGAAATTAAAGATTTCAGGATAAATAATATGAAATTCTAAATATTTTTAAAAGGAAAAAAAAACCCCGAAACGGATTGATATTCGGATATTGATTATTACAAAATTATCCATACTTACCTTCAATAATTATAAGATAGATGGTTATATATATATATATATATATATAAATAATAGTACAAATATATTTAAGAAAGCATTGTTAGTGTTTGTTTGGAATCACAATTTTTAAATAAGTTTATATAAGTCGAGACAAAATTTCTTTTATATAATTATATAAATATAAATATATATGGTACTGTTTTTAAAAGTTTTAAAATTATAATTGATCATTTATGTAAATTGATAGACTTTTTTCATTGATAAATACCTAGTAATCCAGCCATGTGATGTGAGTATGTGACATTGCTCCAATAATTTAATACCGTTAATTGTCACTATCAACTTCAATTACGCGTGTGCTTATGCCATCATCCTTGTACTTATCGATTTATGCTCCCTATTCCTTTTTTAATTTAGACCACCAGCTTTATATATTTGTTTATAACTTTGAACTATATTGTATCCTCAAACTACTTGATAATTTTCAGTGATTAATAATTAAATATTATACTTTCATTGAGGAGCTTTTTTGACTATAATCCACAAGTATAATTATTTCTAGTTTGGCTGGCTCTCTCTGTTTATTACTAATCAATTGATCATATTGTTGATAATTAACACTTAATTGGATTGGATAACATCAAACATCATCTTCTCGGGTATTCCCCAAAAAAAAAGAAAATTTCCTTATCAACAAATTTGCAATATCTTCAAAATGTAGTACTAGTAGTGATGTTATCCAAAAGAAAAAAAAGAAGAACCGTCATCAATGACGTTGATAATGTTATAAACAAACATAAATTAGAATGAAGGATTTGGAAGAAAAGATATTTATGGAGAAGAATCATAAAAATTGTAATTATATAGAAGGACCAAATATAGAAATATAAAATTAAAAGTATTAAAATATCCTTAACAAAATCTTCTAGATTTCCTTTTACATTATCTTCCCATTCTATTTTTAAAAATAATATAAAATTATAAATTTCATTAAATTAAACAATGGTTTTCTCAATTATCTCAACTTGAACATATATATATGAAAAAATATTATGCATTCTTCAATTTTTAAAAATTATATTTTTCAAAACCAACAAAAATTTTAATTAAAAATGGAATTATATAGTTTTAATAAAAGTCAAGGTCTTTTATAATTTATCATATATGTTAAATCAAGAAAGTTTGTATGACTTATTTTTGTTTTAGAAGAAATTTATGTGGGTTAATAAATTCATGAATGTTAATAAAATTAAAAAATCTAATTAACATATTATATCCTGAAAAATATGAAATAAGTTTATTTTTTTATTTTTGTAAAAATAATTTAATTGACATCGATGTTGATAATATAAATCAGGCAACTTGATGATATAAATTGGTGAAAAATAAAAATTAAAAAATATGAGTTTAACAATTATTAATTAAATAATATCATGATGGGCAGTTTTAACTTTAGTTATTTTTTTAATTTTGAATATAAGAGATAATACATGAGAATTGATTAGGGGCAATTTAGTAATCTTGAATTTATATTATGATATTCGATCATTCTAAGTAATTATAATTTTTATGGTCATTTATAATAAATATTATTTTTCTCTTGATCCTTTATTTTAATTTTCCAAACAAAAAATCTCAAATATTACCAAAAATAACGAGGATGATTTAATGAGGCAGATTCCTTTAAATTTCGAACAAAGTGCTGGTGACACGTCACAATAACAGTTCCTAGGTGGCAAATGATGGGTCAACACTCAATAGCGTCAACAAACAGTCATAATGTTAAAATCTCACCTTAATTGCTCCAACAATTTAATACTATTAATCATCATTATCAACTCTAATTATGCGTAGGTGTGCTTTTGACACTAGCTAGCTAAGTATTTCCTCCGGTCCTAATTATAAGAACTAGTTGACTTTTTTGGATAGATTAAGGAAACTAATTAAATTACTTTAGAGTTTTTTTATTTTTATTTTATTTTTCTTCAAACTAATTAGTTTAACTAATAAATTAATATATAATCTAAGAATCCATAACATATCAAATAATTAAGTAACTTATTTTGCTTCCTTAATCTCTCCAAAGAAAATCAACTAGCTCTTATAATTAGGATCGGAGGTAGTATTTAATTAATATGATAAGTAATCACTATCAACTTCAATTACGGCGTGTGCTTAGGCCATCATCCTTGTACTTATCTTATGCTCCCTATTCCTTTTTAATTCAGACCACCAGCTTGAATACTTGTTTATAACTTTGAACTATATGTATTTTCAAACTACTTGATAATTTCCAGTGATTAATAATTAAATATTATTATACTTTCATTGAGGAGCTTTATTGACCATATATAATCCACAAGTATAATTATATTAATTTTAGTTTGGCTGGCAGTGGCTATCTCTGTTTATTACTAATCAATTTATATTGTTAATAATTAACACTTAATTGGATTGGATAACATCAAACATCGATCATCTTCTAGGTTGTTCACCAAAAAAGGAAATTTACTTGACAACAAATCTGCAATATCTTTAAAATGTAGTACTAGTAGTGATGTTATCCAAAAGAAAAAAAAAAAGAAGCGTCATCAATGACGTTGATAATGTTATAAACAAAATCTCAAATATTACCTGCCCAAAATGACAATGAGGTTGGGTGTTTACTATCTCAACGGATTGTTTAGATGAGATTTGAATTATTTATATTTATTTTTTTAAAAATTTCATTTAATAAGTAAAAAATCTAAAATAAAAATAATTTTTTAACTGATATTTTTTTAAAAAAATAATTTCTCATTAAATCACTAAATGAAAAAATTAAATCGGATCGATCCAGACGAGCTTAGCCACCTGATTCTATATTTGACTTTAAATTTCGATGGTCTTTGTCCAACAAAACGAGACACGTGGTGATGACATGTCACAATAATAGTTCCTACGGAGTAAATGATAGGTCAACATTGTCGACAAACAGTCATTGACTCTTAAAAAGCACGTACATACAAAAAAATTAAGGACAAATTACAGTCAGGTCTTAGGATCATAAAAAATAGTAAAAAAATCCTAATAGAAATTTATATTTGATATTATTTGTATGAAAATAAAATTTAGGTTTTTAAATTTTACTGCAAATATAGCATTTTCTGTTGTAAATATGAATTTTTTTGTTTTTAATGGTTAGATTTTAAATTTTGTTGTAATATAGCACTTCTTGTTGTAAATCTAGTATTTTTCTATTGTAAATGACCTTTATACATTTAGAGACTTGAGTTTGAAATAAAATTCAAGCATTTAAATATTGTTATAAATATAACACTTTCTGTTGTAAATATGGTTTTATTTTATTTTTCTAAATGGTCATATTTTTAAATTTTGTTATCAATATAACACTTTCTATTGTAAATATAACATTTCTTGGTGTTAATGCAAATAATATTAAAAAAAATTCTTAAAGATTTCTATGTAATTTGATGATTTTAAGGGATCCTATTATATTTATTTATGTTCCTTGTGACCTGGACCGTAATTTCCCAAAAATCAAAATGTCACGCGCCTGAAACGTTAAACAAAGCTACCTTCTTTGTCACCAAAATTATATATAGGCTAGGCGGCTTTCTGCATAATGAAAAAACCCTTCACACAAACGAAGCATTAAGATTCCTGTGTTCTTCATTCTTCGAAAGAGAGAATTTTACAGTCTCTGTTTCGCACTCTGAGTTGTAGCTAGAGAAGTGGAGAGAGAGAGGTGAAAGATGCCTGAAATGAGGACTAGTAGAAGAAATGTGATCAACGGCAGTGGTTTGTCGGACAGATTCTCAGGCCGCCGTCTGATACCGCAGAGGGGTCAAGTGAAGGTGGGGATCGTTGGGGCTCTGCTTCACTCTCTCTCTTCGGCCCTGTCCTTCACTTCCAGACGTGTTCACTGCTCTTGATTCATTCCCCTGCTTCTCAACCCCTCCCCTGTTCTGTTAACTCAGATATTTTCACAAATACACACATTTAGAGAGGCTTGTTTCGTTTTCTGTCACAGAGAGAGAGAGAGACTTTTTTTTTTTGGTTGTATAGTAACTTGTAGTTTTACTATTCTAGCTGATGCCTGATATTTCACTGTGGGAGGGACATTGTGAGCTTCTGTTAATGTTTTTTCCTTGTGCCTTTCTCATCCTCTACTTGTGGTTTTGTAATTTCCTTTCTGTCTTGATTTTTTTGAGGAAATGAAAATTAACTTCTAGTGTGGTTTTGTATTTCTTCTTATGAACAAAATCAAGGACTCTCTTTTGATCACCTTTACGTCACAAATTAGCACTACCAGATCTGATCCCAGCACAAAATTTTATGAAAAAGAAGAATAAAATGACTATGATGAATGTGTGATGAACATCGGGGGCTTGTTCTGTTCAGGTCTGTTTTGCAGTGATGGACGTGCTTGTCCAGTTTATTGACATCACCTTATTGTGTAGTTCATTCTACGATTTATTTACCTCATCAATTTGCATTCTTCTTCCATAAGGTGATATTTTCAACTTCCAATATATCAGCCTTTGGTCTATGTCTTTGACCATAAAAAAGAGGAAAGAGCGTTTTTAGTCTCTGCCAAACACTAGTGTTGTTTTCCAGATATAACTTTGCTTTGAGTTGTTCCTTCTCAGTACAATTGTCACTTAAAGCTGAGTGCTATATCAGTATATCATCCCCCCCCCCCCCCCCCCCCCAAAAAAAAAAAACCCTTTTATTTTTTCCTTTGCACATCTGGTATCTCAAGCAGTCAAGCCAGCCCTTGTGGACCTAGACTAATCTAGATTCGGGTACTATAGAAGATAACAGAGGCAACCCTCCTAATCCAGCAACTCCACACACAATCTAGGAATCGAATCCTGACATTGCTTAAGGGACCTAGCATCTCATCCCGCTAGACCAACTTGATATTAGTATATACTTAATTTAGTAGTAGTCATCAATTCCATTGAATCCTAAGCACTACTACCTCCGGCCTTTAATATAATAACTTATTGACCTTTTTTAGAGATTAAAAAAAAATTAATTAAGTTACATTAAAATATTTCTTTTTTTTTTTAAATTAATTTGCTTGACTTATAAATTGATATTTAATCTAATAATGTACAATATATAATTTGATTAAACAAAGTATTTAGCTTCCTTAAAATCTTTAAAAAATGTCAACTGACTCTTATATTAAGGATCAAAGAGGTATATACAGAACTGAGTAATCTTAATCTTCAAATCTTGGTTAATTACATGTCTTAATTGTTTAGGCCAATAATTAAGTTTAAGTTACATGTCTTAGCTGAAGAAATGTATAAGAGCAAGTTTATCCTCGTCTATTTAACTGTCATCCTGTACAGCAACCATCAGGCAAAATAACATTGCAATTATTCAAGTATTAACAATATTATATTCCTCCATGTTGCCTATGGATAGGCAACGGCTTTATTTGACCAACTATTATGAATTGCATCTGGTGAATTATCTTACAAGAGAATGAATCCAACATACTTTTTTCATGGCCAGTTGAATTCCACATTGAGTGTAAATTGATGGTGTTGTTACAAATTATACCTGCCTATCTTGATTAATTAATTACAAAATAGAATGATGAATTCTAATATCACGTAACCTATAATAGAACAAATAGATAATTTACCGGTCATACTTTTAAGACCTAACGTTTTAAAAATTCAGTCTTAAAAAGTTCTTTATATTTACAAAACTGCCACCGCTTATACTTTTTAGAACCAACCCTTTAAAAGTCCGGTTTAAGAAATTCTTTATATTTACGAAACTTCCATTAGTCATACTTTTAAGACCTGATTCTCTATAATCTGGTCTAAATGAAGCGGTTTTAAAACTTATTTTTGTACTAGTAATAGTTGATTATTAGTACATATTGATGGATGTTTTGTATCTATAAATACTCCATTTGGTCCTTAATATACGATAGTACATGTTTAAGAAGTTAATCTTAATCCTAAATATAAGATAGTATTTTTTAATATTTGCCTAATTTACCTTTATTGATGTTCTTTCAACAATAATAAAAAAAGAGAGAAAAACAGAAATTAAGAAAAATGACTTGGGGATGTTTTGAAAAATAAATGTTATATTAACTAATTAATTGTCATTATCAACTTCAATTATGCGTGTGTATTATGTCCCTAACTACTTACCACCTTTGTCCTATTTATAAGTTCTTTTTAACTAAATCACATATATCAAAGAAAGGTAGTTAGCTCAATAATTATGGGTAAATTTCAATTTTGCCGTCATTTATAACTTAGTATCTTTCAACTTTTTCTTCTCTCTCTATTTTTATTGGTACAATTAATACGAACAAAATTGTCATAATCTTATTGATTATCTGATAAAGAACTTATAAATATGACCAAATTTTTTGTTCAACAAAGACTTATAAATAAGACCAAAATAATATTTAATACGATTAATAATCATTATCAACTCTAATTATGCATGTGCTTATTCCATCAGCCCCTGAACTTATCTAATACTCCCTAATCCTTTTTTCTTTCCCAGCACATATGCTCCCTAATTCAGACCACCACCAACTTTAATATTTATTTATAACTTTTAACTAAATATTCTCAAACTATACGATAATTTTAAATGATTGTTGTTATACTTTCAATGAGACGCTTCATTGACCATAATTCGAAAGTGAAATTGTTTCTAGTCCGGTTGGCTGTCATGGTTCATTACTAATCATATTATTGATAATTAACACGTAATTGGATAGCATGATATCAAACATAAATTTCCAACGTGTTCATTAAAACGAAAATTAATCTAATGTGTATTTGCTATGAGCCTATGACTATAAATTTGTAATATTATGTTCAAAGGGGAGTCCTAGTAGTGATTTGATCCAAAAGAAGAAGCGTCATCAATTACGTTAACAATATCAGAAAGACAGAAACACAAATTTTCTCAAATATTACACGAAACGGCAAACGGAGATGATGATTCAATGGGTAGATTCCATGTTTGACTTTAAATTTCGATGGTCTCTGTTTAGCAAAACGTGACACGTGGTGGTGACACGTCATAAGGCCAGTCCCAGGTGGCAAATGATGGGTCAACATCGTCAACAAACAGTAACTGACTCTTAAGGGGTATATTTACATACGAAAACAAAAACAAAGCTACAATTTTTTTATTATTACACAATTTTTTAGATAGGTTAGGAGCTGGCTATATAAAACACTTCACACCCCTCGAACCTTTCTACGAAGATATTTTCTGTGTCCTGTGCTTTGCGAAAGAGAGAATTATACTGTCTCTGTGTCGCTCTCTGAGGTTGTAGCTAGAGAGAGAGAGGGGTTAGAGATGGCTGAAATGAGGGCTGCAAGAAGAAATGTGATCAACGGCGGCGGTTTGTCGGGCAGATTCTCCGGCCGCCGTCTCATACCGCAGAGGGGTCAAGTGAAGATGGGGATCGTGCTGGCTCTGCTTCACTCTCTGTCTTCGGCCATCTCCTTCACTTCCAGATGTGTTCACTTCTCTTGATTCATTCCCTTGCTTCTGAACCCATCCCCTATTCTGTTGAATGATGAGTTATTTACACAAACACAAACACATAGATATATATATATATATATATATATATATTATAGTAACTTGTAGTTTTACTATTCTAGCTGATATTTCTCTGTGGGAGGGACATTATGAGCTTCTGTTAATGTATTTTCTTGTGCCTTTCTCATCCTCTACTTGAGGTTTTTGTAATTTCCTCTCTGTCTTGATTTTTTTTTTTTTTTTGAGGAAATGAAAATTGACTTAGCGTGGCTTTGTATTTCTTCTTCTTATGAACAACGTCAAAGACTCTCTTTTGATCCCCTTTACAGCACAAATTAGCAGTTCCCGATCTGATCTCAGCACAAAGTTTTATGAAAAAGAAGAGTAAAATAACCATGAATGTGTGATGAACTTGGTGGATTATTCTGTTCAGGGGAGGGGAAAAAACCTACCTTTAGTTTTGCAGAGATGGGTGTGGATGTCCAGATGAATTAAACGTCGAAGAACCTGTTCTTTCACGTTATTGTGTAGAGAGAGATTCATTCTACAATTTACGTCATCAATTTGCATTTTTCTTCCATAAGGTGATCTTTTCTATTTTCAATATATCAGCCTTTAGTCCGTCTTTGACCAAAAAACAAAATCAGAGAGCTTATAGCCTCTGCCGAACACTAAGTGGTGTGGGAACCTGTTCTTCCTTCTTAGGACACGTGTCAGTTAAGCTGAGTACTATATCAGTATATTATCCAGATTATTAATTTGGTAGCCGTCATTTGAATCTTCAGATCTTGATAAGCTTAATATAATATCAACAATACAAAGACAGGAACAAGAGAGGGAGAGCAAATTGAAAGCTGTAAATGAAAGATTGGATCTTTCTGATTGTAAATTTTTATTGTTGTTAAAAACAGACCAATCAAATCTGTTGTAAAGAGGTAGTATAAAACTACCACTCATTCCCTTGTTATAAGTCAGATGTACCCAAAAAATGGTGGGTAATAAATGAGGTTTTATCAATTTTACTATGTTCAATATTTGATTGAGAGAAAATAGAGAAAGATGTGTAAATGCAGAGAGATAAAAGGATGTGAGTGAAAATTGCACCTTTTCATAAATAAGGGCAAATATAGAAAAATTCATCCATTTAATGCTTTTTTTGATTTATATAAGTGACTTATAATAAGGGAAAAAGTGGTACGTGAGTAGGTATTGTTCAAAACAGTATAAAAAATAATGCTTCTGCTGCTCATATCAGTACACTTGAGCATGCCCTTAGTAGGCCATAATTTTTCTTACTTCCATAGCCTCAGAGAGTCGCTCATCATCTTCTCAAGCTGGTCCTCACACTCCGTGACAATGCCATGGTTAGGAAATCAGTACTTCTGAATTCTGATAACCGCTATGTATTCTCTTTGAATTTACAACAGTCAGGTTAATTTTTTTGTTATATTGTTTGATTAAATGATAGTTTCATGTCTTTGCTGAAGAGCATGAATGTCTTGTCGTCTCATTCACTGTCTGCAATATAGCAACCATCTCGTTTAAAAGCATTGCAATTATTAAAGTATTAACAATAAAAAAGAATCCCTCCATGCTTCAACTTGTTATTACATGGTATAAAAAGTGTAAATTCAAATCAGGTTTGTAACGTAGCTTTGTTGCCCATGGTAATAATGGCCTTATTTGATCAACTGCTATGAATTGCATCTGGTGAATTATCTTACAAGCGAATGAATCCAACACACTTTGCTTTTTCCACCAGGCTAAGTGAAAACTATGACTCACAAATGCCAAATGCCGAAAATGACGAGAATTTATTATTGCAGTCCCAAATGTGTGGTGGTGGTTAGATTAGTTAAGCTGCAGCCACAAAACCTTCCTGGGAGGCCCCGAATACCTGGTTCAGAATCATGGCCAATCGAATCCCACCTTGTGCTATTCGTTTCATCACCCATGGCATCCTGGTATTGAAGTATTCATCTGTATATAAAACACACACAAGCATAAGCATCTCATCTCACAGTTGTGGTGAATCTGTGCCGTGCTTTTATTTTTGCTGATGTGAGTGAAAGGAACGATGTTACCTGATAGAGTCATACCAGCTTCAACCCCTTTGTAAGCCCACCTGCAAGCTACTTGTATGCTCTCTTTTGCCCACCTGTCCATTCCAACACAAACCTCACATATCATATAAATATAATAATGTGAGGAGTTTTAAGATCTGTTTATCTGGGAGAGACTATGAGAATATGTTACATAAAATGTGAAGTATGTCCTATCAATTGGTTTGAGTCATTTTGATAGAAGGATAACCTCAACCTACACATATATCTAAGAAATTCAACAGAGACAATGTGCTGAGGAAGCTCTCACCCGTCTACACAGTTGGAGAGATCTTCGCAGTGACTCCATGATGGAACATCATCTGACCAGATACCCTGTTCTCAATAATTCATCATATAAGTAAATTTGTTAATTGTTAATTTTGTTTTGGGATATATAGCCCAAATTAAGAATGTGTTAAAAGCTTTGACAGGTTGCGTTGTCTTACATCTGTATAGTTCCTCTGTAAGTCTTCCAAGAGAAGCTCTAAATCCTTTTCATAATAATCTTTTAAAGCATCTACAATGATCTCTTTGTCCCATACCTGAAGTCACACAAGAAAAACCACTTTAAACTTGAACAAGCAACTTCTCTAATGGTGATATATCGCATAGCTTTTTTTTTTTTTTTTTTTTTTTGACATGAGCACTTGGTATCTGGCCAACCTCTCAAGGAATTGAAAAATTAAACTAATCTGGATCGGCCATGGTAGGACCCATATGAGCGGTGACCCTGCCGCCTAGACTGCTGAATTCCCAAAGGATCAAATCTATGATCTTAGGTTTAGCTGGAACAATTTTTATTAGTTGATCCAAACCTTCGGTGGTTATATGGTATAGCTTTTTAATGCAAAAGACGCGTAGGTAACAAGTTTTTTTTCCCATCAAACCGCATAGAAAAAAAGAATGAAAGGTTTTTTATTCTTGTGTCTTAGATATTTTTTTTTCTCTGTTTTCATAATAATGTTAAAAGTGTTGAAAGATGAAAGTTACATGGTGAAGATTGGATTTGCGCCTGAACCAGCGGAGAGCTATAGTGTTTCCTCCTTCGTCACTGGTGAATCCAACATGCAATGGCTGAAACAACACAAGAATTCCATTAGCAATTGGCAATAAACTATGCAAAAATGAAGAGTTTGAAGGGAAATAATAATAATAACTGGGAAACCTGGTGAATATCCCCAACGAAGTGAGACAAGAACAACAAGGCCTCAGTCATATTTACTGCAAAATGACGAAGAAGCAATCCATGAAATGAAAAATTTACATAGAAATCAAAGGAGAGAGTGAAAGAAAAGGGAAGAAGCATATGTATATATATATATATACATCGAGAATCGCCAGTGCCTTGTCGATAATCCTGAAGCTGAGAGGTGAAATTCTTAATGGCGCCGGCAACACACATGTCCTTCACCCCATTGGCGTTATGGCAGTCCCCTGCAGAGAGAGAATGTAAGTGACATTGTTGATGAACTAAAGAAGAAGAAGAAGAGGAGGAGGAAGAAGAACATACGGGAATAATCGAAAGAACATTCATTATCAGGAGTGTTGATGTAGTGAAGAGGGCTGGTCCATCTGTACTTGTACAAAATCCTGATCCTATCTGGCCATACGCACAGTGCTGACAAGTCTCCCTCCACATAATCTGGCAACAATTTCTTCACTGCTTCTTCTGCCTCTGCCTCTAGCAGCGACTGCCTCATCCATTTAAAAAAAAAAAAAAAGCTACTTGTTTTAAAAAAGATACTCATATCTATGTATTGTTCATCTGTTTCTAATTCTAATTAAATCATCTGGTACAACACATTTTACATAGTCTAGTTCATCAGGGGAAGGAGCCTGTGAACATTGTTCTTCTCAACGCGCGTTATTAAGATTTTACTCATTATTGTGAGGATCTTTAATTCATTTGTTATAAACATTATGTTTGGATAGAGAGAAAAGTGAGGGGAAAATAGGAAAAGAGGATACTAGAAAGGAAAACTTCCAAAAATAAAATAAAATAAAATAAAATCACTATTTTTAGGAGTTTTCACTCCATCCAAACATAGGTTAAAAGAAAACACTCATCCTAAAAGACTAATATCTTATTCTTCCAAACCACACTTTTCTGATAAGGTTTTCCAATTTATGTCTTATTAATTATAATACTCTCTTTTAGACTTTGACTCATACATGAAATAAATTCGGTAGCTATTGCTGAGTAATTCAAATTCATTGCTTTAAGATGTTGTTTGTTGTAAAATATATGGAAATGAAGACAACCTAATAGCTAATATAGCTCTCCACTGAACAAGATTTTGAAACCATATCTCTGCTATCTTCTTCAAGTCAATTTCACAAATAAATGGGGATTTAGAACATACCTTTGAACAGTTTGAATCACTTGTAATTACTGATTTTAAGCCTTAATGAGGGAAAAAATGAAGAGAAGGCATGCACCTGAGCAATTCTGCAGGTCAATTCATGTCCCTCTTTGCTCCAGGCAAGAGCTCCAGGCACAGTCAAGAACATTACAAATCCCATCACTAAACATCCCCACGCAAGCCTACCCATCTCTCTCTCTCAAGAAACTCAAATGCAAGATGAAACAAGCTTTAAGTATCAGACTAATTCATAACTGAATATATATACACACAACTTGAGGGGTTTCTCAATTGATAATTGAGTGCAAGTTTTAATTGTTTAGTATTACCAGGCCCTGAATGTTGGCTTTGATGAGAGGCATATTCTGGCACGTTAAAGGCATCACCAAAACTAAATACTCAGATAAGACATGTTTACATAATTTGATTAAGATTAAAAAAGTTAGTTTAGTTAGTTGATATGACATGTATTATCTAAAACATCATAGTCATTTTCCTTAATTTCTTCCTAAGGTAAATTAGGAAAAAATTGATAAATATAAAAACTTCTCCCTCTGGTTCTTATTATAAGACACTGACTAACAATTCTCACAAGTTAATAAGAACAATTAAAATAAATAAAATTGTCCTAGAATTTAAATAATTTTCAATATTACCCATACTAATTACATTAAACTCTAATATTTTTAATTATTACTCTTACCGACTACCCTTATTAAATATAGACATACATGAAAAAAAAATAACTAATGCTTATTGAGAACAAGCAAGTACCTTATAAAAATGACCAAATATATTTGTTGACTGGTATTTTATAATAAGGATCAGATAGAGTATGTCTTATATTTAGAATCAAAATCAACTCCTTAAATATATCTTATATTAAAGATACGAGCGAGTAATACTATAGGTATATAGCAGACACGGAGTTCATGGGAATCAGATTCCCTCATTGTCTCTCTCCCTCATTTTCTCTCACAGTCCCATCTGGGCTGTCCAAATCTTGATCCAACAGTCCAGATTTTTTTATAAAAAAAAAATTTAGATTTTTGTTTTTTTCAAAAAAGACAAAAGTTAATTTTTTTTGGAATTTAGACCGTTGGATCAAGATTTGGACGGTCTAGATAGGACTGTGAGAGAAAATGAGAGAGAGAGAAAATGAGAGGATTCGGACGCGAGTTGATGTGCAATTGAAATGATCATCCAAGATCCCTCTATTTAATTAATTTCTGAATTGATTGAGTGCAAGTTGTAGTTGTTAAGTATTACCCGTACGTCAATGATGACTTTGACGTGGGGTATATATATATTGTATAGTACGCATAGTAAGACTAAGGCATCAACCAAAACTAACTAACATGCGTAGCAAGCAAGAAGTTCATTTGCAATAGAATTATATATATGATCTCATACAACTTTAGGTTTCAAGATTAGTTATTATATGATGAACTGATCATCCCATTAGTAACGTGGTCATATATAATACATGTTGGTTCCGCGTGAAGCTGACCTCTCAAAGCCTAGCTATTTACAAAAGGCAGCCCGCCAAACTCGTGACTAAATAATCTCTCTCTATAAATATATAAATACATAGATTTTAAAGACAAAATGATACAAACTTATTGGGCTTTTACATCATGTAAGAGAAAATACAGCACAAGGAAGCCCAATATATAACTACAAACATGATAAGAAGACAAATACAACAACCAAAACAACATGCCACAACACAAAAAGAAACAACATTGAGAGACAGAGAGCAAGGTGGCAAACTTAAGCTTAGAATTTGCAAATACCAGTACCTAAGCAAAAGGAGGACAAGATGGCCCGTAGCTACCAAAAAATGGAGCATAAGACCACCATAAAGAAGAGTCACTAACAGACTTGGGTATCCTAACTCCTAAGACTATGTTTGGGAGTTTCATTTTGGAGGGAAAGGAAAGAAAATGGAGGGTTTTGGTAGTCCCTTCCATTGTTTACAAGTTTTAAAAATAAGAGGAGAGGGAATCAGGGATTTTTACAAATCCTCGAAAACCCTCATTCTTCTAAAAAATAAAGTTCTCCCAATATGGGGGGTTTTAAGTTAATTACCTTTTTACCCTCGTTCATCACCACCACCACCGCCCTAACCACCCCCACCGTTGCTGCCACATAAATAATTTTTTGAATATAAAAATTATATAAATAATTGTTTTAGAAAATTTAAATTTAAATTTATTTGTAAAGTATAATAATTATATTAATTTTTTAAAGAAAAGGACAAAATGATAAAAATAACTCATTAATCCTCAATCTTTCTTCCTTACTATTTTTTTAACTCCCAAACAAGGAGTTTAGTATGCTCCTTACTTATGTTGTAATCGAACACTTAAAGAGTAAGACAACCTGCTACAATTTGAATTCTAAGGCCAAATCAGCTGCCTCAGAGAGGTCAACATTCACTACAAAAAAACACCGCATTAGCCACAAAAATTTGCCACGGAATTCCGTGGCTAATTTTATTTGCCACGGAAATTTTCCACGGAATTCCATGGCAAAAAAAATTTGCCACGGATTTCCCACGGAACACGATCCATCCCAGAAAATACCGTGACAAAGCAATTTTGCCACAGAAATTTCGTCGGTGGGAAACGTGACACGGAATTTTGCCACGGAATATTCCGTGGGAACTGTGCCACAGTGTTTGACTCAGAATATTCCGTGGTAAGATTACCCAAAGAAGTTTCCGTGGCAAAAAACCCATGGAAATTTGCCACGGAAAATTCCGTGGCAAAACTGTTTTGCCACGGCATTTTCCGTGGCAGAATACCCACGGAAATTTGCCGTGGACTATTCCGTGGGAAATTTTACCACATAATATTCCGTGGCAAATTTCGTGGCAAATTTTGAATTTCCACAAACACGTTCCCCCTTTGATTTTAACCATTTTTGTTAACAATTTTGCAGCACTTAAATTAAAAAAATTAGCCTGTACATATAGCTAGAGAAATCAACAAATTCCAGATAACTAATATATCAAACAGAGAGATAAATGTCACACAAGTTCAAAGTACAGAGTTCAAATTCCAAAAAGGGAAAATACATGTTCTCAGTCACACGAATCATAAACAATGAAAGTTATGAACGTTCATTCTCAACGTCTTCAGTTGCATTGGTAGAGGGAGCGCCTTGATTGGCAAGGTTAGATGAAGTGGGTAACTGAATCCCCATTCCTTGCAATGCTGACATAATAAAATCGGTTGCTTGTTTAAGTTGTGCATTCTCTTGTTTCACTTGTTCATAATTTTCTGACATTTGTGTCATCTTCATTTGCATTTGTTGAATGTTAAAATCCCCCGAAGAATTGATGGAACAAGTTGAGGTAGAAGAGACAACATGTTGAGTTTCAGATCCAAGGCCATAGATTCGGCCTTTCTTGTTCTTACCACCAGCAACTTCTAACCATAAATTGAGTTCATCTTCGTTAGATTGGACACTGCCTCCTTCAGAAGTGATTGATGCCTTTCGTCTCAAAAATTCATCCTGCAAACAGTGTAAAATTTCTACACAGAAAATGATCAATGGGCTTTAATATTTCAACACAATTCATCAAGAAAATCATCCAATTAACAACCATTATCCATTGACAGAAGGGCTGTAGTGCCAAAGTTGTATTTTAATTTATCAAAGTCCAACAGTTTATACAAAAACAATTTATGATACACAGAGGTCAAATAAAGTAAAATTGATAAAATCCAATCCATCCATAAAACAAACCAAAACTCTGGAAATTAGACATTAGTCTTTGTAAGTTGTGACAAAAACCTCAGAGTCAATTTATGAAATTACTAACAGAAATAGAAAAGATGCCATGCATGCAATCATAAACATAACCATCAAGAATATATGCTTTATACTTCTTTGAACTGAAATATAGCATCTAAACAATAGTTTTTTCCTTTGCATTTTATAATGAATCCATTTGAAATTTCGTTTACTGCAAAATCCAAACACTACCTGAGGAATACATGCCAAAGCATGTGTTGTCTATAAAGAACATATGATTGTTGAAACATCAAAGTAATGTAATCATGTTAAAAATACCAAGTCAAAATATAGGGGAATGATATACCATTCCTATAACAATATCAAAGAGGCAAAGCCTTTCACCAGATCAATATAAAATTATAAAACAGAACAATAATACCTTATGCAGTAGTCGTATTTAGCAGCATAGTCAATTTTAGTCATAAAAATTTCCTCAAATCCACCGTCTCCACACTTCTCCAAGCATTTAAGCTGTATTCTTTGTCTTGAAAATGCAGCTAAAGAGAGACACCTGTACATTTGACTTTTCAAACTGAAGTAGTAGCAGCCACTTACAAAATATGCAACACAGCTATAACCCTCTATTTGCAGGAAGAATTGTACCAGAATAAGGGTGAATGCAAGCAAGCTGTTTTAGAGGGCAAGGATGCCGGGGGTATTGATATGACATTGTAATTAATTGATTTTGAAAGTAAGTTATTTTAGTTGATTAGGTTACTAGTGGCACTAGCCATTTAGAAGCGGCCCTAGCCAAACATGGGCTTATCCGCGTCTAATAACTAATTAGCCTTAGGTTGAAAGGTGCCCCTGTTTTAATGAATTCTCTACTGCCTCCCTACTGCTTCTATATATGTGGCAGATTGCTTATTGTAAAATCAGATTTGCATTGCTTTTGAAGTTCTAGCAATTAATTCAGATTACTCTACTCTCTCTTACTCTCTTCTATTTCTTCTTCTTCAACCCTCTAATCCTCTTCTCTTCTACCCTAATTCTCAATTCTCAAGATTGATATTACAAGAGGCTATCAGCTCTTACAAGTAAGCTGAATTTGCATGGGTTGATGAGCGAAAATTTTAGTGGCCAAAATAAAACTGAATGAAGATTTTAGCAAGAAAGATATAATAAGGATATCTAGCTGGCCATCCAAGGCATTAGCCCAGAGATTAATTTTTTATTTCAACACTCATTAAAAATAAATTGAAAGGGGGGGAGGAAAACTGGTGTTGAAGAGAAGCATATGGAGCTTATATGAAGGAATTTCACAAGAACATGCTCAGACACCACAAATGGCATGCTTACATCAGTACAAATCAACAGCAACAGCCTCATCTTGAATCAAGATGAGTATCACAAGTTGCAGAATATTAAAAACAAAAAAAATACAAGCCAGTTTCTGGCATAAAGTACCTCAGCAAAACCAATTCAACTGAAAAACCAATTTATCAATTTATTTATACTCAAGCAGTCAAGTGACAATCATATAGCCAAAATACGATGGACAATCAGAATGTCTACTGTCTCAAATTGACCCAAGTTTACTCTTTTTTCACCCAAAAAAATACAGGGGTAATGCACAAACTAACAAAATTGGTCAGCTCAAAACAGAGTGAACAGTACCAAACATCAATGCAATATGCCAATATCAACTCAAATCCATGAAAAAACCAATTGTTTCAATGACCCAAAGTAGTACATATAAACACTTGTTCAGATAGAAATGGTGAAAACTAGTGGCGCAAGACAGAACCAATGCATGTCAATTCTGAAAACAAATACAAAAATTCAGTAAATGGAAAAAAGACCACTAGTACTATTGCAAGTGAATAACGTCATCAGGTTCTAACAATAGTATAAAACACCAGTTAAAACATAAGTTCATAATATCCACGGAAGGCCAATGTTAGCTTCTCAGTTCATAATATCCTAGTACTGAAAAACACCAGTTAAAACATAAGTTACCCTATTGTGGACCCACTTTGCGTGGGTTAATTACGTCAAGGAATTTATTTTCAATGGTTTCCTTCGTAGTTTGAGGCATGTAATTGTGGTCTTCTATTTTTGAATTGATTTTCCTTGGCAAAACTTAAGTTGAATCCAGTGTTGTGCATGTATCCATGTATACGCATGATTATTCTTCTGTTAGTAAATTCTTAATCTTAAATTCTTCAAAGTATTTTACATATTTTGTATATTCTTTTACCAAAATCAGTGGTGTTTTCTTCTTAATGAAGAGTCTTACTATCTTGAATTGTACAATAAGTCCTTGTTCCAATTTTGTAAATAATTCAATTTTAGGGGAGGGGATTGGGTTACCTTTCTGGCAAAATAACCATTGGCTATGTGACTTGGAGCAAAGGTGAGTTTCAGCAAAGTTTGTCATTTTTTTGGTAGCTAAAGAGGAATAATGAACTATGAACGAAATAACATTTTCATGCTTGGCTTGCCAGTGGCATTTTGTGACAAACAATTGATTGTATCATCTGTTAACTCTTCTGTTGTTCTCAGATTTCAGAAGTTGCCAGGACTTAACCAAGAAAGGAGTGTATCGATTGCTTCTAGGGTTAGAAGGTCAAGCTACCAAGCGGCAGAAATTGGATTGTGGGCTCTCACGCAAGGTCCACAAATTGCTATTCTCTTCTCTGATTTTGCTGCTATTTGAAAAAGCTGCTGCTGAATTTGTCTACATGTGCTTCTTAGATATATGGCCCTAATTGATTGTGATTGTCAACCTTTTATGTATCTAAAATGCATTAGAAAACATTTCACTGGTTACATCTCAAATAAATTAGTAAAATTAGATGTTGGAATATTGCAACATCCTTTTTCATTTTCAAGCCCTACCAGTTTGTTTTGAATCTTGCATGCATCTCAAATACTCGGTTTTGAATATTGCATGCATCTCTGGACAACTTTGAAAAATAAAATGAGGTCATTACAAGCTATTATAAAAGTGATTGTAGTCAAATGCATTACAGGGAATTATTTGCATTCAATTGTAGATAACATTTATGGTGCAATGCGCTAACAGTTAATGCCATACTACAATGACTATCACGAGTATTGAAGCTGCCTTTGTATCTTATGTTTTGTTGGGACCAGCTGTTGATGTTTACCACAATGACGAGTACTAAAGCTAGCTTTCAATCTTGGATTCGAACCTTTTCAATTTAATGCTTTATTTATTGTTCTATATTTATCTCTTCTCGAGTAATTTTAATCACAAAAGAAGTTATATTGGGTTATTGAATTCTACAGAATACGTGCTTCTCATTTGCAGATTGAAGAGGTTTGACTGCGGCTTAATCTCGATGTTTTTGTTGCTTTTGACTCTCTTCCTTCACCCGCACCAATAGAATCGTTTTCAAACATGGTAGCTTTTTTTTTAGTATCAATATTTCTTTTATTCAATTTGTAGTCATTTGCACCAAAGTATTACTTGGCTCAACCTCCAATTCTTGTGATTTATTTTGTAGCATTGCTTGGCTCAACCTCCAATCGGTGATGGTCCTTTATTATTGGTTTTGTCTCATACTAGAGAGCTTGCTCAACAAATAGAGAAAGAGGTGACACTTTTATTCAAACCCCATATGTTTGAAGGGGTAACTGTTCTTTGTTGCTTTTTTACTCTACCTTGATGCGTGCATGGCTCCTAAGACACTTTTTTTTTTTTTTTTACCCTGCTTAAGTTTGTGGATAAGTGGTGATTGTTTTGCATTTGAGGCTCATGAGTTAAATGTATCTTCTTACTGTTTCCATTTTGGAATTGAGAGTTTTATCTATACTAAGATTATTTGTTCCTTGAACACAAGATTACTGTTTTGGGTAGCTGATGAATTGAGTTGTTTGTTGATATTGGTTTAGTTTCTTGGGTAGAAGGTTTTGAATTTTGAAGCGAAAGTGAATTCTAGGTTGCTTACAATTCTATTTTGTTCACTATTTTATCAGAGCAAAAACCATATTATTGTGAGCATAGCAAGTTTTTTCTTATTGCCTTTTTTTTCTTCCCAATATAGAACCTTTTGCTTTTATTTCCTAACCATGATCCAATAAACACTGTTCACAATAATTGGACAGCTGTGATTTAAGTTCATTATTTTAATCCTTGCTTCGGGCTCCTCAATTCATGATGGCAAGGCTCAACTATATGTTCTGCCTTACAGCTGTGTCTGTACAAGCAACCTTCTCTTGTCAAAAGTTGTTCCAAATAGTTTTCCTATTTTCATGAATCACTTGGACTCTGTTATTGAGTTGTTCCATCAACAGCTCGATTTTCATAGCAGGTTATAACATGCATGTTTGAGTGTTAATCTTTTGTATATCCAAATGATTAAATGGTTATAACATGTTTAAAGTTTTAGTTTCTTTAAACTTCACAAAAAACTGTTGCCAAGCCGGTCTGTTTCATCAAGGTTCTTCTTTGGGGGTTTTTTTTTTTTTTGGACAAAATCAAGATTCATCTTATTGCAAACAATCCTACTGGCTACGTTGTTGATATGCTAGATATAAACTTTAAATAAGATGACTTTGCAGACAACCTTACTTGTGAGATAATTTTCCAGATAACCTTACTTGTAAATATGGTGCATATTATTTCCTACCATTCTCTATCTTCAAAGTAGCTATTTTATTTTTTTGTGTGCCGAGGATGCATCATAGCGCATCAGCTGGTCATGTTTGCTTTTTATATATCATGTGGTGGCAAGTGGAGTTACTCCTTCCATTATAAAATTTATTTGTAAGCTAAAGTATTGCAAATAATTAGATATCATGTGGTGGCAATCAAGCAAATAGCAGATTTAATGACCAACCATTTTTTGTGTTTTAATTTCATCCATGTTTTATTCTGTAGCATTGCTTGGCTCAATCTCTTATTGGTTTATATCTTTGTCAGTCAGTCTTTACACATAGCCAATTATATGTTGCATTATTCAATGTTAAAAGCATGGATGATCTAAAGATTGTTGTGGATGATAATGATTGTGGCAACAGGAACACAAGGAATATTGTGTACAAAGAGATATTTAGGAGTGTTAATCGATTAGAAGACATTGTTGTTTCACATTTTTGAGATTTCATTTGTAATATGTACTCTAAATTGATTGGAGGATATTGTTGTTTCCTATTGTTGATGTTTCATTTATAATATATAGTCATTCATTGATAGTAGTGATGTGTTAATATTCCTTAAAACCAAGAAAGTTGCATAACTTAAAAAGCAAAATATGTTTAAGTAATCTATGAAATACTATCATCCCGTGCAACACACGGGGAATTAAAAGCTCATTTAACTAACAACGGGAATTTCTCTACAAAGCCAGCTTACAGAGAGCTCTGGAAACCTTGAATTGGGATGAGCATGACACCATGTGGTCTCTGATGTGGAAACTACCGATGGCACAACAAGTTAGAACCTTCACTTAGCTTTTATTAAAAGGGAAGCTCCTCTCTAACGAGGAACGATTCAAAAGGGGAATAACTACGAATTGGCTATGTTTCTTTGTCAAGTCAACAATGAATGTTTAGACCATGTTTTTAAAGAATGTAGTATGGCCACATCAGTTTGGAGGAAAATCCTTCTTGCATACATGAGTGTTGATAGGTATATGCATCACTGCTGGAAACGCAGGGAAGTCCGAAACCAAAGAATTTTCATCGAGGAATCTTTTACTATAGATGAGATTGTATTTCAGGTTAAAGCTCTTCTTTGAGTTCAATCTTATTTTGTAATCTCTATGTAAACTTAGTTGTACATTTTTTAACCATTTATTAATGGAATTCCTTTTCATTCAAAAAAGCTCAAGAAGCAACCAAACCCATAACGAAATAAAACAAAACATCAACAAAACACCAAACGAAAATAAGAAAGAAAACATACATAAAGAGTAACCTAAAAAGACTAGAACTAGGCATAGCACTACATTCTATGCCTGGCGTAAATCCATTGAGTCATGAGACAGAAGTTCGAGCCTTTTTGGCAGAAGGTTCAAAAGAACCCAGCAAGGGAAACTGCTCCAAATCCGCAACCATGAATACTCTTTCGTCCTCACGAGCAACGTCTTGGATGTAGTAGCTGGAGGTGGACGTGGCTTTCCTTTTGCAGCAACCTTCTCCACGCACGAGCGTGTCTAGATGGGAGTTTCCATGGACGGTTACCCCATCAAATAACACGATACCATCTCCGAGATAGAGTAAAAAATTGTGCACATCAGAAATCCAAGGAGAAGCTATCATAACATGAGCAACGATCTTCAACAGAACTAAGAGGACAAATGGAAGGAAGACCAAGGTGACATCAGCGGTAGTGAATATACTAACAAGTAAAATAATGATAAAATATAAAACACGATCAAAAAATAAAGAAAGATTTCAGGAGATAATTACAAATTGTAAAATATTTTCAAATATTAAAATATAAAATAAAATAAATATATTAAAAATAGAGAGATAATAAAATGGTAGTTTCAAAATATTTTTTGAAATCTCATCAGGTTCACTTCTCTTGATCCCATTAGTAATGCTTTTTACAGATTAAAAATTATTTTTATATTTCATGGAATGCTTTTTGAGCGGATTCCTCTCACCCTACTCTTTACCTCCCATGTTCTCCTTCTCAACTCCATTAGCCTCCCCATCTTTTTTTATCATGGAATTGGTAACCAACTCAAAATTCCCTATAAAACTTTGCTTTTGTGGCATTCATTCAACTAAGGTAACTTTGTGATGCTTGGACATAAGGTTGCTCTTGATTGTGCTTCAATGGAAATAATCCTTCGTGATGAAAAGGTCTATTTTAAAAATATTTTTGCTTACCTTATTATTTTATATGATCTCATGCCAATTTTTTTGTTATCATATTAGTTTCTCTTACACACATGCATTCTGCTAATTTGGTTAATCATGATATAAGGTGTAACGCTACCACAAACATTTCAATATCAGTCGGGATGCAATTGGTGCTTACAAGTTACTATTGTAAATATTTGAAGGAAGAATTTTGATAATTATAAGATAGTATATTAATTATTTATTATAAATATTTTTAATTATTATTATTATTTTTTATCTCAATACGTATGAAAGCTGCAAAATTTTTGAAATATATATTTAATATGAATGTAACAGATTTTTTTTCCCTTATTTGACTAAAGTATTCTCAAGTTATATGGATGAATTATTTTATTTGTAGATATAACCAATAAATTTTAAAATTTCTATTAATTTTTATGAATAATGATGAGACTGAGTTAAAAATAAAAATTAGAGAAATTATAGTTCAATGAAATCAATACAGATTTGAGTCTGGAATTATTTTCGCCAACAACGTGAATCCGGAAATCTCAATGTTTTAAATATAACTTTAAACATTAAAGAAATCAAAAGATAACAGTAGAAAATTTTATCATAAATTATAGCTTCCTATCATTTTCTTAAATAAACAATTTAAAAAATAGTTAAAAACTATAACTTCATGCCGATTGAAAAAAGGACATTGCAAATTTTTCATAAATCAACAAAAAAAAAAAATTTCAAGACCTCCTTACTAGCATAAATTATTTTAACTTCCCACTTATTATTAGAATTTTGGAATTTTACAAAATTGATATATTATAACTTCCTAAGCATGATCAATTGTTTCTATTGAATTGAAAGATCATAAATCAATTAAACAATATAAAGTTTTTGAATAAGTTTTTGGTCCATGGTATTGCTATTTTAATGTATCCATCCTATATTATACACACATATGAATAATGATCATGACTAGCTAGAACAAGATATAAGAAATGGGAGATGCTGTAACAGGTTTATTGGTCTCTTCTCAAAATATAATACATGATCATGTCTTTTTTCTTTTTATTTTTTTTACCATAAGATTTTGTTCTCTTTTTAAATATTACTACCTTTGGTCCTAATTATAAGAGCTAGTTGATTTTCTTTGGAGAGATTAAGGAAGTTAAATAAGTTACTTAATCATTTCATATGTTAAATATTCTTAGATTATATATTAGTTTATTAATCAAACTAATAAGTTTGAAAAAAATATAAAAATAAAAATACTTTAAAGTAATTTAATTAGTTTCTTTAATCTCTTCAAAAAAGTCAACTAGCTCTTATAGTTAAGACCGGAGGGAGTATGTTTTTTTGTTGTTTGCGCCAGCACATTGTGGAGCTTCTAAACTAGTTGATGTACAATTACACAAACACAAGACCCTGTCATTTTTCTTTTTTAAGAAAAATTTTAGGAAAGGGGTTGTGCTTACTCACAGTCCAAGGACAGGGTATTTGGTATATTGAGATAGAGAGTACACATGCTTCCACCTCTTCCCAATGTTTCCATTGCTTTGTAACCGTCAAAATTCATAATAGACCTCCACACTTCATTTATTGGGCCGATCTCTGGCCCAATCCATTTTTAGCCCAAACAGTGTCCTTTAAGTGTATCTTTTTTCCTAATAAGAATGTGTTTACCCCTCATCCTTGGGTTCAACTGGCGTGGGGTCAATCTTCCTTACCTTAAGGGAGGGGGTTCGATCCCTACGCTGATCAAGGCGCTGGGGGAGGCATCTTAGGGATCTAGGAAGCAGTGGTAACGCTGGTAGAGGTGGAAGCATGTGTACTCTCTGACCAGTATCCCCTCTTGGACTGTGGGTGAGCCCAACCCCTTTCCTAAAATTTATGTAGCAAAAAGAAAAAAAACAAAATAAGAACATATTTGAGAGTCTGTTTAATTGCAAATACTATTCTAAGCAAGTTAGAGGTTTCATCTTTGCTTCACATATCATCAACATTAAAAAATTGGTACTTACCAACGGGGTTGTATCTAATGGAAGAGGCTAGTATCTCACAATGAGGTCAAACTAAGGTTCAGATTCTTTCAAATTTAATGCTTAATAGTATCTAAAATATGATTGTTTTCAATAGGAGGACCTATGCTCAGGGGGGGAAAAACCTGGCACTTCATCTTATTTTAAAGTTTAAAAGCCTTATTGGAAGAAGAAGCGATAATTATCCTTCAGCTTTTGAGTTTTGACGGATATAAAAACACTATCACCTTGGTCAAGTGTTTGACCATGACATTTTGACAATATCTCATTCTCCTACCGAACAGAAATTCGGGCAAAGGTTAATAACATCAAATTAATCTCTTACAACAGAAAACACTTCAAAATGTGCAAACAACTTTGTTGCCAATGGTAATAGCTTTATTTGATCAATTACAAAGAATTGCATCTTGTCATGAATTTATTGTACATTAGTGAATACCACATACTCTTTTTTTCCCGGACAAGGAATGTAATGACATAAGATTACAAACTAGGTTAGAAAACTATTTTTGCAGCCTCTATAATATATCTGTGGTGGTGTCTATAATGCTTAAGTTGCAGCAGCAAAACCTTCCTGGGAGTCCCCAAACACCTCGTTCAGAATCATGGCCAATCGAATTCCACCTTGAGCTATTCGTTTCATCACATATGGCATTCTCGATTCGAAGTAATCATCTGTGTATAAAACATACATATAAGCATCTCACAGTTGTGAAGAATCTGTGTTCAGCTTTTGCTGATGTGAATGTAATAAATTAAAGATTGTGTGTAAACTTGAGATTGTTGCATAACTGTCTTACCTGATAGAGTCATACCAGATTCAACCCCTTCGTAGCCCCATTTGCAAGCTATTTGTATGCTCTCTTTTGCCCACCTGTCCATTCAAACACAAAGCTCACACTTCATATAAATATATAATTAATGTGATGAGGAGTTTTAATATCTCTGTATCTGGGAGAGACAGAGTGATTAAGGAAGTTCTCACATATTTACACATTTGGAGAGATCATTGCAGTGACTCCAAGATGGAACATCATCTGACCAAATACCCTGTTCACAATAATAATTCATCATACAAGTGAATTTTGAAGTGGTTGTTGGTTAATGTTGTTCAGGGATAAGCCCAAATTAAGAAACTAGTATATATGTGTTAAAAAGCTTTGATAGTTTGTGTCTCACATCTGTGTAGTTCCTCTGTATGTCTTCCAACAGAAGAGATAAATCCTTCTCATAGTAATCTTTTAAAGCTTGGGCAATGATCTCCTTGTCCCACACCTGAGGTCACGCCAGAAAAATTTCGTTACTTGAACTGACTTGAAAGTTGGCAAAATATAAGTAACTAGCTATCAGATTCTTGATTAGAATAATGTAAAACGTAGTAAGTTTTATTAAGAAAATGATGACCAACATGCACAAAAGTTAATGATAAAGATGAAACTTACATGGTGGAGATTGGATTTGTGCCTAAACCAGCGGAGAGCTATAGTGTTTCCTCCTTCGTCACTAGTAAATCCAACATGCATTGGCTGAAACAACAAAAAGAACCCCATGAAATTGGCAAGAAGCTAAGCAAGAGAGAGAGAGGGGGGGGGGGGGGAGAGAGAGGGAGAAATGAAACCTGATGAACATCGCCCATGAAGTGAGACAAGAACAACAAGGCCTCAGTCATATTATCTGCAGAACAAAGCAGGCATTGGAATTGAAGCAATCCATTAACAGGTACAGTGAAGAATTTTTCATAGAAACAAAGAAAGAGAGGAAGAATATATACGTCGGCGATCACCGGTGCCTTCTCTGTAATGCAGAAGCTGAGAAGTGAAATTCTGGACGGCGCCAGCGACACACATGTCCTGCGCATCGTGGGAATCATGGCAATCCCCTGTATGTGCATGAGAGAGTAAAATATATTAATAAGTCCCACATTGATTAGAAGATGAGGTATGTCTTATAGATTCACTTGAGTCTTTTGATAGAAAGACAACCGCAACCTATGCCTATATCTAAAATCGTAGCAATACAAATGACAGAAGAAGAAGAACATACGGGAATAATCAAAAGAGCAATCATTGTCAGGAGTGTCGATGAAGTGAAGAGGACTGGTCCACCTGTACTTGTACCAATGTCTGATCTGGTCTGGCCATACGCACAGTGCAGATAAGTCTCCTTTCACATAGTCTGGCAACAAATTCTTCACTGCTTCATTTGCCTCTGCCTCTAGCAGTGACTGTCATCACCTCTCAATCATAAATTCTAGTAATTTATCACTAAAATATCATATATGTCTGTTTTCTAGTGCTTGCTCTTATAAGGGGTCTCATTGCCCACAAGGGAAAAAAAAAAAAAGAACTTTTAACGTTTTTCTTGCTTAATCCTCCTATCTTAATGAATCCATGTATATCTTTGAGATTAGGAAGAATTACTGTGTAGTCCCACATAAACAATATAATCACTAAAAAGTCCCATAATAAGTGAGTATAATGCAATGACAAGATCCATGTAGGAAATGACAACATTGATAACTCAAAGGGCTTTTTAGTAACTAAATCGCTCATGTAGGATTGCAGGTAATTCTCTCACAAAATTAATTATAAGAAGCTATGCATATAATATAAACAGTTCAGTACATGGGACAAGTCTAATTTATACAATTTGCTTGATTCTCATGTTTCATTGTGATTTTGTTCATCTTTCAAAACATCATCACCTATTATTTATGCATATGATTTTTTTTTAGTATTTAACTTCTGCAGAAACACCCTGCTAACTGCTGTTAATTATGAAAGATAGCCTTATACAGAAAGAAAAGGCCCAGAAAAAGTAAGAAATTCAAAAAACAAGTGCACAAATAGTCACAGGGAATGGAGACAACCTAATACTAGTTCACAACTGAAGAGGCTTTTAAACCATACATGCTTACAGTCAATTTCCCAAATCATTGGAGATTCAGATACATATCTTGAATAGTTTAAATCACTTGTTATTAATCATTTTAAGCCTCATGTTTCATTAATCTATATATTAAAAAGAAAGAGAAGAAGATCAATGAAAATGTACCTGTGCAATTTTGCAAGTCATCACATGACCTTCTTTGCTCCAGGCAAAAGCTCCAGGCACAGCCATGAACAAAACAAAACCTAACACAACAGATCCCCACACAAACCTACCCATTTCTCCTAATTATTCCTCTCCCTGATGATCAGCTTCTCTTATGTTTTGTTCCGCTTCTTCTTCTTCTTCTGCAAGTTAATGGAATGAAACAGGCTTTAAGTATCAGGCAAAAATGGTCAATATATAGACGATGTAGAGTGGTGAATTGAAAAAGACGTTCAAGGGGTGTCAATTGATTGAGGGAAACTTTTAAATTATATGTGTTCACATGGATTACCTCCTCATTGCTGGCTTTTGATTTCATACAAAAGTTGACGTTAGGTTGTTTTTTTTTTAAAAAAAAAAATTAATATGTTAAAATGATCATCTGCTTATGGTATTTTTTGTATCTTCATTCAATATCCTAGCTATTACCCACCTATCCAAATCTATTTACGTACTCATGACTATATGATTTATATTGTGACTTAAACCAGCAGCATGAAAAGGACTTAAACCAGCAGCATGAAAAGGCTAACCAAGACGACACGCTATTTTGTTTATTTATTGTCAAGTTTCAGCAGTCTTAGTTGGAAGCAATTGGCAGCTTATAAAGGAAAAGATGATCCACATTAATCAGTAAACATATATATATAATATTCAACATAAAAGTTGACTCGAGACTTGTAATGTAGAGATACCTTTTTCGTTATTTTTGTAGCTTACGAGAGAATATCATTAATAGGTAGATTAAATGAATTTATGTTATAATAAACTGGTAAAAGGATTGGCTTATAACTATAAGGTTATGGGTTCAAATTCCACCGATTTGAGAAGTTTATCGGTGGGCTATCTGTAAATACCTTTAAGCATTTTTTTGAGTCTCGAAGCATGCTCTAACTCTAGTGAACCCGTGACGCAGTTCATCTAAACTTTTTTTATTAAAAAAAGAGGAAAAAAAAAAAACTGGTAGGTGCAACATCGTTGGCAATGTGAAAGAGAATAAACTATGGAAATGATTATAAATAGGTGACATGTGTTGGCTCATGGATAACTACAAGCCGCGGCAATTATTCCGCGGGGAAATTAAGTACATTGCTACGTAGTTATTCATCAGGTGCGACTTTCTTATTATGAAAGCATATATTCTTCAGATAGAGTTATCAAAAGTAATTCTTTCCAGTGAGGAAATGTTATAAATGAGGAAAAGCAATCATCCGAATTGATTATTCGAGGGGAAAAAACTTAACTTTAAAATGAAATTACAGTCGTCCCTGTAAGTTGAGACCATGTTTAAATCAACTTAAAAAATCTATGAAAGGCAAAGCCGATTGTTTTTTTTATGTACTGAAAATATAAAGACATTACGGACGGAACATGTCACTTAGGATCAGATTCAATCAATTGCTTAGTTATTTCATTTCAATGAGCCGATGAACTACGAAACCGTGTCTTCGTTGAGTGCAAGTATCATATACTTGCCTAATTTTAAGTATTCTGTTACAGTTGACCTTAAGCACATGCAAGGTGATGAGCATATTCTGGTATATCCACTGCAATAATTTGTATCCATTTTTTCATCAACTCAGCTGAATTTGTAGGTCACCAATTAATTCTGATAGTCTTTGTACCAAAGACTTAGGCATTGGCAAGCAAAGAAGAAACAACGAAGCCACGTCTTCGTTGAGTGCAAGTATCATATACTTGCCTAAATTTAAGTATGCTTTTACAGTTGACCTTAAGCACAAGCAAGGTCATCGAGCATATTCTGGTATAACCGCCGTGCAATAATTTGTAGCCACTTCTTTATCAACTCAGCTGAATTCGTAGGTCACCAATTAATTCTGCCAGTCTTTATACCAAAGACTTAGCTTTTGGCAAGCAAAGAAGAAACATTGAAATATTTGACAATATTGGTATCCGATTTACGCGACCTGCCAAGTGAGATAAGGTTTTGTTACTCTAGTATTGGTATCCGATTTACATAATTAAATTGTAAATAATATGTACAAACATGTAACTGACTTCACTTGGTAGGATCAAATTTTTTGTTGTTGATTTCTAATTACAAATACTACACATCATGTCGGGGAATAATACACTAATAAGCGCCAATATCTATATTTAGCTTTCAGCTTGAGCAATTCTCGTTTGAGAAGCAAATATACGGTTTAGGGTTGCGGCCAACCGTACGCCACTCTGAGCCAGTCTTTTCTCCACTATAGGAAGCCGGGAAAGGAAGTACTCATCTACGCAATCATATATAGTGACATATCAGAGTTTATCAAGAGATGACAAAATTTCCTAAGTAGAAAACAAGCATAACCCACATGGAGGGAAAAAAAACTTTCTGGCTAAAGAATCTGCCATTGTCAAATGATGATGCCGCATAGTTAGGTAAGAAAGTGGAAATACCTTCCAAAGTGCTTCCTGGCGTGGCATTCTTGTAAGCAAACTTGCATGCTAAACTAACACTCTCAGAAGCATACCTGATTGATAGTTCAGTAACCAAGTTACAGGATGGGGGAAAAAAATCCCATAATCTTTTCAATCCATACAGAAGCAAAGATCTTCTTTCCATCACTTGAGGATCATCCATTAAAAATATAATGATATATAGAAATAAATAAATCCCATAATCTTGTCAATCTCGCAAATCAAGAGTAGACTATAGCTTTCAACTACTCAAGTAAAGAAAATGCAGCAGACAGTTGAGGCAGTGAAATAAATCTATTGAGTGAGCGCATGCTGGGGATGAGCTTTTCTTATTGGGATTTACTTATAGTTCTTTTTTTCTCTATGATGTTTATAGATATTTATCACCTTCCTTATATATTATTTATTAGGAAATATTCTATTTCATTTTCAATTATTATAATGGGGAGTGATCAGGTTGTGATCAAACCTGGTCTCTCATTATGTATCGGTACTGTTAAATAAGCAAAAATAACGAATCTAAGACTGGCTTTCATCAATAAATAATATCTATCAATACAAATTCACAAAACAAAGTGCATGTAAAAATATCTATGGTATGTTGGCAATTCAAAACATAACTAACATGTTACCGTTGTGAGGGTGTAAAGCAATAAGCATTCACATAGAGAGACAAGAAAAGTAGAATGGAAATTATAGTGTATGTACCCATCGGGACAAGCAGTGTAGTTATGTGCACAGTGTCCCCAAGTTAACGCATCATTGTACCAAGTATCCTTCAGAAAATGAGTAAAAATAATAGTCAGTCTCTTGATGTTTATGAGCACATACAAGTTGAGTCAAAATATCAAAAGGGGGAATGAATGAAAAGAAAGCAATCTGTATACAGCATACAAGCACGTGCCGAATTATAGAACTAAAGCAAAGAAACCCTACATCTGAAATATCTGATAGCACAAGTCATTTAGGGATAATTGATTAATCAATATCATGCAGTCTTCAGTAGATAATTATCACGTTCGTACACTGTAGTAATAAATGCAGACAACATTGAGCATTAAACTTACTGCAATGTTCATCTGAATGGCTTGAATCATAGTTGAAAGATCTGAGTTGTAGAATTTTTTCAGAGCAGAATCAATAATCATGGTATCCCACACCTGGACCAGAAGCAAATTTACTGAATATGCAGCATTAACATATACCAAGAAAACAGACCGTTCAATCCTAATGACCAACAGATCAAACAGGCAAAGAACTAGAAGAGAGCTTGATGGCAAAGTAATTGACATGCAAGTTCAAAAGCAGACGAATCTTTCACTACAGATACTTGAGCTACAAAACCTTAGATCCTCAACTTTTTTCCAGCTCATTTTGCTTGAATTCATTAAAAAGGTAAATAAAATGCCAAATCACCCAGATAGAAAGATAACAAACAAACACTTACATGATGAAGATTTGTTTTCCTGCGATACCAACGAACTATTATTGTGTTCCCACCTAGGTCTCCGGTGAAACCACAATGTAAGGGCTGCAGCAGAAAATGGGAAATAGAGTATTTTTTAAAGCAGGAATTTGGGTTACAGGGATAAGCAAATCAAAGTAAATTATATTTTTAACAATTTGCAAGTGAATTGTACATTTAGCCCAGGAAATAAACAATAACCCAGCCAAAAGAAACTGAACTAGGTTACTTATAAATTTTTTTCCATTTCATGTATAATATGCTTTGGAAGTTCAAAAGCTGTCATTTTTTTAATTCATCTACCAAATAGGTAAACTCAAATGGTAAATTATAACATGCCGATTAATGGGTCTTGTTTATCAAATATTTTTGACATTCTCATATCAGATTCCAATTTGATGATGCCTGGATGCAGAAAACATAGGGGTGAACCCAACAGTCGAACAAGTCTGGTACAATATTTAATCAAAACAAGTGTTATGTTGTTCATTAGAGTTCCACTAATCAATTTTTTGAATTTTTTTTTATTTTTTTTATTTTTTATTTTGAATGTGACTTGAAGTCCTCAGAAGTAAAAAGTGCTAAGAAAATCAAACCTGATGAACATCCCCAACAAAATGTGACAAGAACATAAGTGCCTCGGTCAAATTGTCTGTAATTGAGAAAGGAAGAACAGTAAATGTAAAGAAACTAGTTTATTATTGAATGAACAAATTAAGAATCTACCTCCACAAGTGCTTAAATCAAAATTATTGCCAGCATAAGCTGATTCGAGTTGCATCGTATAGTTGTATATTGCTCCGGTCACACATCTATCTTTATGTCCATAAGAATCATGGCAGTCTCCTATAAGGATCATGACACCCTCAAGTATTTGAGAAGCTCATTGCCATTAAGCAGTCAAAATGAATAACAAAGTAGAAGCAAAACTTTCAAACCAGACAAAGAATTAAAGGCTATCATAACTTACTGCAGTATTTATAGTTACATTTGAAATCTGGGGTGTCAACATAATGTAAAGGACTACTCCAGTGGTAATGAAACCGAACCGTATCAGCCCAGGGGCAAACTGCAGCAAAATCACCTTCAGCAGAATCAGGAAGCAACTGTTTCACTGCAAATAGAGCATCTTCACTAAGATACTCCTTCAAAACACCAAAAGTTCTGCTTTCAGTATCTCAAATTCTGGAAATTCTTATAGCATGACCCATCCACATGCAATTTATCTAAAAAAAATCAGCACTTAATAATATGTCGAGTCCATATCTTCAGTATATCCCATTCCCTTCTCAATCATCTTTAGAATGTCTAGAACCAAAAATTGATAGATAAAAACGTAAAATTTCACCATTATAATACCAAAGAAATTGAAGATTAAAGGTCACCTCAGCTATTTTACAAATCACATAGTGGCCTTCATGTCCCCAACACAAAACTCCCGGCATCAACAGCAAAAGCGTGAACAGTCTCATATTCCACAATAGTAGTGGCCCTCCCATATCATACAAACAAGTGGTAATCTGGGAAAGGTACTCCTTTTCAAAAGTAAAATAAAATAAGGGTTCAGTTCAAACAACACTATACACTCTTCGGAACAGAGAAATGCAATCAAGGGGTTTCTGCTAATCGCAGAATGGAAGTAGAGGTAAGAGAAGACCTGATGATAAACCTTGATCAATGTAAGTAGTTTCTTAGAATTTGATCATGATTGGAGGAGACATGGAGTACTGAAGTAGAGGAATACTCCAAGTCAAAGGGAAAACACAGACCGGGAAATAGTTCTTCATATATTGATAGTTTCCTTTAAATATTTATTTCGTATTTTTGCGGTAAATTGAATTAAAATTCTAAGTAAGAAAATTAAGTATTTTTCCAGTCCTAATTTTTGTCAACTATTTTTTCCAGTAGTATTCAGAAGTTAAACATAAATATTTATAGATAAGCTTTCAATATTTATAAGTGGTTATGACTTTGAATAATTATTTTTTATTTATTTATGACTTATATATAATTTTTAGTTCTTCCAAAAAAAAAATCATGTTTTTAGAGGAAGATTTGGGGGTATTACTAGGCACTACTTATACTCTACTTCATTTTATAGATTTATTTTCTTAACAAAATCATAGTACAACTAAAAAAAATCTTCAAAATAATATTAATTAATTTAATAAAATATACCTTATCAAAAATATATTTTTTTGAAAATGCATTTCAATAAATATTAATTTATTGTGAAAATTTATTTATTTAATAGTTAGAAATAGATAGTTGATCGGTTAATTAAGTTTCTAACAGATTTACCAAGATTTATAAAATACAATCATGGCTGAAATTAGTGTTTTCTTGAGTTCTAGTTCAAGGTCATATGAACTAGTAGTGCTGACATGTCTGCTGGGGCACTATTTGCCTGGTTCTTGTATTTAGTGGTTAATTATTTGACGTTTTCCTTTCTTATGAAGATACTTAAAGAAAATTAAAATTAATTATTGAGACATTTAATTGGACAATGAAAATATAACTCCAAGGACTTGTCTCAATAAACTCTCTATTTATTCCATTTTTCATAATACTCAAAATTATCTCTTATTTAATAGAGTTTACCGAATCGCATTTATGACTTGGATTTAAAAAGATTGAAGAACTGGGCTTGAAAGTTTTTAATTCTTTTTTTTTAACCTTTTATTTTGCATATTATCTTTATTAAAATTCTAAACCCCACTTCTTCAATTTTTGAGTGAAATGGAGGGGAGGTAAAAACTTTAATAGTTGGATTTTTTTTAAAAAAAATTAGAGAAGTAGGGTTATAAAATTTTAATAAAGATAAGATATAAAATAAAAGAGTAAAAAAAATTAATTAAAAAAACCCTCAATCCCATTTCTCTAATTTCTTTAAATCCAACTTATAAAAATTTCTCAAACCCTTCAAATCCTTCGTATCAAACAGCCACTAATACTTATTAATTAAAGTAACTTTAATACTTTTTTTTTTTGATACAGCCAGTGGGGGAAGGGGAGGCAGGGCTCGAACCTTGGATAAGAGGGAAGGCCAGCTCCTAAGGTTGGCCTTAGTGCCATCGTGCTACGAGGCGCCTAGCAAAGTAACTATAATACTGATACAATAAGAAATGCCATTAGGCATAAATTTATCTTAAGCTTGAGCAATTCTTTTGTGAGGAGCAAAGATGCTGTTTAGGGTTGAAGCCAAGCGCACACCACCTTGAGCCAATCTTCTCTCCACCACAGGAAGCCGAGTAAGGAAATACTCATCTACATCACCAAATATCCAACAACCAGTTAGAGCTTATCAAGAGATAACAAGAAAACTTCTTAACATGACCCAGTTCAAGAAGAACCTAAGGCATGGGACTTAAATCCCCTAATGCAGATTTCAAATTTCAACTTGGAGGGAATAACTCTGGCTAAAGAATCGCTGGTTGTTCATGATGTTGAATATATATATAGGTGAGAAAGTGGAAATACCTTCCAAATTGCCTCCTGCTGTGATATTTGTGTATGCAAACTTGCATGCTAAACTAACACTTTCAGAAGCATACCTGATTTGATAGTGAGCAACCAAGTTACAAGATGAAAAATATCTGACACAGATATTCTAATCTAAACATATGAAATCTTCCAGCTCTTGGAGTATTATACAGCAGTAAACTCTTGAGGTAAAGAAAAATGCAGCAGACAGTTTAATCAATACTCTTAGTGCACATGGAAATTCAGACAGGAGGATGGCAATAAGAGATGTCACTATCATAATACAATCAATAAGGGTGTGAAGCAATGAACAACAGACATTAAAATGGAAATTAGATATACCGTTCAGTACAAGCAGTGATGTTATGCCCACATTGTTTCCAAGTCGCTACATCATTGGACCAAACATCCTGCAGAAACCAAGTATAAATAAAAGTCAGTCTCTTTGGTAGTAAAGCACAAACTTCACTTTGAAACAACTTGCACAATAAGATACTCTATATACTTATAGAATATATTTGGCACATAAGCCTGCAAAGAAAGAGGAAGTCTAAAAATAAGAATTAAATGCTGCATTCTGCAAAAGAATAGAGTTCAAATGGTCTAACTTTTCTTGGGAGTTGAAGGATGCAGAAATTGAAATATTTTTATATTTGTTAAAGCACAAGACAGAAATACAAAAATATCTCAATAAAGCTTGTTAGCATGTCTTAAATAATTCTACGTTCTTCTTTGTGTATACTACACTGGTTACAGAGAGCTATAAACACACACATTTCCTGTACGGAGACTTTAAAGGGTGGATTTCAGTGAATATTCAGTATTTTGTTGCTGTGTCTTCTCTCTTTTGCTTTCTTTCTAAAATGGTATCAGAGCATAAAGGCTAACCCAAGCCGCCACCATGAATGCTCCACCATCTCATAAAGATTCTCAAATATCTTGCGGCCTTTATAGAGCGTTATTACATTTCTTAAGCTGTTCTAATAAATGTACAAAACTATAGAGCATAACACTTACTGTCATTTTCTCTTGAATGACTTGTATCATAGTTGAAAGATCTGAATTATAAAACCTTTTCATGGCAGAAAGAATAATCTTGTCATCCCATACCTGGACAAAAACAAAATTTACTGAACTTCTGTAGAATTAATAAGGAAACAGGCTGCTCAATCCTTACAACCAACAGATCACAAAACTCAAAAGAATGAGAAGAAGAGAGCTTGATGGCAGTGTAATTAACACGCAAGTTCAAAAGCAGATGAATCATGAATCTTTTCCATCTCATTCTGATCCATATATCAAGACAAGAAACCAACACTTACATGATGCAGATTTGTTTCAGTGCCGTACCAACGAAGTTTTATTTTGTTCCCACCTAAGTCTCCAACGAAACCAAGATGTAGGGGCTGCAGCAGAAAATGGGAATTTTAGAGTTTGGATGACAAGAATAAGAAAATGAAAGTAAATTACGTTGTTAACCAGATGTGAGCAGTAATTTGTACATTGAGCAAGGAAATAAGCAAGAATACAGCCAAGAGAAACTGAACTATGTTAACATTTAATTTCCTTCCATTTCATGTATAATCTATTTTGCGGGGTTCAAAGCTATCACTTTTTAACTCATCCACCAAATAGATTAACTCACACACCAAACTGTAAATCTATGATATGCCAACCAGAGGGTTTTGCATATCAAACATTTTTTAAATTCTTAGACCAGATACCACTTTGATGTTGCCCAGAGGCAGGCAATGGAAGGACAAGCTTTAAAGATAGTATATTATGTTGTTCATCAACGTTCCAATGAAACCATATTTGAATTGTTTCCAGAAGAAAGTGGCTTGAAGCCCTCAGCTGCGATCAAAAGGACAAAGAAGAACAAACCTGATGAGTATCCCCAACAAAATGTGACAAGAACATAAGTGCCTCACTCAAATTGTCTGTAGTCAAGAAAGGAAGAACAGTGAGCGTAAAGTAAACTATCTGATAATTATTGCTGAACGACCAAGTTAAAAATCCACCGCCCACAAGTGCTTACATTTCGAAACAGAATCATCGCCCGCATATGATCTGAGCTGCTTTGTATAGTTGTATATTGCAGCAGTGACACATCTCCCTTTAATTCCAGAAGAATCATGGCAGTCTCCTGTAATAAGAATTATAATGTATATAACCTTAAGTTATTTGAGAAGCTCATCACCATCAAAGCAGTCTAAATGAGTCATATAAAATAAAAGCTGACACTTGCAAAAAGACCAGAGCTTACTGCAGTATTCATAGTTACACTTGTAATCAGGGGTGTCAGCAAAATGTAAATCATAGCTCCAGCTATAGGCAGGTCCACGTTTAACGACATCAGGCCAAGTGCAAACTGAAGCAAGATTACCTTCAGCAGAATCAGGAAGCAATTTTCTCACAGCAAGCAAGGCATCTTCACTAAAGTATGCCTTCAAAACACCAGAAACATCTCTTTTTAGTATCAAATCTCTGATTAATGAAAACTTAAACATTTCAACTGTTTGAGACTATATTTGTAAAAAAAAAAACAGAAGTGGTGAAGATTAAGCTCACCTCTGCTAATTTACAGACTGCATAGTGGCCTTCATTTCCCCAACACAGAACTGCTGGTATAGACAGCAGAAGCAGCAACAATGTCCCATTGCACCATACTAGTGGCCTGCCCATCTCCATAATCAAGTACTATCTTTTCGGCGGAAATAGTACCTGGTGATTGGGACTGACCTTGGCTTGGTGTAATTTATATACTGCAAGCCAATTTTGAAACGGAAAATTCTAGCCGCAGATACAAAGCTTTAATTATTGCATATGGTCAAGAAATGCCAACAAACATGGCACGCGTTATCAATTGATATGTCCATATAAATTATGGATATCAATGTATCACGTGTACTTTTTTTTTTTTCTCAGTTCTCTTTTGTTCATATATATATTTATATATATTCTCTAGAAAATAAATACTGTGATGGGCCTTCTGTCAAAAAAAGGACATGGAGATGAGTTCAGATTTGATCCTCATCCAGATAAGCTTGTAGGGTTAATTCTGAGAGAAAGCTCCATACCGATGTGTGGGATCCCATACTTCGATATTTACAGTACCACCAATATAGAGAGCGACAAAAGGAAGATGACAAAATTAAACCCAATCAAACAGAATCAAAATTCTTTAATAATTTTGTCCCTTTAGCACGTTGGGGCACCATAAAAGCATCAGCATAGAGAACACTTTAACTTTTTTGGGGTTAAATCTGAGTTATCTTGGAAGGACCAACTCTTCTCAGTATTTTTTTTTCCTTCTTTTTTTCCCTTTTTAACAACAGGATTATAACGAAGGCAGAAAGAGATTAAGACAAAACAGAGAATTGATGAGCCAAGAGATGATTTCCTCCTGTGGCTTTTGTCCTTTATATAGTTTATTGAATATAACAATATATTGTTACAAATGAATACTGAACATCCACATGGTATATAAGAAGATAGACAAAGATATAACAGCTAGCATACCAACCATGAATATTAACAATTATGTACAAATAACTAATCAGCTGTTAATTCTAGTATTCCCCCCTCAAACGAGAGGGTATAGAACACACATCAAGTTTATTCCTAAAATTAGAGAATTGAGAGTGTGATAAGGCTTTTGTGAGACAATCAGCTATTTGATGAGATGAAGGCACGTGTCTAACTACTATAGATCCAGATAGAACTAGATCTCTGATGAAGTGCACATCTATCTCAATATGTTTGCTTATAGCATGGTGCATAGGATTTAAAGCAAGAGTTTGAGTACTTAAATTGTCACACCATATAATAGAGGGTTGTTGAATGAAGAGTCCAATTTCTGCCATTAGGGAACTTAACCATTTAATTTATGTTGCTCCATCAAACAAAGACCGATACTTTGACTCTGAACTTGACCTTGAGACTATCTTTTGTTTCTTTGAACACCAAGATACAAGTATTCCACCTAAGTATACACAATAACCACCTGTGGATTTTCTATCATCAATATCAGTAGCTCAATCAGCATCTGTAAAAGCCATCAAACGGAGAGATCCTACTAGTTTAATGTGTAGTGTAAACCATAATGAAATGTACCCTTTTAAATATCTTAGAATTCTCTTAACTCCTTGGAAATGTACTTCAGTTGGTTTAGCTAGAAATTGACTAAGCTTTTTAACTGAATAAGCTATGTCAGGTCTAGAGGTTATTAAATATTGTCATGATCTAATTGTCCTTCTGTATAGTGATGGATCCGACATAACTTTCCCATCCACAGCTGAAAACTGTCTACCAATGAGGTAGTGACCATGGGTGTCAACATAAGGGCACAATCATTCATGTTAAACCTTTTCGACAAATCCAGAGTAATTTAAATTTGATTAACATAAATGCTAAAGTTATCTCTAGGAATTTTTAATCCCAAAAAATAGTAAATGTGACCTAGCTCTTTAAGGGAGAAAACTTCATTCAACTTGATAATAAACTTCTAAACAAAACTTGAATTATTCCCGGTGATAAGAATATCATCAACGTAAATGAGAATAAATACCATCAGTTGTTTAGTACTGAGGAAAAACAACGAGACATCACTTCATGCATTTTAGAATTCCTAACTAATTAATGTGTGTTGGAGTTTTTCAAACCATGCCCGTGGGGCTTGTTTAAACCCCATAAATTGCCTTTGTAAGTTTGCAAATATAATATGGCTTCTTAGAATCTCTAAAACCTGGTGGTTGACTCATAAAAACTTCTTCTTTCAAATACCCATTTAGGGAGGCATTGTTAGTATCTAATTGCCTTATTTTCCACCTGAATGTAACAGCAAGCATGAGTATTAGACGAATAGTTGTTGGCTTCACAACTAGACTGAAGGTCTCTCCATAGTCAATCCTAGTAGATTATTGAAATCCTTTAGCCACTAATCTGGCTTTATGCCTTAGGATATAGCCATCGGCTTTGAATTTGGTTTTAAAGGCCCATTTTCAATCAACAAGTTTTTGACCTCTATATGGCACCGGCACCCAAGTGTGATTTCGACAAAGCGCTTCTTATTCATTCTTCATTGCTTGCAACCAATGTGGACACACTATAGCTTTTGCAATTGAGTGAGGTTCAGCCGCGTGAGAGAGTTTTTGAGGTGTTTCTGTTTCAAATAAACCCTCTAAAGGATATTTTGGTTTAATGAAGCCGGAATTAGCTCTCATTATCATGGGATGGTGATTAAGGTGAGAAGAATGTTGGGAATTTAGGTTTTTGAAGGAGACAAAATGAGTACAGGGAGATTGTTGGCTGGGAAGAATATTCAAGAGAGAGATCGATGTTGTTGGAGAAGATGAGTCATAAATAATGAGAGGACTGGGTAGTTGGTTCGGGTTAAAAAGTCGGGTGGCAGTATTTTGTGGGTTAGGGTAATGAGATAAAGGATTATTTGGGTTGGAGGAGTTTGTAGATTTAGAAGGGATGATAGAGTGGAATGTTTGGGTTAAGGAATTTGTGGGTAGATTATTGGGTGTTGTTGGATGTCTATATAGTGTTCTTGTTTTTTTTTTTTTTTTTAAAAATAATAATAACGTCCTTTTAGGACTGGAGCTCGTTCCTTACCATCTGTGTCAACTTTCATCGGCTGTATAGTGTTCTTGTTGAATTGGCTTGGATGTATCTATATTGGGCTCTTGTGATATTTTGTCAGGCTTGTAGGTGTTTGAGGTATTAATAGAGGTTTGGACTCTCCCACGCCATTGTTCATCAATAACTATTGGAAAAGAAACATATGACTCATCAGGTGAGCTTTTCTTGTTCATAAAACCAGTATGAAAAGGAAAAGTAGCAATGTCAAAAATCACATGCCTGAAACATGTATGCGACCAATTGAGTTTAGACACTTAAAACCATCTTGATTTAAGGCTGAGCCAAGATATACATATCTTTAACTATGATACTCTAGCTTGTGAGAATTATAAGGTTTCAAACAATGAAAACAAATGTATCCAAAAGGTTTCAAAGATTGATAATCATGCTCATTTTTATACAAACATGAGACTTTCCTTGAAAAGTTGGAGTAGGAAGACAAATAATTAAGTAAACATCCATTTAAAAAGCTTCAATCCAATAAACTAGAGGGATTTTAGCTTGAGCCAAAAGTGTCAACCTCATTTCCACTATATGCATATGTTTCCTTTCTACTCTACCATTTTGAGAATATGTAAGTGTCAACCTCATTTCCACTATATGCCTATGTTTCCTTTCTACTCTACCATTTTGAGAATATGTGTAAGGACATGTGAATCTCATAATTATACAAGAATTTTTTGTTGGCTCTTGGAGTTTTGATGATAACAAGACTTGAATAATTAAAATTTTTATACTGAAAATGGTTGAGTTTTTTATTTAGTAAATATTGATTTGTTATGTATTACTAGAGTAAGGATTTATATTACTCAAGTAATCTCCATCTAATAAGGCTGTTAAGTGTTGACAGAATGCAAAATTTCAGTTGGCCTTATTAGTCAAGAAAGTACTTGAGTAAACCTTAGTGTTACTCGAGTAATGTCGTTTGTCAAGCTTAGATCAGAAGGCACTGCTCAAATTACTCGAGTAAGTATAATTTGTTACTTAAGTAACATACCCGAGTAAGGTAAGTATATTATTTGAGTAAGCTCTGCTCATATTCATTCTTTGCTCTCTGCCCGGCTGTTACTCAAGCAATGTTATTATATTACTCAGGTAATTGTCAACTTGAAATATTACTTAAGTAATATAGAAGTGTTACTTGAGTGATGTAGTTATAGAGCTATGCGACATTACTCAAGTAACAAGGAGGAGTTACTCGAGTAATCACGTGCCAAACGCTAGGCTTGCAAAATTACTCAAAGTAACTGAATTGTTACTCAAGTAATTCAATTGCAGATGCAACTATTTTTTGAAAGGTAGGGATACTACTCAAGTAACACATTTGTGTTACTCAAGTAACATCCTTCAGATTATCAGACTCATCTTCCTTAACATTAATTGCTATCTTAATCATACTGGGTTGTTATCTATCTCCATTTAATCTCACTCAAACTCATTCTTATTATTTCTAATAATCTTTTTGAGTGATTTACAGTTGATTGACCATGTTTAAATTGAGATTAGCTAAAAAGTCGTTCGTTGTGTCAAAAGCATTTAATGCAACAGAGGCTACAAATGGAATAAACGCTCTAAGCAGACGAATACATTCCTTCGAGGCATGCTTATTCCGGAAATTATTCTGAGTCAACTTCTGCACACAAGTACATCGACGACGAACACATTTAATGTAACAATGTTCGACTGTACCAATGGAAAACATTTGTGCCTAACAGAAGTTCAAAGTCTCTCAACGGCTATATTCAAAGCTCTTCACAACGGTATTAATGGAATTTCCTATAAAAACTCATCACATTCAATTTCACCAATTACTGAAACTCTGCACAATCAATTCGACATTATTTCAATTTACTGTTTCATTCGCTTCATTTAATATCTTTGGATATTTTCTATACTTTAGTGATTATCACTTATCTACTCAGTGAGGAGTTGTTAAACAATTTTTTGATTTTATGTTTGAAATCTTAAGGTTGAGGAACCTTAAATATAGGTGTACGATTACAACTTGTAATTGTAATTGTATCTGTGATTAAAAGTTAGTGAAAATCTTAAAGTGTTTAAGGATTGGACGTAGGTCAAGGAATTAGACCAAACCAATATAAATTCTCTGTGTCCATTCTCTTTGTCTCTATCTCTGTTTTACTATTCGTCTTAACCTTTTGAATTTTTTTTTTCAAAATCCCTTATTCGCTCCCCTCTAGGTGATATTCTCTCTTCATTTTTAGTAATAAGTATGAGAGGTTTATATTTCATTCTATTATCACACTAAATAGATTTGATCTTATTTTCAAATAAAGTTTCAATCATGTTTTGAAAATGTTTAAAAGTTGTAATTGTTTCTCCTTTGCTCTTGAGGGGATATAACCAAGTATATCTACTAAAATCATCAACAAAATATATATAATATCGAAACCCATGAACCCACTGTATAGGTAAATGACTCTATAGATAAGTATGAACAAGCTCAAATGATGAAGAAGCATGAGCCAAAAATTTAAAAAAAGAAAAGGTAATATCCTTGATTTTCTATACTGATAAGCCTCACAAACAAAAATATCATTAATTTATGCTTTCACATTACAATTATTTAGTACTCGTTGTAAAACTTTATTGCTTGGATGACCAAGCTTGAAGTACCAAACATCATCTTCATTCATTAAAGCTATTGCAACATTCACTTGAGCCTTTGAATCCACTTTACTCATTGGGTAGAATCCATGCCTTGGAGTTTCCTTCATCAGTAAACATCATGTTTCTTTATCCTTCACAACACAACCTTATTAGCAAATACTACTGCAACATGATTGTCTTTAACAAGTTTATTCACAGTTAGCAAATTTTTAGTGACATGACAAACAATTAAAACATCTTTAAGATGAATTTCAAAATAAGAACAGGGTATAGATGTAGATCCAGCACCTTGAATTCAAGCCTTAGAACCAGTGCAAGTAATAAAATGAGAATTAGCGTTACCCACTGAATTTACAAAATCAAGCTGAGAAGAATTGGCGGGAATTGGCGGTAACATGATGATTGTCTTCACAACCCATGTACCAATCAGGATCAGCCACAACTTGAGAATCAACATAATAAGCTTGGGTATTGAGTGTGAAGGAGGTCCAAAATTCCTGGCAAAACGTTTATAACAGTTCGACACTCTATTTCTAGAGAATTCACATAAATCACAAAATGGATGTCCAGAATTGCTGCCATTAGAACGTCCTCTAGAATGCTGATTTCGGCCACCTCGTCCTCCTCACCACTGACCATGAACAAGAGGTCGATAAAAAAAATGATCAGACTCGGAGTTTTTGGCTGCAAAATTTGCTGTAGGCTAGATAGAAAAAGATGAAAAAATGATTCAACTGTTCTATGCGACTTTCAAAAGCCAGTAAGGCCGATTAAGCTTCAACCCATGTTAGTCCCACGTGATCTACAAGCTTAGCGATAATGGCATTGTATTCCCCATCTAAACCATTAAGAGTATGAAGAATAAGTTTGTCGTTCGAAATTGGAGCCCCAGTTAGGGCCAGATGATAGACTGTGCTTTTCATGTCATACTAAGACCGTTCTTCCCTATGTTGTGTAGCTCATATCTGTAGATCATTATCCTAGATTTAGACACCGCCGATGTGAGAGCACGAGCCTCAGTCCACACTCTAGTGCTCAGCAGCAATGCAAAAGCTGAGTACCAACATCTTGTGTCATTATGTCTCGGAGGCACCTTATGAGCATTCAATCCACTAAGTATCAATCTTCAAAATCAGGGTTGGTGATGACTTCTTTAGTGTCTGGCAATACTTTCGTCATCAGAGGAACAGGGGTAGTGGCACTGGCATCGATATGGGTTTGAAGATGATTACCCTCTATCAAGTGTAAAACTATCGATCCCTAGACTAAATAGTTTGTTCAATCCAGCGTGATCAATGAAGTTTGGCTCGAGGACTGAAAAAGGGCATAAGTTTTGGGAACGCTTGAGGATGAAATTTCATCGGGAGAGGCACCAAAATAAAATAAAAAAAAAATTTAATTAAACTAGAGCTGTTTGAAAACTATTTTCCTTTCTAATGCAATCAACACTCAATAGTATGAGTTTGACTGACACCACTGACAGTGGCGTGAGGCATTTTAAAAAAAGAAAGATATATATTGATTGGCGTGACGCCAACCACTATCCATTGAAAAAAAAGGGGCGTGTCACCCCATGTTATATATATATATATATATATAATTATAATAATATATAATATAATAATAATAATAGAGGATAAAAAACTTGAATAATATAAAACTCTACTTCATTTAATGTGGAATCAAAAGAAATAAAGTATGGGGCTTAAATAACTTACTAAGAACACTCTTCAAAAGATTACGCGGTACAATTTGGTTATAATAACAAATCCAAAAATTTTGATGTATATATCCCCCATTTTGGGATCTATTATTATAACCAAACTGTACTACGTAATCTTTTAAAGAGCATTCTTAGTAAGTTATTTAAGCCCAATACTTTCTTTTGATTCCACATTAAAAGAAGTAGAGCTTTAAATTATTCAAGTTTTTTATCATTTATTATTGTATATTATATTATTATAATAATATTAATTTTTTTTAATATGGGCCTTTTTTTAATGGATATTGATTGGCGTGCTCACGCTAATCAATATATATCTTTTTTTTTTAAATGCCACAGTGGCGTGAGTTTGTCTCACGCTACTGTTAGTGGTGTCAGTCAAACTCACGCCATTGAGCGTTGACTGCATTAGAAAGGAAAATAGTTTTTAAACAGCTCCAGTTCGGTTTTTTTTTTCCTTCTTATTTTGTTGCATCTCCCAAATTTCATCAGTACTGAATTGAGAGGAAGCCATCGCAACAAAAGAAGAGAGATATTCTCGTACCTCTAATACTAAGAAAGAGAGTAAGACAAAATAGAGAATTGATGAGCCAAGAGATAATTTTCTCCTTAGGCTTTTGTCCTTTATATAATGGCTAAAGTATATTTTTAATTATTTAAGTTTACATGAAGTATACTTTTGGTCCTTTAATTTCATAAAGTATACTTTTGGTCCTAAGTTTTTAACACCGTTGGTTTCGCTAACGGAAAATACAAACTCAAGTGATAACGGTGTAAATTTAAGTGATGATTTTATAATTAAATACTATTAGGTTTAAATTTAAAATATGGGTAAATTGAAGAATATGTAAAATTTGTGTAATTAAGTGCTATTAGTCATCACTTGAGTTCGCTGTATCAGCGTTTTCCGTTAGCAACATTAACGGTGTTAGAATTTTAGGACCAAAAGTATACTTTATGAAGTTAAGGGACCAAAAGTATACCTTATGTAAAACTTAAAGAACTAAAAGTATACTTTAGTCATATCTGGATCCTCTCATTAGCATTTTTTCATTGTCCCTTGTTAGCTTTAAATCTGGACTATACATTTGATAAAATTGTCCACACCAACAACCTTATTAAGTCAAATCAATGACTTGGATTGGATGATGGGAGATGAGGAGAAAGTTTACTAATAAGAGAATCCTTTTCCATATATTGTTCTAAATGAATATTGACCATCCATGTGATATATGAGAAGATACACAAAGATATGACAGCTAACATACCAATTATAAATTTTAACAACTATTTACAAATAACTAATAAGCTGTTAATTCTAACAAAGGCCTATGAAGCAATTACAAAGAACAAGTTGTCATTACAAACCATAGCCTAAGCTTTAAGGCAGTGCTACTGGAGTATCAAAATAGGACGCAAATTGAAGATTAAGCTCACCTCTGCTATTTCACAAATCACATAGTGACCTTCATTCCCCCCAAGACAAAACTTCAGACATCAACAACAGAAGCGTGATCAGCCTTCCATTCCATAATAGAAGTGGCCCTCCCATATCATACAAATGAACAGTAATCTGGGAAAAGTACTCCTTTTCAAAAGTTAAAATAATGGCTTAGTTCAAACAACACATATACTTCGGAACAGAGAACCACAATCAAGGGGTTTCTGCTAATCGCAGAATGGAATGTAGAGGTAAGAGAAGACCTGATGATAAAACTTGATCCATGGAACCAGTGTCAAGTAATGAAATGCTCCAGGCCAGTGGGGAGGTCAGAGACTTGGAAATAATTCTTAGCATATTACTAGTTTTCTTTTGGATATTTATTTCCTTTTTTTTTTTTAAAGAAATTGAGGAAATTATAGTTAAGTTTTCAAGAGAAAACTACTTATTTTTAGTACTATTTACAAGTCAGACTTAAATATTTATAAGTCAAATTTCAGTATTCACAGGTATTTAGAAGTAATTACTTTGGGTAATTAATTAATATTATTTTGAAGATTACTGTGAGTAATGACTTGAATATACTATTTTCGCTGTAATAGAATATACCTTATTAAAATATTTTTTAAAATGCATTTCGATAAATGTTGTGAAAATTTATTTGGATAGAAATATAGATAGTTGATTGGATAACATGCATGGTTGAAATTAGTGAGTTTTCATTAATGCAGTTGAGGAATAATCTAGACCTAATCAACAACAACAAAAGAGAAATAACCAATAAATGTTGGTTGGAAATGGTTTTGGCCACTTAACACAAATTTCGAATTTGAGTTCATATAGATATAAAAAGCACCTTTAAGAGAACTATACTCGCCTCTTTTCCAAAAGATACGTACTAGGGAATGAAAAATATTAAAAACACATATATTAAAATATATATATATACACCCTTAAGTTATTTGAGAAGCTCTTTACTTACTATTACTAATAAAGAAGTAAAAGATCAGAGAGCTTACTGCATATTCCATTGTAATTTTGTTGTGTGTGTGTGTGTGTGTGTTAGCTGCCTTCAAGCTAACACACGAGTGAAATAAACGTATTTTTCAGTAACTGGCCATTCTCTTTGACTTCTTGATTCCTTTATTAGTGAGATTCTTGCTATGAGAGTGTTACCTTGATTTGCCTCTTTTCATATTTTCAGTTCGGTAACTTGCGGCATAAACTGAGACCAAAGGCATTAGGTCATTATACTTTACGGTTTGAGTTTACCTATTTGGTAGATGAGTTAAAAAATTGACAGCTTTCAACCCGGAAAAATATATTATGCATGAAATGGAAGGAAATTTATAAGTGACCTAGTTCAGTTTCTTTTGTCTGGATTGTTGTATAGTCACTGGGATCAATGTACAAATTACTTGCAAATTGTTAAAAATACATATAATTTACTTTGATTTGATTATGCCTGTTTTTTTTTTTTTTGGTACAAGGCGAGGGGAGGGGGGATTCGAACACGGGATCTGAGGGGAGATATAAGGCATCTCAATACCACCAGCTGTGTCACTGCACTGCTGTCCTCAGTGGTTGATTATATCTGTTATCCAAACTTTTATCTGAAACATGTCCGTCCCAAATTATAGTACATATATTCTCTTTTATCATTTTCTTCATTAGGAATACAAGAATTGTTATTTACCACTCTACTCTTATTTATATATCCATTTTGACCAAATCTCTCACATACCAAGGAAATGTAGTTAACTCAATAATTATAAGGGTAAATTTCAACTTTGCTCTCATATACGATTGGGTATTTTTAAACTGTTTCTTTTCTTTATTTTCATGGGTACAGACAAATGCAGAACTGAAAATTATTAATTTGAGATACTGGGTGCAAAAGAAGATTTCAAAAAGCAGCATATAATTTAAATATAAATAAATCCAATATATAAAAATAAAAAAATATATTTATACCTCTAATTAGAGATATAAACATCTAATAAACATATAATGTGACTCACGAGCATGGGATTTGATTCTAGGATGAGATTTGGTTCAGGCTAAAAGTTAAAAATTTTTAATTTAAAATGATTAATGTGATTACTTTTTTCTTTTAAAATTTTTTTTTAAAAAAAGTGAACCCTATTCAAAATTCTGCATATATTGTAATGTGCATGAGTAACCTACATAACATGGCCTGCACCGATTAACTGTTTTGGTGACCGTTTAGTTCAGTAGGCCTGTATGTCAGCATCCTTCCCATCCTTTACCCTCGTTTTTCATTCTTTAAACTTTTATAGTGTAACTTTAACCTGGGTAAAGGGTCAAAAATACACATGACTTTTTTTCTCAAGATCGCCCAACACCACGACCTTTCAATTGGATCAAAAATGCACACGATGTTACGTTTTTGGGTCACCCAACACCACGGCCGTTAGTCAACCGTTAATTACCGTTAGTTGACTGTGGCGTTGGGCAACCCAAAAACGTAACGTCGTGTGTATTTTTGATCCAGTTGAAAGGTCGTGGTGCTAGACGATCTTAGAGAAAAAGGTCATGTGTATTTGTATTTTTACCCCTTCACCCCTTTAACATCTTATCAAAATATTATACTATTTGGTTCTTTATATAAGGTACATTTATTAAATTTGTTTGGTTCCTTGTTAAAGAACGATAATGTATATGCATAATAATGTTTAGTTCAATTACATTGAACATGAAAATAGTAGCAACAGACAAAATACTCTATCCACACATGTATCACATTCATAATTTTTATATGGGTAGTGGCGGATCCAAAAAATTAATGAAGGGTGAGTATTAGTGGTGGGAGATTTGCCCCTGTTTTTTTTTTTTAAAAAGTAAAGTTATAAATGATTAAAAAAAATATAAACAAAAAAAGAAAAAAATATTTAAAAAATATTCATTAAATCAAGTAAATACTGATGATGTAATAAGAGAGACAATTATTTTACAAACCTGTCATTTAGAAAAGCAAGGCTAAGTGCTGTTAGAAATGCATTTACATAAATTACAATGAAGAGTGGGCATTCAATAAGTTCAAGTACATATATTTTAATAACAAAAGTATATTACAATAAAAATAATTACAATGTCATCATTCTAGGCCTTATTTTTTGAAATTCCATCATAATTGTCTTATTATTAATGCTATCAAATACATCTTTTTTAATATAAGGTACTAAACAATCATTCAACCACTATCCCCTATCAGATTACGAAGTGCAGCATTGCTGTATTAAGGGTGGGCATATCATTCAAACATGTACCAATTTATTTTTTTTAAAAAAAAATCAATTCAAGGGTGGGTACTTACCCCCTTCTCTTATAGATAGATTCATGGTAATTTTTTTAATTTGTACACTCCACGTGTTGGGTTCATAGTATTTTTTTAATATTAAATGGTGAAAATATTATGAAGTGTACAAATTGTCTTCATGTTAATTTTCTAATATTTAATGATAAAAATATCAAATATTATTTAATGCGATATTTTAATATTTTTTTAATGGGGAATATAATTTTTTTAGTGGGGGAATATTTTTTATATTATTAATTAATTTTGTCAATATTTAATGGTAGTAGTTATTGAATATTTAATAGCATTTATGGGTGAGCACATTGGTCAAATTAAAAAATAATAATGGCAATAGTGTTTTTTTTTTTACTTGATTCTATGATGTTTACACCCTCATTCATCACTCTAAAAGTGTAATCCTAATTACATTAAATAATATAATCCTGATTTTTATATTACATAAGCTCAACGCTGCAATCAGTTTATTGTATCATGAATTCATGATTACATGTAATCATTTTCTAAGAAATCGAACCAAACAGCCTATAAAAGTCTAATAAAACTGGTATGGGCATTTGTTTAAAACAATGGAATAGAGAAAATGACATAAAAGTACTATTTAATCTAAAAAAACCCCTAATGTCTACTGAATTAGCAAAAGGAAAATACATAATTTAGAAGGAATTTGGGATTTTGAAGTTTAAGTATTAACAACTAGAGAATAAGAATTAGTAACTTGGGTATAGAAATTGACAACTTGAGCTTTCCAAATTGTCACTCAAGTTACTAATTGATATTCTTAAATTGTCATTATTTATACTTAAGTTATCAATACCCAAATTTCAAAATTCTAAATTCTTATCAATCACCAATTTATCCTTTTACGAATTTAGTAGACATTTTGGGATTTTTGTAATGAAAATAATATTTTTATGTCATTTTTCTAATAAAATATCACAATGGTTAAGAAAACAAATAAAATATCACGATCATAAAAAACAAAAAGGGAAAATAGTTTTAAAAAATATCATTTGAATTATAAAAACTTAAAATGTCTATCAATATATATACATACACGCACATGTGTGTGTATAGACATTGTGTGTGTGTTTATATATATGTATACACGCACATGTGTGTTTGGCTGTTTGCGTAGCTTTACCACCAACTCTGCACACAAATCACTGCAGCCAAGCTGGTCGACTTTTTCGTCTATCAAATATTCATGGAGGTGTGATCCGGGACTTTCTGGGTAGTGGGGTTTAGTAGGAGGATTGGTATATGCCAACCTACTACAGCGGAAGAGTGGGTAGTAGTGGAAGGGCTCCAATTGGCTTGGGAACTAAGTATAAAGAAGATAATTTTGGAATATGATTCAGAGGAGGTTATCAAGTTGATTTTAGACGACTTTTGCAATATGGGAAGCAACTTGATTGTTAAGATCAAAGAAATGCTTCGTTGGGATTAGCAGGTGGGTATTCTTGTTATTCCTAGAGATGTTAATCGTGTTGCGAATGCCTTAGCTAAATTGGGCATCTCCTTTTCTTCAATTTGGGATGTTTGTCCAAATTATCTTAGGACTTGGGTGGTTCAAGAGAGCTTAAGATTCAATTCTTCCTTTATGTAAGCGCATTTATGTAAGCGCATTTGTTGTAATTTAGGCCTTTTGGCCTTCTTTTATATATATATATTTTAAAAAAAAAATCATGTCTCCAGCTTCACGCACTGGCTCAGTCACAGACATCTTTCTTTTCCTTATGAGCCTTAGTATCTCTTAACTTGTCACTCTTCCTCTCCTTCACGCTAACTGTGGCTCTTCTTCTCGTTCACGCTAACTTCTTTTTCTTCTCCTAATACCCTTCTCTGCCCAAACGATGTAATCGCCTTGTGTCTCCCATGAGATTCCCCATATTTAAAATTTAACATCTTTCTACCCTTAAGAGAGGTGATAGAAATTGGTAGCCTAAAAAGTGTGTGTATGGTGATGTCGGCAGTTGCCTTAACAGTCTCCGGCAGGGATGAGGATGCGATGATGCAACGACGGGGAAGAAATTTTCCCGTCAATGAGCCGTCTCGTGCCTCGAGATCATTCATGTTTAAACATCTCCGATCCCATTCCTAATGCCTTTCCCAACAAAAAGGAACAAATCCAACAAAGTGACAAATACCAGATTTGAATGTTTGAATTTGGAAGGCTATGGCATCCGCGTTCCTTCCTCTCTTTGTTCCCAACGCTTTCTCATTTCTTTCCTCCACACATTTCTTATGCGATTTTGCCTCTAATTCTCAAACCTTCATTTTCCATTAGTTTTATATCTCTCTCACTCTTCAGGTTTTTCTCCAACAACTTAAGAAATGGCGTCATTCGATTAAGCGCCTCATGGTAATGCCAAGACTGGAGAGAAAATCTTTAAGACCAAGTGTGCTCAGTGCCACACCGTTGATAAAGGCGCGGGTCATAAGCAAGGTATGCACTCCTCTTCCTCCCCCTCCTCTTCCTCTTATGTTTGTAATTGATTGGTTTCAGATTTTGGTTTTCTGCATTGAATTGTTTTGCATGTCCGTTTTGTTAGTTGGATTTCTCTGCGAGTTTCAGACAAAACACTTTATTCATGGAGCTCTTCAGTGGATTGCATAGGAGTAGAGGTTGATGCTGCCTGTCGTGGTTTCGTATGGATTGCTAAATGGATGTCTAAACTCGGAGGGAGCTTCTCAAAATATAATTATTACTGACTTCTCTTCTTTTTTTTTCCCCCTAATCTAATTTGCTTTATTTCTTAACGTTTGTACTTTGGTTTTGGATTTAATTTATCTAATTTAGGACTGTTGTGTACAAAGAGATATCTTGGAATGTTGTTTAACATTGTTAAGATTTCATTTGTGATATATACTATGAATCGATCGGAGGATATTGTTTTTTTTACCATTTTGATGTTTCATTTCTAATACCACTGTGATCCTATTTATAAGTCCATTTTGACCAAATCTCATTTACCAAGTAGAGGTAGTTAACTTAATGATTATGGGGTAAATTTTCAACTTTACCCACATTTATGATTGAATATTTTTCCACTGTTTCTTCTCTCTCTATCTTTATTAGTACAATTAGTATGAGTAAAACTGTCATAATCTCATTTATTATATAAAACTAAACTTATAAATATGACCAGATTTTTTGGCAGTGGCGGAGCCACATTATAGCCAGCTGGGGCCTTGGCTCCAGCTGGTCTTTTCTTATCTTATGTATTTATATATATATGTTATATAATATTTTATTTTGGCCACTAATTTGGCTCCAGCTAATCTTTTATTTTATTTTTCTATAATCATACTCTTTTTTTTTGGAATGTGAGAGGAAAGTAAAATTTTTGTTTGAGATACCTATTGAAAATATTAGTATCATTTTATATATGATGCTGTTCATATTCATTTTAAAGACTAAATAGGTACTCAAAATCATTTCTTTTCACTCCACTCCTTTTGTGAAAGTTATTCTACGTATTTTTATCTTTCTAATGAGGGTAATATTGTGTGATTAGTGAAAATTTTGAGGTTATGATTTCAGGAGAATCGTGAGTTTTGACAATAGAAGACTACATATATGTAGAAGGTGATTAATGGCTAATTTTAATCGGTTTGGATTTATTATTTGGTTGTCTTATGATTTTATAATGAATTTCTCTTTAAAAAATAGATTATAATAGGTTATTTGCTTAGCTGAAATTGACTCAATTTTTTTTTGAAATATTTTTTGGGTTCATATTATATTTCTTTTATTTTCTCCAATTACTTTGTTTTGAGGTAAGTGAGATGTGCATTTAAGTGTTAATTTTGTGGATTGAGTAGTACTATAAGAATTTGGCCAAAAAAAAGTAGTACTATAAGAATTAATGTTTAGTGACACAAGATACTAATTAACACTGACATCAATATATATTTTGAGTCACCAAATTTTTGTAGGTTGAAAAAGATAAGTAAGGATAAACAAAAAAGCATAGATGTGTTCTTTAAGAAGAAAATAACTTCAAAAAGTGATATTTCTAAGAAAATAATTTTTGAAAGTGATGCACTTTCTAATGAGTCAGCTTCTAAATATCATAAAATTTTTATTTACTATGTTATCTTTTAATTTATAGTTGTCAATTATCATTTATTTGTATTTTTAATGTTATGAGATATTGTTTAGTAAATAGTTCAATATGTTTATTTTTTGGCCCGGGCTAAAATAATTGTCTGGTTCCACCACTGTTTTTTGGACAAAATAAACTTATAAATAGCACCAGAGTAGTGGTATGTAGTCATTCGTTGATGATGATATTTTCATATTCTTTAAAGACAAGAAAGTTGTATCACTTTGAAAGCAAAATATATTTGAGTAACCCTTAAAGTACTATTATCTTGTGCAACGCACGAGAAAGTACAAGCTCTAAGCTCGTTAATTTATAAAAGAATAAATAGATACTCTGATAAGAATAAGAAATTTTAAAGTTTGAGTGTTAAGTGTTGACAATTTGAGTTTACATAATCACAACTTAAAAATATCAATTAACAACTTGAGGCTACACATTGACAACTTGCAGAGCTCCATTTGTCAATATCTTTACCAAAATTGTTAATTTCTATACTCAAGTTGTTCATATCCAAACTTCAAAATCTCATAGTCCTACAAGAGTACCTATTTATAGTTGGGATAAGATTTTGTCACCATCAATGTCACTACTATTTTTCACTTTTAAATCAAAATCTTTGTCACTACCATTTTTTTCACTATTAGATCAGCGGTGAAAAAAATGGATGTAACATTAGTAGTGACAATATCCTATCCCTTTATATTTTTGCTAATTTATTAGACATTTTGAAATTTTTATAGTCCAAATGATATTTTTCTCAGATCCTACTTACAGCAATTTTCATATATCTATGACATCAAGTTCCCTCCCACATGTCATTTTTTATTTGTGAGTTTATTGTTACTTATGTAGTTATGGTTGGAGAACTTGACTAAATCAATACGGCAAATTGATCTAACCATTTCTCCTTCTCTTTCATCTTCTCCCAAACTGAAATGCAGTAATATATTATATATCCCCGATTAGGATGGCGTCATCACTCATCACTCATCAGTAAAACGACACGGTACGCCAGAAGATGAGTGCCGAGTGCCGACAGCCGCCGAGAAATAACAAGGAACGCTGCTGGTAAGTTCTGCGATTGACTTTCCAACTACAGAAACGAAGCGAGTTCTGTTTTCCCAAAATGAAGGCCATAGTGATAACTGCTGCCGGTGGCCCAGAAGTGTTGCAGCTTCAAGAAGTGGACGACCCACAGATCAAAGACGACGAGGTCCTCATCAGAATAGCAGCAACCGCGCTGAATGGAGCCGATATCCAGCAGAGGAAAGGTTTATACCCTACCCCGAAAGGTGCGAGCCCTTACCCTGGATTAGAGTGTTCAGGAACTGTTGAAGCCGTCGGGAAAAATGTTTCCAGGTGGAAAATTGGTGACCAGGTACGCAGCACTAATTTTTACGAGTTTTGGGTTTGCAGGGTAGTGATATATTTTTAATCTACGTGTCTGAGGAAATGATGAGAAAGATATCAAGGGAACATTGCAATAATGGAACGTTCTTCTATTGCGTCTTTTGATTACTTCCCCGTTTCTGTGAATTATGGACCTTTCTTAGTTGGAAACAAGAAAAGATATGCCTTTAATCGGAATAAGCTTTTTTTGTTTAATGCTCTACTTTGCTCAGGTTGATTTTTGAAATTACTTATACCTACTTGTGGCAAATGAACTATGAAGCTTTTTCAATGAAACAATACGTTTAACCACAGTGATGACCGAGTATATGGATATTGGGGTCCTTTATGTTCCTTTGATCAGAATTAACCTCGAGGCTCTGTTTTACTGGAGTGGTCCAAACCTGTTAGTCTTGTAGTGTGTAAATTAATTGAAGTTGGTTTAATATGGAAGATGGGGTTTATAGGTATGTGCTCTTCTTGGTGGAGGGGGTTATGCTGAGAAAGTTGCCGTTCCTGCTGCACATGTTCTTCCAGTTCCACATGCAGTTTCTCTGAAGGATGCAGCTGCTTTTACTGAGGTTGCATGTACTGTGTGGTCTACTGTTTTTATGATGAGCCGGTTGTCCAAAGGAGAAACGTTCTTGGTAAAGTTTGAGGCTAATCATTTATCTTATTATCTATGAAGAGCATATTATTTTTTTAGTTAATCTCCAATACCTGTACTTTTTTTCGAGCAAAAAAAATACCTGTACTTTTTTGAACAAAGTCAGTGGATGCAGCATATCTGATGACTGCTGTCTTGTCAATTCTTATCACTCTAAACGAAGCTATGCAGTGTACCGGTACTTTCTCCTGTTTAATTAACTCTTGTTTGGGTTAATAGCTTGCATAGAATTTAGCAACTTCATGTAATATTTGATATTTATCATTGTTTGTTTAGGGAATTCAAAACATGTTTGGATTAGTTTTAAGACTCACAAGGATATAAATAAATATTGGATGACATCCATTCATAACTTGAAATATCTTCCATCAATATATCTATACGTCTTGGAGTACCTTCACAAAATTACAGATTGCTTAAGGTCTAGAGAGTAAATGGCCTGAAAAGGGTTTTTTACCAAAATAATGTACTTTTGGAAAAAAAAATGACTGGAATAGCGCATGTCAGAAACTATTTCCTGATTTAATGCAGTCAATGGCATGCGTTGACGCACGTCATTGATGCCGCCAATCATCACACGCCACCTGGAAGTGGCGTGTGGTGACAGACGCCACGTGGATGTAGCGTCTGTCCACCAGGTGGCGTTTGTCTTAGTGGCGTGCTTCCATGCACGCCACAGCTGCACAAATCAGGAATCTTGACTGGATTCTTGACGCTGACTCAGCATCAGGAATCCAATCAGGATTCCTAACGCTGACTTAGCGTCAGGAATCCAGTCAGGATTCCTGACCCCCCCCACCCCCTTCCCTTTTTCCCCGACCCCCACCCCCATTCCCTTTTCGTTCCCAGTCCCGGCCCCCACCCCCTTCCCTTTTCCTTTCTTCTTCTCCGGCCCCACCCCCATTCCCTTTTCCTTTTTTTTTTTTCCGGCCCCCACCCCCATTCCCTTTTCCTCCCCCTTCTCTAGCGTCTTCCTTTCTTTTTGCGCCGGCCACCACTCCCCTTCCCTCTTCCTTTCAGTTTCTGCCAGCCCCCACCACCTCCCCTCTTCCTTTCTCTTTCCATTATCCATTATCTCATTTCCTCTTCCTTTCTTTTTCCCCCACCGAACATACACACACTCTTCCCTTCCCTTTTCCATTATCCTCCACTCATCATCAAACTTCATTCTTTCACATTTTCTTCATCCTAAAAACTCTCCCCGTGAAACTCTGAGAAAAATCAAACAAAAAAAAAAGGGAGAATCACTAGAAGGAAGAAGGAGGAGGAGGCAACCAATCATCTCTTTAAGCCTGCACAAGTAACATTTATTTGATTTAACTCTTAATTGTATTTATTTGTTATATATATTGGTTCATTTTTCACAAAAAAAGAAATGAAGAAACAAAATAAGGGAGATGAACGACGGAGGGAGTTTTGCAGACAAGGGAATGTGTGAATGGTAAGAGGGAGAGGGAAGGAGTGAATGAGTGGAAGGAGTCACGAATGTGGGAGTTAGAGAATGGTGAGAGAGGGATAAATAGGAGAGGAAGGGAGCCCGCGGGGGGCGGGGGGGAGTCACGGGCTGGGGAGGGGTGTCACGGGTGGGGGGGGGGGGGGGACAATACCAGGGGGTGTCACGGGTTGGGGGGGGGACAGTACCAGCTGACTCATGCCAACTGGGTTGTGCCGCTGTGGCGTGCATGGAAGCACGCGACCCAAGACAAACGCCACCTGGACAGACGCCACATCCACGTGGCGTCTGTCACCACACGCCACTTCTAGGTGGCGTGTGATGATTGACGGCATCAATGGTGTGCGTCAACGCACGCCATTGACCGCATTAGATCGGGAAATAGTTTCTGACATGCGCTATTCCGGTCATTTTTTTCCAAAAGTACATTATTTTGGTAAAAAAAAACCCGAATTTTTTCCTTGGATGGTGCTGTATGACCTTCCTGGAGTCTCGAGTTGCGACTTAATAATAGTTTAACTTGAACCCATCAATTCTCAGGTACATGGCGGCTCTAGTGGAATTGGTACCTTTGCCATTCAGATAGCTAAATATCATGGAGTAAGAGTATTTGTCACAGCAGGTCCAGTAGTTTCTATACAACTTTTTTCTTGGAAATTAACTGCCTTCAACAGGCCCATTAAAACTGGCCCATTTCGGGGAGCTAACCATGCATCTCTTTGATTGTAATTTTGGAGTAGTGGTTGCCAAGCACTCATCTTTTAACATAATGATTGGCAGGCAGCGAAGAGAAATTAGCTTTCTGCAAGGATCTTGGTGCTGATGTTTGCATCAATTACAAAACAGAGGACTTTGTTGCGAGGGTAAAGGAAGAAACAGGTGGTCAAGGTATCATCTCTAGTTTGAACACTTGAGCATTGATAATCAATCTGTTCAGCACCCCTTGGTGCATGATTAATCTAATGTTCACATCGTGTAATTGATGTTTAATGACAGGTGTTAATGTTATTCTTGATTGCATGGGAGCATCCTATTACAGCCGGAACCTTGAAAGCTTGAGCCTTGATGGGAGGCTATTTATTATTGGCTTTATGGGGGGTACATCTACTGAAGTAAATCTTGCCCCTTTACTTGCTAAGCGTCTTACTGTTCAAGGTATTGCTCGAATTAAAGTTTCATTCTTTCTTTGATTATTTGGAAGGTAACGTTCGCTTAATACAGATTTGTGTGTGCTTTTTAAATTGGCTTCAAGATTACTTCATTCCATATAATTGCTTGTTGAAGCACAAAGAAGTATCTCCAATAGCTGATAAAGCTAACTTCTGCACCTGCTAAAATGATAGCGATAATTTGACTTCAGAATACATCTTAACGATCAAGACTTTCTTTTGTTTATAAGGGAACCAGACTCCTGAGTGATTTAATTCGTTTCTCAACGTAACTTCAATCTTATATTTGCTCTCCTTTCATTATGCTTCTCTTGCTTTATAAACTATGCACTCTGTCTAGGTTTACAGATGAACCCAAGTTATATTACACGGTCAATTTTCTATGCAGGTGCTGGGTTGCTAAACAGAAGTCCTGAAAATAAAGCTGTGATTGTCAGTGAAGTGGAGAAGAATGTGTGGGCAGCAATTGAAGCAGGCAAGGTTAAGTCAGTGGTGTACAAATCATTTCCTCTCTCTGAAGCGGCAGAGGCTCATCGCCTCATGGAAAGCAGCAAACATATTGGGAAGATCCTGCTTCTTCCATGAATCTGGACACACCATTCCGATCGAAGTTCTTGACATTGTGATGGACTTTTAGAATTCGGACCTCTTTCTTCTATGATTGAGGACACTAGTGCCGGGCACATGAGAAGTTGTAATGTGGTTTCTTATAGAATTCGGACCAATACCATATTTTACTTGTTTCCAGAAGAAAGTGACTTGAAGCCCTCAGCTGTGATCAAAAGGACAAAGAAGAACAAACTTGATGAGTATCCCCAACAAAATGTGGCAAGAAAATAAGTGCCTCACTTAAATTGTCTGTAATCAAGAAAGGAAGAGCAGTGAACGTAAAATAAGCTATCTGATAATTATTGTTGAATGACCAAGTTAAAAATCCACCGCCTACAGTTGCTTACATTTCGAAACAGAATTATCGCCTGCATATGATCTGAGCTGCTTTGTATGGTTGTATATTGCAGCAGTGACACATCTCCCTCTAATTCCAGAAGAATAATGGCAGTCTCCTGTAATAAGAATTATAAAATATATAAAAGCTGACACTTGCAAAAAGACCAGAGCTTACTGTAGTATTCATAGTTATACTTGTAATCAGGGGTGTCAGCAAAATGTAAATCATAGCTCCAGCTATAGTCAGGTCAACGTTTACCTTCAGCAGACTCGAGAAGCAATTTTCTCACAGCAAGCAAGGCATCTTCACTAAAGTATGCCTTCAAAACACCGGAAACATCTCTTTTTAGTATCAAATCTCTGATTAATAAAAACTTAAACATTTCAGCTGTCAGAGACGAAAAAAAAAAAAAAAAAGATGGTGAAGATTAAGGTTACCTCTGCTAATGCACAAACTGCATAGTGTCAACCCAGAACTGCTGGTATAAACAGCAGAAGCAGCAACAATGTCCCATTGCACCATACCAGTGGCTTGCCCATCTCTATAATCAAGTACTATCTTTTAGCTGGAAATAGTACCTGGTGATTGGGACCGACCTTGGCTTGGTGTAATTTATATACTTCCAGCCAATTTTGAAAGGGCAAATCCTAGCCGCAGATAGAAAGCTTAATTGTTGCATATGGTCAAGAAATGTCAACAAACATTGCACGCGTTATCAATTTATATGTCCATATAGATTACGGATATCAATATATCACGTGTACTTTTTTCCTCTCAGTTCTCTTTTGTTCATAACTTCATATACATACTCATGGAGACAGATGAGCATGGGGGTTGATTCTGGGATGAGATTTGATTCAGGCTAAAAGTAAAAAAATAATAATAATAATTTTAAATTATTAATGTGATTGTTTTTTTAAGGAAAAAAAGTGAGCCTATTCAAAATTCTGCATATATTGTAATGTGAATGAATAATCTACCTAACGTGGCCTCTAAGAAAGTAAGATTATACTATTGAAAACGAATCGGAGCAATCCATCATAATTCTAATGTGAATGAATAATCTACCTAACGTGGCCCCCACTGTTTGATCAACTTTTTTGGTGACTGTTTAGTTTAGCAGCGCCTGGGGAGCACATAAGGTGGTTCTCACCCTATGTGCTTCTTTTGGATGAGACATTTTTTTAAATATATATTTTATTTATTTAGATTTAAATTATATGTTATTTTTTGTAATATATTTTATACCCAGTATCTCAAATTAATTAGTTTTTAGGGTACTAGTATTATAGGAGAAACATTTCTGAATGCTGGACTGGAAACTAATTAACATATATGAATGTAGGACTGAAAACTAATTAATTTGAGATATTGGATGCAAAAAAATATTCCAAAAAGTAACATATAATTTAAATCTAAATGAATAAAAAATAATAAAAAAATGTGCCCATCTGCACATAAGAGATGTGCACCTAATGTAAACCCTATATTAAAATTTTTATGGTGAAGATTTAACATTTTATGAAAATATTATTTTCTTTTATCCTTAATATAAAACATATTTATTTAATTTTATTATATGAAGAAAGTTAGTTGAGTTAGTTAATAAGAAATACATTTTCTAAAACACCCTCATCATATCTTTCTTAATTTCTCTATTCATTCTCTTCCTTGATTATTATTGAGGTAAAATCAATAAGGATAAATTAAAAGAAGTTTGAAAAGTATAAAAATTATGTCTTATATCTATGATCAAGATCAATTCGTTAAATATGTCTTGTGTTAAGGACTAGAGGAGTACTATTTTTTTTTATTAAAAATAAAAAATAAATTTAAATTTCTATGCCCCATTTATTACATTTGGTTTAAAAAATATACTACTATCAGATAATTCATGACTCACGTTGGTCAAGAATAATACAATTTAGCAAGAAGAGAAAATGAAATTGTAGAATATTATTCATCACTCAATGTACTAATACAAGGTCTATATATAGACTCAATAAATGATATATACAAAATAACAAATTACATTCCAGAAGTTTCTTTCTAACAGAAAATATAACTAACTAGTTACACTAACTATATACTCTAATACCCCCTCAAGCTGGAGTATGTATGTTAATCATGCCCAGCTTGGCAAGGAGTGTACAAAAGGAAGAAGGAGGCAAAGCCTTAGTGAAAATATCAGCTAGCTGATCTTCAGACTTAATAGGAAGAAGATGAATCAAACCTTGTTGAAGTTTCTCACGAACAATGTGACAATCAATATCCAAATGTTTACTACGCTCATGAAAAGTAGGGTTAGCTGCAATATGTCTAGCAAATTGATTATCACAATATAAGGAAGCAGGACTAGAAAGTGGAAGACCAAAATCCCTCAGTAAATGAGAAAGCCACTGTAATTCACAAGTAGTTGCTGCCAAGGCACGATATTCAGCCTCTGAAGAAGAAGTGGAGACTGTTGATTGCTTCTTAGAACACCACGTAATCAGGGCTTGATCAAGAAAGCCACAAAAATCAGTGATGGAACACTGTGTATCAAGACAACCAGCCCAATCTGAGTCACTAAAAGCATTAAGTTTATTAATAGAAGTGACTAGAAAGAAAAGACCACGACCAGGAGAACCTTTAATATAGCGAAGAACTCTATGAAGAGCACACAAATGTACATCAGTAGGGTGCTGTATAAACTGACTAAGTTGCTGAACAACAAAGGATAAATCTGGACGAGTATTAGTAAGGTATAAAAGACGGCCAACCAAAGTGCGATACTCAGAACAATCAGTCAAAACAGTACCAGAATCCTTGGACAATTTAAGGTTACGAGCCATAGGAGTCTTAGCAGGCTTACAATCCAAGAAACCAGAATGAGATAAAAGATCTAAGGCAAACTTTCTTTGACATAAAGAAATACCTTTAGAATTCCTAGCAATCTCCAAACCCAAAAAATACTTGACATCACCAAGATCCTTGATTGTGAAACAATCATCGAGAAAAGCTTTAATACAATTAATCTCATCCAAATCAGTCCCACCAACAATTATATCATCCACATAAATGAGTAAAACAGTAAAGGAAGTGGCAGAAGTCTTGGTAAACAAAGAATGATCAGCTTGAGATTGTTGAAAACCACAAGAAACAAGAGCTTTAGACAATTTAAAGAACCATTGTCTACTAGCTTGCTTAAGACCATAAAGGGACCTTTGTAATTTGCAAACCTTGTTTGGAGAAGAAACAACTAATCCAAGAGGAGGAAGCATATATACCTCTTCATCAAGATCACCATGTAAAAACGCATTACTGACATCTAATTATTTCAAATGCCAATTATGAGCTGCAGCAAGGGCAAGTAATAATCTCACAGTAGTTGGTTTAGCAACCGGGGAAAATGTATCATTATAGTCAATACCCTCAACTTGGGTATATCTTTGAGCAACAAGACGACCTTTATATCGATTAAGAGCACCATCATAATTATATTTTTGAACAAAAACGCACTTACAACCAATTGGGCGCTTATTAGGAGGTAAATCAGTTATCACCCAAGTTTGATTTAGTTGCAAACAGGGGCGGAGCTTTAGTACGAGTGTATGACTAGGGGGGCCATGGCCCCCCCCCCAAAAAAATTTGTTTAGAATTTTTTTAAAAGAAATTTAATATAATGTAAATTCTAATTTTGGCCCCCCCCCCAAATTTTTTTATAACATTTTTCCCTCTTTTATTTTTCTATTTGTAAGTTAGCCTTTTATATCTTTAGGACTTATAATTTAATCTTTGTTCCATGTGGTATGTTAATTTTGTCATTTTTTTTCGATATTCCAATCTAATTGCTTGAAATTTACTTTTGTGGTGTATTCTTTACTATGCTTTTACTCATCCTACACTACACCTATGCAGTTAATTGATTTTTCATTTTAAACCTCAACCTCAAAAGTAGAAGTATTTGCTGTAAATTTAACTGATCTGGGAAAAAGACATTGCCAGCAAATGATGTTGCTAAAGCAAAGTGAAGCACAACAATAATTATAGAGTTTTTCAGTTTCTTTATAGTGGAGCTACTTTATCTTAGATGCATCATCATAGTTATAACATAGAAGATAGAAAGTTTCTTTACATATGACTCTTAATTTATAAAGTTTTTTTTCTTTGTGTTTTCTTTGGTCCATCAAAATACAGGGAGTAATATTGTAATATTATTTCTTTAATTTTATCTTCTCCCTATTTTTTCTCTTCCCAACTTTTATTATAAATCTGAATATTTTAAAAATGTTATATAATAATAAAAGTTTTAGTTAGTTAATGAGTATAGATTTGGCCCCACAACTTTTTGTTTCAAGCTCCACCCCTGGCTGCAAAGCATCAAGTTTAGCATTAATAGCATTTATCCAACCCTCATGTTTAATGGCTTTAGAATATGACTTGGGAATATCATTAATAGATATGGAACAAACAAAATGATGATATAAAGGAGAAAGACGATGATAAGAATGAACTTTAGAAAGGGGATGATAGATACCTACGTCCAAAGAATCTGGTATGGCTGGAGCACATTGAAGAGTAGTATGATAATCATGCAAATAATTGGGTGTTTTATGTGGTCTAGTAGAACGACGCAACAAAGGAATAGAGGGGGAAACAACAAGAGAACCAAAAATAGGGAAAACAACAAGAGAACCAGAAATAGGGGAAACATCTAGAGAACCCGAAATAGGGGAAACATGTGAAGAAGAAGACACAAAATCAAGGGGAAAATCAAAAATAGCAAGTGGCGGAAGAGTTTGAGGTAAAGAAATTGAATCAGACTTGTGCACAAAATCTGAATTGCAAAAAGGGGAAAAAGACTCATAAAAATGCACATGACGAGAAACAAGAATCTGTCGTGTATGGATATCTTAGTACCAGTCTTGTATCCAAGAAAAACACTAGGAATAGGCTTCTTTCAGACAAAGGACATGGAGATGGTTTCAAGATTTGATACCAATGAACTAACGGTTTTGTTGCTTATTTATATGAATGTTGTTTTTGTTTTTGACGTGGGAGATTATAAGTTCAATCTTGCTTGCCGTAGCTCAAGCCTTTGGTGTATACCCTTATAATTTAAGGGGGAAGAAGATTTCATAGTTATGAAGATAGAAAAGCATGTGGAGCTATGCGTATTTGAGAAACTATGAAGCCATGGTTTCAGAAATCTTTTTCTATGAGCTGAGATATAATTACTTTCATATGCTTACCTTATAAATTATAAAAGTTATTCTTTAAAAGTTAATTTAAACACATAAGTCTAGGATGAGAGATTTGGTTAGGGCCAAAAGTTAAAGACTTTTTTTAAAAAATATGATAAATGTGATTTTACATGAAAGTGAGTCCATTTTGAATTCTAGTGTAATAAAAATAAAAGGTAAGATAAATTTAAAAGGGAAAAAGACAAATAAAAATCATTTGAACTTATAAAACCCTAAAAAGTGTGTTAAGAAATGAAAAGAACAAATAGGTTTTTAGATCTAGAATTTTGAAATTTTGCGTTTTTGTCAGAATGTTCTTTCACCTTTTGTTTTTGTCAAATGCTTTGTTAAAGTTGTCAAATGTATGTGGCCGAACCTTAAGTGTTATTTGACCCCAAAAAAAAACAACTTTAGTGTTAAATTATACTCTCTCCGGTCCTAATTATAAGAGCTAGTTGATTTTTTTGGAGAGATTAAGGAAGCTAATTAAATTACTTTATTTTTTTTCCCTTCAAAGTTATTAGTTTGACTAATAAACTAATATATAATTTAAGAATATTTAACATATGAAATAATTAAGTAACTTATTTAGTTTCTTTAATCTCTCCAAAGAAAGTCAACTAGCTCTTATAATTAGAACCGGAGGTAGTATTTATTTGTGCGCATCATATATATATATATATAAAACGAGATTGCATGGTGACTCAATGGTCACTTGCCTTTTATGATTCCAACCGGTTGAGGGTTTAAACTTCAAATCCTTCCTCCAATATCTTAGTCATATTTTACCCCCAAAAAAAAACTTGGTTAAAAAAAAATAATAATAATCCCGTCGTCCGCTTGAGCTCCAAAGGATGACGAGGGGAGACTGCCTTATTTTTTAAAAGAAAAGGTGAGAGACGTTTTAATAAAATTATAAAATTCCAAAATTCTATATTCTTACCTAAGACCATTTGTCCTCTCCATTTCCTAACAAACATTTTGGGAATTTATAAGTTGAGATGCTATTTATTTATTTTTTTCCCCCAATTAAATACGAATCGAGCAAACCATCATGATTGAAATGTGAATTAATAAATATACCTAACTTGGCATGCACGGTTTGATCAACAAATTTGGGTGACTAACACAGTATTAAAATGTGTCATAATGTAAAGTTTTGGTTGTAGTACTTGTTTTTTTTTAAAAAAAAAAAATTAAAATGAGTCTTACACATAGTAGTTAAAATCTCGATTTATCACTATGATTTTACGTTTTTACGATTTTTTTTCCCATTAAAACGATTTTACTAATTTTTCAAACGCTTTTATGTTTTAACGATTTTTTTACTTTACGATTTTTATCCTTCTTCCGATTTTATGTAAAATCTCGATGTTAACTACCTTCTTACATATTAAGAATCTGGATTTAAAGACTCTTTAGCATCTCATCTAATTTCTATTATAAGGTACAAACTAATAGGTGTATGGTCATTGTTATAAAGCACTTACTTATTTTTAAAAAGCTTTAAATATAATTTTCATATATACCCATAATTAATAAGAGTAGTAGGTGGTGTAATAATTAATATAGCATTAGAGTTTAGTACAACTAATAAAATTAATATTAAAAATTACTTAAACTTTAAAATAAATTTAATGACATTATCTATAATTATTGATTTGTGCAAATTGTAAACTGTTAATTGATTTCTCATCATGATAAAAATAAGAGGGAGTGAGTATGATTGCATGACATTGGCAGGTTCCGTGGGTCCCTTGGGGTCCACCATTTTCAGCCCATACTGATCAAACATCAACACAAACAATGGTTCAAACCAATCATCAAATATTTTTTAAAAAATTGTTAATAAAAAATGTATGAGCTTATGGTCCCCACACAAACTAATCTTTTTTTCCCCCTCCATGTCATAACATCATCTCCTATATCGTTCTGATTTCTTTTTTTTTTTTTTTGGGTAAAGTAGTAATTTTATATATGTGTTTTTTTCTAAGAACGTCTAGCACCACGTGATATTTTCTGAACAAAAAATATATATGTGGTTACGTTTTGGGAGCGCCCAGCACCACGATCGTTAATTAACCGTTTAGTCAATGTTAACTTGGATAGAAATAAATAGTAACGCGGGTAAAATTACATTTTTGCCTTTAGTTTTAGGCGAAATTACACTTTCGCCCCTAGTTTTAAATATTAAGAAAAAACTAAAATACCCCCGTCGGTGGCTCCACCACCGGCCACCACCGGCCACCACCACCACCACCACCGGCTGTCACCACCGCCACTAGTGGCGTAAGACAGATTCATGCTACTAATCACGTAAAAGAGGTTCACGCTACTGACACATACTGACAAATTTTGTGTCAGTGGCGTGATCCCTAGTGACGTGAATCTCCATCACGCCACTGACACAAAATTTGTCAGTATGTGTCAGTGGCATGAACTTCTTTTACGTGATTACTAGCGTGAATCTGTCTTACGCCACTAACTGCATTATTTTGGTAAAATGTTTCCAATCTGCTTTAATCTAGTAAATTTATTATTATTATTATTATTATTATTTTGGTCAAAAAGCCTGCATATGATCATGTGTCATTTTTTATTTGTACGAGTTTATTATAAATGATAGTAATTCAAAAATAGGATACATAGTCGCTTATGATTGGAAAACTTGACAAATTGATCCAATGAAGTTGAACTAGTCATTTTCCTTTTCTATCATCTTCCCAAACTGAAATGTAGTTTCCTCATGTCCTAAATATAAAATAAAGTTGATTTTTTTTTGAGAAATTAAGAAAATTAAATAAGTTATTGGGAAAATTATAATGAAGGACCTAAGAAAAATAATATTTATTAAGAAGGACCATAAAAAGTAGTAATTATTTTAAAGGACCAAAAATTAAAATATTAAAATAAAAGGACTAAATTACCCTTAATCAGATTTCCTATCTTCTCATTAACTAAATCTGTAATGATTTTTTCTTACATGATAATTTAGAGTAATTGATGGATAATAATAAAAAGATATCAATTCAAATAATTCTTTTTCTATTGTAGAATGACTCAAGATTATTATGTTAGAGAAAAGATAGGAAAGATGGAGCTTTTTATGGTTATAGCGAAAGGAAAGAAGGATTTGGTTTCTTTAACCACGTTATTCTCTTTTGATGGAGTTTTTCTGAGTTAAGAGCCTTTTACTTTATTTTCTGTTTATCTGGGAATGGAATAACTGGTAATATTGAATGAATATCAGGTACTTTTGGTTGCCTCAGCACAAAAAATCTCAGGTCTAACACTGCAGACGGTTGCACAACATACGAGGCTTCTTTTGCCACAACCATAAAAAGCTTCATCTTTCCTATCTTTTCTCTAACATAATAATCTGGAGTGATTCTATGATGGGAAAAGAATTATTTGAATTAATATCTATTTATTATCATATATTAATTACTTTAAATTCTCATGTAAGAAAAAATCATTCCATATTCAATTAATAAAAAGATAGGAAGAAAAAATCATTCCAGATTTAATTAATGAGAAGATAGGAAATCTTATTAAGGGTAATTTAGTCCTTTTATTTTAATATTTTAATTTTTGGTCCTTTAAAATAATTACCACTTTTTATGGTCCTTCTTAATAAATATTATTTTTCTTAGGTCTTTCATTATAATTTTCCCTAAGTTATTTAATCATATTATATATTGGGTATCCTTATATTATATATCAATTTATAATTTAAACAAAGTATGTTAGAGAAAAATAATAAATATTTTAAAGTACTTTAATTATTTTTCTAATTTTTCCAAAAAAGATAAACTTTATCTTATTCACTCATCAGTAAAACGACATCGTACGCTTGAGGAGGGGTGCCAACTGCCGCCTAGGAATAACAAGCAACGCTGCTGGTAGGTTATGCAACTGACTCTCCAGCAACAGCGACAGAGACGAAGCGAATTCAGTTTTCCCAAAATGAAGGCCATTGTGATTACTGCTGCCGGTGGCCCAGAAGTGTTGCAGCTTCAAGAAGTAGAAGACCCGCAGATCAAAGACGACGAGGTCCTCATCAGAATAGCAGCAACCGCGCTCAATCGAGCCGATACCCTGCAGAGGAAAGGTTTGTACCCTCCCCCCAAAGGTGCGAGCCCTTACCCTGGATTAGAGTGTTCCGGAACTGTTGAAGCCGTCGGGAAAAATGTTTCCAGGTGGAAAATGGGTGACCAGGTACTCAGCACTAATTCTTACGAGCTTTGGGTTTGCAGGGTAGTGATATATTTTTAACCTACGTGTCTGAGGAAATGATGAAAAAGATATCAAGGGAACATTGCATTAATGGAAGGTTCTTCTATTGCGTCTTTTGATTACTTCCCCGTTTCTGTGAATTATGGACCTTTCTTAGTTGGAAACAAGAAGTCAAGAAGAGGATATGCCTTTCAAAGGAACAAGCTTTGTTTGTTTTATGCTCTAGTTTGCTCAGGTTGATTGTTGAAATTACTTATACCTACTCTTAGCAAATGAACTATGAAGCCTTTTCAATAAAACAGTACGTTTAACCTCAGCGATGACCGAGTATATGGATATTGGGGTCCTTTATGTTCCTTTGATCAGCATTAACCTCGAGGTTCTGTTTTACTGGAGTGGTCGAAACCTGTTAGTCGTGTAGTGAGTGAATTAATTCAAGTTGGGTTAATATGTAAGATGGGGTTTATAGGTATGTGCTCTTCTTGGTGGAGGGGGTTATGCTGAGAAAGTTGCCGTTCCTGCTGCACACGTTCTTCCAGTTCCACATGCAGTTTCTCTGAAGGATGCAGCTGCTTTTCCTGAGGTTGCATGTACTGTGTGGTCTACTGTTTTTATGATGAGCCGGCTATCCAAAGGAGAAACGTTCTTGGTAAAGTTTGAGTCTAATCATTTATCTATGAAGAGCATATTATTTTTTTTAGTTAATCTCCGATACCTGTATTTTTTTGAACAAAGTCAGTGGATGCAGCATATCTGATGACTCCTGTCTTGTCAATTCTTATCACTCTAAACGAAGCTATGCAGCATACCAGTACTTTCTGCTGCTTGATTAACTCTTGTTTGGGTTAATAGTTTGCGTAGAATTTAGCGACTTGATGTTATATTTGGTCTTTACCATCGTTTAGGGAGTTCAAAACATGTTTGAATTAGTTTTAAAACTCACAAGGATGCAAATATAATATTGGATGACATCCATTCATAACTTGAAATATATTCCATCAATGTATCTATACTTAATGGATTACCTTTACAAAATTATAGATTGCTTAAGGTCTAGAGGATAAATGGCCTCAATTTTTCCTTAGATGGTGCTGTATGACCTTCCTGGAGTCTCTATTTGTGACTTAATAATAGTTTACGTTAACTTGAACCCATCAATTCTCAGGTACATGGCGGCTCTAGTGGAATTGGTACCTTTGCCATTCAGATAGCTAAATATCATGGAGTAAGAGTATTTGTCACAGCAGGTCCAGTAGTTTCTATACAACTTTTTTCTTGGAAATTAACTGCCTTCAACAGGCCCATTAAAACTGGCCCATTTCGTGGAGCTAACCATGCATCTCTTTGATTGTAATTTTGGAGTAGTGGTTGCCAAGCACTCATCTTTTAACATAATGATTGGCAGGCAGCGAAGAGAAATTAGCTTTCTGCAAGGATCTTGGTGCTGATGTTTGCATCAATTACAAAACAGAGGATTTTGTTGCGAGGGTCAAGGAAGAAACAGGTGGTCAAGGTAGCATCTCTAGTTTGAACACTTGAGCATTGATAATCAATCTGTTCAGCACCCCCTGATGCATGATTGATCTAATGTTCGCATCGTGTAATTGATGTTTAATGACAGGTGTTAATGTTATTCTTGATTGCATGGGAGCATCCTATTACAGCCGGAACCTTGAAAGCTTGAGCCTTGATGGGAGGCTATTTATTATTGGCTTTATGGGGGGTACATCTACTGAAGTAAATCTTGCCCCTTTACTTGCTAAGCGTCTTACTGTTCAAGGTATTGCTCGAAGTAAAGTTTCATTCTTTCTTTGATTATTTGGAAGGTAAGGTTCGCTTAATACAGATTTGTGTGTGCTTTTTAAATTGGCTTCAAGATTACTTCAATCCATATAATTGCTTGTTGAAGCACAAAGAAGTATCCTCAATAGCTGATAAAGCTAACTTCTGCACCTGCTAAAATGATAGCGATAATTTGACTTCGGAATACATCTTAACAATCAATACTTTCTTTTCTTCATATGGGAACCGGACTCCTGGGGTGATTTAATTCATTTCTCAACGTAACTTCAATCTTATATTTGCTCTCCTTTCATTATGCTTCTTTTGCTTTATAAACTATGCACTCTGTCTAGGTTTACAGATGAACCTGAGTTATATGACATGGTCAATTTTCTATGCAGGTGCTGGCTTGCGAAACAGAAGTCCTGAAAATAAAGCTGTGATTGTCAGTGAAGTGGAGAAGAATGTGTGGGCAGCAATTGAAGCAGGCAAGGTTAAGCCAGTGGTGTACAAATCCTTTCCTCTCTCTGAAGCGGCAGAGGCTCATCGGCTCATGGAAAGCAGCAAACATATTGGGAAGATTCTGCTTCTTCCATGAATCTGGACATGCCATTGGGACCGAAGCTCTTGACAGTGTGATGGACTTTTAGAATTCGGACCTCTTTCTGTCTGTGATTGAGGAGACTAGTGCCGGGCACATGAGAAGTTGTTATTGTGGTTTCTTTGTAAAAAATTATCCTGTAATGAATTGATTCTATACGACCATACGGGACGGCAAATGTAGCTACTGTATCCGTGAGGATTCTCTCTGAGATGATTTTAAGTTTAGAAGTTGATGGAGTTGTGTATATTTTGGAAAGAATAGTGTGATGCTATTGACTGAAAAATAGTAATGAAAATTGTCTTATATCAAAGATTTCGAGAAATCCAAGGGTAGAGAAATTCAGAGGATATTTTTTTTCTGCACTTAGTTTCTCTTCCTCCTTCATAACCAACATGACTCTTGAGTGCACAATTGTTCACGAACCATGCCGTTCGGTTTTTGGGATAAGTTGTTAAATTTCATCTTGGGTTTTAACCTCAGCTTTTCCCTTTCAAGAAGTCAAAGTTTCCCAAACTCGAAACTCATAATGGTATCACCACAAATTATGCTAGAAAATGTCTATATAAAACTTGAACCTGATGCGATAAAATTAGTCATCTCTTTCTATTATTATTATGATTTCGAAAGAGTGCTTTCCTTTGTGATAAGACATTACTGTACTTATTTGAAACTCAGAAGATATCAACTCAAATTATGATAAGAAATTTTTGAAGTGAAAGCAACATAATTACTAAAACAAACCACTCATGATCATCAGGTTTATTTATCGGTAACTTGTACTTGTCAATCTAGTTTCCACAAGGTAAGGTTGCAGGACATTTTTTGAATCAGGTTGATCCCACTCTAATGAGTTCCACCATGTTCTGGTTGCTCTGATTTCTTCAAGAGCAGGTGTTGCTGACAGACCAAGAGGAAGCTTCTTCAGAGCTTCACAGGATGCTACCTCAAGACTTTTTAAAGAAGGGCAGAGAATGGTACCGTCATATATGCTCTCCAAAAGGGGCATGAACTTCAGTTTCATCCTCTTCAACTTTGGAAACTCAATTCCTGAATCATTTTCTCCCTCTTCTCCTTTCATTATGCACTCCATACCAGTACAACTACGAACACTAATTTCTTCCAGATTCTTAAGTTGAAGCAAAATCTGCCCTGAGAATAGAGTCTTCAGTTTTGGACAATATTCCACAGTAACGATCTTCAAGCTCATAAGAGTGCCAGGTCTCACTACATCCCTACATATTATCTTCAAGTTTCCCAGAACTAAAAGTTCCATCCTTTCTAGCATGGGTAAAGTAATTTCCTCTTCCTCTGAGTCAATTATGCTTTCTATGTCATCACACCACCTGATTTTACAGTATTTCAATTGTGTCACATTCACTAAGCACATACTTAGATTCTTAATATCAGCAGAGTCATCCAAATGTAGCTCCAATGTGTTTGGTGGTAGAGAAACTGGGTTTCCTCTTAGAACAAGTCTCCCACTAAAGGCTAAGCTTCTCTCTTCACAAAACTGTGCTTGGGGCTGCCCAATTGTTATCCTGAACTTATCCAGCTGAACCCAGTGACCAGATTTGGCATATTGATCAAACACATTTGCATTCCATAAGTCTAGTTCAAGAGAAGATATATTTGAGGAAATGATTTCTTCAATGGAAGCTCCACCACTGATGGCTTTGACTGTCGTTGATCCCCACAAGATACCGCAACCGCCTATCAGTAAGTCTTCCAAAAGGGTATATTTGGACATTAATCCAAATGGGAAGATTTCAATTCCAGTCTGGGAAAGATTTAAGCGCCTCAAGTTTCCCAACCATTGCATCCCATCTGGAAGTTCTTTCATTCTTGGAGAGCAAGAGAGATCAAGGACCATCAGCTTATTCAGTTTTGCTAACGTAGGAACTGCTGCTAAATTCCAACAGTTGCTCAATAACAAAGCAGATAGATTCTCTAAATTAGAGACAGAGTCGGGCAAGAAATCAATCCCAGTGTAGGAAAGGTCCAGAACTTTCAGAAATTGCATGTTTTCGAAGAACTCACGGGATATATTTTCAGAAAACGAGTTGAATTGCAACAATAAGGAAGTAAGTTTAGGCCACATAAGGTTGAAGTCGAAGGGAATACATTTCAAGTCGTTTCTCATTAGTGACACCCTTTGAACATCTTCTGCCCATTCCTCCATCCATTGATGTTTTGTCATCCCTATCCCTGCTTTACATATTGAGTGAGGATTCGTTCTCATGATTGTAATAGCCATATCTCGTATTAAATCATGCATTTTGATGAATTCCGCCGCATTTTGAGTTAGACCCTCTAACAAGCACGCATGTTTTAATTCATTCAATATGATTTTCCCTTTCCTCTTCATTGCAGCTATTCCTCCAACATAACCCAATAAACCTTCCCACATCCAATATTCCATCAGCTCATTGGTATCAATTTGGTGACTTTCAGGGTATAAAGCACAAAAGAGGAAACAAGACCTGCTTGTATCGTCCTTTAGCTTGGCATAGCTAAATCTCAAGTGTGCAAACACTGCTTGTTCCATCTTTTCAATGTTTGCTGTTGAAGCTCTTAGCTCATCTAATGCACACTCCCACTCTGATACGTCAGCAGCATTTCTCAAGGCTCGTCCTACTGTAACAATAGCAAGAGGCAAACCTCCACATTCTTTTGTTACTTCCTTTGCAATCATCCCAACTTCTGCAGAATTTGACACTACTGGTCCAACTTTAGACCTTAAGAGATCCCATGCCTCGTCATCTTGAAGGGCCTTCACTTCTACATCCTCATCTGTCTCCATACCACGACAAACACTCAACAATCGCGTAGTGATCACCAACTTACAACCGTTCTCTGTTGTTGGTATCGGTATTCCAACCGTTTCAAGAGAGAACTGCTCCCATAAATCATCTAGAATCAATGTGTATCTCTTCCTTCTGCTTAAAGCCTCAAGTAGCTTGACTGCTCTTGTAACATCATCGTCGATCATTGAAAGATCTAAATCCAGCTTCTCTCCAATGCCCTTTTGTAGTTTCACAGGACTTGGCTCTTTTGGTGCAGAAACCCATATGACATGATCAAAATCTCTCCCTTCTAAAAGACGATTGTGGATTTCTTTCATGATAGTTGTTTTGCCTACTCCTCCCATCCCATAAACTCCAATCCTTTTCACACTCTCTTGTGATAAGCATTCCAATATCCTTGCTAAACTCTTCATCGTTGTGTCACACTCCATTAATGGCGACGAAGGAAGAGTGTACCCTACCTGAGGCAAGTTTTCAGCCACTAAATCATCCAAGAACTGACCATTGTCAAGAAGCTCTTTAACCTCACTGATCTTGTCTTCTACTACTTCTCCGAATTTTATTCGTGAACAAACAAAGTTGAAGGAACACCCGTTGTTGTTATACTCTGTGAGGCTGCTCACTTGGCTTTTAACTCGATCAACGCTTTTCATCCACAGCTTCACCTCTTCTCGTGGATTCATCCCTTTTTCCAGCCACATTTGATCTAGTTTAGTGTTTACATCTGATCTCCTAGCATCTAGCTGTTCCACTAACTCTTTTAGCTTGTTCAGATTCTTTCTTGGTTTCCCAAGATGCCTAAATCGTCGTTCAAGAGATTGTTGCAACGAGTTCTGAGAGCACAAGCAGCTCAGGATGCTTACTATAGATCCAACGTCCATGGTCAGTTGCAGACAATTCAAGAAACATAAAGCCTTGGGACCAGTATATAACAGCAAAGAGCTAAGAAATCATGTTTGTGTTTAGGCATCTTCTGTATTTTTAGCATCATCGACTTGATATGTGGGTGTTAATTACATGATCATAAATATTCTTGGGAAAGACCAGCAAGAATGTTAGATGACGAACAAGGAGTAAGAAAGCGCTGCTTTGAAGCTTACTTGAGATTGTGATGTTGATTGTTGAAGAAAATATCAAATAAGTTGCAGGGAATGGATTGAACTTAGCACGGGGCAGCTCTGCTTCGATTTTGAAATTGTTTGGTTAGCTTTCGCCTAGTCCTAGTCGTCCTATTAGACTTTTCAAATCTTTGACTTCCAATTACAATTTACCCACCATAGAAAATATAAGTAGTGAATATAGAGGAAATTTTAATATGATTCTCATATCCAAAAAATCGGTTGATTTTAAGAACAGAAATTTTTTATATAATTACAATGAAATGTTGAAACTAGATAACGTCTATTTGTGGGGTGTCATGCGCATAATTGCTTCCAAGAAAAAATCAAAATAAAAATAAATTTAAGGAAATATCCTCCTTTTTTTTTTTTGGGGTTATAGTGAGAGGTTTCCTCTTTAATACTTAGAACCTAAAATATTTTCATCTCTCCCAATAAATGGGTTTCCCGATCTTTAAGCTTGTATTCTTCTTTTTGCAGTATCACCTCAACTAATAACTTGATAATAATTTAAGGGGAAAATCCTTAAGAACACAAAAATAGTTTCTTTTGCGTTACAGTGGGGATCCATTTGTACCTTTACTACACAAGTTAAATTGACTATTACCTGATTTTGTACATAAAAGGATAAATTTCAGAAAAATATTTTCAAAATATCTCGACAATATGTTAGTTATTGTTTATACCTGATTAGAAATTTACAATTCAAAAACACTAAAGTAGAAAATCATTTATTCAAATTTTTAAAATTTTGAAGGTATTTTTTTTCTTTAAAAAAAAAAGTTACCCCATAAATAATTAAACTTACTATTACAAGGCAAAAAAAAAGCCCTCTGGGTTGTGTCTCCTTGCTTGCCCAAAGGAAAAACGGCCTTGTGTGTATCGCACTGAAGCGGAAAGACGCACTGCACTGTTTAAGTGTTCGATCAGCTCGGTCAGAGCGTGAGTATGCTCAACTTACTTTAGAATCGCCTTCATCGTTTCATGATCATGTTTGGTTATTTTAAGAGAAACTGGATACAATTAACTTCATACGAAGAATTTTCCTGAGTTGTGACCGTTTTTTCATAGATCATGTTTGGTATGTGGAGCAGAGAAACTGGATGCAATTAACTGTATAGAAGAATTAGCCTGTCCTTTGACCTAATGGTTTCAAGATTGAAAGCAAATCACTAAACCTGTGTTGATGCTGAGAGCCAATTCCAATCTTTGGGCCCCTGTATTTAATTCTTCTGGTTCTATCATATCACACATTATCCGCCTTCAGTTTCTGGGATGAATGGGTTTTGTTTTTTTTTTCCGAACAAATCAATTCTCTCAAGTAACAGCAGTGATGGCACAAACTCATTTTCTACTTTGTTATTTTTTTAAGCTCCGCATAGCCGAATTGTAAAAGATTAGGTGAATGTGAGGAAATCTAGTGGTTGAATATGTTCCGTTACATAAATCTCATGAGATAGTTGCCGCATAGATGCGTTTTCCTGTTTAAAATTTGAGCCACCGGATTTGGAACTAGAGTAGCTTCCCGGGCTCTTGCCTTGAATACATGGTCTCTGGAACTGTGTCTTAATATTTCTCAACTCACGTGATAAACTGAACTTTGGAACTGATCTTGTGCAGATTCTATCGTCACGTTTCATCTTTTATCCAAGCAATGGATCTAAGTTCGTTGAGTCCGGACCAACTAACTGTGATGGGGTCTGCATTCTGTGTGATGGCCTCCATGCATTTTACAGTGCAGCTATTATCACAACATCTCTTCTACTGGAAGAACCCTAAAGAGCAAAAGGCCATCATAATTATTATCCTTATGGCTCCCATATATGCAGCTGACTCATTTGTGGGCCTCTTGGATCTCCAGGGAAGCAAAGCATTTTTTATGTTCTTGGACTCAGTGAAAGAATGCTATGAAGCTCTGGTTAGTACCTGATTACAACATCTGGCTTTGTGACTTTCAAAATGCTACATTTGTTGGCATATCAGAACATTTTATGTGGTTCTTTCTTCAGGTGATTGCGAAATTTATGGCTTTGATGTATAGTTACTTGAACATATCAATGAGCAGAAACATCGTGCCTGATGAAATTAAAGGGAGGGAAATTCACCACTCTTTCCCAATGACACTTTTTCAGGTACATTGTGCATTTATACACATATAGTTGTAAATTTGTTGAACAAGAAAAAAATTATTGATAGTGTATTATGATGTGATTCTTTTATTGATTTTCTTAATACAAGTAAGTACCATTGACTTAGAATATATACTTAAATTTATCTATTCTTGACACTTAAATAATGAAGATTTATATCAACGCTAGTACCTTTTTATCATGAAAAGCAATATCGAGTATCAACCGATCATATTTCTGTGTAGTAGACATATAGCAAGTCTATGTAATAGCTGATGTCATGGAGTTTACTATATTATAATATTGGCCTTCTGCAGCCTCGCACTGTTCGGCTGGACCACAATACTCTGAAGCTTCTAAAATATTGGACATGGCAGTTTGTTGTCATCCGCCCAGTTTGTTCCATATTGATGATCACATTACAATTACTTGGGATGTACCCAAGCTGGTTGAGTTGGACATTCACCATCATTCTCAACATTTCTGTTTCATTGGCATTGTATTCTCTGGTCATCTTTTACCATGTGTTTGCAAAGGAACTGGAACCACACAAACCACTTGCAAAATTTATGTGCGTCAAAGGGATTGTTTTCTTCAGCTTTTGGCAGGTAATTTTGCTATCCTTTATTTTTGACATATAAACTGAGCTCAAAGATCGCCAGGAAATGTGAAGAAGGTGTATGTGTATGAGAATGAGAGAGCGGACTTAAAGACATGATGCTACAAAAAAGAAAAACCCGAAGGACTATCCCCTTTTAGTGGATTTTGGATAAGATGTGTGGTGGGAATGTTAGGTGCATGATGACTGTAATATGACTGTAGCTTGAACTGTTTTTATGCTTTACGATGTCTGTAATGAGTCCAGTTCAGTGGCTTTCCTTTTATTTTCGAGCTATAAACACAATGTTTCATGTATATCAGTACTTGCTAGCTACATTTTTCTTACTTATCTTCCTTTATTCTTAGTGGAGAGAGATACTCTCTCAAGTAGGAAATAAGCAAACTTTCTGAGTATAATCTTGGCTCGATATTGTATTTTCTATGAACAATACCTCTCAACTAGATGCACTGTGGAGTTGGGCCTGTGTGTGAATCTGTAATTGTCGATATTTCCCTGCAATTGCTTTACCTTCTGTCTAACACTTGTTCAGCATCATATCAATTTTCCTTTGGTTGTTAATAGTGAAATCATTGTGGTTAATATGGCATCATCATCTGGTTTCTGTTTAACATATAATGTCCCTTTATCACAACGCAGGGAGTGGTGCTGGAGATTTTGGTGGCAATAGGGGTTATTCGATCTCATCATTTCTGGCTAGATGTGGAGCATCTTGAAGAGGCCATTCAGAATGTCTTGATATGTTTAGAGATGGTCGTCTTTTCTGTTCTTCAGCAGTATGCATATCATGTTTCACCGTACAGTGGAGAAGTAGAATCAACTTATAAACTAAAGAAAAACGAGTGATACAGTGTAGTAATAAAAACTGAATGTGTTCTTTCTGCAGTTTTAGGGGGGCTGATACCGATCAGCTTGCTCTTTTATTTTCTTTTCTTCTTTTTTTTTTGGTGTTAATATGAGCTCTTTGCTCTTTACCATGTAGAATCAGAGGGATGTTTTGGATTAGATATGTTTATTGTCTAAGCTGTATCAGTTATAAATTTAAGATATCTATGTACCAGATTTTAATTATTCGTTTTCGTGGAAGAAAAGTTTTAGGATTTGGATGAGTTGGTGTTGATGACTTTACCATCAATATTTGAATATTGAAATTAGCTATTTTTTGTGTGGTGGTAAAGACGATTAATCTAATATCTGTTGGTCGCTTATCGGATATGTTTGTTTATATGATGTAACATGTCGTGGCATTCTACAATACTCCATATTTCGTAAAGTACCATGATAGGACTAGTAGATTTAGGAATTAGGAAGGGGAATGTAAGATAATCTAGAGTCAGAATCTAAACTCTAGCTAACATAATAATTCTGTAAATTATATTTTCATTCATAACTTCATAAATCACAATACATGTATATATAAAAAAGAGTTACCTACATAACTGCTTATACCATAACTGCCTCTATAACTATCATTAAACAAATAACATACAGTAACTCCCCTTAACTGATAATAGCTATTCTTTCTTATCCTATTTCTTCAACTTCTTGCGTTTGGAATAAACTAACAAAGGCAGAGGGCAGTTATTCTCCCTATTATTCCTATAAATACCCTCCCCTAGAAAAACAACTTTGTCCTCAAAGATGAAAAGAGGAAACTGAGCTGCAATGGTTCCTAGCTAGCCTCCTCTTGGGGTCTGTCATGCCATTTTATGAGCAGTTCTACGGTCTGGAGTCCATCTGCAATAGTGACATGGGCGAACAACACTCTTTATGGTTGGAGAGTGAATTCCCAATTGCCATTGACTAGGAGTGGCTAAACTGAACCTTGCGTTCCACACCCATGAGCTAGTTTGAGCAATGAAACAGGGAAGATTGAATGAACATGGGATCCAAGAGGAAGGAGAAGCTCATAAGCAACAGGTTCAATGCGTCGGACGATGGAATAAGGTCTAAAATAGCGGGTGATAACTTGGTGAACCGATGAGTAGAGATGGAGTGTTGATGATATGGTTGAATTTTAAGAAAAACCAAATCGCCTGGTTGAAATTCCATTTGGTGTCTATGGGAATCTGCTTGAGCCTTCATGTGTGCTCGTGCATATGTTAAATTTGTCTCAATTAATTCCAAAATAGCATCCCTTTCATTGAAAAAGACTTCTAATTCTGCAATAGGAGTAGTTCCTTGTACATATGGCACTAGGATTTGAGGTTCCTTGCCATAGACAATCTTAAAAGGAGTGTGTCCTGTAGATGTGTGATATCCTGTATTGTAAGAAAACTCAGCCCAATGTAAATAATGATACCAACTTTTTTGATGGTCTTGACAAAAGCAACGAAGATATGTCTTTAAGCATCGGTTGACCATTTCAGTTTGACCATCAATTTAGGGATGGTAGGATGTACTCATTTTAAGCTTTGTTCCTGATAGCTTAAACATTTCTTGCCAGAAGGAGCTATGGAAAATAGGATCTCTATATGAAATGATTGATTTAGGGACTTCATGAAGGCAAAAAACCTCTTTGCAAAAAAGGGCATCCACGGATTTTGCAATAAAAGGCTTAGTCAGACCAAGAAAATGGGCATACTTGATAAAATGATCAACAATGACCAAGATGACGTCTAAACCATTAGATTTGGGTAGATCAGTAATGAAATCTAATGAAATATCTTTCCAAATGTGTTGGGGGATTGGTAAGGGCTGCAATAATCAGGAGATTGAGGTATGTATTTGCTACGTTGACACACCATACATTGTTGAACAAAATCTGTTACCTCTTCTTTCATATTGCGCCAAAAATAGTGGTGTTGCAGGCTTTTTAAGGTTTTGTTAACACCACCATGACCTCCAACAAGGGAATTATGTGCTTCTGAAATTAATAATGCAGTAAGGGAGGATTTGGCAGGCAAGACTAATCTGGTCTTATAATAGAGTCTCCCAGAGACTACAGCATAATGAGGTACTGAATGGGGATCTTGTTGGAGTGATTGCAAGATGTGATTTGTAAAAGGGTCTTGCTGTAATAGAGCTAGCAGATCTGAAAAATCCGAAGCATGTTGTATTACCAAGTGGAAAAACTCTCCAGAATGAGGGTAGCGAGATAAGGCATTAGCCCCTTGATTAGTTATACCAAGTTTGTAAAGGATATGAAAGTCAAATGGAAGAAACTTCAAGAGAAGACGTTGTTGGGCTGGTGTAGTGACTCATTGTTGCAAGAGGTATTTTGAACTAAAATGATCAGTTTGTATTTAAAATTGGTGTCCAACCAGATAATGTTGCCATTTTTGTAATGCCATCACCAAGGCATAAAGTTCTCTATCATATATAGATATTTGCTGATCAAATGCTAATAGTCCCTTGCTGTAATAAGCAATTGGATGGCCCTCTTGTTGTAGAATTGCACCAATACCGGTTGAAGAAGCATTGTATTTGACAATAAAAGGTTTAGTGAAGTTTGGTAAGTGCAAAACAAGGACCTTGGTAAGTGCTGCCTTGACATCTTCAAAGGCTGATAATGAATTGGTGTCCCAATGAAAAGCATCCCTCTTAGTGATATCCACAAAGGGTTTTGCTATTTGGCCATAATGTTGCACAAATCTTCTATAGTAGCCAGTAAGACCCAAAAATCCTCGAAGTTCAGTAATATCTTTAGGTAAGGGCCAGTCATTAATAGCAGACACCTTTTCTGGATCAGCAGCAACACCTTGATCAGAAATTATATGTCCCAAAAAGGCAATGTCTAGTTGAAGGAAGTCACATTTCTTTGGGTTGGCATAAAAATCATTCTGCTGCAAAAGCTGGAAAATGGTATGCAAGTGGTCTATATGATCCTCAAAGCTTTTTCTATACACTAGAATATCATCAAAGAAGACCAAAATAAACCTTCTTAAAAATGGTCTGAACAAATCATTCATGGTGGCCTGAAACATTGTAGGTGCGTTGATAAGGCCAAAGGGCATGGCAATAAATTCATAGTGATCGGAGTGTGTATGGAATGCGGTCTTATGTACATCAGAAGGAAGGACTCGGATTTGGTGGTAACCAGAAAGAAGATCAATTTTTTAGAAGAATTTGGCGCCATGTAACTGTTCGCCTCACAAGTGCACGAGTTTCGCAAGTAATAACGTGATAAGTAAGTATCATTTCCACGAGGATTTGTTTAACAAATTGGTCAAGCAAGAGGCTTAGTGAATTCAATCAAGTTGAGCTAGAATAGAATTTTGATGTGGAATGAGAATTTTTAAAGACTTTTTCTAAAACTAAAAATTGCTAAAGGCAAATGACTTTTGACTTCAAGGATAATGGAGCCAAGGATTCTTCTTTCCCTTTTGCATTTCATAAAACTTGGGTAACTTCCTCTCTAGTAGCATTTCAATACATATATGTGTTAGTCTAGGGTTCAAAAACACTTAAAACGCTCTCTCAAGTTAAAATCAAGTTTCTCTTCTCATTAAAATGCACCATCTCTTGCTACAATTAGCGAAAATCAATATTTAAGCAACAACCCTAATGTGATAATGCAAGACTAGTAAATATATCTCTATTTTACCAACAAATCATCCATTTATCAAGTAAACTTCAAGACAAGCATGATTTCAATCAAGTTCTACACCTAGATTAGCTTTCTCGAGTCAAAACATGTGTGAATAAATCATCTAAATGGAGGTCAATCACTTAGAAGCATTAAGCCAAGGTTGAAATCAACACACATATATATTTATCTACCAAAAGAGAGGAAAATCCAAGTATTAATCCATACAAAGGGTAAGAAGAACCCTAGAATGAAAGGTTTAGCTACTCATGTTCAAATATAAAGAGATTCTAAGCAAAGAAACTGAATACATGAAGAAGCTAGGAAGAAAAGAGAAGAAAAAAAGGAAGAACCAAGGTGCAATCCCCAAAATCTCTCTTGAGAAGAGTACCCAAGCCTCCAAAATGCTCCAAATCTCTCTCCCAAGCTCTTCCCTTGTGTGCCCACTTGTTTCTTTAGGTCAAGAATGTGTTTTTCAGCCCTTCCCTTTAGGTTAAATAGGTTTTTTCTATTTCTGAAATGTAAAACGCGTAGCTGTACTTTCTGCACTTTTTCACGACTGGCTGCGGCCAGTTGTGACTTTCCGCGGCCACTACTTGCTGCGGCCAGTTGTACAGGTTCTTATAACTTTGAACTGCTTCACCTCCTTTATTTCTTTCCTTGTTTCTTGGTTCTTATAGAGCTTCAAAACTTGTCTCCATCTTCCTACAAAAGAGGAAGCAATTATCAATTCTCAATTGAATCATAAACTCTATAATAACAAGAATTTCTTTGATTTTTGCCTTATACTTTGATATGCACATTTTCCTCTATAACTTCATTTCTATGCACATTTTGAACCAAAAATAGGTAAAAAGAGAGAGAAAATGTGCTGAAATGTTATCAATTTCTAAGAGTTAATAGTAACTCATCAATCAATTCATCAATTGTAGGTATTGGATACTTATCTGGGATTGTTATGGGGTTGAGCTCCTTATAATCCATACAGAACCTCCAGGTTGAATCCTTCTTTGGTACCAAAAGAACCGGGCTGGCGAACGGGCTAACACTTGGTTGTATGAAGCCTTTCTGTAACAAGTCAGCAACTTGTTCTTCGATTTCATCTTTTTTGTGCAAAGGGATATCTGTAAGGTCGAAGATTGGATGGAATGGTAGTGGGAAGGAGGGGTATGGCATGGCTGTGTTGTCTAAAAGGTGGTAAGGATTGAGGCTCATTGAACACGGATGAATATATTTGCAGTAGGTCTTCTAAGGTATCAAACTGTTGAATCATTTGATCACAAACATAACTACGAAGAGAAGCTGATGTCACTTTCTATGGGATTCCTTGGAATTTGTAGTGTTTTCCCTTGTACCAGAATATCATGAATATCTTGTTCCAATTAGCCTCTATTGTATTTAGAGACGCTAGCCATTTGACAACCAATACCATATCAACCGTTCCCAAATTAAATGGGAAGAAGTCTTCCTGAATGGTGACATCTTGGATTTGACCTCTAATTGTTTACAGATAGATTTACAAGGAAACATACAATCATCATCGACTTGAACACCAAAGGGAGGAAGAGGGTGAAGATGTAATTGGAGATCATTCGCAGTTAGGTTGGATATGAAATTGTGCGTTGAACCACAGTCAATCAAAATAAGAATGGATTTGTTATTCACAGTACCTCGTATCTTCAAGGTCGAAGCTAAAGAATTACCGAGAATGGCGTGTAATGAGATTTCTACATAATTATCCATGATTTTCAATGTGATGTGATACAACGATGCCCAAGGGTAAATTGGTCTCCACAGTGAAAGCATAGGCCTTTGTCGCGCCGATGTTGCTTCTCGGTTTCCGAAAGCCGAGGTTGATATAGGTGTGACGGAAACTTTACCGAGTTGGCCAATGGCACTTACCTTTGAGAATTTGAATTTTGGATTTCGAGGATAATTCGCTGATTGTGCACCGTCCGGATAAGGAAAATTCAAATTTGAATTAATTCCCGAATTGTTAGCGCCGAACACATTAGCAGGTTTGATTGCATTAACTAGCGCATTACTCCCTTGATTCGCAACATTATAGTAACCGAACTGATTGCGTGATTGTGTTTTGTAATCTTGGTTGTATTCATTAATACCAAGTGTATTATTAAAACGTGGATTGGAGCAATGGGCACCCTGGGATTGCAACTTTGCTTCAAAATCCAACGCAAGACTCACCGCTTTATAAACGGTGTAGGGCTTACGTATTTTCACATCGGGTTATAATTCATCCTTGAGGCCATTGATGAATACTCCTACGAGGCAATGCTCAAGCCATCCTTGTACTTGGGCTTGTCTTTTTACAAATTCTTGCTTGTATTCGCTAATGGAATACAATTGCTTTGTGCTACATAAATAAGCATCTGGGTTTTGAAACTAAGTAGGGCCAAATTGCTCTTGAAAAATTTGTACCTATTCATCCCAATATCGAATGGTTCTTCCTGATGATACCCAAGTAAACGTATCCAGTGCATCTCCCTCAAGGTTTACTACGTCTATGTCAACCTTCAAATCTTTAGGTGTCTGGTAATACTGGAAGTATTTTCCGACCCTTAGAATCTTGCCCCTCGGGTCTCCTCCTTTGCATTTCGGAAACTCAATTTTTGAATGAGGACATCTTGAAGTATTTCTGTGCTAACAAGGATCATCACCGTCATCATTCTCATTGTAAGTTTCCTTGTTAATCTGACTTGACTCTCTTTGAGCAAATATGAGTGCTTTCTGCTTTCTTAGGTTGTTGATTTCCACATTCATCTGACTCAATTGTGCTATAATGGTTGTCAATTGTGGATTTCCAGTTTCCGGTGGCGCTTGAGAATGGGGTTGTAACAGAATCACGGCTGGGTCATCATGTGGATTGGAAGTGGGAGGAATTTCTGGGTTCTGGGGTGGTTGTTGTGGAGAATTGTCCTCATATGAGGAATCTCAAGTGTTGACCATTGTACCATACAGGTCCTAAGACTATCTACTTTGATACCAAGTTGATATGACTAGTAGACTTAGGGATTAGGAAGGGGAATGTAAAACAATCTAGAGTCGGAATCTAAACTCTAGCCAACATAATAATTCTCTGAATTATATTTACATTCATAACTTCATAAAACACAATACATGTTATATAAAAAGAGTTACCTACATAACTACCTATACAATATATAACTGCCTATATAACTATCATTAAGCAGATAACATACAGTAACTCCCCCTAACTGATAATAACTATTCTTTCTTGTCCTATTTCTTCAACTTCTTGCGTCTGGAATAAACTAACAAAGGCAGAGGGTGGTTATTCTCCCTAATATTCCTATCATACCTCTACACAGTTGAAGCTTCTAAGGAGGAACTGACTAATATTTTTTGCCAAACAAATATCAAACAGTGAAGCTGAGCATTAATCTCTATTTAAAAAAAAAAAAAAAGTGGTCAACATTTTTATGTTGAATTGAAGCAAAAAGGCTGAAACACGTCTCAAACTTAGTTCAGACATCTCATAACGTTGAAAATGACCATGAATAATGTAAAACGCGATTAAATAGTCAAAATAGTGATGCTTCTCGAAAAAATTATTCATCACAGATGAAACGTTTACCCACCTCTTTATTACCCCACAGCAAACCACTATTTTATAAAAGATATTGCCCGGTATCATCATTTTGTTAGGAAAACTTTGGAGGCACACTAATTAAAAATGGTATTAAGAAATGCCATTTCTTTTGATTAAAAAAAAAACGAAAATATTACAGAACAATAGGTCTAAAAGTAGTCAAGAGGGCAGGGGTACTGGAATAAAATTGTCTACAGCAACAAAAATAAAGAAGAAGCAAACAAACTTGAAAGAAGAAGCTCGTCTTAAAACACAAGTTGCTAACAATCCAATGTATCAGCATTCTCAAGCAGAGTTTGCTAATTATCATCATTTGCAAAGATGGAACAGAAGCAGTATGGATGCTCAAGTCGCTGCTATTGAATCAGCAGCTTCATTTGCAACAAATGGGCACAAGATTTTGTCACAAAGAGAGACAGAATTTTTCTACCTAGTCGCAGTTTTTGTGGTTTACTGGAGGCCAAGAATTGGAATGGGCGAAGGAATTTCTCAGAAACTTGAGAAGGTCAGAAACAGTACTACAGAATCTTGTTGAGAAGCCCGCAACATGTACCGATGAAGCTTAGACCTCCATGAACTGCGATACCCAATTACTTCTCCATGTTTTGAAACGACCAACATGTTCTCTTGCTCCAAAAGGATGACATTGGAGGAAGCAATAGAACATCAAGGACCCTAAATTGAACACATCTACATGCGTGCCTTGGCTACTATTAGAATCAAGCTGCTCCGGGGCCTGCCAGTAATAACCCATCTACTTGGATCTAAATCTGTTAGTGTTAATAAATTTATATGGTTAGTACTTAGTACAAATAAATAAAAGGCAATACAAACATCATAGGAGCTGTGTGTCAAAAACGAAAACAAAAACATCATAGGAACTGAATACTTACTAATTCTATCTTGTGGAGCAAGAAAGTTGTGACCTTCGCTTCTAACCATTTTTGACATCTCAAAGTCACAGTTTTTCAGTATACAAGTCCTCGTTGGGTGATATTTGTATAACCACAGCTTCTCGGGTTTTTATTTCCATGTACTATCCGAGCTTGCCCTTTAAAAAATCACATTTTTTAAAAAAAAACCCTTTTCAAGATAGCTAACATAGTCTAAAACGAAAGCTGCATTGCTAATATAAGCTTTATGCATCACTAAATAAAGCAGGGACTACCACGTAGCCCATGGGCAGCTTCATCTTTCGAATCTTCGTCAACAAGATGCGACTTGAAAGACCTCAATCAATCAAATTTACACAGTGAAGAATTTGTCTCACATCAAGCAAGCCCTCTTTATAAAATCCATTGATTATAATGGTTTGTTGCGTAGTAATGTTATTATTGATGCAGAAACCGACCCATCAATATGTGAGGCAGTAAGATACAGCTAGGTATGAGTACCATGCTAAATTCCTTGAAAAATATTTTGCTTAAAAACAGTGATGAGACCAAGACTTGGTGAATAGGAGGCTACATCGCAAATAGAACATGAAGTGGGGGCCAAAATCCATTTTAAATTCTTCATACAAGTAAAAGTTAAGTTACAGCATGCACATAATCAAGGTCTCATAGCTAGCTTGAATACTTTTGTGTTCCTTATTGTTGATGACCAAATACTGACATGAAATTTATCAAAAAGGAACCCGAGAAAATCATCACACAAGGGCCTCTTGAGATGAAGAAGTATTCCATCACATGTTCTTTTCTGTCTTGTTCACATAAATTTTTTTTATACATTTCATATAGATGTGGGAGAAAAAAGGTAAGAGTTGTGAGATTAATGATGATAATGTAAGAAATATTAAATCAAAGAGACAAAGTGGATCAAAATAGTATAGTATTTAGGATCAAACGATGTTATTATCAAAGTTGAATTGTGGTACAAAGAGTGTCGCTGTGAGTATTAAGTGAGCAGTAAAGGTGAAGGGAGAGTAACCTGCATTTTGTTATAATTATAAAATTAAAGGTAGACCTGTAACTCAAAAGCGTCTCAGGAAATAAAAGAAGCACATGTATGTACCTGTTGTTGAAAAATTACGAGCAATCTGGAATAACAAACGATAAGAAGAGGAGAAGAGATTGTATCTGCCTTATATAGAGTTATTGAAATAAGAAGAGGAGAAGAGATTGTATATTTTCGTAACCGAGAGTCGACATTGGAAATGACGCGAGCCTACCACTCTTTTAGGCCTTTTTATAAGCCCAATATCATATGATTCTATATATAGGCTTAGACTCTCATATTCCCAAACAATATGAAATATGGAACTAGTTTCATTGACACACCCACACGTATACTCATATATTTACAACACCTGTCTATTCAAGGTGTCATAACTGACTTCATTTAAATGAAATCTTTTTGGTATGACATTGTTGAACTTTTTCACAACCTCATCATTCAATAGTGTGGTCATAATCATCCTATCTTGTGTACAGATCTAAGCGAGCATTGCGTTAATCCTTGAATTCTGCTCACACAAAAACGTGAGATACAATTTATTCCAAGATCTTGGTAATTCGGAAATCAAACTCAAGACAGTATCTTCAAATTTTGGAGAAGTTAGAAAATGGGAGTAAAAATAGAAGATGGGATCAAGGGCACAAGGGAAAGAACGAAGGAAGGCAGTAGAAGGAGAAGATTAGACAACAGAGTAAAATTACCTGCTATTATGGGATAAACATAGACTTGGTGAGAGAGCTGTGATAAAAATTTAGGAACATCTTCAACGTCATAAAAATTAATTCCGGTACTATTTACTATTTGAATTATGTCTAAATCTTATAAAAAATGTGCGGCAACTTCAGCATTATGGGATAAACATAGACCTGGTAAGAGAATATTAACAGAATGTCAATATCACATAATTTTGCAACCATTTTCAACATAATTATGGGATAAACATAGACCTGAAAGGGAAACAAAAAGGTATGATCTAAACTCTAGATTCTAGAACAGAGACGAAGCATTTCCTTCATTGTCCCAAGATAAGGAAACATAAGCACTTTCTTTGCTCGTCGTTGTTTGCATAAGAATATGAACTCAGTATCATGAAACTTGTTCTTAAAATCAAGCTCCAAACAACAAATCATTTATGAAAATTACTTTGGATTTAAAAGAAGAATAACATTTAATAAGTAAAACATCAGCTGGGGCTGTAGAACTTAACACAAATACACAGCACTTACGATCCAGAGAATACGAGAAATCCAGTTGTTAGAACGCCTCCGAACTGCTCAAACAGAAATATTGCATCAATAACCATTTTGACTTTCAGAGGGAAAAATGAAGAACATCTTAAACTAAATAACCAGATTTAAGGTACATCACAAAATCATTCAACAACACATGATTGTGTTTGGCAAGGTAATTTAAGGCATGGGAAACCCAGAAAGAAGGTAGTGACTGAAGAAACAGAGCGATGAGAGAAAATGAAGAAGAAGAAGGAGAGTGCCTGTGGGAGCGAGCCACTGCTTAGAATCACGCCGATGTAGATGAGAAGTGAAGTTGAAAGCTCACGCCGGTGAAGATGAGAAGTGAAGTGTGGAGATGATGAAGAAAGAGAAGCAATAACTAATAAATAAATAAACGTGGCAGTTGAGATCCACCAAGGGCTTTCAGAGCTGGACTACTTGAAACTCGAGCGAGCTTCTCATTTTCCATTGATGGAGTAGATCTTAGAGACAATTGACCGTTGTTCATGCTTAGTTGGTATGTTCTGCCACTGAAGCCCCTGCTTCCAAAGCGATAAAACTCGGCAGCTCTCTCTGCATAACCAGGATCAGATGAGAACTCTGCAACATTAGAATTCAAAACCATCGATTTCCGTAAACTGGGCAAGTTCTCTTTCACCAGCTGGTTCATCATGTTCATCTTGGATGGCCGATTGTTAGAACGACCGTTCTTTGTAGAGGTCGACGGTGGTGGCGTGCACGCCAACGCCAGCAGAAGATGCCTAGCTGCTGGCGAAATTAGCATCGGAATCGCGGCTGGGGATTTGACGGTGGTAGAAGTCCACCGGAGTCAGCGGTGGTTTGAGCGATTCTTTGGGTTGATGGTGACTGGCGGGCTTCATCTCCGGCGACAGAGGCAATACTACCACTGGCTTCACAATTCGCAGCGTGGTTTGATTTTAAAGCTGTGAGGGAAGAAGTGGTGTTTCTTTTAATTTTTCCAAATGGGCTGAGATGGGATATCATTTTAAATGATAATTTTAACCAAGAAAAATTTCCCCTCTCTTAATTTCTCAGAACTCCATCACCCACTTTTTTTAATAAGTCAAAACTAAGAAAGAAACACAAAGAAAATGGTAAGAAGCTAATGTGACTCCCCTCTCCTCTAGTAATCTGTAAGTTGAAACTCTTGAGAGGATCTAAAAGTTTGCTTCCTCCTTCTTCCATCTGTCGATGTGCAGCACCTGGGTATCCCACTCTCTGTTCAATATGCTCAGAGCCATTCCAATAAGATTCACAAGAAATTACTCACGGTATTTTAAAATTATTCCTGCCCTCCCTGCCATTTTCTTTCGCTTTCAATACCCACATTTTCAAAAATCTTGAATCTTTCATCTATTGCCTTCTGTTGGTGCAACTACAACGCACCTTATGTGCGGTGAGGCTGACGAAGTCGGAGTCCAGTCGGTGGAGATGGAGTTGGAGAGAGAGAGTTGAGAGCTGAGAAATAGCGATACAGAAAGATAGAGGGAGGGAGGGAGGACGGAGGAGTGCGGAGGGGAGGGTGTGAGTATTTTTCTTTAAAAAAAAACATAATAATAATGTGGGGCTGATATGTAAAAAACTAAAAATTGATGGAAGCCCATAGAAATGATATTTTTGCCTTATTTTAAAAAAGTTGAGATAGCATTTTTACTCTCAAAAAATATTTAAAGTGCTGGGTGCTTTGTTGATAAAAGTTTATGAGTATTTTTATTCACAAGGCTTTATTTTATTTTTGGAAAAATGTATACACTATTTTGATTTCGTGTTTATTATTTTTAGTTAGTATTATTCTCAATATTATCTGGATCAAGCTCCCTAATGTACACACACTAAACATATAAAAGGCAAACTCTGTGAGCAAGAAAATAATTACACCAGGACATGATAATTTGTAGAAAAATATTTTTATACGGGACTTGATATGTTTTCTTAACTTGAATTTTACTGGTTTAATACATATAATCATACCAATGACCTTTTAGGCGTTGAAAGTGGAAGGTTTCACATTCAATCCGCTACATTAAATGTAAAAAACCATACATATGTAAGCTTTGCTTTGAATAAGGATAAAATTATTGATCACAATACACCAATTTCCCTCCCTTTTGGCACAATCCTTGTTCACTAACTGAATTAACTAACTTCCCAAAACTATACCTCAACGGCATTTTCCCCAGCAACCTGTGAAACTCCCTTATACACCTTCCTCTTCTCTTTCTATGCTCGCCTCTCCTACTGCTCAATCCCACATCTCTCACTCCCTTCTTCTTCTTCTCTCCAACACCTTCATCATCGTTCCTCGCATCTCCATAATCCCTAACTCTCTCTGCTCCTACCAATATGGGCCCCACATTCGTCCGATCCGCCACCACCAAGTTCATCAAAATATCCTCACAGTTACGCATCTCGTCCACCGTCCTCCTCATCTCCGCCATTGGAGCCCCACCTTCACAGCTATAACTGTACAGATAATCGCTTCTCAGTATCATAAACTTGGTCAGTATGATCGAGTACCTGTCCGGGTGTACCGTGTAGATCCACTCTTTCCTCGATAGATCCAGATCGTGCGACCTGGCGAAGAGGCCAATGAGACGGTTAGGGTTAGATGCCCAGACGTGGAAGGCGAACTCGAATGACTTGTGATCTACCATTACGTCGTCGTCGCAGATCAGGACGGCGTGGGTCTCGATTGAAGATCGAGGAAGGAATCGAGCGTTGAGGGAGCTAGACGGCTGGCGGATTAGGGAAATTGAAGCTGAGCCGAGGGACGAGATGGAGAGATTGTGGGAAAATTGGGTTAGAATGTGGTTTGGGGTTGAGGGATTTCCCCAGAGGATTAGCACGGAGGATACTAGCGGCGATGCTGAGTATGTGGAGGAGATTGATCGGAGAAGAGGAATACGGGACTCGGAGTAGCCGTTGATTAGGACCGTGATCTGATCGGACCGGAGAGTCCGTGGATCCGGCTTCGTTCTCGGGTCGCACGGGTCCTCCATTGGGTTTGTCAAACCCGAATGCACAAGCAGAGGAGCGAGATCGATTAAGAAGACGACCGCAATCACGGCTATCACCCGCGAATTCATGGCGCTGGAGATAGGGGATCAAGATGGAAGAAGGTCTGCAAATTAATGATGGTATGCAATTATCTTAGCCCACCTTCGACGCATGATCTGTTCCTCGAGTTTGGTATTAACGCACGATCGAAGTGCGATTTCGTATTGGAAATTGCAACTGCGTTATTCTACAGGAGATTGACGTTAAAGTTTTCCTTATTAAAATAAGGTGATGAGGAAGAGTAGGAATACATCAATATAATATAATAATGTGTAGTGGATTTTGGATATCTATGTGTATGGTGGGAATTGGGAATGTGAACTGCATGATTGCTAGCTTATGGCTGTAGATATAACAGTTTAGGTGTTCTATAATGACTGTAATTTGTAGAGTTTAATGACTGTCTCTTACTTTCTTAGCTTCAGATACAATTTTTGCATGGGGATCAGTACAATTTAACTGCTGCATTTCCCAAGCTTCTCTTTATTCACAGTTGAGCAGGAAACTCTACTGAGTAACGAGTAAGCGAAGCAAGCTTATGGAATATGATAACTTTGGCTACACATTGTATTTTCTATAAACACTAAGGCTCCAGTATAATTATGCATTGTGCAGTTGGGTCTCTTTCTAGATGTGAATCCGTTGTTGAGATGGCTGTCTTTTTATAGTGTTACCACTTTAATCATAGGGAGATGACAGGGCAAAAAAGTTCACTGTATTTCATATTTCAATTCATCAATATGGGCATCTCCTCCTGTTTTTTCCTGTTTATAATGAAATAGCAATCATTGTGGTTAATATGGCATCATCATCTTGAAAGAGGCCATTCATATTAATGTCTTGATTCTTGATATGTTTAGAGAGATGGCTGTCTTCTCTGTTCTTCAGAAGTATGCATATAAATGTTTTTTCCATACGGTAGAGAAGTATAATCGACTTAAGTAAAACGAATGATCCAATAAATGGTCCAAGAAAAAAGTGCTCCTAGAATAGTGATGAAAAGTCAATGTGTTTCCTGCTTTTACACTGGAGGACCTCATCTTCTACTGAGTTGTTTGCTCTTTTTCTAATATGGAATCAGAGGAATGTTTTTTGGATGAAATATTTTCATGGTTTAACATGTATCAGTTTATGAAAAATTTTAATAGTCGAAGTTAAATTGGTTCAATTGATACGAAGCACCTTTTAAAATTTTGGTTAAAGAGATTGCAAGTTTGACTATAATAGGTGCATGAGTTCCTTCCGCTTACTAAATGATGGCAAAAAACTACTAGATTATAGCGATTTGTCTTTATTTTTGTCCAGAAAAAAGTTAGAATTTAGATAAATTGGTGCTCATAACACTCATACCGTCAATATTTAAGTGTTGAAATTACTTATTTTTATGATGGTCAAGAGAATTAGGGTTTGTTTGCACTAATATTGACAAAAATGACTTTCATCCAAGACTAAGAGACCAGCTCTCTTGTTGAACTATTTGCTGATCCAAAATACAAATTACAACTATTATATACACTTGAACTTCCACAATTTTTACCCATATATGTTACTTGCCCCTTATGACACCCAATCGTAAACATACAATAGGTTGAACTTATATAGGCCTAATCTTTAAATCTATTCATACTTAAATTAAAAAACAAGGAAAAAAAAATAAAAGTACATGCTTAACTTACTATACGAGAAAAATAAAATTAATATTATAGACATCATTATTAGCATAATAAAGTTTTTTTTTTTTAATCTTTATAACCAAATGATGTATATCCTTAAAGTTAAAAATGGCTATTTAAAGATCATTTAACATGAATCAGATAAGATTCAGGTAAAGTTGGAAGAATATAATATACGGTATAGATTACCATTTGTAAATAGTTGGGTTAGAATGTTTGATTATGTTATGATCAAGATCTTTGGATATAATCTTATCTTCCCCTCCTTAGAAAAATGAAAGGAAAATGACGCTTTTTAGCTTTTGTGGTTTCTGGGTAATACGCGAGCGAGAAATTGACTGGTAATTTACAGAGTGATTACGACAACTAATCCAAATCCAAATGGTAGTAGTTAGTTTTTTTGGACACATCAAACCGTAATTTAAGGAGTCTCTAGACAAGGAATAGACACCATGCGATTCTTTGTTTGCTCCGAAAAGGAACAAAATAACTATAAATAAAAATCCCAGGTTTGAGGTGTTTGTGGGATATTGCTGTTAGCCAGACGCAAATAGATAAAATGGTCGGTTCGTTAAAACAACAAAAAAAGGTTATGAACTTTAGCTTTCTTGATCCTTTTAATTTTGACAAATCTGGCTCACTCTCACTTTCCTCCCACACGTAAACCCAAATTCATCCCAAGTTCCCTCCAAAAATATTAAAAACTAAGGATGTGATTGATGATGTCACCATCCTAATATCTCAAATGGAAACAATATTCTTATATTTTGGTATTTAGTATTTTTTTTAATGCAATTTTCCAAAGATCTTATTATATTATGAATCATATCAGAACTGTAATTTTTTAAATGTGATTTTTTTTTTCACTTACGAGAATTTAAATATATATACATTTTATTTTATTTGAAGAAAATCAAGTCACTTCCATCCAATTGATCACTATTACTCTATATAATTATTCAGTAGCTTATGTTTGTGTGTATGGGACTGTTATTTGATATTCTCTTCAGTTTTATATATATGACAAAGCTTGTAGTACAAATTATAATACAAACTTTGTCCAACATTTAAGACAAGAGGTTGTATTATAGTAGAAGGTGTGCGAGAGAAAGAGAAATGATGCAGAATTGAAATATATGAATGAGAGCACTAGAGAATTGCTCTGGCTCGTTCAGTATATATATTAAACTGAATACAATATTCTAGAATACAAGAAGAGAATCTTTATAATTGCCAATCATAACTGACCCTATAATCTTGGCAATTATGTATACACAAAATCAGGGAAAGATTGATACGGAGAACAATGTCAATGATATGGAGAATAATGCCATAATTACACACATAAATGCTAATTACACAAGGCACTAATTACGTACATAAATGCTAATTACATAAGGCACTAATTACGTATTAATTACGTATTACTTTCTCTAATATTCCTCCTCAAACGAGAGGGAGTGACAAGGAGCCCGAGTTTGTCTCTGAAAAATTCAAATTGAGACTGTGACAGCGGCTTGGTGAGGCAATCAGCTACTTGCATAGAAGAAGGAATATATCTAATATCAATCAATCCTGATGCAACTAAATCTCGAATAAAATGCACATCAACTTCAATGTGTTTACTTCTAGCATGTTGTATTGGATTGGCAGCTAGAGATTTTGCACTCAGATTATCACACCACATGATTGAAGGTCTTTTAATGAACAAACCTATCTCAGCTAGCAGAGAAACTAGCCATTTAATTTCTGCAGAACCATCAGAGAGTGATCGATATTCAGACTCGGTGCTGGACCTAGACACAACCTTCTGTTTTCTTGAAGACCAAGAGACCAAATTGTTGCCCAAGAATATACACATACCAGCTATAGATCGTCTATCATCCAAGTCACAAGCCCAATCGGCATCTGTGTAAGCAATAAGCTGCGGATTACTGAAAGGCCTAATACACAGTCCTAGATTGTAGGTTCCTTTAAGATACCGAAAAATTCTTTTTACTGCCTGAAAATGAACTGTTCTAGGCTCAGACAAAAATTGACTAAGCTTATTCACTGCAAACGATATGTCAGGGCGAGTGGTAGTCAGGTATTGTAGGGAGCCTATGGCTCTTCTATACTCAGTGGGATTGTTCAACAGCTCTCCATCACTAGCAGAGATCAAGCGACCCGTTACCATAGGTGTGGCAACTGGTGCACAGTCACTCAGACCAAACTTTTTTAACAGATCCACTACATATTTAGCCTGATTCAAGTAAATACCCGATTTATCTCTGTAAACTTCCAGACCCAAGAAATAATACAAGGGTCCCAAATCCTTCAAGGAGAAGACTTGGTTCAACCGCTTAACAAAATCATTCACAAAAGTAGAGTTATTTCCAGTTACCAAAATATCATCCACATATATGAGTATAAACACAGTCAAGTCTCGGGTCTAAAGCATAAATAGAGAGGTATCACTCTTCAAATTACGAAAACCCCAGTCAAGAAGGGTGAAGCGTAGCCTGTCAAACCACGCTCTGGGTGCTTGACGCAGGCCATAGATAGCCTTGACCAGCTTGCAAACATGGTTCGGGTGTCTCTTATCGATGAATCCTTCTGGCTGAGGCATAAAAACCTCTTCTTGGAGAAAACCGTTGAGGAACGCGTTATTAACATCCAGCTGCCGAATTTCCCACTGGAAAGTAACGGCGATTGAAAGAATGACTCGAATTGTGGTGGATTTGACAACCGGGCTGAATGTCTCGCTGAAATCAATTCCGGGTGTTTGTTGGAATCCCTTTGCAACCAACCTCGCTTTGTGCTTCAAAATCGATCCATCTGGCCGAAACTTAGTTTTGAACACCCATTTATTGTCGATTAACTTCTGGTTGTTGAAAGGGACAAGTTCCCAAGTCCGATTTCGAAGCAACGCCTGAATTTCATCGGACATTGCAGCTTGCCAGACGGAGGAGGAAAGGGCATCACGAGTTGTACGAGGTTCTGAAGCAGTTTGCACAGTGGCTTGGGTATAACCAATAAAAGGATATTTGGGCTTCTTTATTCCGTCCTTGGCCCTAGTAGTCATGGCATGTTCATTAATAGGCCTTATTGTCATCGGACTAGCAGCTTCAGCAGAGACCGTTGGACCTGGACCTTCAGCAGAGACCGTTGGACTTGGGTCTTCAGGGGAGCTGGGTACTAGTGTGGAGTCTGATACAGAGTCTGAGTCACCGAGAACCTCAGAAGTTGACTGAGACTCATTTTCATCTGGACGGACAACAGATTCACCGAGAGCAGATGTTTCATTATTGGGACTCATTCGAATTATCAGCGGAAACGAGTGCAATTGTTCATTATCTCTGGGATGAGATGATGACGCCATGAATCCTGTCCTGAAAGGAAAATTACTAGAGTCAAATACAACATGACGGGAGATGATAATTTTACCATTTTCTTTCAAGCACCGATAGCCTTTCTGTTGTGATGCCGGTCCAATGTAGACACATTTCTCGCTGTGAAACTGAAACTTGTGAGTATTATAAGGCTTGAGGCACGGATAACACGCGCAGCCGAAAGGTTGAAGCTTGTCATACTGAGGTTCTGTTTGTTTTAAACAAAACAGAGGTGTGTCTCCCTTTAGTACCGGTGTTGGTAGGCGATTGATTAGAAAAACTGACTGTTGAAAGGCATCGGCCCAAAATTTGAGTGGCATTCCAGAGTGGGCGAGCAGAGTTAGACCCATCTCCACAACATGACGGTGTTTTCGCTCTGCGCGTCCATTTTGAGCTGAGGTATACGGACATGTTAATCTAACATTAATGCCAGCCTCCTGTGCTATGGATTCAATGGGTTTGTACTCACTGCCATTATCGCACTGTATTGCCTTAATTTTCAACTCAAATTGATTCTCCACAAGAGTTTTGAAGTTTCGAAAAGCCATTACTGCTTCACCTTTATGTCTTAATGGATATAGCCAAGTGAAACGACTAAAATCATCAATGAAGTGTATGTAAAAACGATGTCCGCCAGTGGAAAGTACGGGTGAAGGACCCCACAAATCTGTATGTATTAATTCAAGTGGGATAGTAGACCGAGAAACAGAGTCTGGAAACGGCAGAAACTTGGACTTGCCTAATTGGCAAGCTTCACATATATGATCATTAGGAACACTAACTGGAATTGTCTTATTACATTTATTCATAATGAGTCTCAAAACTCTAGAACTAGGATGGCCTAGGATGTGATGCCACTTAAGATATTCACGTTGAGCCTTGTCATCACGAACAGCCATTAGTGCTCGAGGCTTCACGTCAGGTCTTCTTCCTCTCATCTGATATAGGCCTTCGTTTTAAGTGCCCTGGAGGATCGTCTGATCTGTCGCTCGGTCCTTCACATCACAGCCCTTGTCAGTAAACTTCACAGAAACTGGGTTATCTCGAATGAGTCTATTGACACTCAACAAATTCTTAGTAGCCGTCGGTACATAAAGAACATCACGAAGGATTAATTCAGAGTTGGTGCAAGGAATAGAAGTGGAGCCAACACCTTCAATAGGGCTCTGTGTGCCAGTGCAAGTTCTCAGATGAGACTTACCAGCTGAAACTACTTCCTCAAGTTGATCCGGGTATGGAGTGACGTGGTAGTTAGCACCACTATCCATGTACCAAGAGGGGTCTGCAACTGAACAAGAATTAGCATAGTAGGCAGAGGGAGAAGAGTGTGCATGATTATACCCGGCTTGGTCATCACGAGAGTAGCAAGTGGCGATGGTGTGACCCGGACGTTGACAATAAATGCAGAATGGACGGCCTCCACGACGGCCGCCACCGCCTCGAGAACGTCCACCCCTGCCTCTGAACGAGCGAGGATTGTAGCCATTGTTGGAGGTATTGCGCCAGGAACGATTTGCTCCTGTATCAGCGGGTGACTGAGGACGTTGGGCCACATTAATGGTGGGTTGAATGCTTAGTTGGGCAAAATGATTCTGTTGACTGAGTTTAGATTCAAAAGACAGTAAGGCAGATTGTGCTTCTACCCAAGTCAAATCGGGTTTGTCAATCAACTTCACCGAGATTGCGTTGTATTCGGCATCTGGACCATTCAGTGTATGAAGAAGAAGATCATCGGTTACAAGGGGTGATCCAGCTAAGGCAAGCTCATCAGAGAGACTCTTTATCTTGTTTAAATACTCCTCCATCTTAAGAGAGTTTTTGCGCATATTGTGGAGTTCATTTTTGATTACCATGATACGAGCCTTGGTAGACGCACACGTAAGCTCTCGTGCCCCTGTCCAAAGATCGCGTGTCGTCTTACAGTGGAGCAGCTGCACACCCACCTCCTGGGTCATTGTGTTGCGCAGCCACCCAACTAACAGACGGTCGACAGAGAACCATTCCTTGTACGCTGGATTAGGAGCTCCAGAAGACAGCTTTGAGGAAACAGGGGCGGAGCCATCGATATGAGACTCGAGGCAGTTTCCCTCAATAAGGGGAAGGACGATGGATTCCCAAACCAAGAAATTCGAGCGATCCAACTTGATCGCGGTTGTTTGGCTAGAGGAACTGAATAAGGTATATGAACGAGATACACCGGAGTGAGAGGTGCCGGAGGCAGCGGTGTCGGAAGCGCTAGACATGATTGCTCTGATACCAAGAAAGAGAAATGATGCAGAATTGAAATATATGAATGAGAGCACTAGAGAATTGCTCTGGCTCGTTCAGTATATATATTAAACTGAATACAATATTCTAGAATACAAGAAGAGAATCTTTATAATTGCCAATCATAACTGACCCTATAATCTTGGCAATTATGTATACACAAAATCAGGGAAAGATTGATACGGAGAACAATGTCAATGATATGGAGAATAATGTCATAATTACACACATAAATGCTAATTACACAAGGCACTAATTACGTACATAAATGCTAATTACATAAGGCACTAATTACGTATTAATTACGTATTACTTTCTCTAATAGCGAGTAACACCTTTTTAAAATTCGCTCTCTTATACTCCTTTGGTTCTTAAAATATAACTTAATTGATGAGGTGATTTTATTTCTGACACATGTCTTATATTTATCAATTTTTTTCTAATTTACTCATATTGATGCTTTTTTAACAATAATTAAGTAAGAAAACAATTGAGAGAATTAAAGAACATGATTAGAGTGTTATATATATATAATATTAAATAATGTAACTAACTAAAATCTTATATTAACAATGGGGGAATACTTACTTCTTACTGCGAAAAATTACTTAAAATTATAAATTAAATCAAAAATCTTTTGTGAGAGTGTTGTGCGTGTGGGTGGGTGACTTTGGAAGGAAGAATGGAGAGTGAAAGTGAAAGACAATGTAGTGTGTAATTTGTGTCGGCAACAAGTCTCAATGTATGTCACCACCTGGAGGACAGTTGTGAGGATTGAATTGCACAAACAAATTAAAGGCAGTTTTTGGTGGAATTGAAGTAGCATCCATTGGGGAATATGGATGACAAGAAATTTGGTAATAAAAAATTATATACTACCTCTTGTCTTTAATATTAGAATATTATATCTTATTTTAATGAGGGAGGTAGTAATATTTAGTTTAATATGACAAAAAAGGCCTTTCATAAAAAATTTATAATTAATTGTTTATGAATGAAAAGAATTGAGGTGAGAAAATATGAAAGGAAAAATCTTAATTAGATTTTTGTAGTTTCTTTATTTTATCCTCATAATGCTCTCAAATGTCATTTATGGGTATTGGTTTGATTTTGTTGGAGGTAAATCAATTACTGTTACTTGGTTCACCCAAAAGCCATAAAATTTTTTTGAGAAAATCAAAGCTCAATTGTTTAAATAACTAGGAAAATAATATACAGAATAAAATTTTCTAAAATTTTCTAAAATTTTATTGCAGGGTTAATACAATATTTGGTATCCTATATTTGCTCTTACTTTAGTCGTAGTCTCTTATGTGTAAAACAATAGATTTTGATTCCTCAAGTTTTATATTTTTAATCATCCCTTAAGTTTTATTTTGTTTAAAACCTTACTTTCTATGATTAAAAAACCAAATTATTTTATTCTTCAAGGGATCTAAACCAAAATGAGAATAAACTTTAGAAAAGAACAAAATTATATTAACCATTTATTATATTTTTGTAAAGGTACCTTTAACTCCTTAAATGATATTTTTGACATTAAGAAACAAAAAGAGTGTAAATGTCTTTAATATTTAAAAATATATTTATTTAAGAAATAATTTAAGTTTCAAGGAAATCAAAATTTAAAGAAATAAATCATCCATGAATTTTTTTTAATTATAGGCTTACTTTTTTTAAAAGGAAAAAAAAAGCGTTATTGATTGGATCAAATTACTACTAAGATGACTCTTTTTAAGGGCCGAAAACAACAGAAATATTATTAATTTAAAAGCAAAAACTCCCAAGACTTAAAGATTAAGCTTTTTATTGTTTATACTTTTAAATTAATTTTATAATTAAAGATATTTCTCTTTCACTCTGAGAAAAAACTATTTTTTCATCCTGTTCACATCTTAAAAAGTCACTTTCCTTCAATTAAATATAAAATTATAGAAATAAAATAAAATTTAAGTGTACGGAAATTTAGGTCTATAACAAAATTTTATGAAAAATGAGATGTAAGTATATATTTATTCAAGCAACTGTGAATTCAAAAGTGAAGTTTGAATATAATGTAGAATAATTATTAATTTGTAATTGAGACTTTTGTTTATAAGAAAAGGAATCTAGCTATTATAAAATCAATTATTTTAGGATATAACTTAAATGTATTTAACATATCCATTAGCTGAAAACTACTCATGTGCTTCCAATGTGAATTGAGCACGTGTTGGATCACATCACACCCGGCCCGGAGGGAATGGGAATGCAACACCAAATCTTTCAATTTGTCAATGGTCCAGGTTTTCAGGTGCAATTTAATTAATTATACTACTAATTATAGTTTCTATTTTTTTCATGCAGGGTCAGTGGGACCCCTACTATTTAACTTGAGATAAGGTTTAATAATGAATGTGAGTTGCTTACATTTGGATGTAATATCCACATGACTGCAACTTTAAATTAAATTACCCAGTACCTTAGCAGCGTAGTGGTATGAGAGTCAGTATTAATTGTCCTCCCTCCCCCATATCCAGGATTTGAACTATGTCCCCTTTCCTATCATGATGTATCAAAAAAAAACTTTAAAGTAAATTACTCTAAGTTTTTAATTACTGAACAAAACTTTGGATGTGGGTTGTTTTTGTTTATAAGATAAATCACAAATCTTTACAGTAGTGAATCAAAATAAGCCAATGATACAAAATAATTACCTCACATCCATTTAAATTTTAATAAGAATATTACTACCTCCGGTCCTAATTGTAAGACATAGTTGACTTTCTTTGGAGATATTAAGGAAGCTAAATAAGTTACTTAATCATTTCATATGTTATGCATCTTTAGATTATATATTAGTTTATCAGTTAAATTAATTAGTTTAAAGAAAAAAAATAAAAATAAAAAAAATTCTAAAGTAATTTAATTAGCTTCATTAATTTCTCTAAAAAAGTCAACTATGTCTTATAATTAGGACCGGAGGGAGTATTTTTTTATTAAAAAAAATCTATTAAAGACTGAGTTTGCTTTCCTTAAATATCTTTTATTTATAGTAGAAAAGAATACCAACTACTACTATTTTCTACTATTTATATAGTAGTAGAAAAGTGGTTGATTTTTTTAGTTGCTACGAGTGGGTTTGTGCGTCTACCAAAACGAGAATTCCTTTTTTATTCTGATCAAAATAAATAATAAATAATATATTTGATAGTTAATTTAATTTGTAATTATTGAATATGATATTAACAATAACATCATATTACGTGCTCTTGGTCATATGTTCCACTGAATTTTGTGTGCAATGGACTCTTAAACATTGAATTTTCTAGGTTTATTAATATATGAAAAAGTTATTTGATGAAGAAAGAGAAAATATTTTTCTTCTCTTTGATAGATGGTGAAGTGATGACTTTAGAATTTTCATATTTTTAAAGATTTTTCCCATTTTCATATTATTTTTCAATTAAATTTTAAATCAAACGAGCTTTATGTTTAAATATTCCCATAAACCTTATTAAAACTATAAGCAGGTATATAATTGATTTTAGTCATAAAATTAAAAAAAATAAATGAATGATTATATAGTTGTCTTCATGAATTTCATAATTTTAATAATTTATATTTTGATCAAAAATTTATATTAACTCTTCATATATCATGAAATAAATACATTATTAGGGTAATATTGATGCATATCCATTTATTGTAATTAGTTGGGAGATAAGCGTTAAAACAGTCAACAAATTTAAAAGGAGTGGGTTCAGGGTCAGTTTTGGAATTTCGGTCCCTTTGGGAGTGGGCCTCGTGAGTCGTGATTATGGGGATTACTAGTCAGCTACGAGTGGAAGGATAACGTCCTAGTATAACGGAATTAACTGTAACCGTTAACCTAATTCATTAGTATTTTACGGATGTGGATAATTCGCCGACCATGCTTTTTTTTTTTGGACAAAAGACTATGAATATTTTTTGCTATCTTTTAATTTTATATAAATAATTATTTCTTAAATTCTGGGTATTATACCAACCGTTTTTTTTTAAAACAAATTTATAGAAATTAGTTGAACGACATTAATCTTTACGACATCTGCGCACTTCCCTTCCATCCCACCTAAGTTTATATATATATATATATATATATATATATTTAAGAAAAAGGTTGGGTTCACCCACAATTCAAGGGTAAGGCGAAATATTCCTTCCTCTTATGTGATACTGATGTTAGACAGGGCAAGTCATCTATTGCCTTCAGGCGTTAACCTAGACATCTAGAAGTCAAGATGTCTCCCCTAGTGCCTTATCAACTCTAAGATTGACCTCCTCCCTTTGATGAGAGTGTATGACCCCTTTACCAATTAAGCCTAAAAATAAAGGAGACCACTCCTACAAGTTACTTATAAGGTTGGTCTCAAATTGTTAATAACCATTTTTAAATTTTACTTCTATTTAATTTTTTGCTAGATAAAGAAAGAGAGGAAATAAATGGAAAAATAGAAATTTTAATGAGGTAAAAAAAATCAAACAAATTATTAATTTAAGATCTATTTAATGAGTTAATTATTATTTCTTCATTCATGAAAAATGAGTAATAAGATTGTGACAGAGATTAGAGTTGGTGTAAGCTATCCACGTGTCCCCAGCAAAAAAAAGTTTAATTTATTGGTTTAATTGTAAGCTACTGATTCGTCAGAATTATCTACGCTTTGTGTGTGTGTGTGTTTTTTTTATGTACTTGGGGTTTTTTTTTTTTTTTTGCCAGCGATATGTATTTGTGTTTTTTGGAATGGTCTATATGACGTAGAATTTAAGCTGATGCTTTATCTACATTGATCAAGATATTTATACAAATAAATTGTGGCAGAGCATTTTTCGTACAAATTAAATAATCATAAAAGCCCATACAACATTCCATGATACGGCAAGGTTCAATTGTCCGCCCAGTAATTTATTATTTTTATTGTTTTAATAATTTCTTGTTCCATGATGCAAATAGTTGAAAATTTAAATTAATTAGCTTATAATTTTTTTATTACTCAAACATATTGAAAAAAATAAAATATAATCATCCTGATCAATTTGACCTTCATTTATACCAGAATTATAGGGAAATATGACATTAATTATAAATGGTTCCCTATTTTTTAAGTCACATACATAAACATTTCTTCCGGCAAGTATACTGTACGTGCTGTAAGTCAGTTTCTTATAAATAATGTAAATATAATTAATATATGTAGAGAAACCCATGCATATGTCGGTGCCATAATGTTATACGTCCACATGGATGGGAAATGCATTAATAAGTCAATGGTCTCGGTATGTATTATTTGACTTCATATGTAGGTATTTAATTCTATAGTTTCCGGGTTTTTTAGCCTAATTTATATATTTAAAAAATGATAAAATTTAAAAATCAGAATACTTCAAGGTCGAAATTATTACATTTAATTAATTGAATGGATTGTATGAGTAAGTTTTTAACTGTATGTACAACCATACGGAGATTTTTTTTACTTTGACAAAAAAAGAAGAAGAAGCTGTTTTTAGTTTCTATGGTTCACTAATCAATATAATCTGTTAATTAGAACATTATTGATTGATTTATGGTCATAAAGATTCGACAAAGTTTTACTTTAACTATTAGGGGTCTAATACAACCCTCCTTTGCAGGGGGTTGGGATTGACTATAAACCTATCTCATATATATAATAAGGTTTTTTTTTTTGTTAATTAGAACATTATTATACTTCCTCCGATCCTAATTAGAAGGGCTAGTTGACCTTTTTGGAGAGATTAAGGAAGCTAATTAAATTACTTTAAAGTTTTTTTTTTTTATTTTTTTCAAACTTATTAGTTTTGCTAATAAACTAGTAATATATAATCTAAGAATATTTAACATATGAAATGATTAAATAACTTATTTAGCTTCCTTAATCTCTCCAAAGAAAGTCAACTAGCTCTTATAATTAGAACCGGAGGGAGTAGTAAATATTATCACACACACACTTCTCTTAACAACTTTATTAATTTATAGTTGTGATGCTTTGAATAAGTTACAATTTCAGCCAGCTTCATTCTTTTAGTTTGAAAATATTGTATGTTGTGAGTATAGTGTGAGCGTGTCAAAGAAACAAAGCCCCACAATTTGAAAGTATGAGAGTATACAAGTTACTATCTCCAGTCCTAATTATAAAAGCTATTGACTTTTTTTAGAAAGATTAAGGAAACTAAATAAGTTACTTAATCATTTCATATGTTATGTATTCTAAGATTATATATTAGTTTATTAGTCAAACTAATAAGTTTGAAGGAAAAAAATAAAAATAAAAAGACTTTAAAATAATTTAATTAGCTTCCTTAATCTCTCTAAAAAAGTCAACTAACTCTTATAATTAGGATCAAAGGGAGTAATATATAACATGTTATCTTAGATTAACAAATATGATTAGATGAGTGGTAGGCTCCTATGCACAACGACACGTCACATTAGGGAGGCAAAAAAAATTGAGGATAATATTACTCCCACATGTCCTCAATAGATAATATATTTACTTAATTTAATTAGATTAACAAAGTTAATTAGATTAATCAATATGACATATATTTTTTAAAACACTCAGTTGTCTTCCTTAATTCCATCATTATTTCTTCTCATTGACTATTGTTAAAAAAATATTAATATAGGTAAATTATGAAGAAAAAAAATTTGATAAATATAAAAACCATGTATGTCTTATATTTATAATTAAGATTAATTTTATAAATATGTATTATATTAATGAGACGAGGGTGTGTAAATTATGAAGTTTTTATGACGGCAACAAATGAAACTTGAAGGATGGGGAAGTGAAGTCAAGTTGAGTAGAATAAGATAATTGAATGGTTGATGGATTAAATTAGAGAGTGAGTAGTGGTTGCAAGGCAAATTAAAGTAAAGATAAAAATGAAGCGAGAGCACTTGACTTGCATCAGGAAGTTTCTAACGGTCTCTATGGGATGGTGGTCGGTTTATGGGTTAAGGATTTGAATTGACCCCCTCCCTCATTGCCACGTGTTCGTCCCTTCATCTCACTGTTATGATACCCGTCGTCCATTTGGAATTCGAACTACCACTCAATGCTCGTTGTCTTTAATCTTCGTACATGTTGCCAAACGTAACGCATTAAATGGTTTTGTCCCTTTTATTTCCCCTGAAAATTCATCACCCTCCCTCTTAGATATCCTTAACATATGTCCGGTAGTAACTGATGGTTCAAAATATAAATTACTTGGTGATATATTAATTAATAACCTTTTTTTTAAAAAAAAAAAGTGATAGTTCTACTTCTATGTACTCTTAAATAAAAGTAAAGTTAAAAAAATTATTCATTTTAGGACAAAGTTAATGAGTCACTATTTCTTCTTTTTTTTTTTTTTTTTATAAAGTGTTTGGTTAGATGTGACTTATAATATGAATTAAAGGGACTGCACGCTGCATTAATTAATACCAATGTAAATTTGATGAACTGCGATCTATTTTGAAAATTGCAAAAGCTTGTTGTTTCAAATAGGTTTTCAAAAACAAAGACAATCTAATTAGTGATAAATACTTATAGGGATATATTACATCTGATTCTTAATATAAAAGTTAGTTGGAGTTAGATTTAGTCCTAAATATAAAACTTTAATTTGTTTTGTCTCTCAAATTTAAAACTAATCTTTTCTCAGAGTATCTCTATTAATCACACATATTAAGGAGTTTTTATCTAAGGGTACTTTATGGGAAAATGGGCCTCTCCAATTTCCTTACCGTCTATTTCCCTTCACACCACCAAAAAAAAAAAAAAACCCCGTCAATTCATAATGGTTAATTTGTAGCGGTTAAACGAAACCGCGCGCCACAAATATCAAGATTTCTAGTGGTTTATCCTGAATCCCCTACAAATGTGCAATGGTATGACTTGGACCAACTAGCGCGCAGGTTAGTGAATGGCATTTATATCAATTTTTACAAACAAATTGCTACAAAATGAGGCGCCAGCTTGGCGCCATTTGTAAAAAAAATTTGTAGCAGTTGCTACTTTTTAGCGGTTTACATGGCAAGAACCGCTACAAAATGCAAAGGGCCGCATATTTGTAGCAGTTTCGATGTATAACTGCTATAGAACGCATAAGGTTTGCATATTTATAGCGGTTTCATAAAACCACTACAGAATGCGAAGGGTCTGCACATTTGTAGCGGGTTTTATAAAATCACTACAAACTTTCACATTGCACGAGGTAGGGTTTCTTGATTTATAGCGTTTTTTCCCCCCTTAAAACCACTACAAATATCAACGTTATAAACACACCGTCACTCATTTTACCATTTTTGGAAAATCCGTTTCTCACACACCCTCTGAAAGGTTTTGCTTTAGATCTAAGTTTCTGCTCAAGGATTTAAAGAGTTAGGCACTTGAGTTTAGTAAAGTTAACTCTTTTATTTCATTTTTTCTCCTATGATTCTAATTTTGTTATAAATATTGATAATTTTTTTATTTATTTAATAATAATTGCAGTTATTATGACTTCCAAGAGAGATTAAGGCAAGGGGAAGGAGGCTGAGCATCCTGCCAGACCTATTCTACAAAGGAGAAAAAGTAGTAGCAATAGAGGGCAACATGGAGGTAGACATGTTCCCGTGTAATTGCAAGAGGCGACCCCACCACAACAGCTTACCCTAGAGCAGCCACAACAAATGACCCCATAAGAGGTGACCTCGCCAGAGCCGCCTATTTAGCCAAAAGGGGCTGACACTGGTCTTAACGATTACGACAAGAATGAGGAGTTTGACTTCAACATTCCCATTCTCAGTGACATAGAGCGGTTTCTGGATGGGAAGGAGGCCCGAGACCAAAATAACCCACAACGATCATCTTTATGGTTGATGGGTTTTTTAAGAAAATATACTGCCTCCTGGTATGTCCATCATTTTGATGGAATTGTGTTCTTTCTTTCGAAAGTTGTGTTCCAAGGTTTTGATGGTTGAGGAGTTTGTTCAGCTGCAATACAAAATAATTCTTACGCTTTGTTGTTTGAAGATGATCGTTCCTCTGTTCTTTGTCACCATGAGGGTTCACTTGAAAGTTTATCTTATTCTTGAAACAAAGCTCGTTGGCCCAATTCAATGTTGATGGATGCATCCTATTAAGTGATACTCATTTTACATATGTGTATTGTCATTAATTTATAAATTTGATAGTCGCACATTTCAACATTTATTTACATTTCTCCTTCTTTACTTTATAGGTTTCTTAGGAAATTTTAATCTTACGTAACGTATAAGGCACAACTAGAAGGTTCTATAACTGAAGGTTATATAGGGGATGAGGTCTTGTATTTCTATTCAAGATACTTTGATAACATTAAGACGTCTTTCAACCGACCTCCTCTTGTAGACAGTTGTCCTCAACTTAAGCCATTATCAAATGAGTTGTTAATCCCTTGTGTTGATAAACTAGTTGGAGGAAGTGAAAACTTCAATCTAACTGCAACTAAGAAGTTGCATACACATATACATGTCCTAATTAATTTTACTCAAGTTGAACCCTTTATTCGATAAGAATTGTACACTCATATGTTATTCTATATATTTCCTTACATTTTTTACTTAGATTTCATTATCGCCATTTCATGATTAATTTCAGGGAACTTAGAAGTCATGTAAAGTGTCAACTCAAGATCCGTACACAAACATCCTCCGAAATTGATAAAAAGGTCCACAGAGAATTTCCAAATTGGTTTGTGCGTAGAATACTAAATGATCACAATTCACACATACCAGATTTCAGAGCTCTCACAATCAGCCCTCTTGACCATGCAAAAAAGTTTACATCATACAATGTCAATGTTTTCAAGTTTTACATGATTTTATGAGATCATGGATTGCTAACTCAAAACTTAGGTGTTTATGACACCTTTTGAACAAGAAGTTATGTGAGCAATAGTGACAACAACATGTAGTTTGGGGCCATCCTTATTATGGAAAGCTTCTTGATATCGTTGAACTAAATTACCAAGGTCGTTTAACTGTGACGATGTTCAAGTGTTTGTGTGCAAATACGAAAATTTCCCGAGGATTCACAATTGACAGCTTAGACATCACATTAGTAAATTTCTCCCAGCTAATTCACACTAGTCAATCTGAAAATGATGATCCATATATTCTTACTTCAGAGGATACCGGACTTATTATTATCCTGTAGATGAGAGACACATAGATTGTAATATGATATTTCACTTAAAACCTTAAGACCTTTACGACATGGGTGATGATGATAATATCGCCTACAAGAGTGAATGATGACTTCCTATTTTTAATTGATATGGGATATATTTTAACATATTTAGGAAGTCATCAATGCTAAATTAAATAGATTTTATGATGATTTTAAGGGATATCAATCTGGAGGCATCATTTAGAGGATTTCAATTTAAAATAGAAGTTTTTGAGTTTAGGAAATAAATCGTAGTAATGAGAAGTTTTCAAAATAAAATCAGTTTTATTATCATTATTATGATTGATTCCTTTGGTGTTCCCTTAGCCACGCACTCAGCATCACTTTTACAAGGCTATTTGGAATTGAATGGAACATGGGGCCCACAGAGTGAAAGAGAAATGACCTAAATATATTGGAGAAATAAGAGCATAGGAGGAGTATTATGTTGGCACCGTAAAAAAGGGAAGAATTGTAACCTAATTAATCAAAAAGAAGCACGCGGCCCAAAGATACAAATTTCTATATATAGAGGAAGACGGAGCAGAAAGATCGGGAGGCACAGAACGATAAGGAACGAAGGAGTAGAGGCTGAGTGTTTCAGTTCTCTTCATCATCTCCACAGAAGGACGGAAGGACTGTGGAGGCGACGGAGAATCTTTCTTTCCTCTATCTTCTTCTTCTTTGAACCTGAATTCTTATCTTTTTGTTTTGGATTTGAATAAAGCCATGTGTGGCTAGTTGGTTTTGCAACCTAGAGAACCTATGAACTTGTTTGGGTTTTAGAGATTATTCCCACTTGTTAATTTTGCTTAATTTTATTTCAGTTTATTTAATCCTGTGTTCATTGTTATTGCTTATTGACTGATCACCATTGAGCATGTTTTGGGGATTTAGGGTTGGACTTGAAAGAGGGAATCTTAAATTGACCTTGGGATTAAATAATGTGGAATTAGATTTAAATTTAATTAACGTGAAGTTAGGTTTTAATCTAATTTGCGTCTAGGATAGACATATACCTAGAAGCTCCGCATAATTAAATTAGAGTGAACCCGATTCGAATTGCACCTTAATTAGTTGTGTGAGACATTATATAATTATTTGAGGTAGGTGTATAAGTGGACCGACAGGCACTTATAAACATTAATACTCTAGATTAGCTGATTAAATTTAGTCAAAGTTAATTTAGTGGGGATAAAATCTAAGAATCAAATAAGGGATTAGTGACTCTAGGTTGCTCATTTGATTATTGTGGTAGTTTTCTTATTTTTATTTTAGTTTTGATTTGTTTTTCTTTATCTTAATTAAATTCAATTTGTTTTACTCAACTTAAACGAAATTGTGAAATTAATGCTTAACTAAAGGTTGTGATACTAAGTATTCGTGGGAACGATACTTTTCTTATCACTTTATTAATTGATACGGCCCGTGCACTTGCGGAGTTTTTTTAGGCTTTAAAGTTTTGTCCTATCAGTGAAACATTCTAGCCCACCAATTTCTAAAACTTCTTTCTTGAAGGCGATGAAAATTTACTTATAGTTTGGTGTATTTTTATAAGTTACGTTTTATTTTCACTTAATTTAAATTTAATTTTCATACAAAATATTAAGCTCACACTAACATTTTCTCCACACATTTTTTTTGTAGGGATGACGATGAAGAATGATTTAACAAATTTTCAACGGCATTTACGACTTGTTTTTAGGTTTACCTTTTTTTCCTCTGAGGGAAAAATAAAAACATAATTTATTATAACAAATCTTTCAACAATAGTTACAAATCTTTCAATTGAATTTACAAAATTTTCAATGGCATTTACGGATTTTTTTTTTTTAGGTTTACCTTTTTTGCCTTTAAGGGGAAAAAAAGGTAAGCATAAAAAAAAGGTTGTGAATGCCGTTGAAACTTTTGTATATTCCGTTGAAAGATTTGTAACTACCATTGAAAAAATGTTAAGAAGAATATATATATTTGTTAATGCATATATATATATATGTATATATATATATATATATATATATATATATATTAAAAGAACTGGGCCACTAGGCCACATGGAGGTGTGGGGGTGGGGGGTTCGAACCCCACCTCCCACACTTTCAATCAATCTCTTTTTAAATTTTTTTTTAAAAAAAACCCACTCCAAAAAAAAAAAAACCATCACCGACAGCCCTCCGGCGAGGGGCTTTTTTTTATTTTTATTTAATTTACTTAAAACTAAGGGAAAAGGGTAATTTCACCTAAATTTGTAAATTCTTATATGGTCCTTAGTACCTTTAAGTCCTTTAACAAATTCGAGGGACTCCTCAAGGTTTTACAAATTCTTAAGGTATTTATGTGAGATACTCCCAATATATCATCTACATACATATCTTATAGTAATGACACAAACCTGCTACAAATATAGCGGCAGTTCTAAAAAACGACTACAAATACAGTAGTGGTTCTAAAAAATCGTTACAAAGCCCTTTGCAAATAGTGTGTTTTGTAATTATTTTTAAAACCACTACTTCAGTCAAATATAATATTTTAACCATTACAAAACAATAGTTTTTTTTTGCAGTGCCACTTCTTTATTCTTATTGGTAAATCAACTCTAAACAGTTGAGATTTAATTTCTTATAAAAATGAAAGTGGGTACGGGGATATTCATATCCCAAAAGTCATGATGAAAAATGCTATATTAGTAAAATCAACCCATATTTATCACAAATAACTAATATCATTAATCTAATTTTTATATTAAAGATAGCAGATAGTATTACATGATATTAAAAAGTTTCTCTCCTCACACTTTCACTTTTCATATGCGTGCGTGCGCATGCAACGCCTCATGGTCATGCATGTCATGCTTATAAATCGTCCATATTCCTTCCTTTCGGTTTTACTTTTCCATCGCCGCAGGAAATTAATCAAATAAATATTTACTTTTTCCATCCAAAAAGGAAATTATTTTAATTATTTATATTTTTTGTCTGTTTTGTTAGCTTGGAAATACGATGTTCATATTAATTAGAACTCCATCTACATATGGTTGATTCCCTGTATATTCTTTACCATGAGTCCATTATGAGTCCATTCTGTATTCTGCTTAGCGAAGAAGGTAAAGTGGAAAAAATGAAACACTTTGTGGAAAAAGTGATTTCTAATTTTCTTTGACTGGCTCCACCACATTCCTGCTTTATTTATTACGCATTATCACTTCCTCACTTCCTTCCATGTCTAGCCTTTAATGTTGCTATTTTCTCTCTCTCACACACACAAGGATATATATTAGCAGAAAATATGTGGGCCCCCGTGAATGCCCTTGAGCTTCAAGCGAAGCTCCGAGCCTCCGACACGGTGGGCCATTCAGTATATCCAACGGCTCAGATCTCGTCATGAATCGCATCCCATGCTCGTGTTCTATAAATATACGAACTCACAACTTATCCTTCACCACGTACCAACCAGAAGACATATCCACCCTCACCTACACTCTTCTAAGACGCCCTCCATCTTCCATATTAATCCGAACCACTATACCGCCGTGAAAAAGCTGAATTCTCCGTTCCCATCACAGGAAAAAAAGAAAAATGGCCTGGATTCTGTCTCTCAAACTCCTTGCCATCTCCACTGGTGTTTTGTTCACTGCTTTGGGACTTACAGTCTCTGTTCCATTGATCTTAGAGCACTTGCCTGTCATGTGGGATATCTGCCTTTTGTGTTTCAAGCCTCCCTACCTCTACGTCCTCGTCAACGGCATCATCATTTGCATCGTTGCCTCCTCCAGATTCCGCTACTCCAAAGCCGGTGCCGTCACTGCTGCTTACGAGGTGAAGTCTCCGCAGGAGTCGGATATTTCATCGGAACTTCCGGTCGTGTATGAGCCGAGAGAGGAACAACCGCGGGTTCTGGAGGTGAAGGCCGTCATGGTGAACGGTTCAGAAGCGATCGAAGATGAAGAAGAAGAGGAGAAAGGAATCGACGACGGAACAGAGTCCACGTGGACATGGTTGAATAGGATGGACTCGCCCGAGATTCCCGGAGATGATCTTTCACCGCCGGAGAAACCTCTCGTCTCCGCCAGATTTGGTCACCGAAGACCACCGAAAGCCAGTCCGGACGGTATCAATCTCTCTCTTCTGACTAATAATTATTTAAATTTTTTGAAATTGACTTCAGCCGTTATTGAAAAATCCTCTTGGCGCTTCAAAAACTTTTCAAAAATTGAAGCGTCGTCGGCAACACGGTTGAAACGTGGTACGTAACAGTAGGTAAACGACGATACTAGTATTGTCATTTTGCGAATTCGAGTCAATTTTTTGCGTTCAGAAACAGAATTCAACAATATCGGCCTATTTGTCACTGTTGCCAGAAAGGCAGAGAAATGCTCGTTTCAGAGATTATTTTTTAAAAAATAATAATACAATTAATTTTCGTCTATCTGATAGGTGGAAGGTCATTGAGGGTGGCGAAGCAGCTTAAACGGCATGAGACGCTGGAGAACACGTGGAAGGCGATAACGGAAGGTAGGGCCATGCCGTTAAGCAGGCACATGAAGAAGGGTGACACGTGGGAACTTCGCGGAAACGTGGAGCCCATGGAAGCGACGGCCGTGGAGAAATCGGAGACCTTCAAGGACCGTATGAATCAGCCATTTCCTCCGTCGTCGTCGTCGTTACCACCGGTGAAGCTGAGGAAAGAGCCGTCGTTGAGTCAGGACGAGTTGAACCGGCGCGTGGAAGCGTTCATACAGAAATTTAATGAAGAAATGAGGTTGCAGAGGCAGGAATCTTTGAATCAGTCCATGGAGACCATTAATTAACCGTGGCAGCCATTAACAATTATAGTGAGAAAAGATATTATATAGCAAGTACAAAATATATCTTTTTGTTTTTTTTGAGATCCCATAAAAGTTTATGAGTCAGGTTTTGAAGGTTAAATAGTAGATAAAAACTAGGGTTATGACTTAAATCTCTTGATTTTTTTTTTCACAAATAGTGAAAAACAAAAATGAAGTTGGACATATTTTATTAAAATTTGTAAAAAGAAAGTCATGATGTTTCAATGTGTATTTACTTTATACTAGTTGTTCATTTTGTATATGAATGAAAAACTAATTACTGTATTTAGTATTTTCTTTATATTACTCGTTCCCCTTCCTTTCTTTTTGGGGTGTAGCTAGGGTTATCTTTTTTGTCACTTTTCCATAACCAAGTATTTTCATAATTAGATCTTTTGACTCAGTTTACTTTAATCACTTTTGCACTTTATGAGAAAAAATAGTTCTCAAATATTTGTTGTTCACAGTACAAAATCACTTTTATTTAATTTTTAATATTCACATGTATCCTTCCGACAATCTGGTTTGAGGCACAATTGGACATTAAATCACTAGATTTAGCTGATTCAAACTAACTTGATGTAATCCTATTTATTTGGCATGCAATTATCTGGAACATGTTTCCCTGCTCATTCTTTAGATAGACAAAGAGAGCTCCTCTCATCTAGACCGTTCAAATCCGATTTGGACGGCCCATATTTAATTTTTTTTTTATTTGGTCATTTTTAAATGGAAAATTATTTTTTGAAAAAAATGTCAGTTTAGAGATTATTTTTATTTTAGATATTGTACCTATTAAAAAAAATTAAAAAATAATAATAAGTCTGGATAGTCCAAAAGGGAGGAACCCTCCCTGCTCATCAGGAAGCGCGTTCCGCAATTATCCTTCTTCTCGGCATTCAATTGTTCTGGTGTTTTTTTCACCCAAAAAAAATTGCTCAGGTCTTTCCTTAGATGCCTATAAGTAGGCCACAGTTATGAACAAGAGGCCCATTAAACAAATAATGATTGGGTTAGTGAGGAAGCCCAAAGTCTGAGAAAGCATGAACATATGAAAAACAGGATCGCCGTACAGCCCTACTAAGCAAATAATTATTGGGCTTGAGGTAGGAAGCCCAAAGACTGCAAAAGCATGAACTTGTGAAGAACGGGATCCACGGCAATGGAAGCAATGGCCGGCTTTCTTCCTTGTTTTGTGCTTCGCCTTGGTTGTCAAAAAGTGGTATTGTTTATCCTTCTTTTCTTTGAACCTTAGAGATTGGTTAAGTCTGAATTTGAATCATCAGATTGGTAGGGGATGGAATGGGAACTGGGGTTTGTTTTTTGGTGTTGCTATCTGGAAATTTTGGGATTGGAGGAATAAATGTATTTTTGAACATGGTTTTTCTAAACTAAGTAGTCCTCTTGTAGCTATTATGTCATTATTGAATAGGTTTATAGCTGATCAGGTTGTTCTTAGAGGTCCCGAACCTCAAAATACCTAGCTAAATGTGGGATGGGTAAAACCCCGTCTTGGTTGGTATAAATTTAATGTTGATGGTGCCACAATGATGCAGTCCTTTAATTCTGGTTGTGGTGGTGTATTGCGGGATTGTTTAGGGAATTGGATTGTGGGTTTTAGTAAAGCTATTGGTACTTGTCATTCAAGTGTTGCTAAGGAATGAGCTATACTTGAGGGCCTTCAAATAGCTAGGGATCTGGTAATAAAAAAGATTATTGTGGAATCTGATGCCCAGGAAGTCATCAAGCTGATATTAGATGATTCTAGTAATTCAGGGAGCAATATTGTCTTGCAAATCAGACTGCTGTTAGCCATGGACTGGGAGGTTGACCTTAGAGTTGTTCCAAGGGATGTTAACAGAGTTGCTGATGCCCTTGCAAAGATAGGTATTTCTAGCTCTACTTTTTATAGTGTTTGTCCTATGTATTTAAAGTCGTGGATAGCACAAGAGTGTTTGGGATTTAATTCCCTTTATGTGTAATTTGTTATTGTAATGTAAGCTTTAAGCCATCATATTTTTTTTTTTAAAAAAAAAAGTGGTATTGTTTGGTCTTTTTCTTATTTATGTGCTCAACTAATATTATCTTTAGAGCCGTCAAAATAGGCAACCCCGGCTCGTTAGACGGGCTCACGCGGGCTAGGACCCAAAGGCTCATAGGGACAAAAAACCCATACGAGCAAAAAAATTATATAACTCTAAGGGTTAGGACCAGCCCGCAGGCCAAAAGTCATTTTAAAAAAGGATTATAACTACTCCTATCCCAATCCAACAATGTGATACCCCTTAGCAAAATATTTCTAGTGGTATAACTTTGAAGGCCTCTTGATTACACCATCACACATGCCAATGACAAAAGTCATAAACATCATGACTTTTTTTTTTTGGTAAAGGAGCGCCCAGCACCACGAAATTACGTTTTAGGAGCGCCCAGTGTCACGACCGCTAGTTGACCGTTAACGCTGACGTGGACTGACACGCTGACATAGACGATGACGTGGAATAAAAAAATTCGAAAAATTAGGAAAAATTCAAAAAAAAAGGAAAATTTAAAAAAAATAGAAAACAAATTCAAAAAATAAGGAAAAAAATTAAAATAATTAGGAAAAAAATTCAAAAAATTAGGAAAAAATTCAAAAAATGAGGAAAAAATTTAAAATAATTATGAAAAAATTAAAATAATTAGGAAATTTTTTAAAAAAAATTAGAAAAGTTTTTTAAAAAATTAGAATTTTTTTAAAAAAATTAGGAAAAAATTCAAAAAATTGGAAAATGCCCTTATATAAATTTTGTACCTCAACTACCTTATTGATTTCACATAATCCCTCATTTATATGAATAGGCATCTTTTAGGAAGAAATTGACAAAAATTAGAATGTTGTCTTATAATTAGGACCAAAACAAACTCTCAAATGTTGTCTTATAATTAGGACCGGAGGGAGTATATAATAAATTGTCATTGTCATTTCCTCAAATGAGAGAGGCAGTCCGTGTTGTATGATCATAATTTTTTGCATTTTTCCTAATTTTTTTGAAATTTTTTTACTTATTTTAATTTTTTGAATTTTTTCCTAAGGTTTTGAATTTTTTTCTAATTTTTTTAAAAAAATTTCTAATTTTTTTAATTTTTTCCTAATTATTTTAAATTTTTTTCCTCTTTTTTGATTTTTTTCCTAACTTTTTGAATTTTTTTTCCTAATTATTTTAATTTTTTTCCTCATTTTTTGAATTTTTTTTCAAATTTTTTATATTTTTAAGTTAAAAAATTTTTCTAATTTTTTTAAAATTTTTTCCTAATTGTTTTTGAATTTTTCCTAATTTTTTGATTTTTTTTATTCCACGTCAGCATTGACGGTCAACTAACAGCCATAACATTGGGCACTCCAAAAACGTAACTTCGTGGTGCTAGGTGCTCCTTTATCCTTTTTTTTGGGGGGGGGGGGGCAGAGATACATGAACTTAAAAAGGCAACATTCCATTCTATAATTAAATGACAACATTCAAGTTAACCATTTTGATTGTCCACATACATAAATAAACAAGTCAGCAGCCAATATTTCTAACAGGAATGGGGGACCCTATCAATAAGTATACTCTAGGGATAAATTATAATACTAGAGGTAGTATAGTATACCCCTCAACTCTTTTTGGTAAAGTAATTATGCTCTTACAAAATTAAGAAAGTCAATAGGAGAGGAATAAAAAACCACAGTTTAAGAGAAATTTTTTAAATTATTTTATAAATATTTTATTAAATTTTGAAAGATCGGACAAATAGGTAGGGTTTTTATGAATATAAATGAGGGAGGAGTGATGAATAAATTAAATATTAAACAAATTTTGAAAAGGGAGAAAAAAAAAGATTAACATTAGAATGAGTATAAAAGTAGTTAATGAACTTCAAGTTAAAAATTTAAGTTCCGTTTAATTTACATCATTAAAGTTTTTTGTTTATAGTTTTTTAAAATAAGGGTGTACTTCCAAATATGTTATTTTAAAATTGTTCATAAAGCCAATTTTTATTAAAGAGGGCTGCGAGTGTTGAAAATATATGGGAAAATAATTGAGGAATCAAGTGTATGTTTATATATATGGGAAAAGTGTTTCTCCAGTCAATCATTGGAGATAGAGTTATCTTCAGTGACCCCAAAACTACGTCGTTTTGGATTAATGAAGGGTTTGTTAGTAATTTTAACTGAATTAATGAAGGATGTTTTGGTAAAATGTATATGATTAAAAAATAAATAAAATTACAGAAACACCCTTCATTAATTCAAAACGACGTAGTTTTGGGGTCACTAGAGATAACTCTATCTCCAGTGACTGGAGAAATCCTTTACCCTTATATATATATAGGGTTTATCATTTGACATATTACTTGACATAAGGTTATGTCAAGTCACTCAAAAATTACGTCGTTTTGGGGTTAGAGGAATTAATAAACTCTCAAAACAACGTAGTTTTGAAGTTAAAAGAATTAATGAAGGATCTTTTAGTAAAATTCATATAATAAATTCAAAAACAAAAATAGAAAAACACTTTTTATTGATTTCTTAACTCCCAGAACAACGTAGTTTTGGGGTGACTTGACATAATCTTATGTCAAGTGACATGACAAACGATAAACCCACACACACACACATATATATATAGGGGTTTAAACTTCTTATGTTACATGAGAAGAAGAAGATTCCTATACATACATGAAATAGTAAAATCCACACACACACACATATATATATAATGCTAATTATATATATGTGTGGGTCCCACCATTTTATGTATGTATGACATGAGAAAACACTTCTCCTACAATATTTTTAAATGGGTATGGGTTAGCCCATACTCGTACCTCAGCCCATTTAAACTTATGTAAATAGGCTAGCATATAAATGGGCGGGCAAACCGGGTTTTGGATAACCCATTTACATTTGACTTATTTTTTTTTGGGGGGGGGGATGTATCTTCAAAGGTAGAGAGAGAGAGAGAAGCAAATATGCACTTTTCAGAACCTTCAGAAGGAGCTTTTCAGAAGCTCTAAAAATGAGCTTCTGGCTTATGGTCCGATTGGTTTCAAGCACGATTGACAATCAAAAAGCAACAAACATGTGTTTTTCCCAAAACTTCTCAGAAGCTTGATTGGCAGCTCAAAACGATCTCATAAACCAAACACACATAATAAGTGCATATTTGAATTGGCGTTAGAAAAATATGTTCACGTAAGTCGAGATAAAATTCCACTCACACACTTATCTTGTTGAAAAAACAGCTCTACTGCTGATCGAAACGATCACTAAGTAGCAAGTACCTATATTTAACTCTCTCATTTCCAAATGTTATTGCTTTTTTTAGGCAAAATATGGATAATAGGAAGAAAGTTAAAAGATATTCAAAATCTTAAATCTAAAATATGTAAAATAAAATATTTTAAATCTCAAATCTAAAATATCTGAAACAATTAATTTTTATAAATGTATAAAAATTGTTTTTTATTTTGATAAAAAACGTATAGAACGCTTGTAAAATAGGAACAAGGATTTTCTTCAACCACTATTATATATTATAAATATAGATTGATTTGTCTGCAATCCTTTCCAATAATGCGAATTTAAAATTTTAAAAAGAATTCGACTAATTTATGAATAAAGATAATTGTTAAATACATCAGAATAAAATACGATATTTTGGATTAGTAAAAAAATATGATATATTTTGGAAGAGCGTTCCTTTCCAACTGCTACACGTCGATGCCGTAAGCAGCAATAATAATATGTGCGAACCCACACGCAACCGTTCTCTCTCAGACTGTACCGCGGCTTGTCACGCTCGCAATTCTCTCCTTCTTTTACAACCACGGAGCTCACAGTTCTCTTAAACGCCTTTCGTTTCCTGTATGTATCTGACCCTCCTCTCTCTCCATCTCTATTTCTATATCTCTTTGTTATTATCGATTAATACGATTACGATTGCTTGATTGCAGTCACCCTCAATCCGTGTAAAAGTTCGTTTTAATTAGTGATCTGATATTTGAAATTTCAAATTCTTCGATTTCATCCGGTTTCTTCTGATTTTTTATGTGGATGTCTGACGTTGTTCTTTCCTTAATGTTATTTATCGATACCCTTATTCGTTTACGTTGTGGAGGATTTTCGGGGAAAATGTAAGAGACCCAGAAATTTACAGCATGCTTTTTACTTCCCCCCCCCCCCCCCCCCCTCTTTTGTGGCTCTCTAATTCAATAACAATAGGTGCCCATGGAAGCTGAATCTTGTATCTGGCTTATTATTTTAACCATTCCGAGTCGATCCTTAAACTGGGGATGAAGGTTGCTGTATTTCGAGTTTTTTTTCTGGAGTTATGTGTTCTGTTTTTATTTATTTGCGGTTGTGATTTTGGAGCGGCAGCTCTGTTTGAATCTGTTGCTATGAAGTTCTTTTTCATTTTTTACATATATTGAGCTTATATCATGTCTCAGTTTGTGGTTTTTCTTCAGTGAAGGACCCTCCTCTTTGCGCGTGTCCCGTCCTCTTCTCCAATCCTCCACTATCACAAAAACCTAAACTAACTATACCGCTCTCATCCTCTTTACACTGTAAACAAAAAATGGAGGTCAAGCTTTGGAGCGACAAGCGCGAGAGAGAAATGTACGAGAACTTTGCGGAGCTCTATGCCATTATCAAGGCGACTGAGAAGCTTGAGAAGGCCTATGTTCGAGATGTAATCTCATCTCAGGAATACGAAGTAGAATGCCAGAAGCTAATAGCTCATTTCAAAACTTTGGCATCTACCCTCAAGGATATTGTGCCAAACATTGAGCGATTTGCAGATACATACAAGATGGATTGCCCGGCAGCTATCAACCGCCTTGTGGTATCTGGGGTTCCGGCAACCATCGAGCACCGAGCTGCCGCAGCTTCCTCTGCATCTACCTCAGCTTCCATTGTTGCAGAGTGTGTGCAAAATTTTATAACAGCCATGGATTCCCTGAAGCTTAACATGGTTGCGGTGGATCAGGTCCATCCTTTGCTCTCTGACCTTTATGGTTCACTGAATAAGTTGAGCATTTTGCCCCCAGATTTTGAAGGGAAGACCAAAATGAAGGAATGGATTGCAAGGCTGGCCAAGATGGGAGCAGCCGATGAGTTGACAGAGCAACAAGCTCGGCAGCTTCACTTTGATCTTGAGTCTTCTTACAATTCCTTTATGGCTGCTCTACCCAATGCTGGTACATGATTGAGTGTGGGATGCTTGTAAATAATGTTGAAATTTCCTTTTGTTCTAATGGTCTTTTTTTTTTTTTTTTTTGGTTGGGTTTATTGCTATTCTTGTTGATTTGAGAGGATTTGCTATTTGGTGACAGCTTATACATTTTAAAGGCTGAATATTGCCATTATATGGCTTTATGCTGATTATTAAAGCTTTATCTTATTGGATGGAGGAGCTTTAAGCTTCTGTTTCGTCCTTGTATTTTCTGGTTTGAGTTTCATGTACTTTCCCTTTCTCGCAGGGTTAGAGAAGAGTTGTCTGTCTTCATATCTTTCTTTGATATGTTCTACAAGGGTTTTAATTTAACTTTATCACCACCACATGCCAAAATAATTGAAATCATGAATATCTTTCATGTGCGCAAGATCTGTGCAAATCATCAGAACTTTTCATCTTGCAATGATTAGTCTGATATTTTCTTGAGAAGATATACTAAGCTTATCTGCTTATGCCCAAAAGTTGTACCATTCCTCTTTCTTCACCTTGCGGAACTAAGTTACTTTTTTTTGGTCAAAGGATGGAACTAAGTTACTAATGAAGGTAATGATTATTATTTATTAGCAACAACCTGCCAATGAACGCTTAACATCTTAGCTCTTGTTTGGAGTTGCTTATTATAAGTATATTTGGGAAAGTCGAAACAAAGCTTTTTTTATATGCCTAACTCGCACATTGTAAAATCATGATTGAAGAGTTGTTTTGGAAAGCTTCAATAGCCATTCTAAACAAGCGCTTAATGGTTTATGGTTGATATCTAACTTAGCCATCTTTACAATGTTCTGAATGGTGTTTTTGTGTTCTGTTATATTCAGAGCTATGATTGAAGGAGTAGAAGGATATGTTTTGGAAGATGAATCACAGTCAAATTGATATTGATTGTACGTGGCTTTTGAAATTGAAGTGTTAAAATAGTGATCTGAATAAGACTTCAGTCTGATTTTGAAAGCTTAGCAATAGCACCTGATCTCACTTCACTAATGTGTGTGTCTTTTTTTTTTTTTTTTTGGGGGGGGGGGGGGGGGAGGGGGGGGATATATTGAATACTCCCTCCGATCCTAAATGGAGGACAATGTTTGTAACATAAATTGCACTACAAACTTTGTTCTATAGGATTAGAGGTAGTACAACTTTTTATAGCATAATCACTGTACAGGCCTAAATCCTGAAAACAAAGAAGGAATGTTCAAGAGTCTTTACATTTTAAGAACATGTTTGTCAAGCTATTGTTACAACATTGCCAATTTCATGTCACTTGTGTTTCCTTTGCTATTACTAGCGGATAGGAATCCAAATTACAGAATAGCTCTCTGTTATAGTTTTGTGGGCAGAGTAAGACCATCTGCCTGAAGAATTTGAGAAAAAGAAGTCTTGAGAATGATTTCTGTTTTATACTTGAAATCACCAAAACTCCCATTTTCATTGCTCCAGGCATGCCTACTTGCCCTAGGCATAAAAAATTAATGCTAATTTCACAGTAAAACATTCTCAAGACACTGCCTAAGAATCTCTGTTTCAAAATACAAAAAAAAATCTGAGAATCTCAAAATTCTTCAAATGATCCATCTATACACCCCATCATCTCCATCCTAGCCCAACAGGTGAGGCAAAAGTTGAATCAAGATGGGAAACAAGAGCACAATGATGAGGACAAGTCCAAGTAGTATGGCAATGCAGGTCCACTTCCTGGACGTCTTCTGTTGCTCCCTTGCCTCATGAAGCTCCTCAGTGCCTCGCTTCACGAACGAACTAGCATGTGCCACATGGCTCTCTATGTTGTTGAGCTGGTGGCCCTGAGACTCTACCAGAGCCGCCATGTCTAAGAACACTTGGTGGAGCTCAATCAAATTCTTCTCTATCTCCTTCACAGCATCATGCCTCTCTTGAATCTCTGATATGGTGTCCATTATCTGACCCCTCCCCTGTTCTTGAATTGCCCTCTGCAGGAAGCTCTCACTCTCCCCACTTGCTATCAAATTCTCTATGGTATCTTCATCTGCTTTCTCCCCTGTAATTGTGAAATACCTGCATTTTCAGTTCAATAATTTTTCCTTATTATATTCACATTGATGAATGCTATACACATGATATGTTATCCTCCTTCGTAGGACTTAAATGGAGAGTTGAACTAATTTATATGTTTGTCAATCTTTTTCTAATTTATATGTTCCCTCAACAATAATCAAGAGAAAGATAAAGGAAAATTAAGAAAAAAATTTAGTGTTTTAGGAAAAACATGTCATGTTAATTAATTTGATTAATATAATTAAATTACCTGCGTTCAACTGTTTCCTTGTATTCATTTTGCATCCTGGCTCTAAGACCCTGGAAGTCATCCATAAGGTCCTTGAGCTTCTTCCCCAATCCGGAGACCACGGAGGTTCGGGTCCGGTCGGCCGACGAGCCTGGGCCACAGCCAGGGAGGTTTCTGTTGGCAGCATTAGACTTCTCTAGAGCCTCCAGCTTGCCCTTAATGATCTTGACCCTCTTGAGGACCTGCTCAACGTCCTTGTCCATTCTGGCTCGGAGTTCCTTCATGGTCTTAGAATTGTGCACAACCTTGCTCTCTTCATTAGCATCCTGCAATTTCCTGTACAGCTTCTCCACAGATCTCATGTCCTCCTTCACATTCTCCACATCCTCAAAGAACTTGTCCAGGCTTAAACTCTCCTTCCCTTGCTCCACATCGTCCAGGTACTGCTGCTGCTGCAAGTCCTTGTACTTCTTGAAGGACTTTGAGATTAGATCGTTCATTTTTACAGATTATTTTTTCTGTCTGTATGATTTCAATTTCAATATGGGGTTTTTTCTTTCCTACTTCTGGGTAATAAGAATAGTCACAAGTCCAGTAACAGAAATACCATGAATTTGTGTTATATATCGAAAGATTAAACTTAAAAAAGGTTAAAAAAAAAGGTTCATCATCCTTTCTGGATCCATGACTATATCAAAATTTGATGATGATGATGATGAAGGTTTTTGGTGACAAAAGCAAAACCAATTGTCACCAACAGAGGCAGAGGCACCGAGGTGAAAGTTCCTCTCTGCTTTGCCTATGGAGAGGAATGCACCTTCAGAGGCTCCATGTTAATACCAGGAAACATATTAAGATCTGAGTGAGCCTCAGTTTGCTGTCAATTTTACAAGTGTCGAAGCTTTTTTTGGGTGAAAATAATTAATTTAAGATATTCCAACATTATCGGTATTTGATAATAGGAGAATGAGATTAGTGTTTTAAAATCCACTCTCTCAAGTTGTTCTATGACTTGGTCGTGTTTTTTCTATCCTCGAAACAATTTTCTTCCATTCATATTTAAGGAGTATGTGGATGGCCTGAAATTTTAGTATTTTTATTGCGGGTTATGTTTTTTCACCTTTTAAGTCAACCAAAAAAAATATTGAGCGTTTGGCAAGTAATTTCTTGTCCACGAAAAAATTTGGAGTGTTGACTTATGGATTTACTGAAACAGAAAATTTTGATAATTATGGTTTTAAAAAAATTCTGAGATGATTTTTCTTAAGAAAATTGTTGCATGACTGTCTCGCATGGATGTGTTGTAAAATGTGTTTTAGGTTTGTCTAAATCAAAATAAGGACAAAAGTGTCTATTCATGCAAAAATGTTTTTTTATTCTCAAAAGTGCTTATTTATATAAATTGAAACAAAACTCCGCTCCATGGTAGTGAAAGCGTAGTTTTTACGTAAAAACGGAAGGAGAATGAAAAATCGTAAAACGTAAAATCGTAAAATAAAACGGAGTTTTTACCTGCATATGTATACAAGGTACCTGCCTTCATACACACATATACTGATCAATGCAATATCAATCAAAATGTCTAATATTGTCATCGATCAAACCATATTTTTTATATGATTTTACATGATTAAATTGGGATTTTTAATGCATTTTTGGGGACATTATTGTATGATTAAGTACTAAGTTGAGTTAGGAACATTTGTATTAAATTAAGTGTAATTAGGGGTAAAATGATCTTTATTTATTAATTACAGAAAAGGACCCAGATGTTTTTGAAATTTCAGTTTTGCCCCAAAATAGTTTGAAAATTCTCACTTTAGTCCCTCTCCAGAACTCTTAAAACTTTCACTTAAGTCCCTTAGTAAACTCGGCGCTTTTTGCAAAAACGTTGCGTTTTTACGCTTTTACACTTTAAAGCGGCGCTTTTTACGCTTTTACCTCTGGTGCGTTTTTTCCACCACGTAACACGTTTTGCCCGAAAAAAGCGTAAAAGCGGCGTTTTTTACGCTTTAAGCGCGATTTTGACTACCATGCTCCGCTCACATGCTTACGGATAATATTTTCATGTAAAATTAATAAAAATTGTCTAATTGATAAGTCATTAGCACATAACACATAAAAATATAAAATCATGAGGTTAATATACTATGACTGTGAATATAAGGGTTTTGTTAATGAGTTAAGCGCTAGAAATCAACTCGTCTAAACTTTTATTTTTATTTTTATTAGTGTAAAGAAAAAGAGATTTTCTTGTAGCCTTTTACTTAAAAACCATGCAACATTTTTATTATTTTTCTCAAAAAGTATTCAAGTTAAATCTTATTTTTGTACTTTATAAGTAAATGTATTTTTTCTTTCCTGCCTCGCAATTCGAAATATTAATGCCTTATTATATTTGTCATAATAGAGTAGATTGCGTGAGTGAAGAATCTATCTACCCGCATTGATTTGCTTTAAATAAAAAGGAAAATACGAGGATTTATATTTTTGAATTTTGATACCTCCATTTTCAAGATTCATGCTCATAGGCATAGCAAACTAGTCTTGAGTTATTATTAATCTTTTATTTTTCTTTCCATCAGTAAGATTTTCTTTCACTTGGCTCAATTATCAATCTTTTATTTTTTATTATTATTACGATATGAAGAAGATTTGAACTCTTAAATTCTATTTTGGCATCATCTCTCACTGTTGTTGAGTGGAGCCAATAATTTCTTTTTTTTTTTTGGACAAAAGTATTTTTCTATTGGAGACAGTTTTGTTTGAGGTAATATAGCTAATAGCCTTATAATCTAATGACATAAAAAAAATTTCTATGAGTGGGAGGTTGCGAATTCAGTCCTCTTCATAATCTCATGTCCTTGCATCACGATCCAATTAAAAAGAAATAGGGTAACATGTATGCTTGATAATTGATATTTTAATTATCGTTAAGCAAATAGATGACCATACTTTTTTCCCCTGAAACTTGCACACTCATTATATACTCATTGAGGATTTAAACTCATTCTCACATTCAACAAAAAGGAAAGTTTGGCCAACAAATTTTTTTTTATTACAAGGTGAGGGGAGGGGGATTCGAACTAAGGACCTAAGGGCGGGATACACATCCCAATACCATCACACTACAAAGAGTACTGGTAGTTTGGCCAACAAATGTTGGTTCAATTGGTAAATATATCGACTTATAATTATAACTTATTAGGTTGTAAATTTAGATTTCACTAATTTGAGTACTTTATTGGTGGACGATTATGTCTTGGCCCAGGTGAGCCCCAGGATCAAACTCACCAAAACCTTTTTTGTACAAAAAAAAAAAGAAGTGGATATGTTTTCTAATATTATACTCCCTCCCGTTGTTTTTATAAACAACTTTCTCTCTCTAATGGTTGGTCTTTGATATAAGCTTTTTTTTTTTTTTTCTTTGTATCTCAAAATTTAAACTACTTTGTTCCTTTTCTACCCCCATTAAATATGTGATTAAGATTTCTCCAGTCACTGGAGATAAGCTTCTTTCCAGTGACCCCAAAACTACACCGTTTTACACTTTAAAAATAAAAAACATCTAATTTGCTCGCTAATCCTTTTTAATCCAGCATCACCATCTATCCTTTGACGCAGTTATCTCCACGATTTCGGATACATCAGACTCGCTCCAACCCATTTTGGGATTACGGACCAGGGCATCTCAAAAATCCTCTCCAGTGAAGAAGTCGACGATGACAACGAATTCCTACGCCGCCAATCGACGGCGGCATCGCTCCGGAACTCTACCCGCCTCGGTGTTCTTCCTCTCGCGAGGGTGTCTAAGATCAGATTCAAAGCTCTGGAAAACAGACTCGCGATCGAAGAAATTCGATAGATCCAAACCGCAATCCTACTCTCGTCCACGAAGAATATAGGATTCCCAGCTAGGGAGGGATTACATGGCCTCAGACCCCAGGATTTGGACCGGAAAGTATTCCTAGCAGTTTGAAAACAAATCGCAGCGATTGTAAATCCAGCAAAGCACGAAGGTGGAGTCGATGTTTTTTATTTTTGAAGTGTGAAACGGTGTAGTTTTGAGGTCATTGGAGATAAGCTTATCTTCATTGACTGGAGAAATCTTAATCCCATTAAATATATATCTTAATCCCATTAAATATATATCTTTATATTATTATCATTCACTCACCATTAATTCTCTTTAATTTAATTATTTATTACTCATTTTCTCTCATATTTTATACCCATCCTCTCATATTTTTGAGGGAGAATAACATCTAGATCCCAACCAAAATAAATAATACATTGGCAAGTTCCATAAATTGTCAATGGTAACTGATTCATTTGTAAATCCACCATGTTCACTTGTCAATGAGGACTTTTTTTTATATTATTTTCTGTTCTGTCATAAGAATATAAGTGTCTAGCCCTAGGTGGGCTAGTATGTTTATCTTGGATCGAATAGCTCCCTCTTAGGCATCTATGGATAAGATACCTTTGAAAATAGAATATCACTGTACACAACCAAAGGGGGTGGGGTGTGTGCACAGTGTAGGCAGAATTGTAGATAAGAGAGAGCTTAGAAGCTGTATACCTTAAGGTTTACCATTTATTTATAGAAGGTACCTTAGGGTTAGGGTTTGGACAGTTGGGCCTCATGTGCCTCCAAGCCCAAGTGTCTTGCTTTCACATCTGTGCCATATTTTGAGTCCATAACATTTTCCTTGGTTGGAACCTAAAAATTATTCTCCCTAATTTTTTATTCATTTTCTCTCCTATACTCTTTTCATAAATATGTGTATATTTAGAAGAAGAAAAAACATGACATTTTTAACACATTTATTGTTTTTAACTGATGATTAGTTTTGCATAATCCAGAAGAAGAAAAAAGTTGTTTATAAAAAGGACCGGAACGAATAATATCTTTATCCACGGTGTAATGCAAAATGTGAGCTATAAATGTATTGATTGATCATTTATAGGACAAATCTAAAGACGAAAGATACAAGTGGTATGAGAGCTCCCCTATAAGTGAAAATCCACATATTTGATCTTGCTTCCGATAGTCTACCCTTTTACTTAAAAAAGGAAAAAGGACATATCCAGATGTCTTCTCCCTCCCTGAATGCCTTAATGGACAAGTGAATGATCTTTCATTCATTCAACTTCACTTCAAGCCGAACCCTTCTTCCATTTACAACTACTCTGTAACAATTCCTCAGTGCATTTAATGTCCCAATTCTCTCTCTCTCTCTCTCTCTCTGCCTTTTCTCCTTGCGTGCTTTAGCCCCCAGTAGTATTTATTGCATCCTTTTCTTTTCTTCTGCAGTGGACAAGACTCACACAACACCAATAAGGCAATAACAGTTAACAAACCAAAATGCACAGCTTTGCTCATCTCAAAAGAATATATATATCCTGTTCAGTTCACCTCATCTTATCAGTAACTATAGTCAATTAGACAGATTAGATTATCAGACTTGCAAGGGTGAATTCTGCAAAGTGGTAGTTTCACTTCCTTCCTTGAGTCAGTGGTATAAGTCACCTGTAGTAGAAATTTCGGGAAAATTGCACTCAGGCTCTAAGTAAGACAAGTTATTAATGTAAGGCCCTTGAAATTTTTGAATTACTAACAAATCTCAGGAGACCTAAGGGTTAGAGATTCCAATTGTAAAAAGCACGCCATTGTCCATACCCTCATTTAGTTGTCATTACCTAATATTTCATTTGTCAATTCATGCTCTTTCACTTACTAACAAAAACAAAATTATATGGTAATCATGATTCAAAATATGATATAGACCTATTATATGTATATATATTGGTTTATATATTTTAATTAGGGCATGGAACCCATAACCCATGAGCCTACCCACAACTTAGTGTAATTGGGTCATTTTGAGCCCGCCTGAAAAGACCCATAATGGGGCGGGTTAGAACCTGCTCATTTAAGACTTAAATGGTGTTAGTTCTCTGTATGTTTTGATGATTACTAACAATTGTAAACAATGTGGAGATGTTTTTGTCAAAGTTTAGAATGATTTAAACTTGTCAAATTCATGCAAAAACATTCTGTCCACGACAAACTCGAGCCTGTTGAGTGCAAGCTCGAGCCTGTTTTTGACAGAGAACACAAACCTGCCAGTCTAACTTTCAAACTTGAGACTGAACCTTAAGTTTGATTTTAAACTCTCTTTGAAAGTTTGCTCAAACTCGAGCCTACAGTTTTTAAGCTCGAGTTTACCAATGACAGAGAGCTTTTGTTTTTGAAAACAAGTTCAAACCTGACACTCTACGTTTTAAACCTCAGGTTTGTAACTTCTGAGACAATCTTTGAAAATTTCAAAGCCTTTGAACTCGAGCCTGTTTTGGCGAACTCGAGTTCATCTCTGGCGGGACAAATTTTTCAAGATCAAGACACTTACAGACTCTGCATTGTTTCATTGAAAGAAAAGTTTTCCAGTTTTGAAAAGTTTACAAGACTTTTAAACTCGAGCCTACCCTTTCAAACTCGAGCCTATCTTTGGCCGAGAGCTTTCAGAATTTTTCAAAGTTAACCAAACTCGAGCCTAGATATTCCAAACTCGAGCCTAAAAGTTCCAGAGAGTAAATGCGTTTTCAACTTAAGAGAACTCTCGAGTTCAATTTATAAACCTCAGGTTTGAGCTTTGAAAGAGCAAACTTAGACTTGGCAAAAATAGTGTCAAACTCGAGCCTAGTATGTTAAGCTCGAGTTCAAACCTTATAGAGAGCAAAGAACCTTTCAATATGCTTTAAACTCTAGAGTTTGCTCTACAGACCTCAGGTTTGTCCTTTCAAGCTAAAACTAAGTTCTGTCCAGAACAGCTTTAAACTCGAGCCTGTCACTAATAGACTCGAGCCTGCCCTTTGAACTTAAAGTCTCCAGTTTTTCAAAATCGCGATATTCTTCTCTGGATGAAACAAACTTGAGTTCAGAATTAGTAAGCTCGAGTTCATTTCAACCCGAGAGCAGTATGACTCTTCAATGACTTACGAACCTCAGGTTTAGAACACAAACCTCAGGTTTACATGTTTCAGACTAAAATGATTTTGAACACTGAAGTATCAAACTCGAGCCTGTAAGAACTAAGCTCGAGTTCGTAACGCTGATTCAGAAATTTGAATTTGTCGATTTCAAAAAACAATGTTGTTTGATCTTAATCTCTTCCAATATCATTCTCTGATATTCCCTGCTATGTTTAACGTATTTGTTAGTGGTTTTCAGAGCATTAAAAAATGTTTGGTGAGAAGTTAAAGCATAAAGCAAAAAGCAACTCAGAGTATTTATTGCTATGTCCAGAAAATTGCTTCTTCTGCCCAATCCGTCTGCACACAACCACAGAACATTAAAGAATGATTACTGCAACAAGTAAACTCTTCTCTAACGGATTAAAACACAGAAAGTCAACTGTGCTTACTTGGACATCTGGATTAAGTGGTAAACAAGAGAGAGAAGATGTCTACACTACTTCAGAACACTTAGGCAACTTCTCCAACGGATCTATTTGGAAAGCAATGGTCATTTATTGATCTCTGAGTATAAATAGAAGAGAATTCAAGTCTTTTCAACAAGAACAAGAACTGAGAGCGAAATTCATTGAAGTCTACTTTTATTTCTTTCAGTTTCCATCTGTGTAGTATCTTTTGATACAAGAGCTTCAGTGTTTCATTTATATCTGCTCTTTAAGAGAGTTATACTTCTAAATATTCATTTATTGTAAGGAATCACAAGTCAGGGGACTTGATGATTTGGGAATCATTGATTACAACTTATAAGGGGGAGTGAGTTCTAGTGAGAGAATCACTTCTTGAGTGCAGAGTGTATAATCTTTGATATAGTGGAAATCCCAGTGAGGCTGGGGACTGGACGTAGGTCAAGTGGTTAAAGACCGAACCGGTATAAATCTTCTCGCGTCTAGCTATTCTTCCCTTGCTCTGTTCTACTCTGTTTTTAACACTTGAAAACAGAGCTTTTGCAAGAAATTTTTAAAATACCCAATTCACTCCCCCACTTGGTAATTATTAGCTAATCCCACGAGTATTTGTTCATTGACTCTAAATATCAGATTATCAAAGGACAAACAAGTGGTTCTGATTACAGCAATTGACATTAGTGATTTTTGGATTGAAACAACAATTGCCATTATTCGGCATAGTAAATTAGGCTTTTTCCACAAAATAACATCAGAACTTTCTGAGCATACATCCTATTGCTTCCACTTGAGTGAAGCGAAGCAGCAGAAGTAAACTAAATTCATCAGAAACTTTACTTGGGCTAAAGATAACAACAATGGGAGAACAAATTAAAGCTTAGTTACATTTTCGTTGTTGAATGATGGTGGCAAGGTGAACTCTCAAATGAAAATAGCTTCAACCTGCTACCTCACCCACCTGCATTTTCAGTACTTTTTTTCCCTACACAAGCCGCTATGTTGTCCACTTAAATTACTAGAATAAATTGCTGGTTTTTCCACCTGCTCGTTTTTTTTTATCCCTACCCCTCTTTCTGTACAGACCTGAAAAAAGCAAGAAGCCGAAGTGGATAAATGTACAGCAAAAAATTTCCAGACTTCCAATATCGCTTTCCAACATCATCTCACTCAGAAGTTGCTCACACGTTCATAGACAATGTTTGGGTATGTTCCTTGTCAGCATTATGATTGCTGCTGCCAAGGGCAACACCATTGCAAAGTTTCTCTTCCCTCGCGTCATCTCCAACTTCCTTCGACTGTCCACCTGAAGTATCTCCAGCAAAAGAGTTCGTCATACTCTGCTGCCTCAGATAAATCTCAGCATTATGGAGCAACTTAATCATGCTTCCAGAATCTGAACTGGGAGACAGCTCTTCCTCTCGCTCTGGCTGAATATTGAGATCAATCTGGCCCTTAAATGGCGAGGGGGATGACTTCGTCTTGTTAGGGTCTTCATCGGAACCTTCATTGCCCTCCCTGTTCTGATTAGGACTACCACTATCTCCTGTGTTACTGCAAGGCAGGGAATCATCATCAATCAATATCTCCGACATAGGTGGTGGCGGCTGAGGTGGCTGGGGCTGCTGCTTTTTACGTGTTGTCTCTGCTTCTCTCTCTGATTGTTTCTTCTCACGCCGTAACATCAAGGTACGGAAACGGCGCTTTACTGTTAGGCAAACATTACATGTGCAAGTCTGCTTATGCTTGGGCCCCTTCCCACTAGGAGGCTGAATGCAAACAATGCAAGAGCAGCCAGGTCTATGCCGAGGGTGTTTTGTTGTGGCCTGGGCAGACGATGGGAGAACCTCCCCTTCTCCCAGGATAGCAAGATTAGCAAGAGTGTCAAGTCCCTCTAAAGCTTCAACGTTATCGGGGTCCTGCTTGGCAGTCTTCATTTTCTTGGATACAACTGTAGAAAATGAAAATAAAATCTTGGATAGGAATAACTTCTCTCAAATTACTTTAAGCTTTAAAATGTTCTCATTATTTCGTATTATGCTATTAGAGAGTATTTGTCAAATAGAAGCTCTGCAATTTCCATATAGGGCGTCTATGATCTATGACAAGGATTATACATCCAAAAAGCCTCAATAAAATAGAGATATAGAAGACTCAGAGAAATCATGCAAATCAAACCTGAATGACAAGGGGGAAGCAAATCTTCAAGCTGTTCTGCTGTCAACTCCTGTGCAGCCGAACATGATCTGGAGGCATGGAGGATTCACCAAATGACAAAAATGGCCAGATATATCGGTCAGATATTAACTTAGATTTATAGCCGACAAAAGTATGAACTTTATGTTATGAGGCTGCCGGGGTAGATTACTAGTGTGCTTAGTTAGTAGAACTGATAAAGAAGCAAATCAAGTAGAAAAAGACAAATAGCCAAACCCACCTCCCAAAAGAACTCCGTCTCCCTCTCCTGAGTTCCTTCCATTTTCACTCCCATCAAATGACAGTTAAATATAAAATAAATCAAGGATATAAAGGTCACCCCTCTCCCTAATCGTCATAATCCATGGTACTGTCCAGAATCTAGGAATCTACCTTCATATCCATTTGAGGCTTAAGAAAACAACCCCCTAGCGCATTGTATTTCACACTGAACACACTTCTAGTGCATCAGACATCAAACTCAACGCAGCTATGATCAGCATGAATGTCCTGACTGAAACGCATTATTCTGAGAATCCTGACCAATTTTCTATGCAAATTTTCCGCATGGAAAACTAACGGCAGCATGAAAGACCAAATTTCCGATAGAAAGTAAAACAATAGATATATGTTATACCTTTCTGGGTCCCAAGGATTATCTGAACATGTCCATCTTGATGTTAGAAGGGCATTAACTGGCAATTTGCGCCATTTTTGACAATCTTCACATTGAGCCCACTGGATCTTTTCACTGGCACACATAATATTTGTTACTGGGGATGAATTTACACAGTAAATTAACAAGAACAATTCCTTTTCTTTCATTCAGCAATGCCATTTATAGAACAGGAAATTTTCCACTTCGTCAGGACAAAGTGCGCAAGTCATATTAACAGATTGATAAATCATGGCAAAACAAGCCATAAAGCCAAAAATAGATTCATATGTAACTAATCAAGGAGAAGGGATTCAGGCCGGGAAAAAGTCAAGGAGAAACAATTTACCCAACACTGTCAGTAGCGAAAATTGTTGGTTTCCCCAGTACTGGAGCATCCTGTAAGAACAATGCCAACATAAGGGCCTCTACAACACATGAAGATGCCCAAATCTTTAGAAGACGCCAGGCAACAATGATAGCTTTAGACAAAATAGTTAGATGAGCAGATTAACTCTTTTCTGTTTTCTTTCCCTTCTCACATGGCCCGATACTCCTAAATTTTTAATTCAGCTAGTTTCCAATAAATCAACTCATCATTCTTAAGACTGCATGTCAGATTTACTATATTTCAACTGGCTAAAACTTCATCGTCAACCAACTATATCATCCGCATCATAGCCACCACATTTGAATTTCCATTTGGTTAATTTCATGACCACAGGAAATGCAAGATTTATGTGCAAGTGGAAAGCATATGCCCATCATTGGTTCTGAACACTTGAAGAGGAAGGTTGGTGATTTGTGTTCGCCATATGCACTCTAAAAACAGGTCTGTAACTTGGTTTAAGATTGTTATTCTAGATCGTCATCACTAAAATTGGAAATGGAAGTTTCCAGGGTCGCAAGGTCTAACAATTTCAGTGTTTCAGCACCACAAGACCACATGATGTATTGATGCTATCAAAATTTGCCATACAGTATTTTGTCACTAACAAATAAAATGATGTTGCCCATTAGAAATCATTTAAAATGAAGCAAGACCAACGCACCTCATACTCCTCAAATTCAAAACCTTCAATCACCACAATGCTGGGAACATGGTTAGGAGGGGGACGGAGCAGGCCTTGAGCTTCTTCCCATGTAATATTCAACTCTATTAGATCCTCATTTTCAATTCTTAGTCGCTTACTCTTGGAACCCAAAGCACTACTCTTTCTCTTCCTAGAAATGGAAGATTTGCTCCCCAGTGCTTCTTTTGCTATATATCCTGATTTGTCAACTTTAGACCATGAACTAGGATCCAATTCAACCTACAGAGCACATGAAAATACAATCAGGTTGGAGAATTTCTTAAATTATGTCCATTATCAGTTGCAGTAAAATTAATTTTGTAATACTAACTTCACCATGTGTAGAACATCCATTTCCAGTATTGTTTGTTTCATTGTCCTGCCAAAAGGAAATACAAAACCAGTATATGAAAGTTCTCAGTAGAAACTGCAAGTATCCCCCACAAACTCTCAGATAAATTATGCGTAACAAAACAACAACAAAAACATGCACTGCTATATCAAAATAACGTCTTCTTTTATTTATTACAAAATATCTACAATCATATTTTTAGCCAGTTACGAAGCTGAAATCCACATCTGGCACAATTTAAGTCATAAGTTCCCCGGGGCATTTTAAAATTTTTGGTCCAGTCTGTCAAACATGTGATCTATGGTGTGTCTAAGTCCTATTTTCAGGAATTCTCTAATTTTCTTCCAAGCAATTTGAAGGTTGAAAATCATATACAATCTAAAACACAAAAGATTCACATGTATCATTTTCAAGAAAATCATCCACTTGAAGTTAAATTAGCAAGAAGGCCTTCAATCAAACATATAATTGGCACTCTAAAATAATATAATAACAAATCAAAGTATATCATTGACCAAGATTATACCTGATCAGATTGGGTAGCACTTGAAGCTTTTCGAAATCCCATAACCAACCTCCCCTCTGGCTCCAACCGACTAAATGTTACTGCAGCAATAAATTCAAATCAGCCACAAAAGACAAAACAATATAACTTTAAATCATAATCAGTAGATCATAAGACAACAGGAATCAATGCAGGCTTTTATCTCTGATTTTTAAATCTAGCAGAACTGATAAGCTGTAGACAAGCATAAATAACGTAGCATTATTATGCTTTTAACACACAACACAAATTGTATAGTAAAATTATCCTGTGAATTAAATGAAGATGCTTTAATTTCAGTGTAAGACCTCTAAATTAGATGAGGGGTAGCTAGGGAGGTTTAAGCCATTCCAACATATAAAAATGCTGTAAGAAAGAACCAGGAGTATAGCATCATATATTCCAATATGAGTTGCCATCAGTATGACATGTTACCTGTGTCACCAGCTTGCAATTGCATGGACTGTATGCACGGAGTTACACCTTCTAAAACATACATTCTACTGTTATTGTTGGGCCAAAAGCGAAATTGAAATATCCATTCCTTGCCTTTTGCATCAAGGATTTTAAGTGGCAACCCTTCAGGCTGAGAAATTGGTGGAAAGTAGGCCTATCACATTGAAAATTACATGGTATTATATAGTCTTCGATGAAATTATACCAAAGCCCATAAAGTACTAGCCCTGACATATGTCAATCCAAAAATGATTTAAATTAAACATGTATTTGGAATAGCTTATTTTGAGCTCTTATGCACTTTACCAGACAAAAATCATCTCACATATTTACCTCATACAGCACAAAATCACTTAAAATAAGCTGATCCAAACAAGCACTAATACTCTCTGTTGAAACTGAATTTGAATAACAGCAAGGACACTCAAATTTTTTTTTTACAAGATTACAAGTATATGGTAAACCAAGATATATAAATAACAATATACAATGTATCATTAAGACATCAACTTGTTCTTCTTCTTTTTTGTTTCCTTTCTTTTCTTTTTTATAACACAATTTTCTGATATCCCATACTATAGGATCAAATCCAAGCATTGTTGTGTCCAATTGGGGGTAGCTCTTCCAAGGTTATTTTTTCCTCCACAAGATTCAAACGCTCAATCTTGCTTAAGAGCTTTCCACTTGACTCAACCACCACTGATATTGTTATGTTTATTGATCTAGAATTAAGAAATAGATGTAGAAGAGAAACACAAGAAAGGGATTAGAAGAGAAGATAGAGAAAAGAGCTCCTAAGGCTCTCTCAATTCTGTATTATTGCAATGCCATAACAAGACTGAAAATGTGATTGTACAGAAATAGAGGAGTGGCTATTTATAACACTACTGCCTCCCTCAAGTCACTAACTAACAGCTAGTTTAGGATTAATGACTAATTACCCCATTAACTATTTAGTTTACAATTAGGTCCCTAGGTTTATCTTACAATTAGGTCCCTAAATGCATATTATTATTTTTATATATCGGGTATCAACCCGTTCTTTTATTTCATAAGGCACAATGCAATATGCACATGCATATATAAATTGCATTGTATCTAATGGTAACAGCTGAGTAACCATATCTAGTAGTCAGAAGATATAGCTCGACTACATTGTGCCATATAATAAAATTATTTTCTTTCATACGTACTTCTGCTTTCTTTTAAATAAAATAAAAACCCAATTTTAACCCAAAAATTAAAAAAAAAATAAAGACCCTATTCAGATAAAGAGAATGAAAATGGAGTAAATGAAATAATCTTAGAGCTTAAGCTATTAAATAAAGACTCATAATTTGTTTTATTAATATCTCAAAGACTCAAAAAGACATAAAAAACTGAACGATCAAGTGAAAGGCCAACGTTGATTTAAAACCTTAACATGCACCCTAATGCAAAAGCAAATTTAGACATGAAGGAGGATAAAGCATGCGCCCAGTATACTTGTATTGGTAATCCAATTGAACTATGCTGAATGGGGATCGGCCAGGATCAAATTCTTAAACTAAACCTTATTTCTTCCAAAAGTAAGCTATTATGTGAGGGCCTGTGGTTGGTTTGTACTTAGAGCTGGATTTTAAAAACACGTTTTTACAAAATAGACCAATTCACAGTAAGCATAGTGCAATCCCACAATGCATTACACTCAATGTTGTTAAAACATAGTGTCTACGTTGAAACGGTAAGAGTGAGCAAAAACGTAAAAACGTAAACGAAACGTAAGAGTTTACTACATTAAAGTCAAAATATTTGTTGGTTTGATTGGTTTAAATTGTAGGTGTTTAAAGAAATTGGACCAAATTTGAAAATAGAAGTTTGGACTCAAGTTATAAAAGTTTCAGTTTAGTCCCTCTACAAAAACGTTTTAAACTTTTCACTTAGGTCCCTGTGTGAAACACAGAATTTTGAGCAAAGTTAGGTCAGAGCTTCCACCTTCCTCACGTGAATAGAGACCCGAGAATGAACTGAACATCCAAAGCCGCAAACGAGAAGCTTCGACTCTCGCCCCACCTTCATCTTTCATCATCAACCTCCACCTCCTTGAAGTCGCCAGCGGTCTTCACCTTCACCACCATCTCCGCCAGCGACCTCCTTCCTTCACCCTCCACCACAGCCGCAAGATCGACGTTCAAAAAATTTCAGAACGGTTAAGACGCAGTTTCAACCGTTTCCGCCATTCCAGAACGTCGTCTCCACCGTTTCACCTCCAATTGCGTCTCAACCACCGATCCAACACGTTTTTCACCGGAAAAATGTAAAAACGTCCGTTCCAACGTTTTGGAACGACGTTTTTACAACAATGATTACACTCATGACTCTTCCCAGTATCCAATGTTGTTAAATCGTAGAGTCTACGTAAAAACGGTAAGGGTGAGCAAAAACGTAAAATCGGAAAACGTAAACAAAACGTAAGAGTTTACTACGTACTATATAACACGCTAATATATTAAAGTCATCACAAATTTAAGTCCAAGCACTCAAGAAAATAATTAAGTTCATAATTTAATGTGATTTTTCATAATTAAATTAGGATTCTTAATGCATTTTCTTGAAAAGTGTAGTATGCCCCAAAAATATTTCAATCTTTTCAGTTTAGTCCCTCCTCAGAATTTTAAATTCTTGCATTTTAGTCCCTTGGTCAAAACGCACGTTTTGACCAAGGGATTTATTAGGTTATCATCTTCTTCTTCATTCGATTGTTCGAGGACCTAAGGGCTGAGACAGTTTTGAAGATCACACAGCCGCAAGGTGAGAGGCAAGAGAGGGGTGAGCTTCGACCTTCCTTCCTCCACATTCCTCTAAGTCGCCACCGGCTTCCACCCTCACCACCATCTCCGCCGGTGACCTGAAACAGAGGGGCGAGAGCTGCAAAATCCGGCGACCATTGCTTCATGAGTTGACACGCCGTGTCAACCGATTTTACCGAGTTGGCACAGCGTTTCAACCGTGTCAACTTAAAATCCGTCCCTACCTCCGTTCCGACACGTTTTCCGGCAAAAAACATAGAAACGGACGTTTCTACGTTTTAGCTCGACATTTTCACAACAATGCCAGTATCCCTGTAAGGGGATGCACTTGACTAGTTTGCAGTTCAATTGATCAGTATCTGGGAACAAGATCACAGTGCCTCGCACCAATATATTCCTGATTTTGACTCTACAGTTCTTACTAAGACACTTCCTGAAACCTGATCTTGTCATTGCAATTTCACCAATCCCATTTTCTGCAATCGTTATTATCATCATGACTTTCCAAGCAATACAAGGAAAAATACAGCATTATATTACATGACCCCACAATAATAAATAGTACCTAAGCTGGCTGCATATACTAATGGATATGTCAAGCAAGAAGCAAAACATTTTGTATCGTATGCCTTGAATAAACATAACATGGGACATGACAAAACACATGGACAGTGGAAAAACTTAACCCAAGTATTTTTCAAGTGTTATGTCATGTTTTACTACCGTTCCATACCACAGTGTGCAATCATAATTCCCTTACAAAATTCATTTTACCTTGAACATGAACCATAAACTAAATTAATAGTCAGTCCAAAAGTACCCTTTTCCCCTACTAATTGTTTAAAGAAATCAACCTCTTGACTAACCTCAGCGCATTTTTTTGGTAGCACTAGACGTCCAATTCGCCCAGCATCACTAGCACTCAACGTTTTTTGGAATAATGGAGTTATAACAGAATTAGAGCTGAAACAATGTCAAGGCTCCATAACTTCCTTAATGGTAATCAGACATAATTGGAGAAGATAATGCATTAGAGAATTACCAACCAACACAATAATTTGAAATTTATAGGATACTCCAGAGATATTTGATGTAGCTCCTGGTCTGTGCACCTAGGCCAGTACCTGGGCAGTAACTGGTTCCTTCCTCGGGCATCTGCTTTGGGCCGTCCATTTCGCACCTGTGATTCAGCTGATGAATCAGGTGCAACATGTACTGCGCCACTAAATTGCTTTCCATGAGGAGGTGGAGGAGTTTGTTGCAGATGACTTCCAGTTGCCCCAATTTGACCATTTCTTTCATTTTGATGAACATAAGGCAAAGTCAAACCAAATGGTTGGGTTGATGAATCCTCCTTTAGAGAAGGTTGCTGGCACATATTCAAGCATGAACTAGCCTTTTCATCATTACGCATTCCTGAAATAATGAGGGAAAAAATCATGCTAAGTAACCATCTTAATGCCATTCGTCATTCTATTCCACCTCACAAAAGATATGCAAAATTCTTACCATTTATAAACATCATTTCCCGCGCACCAATCTTTACATTCCAATTAGCTGGTATTCCAGAAAGATCATCACTTTTCTTTTCCAGAGATGAGGCAGATATCCTCTCATTTCCATAAATATTCTCAACACTAGATATTTCAACTACCGGTGGCACATCTGGGTGCCGGTCAGATGAAGTTGTATTGAATAGACTGGGTGCTTGCTTCCATGGCACAGGACCTGATCCAGCCAACTGACTCCAATTTTTTGAAGTCAGTTCTCTAAAACGACTTTGAAGAGAAAAAGAGGGTGACCAAGATAGACTAGATGACTGAGATGCAGACAACAAAATATAAAGTCAGTGTGCAGATGTTATATCCAAATAGCTATAAGAAATCTGAGCAACATCTCAACAAGAGTTTATTTGCTCATGGAGAAGTTAAAGAATAAGGACATATAAACTAGAAATTGCAAGAGAACAATATCTTTTGGCTGATAACCTTTTTCTCTTAAGTTAAACACAGCAAAAGCCTAAACTAAGATCAATATATGAAAAAAAAAAAAAAAAAAAAGCCATGACAGATGAAGCATCTAGAAAAGATGCACAAAAGCAGCATTTAGAAATGAAAAGAAAGGAAGGACTGTGCTTCAAGTGTCAATGACTAGAGTCTCAATAACTTGCACATCCTGAATACAAATTTATTTCCAGACAGACTTAAAGTCAGAATCAAATCGAGAGAGTAAGGGAAGAATAATGCATGCAATGATTTTATCCCTGCATACTAACATTACATTTATAATAATTGATTCCAATGAAATCAACGCTTTCTGAGTTTATTGCCAGACAGAAAGAAGATTTCAAGCTCCAACATATCATAGATATATGAAGGGTGATCACAAACAAGACCATACTCTCCCACGTACTTGTCAAATGAATGGTCAACATTCTATTCAGATTAACTGGCTTGCAATGTTTGGTTTCATTCAGGAGAAACTTATTTTCTTCTCCAATAACAATACAATTAACAGTTATTGACGTCATTTGGCAAGAAATAGCGTGAAACAGAGATGGCACACACTAACTTGTGTCACATGATTTATGTGGAACTCTGATGTCAATCTAGCTAGATTTATTTACTGTTTCAGTAATTTTCACGTTTTTAACAAATTTATGTTTTAAGTGATTTCTTTTACTTTTAGGCTTTCGTTCACTTTAGGTTTAAGTCGTCGTATATGAGGCTCTCTACAAATGGCCATAGGCTATTCTCAATGTTAGACTTTTGACGAATTGAAGTTAAAACTGGTTTTTATCTTCCAATTTCTCTCTTCTCTATCTCTCTATTTCTTCCTTAGTTCTTTTTCCCCCAGTCCCCGACCCCTCTTCTCTTTTTTTCTTCCTTCTCCTACATCACACCGACTAACAAGACCTTAATCTTCCTCGTGCTTGTCTCAAATGTCAATGTCCCTTCCAAAGTAACAGACACAGCAATATTTGCTTTCATACAGGGAGAGGGAGAAAACTTTCTTCTTCTCCAATAACAACCCCTTCTCTTTTTCTCTTCCTTCTCCTACATCACACTGACTAACAAGACCTTAATCTTCCTTGTGCTTATCTCAAATGGTCAATGTCCCTTCCAAATTAACAGACACAGCAATATTTGCTTTCATATAGGGAGAGGAAGAAAACTTTCTTCTTCTCCAATAACAACCCCTTCTCTTTTTCTCTTCCTTCTCCTACATCACACTGACAAACAAGACCTTAATCTTCCTTGTGCTTATCTCAAATGGTCAATGTCCCTTCCAAATTAACAGACACAGCAATATTTGCTTTCACACATGGAGAGGGAGAAACTTTTTCTTCTCCAATAACAATATAATGAACAGTTTTTGACTTCATTTGACGAGAAAGAGTGTGGAACAGGGATGCACATAACAAAAGTATCAGGAAAATTAGATCATGCCATAATAGAAAGCCTAAAAAGTGAAGCAATGAAAAAACAGCCATCAATGTGCTAAGAATAAAAGATAAACCAACCAAAATAAGATTCTTTCTGGCACATGGAATGCATTCAATGCCTCCAGGATCCAACAACATAAAGGCTGTACATGAAACAATACACCCGCAATGAATCGCCTGTAAAGGAAGACTCATCGTCAGATAAAAGTTCCAAACTCAACCTGGGGACACGGCAAGTTATTTGGCATTTAACAGATATAAAGCAATTGAACCTATTACAATTTGAACTCACCTTCCCACATGTCTCACAATTCCTCCAACCAGAAGCTTTTCCATGATAAATCTCACAGAACCTTCCTTCCTCAAAAGCAGAACTAAGTGTCGTAGAAACAAACCCAAATTTTACAAGAGGAATGACAATAACATATGCATAGCATATAGAACAAAATCAAAACAAAACATTGAAGGATCAATGGGCATTATTATTTTAAGGCCGATTCACTTCTCTACTCAGATGCACTAACATGTATAAACAGAAAAGATAAAATCAGTAATTTTTTTTCAGCATATACAAACAATTAAGAATAAAAACATACAAGCGAGTGGGAACAAAAAAACAAAATTGACCTAATAACACATGGGTTCTCATTTGGGGTCCATTTTTCCCAATATATATTACAGTAAAAAAAAAAAAAGCAATGCAAGCCTTTAAAGTATGTTTGAATCAAGGTGTTACAAGGGAAAAGGACCAAACGGATAGATAGAAAGTTGGCCCTGTTTGGGAGTTTTTATAGAAAATGGAAAAGGTGGACAGTTGGGCAATAAAGTATACTGTTTTACCCTTTTTCTTATATCCATGGTTACAGTCAATTAGGGCTTATCCTGGGATTTCAATGGATATGGCTCATGTTCCTACCAATCACCCCTCCTCTCCAAAACTACCAAATCTTAGCGGTTTTAAGTCTAAGTTAATCTTGCTAAATGTGACCTGGTTTGTATTCAAATAAGGTGCTGCAAGCATCATAGCCAGGTAGCACGTTGTTTGTCTTTACAGTGGCCTTTCATTTATCTAGGAGTCCCTTTGCCAGGCAATCCCTCAAGCATGTGGGATCTGATGGTTAGGACAATAACCAAGATGCTCGATATCTATCACAAATCCTATCTGCCACCTTTCTCTGTTAAGGAAACCTGATAAAATAGTTGAGAAAGTTAACACATCCAAGTTGGATATTTTAAGGCCAGGTTTTGAGGATGGTGATGGATATCATCTTGTAGGTTGGAAGGATTGTCATAAGTAAAAAGTAATTGGTTCTTAAACATCACATAGTAGACTATGTAGTTAATCCTCTGGGACAAGAACCAATAAACAGTAAATAAACTTCATGCTAAGCTGTCAAAAATCCAGAACTTGATTAGTGCCTTCATGCAGATCACTGAAAAGCTGGAACTGTAAAAGGTTAAAACTGCCTTCCAAATCACTATTACTTTTTTTACTTGTAATGAGAGATGGCCCAGAAACCCACTCCCCTAATCGAAATATAGAAAATTTTACAGAAGCGTTGAGTAACTACTCACTAGCAAGGAAAACTGAATGTATCGATTTCATTGGCTTGATACTTTTGTATTGTTTCTATAAACTCTGTTCTCTACATAGTAACGCAAAATAAATAAAGACGCAGTGCCACAACTAAACTTGTGTTGTTTTACATGCACGAAGCAATACAAGAGTAGCCGAGCACCAAATGAAGGCAAAACAACATTGTTGATATCACCAAAAGGGATAGTATGGTACTAGCGCTACACCGCTCCAGAGTAAAATCTATTCCAAAAATTAAAAATTAAAATTAAAAAAAAGGAAAAGATATACTCCCGAGGAAGTCAAGAATTTCGTCCCAAAACTATACAAAAATGAAAAAGGGGAAACTGCCATCTAGTGACAAGGTTATGACTAAAAACAGCTCCTCCCCTAGTAATGGATGCCTTGAAATCATATTCCAGATAATCTGAACTAACCGAAACATTCTTAAAAAGTGGAAGGAGGGCAAAAAATCCTCACTCGATGTTTAAATTCTGGACTTCCGCTAAAATAGAAGAGACCCCACGCATTCAAAACAAAGCCACAAAATCAAATTTTCCACTCTCTGGTAAAAGTGATACGCAATAGAAGACAAACAAAATGCAAGCTTTTGCTATAACAACCATTTCTACGGCAAAATTTCAAAATAGAGAAGCTGCAAGCCTTAACAGAAGCGATACCAAAACCCAGAAACCTCGAGTAGTCCCAATCTTGTACATAGCGAACCACATAAAATTTGAGAGAGGAAAAAAAATCCAAACATGACCCAAAAAAAGACACACAGTAAGAGTCAACAAAATAGTAAATTAGTCACCCGCAACGATCACAGAGCTCGGCGAAGTCTCCAGTACGGAGTCTCCAACCCTTCTTAGGTCTGTCTGACTTCAATTCTTTACACTCGGGATTATAGCAGACCTTTGACGAAGCAGAAGAAGAAGAAGACCCAACAGTGGCCATTGGAAGTCAAGAACGTAAGAATCTAGCCGAGGAAACTCCGGGAGACCTCAGCTTGATGCTAGAAGAGAGGCGAGAAAAAGCTCAAATGGTTGGTGCGTCCTGATCTGTAATCATGGGCGTGAGAGCAGGGAAGGGGGCGAGAGAGAAAGAGGAGGTTGGGAACGGGAGGGTTTTAGACAGAGAAAATGCTTTTTATGTTTTTTTAGGGGAACAAGTGAGGTGAGAGAGAAAGTGGGGGATGGTTGTAGACTTGTAGTAACAGTGCGTGTGTACGCTTGCGTGATATGAATATCTACGTTCTACGGTAAGTGTGTAATAAGAAGAGGGCAGGCATTTATTCGGCGTTCGTCGTCCCTCTCCTTTTCAAAACTTTTTCTTGTTTTGTTCTTCTGTGGATCCCATGTTCCTTCGTCGTCCTTGTTGGCTCTCTCTGAACTATGGAAATGGAAACAACCTTATTTACTCCACCTAATTATTACTCACTTAAATTCTTGATTTCCTGGTTTATTTTCACACTCGAAATATAGAAAGTGAAATAATTAAAATTAATCAAGGCAAAGTAAGATATTAATCGGCCTGGTATATAGGAACGAATCTTCTGCTACTCAGAATGTGCGTATAGCTTCCGTGCATGCGACCCGGGTTTGGCTAAATACTTTAATCTATTATATATTCAACTGTTTAATAAAAATAATACTAATAAGTAGCGTACGTACACCCTAATTCAAAATATAAGTCAATCATATTATTGGAATAAATTAAGGAAGAGTACGTTCTTACCTGTTAGCTTATTATATCTATCTTACATTTTTTAAAAAATAAAAAATAAAAATCTACTTTGGTCCCAGTCAAATCTATCTTACCCTCACTATTTTTTTCCCACTATCCAATGTGTATCATTAATAAATGGGGATAAAATTTTAAAATGATAATTGATAGTCTCCAAAAGACTGACCTTTTTTTTTTTTTTCCTAAAAGGCATAATGTATTTTAGAGGGAGGAGTATAACTTTTACTGATAAAAAAGTACTACTACCATAATTACTATACTTCTCCGGTCTTAAATATAGAATATAGTTTATATGGTAAATTATACTTCAAAATACATCTTATATTTAAGACCATATATTATAACTAATAGGTGTTGGTTTTAGTGAAAGGGGAGCTTCGTCCATTATATTAGTGCAATACTCTTCTACTCCTATTTATCAGTCATAGCATAGCAAAGAAATATTTTTGTCCTTATTGTAGCCTAGTGAGAAAAATTTTCATATAAATATAATTTTACTCTTCATTTATTATTGTATTGATTTTATTCTCATAATAAAGTATAATGTATTTTAAATATAGGTAAAGTTTGAATGTTTTTTAATTTTAAAGTAGAGCTAATAAATTTTAAAGTTTCTTGTTGTTGTGAGATGAAACATGCTGGATGTAACTTATAAATAGGACTAAAATGGCATATAGATAAAAAAACCCCAATCAAAGTGCCTATTCATTTCTAGATTTTAAAAATGTTTTTACATATTTCAAGGTAAATATATTGAATGAATTTTGTTTTGACTTGCAAAAAAAAAAACTTAAAAAACACTTTTATGTGCTTTTCCAAACAAGCACAAGCATGCATACCTATGACAATGTCTATAATATCCAATCACGTTCAAAATCATATATTTTATCCTTCACAAAAGTGACGTTATGATTTTTAGTATAAAGCATTTAAAAAGGTGAAGAATAATGATATTTATGGTAATAAATTCATGGGCATTGATATAGGCGATTCTAATTTATTATTATTATTTTTTTGTCATTAAAAATTAAATAAAACAATAATAGTGGGACACGAGAGGAGGATAGAGGAGTTAGGAAACACGAGGTAGCGTGGGTGGGTGATTGAATTTGAATGCGGGTTGACTGGTGCGGCGGGGCTTTGCTCTGTGTGTGTGGCTGCGAGATATTTACGATAAAATACGTCACGTGAAAAAGAGGGACGCGGCGAGTGCGATTGAAGAATGAATGGCGCGTGGGGATGAGTTGGAGTCGATTGTAAGTTTGCCCAATTATCATGCATGGCCCGCTCATGTCATGCAATCACGTAACACCTGAGCCCCTTCCCCAATACGTGTTCGCCTGTAGCGTCCAGCTCCACGCGCTTTGACCCAATCACGTTATAGTAACTTGTTTCACCTTTTCCCCCCCGTTTTGTACTTCTTTTCTTTTTTCCTTTGTTTCTCTGTCTTCACGACGTCGTCTCTTGCAAAACGGATCTCTTTTTTCTGTTCCTTTGTCTTTAACTTTATGAGATCATCATGGATGGATGGTTAGTGTGTATGCATGCATGCTGTTGTGTGTTGTTGAAAAATTAGCGACATGAATGAAAATCTAAACAATTGATTTTTTTTTTAAAAAAAAGAAGATTAATTAACGAAATTAATTATATTACTTTTAATATTTATATTTATCGTTTTTTCTTCAAACTAATTTGTTTGACTTATCAGTGGCCGAAGGCTTTTATGGCCAGCTGGGGAGACTGATCTTATAAAATTTGTGAGAATATAGATGTATTTATTATATAATATTTTATCTGGCCACAAATTTGACCCCAACTAATTTTTTATCTTCTCTCTAAAGATAATGTTTGTTTCATTATTCATTGGGCTGTGAGAAAAAAGTAAGTTTGAGATACTGAAAAAGTTAGTGTCATCTTACATATTATTTTGATTTATAATTATCAGTTATTATTTATTTGAATTTTCAAGTTTATTTGATACTATTTAGTAAATATTCCCTCTGGTCTTTATTTAAAGAAACGACTAACAATTCTCACAAGTCAATAAAACAGTTAAAGTCGTTAAATTTTTCCTTGAATTTAAGTAATTTTCAATATTATCTCTATTAATTATACTAAACTCTAATATCATATTAATTATTATTCTTTTTTTGCTCAAAAAAAGAGTAATAATTAATTTTTATTAATTATTACTTTCACTCACTACCATTTTAATTATGGGTATACATAAAAATATTTAATGCTATTTAGAAACAAGCAAGTGCCTTATAAAAAAGACCAAATATACTTTGTAGTTGGTGCTTTATAATAAAAACAAAAGGGAGTAGTTTAATATATTTATTTTTTGGTCCGGGCTAAAAAAAATTTCTGGTTCCGCCACTGTGACTTATAAACTGATACATAATTTAATCATATACAACATAGTTTCATTAATAATTCCAAAAAAGTCAACTATGTCTTATATCAGAGGTACTACTTTTCATTCCTCCGTGAACTGTTGAAATTTTGACATTATACTAGGATTACTTGCCAACAAAGATTACTTCAATTATTTGCAATGAGTTGATAGACTGATGAGTCATAATATTGTCAGTTTAAATCTAGGTATAGAAATAGGTTATGCCAGGCTAAATTTTGGCTAAACAGGCATAAGCCTGTAATAGGGGCAGAAGGTCTGAGGCTGAATTTAGATTGTTTTTTAGATTTAAGCCTGAGTCTTCATATATAAGGCTTGGTGTTGAGCCTGAAGCATTTTTAAATACATACTTACAATATAGGTCTTTAAAAAAGATTTCATATTATAAGCTTTGGAAGCCATAAATAGGGTTTATAAGAGCATAATCTTATTTATGAGACATTTTTAAAAGCTTTAATTTTCACCATGTTCCAACATAACATGATTTATGAAAGGTATATTTTACAAAAATAAGCCCTCAAAAAACCTTTTAGATAACGTTAGAGGAATCTCATCACAACCTCGAAGCTAGGTGCTTAATTTGAAAATAAAATGAGCTACGTTGCAAACAGAACCAAATAAGTTTCGATCTTACTCACTTTCATATTTTTTCCCCTTCTGTTTTTCTTTGTTTTTAGGTTGCTATCATGAGGTGTGGAATTGGATAACGTTAGGGAAAAAAGAGGAGAAGAAGTCAAAGAAGGCGACAAAAAAAGGGGAAGAGTGGACAAATTAAACGGAGTGGGAGTCGGCATCATTTGTGGAAGAAATTATGTTCAACCACGTAACCAAATAAGTAACTTTTTTTTTTTTTAATATATTAGGCGATAGGTGGAGGATCGAACCTAGGATCGGGAAGGGGGAAATGAATCTCAATACCACTGTATTTGTACTACTAATAGTGCTGGTTTAATTCTACGTACTGTTATCTCTTACTACTCTGGTTTTATTTATAAGTTTATTTCGATCAAAAAAATTTGTTCCTATTTATAAGTCCCCTTTAACCAAATAAATGAGATTATGACAATTTTGCTCATATTAATTGTACCAATGAAAATAGAAAGAGTTGAAGGTACCAAATCATAAATAAGGGTAAAATTAAAAATTCACTTCATAATTATTGAACTAACTTCCTCTACTTGATATATGTGATTTGGTTTTAAAAAAAAATTATAAATAGGATGAGAATAGTATCTGCTAATGTGCTATCATTATCATATGTCTCTTCACTCTAATTAATTCATAGTAACGCGAGCTCTCCAATTCTTGTCTCTCAAAATTATCTATATATAATCGCTTCCTCATTACATTATAATTTAACATTATTGTCCAGTAATATTCAAGCACGTACGTACAGCCACAGGCCCACAGCTATTCACTGAACGTCATTATTATTTTTAGCTAATCTCCCCATGCCCGACAGTTTTCAACTCTGCCCTTGCTGGGAAAAACGTACGTCATTATATTTATTTATATAATATAACCATTGCACGATGGCGTAGAGACACACCACTCTCTCAGTCCTACTTTTAAATTCTTTTTCTGCTAATAGATGAGATTGTAATAATTTTATTCATATTAATTAATAAAAATATCATCATTATAAGTCTATTTTAACTAAATTATACATATCAAAAAAAGATAGTTAGCTAAATGATTCTGAGCAAGGTTGTCAAACTCACGAGTCTATGCAAACTCGTAACAATGACGTAAACTCGTATCGTAAACTCGAATCGGTAAACTCGTAAGAGTTTACTTTCATCATTAAACATGTATTAACAGTGTATAATTAAATAATTAATATGGACAAAATTGTCACAATCTAGATTTATAAGTACGACCAAATTTTTTAATAAAAAAGGAATTATAAATAGGATTATAATGGTAGATAAAGAAGAAAGGGTCGAAAAATATTCATTCATAAATGAAGACAAAGTGAACAATTTATCCCATAATCATTGAACTAACTACATATGTTCGATATGTGTGATTTAATTAAAATGGACTTATAAATAAAAATAGAGTGGTAAAGTTTTAACATTATTTGACCATGATTTTTGTTTCTATTAAATTCTTAATTTTCTCCACCATTATATTTTAATTTATTGTCAGAAAATTAGGAGTTAATAACAAAGTGAAATTGTGCGCGCTTGTGTGTATAAAATCTGAAGCGAAATAACATTATATTGAGAGAGTTGTCCCCCGTTAGGTTAATTTGATGATACTTGAATCCATCATGTTCATTATGGCCTATATATATATACTAATGACATAATTAAGAAAATCATATAAAAAAATAGATCATATTTCTAAATAAAATTAAAACTCTAATTTTAGAAACAATTAATGGGACTATATTTATCATATTGAATGTGGAAATAATAAGAGTAATCAAATAAGCATCAACAGCATTTATAAATATGATGAAAAATAAAAGTTATATCTTTCTGGTCTTCAATAATACTATAAATAATTCGTATTGTATCATCTATATTTTCTACAGGCATATATATATATATATATATATATATATATATATATATATATATATATCTTAATTAAAATTAGAGTTGTAGCCACTTAAACATATATGCTTGAGATCAATGTTTTTGGAGGTTTTCTCTCGTTTAAAACCAAGGAATTATCGAATATAAAGTACAAGATATATCTTCTATCTTGTTTTCTAAATGAATAATTTACTTTCGAAGTCTTGAAAGATTGTCCACCTGGCCCTAGTAAAAAAAGATATTTACGAATTAATCTAGTCTAACCCATTTTATAATATATATATATATATATATATATATATATATATATATATGACCAGGTTTAGTTAATTTCAATATTTTTCTTAAAACATAACTAACCCCTTTAAAAAAGAACTAGAAAAATGGTCAAATTGCAAAAGGTATCCTATGTGGCATATACGTAATACGTCATCCGAAACTAAGTCCCACCTACTAATATTGTCTCCTATGATGTCAGTGTAACCGATCATTTAAAAGTATTTATTATAATTTTAAAAAAATAATGTCCTAGTAACAGTTAAAATTTACATGTAAATTAAAATATATGAAGAATCCTAAAACAATGACAAATTCAACGCCGAAAGAAAGGTCAGCCAGTAAGAATATATATAGTGCTTTTTTCTTAGGTGCTTTTTTGATGCTTTTCCCTCTAATTAAAAGGATTAGGTATTTTTTTATTTTTTAAAATTTTGTATATATTCTATTTATTTAGATTAGATTATATACTGAATCTTGAATTTTTTTTTTGCATCCAATATTTCAAATTAATTAATTTTCAGTCCTGCATTAAGAAATATTTTTCCTGTAACCCCAATATCCTGGAAATTAAATAATCTAAGATACTGGGTGCAAAACAAATTTCAGGATACAGCATATAATCTAATCTCAATAAATCGAATATATAAAATTTAAAAAAATAAAAAAATTCATAATCTCTCTAATTAAAAGGAAAAGCACTTAAGAGAAAAGCACTTAATGTGAACCCGGCCAGAACAAACCATGTCATTATTGTATGATTCATTTAATCCAAGACTTAAAAGGCAATACTACTTACCTTGAGCATATGTATATTTAGAGAAACTTAGTGTGTGTGTGTGTGTTTTTTTGTATTAATTACCTTATGGTTTCATAAAATTATTAATATTTTGCATATATACGTTCTACATTAAACATTATTATATGTTAATAATATATAAGAGATGGTAGATATTAGTAATATGGTACGTACATATAAGAAGTAAAATATCTGTCTTTCACTAAAGTCTCATCCACATAAACTCTATCTGGGATATACAGAAAAGAGAGAAGAAAATAGGGAGGAAGATTCTAATAAGAAGAAAACTTTCAAAAGAGGTAAAAAAAAATATTTACTATTTTTGGGATTTTTCCTTCCTAATTTTCTTGCCTCTATAATTTCTCTCCATCCAAATATATAAAAGGAGTTTGTTTATAGTTTATATTCTATTTCAAAATATGGATCATAAATCCACAATCAATTTTCATACAAACTATATAGTTAAAATATTGCTTTTTTTTTTACCTCTCTTAATCAAATTAAAATAAATAACATTAAATAAGAACAAGTTTAAAAACGGAACAATTTATATATGTTGACTTAACTTGACTTGAAAAGTAAGCGAAGGAAGTGTGCATCAAAATTAAAATTGGCATGTAACGTTAGTGCTACGGTTTGACAAAAACTTTGTGGGGCCGGGTGGATGTTGCAGGTAGAGGAATCTATATCACTGTTAAAGATAAAAGTTTAAAAAACTACGTAGAAATACACTCAAAGCTGAAAATGACAGGACGATATTATTTATTTATATATATACAGAGAGAGAGAGAGAGCAGGTGGGGCGTGGGGCGGCGCATGAAGATGAACAGGTGGGGGGGGGGAGTGAAAAGGAGAAAACGAATGAAATGAAGACAAATGGACACGTAGGATAGTTATATTGAAGATGATTGGAGGGAAGGATGTGATAAGCACGAAGAGAGACACATATATATTATTGTTATTGCCGTTGAGAGCCCTGAGAGAGAGCACGTTGTTTGTTTCCCGCACTTACCATTTCAGATTATTTCTCCCTTCCTTATCCTTCTCCACCACATCTCTTTCTCTAGTCTCCATCTAGCTAGCTACCTACATGTTCCTCTCCTTAGTCAAATTATAATAATAATATGCCACGCATGCATATCCTATCCTACCTCGTGTTGCCATGTCATTTCTTTATCGGTTAAATGTCAATTTTATCCTGAAAATTTAAACATAAAGGGCGATTTTATCCATAAAGTTTTTTGGAACACAATTTTATGCCAAAAAATGTAAAAAAACTATACCAATTTGACCACGATTTGTCAAAATTAAATGGTCAACGTGTTTACTCACAAGTAGGGGAGAAATCGTTGGATTCCCCCTTTACTGTGTTTGCCTTTCAGTGGACACAAGTTTCTTTGACACACTCACACATATACACATATATTTACAACATAATCATGAAGCAATGGGCAAAATCTCCCATCCAGATTCAAGCAATGGGCAGCCTGAATACAAAATCTCTAAAAAATTTTAAAGTATATGTATTAATTATATAATATTTTATTTTGGCCACTAATTTGGCCTCAGGTAATTTTTTATTAAGGTCTCTGCCTTCTAAAATATTTTAAAATATATGTATTTATTATATGATATTTTATTATGACCAATAATTTAGCCTAATTAATCTCTTACCAGTTTCGGATAAGTTATACTTTTTCTGTAATAATTAAAGGTTGTCTGCCATAAGTCTACTACTGTTTGGACTTTAGTGTCACGAGCCCACTTTTTTTTTTCCTTTTTCTTTTATCTTTTTTCCTGGCTTTGCTTCTTCCACAGAGTCTGACGCAGTGATGCAGATGCTTCTATTCTTCTCTCCCACGTCTGCCTACTCCTACTCGCCTCTGCTCTAACTACTTAGTCCTCTCACAGTCACGGCTCTCCACGCCAACCATCCACTCCACCGTCAGTCTCCCTCTTCCTCCGACGAGGTCCAACGTCCAACGAGGCGACGACCAGCGACGACGTCCACACGTCCATCTCCTCAGTCTCCGACGGCTACGAGCATGGGGTGTGGCAACGCTGACCGCTGACCACTGACCAGCGACAACCTTTCGTCGAAGAACCTTAACTTAAGCACCTTCAGGCTTCAGTTCTGCCTTGGCGACCGCCGACCTGGTATTTGATTATTTGAATACTATTATGCCAGCTTTGAAAGGCTTCATCCCAACAATTTTTAATTTCTATTTCGATTTTGTTATATTTTTTTGGCCTGGGCTAAAAAAACTTCCTAGTTCCGCCACTGCTTGCTCCAACATCTATGTCGCTGCAAAGAAGACAATAAAAACAGAGCAAGGGGTTCAAAAAGACAACAATTCTTTTGGATTCAAAAAGAAGGTGCCTTGAGAAAAAACAAGCCAAGTGAACCATATTCCAAATCAACAACCCTTCAAATGATTGCAGCAAGTGAAAGCAAACATGAAAAAGGAAAGAAAAATGGCATGATTGAATTTTAAAAAAAACTCTTGCCTCAAACAGTTATAGATTGACATTGGAGATGAAATCACTTTATCAAAATCTTGGTCTTAGGCTTCATTTGATTGATCGTGTTCATAAAAGTGAATCCGTGGTAGGCTGAGAACATGGCAATGAGACCTAAAAACCCCTTATTGTCTTTTCCATCACTTCAACTGAAACACCCAGAGGACAACCTTGCCCTAAGTGTTTGGGAAATAACAAAAACATGGTTTCATAAGTTCTTTTTTGCAAGCCGAAACAAAATTTCTTTCGCATACTCACCTCATAAATCGTAAAAGCTATTCTTCAAAAGTCAATCCAAACATACAGTCAAGTCGACTTTGGGCGAAGACCAGAGCAAGACTATTAATTATCTTCACCTGACAATCATGGAACGGAGGCACGCTAGATGGAAGAGAGAATCAAATCTTTCTTATTCAACAATATTGGAAATTATACAGTTGCCATGTAACTCACTGTCCGAAATACTATTTATACAACCTAAGACTAACCAACTTTCTAACTGGACAACTAACTATTACAAAATATTCACCAACAATTAACTATTGTAATGTAACTTCTAACACTCCCCCTCAAGTTGGGGGCGCAAATATGTTAATAGACCCTAACTTGCTCAATAGGTTGCGTTGTACATCTCCTGACACTGACTTGGTTAACAAATCAGCCTCTTGCTCATGTGATCGAACATGTACGAGGTCTATCACTTTCTCTTTCCACTTATCTCGAATAAAATGGCAATAAACCTCAATGTGCTTGCTCCTTTCATGGAAAACCGGATTTGCAGCTATGTGGATTGCTGCAATGCTGTCACAGTGAATCGGCATTGGTGCTGTGTGTGGAATCCGCAAATCACGAAGTAGCCCGAGGGCCCAAACTATCTCGGATGTGGCCATATTGAGTGCCCTATATTCAGCTTCTGCAGATGACTTGGACACCATGGTTTGCTTCTTTGTCTTCCACATCACAAGAGATCCTCCAAACTTCAAGAGGTATCCAGAAACCGACCGCCTTGTAATCCCACAAAAAGCCCAATCTGAATCACAAAAACATTCTAGATTAGAATTTCCATCAGAACTTAATTTTATACCAAGTCCAACGGTACCTTTTAGGTATCTAAGAACATTCCTAGCTGCTGCCATATGTGACTTAGTAGGTTGTTGTATAAACTGGCTTAGCGTCTGCACACAAAAACAAATGTCAGGTCTAATCACGGTTAGGTAAATCAATTTACCAATCAGCCGACGATATTGTTCTACATTTTTACACAGATCCTGCACATTGTCTTTCCCTTCTTGAAAAGGCATTAATTTCAAATTCTGTGGCATTGGAATACTTAATGGCTTACATCCACTCATGCCTGTGTCAGATAGTAAGTCCAATACAAACTTTCGTTGAGATAAAACCACTTCTGCTTCAGATTTAGCTATTTCTATACCAAGAAAATATTTCATATGTCCTAAATCTTTAATCCTAAAATTATCATGTAGTAGACCTTTGGCATAACTACTGCCTTCTTCAGAACTACCAGTAATAAGCAAATCATCAACATATACTAAGACAAACACCATACAACCATTCCAATCCATAGTAAATAGAGAGTAATCATTTTTGCTTTGCACAAAGCCACCCTAAATAAGGGCCTGTGATAGTTCTTGATTCCATTAACGGAAAGCCTATTTGAGTCCATAAATGGACTTCTTTAGTTTGCAAACCATATGCTCCCCCTTACCTTCAAAACCTTGAGGTAATCTCATGTATACCTCTTCTTGTAGATCACCCTGTAAAAACGCATTATAAACATCCATTTGATAAAGATTCCATGAATGCATTGCTGCTAATTTCAACACTAACCTAACTGTAAACATTTTTACAACCGGTGTAAACGTTTCATGGTAGTCAATCCCTTCTTTTTGACTATAACCTTTAGCAACTAACCTAGCCTTATACTTATCTACGCTACCATCAGAATTATATTTGACTTTATATACCCACTTACAACTGATTGACCTCTTATCTTTAGGCAACTGCACTAGCTCCCACGTTTGATTTTCTTCCAAAGCTCGCATCTCAACCTTCATAGCTTTCACCCATTTGGGGTTGGTGATTGCTTGCTTGTATGTAGAGGGCTCAGGAATTGCATCTATGCAAGATAAGAAGGCCAAATGATCAGCAGAAATACCATCATAAGAAACAAATTGATCTATAGGATAGGAACATTTCGTTACATGTGGTGAATTAGTGTCAAACATTAAAAGTGCACACACATAATCACTAGACCAGATTGGAGGTCGTCTATCCCTTATAGGACGTGACTGATCTAAACTATTTGGGCAATCAACAATCTGATCTGAAACTTCATGACCAGATTGTTGAGTATCATGTCCTAGTGAAGTATCATACTTATCCTGTATTACATCAGTTTGTATACAAGGAGTCTCTGAATCAAACCAGAACATCTCCCTTAGAGTAGGATGCATTCCCTGTTGTGGTTGTGAGTTTGTATCCCTAAAAGGAAATATTTGTTCTGCAAAACTGACATGACGACTTACAAAAAGCATGTTAGATTTCAGATTTAATAACAAATAACCTTTCTGATTTTCTGGGTAACCTAGAAATACACAAGGAATAGCACGAGGTTGTAATTTATCATGAATCTTAAGGTCTGTGGCATAGGCAAGAGAACCAAATACCTTCATGTGTTTGAGTTCTGGTTTCTGCCTATAGACCCTTTCAAATGGAGTCTGATAATCAAGAATTTTAGAGGGCAATCTATTAATTAAATAGGCTACAGCCTTCACACATTCCCCTCAGTACTGGACTGGAAGATGTGATTGTAACATTAAACTTCTTGTGACTTGCATAATAGTCCTATGCTTACGTTCTACAACTCCATTTTGTTGTGGAGTGTAGGGACATGTAGTTTCATGCACTATGCCTTTCTCTTGAATCAGCAGTTTAAAGGAATTACTCAGAAACTCACTCCCATTATCGCTCCTAATTCTCTTAACTTTCACATTGAATTGAGTCAAAACATAAACGATAAAATGACGAATATAAGTAAGTGAATCAGATTTATGCCTCATCAGAAAGAGCCATGTAGCTCTAGAATAGTCATCAACTATTGTGAGAAAATATGTAAATCCTTGATGAGTGGGTGTCCTATATGGACCCCATATATCTATGTGTATCAACTCAAAACATTGAGTAGTTTTAATACAGGAAGAGGAAAAGGGAAACTTTGTTTGCTTCGATTGAACACATATGTCACATCTGTGATTTATCAACTCAGTGTCATCAATTGCAAAACTCAAACGTTTCATTACAGAAAGTGGGGCATGGCCTAATCGCCTATGCCACAAACATACATCAACAGATTTCAGAGTATTATTGTGTTTCTGTGTAGTGTGATTTTGTGCAACATTGAGTACATGTGAAATTTTGGGCACTTTAAGGATGTATAATCCATCTATCATTCTACCAGTCATCTTCGTCCTTCCATGTAAAAGGTCCTGTATAACACAATGATCAGGAAAGAAACAAGCCATACATTCAAGTGTTTTGGTGATTTTAGAAACAGATATAAGATTGAACTTCAACTTTGAAGAATACAAAACATCATTTAGTGTAACGTTAGGGGCTATTCTGATGGAACCTATATGTGTAACAGGTATTCGCTGTACATTTGGAATTTTAATTGATTTAACAGGTCCATTATATTCAATACATTTATCTAATAAAGAAATATCACCAACTAAATGAGTAGTGGCTCCTGAGTCTAGAATCCAATATGAGTAAATCAAATTTACAAAGGTAGACATAGCCAAACCTGTACCAGTCAACGCATGCACAGTTGATTCCTCATCCTTCCGCAGCATGACAAGAAGGCGTTCATATTGCTCTTTAGACAAGGAAGTAGTCACCGTACTTGCAGTATTGATATGTAGGTCTGGATCACTAGTCGATTCCATCCCTAATTGGCCTGACTCCCTCTGCTTTGGTTTAAGGCCTTTAAAGCTAGGTGGATATCCCACCAATTGGAAACATTGCTCACGTAAATGCCCCTTTTTGTTGCAGTAGGTACATTCAATGGTGGGATCCCGTGGACCCCTGCCTTTCCCACGACCCCTGCCCTTGGTGATCATGGCAATGCCCTCTGTCGAGTGGCCATGGTCTAAAATGGACTTTTGAAGCTCATCCTGGATGACCATGGAGTAGGCGTCATTGACAGTGGGAAGGGGAGTCATGAGGAGGATTTGTCCACGAGCTTGAGTGTAGGACTCGTTAAGTCCCATCAGAAATTGTAGGAGTTTTTGTTCTTGGATTAATTCAGAATAGGCTTTGGATGTATTACAGGTACATGACGGTAGGGTAATGAGGGCTGATTGTTCCTCCCACAATTCTTTCAGTTTAGTGAAATAGGTAGAAACCGAAGAGGTACCTTGATGGTGCAAGGAAATTTCACGGTGGAGAGCAAAAATCCTAGCCCCATTCTTTTTATCAAACCGTTCTTTGAGATCATTCCAGACCTGCTGTGCGTCCTGGAAGAAGATGAGTCCATTACCCAATTCCTTGGAAACCGAAATGAGGATCCAAGAAAGAACAACTGCATTGCATCTTTACCATTGTGGCTGCAGCGTGGGATCTTGGTCTTCTTTCCGGCAAGTCCCATCAACAAAACCGAGTTTATGCTTGCCAAGCAAAGCAATTCGCATCCCACGGCTCCACACTGTATAATTTTCAAAACCAGTAAGAGTATGTGGAACGATGGATAGACCTTGTGTATCGGATGGGTGGAGGTGTAAGGGATGGGAGAAAGGAATGGAACCGGGATTGGGTCTCGCAGATGCATCTCTCTCAGTCATGGTTGTCACTGGCAAAGATGCTCCAGAGTGTGCGGAAGTGACGGTGGAGGACGTGAATGTGGGAAAGCGTGAGAGCTAGGGCTCAAGACAAGAGAATGATCCCTTCGATGCTTCAATCGCGAAGTGTGGTTCTTGATTCAGTGAGAAGGTCCACAGATCTTGGTGTATGGACAGCGGTTCTTGGGTTGGATCTTGAAAACCCGTCCGGTTGTCAGAAAGGCTCCATGATTCTGCACTGGATATAAACTTCTTGGGCTGCGTCTTGATAGCCCAATTATCACAATGAAGCAGATGAACCCATGGAGAAAATTAGTGCTCTGGTACCATGTTAATTATCTTCACCTGACAATCATGGAACGGAGGCACGCTAGATGGAAGAGAGAATCAAATCTTTCTTATTCAACAATATTGGAAATTATACAGTTGCCATGTAACTCACTGTCCGAAATACTATTTATACAACCTGAGACTAACCAACTTTCTAACTGGACAACTAACTATTACAAAATATTCACCAACAATTAACTATTGTAATGTAACTTCTAACAAAGACATTCTAGAAAACATCAATATAACAACACCACCACTCCTCCAACCAATATTAGCAATAACAACACTAAGGCCAACACAAACACAAGCTCACAGAGTCAGGACATCGTTGACAATGACGAGAGCGAACATAATGGTCACGATTTCCAGATCTGAAATTTTCCAAAAGGAGCATGGAGGCAGGCCGATTTTCTAGATTTGAGATTTTCAAAAATGAATGCTGATGCAAGCTAATTCTTTGAAATCGCAACAGATGGAATTTGAAATGTTTTTGTTGATCTTCTACATCTATGACCTCGCCCTCAAGGAGTTAGGCCAAGACATTACCTAAATTCGAGCATGGCACTTTATGCAGTGTTGGGGTTAGCGACAACCCTGAGTTTATGGTGAGGTAGAAGGAGACATTATTGAGCTTGAAGGGAGAGATGAGCATGAGAGGGCAAGGAGTGGATCAAGGAGCAAAGAGAAGGTTATGGAAGAAGGACCTAGAGATTGGCATTCGAAGGAGCACAGGGGTGAAGGAGAAAAGGGAAGTCGAAGATGATGATAATGCTGATGTGGCATAAAAGGTGGAGAAATATGTGGCATTATTATCCTACGTAGCTAAGCCACCTCAGTACAAGTAGGTCAACGTAACTAATCGTTAACCGTCTGACTCTGTTAAATTGAAGCAACATTGCTCTCTTTTTGCCACTTCTAGGCAAAATTGACCTTCCATGTGTACTTTCAGGGAAAATTGGCCTTTAACACTTTCTTAATCCATTTAAATGAAAGATATTTAATACAATTGCTCTTATTTTTTAATAAGATTTTCTTAATTAATTTACTATATATATAATGAAAATTAGTTTAGTTAGTTTGTTATTATTTATCACAAATGTGTGTTATTTCTTTTAAAATTAAATAATCTCTTATAATCATATACATTGGAACTACTTTTGACCAAAAAAAAAAAATCCGTTCAAGTGTGTGTTTGTGTCTATATATAGAGAGAGTTATGAATGTAGAAGAAAAATGGACTGAGATATTATATTTAGTACTAGTGTAAGACTCTTTCTTAACTCATATTCAAGGCCAGCCAAATACTTTAAGTTTTTAATATAAGACTTACTTTATAGTTCAATTTCTCCATTGAAGTGATTAAGGACCAGTGAAAGTGGCATTTCCCCCCAAATTATTTATGTTGGTTACACATAGACTACTACAAAACAAAGATTTAACATCGTCAATTAACATCCATTTTTAAAAAATAGAGGTGAACAATCTAGGGCGCAATAACATTTTTATAATTTGTTGCCCTTCTTTTTAACATCTGTTTTTTAAAAATGAATGTTAAACATACTTATTAACCTCTGTTTTTGAAAACAGACCTTAAAAGTCCTTCAAAGAGTTTCAGATATCCATTTTCCCTCTTCAGTCGCGTTGAATTTCAAGGTCGATCTCTCCTCCCTCTCCTCGTGGTGACACCTCTGTCTCTTCCCCCATTCGCAGCTACTCCTTGCCACCAGTTTGACACTATGTTGAGTACGTCCTGGAAAAAAACCCTCATTAAACCTGACATGCCGAGTAATATAAATTTTTCTAGTTTGTAAGTCAAGACATTTGTAACCAGTGTTGAGAACTGTATCCCAGAAACAGCTGCAGGACACTGGTCTTAATTCAAGCTTATGATTGTTATAAGGCCGTGTATAAGGGAAGCACTCATAGCCAAAAACCCTCAGCAAGGAATAGTCAGGCTTGATGCCATATAACTTTTTCAAATGGTGGAGTAATATTATCAAGAACTTTAGATGGTTGTCTATTAAGGAAGAAAACAACAGACAAAAAGCATCTGACCAATACTATAGAGATGTCTATTTAAAACTTATAAGTCACTCATAGACGTCCACCTAAAAACGGACGTCAAAATGTCTTTAAAATGGGCGTTAAAAATATTTTTTGTAATAATAATATTAAGGAATTTCTTCATACAAAAAAATTTTAAAAAGGCATTTTAAAAAATCTAATATATACTGTCTTCATTCTTTAATATAAGATCTACAAATGAAATCTCCGTAGATCTTATATTATGGAAGTATTTTTTACTTGACTAATGTTTTTTATTTCTATATAATAATTATTTAGTTATTACATTTCAAAACGAAGAGTCCAGTACCATGCATGAGAACGATCTTAACTGACGTCGGATGGCAGGTGTAATATGGAATATGTGGTGCAGAAAAAGATTCAGATTCATTTTTTTTTTGTATAAAAAAAAAAAGGCACATAACGGATAGATCCCTGTTCTTTTTATTGTTTGTTTCATTTTGTAATTATATATTGCTTTGACCAGTTTAACTTTTGGGTAGACTTTAATTACTTTCCATATATACTGGTTTTTATCGTCGTCATTACTGTTAATTTGGCATTAGTAGTGAAAAACATGATTATATATATATATATGTTACGTACGTTAAAAAAGCTGTCCACTGTATCCGTATAAAACATTTCCTAACGATGAGTACGTACGCAAACATCCACAAGAGATTGCGTTTCGTTTCGATGGCCCGAAGATTCCTATGTTTTCCCCATGTGATTTCCCCCCAAAAATCATCGGACACGACAACAAAAAAGTTGGATTCATGCTCATCATCAATTTCACATCTGTCTCAAATTTTTAATATAAGATCCATTTGATTAATTTAAAAAGATTGAGGAAACTATATAAGTAACTAATTTAACAAAAAAATTAATTATCTCTTATGTTAAGGATTGAATTACCAGAGATAGTATGTTTTAGCACTCTAACTCCAACACATCATTAATATCGAACGATGATTTTTTTTTTTTTTATCGTTATCATTTTTTATAAAATTAAACTTAACATGTCAGCCTGTAAGAATATTTGCATTGTCAATATTTAAAATTTTAATGTTAGCAAAAACTAATGGTTTTAAAGTTATAGGATTGAAAAAATAAATAAATAAAATTATATGACCAATTAATGAAATATCGTATGGAATTAAAGAGGTGAATAAATGTCCAGTTTTGGCCTGTCGTTTTAAAACAAGTTTCATATTTTCTTTTCAACAAATAAAGTACTCCTGTATTTAGAAAAAGGATCACATCTTTTTAAGGTTCCAAACAAATTACTACACATAGAGATTATTTTTTTTCCCCCAGAAAATTCCATACCATAGTTGGTAGTAGTATATATATCCAATGTTTGCATTTTTTTTTTTTTTTGGTTCTTTGGTAAAGGTGAAAGAACTTTTTATGACAAATACATCAATGTTTTGATTCTTGAATATACTTTTTATATGGAGTAAATGATTTAATCCCTCCAAATTTTAACCTATTATGCCTAATCCCTTGGCCGGACCCACTTCAGTATATAATTTAATACTTTACGTTGAGACATTAATTCGATGCATGTTCTACTATTTAATTGGAGGATTCGATCGAGGAGTTAATTTATAAATTTCCCAGGTTATGAGTTTGTCGAATTGTCCAAAAGATTAGGATAATGTCATGTGGCGGGTGGGATGATGAATTGGTTTTCAAATATTATAAATAATTTTTCTAATCTCAGTCATGTGGCATCACAACGACTCTTTCATTTTTTTTTCCATCATTTTTTTCCCCATAATCCAAACACATACAAAGCTAGGTAAGTACGAGAATCTTCCAAATGCACACATGGCACATAGCTCACCAACTAAGCTTGTACGATGTTAACGAACTAGGGGCGAAAAACACCATAAATTCTTTTTTTCTTTTTCACCAGAGAAAAACATCATAAATTTAAGATAGAACTACATCTAGATCTCAATAAAGAAAAATAATATATTAATAAATCTCATAAGTTATTGATGGTAATTGGTTCACTTGTTAATCTTCTCTACTTACTTGTCAACGAAGACTTTTCTGATATTATTATTTTTTAATTAAGACGTGTCCAATTGTCCTTCTCTCTCTTATTTTCATGTTTGTTTTGCCATTGGCTCAAGTTTAAAACGTCCTTCTTCCTTGGTGTTTGTATAAGAACAATAGCACATTGTCTCCGCAAGACAAAAAATGACAAGCACTATCCCTCAATATTCATGACGTGTCGATCGAACATATGTCTAAGGGGTAAATATCTAAAAGGACAAAATTTAGGTTAATTATATTTCAATCATACTTAGCTCGTTGTTTAGCTGTTGTGAGTGGTTAAAATGCCTCTATCAGAAAATATATGGTTAGGATATGTATATACATAATTCAACCTATAAACATTTGTAATTGTTTTTTAATCAGATACTAGAGAAAAAAAAAAACACTAGTGCATTGGCAACAAAATTTATCGACGTGATTATCTGATAGTGTTATCAAATAGATTGTCATTAATTAATTAATTAGCAAACGAAATTCCGTCGCTAAGTCAGTTAGCGTCGAAATTCTAATGCTAATTAACTGTTTTTTTAAGTACAACACTTGTAAATTTTTTCTACAATCACATGTTATTTTATGCTTGTTCGATATTAAAAGATATATACACACTTGTAAATTCACTGAATCATGAAACATAAAAAATTATTATTCTATTATTATTAGTTGTTAAGATGTAGTGTGCACTTATAAATTCACCTAAACATCTTAACCTAAGTTTTGTCAATATGTTTTTATATATACATAGTCCAAGTTCAAAAAATTAAAGTATATTTTTTTATATCATCATATGGTATTCAGTTCGGGATTTGTCATTTCTCCTTCCAATATGAATGACTCCTCTAGACTCAAACTCAAAATCAAAGGGATCACAAAATTAAAGTATATTTAAGTTTTATTGAATTAATAATAATTGGGTCCTCAAAAATATTTTTTAAAAATGATTTGTGCAATTATAAACATGAATCTGAGTTGTAAATTAAGAATTACATTCAAAATCTGAATACTCTTATTGCAAGAAATAAGTAGATTCATCATTTCGTTTTTCTTGCATTCATATTTCTCCATGGTGTTGTACAAAGTATATAACTAATAATATGTACTCTATATATCCTTAAATAAAACATAGTTGATTTTGGTTTTCAACAACTATTCTGTAGATACATAGAAAGAGAATAATTAATTAAAAGTCACATCAAAACATCATAAAGTTGATAAGAAAAATTTGGAGTATAATTTAATCAAACTTAAGGTACATATGAGAGGAGTTTACGTACTAAACAACGTGTGCCCGCGTTGAACCCGAGAGATAACGTATGTTTGTAATTATGTATGGCCGATGGAACTGATAATTTCTTCTTGCGTGGGCTATATGAAGGGTATGATTAGAGCTAGTAGTAACGTACGTGCTCAAGTAAATGCATCAATTAATAATATAATTTAATAACAATTGTTAATGATTTGCCGACTAGCTAAGCTCTGTGCTGGATATATAATACTAGTTCCGATCTTAATTATAAGAGCTAATTGATTTTTTTTGGAGAAATTAAAGAATTTAAATAAGTTACTTAATCATTTCATATGTTTTGTATTTTTAGATTATATATTAGTTTATTAGTTAAACTAATTAGTTTGAAGAAAAAATAAAAATACTCTAAAGTAATTTAATTAACTTCCTTAATCTTTTTAAAAAAATAAACTAACTCTTATAATTAAGATTGGAAGGAATAATAAGTTATAAATTAATAGATAAATTAGGTAGATGGGCATAATCCAAGTTGACATAGGGCAGTGGTGCTTTAATTTCCTTGAGATTCTCTGTAACACAATAATGGTGCCTTATGTCACGGTGCCCAAGAGTAATCATGCTTCATCATCGCTCATATAATCATACTCATATATATGCATCTTTAATTTTTAAACCATCATTTATATATATATATATATATATATATATATATATATATATATATATATATATATATATGGGTTTATCATTTATCATGTCGCTTGATATAAGGTTATGTTAAGTCACCTAAAAACTACGTCGTTTTGGAAGTTAGAGGAATTAATAAAAAGTGTTTTGATATTTTTGTTTTTGTATTTATTATATGAATTTTACCAAAAGATCCTTTATTAATTCTCCTAACCCTAAAACTACGTCGTTTTGAGAGTTTATTAATTCCTCTAACTCCAAAACGACGTAGTTTTGGGATGACTTGACATAACCTTATGTTAAGTGACATGACAAACAATAAACCCTATATATATATATATATATAACCTAGAATGTATGATTAGTAATCTAATTTATGTACTTCCTCCTCTAAATATGAGTTTTAATGTTGTGAATGCATTTATCCTAAAATATATGCTTTATTTTAGTTCGGGAAAATTATAATGAAGGACCTAAGAAAAATAATATTTATTAAGAAGGACCATAAAAAGTGGTAGTTATTTCAAAGGACCAAAAATTAAAATATCAAAATAAAAGGACTAAATTACCCTTAATCAGATTTTCTATTTTCTCATTAACTAAATCTGGAATGATTTTTTTTTATATGAGAATCTAAAATAATTGATGGATAATAATAAATAGATATCAATTCAAATAATTTTTTTTCCCATTGTAGAATCACTCAAGATTATTATGTTAGAGAAAAGATAGGAAAGATGGAGCTTTTTATGGTTATAGAGAAAGGAAAGAGGGATTTGGTTTCTTTAACCACGTTCTTCTCTTTTGATGGGGTTTTTCTGAGTTAAAAGCCTTTTGCTTTATTTTCTGTTTATCTAGGAATGGAACAACTGATAATATTAAATGAATATCAGGTACTTTTGGCTGCCTCGACACAAAAGATCTAAGGTCTAACACTGCAAACGATTGCACAACGCACGAGGCTTCTTCTGCCACACCATAAAAAGCTCCATCTTTCCTATCTTTTCTCTAGTATAATAATCTGGAGTGATTCAACGATGGGAAAAGAATTATTTGAATTAGTATCTATTTATTATTATATATTAATTATTTTAGATTCTTATGTAAGAAAAAATCATTCCATATTCAGTTAATAAGAAGATAGGAAGAAAAAATCATTCCAGATTTAGTTAATGAGAAGATAGTAAATCTGATTAAGGGTAATTTAGTCCTTTTATTTTAATATTTTAATTTTTGGTCCTTTAAAATAATTACAACTTTTTATGGTCTTTCTTAATAAATATTATTTTTCTTAGGTCCTTCATTATAATTTTCCCTTTTAGTTTTATTAAAGCATTTATTATGTTTTTTTTTTCAATTTTATCAATTGATTGTATTTTTTGTATTTATTATCTCTCTCATTTATTGTCTTTATAAATAAAGACATAGTTAAAAAAATACATATTTATTACTCTTAACTAATTTTAACTATTTTATTAATAAACTTAGATCTATTATTTGACATTTATATTTAGGGACGGAAAGAGTTCGATAAAGGAAATGACCGGCCTTGACCGATCACAAAGATAGGTGAAATCCTACAGTATAAATCAAGCCATTACGCTAATGACTACTACAACTTAATGGGATGAAAACTCTCGAGTATGTGCGCGAGAAGTTGGATCATCATGAGTTGGTATTTGACTATCAGCTGATCGATATGAATATATGGATCGAGTGCCTAAATAATTTTTACCAAAGTGACTGCATAATTTTTTGAAACAACTTATCAAAGGAATAACGATGTCGATGTAGTTATGCGTACAATGTATCTTATTCTTGATAAAACTTTCATGTAACCAACGAAAAACTATATTCAGTTGATTTGCATGCACGACATTATTTCATAATAATACTATCTTCTTCGGTCATAATTATAAGAGTTAGTTGATTTTCTTTGGAGAGATTAAGGAAGCTAAATAAGTTACTTAATTATTTTATATGTTAGATATTCTTAAATTATATATTAGTTTATTAGTCAAACTAATAAGTTTGAAGAAAAAAATAAAAATGAAAAAACTTTAAAGTAATTTAATTAGCTTCCTTAATCCCTTCAAAGAAAATTAACTAGCTCTTATAATTAGGACCGGAAGAAGTACTTCAGGGAAGGAGATTGGTAGGGGGTCATGATCTCAAATTTTTAATTCGTTTAGTATTTTATAAGCGAGTATTTCAAAATTTATAAAATTTGTATACTGTATGTATATAAAAAATAAAATCCAATCCTCGTATAAAAATATTGATTCCGTTTCAGCACATACATAGGACACAGTGTTTATTTATTAATCATAAATTCTTATGATATATCCTTGTCTGCTCACATTTCTCTTTTTTTTTTTCATTTATATATATATATATATATATATATATATGTTTATTGCATTTTATATACATAAATAAGTGGGTGAGTAATATTTTATTTTAAATTCAAAGCCATGCATGAATGGAACATATAACTCAATGTGCACATGATTTGTAGTTCTCATTGATCCTTAATATAATATATATTTACCCAATTTGATCATATTAAGGTAGTTAATTAAATTAGTTAATATAACATGTATTCTCTCAAACACACTAGTCATATTTTTTAATTCTCTCATTCCATCTACTCTTTAATTATTTAGGACCAAGATCAACTCCATAAATATATCTTATATTAAGGAACATATATAAGTAACAAGTAGATGTTGATATTTGAGAAAAGTCATATATGTATATAAGAATTAGGTTCGACCCATGTGCATTAGAACTTAGAAGACGTGTGTTTGTTGACACGGTAACTATATTCACTTAAAAAGAATTTTGTTTTGTATAGTTGACTCTGGCAAACGGTCGGAAAAAGATTCTCTCATCATCTTATTTTCTCATTATCTCTTATAAGTTGATCATCTAAATCGTTGATTTAACTTAATCTTTAGGAAGGAAGAAGCTAGATGATGTGACTTTCTTTGGGCAATATATGATAAAGAAGCCAATAAGAAAAACCGGATTCCTAGCAAACAATCGTCGATCGCTTGATGATGATGATGTAACAGATTATATATATATATATTTTTTTTTTTTTTAATAAAAGAAGAGGCGAAAGCCGAATAACAGATAAGACAAAATTACACAGAAAAGGGGAAGGACTCCAAACAATCCATGTCAGCAATAACCCTTAATGATAAAGAGCAATTACTGAAAATACATGACTTAGAAAGACCCCACTTAGCTAATGCATCGCATCAGCAAGTGTATTTAGCTCTCTAGGAGTATAGTCAACAGAGACCACCCAACTCCTAGACACCAATTCCCTAATTCGAATCATCAACAAACTGTCGTGACTAGATTGAGGGTTTGCAAGACATCCCACAACATCCGCTACATCCTAACTGACAATGACGTTCTTGAAACCTAAGTCCCATGCAAGCATTAAACCCTCAACAATTGCCCACTCTTCCGCAGTTCTCGCCGAGCACATTCCTAACTGTTTACAATAACCAGCAATCCAAACATACACCTAGACTGTCTCTCAGCACACCACCGCAACCAGCCGTAGATGAGCCTAAACTCATAGCACCATCGGTATTTAACTTGACCCACCCCTCATCATCGGGTCTTTGCCAACAGCAATCAGCTACATCACGGCCACGAGAGCCCATTAAGTCAATCATCAGGTACCTAAAACAGGTAAAGTTCCTCCAGCAATGTGATATAACGACCTCCGGATTTGAGGGCTTACGAAAATCTGGCTCAAAGATCAAGGAGTTCCTCCAATTCCATAGTTTCCAGATGGATACACCGAAAATTAGAGGCCAACAAGATCCCATATTAGAAGCAAATTTACTAGACAAATCCAAAGACATCCAGTTATTTGAAGAAGCAGAGAAGAACATAGGTACATACCTGATGTAACAGATTATAGAGTATTAGAGGAAGCATGCAAAGGCCAATCTTGGGCATCTCTTATATACAATTAATTTGCAACTTTTCCTTTTTGTTAGAAAAACCAGAACAAGCTGGTGCCACTTTTCAAATTAAATATAACCCGACAAATTTCTTTTTGTTCTTATTTATTTATTTATTTTTGGTGACAAGGAAAACACAATAATTATTTTCTTTTGGTGGGGGAGCTGGGGAGCGGAGAGAAAAACTATAAGTAGTGTCTTGCGGAGGTCATCTCTGTTGACCCTCCTATGAATAATATTGAGAGATCAAAATAAAACATGAATAAAGGATTCAGTTATAAAATTGATATTGCTGGGAGTGATTCTGTAAAAAGTCAACGACTTATGAATACGATTTTTTTTTTTAAGTGTACTTTGTTAGTCCTTATTAGTTCACATTAATTTTTTAAAATTTTATTTTATGGATAAATAAATTTATGGTATTAGTGGATTTCATGTTTATAATTATGAGATCACACAGGCTCATTAATATGACTTGTATTTTATAAAACATCTTAGTTATATTCCTTAATTCCCCTTTCCCCCTCCTCTTTAATTAGTGTTGAAGAAGCATCAACAAGGGTAAATTAGAAAAAGATTGATAAATATAAAAATTTTGTTTTATATCTAGGACCGAGATTAACCGCCTAAATATGTCTTATATAGAGGATCAGAAGAGTACATACCGACGAAGCTTCTATATAGATTGGAATCTATATCATATGAAACACTACTAGTCACATCTTTCTTAACTATTCCCTCCAGTTGTTAATATAAGACATATTTATCTAATTTGATTAAATTAAGAAGATTAACTGAGTTAGTTAGTAGGACATATATTTTCTAATAAATTCTAGTTATCTTCCTTAATTCTCTCATTCTCTCTCTTTTTTTAATTATTGTTGAAGGAATATCAAGATAAATTAGCGGAAAATTGATAAATATAAAAATTATATTTTATATTTAGAACTTAGATTAATTCTCTAAATATGTTTTATGTTAAGGAGCCGGGAGTATATCAATTTTTGTTATCTCTTTATTCTTCTTATATTTATTTACGTTTTTTTAACTATTGTTCTTTGTATCATTTTTATACACATTACTCCAATGATCAACTATGAGTGCCTCCAATATGAGAATATATGCGTCTATTAAATAAAAATATATTTCAAAATAAATTAATTTTGGCAAAATATGGGGATAACTACTAAGGGAAACTTCGTTGCAAAAAAAAAAAAAAAAAAAAAATATATATATATATATATATATATATATATTTATTTATTTATAAGAAAAACTTGTACTCAAATTCAATTCCACCATACCTAATACATTGCTTCTTCTATTAAACTTTATATGCCTTTCACTTTCTTTTTTTGCTCAAACCTTTCACTTTCTTCATAATTTACGTAATGTATTCCTTCAACTTCTTCTGTTGTGAATTGTGATGACATTTTTTAGTCGTAAATGCAACAGTGTATGAAAACGAAAAAGAAAAAGAAAAACTATTTGCGAGGAACGTTTTTTTTTTTAAAAAAAAAATATAAACGAGGAAAGTTCATGAAACTTGCAATCCTCAAAATCATCTGTTTTTTTTTTGTAAAGAAAATCATCTCTTGCTATGACGGCAATGCCAACTTTGTCAGGCCCCTTTCTAAAGTGGCCCAACAAATCATTGATTTTTTATTTTTTCATAAATACCATTTAAATTTAGAAAATTTCAAAAAGTTTGTAAACACATAAAAATGATAAATAGGTCTCAAGAGACAAATCTGAGATTTTGGAATATTGTGTTTTTATCAAAATGTTCATCAAGTTTTTTTTTCTTACATATATATATATATATAACCCTCGCTGGCCCTGGAGCTCCAGTGGCATAACCACCCCACTGAGGGCCTCCAGTGATCGGCTGTCAGAGCTCTGGTGACAACTTAAGTAATGAGATTGACTACTTGAGCTTTCTAAACTCTATCAACTTAGATAAAAGTAATGACAACTTGAGTATTGACAATAATAACTTAAATGTAACCATTAATAACCTTAAGAATGCAATTTATTAACCGTTATATTCAAATTGTTATTACCTTTATTTAACTTGTTGACAATACCCAATAGAGTTTATGGAATTCAAGTAGTTAATCCCTATACTAAAATACCCTGAAACTTTTAAGGAAATTATTTTATGGCTTAAAGAAACTAATTAAGGAGAAACTCTTTGTAATGTCGTAAGGATTAATTTCTAGAGGATTATTTGAGGATTTTAGTATATTAAAGGACGAAACTGAAAATGAAGTTTCCTTGAAGGATAAATTGGTCATGAGACTCATAATTCCGCTTCCCCTTATCCTTCTACTCATTCTCGACACCCCCGTCTAAGTAACGTAAAGAAAGAGGTTTTGGAAGAGATTAATGCTCTGCCTGGATGGGCCCCATTTAGTATGGGGGAAATTTGAGGAGGAAAAGAAATTTAGAGGAAGGGAAGGGAAGATTTTAAAAGATGAGGGAAGATGGCTTGAGGGAAGATAAGTTATTTAGTAGAAAGAAAATGAAGAGGTAGTAGTTGGTAAAGAATCAAGAAATGTTTATTTTACCCTCAAAAGTAATTAATTCAAAATAAAAAAATAAAAATAAATTTTTTGCTGAAATATATTTTTAAAAAATAAGTACTTGTCAGGTTCGAACTCATGTAAAAATTTTTTTCCACCAAATACGAACTTTTCCACCAAATTCAAATTTAAGGGGTAAATTTATTTTTTAAAAAATATGAATAATGACGTGAGAACTTGAAATTTCACTAAAATGATCTCCCACATATAAAGAAAGTTTGGTGGACCCAAGAACTTAGGTTCTTAGAAAGATTTGTAAAAAATATACCAAATAGAGGAATTTGTTAATGTTCCTTTCTTTCCTTCCTATACCTGTACCAAACGGGTGTACAAAATGAGAGGAGGAAAAATGGAAAATGAGAGGAGGAAAAATGGAAAGAAGAGAAAATTGGAGAGAAAATGTCATCAACTCTCCTCCTGCTTCGATGGACAAGAGAAAATAGGGAGGGAGGAAAATGGGCAAATATGTAAATGACTAAAACATCCTTGTCCTCATATCAAAATGTTTCATGTTTAAAATCAAATTAATTATGACAATGGAAATATCATATCAATATTAACATAAGCTTATAATTTAAAATCAAATTATTTGGTAATGAGAATTTACTCAAAATGAGATTAAATTTCAAGAATTTAATATCAAGCCATGATTTTAAGCAAGAAATAATAATAATAATAATAATGTGGTTGAGTAAGAATAAATAAAGATATTAAAATTAATTTCAAAAAATATTTATTTATATATCATAGGAGATGGTTTAAATAATTTTTTGTTCAGTATATGATTTTATGAGAAAAATAGAGTTTATAAAATAAGTTTAAAAAAAGAAAGAGGAAAAGAGCTATGCAAAAAAAATTAGCTTAATTTTTTTAAAAAAATTAAAAAATAAAATGGGAGCAACGGATGGAATTAGAGATGTGCCACCACCACGTCAATCATATTGGATAATTAGAAGCCCACGTCCAGACGTCTGCCTTTATTTTACCTTTTTTTTTTCCCCCGCCCCGGGAGGGGGGGGGGGGAGGGGGGTGTGGAGTTTCCTCCTCCAAATTTGGGGAGAAGAGTCCAAACTCAATGAAAAGAAAAGATATCATATATGGTATCTTTAGTTTAGTGGGAAATCAGTTTCTCCACAAAAGTGTTTAATTGTGTTGGAAGACCTAATGGAATCTTAGACCAAGTTGAATTTGAAATTCGAATTTTGAATTTAAGGTTAAAATTTAAATTCTAATTCAAAAGGTTAGGTTATAAAAGATAATTTTAAATTATTTAATATATATATATATATATATATATATATATATATATATATATATATATAAAGATCCAATAATGATTGGATGGAGATAGGAGAAATAATAAATGAGGATTAATTTAAAAAAATGATTTTTAAATTTTAGTTTAAGAGATGAATGTGATCCATCATCTTAAATTATTATTCAATCAATTAAGATATGAATTTAATTCATTATGATTTGGATTTTTCAATTCAAGTTTGGATTTGGCCTTTCTTATGAGCACTTAAATTAGGGTTAGACTCTTATAAAGTGCTGATTTTTTGTGTGACCATTTTATAGACATTTTTTAGAAAAAAGGTAATAAATGTGATCTATCATCTTAAATCAATCCAACAATCAAGATATGAATATGATTTATCATATTAAATTCAATCAATCAATCAAGATGTGAATTTAATGTAACTTGGTTGACAAGTAGTAAACTTATTACCTAAAACTCCTTTTTTAGTGTATAAGCTGAAAATTTCAAAGACAATTAGGACTAGAGATTTTTGGCTCACCAAGGCTACAAAAAGGGGAGGGTTGGACCTTTTTTTAGACATCCCTATGCTCTCTAAATTTCGTTCTTTATCAAAGGTTTAGAGAGGAAAAGACACCATCCATAAAAGGGTAAGGTTTCAATCTTGTTCATCCTATCTTTAACCTAATTCCAAGAGACCATCACCTTCTTGAAAAGATAAAAACCCAAGGAAACCAAAACTTAACTTTGTCTTCACTTAGCAAGCATCCAAGCAATTAGAGGTTTCAAGAGAAGGAGTTCTCATTGCAATCGGGGGATGACCGTGTGGATCAACGTTAAAGGACATCAACAACCTTGAAGTCTTTGAGTAATCTAAGGTAATTCTAATATCTAATAATGTTTTATTAAATTATCACAAATCCCAATAGTTATTTTAACGAGTAATCCTGAAATTCATGAATATTATAAATTGTTATGAATTCTCATGAGTACCGTAAAGAGTTACAGATTAATAATTAATAACTAATTAGTGTAATGAGTTAAGGTTAATAATTCACGAGGACCGTAAGGAGTTACGGTGTTCCGTAACAATTAAACAAAATTTTTGTTTTCAACCTCATGAAATTTTGCATGAAAGTCATTAATTATTTAATAACTAATTTTGCATGAATATTTACTTTCATGCAAAATTTCATGATGTTGAAAACAAAAATTTTGTTTAATTGTTACGGAACACCGTAACTCCTTACGGTCCTCGTGAATTATTAACCTTAACTCATTTCGTTAATTAGTTATTAATTATTAATCTATATTAACCTTAACTCATTACGCTAATTAGTTATTAATTATTAATCTATAACTCTTTACGGTACTCATGAGAATTCATAATAATTTATAATATTCATGAGTTTCAAGATTATTCGTTAAAATAACTATTAGGGTTTAGGATAATTTGATAAAATAATTATTGGAGATTAGAATTACTTTAGACCACTTGAAGAGTTCAAGGTTGTTGATGTCCTCTAACGTTGATCCACACGGCTATCCCCCGATTGCAATGAGAACTCCTTCTCTTGAAACCTCCCACTCCTTGGATGTTTGCTAGGCGAAGATAAGGTTGAGTTTTCGTTTCCTTGGGTTTTTATCTTTTCAAGAAGGTGGTGGTTTCTTAGAATTAGGTTAAAGATAAGATGAACAGGGTTGGAACCTTACCCTCTTATAGATGATGCCTTTTCTTCTCTAAACCTTTGGTAAAGACCGAAATTTAGAGAGCCTGTTTGGATATAGCTTTTGGAGAATGATTTTCACCATTTACGAGATAAAAATTGGCTTTTGGAGAATAGCTTTTGGGATTTATGACGTAAAAATAATTTTTGGAGAATAACCGTTTGGATAAAAATGATAGTGTTTGGATAACTTCAAAACCTAGGTTTTGACAAAAGTTTGCCAAACACCCCAAAATTGCCCAAAAATCATTTCGTATCAAAACCTAGGTTTTGGCAAAAGTTTGCCAAACACCCCTACTTTTTTTAGGTATCAAAACCTAGGTTTTGTCATAAACTTACCAAGCACCCCTACTTTTTTTTAGAAATGATTCCGTATCAAAACCTAGGTTTTATGGAAAAACTATTTTTTTTCAGCTTTTTCTCTCCCTTGCCATCATTATCATTTTCTTTTCCAATATCAGTTAGTATCCTTAAGATATTTTTTAGTACCTTTCTATACCTTCAAATATTTTTTCAAAATCCTAATTTTTTTAAAAAAGATCAATAAGTATTTTTTCAGTATTTTTTAGTATCCGTTAGTACCTTGATATTTTTTTTCAAGATTAATCAGTACCTCTAAATATTTTTGAAGATCCTAAAATAAATTTTTAAGAAAGAGTATGAGAAGTATTTTTGCAGTACCAGTCAGTATTAAGTATCTTTTTAGTACCCGTTAATACCTTGAAATTTTTTTCAAGATTAATTTGTACCCTGAACTATTTTTTCAAGATCCTAAAATAAATTCTTAAGACTATCAGAAGTATTTTTTAGTATCAGTCAGTATTATTAAAGTACTCATTAGTACCTTGAAATACTTTTTCAAGATCAGTCATTACTCTGAATTTTTTTTTAATATCTTAAAATAAATTTTTAAGATCATAAAATATTTCAGGGTACTGATTGGTATTGAAAAAATACTTCACGATCTTAAAAATGTATTTTAGGATATTAAAAATTATGGTAATGACTAATCTTGATAAAATACTTTAGGGTACTGACGGTTACTAAAAAGATACTTAATGATACTTAAAAAAATACTTCATGATTTTTCAAAAAGATACTTAAGGATACTTTAAAAATACTTCATGATTTTTCAAATTTTTGAAGGGTATTAAAAAAATATTTAAAGATACTGATTGGTATTGAAAAAATACTAATGATGACAGAGGAGAGAGAAAAATCTTTAAAAAAATAGTTTCCCCCCCCCCCAAAACCTAGGTTTTGATGTAGAATAACTTCTGGATAATTTTGAAGTATATGACAAACTTTTGCAAAACATAGGTTTTAATACAGAATAACTTCTAGAAAAATTTAGAGTGTTTGACAAACTTTTACTAAAACCTATGTTTTGTTTTCAAAACCTAGGGTTTGGATCCTTCCAAACAGGCACTACATATCATTTTTCTCTCAACTTTTCTTCCTTTATTGAAGCAAGGAAAAACTCATTTCTTTCCTCATTTTCCTCTTTTTTTTTTCCCCTCAGCTCCCTCACTCATTTTCCCTCTATCTAAGTAAGGGGCACTAGTACACTACTATAAAAAAGGATAACTACGGCGCTTCTTTTACAATAACCATAGTGCTTAGAAAGCGCTACATATCTCATTGCCACTAAAAGAAGAAAAACAAACCACAATCAAATAATTGCAAAATGGTACAAATAAAAATAACTAATTAACAAAATCACTATCAAATATATTAACAAAAAATGTGAATGAAATACAACTAATTCTAATTAAATAAGCAACTTAATAATAGGCCAAAAACAACCTAACTACTTAAATAGTAGGTATATAGAGCATTGCCTGAGCACATATTCACAACATTCTTTAATGACTTCATTCACTTGATGGTTAGTCAAATTTTCACAACATTGATCTTTATAATACTACATATACAATCACGCATACAATGAATTAAAAACACTAAAAATTAATTATTAGACGCCACTTAATTAAATTTAAACCCAATATGAATTGCAACTAAAATGACTTACTTTTGGAAAAACAACATGCTAATCATGAGTAATTACATCCTTCATGAAATTCATGATGTAGTACCCGCAATCATTGTCATCGGTTGGAAAGGGCACTAGAACAATATAATGAAATCAATTTTTCAATAAAAATTGTTTAATAATAAAAGTTGAGTAAATTCATATATAAGTACTCATATCTTCTTCCACAAATAGCTATTGACTATAATAGTTTAATGAGGCAGAGGCTCAGTAGGCAGTCGATGCATTAACAAAACAAATAGAAACTGATTACCTTTGGTTATTCAATCGCACACACAAATATTTACACATACACGCGCATACACTTACCTATTGAACAACCGCAACATATCATGACGGTTTTTTGGAAGACCTTCAAATAGAGGATCCACTTAATAAATGCGAGGGCTTGAAGGTTCCACTGGATTGATAACAATCAATTTCTAATGTGCCTTAAAATATTTTGAAATTTTTTCTTCAACAATCATGTTATGGTAAAATTGAAATAATAAAAAAGATATATTAAAATACTACCACTAATAACTTACCCGTATTGTATGGCACTAGAAATAGCATATTAGAAATCAATCAATTAATCCCGGAGTAGCACAAAATTTTTCACATCTCATAACTAAAGAAATCAAATTTGCGAACACATATCATAGGTAAATTATAAAACAATACAAGCCAACAAATAAAATACAAGTGTTAAAAAATAAATAATTATTTTACTTATGCAACTCATCAATAACAATAACTACAACATCTAAAAATTATAACTACTACATATCTTCACATACAACCTATATATAATAACATTTAATTTTATCTCATTTATTTTTCAGCATATAAAAATGAGAAATTTTTTTTTCAGATTTTGTGATAATCTAAATATAAAAGACATTGAGCAAATTAAACTACGAATTACTAATTAAATTAAATTTGTAAGCTCAAAAATTTAAAAACTTACAGTGTATAAGAAGCGTAACTAGAGTGAGTTGAAACTTCAAGCACAACATTTGAAAAAGAAAAGTTAGGAAATGAAAAATATAAAGACAAGGTTTCGTGCAAATAAAAAAAAATTAAAAAAAAGGAAAAATGAGTTGCTTACAGGATCTTTGGGATGGGGACGAGGTGGAGGAAATGGAATCAAAGGAAATGGAAATGGCGACCAAATGGAACTGGGTGTATGCGTGTGTATTTATAGAAGGAGAGGGGAGTGGGGACCAAGGATAAGGAAAGGAAGAGACCAATGAGAGTGGAGACAAGAGGATAAGGAAAAGGAGGAGGAAATCTGCGAGAGAGCTGCTAGAAAATGGAGGACACATTGCTACTAAAGTGAGAGCTAATGAAGAAGGGTTTGGGAGAAAGTATAAAAAAAAAAAAAAACTTTGTTTGGTGCTTGATAAGTCAATTGATGTAAGTGTCATAGCTGCTAGTTTATTCTATTAAAAATTACTTTATGTGGCGCTTGGTTAAGAAAACGCTACATGAGACCCATAAGCAGCTATGCTTGCATGAGAAGTTGCTTGCATGGCGACTTCTTTAAAGAAGCACCACAAAACGTGCGCCACTATTTCCTCTTTTTGTACTAGTGGGATAAGAGATTGAGAGGACTAGGGAAGGGTCGGAGGTGAAGAAGAAGAAGGAAAGGAGGGGATTTTCTACATGCAAGGCCATGGTAAGTCTCACAATCTTCCTTCTATCCTCTATTTCATCAATTGATGGATGTTTTGAGATTTTTGGGTGGCTAAAATGCCAAGCTAAGTAAAGAGGTGGCAGCAATTGAGGGTTAAAATAGTATCTAAAAGTATATTAAATATGATATTTGGGGTTGCATGTGTTTGATTGGCTCTGTTTTTTTATGGCTGAAACTGTGGTAGATGATTCAAGCTATTTGGCGTTGATTTTAGGGGTTTTGATCCTGATTTCCAAATGCCAAATGAATCTTCAACATTACTAAAGCTTGTCTTCAACTAGAAAAATAATTTTAAATTGATGTTTATGTGTTTTAACATCAGGCAATATCTGTTCGAACTCTGGTGATGTGTCTTCGAATCTGGAATATTTTATAGGTGTTTTAAGCTATTAGATTATGTTTTTAAAACTTCAAAATGAGTCGTAGGAGAAGTTCATAGAGTTGGAGGTTTCCCGACTATAAGAGAAGGCTGTATGAGTTTGAATGATGATGCTTCGTATATGATATAAGCTTGTTAAATTATGAGTAGAAAATGTCTTTGAATATGGAGCTCACTGTTCAAAGGGGATTAAATATATTATGAAATCTGAAGTTACAAATTTTATAAAGACCTGCTAGTTGCTACCTTTACATGTCTAGTAGCTATTTTAAAATTCAAAATTTATGATTGAAATTGATGTTATATGATATATTATTGACAGTTTTAAGTTTTGTACATATGCAGCTAAAAAACTAATTATAGTTGCTGTTTTGGGGGTCCCTAAATGTTGAAAAGTGTTATTAAAGTAATAAAGAATGGTTAAGAATCCTAAAATTGCTTGTTGTCCGAAAGAGTTTTATTCAATGGTTATAGAAGAGTCAAAAAGTTACAGGGAAATCATACTGTATAGATCGGATGGTTAGGGAGATTAAAGAGGATTGTTGGTATATTGTTAAGGTATTCATATAACATGATTAAGTAGCTTTGTTTATGATAAGATAGCTACTATATATGGAAACTAAAGCCTTCACATTGAAGGAAAACCTTGCTGTCTGATTATGCCAAAGCATCAAAGGGTGAGTAAAGATGACAATATGGTAATTAGGACATTTCCTTAAAGCTGAATATTTTCCAGATTCAGGATGCGTGAGAACTCATGAAGAGGCCAAATGATACTTTAATGGTTTTAAGTTAAATAGAAATATGCTCAAGTGATTAAAGACTAAGGATATGTTTGGATTGAGGGAGGGGGAGGGAAAAAAAAGGAGGCGAGAGAAAAACTTGTGGGCCCCTCTACACTCAATTTTGAAAATTTTTTTCCCTCCTCTCCTTTTTTTTTTTCCCTCCCCCTCCCTCAATCCAAACATACTCTAAAGGCTATTCATATTATTTACATATATGTGGATGAATGCTTTGGGGATTTGACTTTTTTGACCTCAAAGATGGACTTTTCTCACGTTTTTAGGATGTTGTAATGTGGAATAAGTGTCCCATTTTATAAAATCACACCTATGGCATGTCTAAAGCCCCCTATGCTGCGTTAGGTAGAAATAGGTTTTAAAATTCAGGAATTTGTTCCCTTGCTCTAATTTGGTCAGCCAGTGTTTTAATATGAATGAGTTAAGTTTTGTTTAATTTGATGCTCTCAATGAGTTTTTTTTTTTTTTTTTTTTGGGGGGGGGGGTTGTGTAAGATAATGACCTTAGTACAAGTTTGGAGCCATTATGACTGTAAATGGAATTTTATAAGTTGGAGGACTGATATTTGTATGTGGTAAAACCAGTGCAAAAGACCTCTTCTTCCCATGAAATTTGGTGACCATTTAGTTCACATTATAAGCTTTAAAATAAGTCCTAGAACACATTAATTTGATGTGTACAATGAAAGATATGATTTTTCAAAGTTTGGGTAGAAAAACTGAAAAATCCTATTTTATCATATGAATAGTGACTGATCATGCTGGAATTATAAAATTATGTCTATGATTTGATGTTGGATATTATTTTTCCTTGGCAAAGGATTAAAATAGCTTTAAATAGAGATGTGAACCACTTCTTTTGGAGTTTTATAGACTAAGTTATGATTTTTCAAAATTCATTAAAAGAAGAGTAGAAATTGGTTAAGTTGGGATTTAAGAGAACTTATTTAAATTTCAAGTTATATGAATGGAATAAGTCTTAACCTACCCTTACATGTATTAAATTATTATTTTCTTTGAGTATTGACTACTTTTTGTAGTAATCTTTTCTTTTAATATAAGATATAAGTGTATATATGTATATAAATATTTTGGCATGTCCATAAGGAGGCAAAATGCCAATTTAATGGTTTTGAGTTAAATAGAAATGTGCTGAAGTGATTAAAGACTAAAGGCTATTCATGTTATTTACATATATCTTAATATATGATGTTACACCAATCATCATTTCTTTGAAGCTAAGCAATTTAAAATATTATTTACATTATGCTGTTATTCTGTCTTTTGTGAACAACCCCCTTCCCCACCCCCCCCCCCCCCCTCAAAAAAAAAAATTGAACTATATCTAAATTAAAATCTAGAAAGGATTAACAACACAGATGTAATGTCACAATGTACAAATATATAAATCTTATTTCTTCTTCCATGAGTGTACAAGCTAGTGGGGCATAAGGGGTGAGTAAATCACAATTGAAACCGAACACCGAACCAAAGCAAACTCAATTTGATTTTTCGGTTTCGGTTATTTCAGTGTTTGATTTTTTTTTTTTTGTGTGAAATTAATTCGGTTAAAACCAAATAAAAAAAATTAAGTACAACAATATCATTTTATGTATTAATACAAAACAATATACAATCCCCCCCCCCCAAAAAAAAAATCTTAACCCAACCGAAGCAACCCTTCATCAGCCTTATCTTACCTTACCTTACCTCACTTCTCACTTTCATCTCAAAAACCCTAACCCTCTCGCCTCCTCACTCTTACTTTGTATGATCGGCCTCTCCTCTATTGATCCGATAAACTAAGACCTTCGTCTCTTCACTTCACAGCGCCGATCAACTATCGGTGCCACCACCTTCAGTCCTTACTACCCTACAGTGGCGGACCCATGTATGTTTTTGTGGGTGCAAGTGCACCCATAAATTTGAAGGAGATATATATTTTTTTAAAGAGACTTTGCAATAAGTTGTCTAGGTGGTGTGGTGGTAATTTCACTAGTCCCACAGCAGATGCTGTGTTTAAACTCATGCATGGACAACTTTCTTACCTATTTTTAATATCTTATCACATATGAGAAATCATAATAATTTTTGCTTGCATGTTGCTCTAGAATTTGATTGTATAACATCTGAGTATCTGTATGCCATGAGATTAGAGTATATTATTCTATTTAAATTGATTTCTTCGAAAATACTTTTCAATTGAACCCAATTTCTCTGATTCTAAATTTTACGAAGGTGTGGGTTGCCTTTTATCCTCATTTAAAAAAAATTTCCCCCGAATCGCACTATTAATTGTGCACCCACAAACATTACATCCTGGGTCCGCCACTGCTACCCTATACGTCTTACTCTCACTCAGCCATATCTACTATTTGTGACTTCAATCTGCATCTTCTCTGAAGTTGAAGTTGGAAGCAAAGCTCGGTCTTATCGTCTCAATCTCATAATCTACGTGAGTTGTATAACGTATTCAAAATTTACTTAATATAATAACTATATATTAGCTTGATTAGTAACTAGATAATGCTTCCTCCATTTTTACTTAACAAAATGACTAATTAAGGGTTGATCAATCATTGAGTAATACTTCATCAATTACCAAAATATACAAAATAAATCAAAATATGCAAAATGAGCCATAACGTGGCAATGTACAATCATCCAACGTATACCAAAAGATGGAAGCACTACTGTCAGAAGAAGTAGCCTTAGCTTCCGAAGTTTTCCTTGATGAACCCGAACTGGAACTATTACCTGGAAAAATGTGGTAACCATCAATCCAACTCATTACGAATACTAATATGTACTAGTGAGGTACCATATAGAACAATTTATGTAACAAAGTATTAAAAAAAATAATATAATTTGCCAATATCAACATCATAACATTTCATATTAAAAATTATGTATAACATTTTTCATTAACACAATTTCCAAGATGCCTCTCACCAATCCAACCGAACCGCCTTATTTCCTCTGACTAGACCCATGGGCCAAGTTACATCCATATTACTGGTTACTAAAAAGCTTACTGGTCATGTGATGAGGACTGGCTAAAATCCTCAGAGCACATGTCCCAAACCATGTGTCTTTCCCTCACATTGAACTAGTGGGGTGTCGTAAGCCCTCATTGAACTAGTGGGCCAGTCCCTCATTAAACAGGTGGGACAATATAAAGCCAACCATCATGCATCAATGGAGGCCTCACCACGTGGTGGAATATACTACTTCATTTCCTCCTAATTCAACCCTTCCCATAATTATCATAATAAATATCATAATATCAAAACTCTCAATTCTTATACATAAATAAATATGTATATATTCACAATTCAAATCATAAGGTTCCGCAAGGCAATTTCTATTAAAATATTCATAATGATTTCACAAAATACTCACAAACAATATATCAATACATATAACAAGTAGAAAGTGGTTACCTCTCGCCGTAGCTAACTATTATCACACTACTACTAATCCAAGAGCTCAAACACATGCCAAAAATCGATCTACCACAACCAATTTACTAACCACTAATAACTTTTTTAAACTTTACATATTCAAAATTATAATTATAACTTATAATTTCATAAAACTTAAAAATATACAGATTTTAATAATAAATTTATAATGCTTGAAGTGGCAAATTATAATGGTACTAAAAAAAATAAGGAAGATCATTGTAAATATTAATTCTCCTTTCGATTTACTATTAATTAATAACTCTCTTTTCCTATTTATTATTTATTAGCAATTTCCTAAATTATTTATTCCATTTTTACTAATTATTATTATTATTATTATTATTATTATTATTATTTATTCCTATTTTTAATAATAATAATATTATTTATTTTTATTATTAATTATTTACATCATCATCATCATCATTATTCTACTATTTATTATTATTATTTAATAATTTCCTTTATTATTTATTCCCCTTTAAATTAGGAGTTTAATAACTACCAATTATCGCAAAATATGATTTAATGCATATATTTAATGTTTCACATGGTTTCTCTCATAATACTAATACTAAATAAAATATGCTTCATATCATTTTTAATTAAAATATTGATATATATATATATATATATATATATATATATATATATATATATATATGAAAAGTACAGCTTTAATATGTTTATTGAGTGTACAATACTTGCTTTCTTCCATATGACATTAATGTATATACAATAAAATATTCATTTAATATTATAATAAACGACTGCTATTGTATTAACGGCTAAGTGAGAGTGAGATTCACATTGTTTGGAAAGGGAAGATTGCAGATCTTCCATCACCGAACATGTTTGGTAGCCCTGCTTTTCGGGAACCTGCCTTCTGGGAACTTTCGATCTTCCTTTATTCATGGGAAAACCACTTCCCTCCATTTTCGATGGGAAAGTTGATCTTCCCTAGGGAAGAAATTCCAAATGACCCTCTTCCCCTCCTTCAATCATCTGTCTTCCTTGCAATTGCTGCCGATGCCGACACCGCCTCCTACTCCCTCTGCAAATCCCGACGCTGCCTCCTCCCTCTGCAAATCCTGACGCCTCCTCCTCCTCCCTTTGCAAATCTCAACACCGACGTTGCAAGGATGAAAAAGAAATTTGAAGCTTTTTTTTTTTGGGTTCTGTTGTCGGGACGTCAAGGATCAAGAAGGAGGGATAGCAGAAATCTTGGGTACTGATAACGTTGGTGAATTGGCATACCTGGAGTCATATTGATATATGCCTCGAGTTAAATTCGATAGAAATCTTGGGTATGAGACAGGCAGCTGGAACAGACCCAACAATTCTCGAGTTCATTGAGAATTCATGGAGAATTCATAGAGAGTTCAATGAGAATTCTTAATGAATTATTGAGAATTCTATGAGAATTCTCGAGAATTGTCGGGTTTGATTTTGTTTTAAATAAAATTGCGTCGCATACAACACTCGAAGCTGACGACGGTGGTGGCGTCCACAACGGCAGGTGCGGCCTCGACGGTGGCGGGAGTGGTGTCCAAGGCTGGGGAGTGGCGTAGTGGGTCACGACGCCGAACAAGACGCAGGGCGAATTTGTTTTTTTTTAAAAAAAAAAAATTAGGGGCATTTTTGGTGTTTCACCTCATATTCCCACTTAACTGACACCCAATTCTTCATACCAAACCATTCATTTTCCCTCAACTTAAGTTACCTTCTCATGTTTACCAAACAGTTCAATTTTTTAATTTTCCTCGCAATCTTTCATTCCATTCCTTTTCTTCCTTTAAATTCCTTTCCCTTTTTAAATCTTCCCCATACCAAACGGGCCCTAATTGTTCAGATCAGCAAAGGAGAGGCTAGTCATGCAAAGTAAGAGCGAGGAGGGGGAAATGGCTAGGGTTTTGAGTTGAAAGTGAGGAATGAGGAGTGAGGTAAAGTAAGATAAGATAAGGCTGATGAAGAGTTACTTGGGATGGGTTTGGCAGTGGCGGAACCCACAAAAAATTTTAGGTTGGGCCAAAAACAATTTTTAGCCCAAACCAAAATTTAATATATTGAACTATTTACTAAATAGTATCACATAATATTAAAAATAAAAATAAATGATAACCGACAATTATAAGTCAAAACAAGACATAAGATGATACTAACATTTTCAGTATATATCTCAAACAAGAATTTTACTTTCTTCTCACAATTTAATGAGTAATAAACCAAATATTATCCGTATAAATATGATAAGAAATTAGCTGGAGCCAAATTATTGGCCAAAATAAAATATCATTTCATAAATACATATATATACACTAAAAAATTTTAGAATATTAGTTGGGCCAGGCTCCAACTAGCCAGGTCCTAGTTCCACCACTGGGGTCTAATGAGTCCATGGGTAAAAACTGGAAAAAAATATTGGTTATTCAGTTTTAACCAAATTAATTTCACAAAAACCAAACAGAAAACCAACCACCGAAATATGCCTATTTAACCCCAAAAAAAAAAAAAGAAAAAAGACGGACATTGAAATAACTGAAACCGAAAAACTAAATTGAGTTTGATTTGATTCGGTGTTTGGTTTGGTCTCGGTCCCGTTTTGCTCACTTCTAATAAAGAAACAAAATTATCAAACTCATTAAGCAAGAGACGGGCGTTTGTGTGGAGCTCACTCACCTGTCGTTAACTTCAAGTCTTCAACGCCCGACACCTTTTTTTTTTTTTTTTTTTTTGTGGTAGTCTATCCGGTGTTTTAGGATAGACCATCTTTTAAGCACAAGCAAAAAAAAACGGCTCTAAACTAATCCTGATCGAGACCAGATTGACCCCTTTCAGAAGGAAACTTTTATCATTCACGCACATTGCATTCTCACATCTTAAACTCAAGATCCATGATTATGTTAGGATATTCCTTCCCAGCTGATAAAAACGTTTTGGTGGTGCGGCACCTATTTTTTTAAAATAACAGAATGAATGGTTCTGAGGCATCATTAATTATGCATGTGCTCAGCTTGTCTCTATCACTTTTTCTACAATTTCTACTGATAGTGCACAGTACAAGCTATTATCTTCTCTCAAGTAATCCCATTTTCATGAAATATACTGTCATTATTTTGCAGCTTTTTTTAACGCGGACAGACTCTGCCTGCAAGGCTGCACCGCTTTCAGCTTTGATATAAAAATATGAGAAATTTAATCATTTGCTCCCAAAAATTTTGATTGTGTGGTAACTCTATCCCACAACATTAACTTCATATAATTTAACCCCTCATTGTTATAACCTAATCTTTAAATTTTAACTCATTATAACTTAGTCTTTATAGTTATAACTATTTTATAATTCAATCCTTATATTCTAAAATAAAGGTGGGTTATAAAAAAAAGATTTAAATAATTTTCTGTTAACAACATCAATCAAGTGTGTTAGAAATATAGGAATAAAAGTGTACTTTATAAAATTAAAAGATTAAAAATATACTTAATGTAAAATTAAAAGATTAAAAATATACTTTATTATATATTTAAAATCAAAATATATCCTTTAATTCTTATTATAAGGTACTAACTAATAAGTGTTTTAAATCTTTTTTATATGGTACTTGTTTACTTTTAAAGAGGATTAATTACTTTTATGTATACTCACGTTTAATAAGGGTGGTGGTCGAAAAAATAATTAATATAATATTAAATTTTCGTATAATTATTGAGGAAAATTTTAAAAATATTTAAATTTTGGGATAATTTAATATTTTTAATTATTTTTATTAGAGTGTGAAAATTATTTACGCGAATAGTACTTACTCCCTCCGGTCCTAATTATAAGACATAGTTGACTTTTTTGGAGAAATTAAAGAAGTTAATTAAATTAGCTTAGACTATTTTTATTTTTATTTTTTTCTTCAAACTAATTAGTTTAACTAATAAACTAATATATAATCTAAAGATGCACAACATATGAAATGATTTAGTAACTTATTTAGCTTCCTTAATATCTCCAAAGAAAGTCAACTATGTCTTATAATTAGGACCGGAGGTAGTATAATTGAACCAGGGTTCCTGTCATCGTGTGCCAGTCCCAGTGCCACACCAACACGGCAACCCCTCATCCGTCATCGGGCGATGTCGGTACCTAATGTCAGTAGCCGTTAATAAAATAGCAGCCTTTTTCTTTTGTTTTTTTTTTAAAAATTAATTTAATTCTCTTGCTATGCCTCTATTTAGCTTGGAGCTCTCAGCTTGCAGTCTTCAAAATAGCAAAACGTGGTGCTCCTCTATTATGGTCTCTTCTCAGAGCAATCGCGATGCAAAGGATGAGGGACGAGCTAAGATGAGTTGAAGCCACTCACGAGGAAGACAACAATGACCGGAGAGGAGAGGCCAGCCGTGCGCTCGACTCAAACACATGAGAGATTGCAACAGAAGAGGGAAGCTGAAGATTGAAGGAGCACGATTTGGGGTTGATTTCTACGATTGAAGGAGAACACCTGCTGATACATTTATTTTTCGCAGGCGATAACTACAAAAGAAATTGTAGTTTCTCTCTCCTTCTTAGTTCTCTCTTTTGTTCAGCGAAAATCTTCATTTCTTTTTCTCTTTTGTTTAGGTTTCATTTCTTTTTCTCAGGCGATACCAAGAACATTGAGGTCGTCAATATTTTCTAGCATCAAGTTGTCGCCTTATCCAACAGGTACTCATTCTCCTTCATTTTCATTCTCTCTCTTACAAGCTTCATTCTGTTTTTTCCCCTGGGTCAGGTTCTATTACCCTCTTTCTTTTTTTGTTTTGTTGAAAGGATTGTTCTGAGTCTCAAGAGAGCTTTCTCATATAACATGGGAACTCCAGTAGGAGAGTTTCTCATTTTCATCTCAAATCAAGCCCTCATGGAAGAGCACAAATCGGAAATAAGTGAAAAAACGGTTTGAAAGGTGCTCATCTACTTGCCTTGCCTTTCCTCTTACTTCTTCATTCCTTTTATCCCATCGTCTTCGACTCTTCAGTCTTCGACATTTTTCTTTTCCAGATCTGCCTGGATGCAAGTGTGCAACTACGTTTCTCCAGTTTTTTTAACCCTTGTAACCCACCCATCTCGGCGGTTACACGGGTGACCACCGGTTTGGCCCGATTCAGGACGAGTTGCTCCGTATCACTTTCCCTCCGATACAGATGCTGAACCAGACCGCACAGATGGCCGGTTCACTGGTTTCTGGTTTGGTTATTCGTACATTGTTATTCCCCACCATTTTTTTTTTGGAACTTTTTCAAAATTTTTGTGGGGAGATATTCCAGTGATCTGCTTTTAATTAGCTCACCATGATGGATGGAGTATGATTGTATGAGCAATATATTTAATGATGGTGCTCGTGTGGGATGATTGCAGATTTTCTTATATACATGTGTGTCTCTAATGCCGTATGGGCATTTTAATAAAGATGGGACGTTTGTTTGTTTACGCTACTTAGTTTAAGGTAGAAACAATTATAATTCTTCCCATTTAACAAGAAAGCAAATTATAAGGAATCAAGAAGCCTTTCTGCGGTTCTTGCATATTGCATACAATTGTTAGCGACTATTATTGAGCATTGTAATTGGCAAATCATGACAAAATGACCCTGAGCATTTAACTTGGGAATCAAGTGAAACATTTGCTGCAAACGCACTTCTGTGCTCATCTTTTTGCTTTGCTGAGAATCTGATTGGAATTGTAAATTGATTTTGCATTGGTAGATACCTCTCTTATTTGATAATCTGAGCATAAACTTTGATTCTGAACTGAGACATCTAAATTCCATTCTCATGAGATTGTGCACGATCATTAATTTCTGAACTTTGTGCATGCAATTGTGTTCTGTTATGGAAGAGTCATGGATTTATTACTTTTCTATGTAGGGAGGCTAATATGGAGATCATGGATCTCAAGGACGCTTTTATTTCCCATCCCCGACAGTTTCCCTAGCCGAATCCAAGGAGAAGAAAAGGATAACAAGACTAAGCTTCTCCTAATCTTTCTCTCTAGCTACAATCCAAAATGATAGTAAGGTTGTCTCTTTCCTTATCTTGTTCCTTATTTTACTTGATGATATATTGCGTAGAACATGTGTGGGCTAACCAATAGTAAAAGGTAGCTTGTGGGTCTTGTTTTGTGTCCCTACCTTGTTCCTTGTACATATTTGAAAATTGAAATCCTTTGCCACATCGTTGGTCTATACTTTGCATTGTGGACAATGCAAATATTAAGTATGGTGCCAGGTTTGTTCGTGTGTTCTTTTTTTAAGATACTGGACCTAAGTTATGTCCTAACTTTTTTTATTCAATAAAACATCATATGTAAATGACAATTTATTTATTTAATTTAATAATTCAATAACGGTATAAAAAAGATTAAATCAAACAGAAGTAAATCACGTACCTACGATGGGTTTTCTGCTTTAGCATGCAATAAATTACCCAATTTATCTCATTCCAAAACAAGTTATAGACACTTTTTAAAAAGTAGATTTGTTGATCTGGAGTCCAGAAGAATGTGGGTAGATATTAACCCTTTCATTCTTTCTGTAAATTTAAACAACCATAAGAATATTAAAACATAAGAAAATGAGAAGAATAAACATCTTAAAATAATAATAAAAAAAATCTTATCATTGTTTCAAACGCTGGAGAAAAGTTTTAAATTCTCTTGAATAACATGGTTTTCTTTTCTGCACATGGTAATCATCACCCAAGTCTTTAAATTCTTTGAGAGGTATTCCGACTATTACATTTGAAATCATATGATGCAGACAATCTATATATCCCCTTCAATTTCTATGAAAAATAAACAAAAAGACATTAGCTTAAAAAGAAAAAGAGAGACAGTTGAAATTTATAAAATAAAAAATAAAAAATCAAGGTATTCAATATGACATATCATGATGCTTCATGTTGAAGAACTTGGCTTGTCCATTAAAGACTGTTTTTCCTTTCATCAAATTACCATGTGAGTAGTCTGAATATAATTTCAAAAATGATTTTATGACTATCCTACATGAGAACTAAAAATGATGATAAATATATAAATGAGATAGATGAATAATAAATGACTCATTTCCCCATTATAGTGTAAATAATTTTCTCACAAATTCAATTTGTTTCCACCAGTCATTTTTTTTTCCTTTTTTACTGGTATTGATTAGTTTTATAGATGGTTGAATACCAATCTAAAAGGTTAGATATAATTTCTTCTAAGACAACAAAGCTTTCGTTTACTGTATGGAATTTTACTGAAACTACTTCAAATATATTTGATATATAGTGATGATGTCTTGTATTATTTTCATCATCTACTTCTAACATGTTTCAACCTGTCTCCTTTTTTTTTTTTTTTTATCCGTTTTGCTTTGTGTCTATCATCCACCTTATAGACGCTATATAAACTCGGCATTCATTATTTGTTTTATATAGTTGGCATTCAACATTTGGTTTATAAATTCGTTACTCCAAAATGCCATTTTTTTCTTAAAAAAATAGAAAAAATATTTTAGAAACCCGTATTCAAGTTTTGAAAAATTTTACATATATGACAAATAAAGTCTACTTGATATGAAAAATTCATTTGGTGATGTTCAAGTAGACTTGAAGTAGACTTGATTTGTTATATATGTGAAATTTTTTAAACTTATAGCTTAAATTTTTTAAACTTTGACTTCTATTTTTTGGGGCTTTTTCATAATGCTTTAAAAGATTTAATTTCTATCATTTAGGGAAGAAAATGATGAATGTCGAGTTTATAAAGGGTTCATAAAGTGGATGGAAGCCACAAAGCATGACGATGGTAAGAAAAAGAGACAGGTTGCAGTGTGGTGGAAATAGATAATGAAAATATTGTAAGACATCACTATTATACATTAGATATATTTAGAATAGCAGTAGTGAAAGTTCATACAGTGAATGGACATTTTGTGGTTTTAGAAAAAAAATTACATTTAACTTTTTACATTGATATTGAACCATCTATAAATGTAATTAAGGCCGAAGAAAAAGAAATGGTGACTGATGGAAATCTATCGAATCTAATATGAGAAAATTATTCAGGCTAGTATAATGAATTGAGTCATTTATTGTTTGTCTATCTTATTTATATAGTTATCATCATTTTTGTTTCTCATGTAGGGAACCATAAAGTCATTCTTGAAATTGTATCCAAACTATTCACATAGTAATTCGATGAGAGGTAAAGTAGCCTTTGATGAACAAATCAAGTTGTTCAATATGAAATATCCTGGTATGTAATATTGAATTCCATGAATTTTTTTAATTTCAATTGTCTCCCTTTCTTCTTAAGCTAATGTTTTATTGTTTCTTTTTCAAGTATAATGAAGGACATAGATTGTCTACTTCATATGATTTCAAATATAGTTGGAGTAGACATAATAAGCTTTATTTTGTAGGTAATTTATAATTTTTGAAGTTATATATACAAAAAGTTATGGATTTTTTATTTTGACATATACAAAAAGTTATATATAGATGCTATAGCAATGGATAAAGCAACTGGGGGATTGAGATGCTTATGGATGATTCCAAGTTCAGCCTAATTTCCTACTGATGTCTTCTTACAACTACGATACTCTATTTACTTTTGTTTGTTATTTAACGTAACCACAAAAACCTCTCAAATCCATCATTTTTTTTTCCTGTTTCGCACAACTATCATAGCAATCGAGCATCACTTCCTGGTATCTCAGTCTCTGTGGGACGATACTCTACTTACACTTTATTACTTGTTCGACTGGTTCACTTGTCATTAAGGAAATCAACCAACAACTAGCTACATGTTTCTGTCCTTGTTCAAATTATAATAATAAGCCACGCATGCATATCCTACCTCATGTTGGCATGTCATTTCTTTAAGGGTTAGAGGTCAATTTTCTCTTAGAAGTATACACAAAGGAACAATTTTATCCTGAAGTTTTCTAGGATGCAATTTTACCCAAGAAATGTAAAAAATGGAACAATATTACCCCAATTTTGATAGAGTTAAACAGTCAACGATTAGTTAACTCATTTATACTAAGTTGACAAGTTATGTCACGTCATTATCGTCATCCTTGAAAAAACAAAGAAGTCTCTCCCCTTGGATATCATCATCCCCATCCATGAACAATAATGAAACAATGGGCACCCCGAATATATATAATGGAGTATAAGATTTGTTTTTGTGGAAAAAATTAATGTGATTTGGAATCTCATCTTTATGCCCTTTGAAAAAAAAAAGGTGAAAATATTGGTGAAAAATTCCTGCTTGAAAATTTTATTGGGTACAAGATCTATTTTTGAGTACTGATACTTTCAGTATATGAAATTCTGCAAAGTATTAATATGTTATGTGCATGAAAACATACAAGTTTCTTTCTACCAATACCAATTTTAAATAGGACTTAGCATTACCAACAAGGACTGGCATTATTGATTAAGACGTTGACCTTCATCCCAAACCCGTTGATCGATGTAAGGGTTTTATTGGTAGACAATATGTAAGTATTTTTGTAAGCACTCTCTGAGTTTGGAGGCATGTCCTAGCTGTGGTGGAGTATCAGTATCTACCCCCACTTAAACTTTTTTTTACCTAAAAATAGGACTTGGTTTCAATTTCCCCAAAAAATTGAGTAAGATTAGGTTTTTTAGGTTAATCATAAAAGTAAGATTAGGTTTTACTTACATTTGAATCTATATCATCTCAAAACATCAGTTTCGTTAGCTATTCATTCTTCTTCTATTTATTTACCTTTTTTTTTTTTGGGAACTATTTTTCTTTTTATGATTTTGGGCATATTAATCCAACATTCAAATATATTGCAAAATGAATTAATTTTGCCTAAATATTGGGGATAATTAATAAGAGAAACTTGTACTCAAATTCAATTCGACAATACCTAATACATTTTCTTTTGAACTTTATTTGCCTCTCATCACTTTCTTCATAATTTACGTGATATAGTGCTTCAACTTCTTTTGCTATAATGACATTTTGTCGTGAATGCAACAGTCTATGAAAACGAAAAGGAAAAAACTACTCCTTTCAATCTTTTAATATAATGGTGAAAAAAGTCCTTAATAAGATTAAATTAACTAACTTAGAAAAATTAAAGATGCAAAATAAATTATTTTTAAAGTATTTATATTTATTATTTATCTACAAACTAATTTACTTGACTTATAAACTACTAATATTTAATAGGGTTAAGGGGCAAAAATACCCATCAACTTTTTTGCAGGGAAGCATCCAGCATCATAAACTTTCATTGGGTTCAAAAATACTTTTGAACTTCTCTAAATATAGCAAAAATGCCATTTCAGTTAAGTAAGCTAAGGTCTGTTACTTTGTTCACCAATCTTTCCATGTCTCAACTCTAACAACTCACCATCAATCATCTTAGTCAATCTCTCTCCCCCTCAATCCTTCCCCACTCTCTCTCCCTCCAAAACCCCGAGATACTCAATGCTCTCTCATCGCCGGCAATCTCATCACTTCCTGTCACTCACCACCACCTACTCATCTATTGCCAATTTGCCATCATAGTGACCATGGCGAGGAGGATCAAGAGCCGTCCTCATCGTCCTCCTTCTTTAAGCATTTTTGTCAGCTGAGGAGAGAGCATAGTAGAGAGCACTGTCTTCTAAGAGTGAACTAGAAGAGGCAGCAAAAAAAAAAAAATCATTGTTCATTGTCCTTGTTACTGAAGAGAGAGTGGTGGGCGGTGAGAATCAAAGAGGGAGAGCTTGTGAACCAAAGAGGCGGACTTCAAAGCACTGTTCATCTTCTCCGTTGTTAGACCAGAGGTGACAAGCTAGAAAAGAGAAGAGGAAGTCTCTCGTCTTTTCCTTTCTAAAAGAAGTCAACAGTGAGAAGGAGACAAAGATCAGGGGTACATCAAAGTGGACAAAGCAAGAAGGAATATCATCCACTAGTTTGATTTTTCTTTGAACTTTTCTTTGCTGAGATGGTTTTATTTTGTTGATTCTTCAGTAGTGGAATAGAGTGAAGGTGGTTTTGGGACCAAATGAAGAGGGTAATGTTATGGATGATAGAGAAATATTTACTGTAGATGGACGAACATAGTGGGAGAGGGAAAGTCAGGAGGGAGAGGGTGAGAGGAGAGATAGATGAGTTTTTTTTTCAAAAAAAAAAATCATTTAAAACAATAAAAGAGAGCATGACAGATGGGGACGGGATAAAATTAATGCGTTGGTGCATTGTGATTGGACAATATATGGATGAGGTGATATTAAATAACACATGGACAATTAGTGTGGGACCCACTAAACTTAAAAGTAACGCTAGTTTGCCTCAATTAACGGTAATGACATTTTTGCTATATTTGGAGAAGTTCAAGAGCATTTTTACACTCAATGAAGGCTTATGGTGGTAGATGCTCTTCTAAAAAAAGTTGCTGGGCATTTTTGCCCCTTAACCCTATTTAATATAATGACATGTAACATATGTCATAATTAAGTAGTTTATTTAGTTATTTTAATCCTCTCAAATTAGTCAAAACTGATATTATATTAAAGACAGAAAGAAGTATTTGGATTACTACCATTGCTAGTTATAGTTATCGAATTTTATTTGTAGTCTCTATAGTTTCAAATCATCATTTTTTTTTTCTAGAGTTTTATAAGAATTTGATATAAGTTTATTGATTGGTCCTATATTTTTGATGAGTTTTGATTTTAATCCTTATATTTAAACCCACATCAAATCTTTATGAAATTATAGAAATCAAAACCAAAATTCAACGGTAAAGAACAACGATAATCTTAACTCAAGCTATTTTCTAGGAAGCTCTTGCAAGTTACAATATTTAGAATCATCTCTGATGCTATGACAGACAATACCTCGAACGACTCAACTTTTTAAATGGCCCAACAATTATTGCATTTCTTTTTTTCATAAATTTATGAACAAACTTATAAAATGTTTTCTACTATATCCGGTTCTTAATATAAAATCTAGTTAACTAATTTAGAAACTAAATAAATTAGAGATTATTTGTTTAATTCCAACCATCATCTATATATTATTTATATTGTACTGTTATTCTGCATCTTATGGACCCCCCCCAAAAATAAATAAATAAATAAATAAAGTTGAACTATCCAAATTAAAATCTACTCATAATTAACACCACAAACGTGTTGTCACAATCGGCAAATATATAAAGCTTATTCCTTCCATGAGCGTTCAAGAGGTCGTGGAGCATACTCCAAGTGTATGGTTGTAAAGGGACTGAAGAAAAATCAACCCAAGCTTTTCAAATGAAATCCTAACGAAGTTCTTCAGTTGAGAAAGATGAAACAAACTTTTGGATAATAGTAATACTTTCCAAAGGGGAAAACATAACCAAAATCTATTCAAAACTGCCACATTCAAGGCCTAAAAACAAACCTTGCAGGGAGAAATTACTCTCATTTCCATTTTTTCCCCCTTTTTTATTCAGTTCAGTACAGGATGCACAATGTCATATTCCATGGAAGATTCTATTTTATCATTATTTGTGAAACCAAAACCAAGAACAACAATTGAATGGACCTGGAAATAAAAATACTTACTCCTTCGGATCCTTAATATAACACAATATTTAGGGAGTTGAGTTTGATCCTAAATATAAGACATAGTTTTCATATTTGTCAATGTTTTTCTAATTTACCCTTATTGATGCTCCCTCAAACATAATCTAGGAGGAGAAAGAATGAGGGAATTAAAAAAGATGACTAGAGTATTTTAAAAAATAGATATCATATTAAATAATTTAACCAACTTCCTTAATTTAATCAAATTAGGTAAATATGTTTTATATTAAGGACTGGAGGGAGTAAGAAATTTCAATTTAACCACAAGTTTATTATACTGGGGAAAAAATTGTTGCTAAACCTTGATCCACAGTTACTTGAAGTTGATCATATGCCATCAAAGTCAGATCGTCACACTTGTGTGTTCCTTTCCCCCTTGCCAGAACCTCCCCGTCAGCATCTATGATACCTTCCTTTTCCGGCTTCGCAACCCGTGAGCCCGGTTCCAATATGAAAGCTTTCACCTGTTATTTGTTGCAGAATAAAGAAGCTGTCAAGTTTTTTAGGCAGACATAGTTAAGGCAGAGAGGAAGGAGGGAGACTTTTAGGGCTTCTCGTGACAAAAAAGAAAGTCATGTTGCTTCTTCATATACTTATGGGCTTGTTTGCAATGGTGATTGAAGACTTCAAAAGAGGTAACTAATAAATATGTGAGGGGAGTTTTATCTCAGCTTATGTGAACGTGTTAATAAATCATGATTCCAAACAAGCATTTAATCAAGCTGATGAACTCACCTTCAGGTACATTACATAAGGAGATTTCACATGGCCACCACTACTTAATTCTGATATCAGTGACAGCAAAGCTAATTTGGGACATTTCTTGACAAGGATCAAGTCCAGGCAACCATCTGATAACTGCATTAATGAATAAAGTAACATGTCATTATCATGAATGATAATTGAAGATGTCTCAAATGGGGAAAAATAACCCCTACTCGAGACATATTGAAGGACAGAATTTAAGTACAGTTTCTTCTAGGTTTGTGTCCTTCAATAATAATATGACACGCGAAGAAACTTTTATGAAAGAATCAATGGTGCAGAGCTGATAAACAAGTTGTTATAGTTTTTCTAAAGAATCTGATATAGTAAATATTTAAATAACTGCATAAACTCTAAATCAGCCCAATCTCTTATCATTTTCCTCCCTTCAATCCAAATCCTCTCTCCATTTACAGAATTAGTTGGTGTAAAGATGAAATGTAAGTCCCACATAAAGTTACATTCTTTGGTGTCATTTCCCCCATGCATTAATTAATAAACATCACACAGAGGATATAATTTGCTAAGTAAGTCAACGAATACCATCCTTCATCGCTATAATCAAGTTGATCCCGATTCTTACAGCTCTAAAAGCTTAATCAAGCAAGCGAATGTCAAACTCCAAAGAAGCTAATCTAAATTTCTTAAAACACATAAAGCTACCTACCTTTGCATCAGGTGCAGGCAAGGCATCTTGAGAACCCCAGGGAACATTATGAAGCCAAACAGAAACAAAGGGTCCATTTATGACTTTCCAATTTAAATTCTTTAAGTTAATATCAGGTCCTTGATAACAGGACTTTTGTAACTTAATATGTTCTGCTTCTTTGAGATCATGGTTGTTGTCTTCAACTGTACATTTTCCATTATAACTCAAAGGCTCCCCAAAAGCTTCAAACCCAGGCGCAGGCACAAATGAAATGCATCCGGTGTATTGCCTCAAATTTAAGATTCGATTGAGAGCCTAAACAGAAGATAGAGCTTCAACTACTATACAGAAATCACTGACAATGAGCAACAGGAAACAGTAATTGGTAAGGAATTAGAATAAACATGTCATCATAAACAGTTAATTTCAAGAGAGACACCTCTCAACAACAGAAAAACGTCATGAATGAACATGTCATCATATTAATATGGCTTACTAACATAAAAATCTATTCGGGCACTTCCCATCCAACGATACTTTTCAGACTCAATGTCAATATCTGCAACCAGTCCTATAAAATAATCACACCTTTAGTAAATAATCATCATTATCTCTCCAGGTAACATCACAGGCAAAATCAGACACTACTAGTGTGTAATAGATAATTATAGAAGCTAGCAGATAAGATGTGTTTGTTTGAGTATCAGCCATTGCTTCATTGGCATAACCCAGCATATTGTACTTACTTACCCCATGCAAGCATCAATACACTGAAAAATCTGGTTTCTCCTTGCTTGATGGTAGCCACATCAAGAGATCGCTTATGACCTGTAAAGATTTGATACATAGCTTTAAACTTATCAGCAGAAGAAACAGAATATTGGTGAGGCTATAACATATTAGGACAGAAATGATCTCCAACCTCGAATAATGGAAAGAGCAGCATTAGCAGCTGTGCAAGGATCGCCAACTGAATCAAGAAGAGATTTTGCCATGCCATTTCCCGTACCTTCAGATGGAATCATTTTAGATGGGGGAAAACTTGATTAGAAAATTTTGATATTAGCCCCGTCAATGTCTATAAAATGGATAAAGTTTGTTGGCAAAATCTAGTTAAGAATATTAGCTCCACCATACCACCGTTCAAAGTGATGTAAGTCTATTTGAACGGGAAAATGTCACAAGCTCTTGCTAACAAGTGGGAAAAAAAATACTCTTCATAAAGAGCTGATTGCTAAGGTGCAATACAAGGTTCTTCATCAGATTATCTATAACTCTACGATTCTACTTGATAATGTATCCTCTTCCTAAAAGATGTCAAAAACGTTAGAAGATGTTAAGTATCATATTTCAACATCTGATGTTTAACTCATTAGGGGACATTACACTGCAGAAAAAGAACAATCAATAGATAATAACTTATTGTTTAAACTATTAAATTTTGAAACGTAAGGTAACAAATGGGTGACAAACCTGCAGGAATTACTCCAAGGGGTACTTTTATTGCAGTATCCCAATCCTGTCTTTCAAGCAGTCCATTCACAACCTACTAGAATGTAATGTAATTATCAGATCGGGGGGAGGGGGAATCACAGAAATATGTAATAAGTAGGGTGGTGCAGAATTAATTTGGGTGCATGTATAATACATAAAGAAGCCAAACCAAATGCAATGAACCATAATGGGGTAAGACTAGGCAAAGATGTTATAACTTCAATTCATGCAAGAACAAATGAATGGCATGTTATACCAAGATGTCAAATCAATAGACTGGTAGCCCCAGGACTGGAGAATTCATATCCTCATTCCAGAAACCTACCCCAAAAGCTAGCTGTTGAGGTAAGAGAACCAACCCATTAAAAAACTTTTTTTTTTTTTTGATCGAATTAAAAAAGTATTGAACTTCCAATTATACTGAATGTGAGACTTGGTAACCCATACTACCATGTCTCCATCAGTGTACAAGCCATGAATCATCTCCAACCTTTTCTTTCATTCATTCTCTCCTTTTTTCCCAGCAGATAAATACAACTTTTAAATTTAAACTATCAGGGTAAAATAAGGATTACCAGTGTTAACTGTCAAGTCATCCAACACCATAATGGAACTCACTGAAAAAAAAAACATATATATTAGTATATATCAATGAAACTAACCTCAACAAGAATCCCATCACCACTAACACAAACAATCCCATCATACTTTGATATATCAAGTGTACGAGCAACTTCCTTTGCATGTAGTTGGTGTTTGGTTTCTGAGGAGTACATAATACAACATTAATATGCCTATATATAAAGAGAAACAATTACTAAACTAATGGCAGGGTGAGAGAAATGTCCCAGCTTAATAGACAAATCAGAACCTTGAAGAGTGATTTGGATTTCAGCATCATCAAGAAGTGGTTTCACGTGATGAAGAAAAATCTTTGTAGCAGCTTTCTTTCCGCCAAATGGATTAACAAAAATAAAAAGCCTCTTAGGGCGGCCTGTAATAGAGATAATTAACTTCAGCTACATCTATAAATTTCAGAACAAAACACAATAAACAGGGAACTCAATTAATTCAACCAGCATGTGAAAATCACATCAATCCTTAAATAAGAATACAGATGATAAGTTAAATGGATTACTGCCAAGAGCTCGTACTCCGCGTTAATTAAATCGCAGAACTTATTTTTTCACAGATAATCCAATCGTCAGAGTAGTTCATTTTTAACAGTAACATTCTCTCTCCCTCTCTCTGTGTCACACTCTATAGTAGCAATTCAATTGCAACAGAGGATCATAAAATCATTCAACACTGTCAAAAATTAAACTTTCTTTTAATAGTCACACACACTCTATGATTGAAGCAAGAAAACAGATTGAAAATTCATCGAATACCAATAATGAGCTTAGATAGCACACTCGCTTTCACCTTAGCAAAAGTATCAAACAGCTAAAATAGCTATTGGCCCACACACGAAGCAGCTTAAATAAGTTTGTAAAGTCGCCAGAACATTTACCGAAGGAATCCAGGAACTCGCGAAGGTTCTGGCACCATAGCCGCTGCGATTCCTCCGACAACGATTGAAACACGATATCTTTTCTGACAAGCTTCCCTCTGTTCGTCGGAAAGCAGCCACTGCGGCGGCTATCAACGAGGCTTTTGATCCTAATGTCGGGGCCGTCAGTGACGAACCCGAGAACCTCTTTTTCGAGATGTAAACACCGTTTACCTCCGTCCAAACACCATAATGTGCCGTCGCTCAACAGAGATACCGGCGTGAGGGTGCCGTTGACGAGGGCCTGGTCGAAGATTACAGGCTTCCGGTGATCGGGTCGGTCCATTCCTGATGTGAAATGAACCTAGACGAAGCCAACTCTGAAGACTCATGAGGAAGTATATAGAAAAATGCCAACGACAAAACAGAGGCTTGGGAGCGCACGCCAAAGGTTCTTAGTGCGACTTTACGTCAATAAAAGTACTCGTCGTCATCGTTGCGAAAATCATTGCCCAACCAAGTTGTCGAACTCTTTTTGATAATAACACTCTCCCTTATCTTCGTATAAGATAATTCAATTTTGAAAATTAATTAATATCATAAATATTTTTTAAAACATCATATTCATATTTCTTAATTCATTCATTTGTTCTCTTATTGTTGAAGGAACGTAAATGAAAATAAACTAAAAAAAAAATTGATAAATATAAAAAAAACGTTTTTTATATGTAGGTCAGGACCAATTCTTAAATATGTCTTATGTTAAAGACCGAAGAAAGAAATAATAATACTTCTAGTTCTTAATATAAAAATTAATTGACTTTTTGTAAATATTAAAACATTTATATTTAACGTTTTTATCTAAACTAATTTGTCTGATTTAAATTGATATATAATCTAATAATTCAAAACATATGATATGATTAAATAATTTAATTAACTTTTTTATATTGGCACTAGTATCTGGTTCACGATTCGTGGCTGTCTTTTTCCACATAAGTGTCTCTGTTGGCACACGAACTCGAATCGAAGAAGGACTTAGTGAGGCATTACACTGCTGAACCAACTTTATGTAACTATGTTGATGAATAACTTAATTAACATGTTTAATCTTTAGAAGAAGAAGAAGAAGAAAAGGCCAATTGGCTTTTATATTAAAGAAAAGAGGAAGAAATAATTTTTATGGGAGTCGTGGAGGTATTTGTAAAGTTTAATAAGCCATTCAATATTATGGGGTCAGAATGTTCCAAAGTGAAAACAAAATTTGAGTTTTTCAAAAAAGATTTGTCTCCTATCCTACTCCTTCTTTATTTGGAAGGATGAACTGCCTCGTAGCTTTATCAGAGTCCGTTCTATCATTCAGCTGAATGAGCCTCCGATTCCCGGTTTCTGGGTTCCGAGAAAGGAGAGGGACCCTGTTTGGGTCACAGTGAAGTATGAGAGACTTCAAAATTGTTGTTATGGGTGTGGAAGAGTGTGGCACGACGGTCGCGGGTGTAAGCTGACGACGGTCAGAGATGAAGATGGTTTTGAGAAGCAAGAGTATGGGAGCTGGCTGGGTACTCCGGCGTTGCGTACTGTGGAAGAAGATCTGGTTGTTTGCGATGAAGACTGGTGTGAAGTTCCCTTCCTGGCTAAAGGAAGTCCGAATGCTTCATCCCAACGGAGTTGGTCGCCGGAGAAGCTGGTTCTGAAGGCGGTTTCGTCATCGGCTGGGAGAGGGAACTCGCCTGCCAGGCCATCGGAAACCTCGGACCCACAACGTTTCTCGAGCCCAACGGTCTGCTGTGAGTCTGCCACACCTGGAAAGTTATCCCTCGTAAAGTAGAGTTCTATGTCTCAGAAGGCTGTCCAGTCAACGCCGTCAGCTGGAATCCTGGAGCTGTTCCATATGTCAGGTGATCTCGTCACCAACGTGATGGAAGATAAAGCTGATGCTATGGTGTCATCTGATAAGGAAAGCACTGTTGGGGATGGGCTTATGGGTTTGGGCCAGCGAAAGGGAGATGTTGCTGCATTGAAGGGAGTTTCTCTTGATAGTGGGCTTGAGGAGTGTATGGCCAAGAGGCCTGGTGCTATGCAAGACTCTATTTTTATAAATGGGCTGGACAAAGGTTTATTACGCAATGGGCCAGGAGCTAAATGCAGTGGTGATGAGTCTTTAATTTCTGAAAGGCCAGATAGCGTGCTAATGAATTTCTCAGGTGGGCCTAAAGCTATGGATCGGTTGGGGGAAGGTCATCAAAATAAGCCCGAGTGTGCTAGTTCTAATGGGCTTGAGATTTCAAAGAATACCGTTGGGCTGATGTTTCAATCTGAACGCAATATGAATGAATCTACAATTGAAGCAAATATTTCAGCTTCCTTGGGTGACTCTAGAGGTATCAATCTCTCTACCAATTCCTTATTTCCCAGCAATTCCTTTGGTTTGGTTTCTTTTGCAGGTTCTACAACACGTGAAGCCAAGGGTGAGGAGACTTTGGGCATTAATAAAACTCAGCAATATTTTGTGGAATACCCTAGTGACGATGAACAGAATGATATTTCACCTAGGCCTTCTATTGGCCTACCTCAAATTTCTGCTTTGTCAAGGTGTTTGAAAGCTATCCAACTCAAGCGCCCGTTTGAGGATGAATCTGCTCCTTCTGAGAATAAAAGGTGTAAGATATTGAGCTCTGTTTTGAACGATGATCCGATTTGTGGTCCAAAAAAAGGGGATGGGAAAAAGAAAGAGTGCAAGAGGAATGTCCGCTCTGTCAAAAGATTTCTTCGGCATCATGGAAATCAATTGCAATTGGGTTCGTCTAGTTATTTTAGTTTCACTACAGAATCTGAATGTCAAGATAATTGGCTGTCTGGAACATGTGAAATGAATACTGATCAGGGGTCTGCTTTTGCTCCTACCGCCGATGGTTGGATGAAACCAACCATCGGTTCACCATGAATCTTATAGCATGGAACTGTCAAGGTCTGGGGGTTGCCTTGACAGTCATAAATTTGAAGGAAGAGTGCTTCCGAAGGAAACCCCATTTAGTCTTCTTGATGGAGACTAAACAAAAATCGAGATACGTAAGAAAGCTGAGACGCAGATTTGGCTTCGATGAAGAATGGATAGTTGATCCGGTAGGAAAAGGTGGAGGTCTAGCTCTATGGTGGTCCGATGTGCTTAAGATTAATATTCTGTACTCGTCTGTGAACATTATTCATACTAGTGTGGTGTCTGAGGCTTTCTCCACGCCTTCTTATATTACTTTTATTTATGGCCCCACTGAGGATGGTGATAGAATGCTGTGTTGGCAAGAGGTTCGGAGGATTAGTAGCAACGTTATTTCCTCTTGGTTGTGTCTTGGGGACTTTAATGATATTTTGTCTCAGGATGAGAAAAGTGGCGGTCAGCCGAGAGCTTGGAGGAGGATCCTAAATTTTAAATGTTTTGTGGCTAACTGTGGGTTAGAGGACTTGGGTTACAACGGCTCCCAGTTCACTTGGTGCAATAATCGAGATAGTCCGGATACCATCCGTGAACGTATTGATCGTGCCTTGGGTAATGTGCAATTGAGAGAGGTTTTTCCTTCGCTCCAAGTTTTCAATATTGACCCGGCAAGGGCATCTGATCATCATATCCTGTTCATCCAATGTCAGCACGGGATTTATAAGAAGAATCGGCCATTTCGATTTGAAGCTGCTTGGGCAGCCCATGATCACTTTACTGATTTAATCAAAGATAGCTGGCAGGACAGACCAGACCAGGATGGCTTGTTTTTGGAATCCTTCCTGATCAACTTAAAGAGATGCAAGATGAATCTTATTTCGTGGAGTAAGAAGGAATTCCCCAATAATGCTAAGCGGATTGATCTTTTAAAGACCCATCTAGCTAGTTTGGTGAATACAGAGCGTACCTCTGATGTTACGAGAGAGATCCTGGAGGTTAGAGGCGAACTGGACAGGTTACTTGAGCTGGAGGAACAATATTGGTGGCAACGTTCTCGGATCAATTGGCTTCAATATGGTGACAAAAATTCCCGTTTCTTCCATGTGTCTACTATCAAAAGAAGGCAGAGGAACCGGATTTCTAGTATCAGGGATGATGGGGGTAACTGGTTATTGGAAAAGGGAGCTATTTCCAAGAACATTGCCAACTTTTTTCAGAATCTCTTTACCACCTCTGGTCCGAATCCTCTGGATGCGGTGTTGAGCTATATCGATCCAAAAATCTCTGTAGAAATGAACCAGAGACTTATGGTACCAGTGTCAAGAGAGGAGATTAAAGTGGCTGCATTTAGTCTTGGGAGTTCAAAGGCACCGGGTCCGGACGGTTTCTCTGGTAAATTTTATCATTCTGCATGGTCTGAAATTGCCGATACTGTATACTCTATGGTCAATGAATTTTTTGCAGGGCATTCTGTTTTAAATGGGATTAATACGACGAACATCACTTTAATTCCAAAGATCCATAAACCGGAACATGTCTCTCAGTTCCGACCTATTGGCCTATGCAACTTTTCATATAAAATTATTTCGAAAATCATGGCCAATAGGATGCGTCCCTTAATGGATGTGTGTATTTCCCAGAACCAGAGTGCGTTTGTTCCTGGCCGGTGTATTCATGACAATATCATTATTGCGCATGAGGTCTACCATTATCTTCGTCGTAAGTACTCTGGTGGTAAGTATGAATTTGCCCTTAAGATGGATATGAGCAAGGCATATGACCGGGTTGAGTGGGACTTCATTGAGCATGTCTTGTTGAGATTTGGTTTCTGTTCGGAGTGGGTGGCTCTTATTATGAAATGTGTGCGTTCAGTTAGCCTAAATATCTGTTTATCTGGTGAAAATATCAAATCTATTATGCCTAGTAGAGGTATTCGCCAGGGAGACCCCCTCTCTCCATATCTCTTCATTATTGTGGCTGAGGTTCTTTCGCTTATGATAAGTAAAAGTCAGATGGCCAAGCGGTTGGTAGGTATTAAGTTAAGCAATGGGTGCCCGGTTCTTACTCACAGTTTTTTTGCTGATGATGCCCTGTTATACATGCGTGCTAGTCATAGGAATTGCATTTATTTGGCTAATATTCTGGATATGTATTGTGCAGCTTCAGGCCAGGTTATTAATCTGGATAAATCTAGTATTTTCTTCTCCTCTAACTGTTCTCTTGCAGCAAGAAATATGGTGAGTGGTGTTTTGCACATCCCAGCTACAGAAGATCCCGGAACATACCTTGGTATTCCTAGCATCTGGGGAAAGACCAAGAACCAGGCCCTGGCGTACATTCGAGAACGAGTGGCGAGCAAAATACAAGGCTGGAGTCATTCCCTCCTCTCCTTTTCAGGTCGTGAAGTAATGATCAAAGCTGTTATCCAGGCGGTTCCAATTTATCCGATGAATTGTTTCAAGTTCCCTGTGAAGACTTGTAAGGAGATAAATAGCCTTATAGCCAACTTCTGGTGGGATGGTAATGCCTTTGGAGGCAAGACACATTGGAAATCGTGGGGAGTTATGACCAGTAGTAAAAGTTCAGGTGGCATGGGCTTTCGGGACCTATTGATGATGAATGACGCCCTCTTGGCTAAAACGGCATGGAGGCTTTTGCAAAGGCCAGATGACCTTTGGGCTTGGGTCATAAAGAGTGTGTATTTCCCAGAACAAGAGTTCTTTGATGCGGAGATAGGCTATAAGGCATCGTGGTGTTGGTCTAGTATCCTACATGGCAGAAATGTTCTTAGGAAAGATCTTATGTGGGACATCGGTGATGGCTCTAATATTCGAATTTGGGGTGACCCTTGGGTCCCAGGTGATATTTTTCCTGCCAGACCTCGTTCCACTGACATACCAATAATTGCAGAGGGCAGAGTTTGTGACTTGATTGTTAATGGGCAATGGAACCTTGCGCCTATCAGCCACTATGTATCTCCTGAAATTAAGGACGCTATTTACAAGATCCCTATCCCCTCAAATGGCTTAGAAGACAAATTGGTGTGGACTAGCGCCAAGGATGGAGTGTATACAGTAAAATTGGGTTACCACCGCTGAAAAGATAGAAAAGATGTTAATGTGGGGAGAGCTGGCTCGTCGACTGTAATTCACTCTCGATATTGGAAGATGATTTGGAAAATCAAGGTGATCCCTCGGGTTCAGCAATTTATTTGGAGGCTATTAAGTGATGCGGTTGCCACCAACTATGCTCTGGTGCGTCGGAGGAGGTCCATGGATTGTCGATGTCCAGTTTGTGATGGTGCTGAGGAGACTATTGAGCATGTCTTTTTCTATTGTCCATGGACAAGAGGCATTTGGTTTGGATGTTCGCTTGGTGTTAGAATTGATGTTTCCCGTATCTCCAATTTCAAGAGGTGGTGGATGATGACATCAGATTCGTCTCTTCTTAGTAAGCAGGATATTGCTCTGATTTGTTGGATTTTGTGGTATATCTGGAAGGCTAGGAATGAACTGATTTTTGACCATAAACAGCCTAATCCCAGTAGTGTTATTGAATTGGCTCGGAAAAGTAATGCTGAATTCTGGGCTAAGGGTACTAGTCGGGTGGTGGATCCTTTAGGATCGAGGGGCTGTGATAGTCCTGGCCCTAAATGGTCCCCCCCTGCACTGGGTACTCTTAAAATTAATTGTGATGGAGCCTTTTTTTTCTCACTCTGAGGATGCAGCTGTTGGGGTTATTTGTCGAGACTGTTCTGGCTGGTTTATATGGGGATTTGTGGATAAGGTTAAGTCCATTTCGGCCTTCATGACTGAAGCCTTAGCCCTTAAAAGGGCTCTCCTGTTGGCCCTTGATTTGGGTAATGATAAGGTGGTCTTTGAGTCAGATTGTCTACCTCTTGTCTCTTGTGTTGACGCCAAGTCTCCAGATTCGTATGATTGGCAGTGTAGAGGTATTATCCAGGATGTCATTGGTCTTCTAGCTTCTAGGGTTGGGTTCTCCTTGTCCTTTTCCCCGAGAGGGGGTAACCGTGCTGCTGATCTCCTGGCAGCGGATACTTATAAAGGGGTGTATCCAATTGGGTGGGTTCAGCGCCTAACACCCGCTTTGTTTTCTCTTCTAACTCTGGAGGCGCAGAAGATTGATGTGGGATTGGCTTCTCCTCCGCGTTCCAATCTTCATCTGGATGACGAATAGCTCTTGTGTTTTCTTCTTTTGTTTACTCCCTATTTTGCGTGGGTGGCTGTACTTGCTTCGTTTTTGTTTTTTCCTTCTTGTGCTACTGTTGATTGGCTTTACCTCTTTGTATTGTCATTTCTTACGGACCTTTAATATTAATAGACTCTCCTTTTGACCAAAAAAAAAAAAACAAACATGAATTAAAAGATCTTGTCAAACAAAAATTTAATCAAAGATTGTGTGATGAGAAGCTTCCTCAGAATAGTAAAGTACCATAGCCGTAAGGAATCTGGTTCCATTAGTTGGCCAAGTATAACGTGGACCGCAAACTTGAAAAGATAACGTGAAAATACACCAATCAATACCACCAATCAATGCTATTGTTGCGTTTCCGCTTTAACAATCGTAAAGGAGGTGAATCCATTTTTTTTGTGAATTCTGTTTTAATTTCCTTTCCCTAATTTTATCTTATTATTGGATTGAATGATCAACTGTTGAGATTTCGTATATTATAAAATTATGATCTTTCAATTTTTATATAGCCTAAAATTAAGATGCAGAAAATAAAAGGGAAAATGATGAGGAGAAGATCTAAAAAAATTCAATCTAACTTGATTTTATGTTTACCCCTTTGCCATGTTGGGCAACACTCATCACACAAACTCATTTAGTGGCTCAATAATTATATGTTCATTTGGAATAAAACAGATCCCAAAAAGGAGAAATAATCACAGTCAAAATCCATTGAAATTATAAAATTGTATTGAGTTTCTATGAGATGTGGGTTAGATTAATTTTAAATATGAAAAAGACTAATTGTTCCATTATAATAAATAAAATTGAAAAAACCAAAACACGAAGTTGGATGCTGATCAATACAGATCCATATATATCACTTAGTGCCTATTTATAAATCACATGTACTTAACAAGTTTTGTTTAAAATATTGATAAGTCACTTGTAAGGTAATAAATGAGGTTTTGTCAATTTTACCCTTGTTGACTTATATTAATAAATAGACAGAGATATGTAAATGCAATGAAATAAAGGGAAGTGAGAGAAAATGTGCGTCATTTCATAAATAAGGATTAATCTAAAATATTTATCTATTTAATTTTTTTTTTTTGGTTTGCAGGAATGAGGTACAAGTGACTTATAACTAGGCACTAAAGATATTATTATAAATAAGTCGACCAATCCTGCATCAAAATGGGACCTTTTCCATTTTTATTTATTATTATTTTTAGAATCGATGTTTAAATATTTGGAATGAGCCATTTCATCCAGGGCATCTCACCACACATAAAAGTTATGCATGTTACTAAGTATAACTTAAACAATGCCATCAGCCGCTTAGATCAACTATAGAGTGTTGTTTTAATTTAACTAAGGGTTTTGAGTTTGAAACTTGGGAACATAGTAGCGTTAGGTGATAAGGCGAGCACCTAAAAACATGGTGAGGTCATGTCTCAAATCCAAATTAGTCTGAGTTTGTAGAGTTTCCTGTAACAAGAGGCTCACTTGGGAAATATGTCTTTTAATTAGGACTAAAATTAACTCCCCAATTAAGCCCTATATTAAGCATTAGAGGAGAGTATATAAATAAGATATGTTTATCTGGCTAGTTTAAATATATGCATTGCTGAGCCCTATCAACTATCACATGTTGGTTATGGCACATACTTTTGAACTCTAAGATTTTATGCTTTAGTAAACAAAACTCCTTCTACTAGAAACATCACTTGTTGGTTATGGCGCATACTTTACTCTAGGGTAATATTGTCGTATTAGTTATTAATTTAATCCTTTTCTTTTTGAGAACATGAATATTTTGAGATAGAACTACCTTAACTTGATGGGTTAAAATCTAATTTTGCCCTTGAAAGTTTTTGTTAGATTAATTTAGCCTCGAGAGTATTTAAAAAGAGGTAAAGTCTTCCAATTGTTAGAAACTAATACTGAAGGTTAAAATTTTAACCTTGATTTTATTTTTAATGGATTATTGCTCATTTTTAATACTTCTTGGAAAAAAAATTGATCAAATAAATACTTATAGCAATTTCATCAAAAATATATTAACCTCAATTGTTTTTTGGGAAGATCACAGTAAGGTCCCAGGTACGGGAATAATTACCCAAAAAAAAAAAAGTATCTCATACTAAATTCCCCTCACAATATGATTAGTTGTGAAGAAGCTACTAAATTCTCCTTACAAAAAAGTCTCGTTGTCAAAATGACTTTATTAATTGTTGAAATGTTCCTATGAAAATCTCGTTATGAAAATGGCTTTTAACATTGTCAAAATGACTTTCCATATTGCCAAAAATTTTCTAAAATACTAGACGTATGAAAAACTTGAAGAATTTTTGACAACATGTAAAGCTTTTTGACAACATTAGAAGTCATTTTTACAGTGAGATTTTCATAGAGACATTTTGATAGCATGAAAAGTCATTTTGATAACGAGATTTTTTGTGAGGAGAGTTTAGTAGCTTATTCACAACTAATCATAAAAAAACAGGAGAATTTAGTATGAGATTTTTTTGTGATTAATCCGCACCTAGCACCTAAAGATCTTACTATGATTTTTCCACGTTTTTTTGTTGGGCCATCAGAATAGAAGGTCAGCATCTTATTAAATGATAAAGCATCTAGATTCTAGATAGCGTGCCTGCTAAAGCTAGTAATACTGGCTCAACCCACTAACCTGCAGGTTAGGGTTGGTTTTTTTTTTTTTTTTTGTAATAAAATTTTAGAAAAGAGATTGGGTTCATCCATAATTCAAGGGTAGGGCGAAATCTCTCTTCCTCTTAAGTGATACCGATGTTGGGCAGGACGAATTGTCTATTACCCTCAGGCGTTAACCTAGGTACTTAGGAGCCAGAATGCCTCCCCCAGCGTTTTGATCAAGTCTAGGATCGAACTCCCTCCCTTTAGTGAAAGTGTTCGACCCCTTTACCAGTTGAGCCCAAAAATAAGGGGTAGGTTAGAGTTGAAATTTTTCCAACCACAAAAGTGTGCCCTGCATGGGCCCACATTGAGTAACTTGCGGGTTATTTCAAGCTGGCCCTGCACTAATTTTTTTTTTTAAAAAAATAGAGAATTAGATATATAAAAACCCTAAAGTCCCACCTCCTTCCTTGGCTTGGGTGTTGATTTTTGGCAGCTTCGTAGGCTGTTTCAAACCAAATCATTGTATCTAATTCCTTGAAGATAATTTGGTGTTTTTTGTTTGTAAATTTTTTTTGGTACAAGGCGAGGGGAGGGGGGATTCGAACACGGGACCTGAGGGAAGATATAAGACATCTCAATACCACCAGCTATGTCACTGGACTGCTGTCCTCGGTGGTTTTTGTTTGTAAATTTTAGCAAACTTTATGAGTTTATCAATTGAATTGTGGATTATATTTTTGTACTTTTGTAAGTGTAATCATTATTACTATGAATGTTAATTTGATTAATCATATATAGTCATATTAAAAAAACTGGAAAAAAAAAAGAATTTTTTTTGCAAAGGTTAGGGTTGGCATTTCGCCAACCCATGGGTTGATGCAGACCAGTTTGCATTACCAATCTGGTGCCTACTGATAAAGTGTACTTTTAAGGATCAAAAATACATTTTATAAACTTAACGAACTAAAACGAACCCTTAAATAAAACATAAATGACTAAAAATATACTTAGCCTTTAAGATACATTGCATTCGATTAAAAATGAGTTGTACGAGGAATGACCTGCTAATGAACTCGTCTGCATGCAATTTTCAGATAAGGAAGTCTTGCATAAATGTACAAGGAATGCATAGGTGGGTTCCTCGAAGGGGACCTATGCCTGACTTGAGAAATGTTGCCTTGTGTCTTTAAATTAAGATATATTTAAGGAGTTGATTTTGATCCTAAATAAAAACTATTTTTTATATTTACCAACATTTTTTTTTTACTGATCTCTATATTGATGTTGTCCAAATAACAACCAAAGAGGAAAGGAATTAAAAAATATTATTAGAGTATTTCAGAAAATACGTGACATATTAACTAATTTGACTAATTTACTTAATTTAATCAAATTATATAAATATATTTTATATTAAGTGTGAGAGTACTAGTAAGGTGTATTGTTGATCCATACAGGGTGATTTTTTACATATTTGATATTTATTGATTTTCTTTCTTTTTTTAATAGAAAGGGTGGTTAAAAGTCAAAAGACAGTAAACAAAAAATTGCATAGTAGGGAATAAATCTCAAACAATTTTGATCCATCCAGGCCCTCCAGAAGGAAGGGTAATTGACTGAAAAAAAAAAAGAAAAAAAAAAGAAGGAAATAAATCTCAAACAATTTTGATCCATCCAGGCCCTCCAGAAGGAAGGGTAATTGACTGAAAAAAAAAAGAAAAAAAAAAAAGAAGGAAGGGTTATTCCTTAGAATTTCCGAATTGTTGATTCCCACCTTTGTTAATGTATCAGCAACCCGGTTGACATCTCTCGAAATATGGCATAAAGAGACCTGCCAATCTCTCCTTGACAGATCTTTAATCTGTTTCTCTAGAAGACTACCCGTAATGACATTACTATCAGTTAAATTGTTTATTGGTATTGATAACTGGGCTGATACCTCAGCGTAAATTTGGGCCAATGGGTGGGTTCTCATAGGCATATTTTACCTCTTATCTTTTTCTCTTTTCAACATGGTTAGCCAATTTCTACTATGGGCAAAATTGTTACAATTTCATTTATTTGGTCAAACTGGATTTATAAATAGAACCAGAATAGTACTCTATAAAAACTAGGGTTAAGGTGCATTTTTGTCCTTAAAGTATGCGCCTAGGAGCAATTTTACCCCTGAAGTTTCAAGCGTAGCAATGTTGTCCCTGAAGTTTCAAAATGGAGCAATGTTGCCTCTCCGTCCAAAACCCTAACGGTCAACTAACGGTCACCGTTAGTTGACCGTTAGGGTTTTGGACGAAGGGGCAAAATTGCTCTATTTTGAAATTTCAAGGGCAAAATTGCTACTTTTTTTGGGAGCAATGTTGCCCCTAAAGTTTAAAAATAGAGCAATGTTGCTTCTCTGTTAAAAACCTTAACGTTGACCGTTAGGGTTTTCAACGGAGGGGCAACATTGCTCCGTTTTTAAACTTTAAGGGCAATATTGTTACGATTGAAATTTTAGGGGCAAAATTGCTCTTGGACACATACTTTAAGGGCAAAAATACACCTTAACCCTAAAAACTAAAAACATACCTCATATAAACTTAAAAAACTAAAACAGTTTGGCCTATTTATTTTTTTTCAAAAAAAAAAAGGGGGTTTTTTCTCTGAGACTCCATTCACGTCGTCCCTACGGGCTGAGCCGTGTCCCGAACCGCGTCGTCAGTTCGCAGTTCGGTTCACGAAGTGGCACCTAGGTTTTGGGAGCTGCAATGGGAGGCAAGGTAGAAGAGGAAGTAGTTCCGCAGGAAGGGTCTCGAGGTCGCCACCTCAAGAAGAAGGCTCTGAAAAACAAAGCTTTGGCAGTAGGTTTCAACGAGAAGGACCTCAAGTACTGTATCGCCTTCCTTTGGACGATTAAAGCCCTAATTGTTTTGATTTTTGTAAATGAGTAAAAGATTGCATATTTTGAAATTGATAATGATGATAGTGTGTTGTCATGTGCGGTTTTCTGTTTGAAGGGATTACGTGTCTGGGTTTCACAAGCGGAAGAAGAAGAGGAGGAAGGAAGCCCAAAAGAAACAAGAGGAGGCGGAACGACGGAAACGCTTGGAACTGCGCAAAAAGGTACAACATTTGAAATATGTTCCTAATGCTTCCGCTGGAAATAATGTTCTGGAGTCTTCTTACTAGCAATTTGCATTCAAGTTCAACTCATATAGTAATATGGTTTATCCAATGAGTCCTTTCTTTTTTATTTTTTATTTTACCTGCCATTAAGTCCTCTTATTTGTGAGGTCTTTTGTATATAATGGTGCATTCACTTTTAATGCATGATTGGAAAATTCTAATTATTAAGTATATATAGGCCCGGGATTGAAGTAGTTCATTGTGAACTGTTAGGTTTGGATGTGGCAAACTTCTAGACTTTGTTCTAGAGGACATATGAAATACAGTTCCCATGTTGACTTAGATTGAGAACTGTTCTTGGATAAATAAAACGCCCCTCTCCTGTGCTATGCCCCATACATATATATAGACGTGGCTGAGTGCCTGAGTTGGTATCCCATGATGGGATCCATCGTAGTATAGTATGTCCAGATTTGCAATCACTAGATATACGTGGGCTATGGCCCAAGCATTAGTATATGATAATTCAAATTAAGGTGTTGGACAATAACATGTCTGTTAGATGTTTGGTGGTCTAATGCATGCAATAAGCAAATATACCTTGAAAGCTCTAAACTGATTTTCTTAATATGTGGTGAAAAGTAAAAATGGAATATAGTTTTCCCCTTTATTCACCTATTGGAAGGTTTGTGTGAAGCAATCTGCCTTGCCTTCTTCGATGTCTTTTTGGGTAACAGCATAGCACTTGGGATTAGGAACATGAGTTATAGGGTTGTTTTCAATGCATGCGTTTGTAATCTCACTGATTGAGCTATTGTTGCAGAGAAAGTTGGAAAAAGAGCTTGCTCTGCATGGTGGGGTTTTGCCAACCACTGACCCAGAGCCTGGTGATGAAGTTGATGAGAATGAAGAAGAAAGGGAGCAAGTTGAATCCGTTGCTGGTAAGAGTTTATGAACACTATGACCATTTATTTGATTTTTTAAAAAATATTTGTTCCTTGAATCAAGCTGCTTTGTATGTTCCACGTGTTCTCTGATGCCTGAGATTCTATAAAAATGAGTGGCTCAGCTGGTCTGGTTAAGCTGCTATGTAATGCTTCCATTGTTCTCTGATGCTAAGATTCCATGTGCTGTACCCTTTGGCTTTCTTGAGATGATTCAGTACAACTCCTATATAATTTCAAACATTATCTTCAAGAATCTCTAACCTGACACTTCAGTTAATACACAAGAAAGGAAAGCTGGAAGTTTCCTCATGTTTGTTGAATAGTTGTGCAATTATTTGCATTGGAATATCTTTTGATTCTTATCCTGAAATTTTTTATTATGTGAAATCCAGAACTCTAATTATTGTACTCATGAGAGAGGCATTTATTGCTTAATAGTTTTACTAAAACCTCTCTCCGTGTCCCTTCATTTTTGTGATCTTATTTTAGAGTTTAGCTAATGACTTGTTTGATCATTGGATTTACCTTTTTGTTGCTGACAGGGAGAAGGACGTATGAAAATGATGATTTGAAAGTCACTGTGATAACCAGTGAGATTGGCCATGAAGAAGAATGTCATCCTAGTGAAAGGAAGGCGCTAATTGTGTCACAACCTGTGGGTGCTGATAAGAAGCACAATATACCAGTAAAAAATAAGAAACCATTTAAAAAAGTTACCAAGCACAAATCACGGTCAAATCCAAAAGGAGGTAAAAAGAAGGGGAAAAAACAGAAACACAACAAGAAACGGTAACAGTTGATTCTCCCCCTTCAGAAGTGTGATTGAGTTCGGGGACTTAGCTGCTGAATTGGGTGTTGACATTGTGAAAGCTGAGCTTGTTTCATAGTGTAACTTATCCTAGTTAAACGTTGATGACAGGAATTTTTTGTTTTTAGGTGTTACCAGTTTCACTGGATTTAAGCCTCAATGCAGAAATTTTGACACACAACAGAAGCACCTCTGTCATTAACACAGGATTTATAGTTTCTTTGAAGCCACTTGCTTTATTCGATTTTGTACCTTCAATTTTCATTCTCATATATGCATTATATATATATATATATATATATTTTTTTTTTTTTTGGGGGTTTTACGTCCAATATGAAACTAAAATGCTCTAAGCTCATGAAGCTCTGTTCTGGGTCTCCGATATGGTTTTTTAATACTGCCCTTACCTTTCCAGACTTTATTATTGAACATCTGATCGTGGCCTTTGTTAAATTCTACTCTCTCAACACACGCTTAGTGAACCAATTAGTTATACTCCTCTGGATTAGGTCCTACATTTAGGACGGGGGTAGTATAATGTGGTGGTTGTTTAAGTGTCTGTTAAGAATTCTTTAAGAATCAAAAGCAGGTGTCGGTGTTTGAGATGATGAAATAATATATTCCCTGCAAAATAGCAATCAGTAGTGTGTGTGCTTGTTTCAGGAATTTTCTTATCTGCACTTGTTTATGTTAATAGTGTGACAAAAATAGAGTTCGATAAAGATATGCTCTTTCAGCATCTTTTTACAGTTTTAAAATCTTTTTGATGTCAACGTTATCAGCTTTTTTCCTTGAAAAATTTTTCTTGTTCTTTTTATGTGTTGCTTTGGAAAAGTAGCAGTAGTTGTGTTTAAAGATGAAACCAACGTTTGTCTCCCTTCCTTTATCTATGTGGGAGTATTAGCTTCAAACTAGTGATACTAAATTACTATTAGTTGGTACTTATTATCACTTTATTTTGACCAAATCTCACATAAAGATCTTATTATAAGTCCAGTTTGATCAAATCTTACATATTAAGAAATATAAGTTAATATATTTAAAATTGCTTTGCGTCTTTAATATAGGACGTTGATTTATTTCTGATCTTATCCTAAATATAAGATCTACTTCTCATATTTGTCGATTTTTTCTCAATATATCATATTAATTTGCCATCAATCATAATCAAGTAAAAATTAATGAAGATGATTATGATGTTTTAAAAAAAAAAACTTGTCATATTAACTATCTTAAATAAATTTTTTAAGTCTAATCAAATTAGGTAAATAATTTTTATATTAAGGACTAGATAAAGTATTTCTTAAATTGATTAACTTTTTCAAAATTGCTTTTATTTAATATTGAGTATTAAAAAAATGTTATTGGTACGTTTTCTCTCATATATTAAAAGGGATAAATTTGGAAAAAGTCATTAATAAAATGGTAGACTTTTTTTTTATTTTTTTTTCTAATAGGGTAGAGTGGTAGACTTACATTTAGGATTTAAAAATTTCATAAATTGAATTTAACCAAACGCGTGACATTTTTGTCTTCTCCCAAACCAAACTCGTAACGTTTTTGTCTTCTCCCAATACGTTGTATCCGGAGGAAAAGAACAAGTTTAAAATTATGATATGGGATAGGATATTATCACTACCAATTATATGTCACTACCACTTTTTTATCGTTAGATCAAAATTTGAATAGGAGAGAGAAATAATAAAAGTATATGAGATTCTGATTTAACAGTGAAAAAGTGGTAGTGACAATATCCTATCCTTATGATATATTAAATAAAGAGTATATTAAATAAAGAGTAAAATGTCGCTTGAGTCCTTGAGAATATGTTTCATGGCTTCATCAATATGTTATTTAATAGAAAGACTTGTTTTTATTTGAAAACGACAATCTTATTTTTAAAAATAATTAATCACTACAGTGACACGTTATGTGATGATAATGATAATTCAAAAAAATGGACCACTTGTTGAAAGGCTTATCTCAACAACCTCTAGTGTACCAAAAAGAAGCTCCTTACAAAAGAGAAAGTGAAATATTCTTCAGGTACAAAGTAATTTTGCCATGAGCTTTAAGCTGGGATTTTGTCATTTTGATTCCTATGCCCTCTTTATTTAATAAACTCTAAGCTACATCTTTTCCATGGCTTTATAAGACTTTTTCTTTTCTTTTTTTTTTAAAAAAATAGATACCCCACATGAGTTGAATTTATTGAGTATATTTCTTTGAAAGATAGGATATTGTCACTACCAATTTTATGTCACTACTACTTTTTCACTGTTAGATCTGAATCTCAATAGGAGAGAGAAATGATAAAGATAGATGAGATTCAGATCTAACGGTGAAAAAGTGGTAGTGACATAAAATTGGTAGTGATAATATCCTATCCCTTTCTTGATCTATTATTTTAAGAGATTATATTTGAATTATGGTAACCTTTATATTTTTTAAATTACTTTGACTTGATCCGGGTTAAGAATTAAGAGGGCACTCCATGTAAAGACCATTTTTAAATTGTAAAATTTATATTTTAATAATTGAACAAGTATTTCAAGTAATGTTGACACTTACAAATTAAAGGAGAAAAGTCATATTTCTTTGAGGTAGATATTTGACATTTTTCATTAATTAGTTTATCTATATCAATATAAATATATAAAAAGTGTCGGGTCTTGTAATCCATATGATATAAAAACATTAGACTTTCTTAAATATAAGATAGCGAATTGATGCTTAAAAGAATCATCAATATACGTGTGTATATTAATTTTTAAAACGTACTATTCATAGATTATGAATAGTGTACTTTTGTTTTTATAACGTGTAAGACCCACAATTAGTTTTTTAGTTATTTGATGTGACTGAAGGTAATTAATTTATTTTTTATTTGATTGTTGGAGTCGTTTAAGAGGTTTATTTAGAGTATTTAAGATCATAATTAATTATTTATGGTGGTTGTAGATATTTGGAGGATAGTCGTTGTTACACAGAATACTAATCCATTTTTTGAGAAATTTAATTTGATTGAAATGTTAGTTTTGTGGATTTAAGTTTCAAAACTTGTTAAGAAAATTATTAAAAGGAGGGGCTATGACTTTTTAACAACTTATAATTTTAGAAAATTAGCCAATAAGTATTAATAAATTGTCCCCTTTGTTATTTTGTTAGGAACGTTCCAATTAAAAATAATAATTGTGACAAAAGCTCAAAGGACATTACAAAATATTTATAAATTACCCATTAATAAAGTTCTCATATAATCACACGGTGTGATTTTAATTCCAAACCTGATAAGTTATAAGACAATTTCTTACCACTTAGACCAACTTTTATTGACAAAGTGACATATAATCACACGGTGTGATTTTATTTTATTTTATTTTTTATATGTGTCTTATATCTTTTTTATTGGAAGCCATTCTATTCACTATACCGTTGGGAACTAAATATTACTCCCTCCCGTCTTAATTATATGACAACATTTGTAAGTTGGTTTTGGTCATAATTATACGACAACATTCTAATTTTTGTCAATTTCTTCTTAAAATACCCTTTTAATTTCTTCCTAAGATCATATGAATAAAGGATTATGTAAAATTAGCAAGATGGTTGAAAGGCAAAATTTATATAAGGATATTTTAAGAAAATGAGTAAAATTAATTAAATTAACTTTTATCCTTAATCCATCTAAAATAGGTTAAATAGATCCTATAATTAGGACCAGAGATAGTAATTAAGATATTAATGGAATTTCAAACCTTGACTTATTATATTACGAAGGACTGAGGGCCTGTTTGGATGAGTTTTTTAAAAAATGTTTTTTTTAAGCTCCAAATTAGAACTTTTTTTTTTTAAAAAAAAGCAGCATTTTAAATTTTTTGTGTGACTTTTACTTTTTTAAAAAATATTATCCAAATACATAAATTAATAAAAAAAAGCATTTGTTTACCTTTAAAAAACACCTTTTTTTAATAAAGAAAAGCTCATAGAAATGGGCCCTAACTCCTTCTGTTTACTCTTCTGTGTAAATTCGGCTTGCAAAGAATGATCGGCATTGATGGACAATGTTTTTTAATCCATATGTATTAGTGCTTTAAATTTTAATCATTAAACGACAAGAATGTTTTTGAAAGAGTGTAACAAATTCTCTACATATTAATCCCAAATAAACTTCTTGACTACCTTTTTTTTCTCTCCAATATGCAGATTATTTTTTTTGGATATGAGAAATAAGAAAAGATGCATTTCAGAAACACATGTTTGGACTGGTGAAAATGGAAAGCAAGCAATTCTTAATATTGAACAACGAGTAATAAATAATCACTAGATATTTTCTTCTCCAAAGAAATAGTAACTACATAGTTTTTTAAATAATACATAAAATATAAAAATCAATTTAAATATGTGGATTAAAAACAGTTAAAATAAATTATAATGGGGAGAGAAAAATAGGGGGTAAGATATGAGTATAAGATAGTAGTCCATGCAGTTCTAAATATAAGATAGAGTTGACTTTTTTGGATAAATTAAGGAAGCTAATTTAATTACTTTAAAGTATTTTTTTTTCCAAACTAATTTGTTTAACTTATAAACTAATATATAAATTAGTGATATATAGCATATGATAAGATTAGATAACTTATTTAATTTTCTTAATCTCTCTAAAAAAGTCAACTTTATCTTATATTTAAAATAAAAAGAAACACTGTATAATTTTCTGTGGGGACGTGGAGAGAGTGTGGAAGGAACCAAACATTTGGGGGAAAAAATAATATGTACTACTGAGACCCACATGTAACATTGTAATAATTTGTTTTTATTACCCACTCTTGTATTTTTCTAAAACCTGAATTACTTAATTAATTTGAGTAAGTTAATAAATGTGATTTGATATTTCAAAACCACTTAATTATGCATAAGATTATATTGTATGGCAATTTATAAGTTAGGTAAATGAGCTTTTGAAAAAACTAATAAATATGAGAAATAAAATGAATTGGAATAAAATAAATACTCCATTCGGTCCTAATTATAGGAACTAGTTTGTAGTTAAATTGCACTACAAATTATGTCTTATAATTAAGACAGATAGTACAACATATAATTAATTCTTATATTAAGGATTATAACTATCCATTTTAGAATTTTACCCTCTCCTAATCTTCCCCCACCTACCATCTCTTTCTTTTAAAAGATGCATGTTAGAATAATTTTTGATACAAATTGTTACTTGAGTCCCTTAAGCTCTATTAAACGTTGCTGACAAGTTGAATAAAGACAATGACAATTTGAGTGTAGCTATTAACAACCTCAGAAACACAAGCTGTCATTGCATTTATTAATTGGATAGGACTTATGGAACTCAAATAGTTAATCTATTTATTCAAGTTGTTACCAAAGCTCCAACATTTATTGCGGAGTTCTAGTAGTCAATTGCCAAAGCCTTGCTAGTAGAGTGATATCGGCCAACGGAACTTCGGCACCCATGAGGGTCCTTTTTTAAAAAAATAAAAAATAAAAAAATGATTGGCATTTGTTAATTTCAAAAGCTCAGATTTGTCCTTTGAGACCTATTGATAATTTCCATGTGTTAAAAGATTTGTGGGGTTTTCCATACTCAAATGGATTTATTTGCAATTTTCCCTTAAAATTTTCATATGAATGTAAATTTTACCATTCATTTAATATTTTGTTAACTTTGTTCTCATGAGATATACTCTCTCCATTCCTTATTAGAAGCTTTAAACTTGTGAACGAGGGTGTTCTAAGATATAAATTTCATTATAAGTTTGTCTCAATATTTATTGGGCCCAACTTTATTCCATTATTGTATTCACTGCATTTATTCTTTTTCTCTCTTATCCTCTTTACTAGTTGAAAAAAAAAATACTTATTACTTTTAACTAATTCAAACTATTTTATTGATAAACACATATAATAAGGGATGGATAGAGTATATTAGATGTGAATAAAATTGGAAAGTTGTTAAATTTTATAGTAGAGTTAATGAAACTTGAAGATTATCTTAGTATGTGTCAAACATGCTAGAAAATATCTCATAAATAGGACTAGAGGAAATTTATTATAAATAACTAATTTAACTATTTTTTAATATTTATAAATGAATTAGATTAATTTGAAAAAAGTTATATACATGTGAATAATGGGCATTGATAATGATAGTTGGCTTTAGAGCCAGCCCAACCATTCTTGTAATCCCACGTGGCTGAGATCACTGGGTCCGGGTGGTGCTGCAACAGCCAAACCTTGCCTCGCAGGCAGTCCAAACCCAGCTCGCTCAGATTCGCGCCGGTTAAGAAAAGCCGCCAGGGTTCATCCATAATCTGCTCTCTCTCACTACGTTCTCTGAAAATAAAGCAACACCTTTCTCTCTCTAACCCCTCGACTGCGACAAAATAAGTGTCAGCTTCACAAACATATACGCAGAGAAAGAGAAAATTCTCAGTCCCTTCGACGAAATTTCTCACATATTCCCCTTCATTCATCGTTTTGCATCTTTCACTTTTCTCTCTTTCCTACTTTTTTATCCTTTTCGTTTTCAGCTTCAGGTTTTCCTTCTCTCTCCTTTTTTATTTATTTCGACGCTCCAAACGGGTAAAATTGATTCGTATGCGCTATTGCCTGTTTGGCTGCTGAGAAAACGAAGGAAAAGTCCAATACTTGAGATTTTCTTGAATTTTTGTTCTTCGAATACTCGAGAGTTTGAGTCAAACTGAACTCTCGGAGCTTACGTGACCCGGGAAGGTACTTGTTTTGCTGTCACCGGTGCTCTTTTCTTTCACTTTCTCAGCACACAAACAGGAAGGTGACGGGTCGGAGGTGTTTCCACAGGGAAATGCAAACCAGATATTTGGAGAGATCGAGTAGTATGGCCGGAGAAAAGCGAGGTCTGGACTCGGCTTCGGCTGAGGAAGATCAGCCTGATAGGAAGCGGCCGGCTTTAGCTAGGTGATTTGCTTTCTTCAATCGTTTTTCACTTTTGAAGTTCTGTTTTGCTAAGTTGTGCATGGTGTGATCATTTAGCGGGTTCTATGCGATTTCTTGTGTTTGTTGTTCTTTCTATGAAATATGTGCTGTAGTTGTACTTTATTGGTCAATGTGATGATTTACTAGGTATATAGTCACAGTCTTTGCTTTCATGCTTGTGATAGTGTGTAAAGTGAAGTGTGTTACCAGTGGCAGTCGGTAGAGTACTACCTATTTAAATTATATGCTTTGCCAAAGTCTGATAAAATACATTGAGTTTCCTGATTATTTGTTGCTTAATAGTTCTTTTAATGCTACTGGCCGTTGTTATTTTGCGATCAATTTGATGTTCAAATCTTTGCTTAAATGTTAACATGAAAGAAGGAAGTAGGAAATTAAGAGTTTACTTTTTGTTTATAACAAAAAGCAGAGGAAGTCGGAATCTTCCAATCTTGGCATGTTCATTTGTTAATGTTTAAATTGATGTCTTGAATTTATTGATGAATGCATTTATTGTTTTAATATGTAAATGGATATGCAGTGTAATTGTTGAAGCCCTCAAAGTAGACAGTCTGCAGAAACTTTGCTCATCACTGGAGCCAATTCTACGGAGAGTTGTAAGATGCTTAAGTTCACTGTGGTATTGATCCTGAATATGGAAATCTGATGAGCATGATTTCATTTTTAGTTGTTCAATTATATGACCTGAAGTAATCTCTTGCATATATTAGTTGCCCATTATGTGGTAAAAATAGTCTTCTTGAAATCTCAAACAACTAAACAGAAAGTCTAACACCCCTAAGGATGGCTGGCTTTAAGTTGATGAAAAGGTTTATTTCTTGGGTAGAGCTCTCATTTTGAATCCTTCTTGAACTGAAATAGGGAAGAACAAGAACTTTTGTTATTAACTGCTCTTAATTGGGATTAAAGGAAAATTAGACTTGCATGACAAAATATTTAGTTGGTTCACTCAGTTTTATTTGTATCATTTCAAAATCATCCCTGATATTTCTTTATGTATTGATGTTATAAAAATAAGGCATTGGAAAGTCTTTGTTAATCATGTGTGTATTTGCCACTTCGCATGTATAAGCCTTGGGCATGTCTCTTTTGAGTCTTTTCTTACTCCTGCATGCTAACGAACAGGTTAGTGAAGAAGTGGAGCGTGCTTTAGCAAAATTAGGTTCTGCCAAGCTTACTGGGAGGTATTTTTAATTCCTTAATCTTATTATATGGCAATAAATATGTCAGGTACATTTTCATAACAAAAGACTTTGTTATGGTTGCTTACTGATTTGCATTCCCCCTAAAACACATTTGAAGGGTATGGGTTCCACATGAATCTGATGTTATCTGAAATTGAAGTTATTCCACTCACTCCATCATTGTTTGAAACTTTGAATCTTTACTTCCATGGCATGATTCTCCCATCACAGTAATTTGTATTGCTAGAAGTTAAAATTGGACATATGGTTGAGCATCTGTTGCCCTTCTAACACAATTGAATTGCCCATGTATATCTATGATGTTCGTCTAATAAACAAAGTATAATGCAGGACATCTCCTAGACAAATAGAAGGTGCTGATGGCAGAAACTTACAGTTGCATTTTAAGACCAGGCTATCCCTTCCCCTCTTTACTGGAGGGAAAGTGGAGGGGGAACAAGGTGCTGCCATTCATATCGTTTTGATTGATGGAACCACTGGCCATGTTGTCACATGTGGCCCAGAGTCCTCTGTGAGACTAGATGTTATTGTGCTTGAAGGGGATTTCAACAATGAGGATGATGATAATTGGAATGAAGAAGAATTTGAGAGCCATGTCGTGAAGGAGAGGGAAGGAAAAAGGCCTCTTCTAACTGGCGATTTGCAAGTCACTCTGAAAGAGGGTGTAGGAACACTAGGTGAGCTCACATTTACTGACAATTCTAGCTGGATAAGGAGTAGGAAATTCAGGCTGGGGCTCAGAGTTGCCTCGGGTTGCTGTGAGGGGATTCGCATTCGTGAAGCCAAAACAGAAGCCTTCACGGTTAAAGATCACCGTGGAGAATGTAAGTTCTGAACATTGTACTTATTTTTCACCCATTTTTCTGGTACTTTCCCTGACAAAACTTATATTACATTATAGTATACAAGAAACACTATCCACCTACCCTGAATGATGAGGTCTGGAGGCTTGAGAAGATTGGAAAGGATGGGTCTTTTCACAAGAGGTTAAACAAAGCAGGAATAATCACTGTTGAAGACTTCCTACGATTTATGGTCAGAGATCCTCAAAGGTTGCGAAATGTAAGTATACACTCTGGTTGACTGTTTGAGTTTCAAATATCAACTTTTTATGGTGGGGATTTCTATCAAAAGATTACATTTCTGTGTTCGCTTGTGCTTATGATTTGAGATGATTACTTATATCAACGATTTTCATGGCCATTATATTTTTTCTGTAGATTCTTGGGAGTGGCATGTCAAATAAAATGTGGGATGTTCTTGTTGAGCATGCAAAGACTTGTGTTCTTAGTGGAAAGCTTTATGTATACTATCCTGAAGACGCAAGGAATGTTGGTGTTGTTTTCAACAACATATATGAGTTGAGTGGCTTAATTACTAATGGACAGTTTTATTCTGCTGATTATCTCAACGAAAGTCAAAAGGTAAGGGGACCTGCAGAGTTTAGTTTTGAATTTATGTTGTGTATGCGTATGTCATTTTTATTGATGGAATGAATTTTCTTCTATAATGTAAGAAATGTAAACTTTGTATTGGGATTTCTCTTGAAATTTATGGAAAGAAAGGTGAAAATGCACCATGGTCACTGTTCTTCACTACATGTAGGTTTATGTGGACACATTGGTGAAGAAGGCATATGACAACTGGATGCATGTTGTAGAGTATGATGGACAGTCTCTGATAAATTACAATCAGAACAAGACTTTGGATAGTTCTCAGCCTCAGCTTCTGATGGCCTCCCATGATTATTCAAATTCACTTGATCGGCAGATCTCCATCCCAAGTTTGCCTGTTCCATTACCTGCAGGGCAGCCTGCGATGGATTCAGGAGTAGCAATTGGAGGTATATATTTCCAAGCATCATTATAATATACTCGCAGCAGAAGGCAATGCCTTTTTTAGTTGTTTTTTATGCACATAATTTCTGAACTCCTCGCCCTTCTTCCCTGCCCTTCTCTGCTTGCACTCATTTGGTGTGGTGTGTTTGAGCGCACTTGTGCGAGTGTTTGTTTAATTTTATTTCATTTGGCACCCGCCCACATGCAGATTCTAACCTCACCTTTTCCTCAATGTTGTTTTCACCCTTTTAATAGTAAAATAGAAGTGAGCTAATTAGTATGGACTGATTATTTTCTGTTGGCCACTTAATGAATGTCTACAGGTTATCATGACGCTCCAGCTGCCAGATTTTCAATGCCTCCGCATCATGCTAATCTTAATTCTTCGATTCAGTTTGATGGCACTGACATGCAACTACAAAACCAGTTGATGAGTTCTTCAGACCAACCTCAACTTCCAAGGAATGAAGATAGGATGATTCTTGGTACATCACAGTCGGCTGCACCAGGATTTCAGAACGTCAGCATGTCGAATCCTTCGTATAGAGGCGGCCTTGAGGAATTATTCACTGAGGAGGAGATTCGTATTAGAAGCCATGAAATGCTAGAAAATGAAGATATGCAGCATCTACTCCGTTTTTTTAACATGGGGGGAGGTCAAGCTCCTACCCCTCTTAATAACGCTCCTGAATATGGGAATCCTTGTACATCTGCTTATGCTCCAACTTCCCCCATGAACTATAACTTTGACGATGATCGAAACCGTTCCTCAGGAAAAGCTGTTGTGGGCTGGCTCAAGCTCAAGGCAGCTTTGAGATGGGGCATCTTTATTCGGAAGAAGGCTGCTGAAAGACGGGCCCAACTTGTCGAGTTGGACGATTCATAGAACACAATCTAGAAGGCATAGCTAAAAATGACCTGAACAACTAGTCTGGTTAACATAGCACCAAAGACTCCTCTTTCCTGGTATTTGGAATTGCTGGGGTGCTGAAGCTTAAAACAAGTGCAATAATCCGGGATCGAATGGTGGGTGTGCAGGATCTTAGCTTTAGAGTTTCAGACTATGCCTTAATTCTTTTAAACACAGTTAGGCTGAGACAACTGGCTTGACATGAGTAATCAACCTGCAACAACTCGCTTTTAGCCGTTTTATCTGTTAAGTTTTGCCCTCCACATTATGAAGCCTGCACTTTCTTTCAATGACTAGCTTGTTCCTGTCTGGATGGAAAATGCTTGCAGCTGATGGAAACTGACAAGTTCACTGTGGAGTACGGAAAACTCAGATCTTTCTCATTGCGTTTGAAGTAACTATGGCCATATATGTTCATGATGGACTTGAATGGCCTTGACCGATGTAATTTTGTGCTGTAGGTTAGGTGATGTTCCCTTGGTGTGTTTTCTGTAGCTTGCCATGTGACCTAATAATAACAAATAATTTAATTTATGTATCTGTCAGGCGCCTACTTTGTACATCAGCATTTCATGTGATGGGTCCCCCGGCTTTTACCTGGACCACGTATTTTCTCGTTCTATGGCCTACATTATCCGGTGTATTTTGATAAAATAAAATAAAATGAAATGGCTGTTAAATGTTTCAAGATGCTTGTTAATTTTCAATAGATGTAATGAAATTGTTTGTAATGGTTTATTTAAAAATTATTATCAGTGCGATTTATTTCTCAAATTTAGTGTAGAACAAAATCTATGTTTAACTTTTTATATGTGAAGACATATTCAAGAAGTCTTGTATGGTTTGGTACCCTTCGAAGCCCGTAAGGATATAAAAAAATATTAAATACAAATAAATGATAAAAGGGAAAATTCCTAAGAAAGATGTTTAAAAATACTAAACATGGAGGTGTGAGTGCTTGATTTGTCATTTTTCAAAATTAAATAGAAATGACAAATATTCTTCTAAATTTAAAACATATACTCCCATTTTATATAAGGATTTAACAAGTTCAAATAAAGCTTTAACAACAATGAGATTTTCGCATATTAATCCAAAGCAAGGTACTATTTTGTTTACTCAAAACAAAGCAAGGTATTAATTCCTAATTATAAGGGTTTCAAAAGTTCAAATATTCTTTTTACAAATTTCAATAAAATTTTTACAAATTCCAATTCAAAATTCGCTACTTATTACAATAACAAGATAATAATTCCCAATTCAAATTTGTAAAATCCTTATTAAATCAAACTCTCAAACCTTTTTGTGGAATTTTCCCATGATAGAATGTTTCCTATTGAATGTTTGTGACCCCTTTTGACCGAATAATTCTGGTAAGAGAATCTCTTTAATTACATTCTTTTAACTGGTATAGTACAATAAATAGCCAGGTAGCACTGGATTCTTGATACAACCATGATAGGTGAATTGTCGGTGGGGAAAAAAAATAAATAAGTGGGGCTATTATTCTGCATCTGAGGCTTCGTCTTCATCCTCATCCAGGATGTAAACCAAGGCACGTTTTCTTGCAGCAAATACACAGGCCACGCCTCTTGATGCTGTTAGCAAGGTAAAGTAATAGCTAAATAAATACACAAATGCATAGATAATAACAACTTGATTCATTGGATAATACAGAATTTATATATTTTTGAGTAGGACAATTGATACTGTTCATCTCTGTGGATTATTGTTCCTGAGGTTATTCCGAATGACTCTTTTGAACACTTTAATTTTACTGCTCATGCAGGGGATAAGCAAGTCATTCTAGCTTGAAAATAAAAGCAGCAAATTTTGATGCTCTTCCAACTTCTAATGATTAAATCATTGAAAAAAGAAAAGAAAATCAGTATCCAGTGTTCTTTTCGTAGCTTAACAAGCAGAATCTTGCATCCAAGTAATCACATAGTGTTTTGATAGAGATAAAAAGAATGAGACTACGTACCACTAACTGCCAAGGGAGCTATTACAGAATGAGGGATGGTGCGAGCTTTCTCATCCTCAACAAGTAGCTGCGCTACAGAGTCCTGAATAGAGTACAAATCAGTTTAAGCATGGTCAAAATAACTAAAAAAGTATAAATATGTTTCCCGAAGTTCAAAGACCCTAATGTTATGTTTGGATTTGCATTAGGATGCGAACCAAATCCATCATTTGGATACATGGAATTTTATAAATTTAGATTTGATCCAAATTCAAGCAATTTTTTTTAAAATTATTTTTTAAAATTATAATTTCTTTGGAGAGTGAGTCTTAGAGCAACAGTAACAGTTGATGCCATGTGATTGAGAGATTACGATTTCAAATCCTGGAAATAGCCTTTCTATTTGTGGGGTAAGGCTGCGTACATTTGACCCTTTTTAGACCCCACCCACCTAGGAGAAGCCTTGTGGGCCGCCTTTTTTAAAAAAATAATTTCTTTAGAATTTCAAATACGTAATCTACCCTACCCAATTATATTAAATCCAAACCCCTCTTCAACCTAAACAGATTTTAAAAACTTGGATTTTAAATGTGATATTTAAAAGGGTTAAGAGGCATTTTTGCTCTAAAAGTTTTCACCTGGGGGGGGGGGGAGGGATTTTGCTCTAGAAGTATAAAAGTTAAAGCAATTATGCCCGGGCTGTTATTGCAGTTAATTTTGATTGCTAGCTAACCAAATATGATGAGCTGGCAGTCCATATGTCATCCACGTCATTTTTGTTGAGGTGCAGATTTGTGTCGAAACTCTATATGTCATCTATTTCATCTTTTTTCAAAATTAGATTTAAAACCTATGAAGCACCGACACTCTTCTTTTTTTAAAATATGCATGTCGGACACTCCGACACCGTTCGACACTCCGACACTCTTCAACACTCCTATTTTTTTAAAATATGCGTGGCTTTGAATATTACTGAATTGATGATGAATTTTCCTTTTGTATTTTTTTTAAAAAAATAAAAAGGAGGCACAGGTTTTATGATGAGACTGAATCTACAATGAGCTAAAGCTGAAGGCTAGGATTTTACAAAATATTGATCTTGAATGTAAGTTATAATTAAATATATATATCTAATATCAAAACGTGTCCTAACATGTCGAAATTTAGACTTTTTTAAGATTAACGTGTCGAAGTGTCGAGTTGTGTCGTATCTCGTGTCGGTGTCGGGGCAACATAGTTTAAAACTTCCTTGCACCTTAAACAAAAATGATTTGAATTACATGTGAACTGTCAGCTCAGCATATTTGGACAATTAATGGTCAAAATTAACTGAGATAAGGGCCAAGGCAAAATAGCGCCATTTTTTACACTTCCAGGATAAAATTGCCCCTCAGTAAAAACTTCTGGGACAAAAATGCCTTTCAACCCTATTTTAAATCTAAAATCTAAAATCTAAATCCAAATCCATCTACCCAAAGGCCATCTAAGTATATTTTTATCAGTAATTTGACTCCATAAGTAGAATAAATCTGAACCTATTGGATAGAATGAAAGAATGGAAAAAGCGAGACTTGCCTTGAGTTCCTTTAACCTCCAGACATCTTTGTAAGATCTTGATACAGAAACAAACGGAAGATCACTTGCTTGCAGAATCATCATACGACCATCTCCTGTGCTTTCTGATGTAGTTGTAGCTTGGTTTAGTAACAAGACGATTTGAGTATCCTATTTCAAACAGCAAAATTAAACTGCAACGTCAACCAAAGTAAAATTGAATAATGCATTGAATCAGAACAGAAAAAAAAAATTGAATAATGCAATTAGATAGGTTTTATATCCTTTAGTTTTATATCCTTTATTAGGGCTTTACCTTGTACAAAGACAGATCCACGCATTGATAATCACTAGGAATGCATAACAACACAGCTTCCAAAGAACTATAGCCCCTTTTTAAACATTCCAGGTCATGCATAAAACCTCGCACTATGCATATGCAATTCTCAATATCTGAGAATGACTCGTCAGGTATTTTGAAAGATATGTAATCAATAAACTGATGTTGACAAGTTTGATGTGACAAAGAAGCTTTGGAGGAATCCTACAGAAAGAGAGAAAGAGATGTAACTGATAATGTAGGATAAGGCAACAAACTGGAATGAAATCATAGGAAGATATGATGGCCTAGACTCAAATTATTATAGGGATTCTATCATGAACAAGTACCTCATAATACGATACTGAAGCAGGAATTCTCATGGATGAAGATGATTCTTGCAAAGATGACAAAGGTAAGAGTGGTAACAAATCCTCACAGAGTATTTTTCCTGAAATTGTAATAAACGGCCTTTGGAGAGCCTCTTTAAAGCTGAAATACATTAAATTCACAATTAGACTTAGATGAATACAATGGAATAACTGGAACAATCGCCAAAGCTAAAGTATGGGCCAGTATTCTGTTTATCTCATCAGTATCTTGATCATTATCATTGGTGAGGACAAAAGAAAGAGGAAAATACTCCCTCCGTCCCTAAATATAAGCTTCAAATAATCGATTTACGGAAAATAGTTAAAATTAGTTAGGAACAATAAATATGTATTTTTTTCTCTGTTATGCCCTTATTTGTAAAGAGGGTAAGTGAGAGAGACAATAAATGTAACAAATATAGTTAAGGGGCAAAGTTGGAAAAAGTGCAATAAATGATTTGACAAAACTAAAATGAAGTTTATATATTGGGACAAGCCCATTCACAAATTTGAAGCTTAGGGACGGAGAGAGGACCTTAATTCCAAGCCACCTAAGTGTCACGGTCTTAGACAAATTCCACCCAAAACCGTGCCGGCCTTAGCTTGATCAATCCCGCGATCTTGGCTAAGTCAGCCGAACCCTCAAACGTAGGCAAAGAGCACAAGTACAAAGAGAACTTTTAGAGAGAGAAAGAACTTAGAGAGAGAAGCTCTTGAACAACGAATGCTTTGAAGACTCTTGGATTCTTGGATGTGTTACAAATGAAGGAGGCATCCCCTATTTATAGCATATCACCTCCTCAATGAACGGCTACGATTAATTACATCCGACGGTGGAGAATAGTTCTCCAGAACTTTCCCCACAAATATCTAGATATTTACATAAGTCCTAGAGTTCTCTAGAATTCTCTACAAAACTCTACAATTATGTACACATGTCTACCACATTCTAGGAGCTTCTAGACTTCTCCACACTTGAAGTCTCAACCTCCTAGTCCAATGCAGAGTGTCCGTGCACGCGAATTATCCAGCGTTCCTTTCTGTGCGTGACACTCTCCCCCACCTAATCCAATGATGCCCTCGTCACTACATAGGCTCTTGTGTTTCTCTCGAAACACCTTCAGTTGCTGAGGAAGGAGCTTTGCCACCACCTTGTCTCCTATTTGGTATTCAGAGACGCATTCCCTCCCTTCCACAATCTCCTTCCGTCCCTTGGCCGACTCGCCCTGGAAGGATCTCATCGCCAGAACTCTTCGGCCCAATGCATCACTCATTGCACCGGCCGTGCCAACTCCATGCTCCAACCCATGTTCCACCTTTCGTCCAGGCGGCAACCTTTCTTGGAGCCTTGGTGGCACTAGGTCTCCACTCCTCACTATGACAGGGGGAAGATTCCCACGATCCTCCACATTAGGATCCACCACCTTCAAAGCCGCAAGGTAGGTGACAGACAAGCCAACATCCTGATCATTGCTTGTCGTAGGCACTGTGCAACCAATCCCCTTCTCAAGGAAGCACAATGAATCTTCGCCTGGCATGAGGACAACTTTTGCCTTACGCAAGAAGTCCAGACCCAGTACCACATTGAAGTCGTCCATAGGGGTCACCGACAAATCCACGGTCCCCTTCCATGTTCCCATGCATAGCTCTACCCCACGAGCTACGCCATTGAGAGGCTTGGCAGGAGTGTTCACAGACTTCCACCATCCTCCTCGTGCTTGAGCAACTGAGAGACCTACCCGCTTGGCCTCTTCAGGAGTGATGAAGTTATGGGTAGCCCCGGTGTCCACCATCACCTTCACTGGCTTCCCATTCAGCTCCACATCAACAAACATGAGACCTTTACTCCTTGCAACAGGTTCCTCATGTTTGGCCTTCAAGGCATTCAAGACTCTGAGAGATCCCATCCGCATGTTGGGCTCCTCCTCATCGGTTCCCTCGTTCCCCTGAACAAGGGCTGACAAACTACCCAGCTTGGGACACTTGCTCATGTAATGTGGCCCTTTGCACACGTAGCAGCTGATTGTCTTCTTCTTCTTGTCCTCAGGTTGGTCCTTCTGGGAAGACTTATCCGCTCCTCCCTTGACGGACTCCTTACATTTGTCTCCCCCACCGTTCCCATGGTTGGGTTCGGAAGACTTAGGTCCAGAAGTCTCACCTTTCTCACCCCTTTGATAATCAGTGAGGCTTTCAGCAATGGCAATGGCTTCGTCCACACTTGCTGCACCACGCCGTTGGAGTTCATGCTTGGCCCAATTCTGAAGACCATCCACGAAGTAGAACAATGTCTCCTCGCTACTGAGATTAGGGATTTGCAACGTGAGGGTCGTGAAGTCCCTTACATAATCCTGAATCGTAGTCTTGTGCTTGAGTTCCCTCAACCTCTTGCGCGCCATGTAGACCACGTTCTCAGGGTAGAACTGTTTCTTCAGTTCCCTCTTGAAATCATCCCATGTCTCGACCTTGCAAAGGCCCCTTTCCATGTCTGCATGCTTCCTACGCCACCATAACATAGCATTATCACTAAGGAACAAGGAAGCAGTACGTACCTTGGTTGCATCATCAACCAAGTTCAGGCTCTCAGAATATCGCTCCATCTGCCACAAGAAGTTCTCAACCTCCTTGGCATCGCGAACGCCTTGAAATTCCTTCGGCTTAGGGAGATCCAACCTCACCTCCTTTGCTCCACTGGTACCACCCACCAACGGAGTCTTTGATTGTCTCTCTAAAGAAGTCTTCAGAGAGTTGAGCTGTCCCTGCATCGCGGTAATGGCATCCATTACCTTTGCCTCGAGTCGCCTCATAGACTCAGCTCGTTCCTCCTCAACATTAAGGTGTGAATCAAGATCCGACCTCAAGTTGTCCAATTGACTAAGGGTGTGGGTTTTAAGTGTCTCAAAGTCACCTTCCACCTTGTCCACCCTAATAGCCACCCCATGTAAGGCCTCCTCCAAAGCCTCCACCTTTGGCATCAAAGTGGCCATATCCACGGCTTGGCGGGACTTACTTGATCCTCGGGTCTTCTTTGCCTCCCGATCAACTTGGGTCTCCCTACCCCTTCCTTCTCCCGACACCACCACGTCCTCAGTTGTGCCTGACATCCTTGCTTACCAAATGGCTACCACGAACCACGTTCACAGCTCCGAACCTAGCTGCCTTGAACCAAAGCTCTGATACCACTTTGTCACGATCTTAGACAAATTCCACCCAAAACCGTGCCGGCCTTAGCTTGATCAATCCCGCGATCTTGGCTAAGTCAGCCGAACCCTCAAACGTAGGCAAAGAGCACAAGTACAAAGAGAACTTTTAGAGAGAGAAAGAACTTAGAGAGAGAAGCTCTTGAACAGCGAATGCTTTGAAGACTCTTGGATTCTTGGATGTGTTACAAATGAAGGAGACATCCCCTATTTATAGCATATCACCTCCTCAATGAACGGCTACGATTAATTACATCCGACGGTGGAGAATAGTTCTCCAGAACTTTCCCCACAAATATCTAGATATTTACATAAGTCCTAGAGTTCTCTAGAATTCTCTACAAAACTCTACAATTATGTACACATGTCTACCACATTCTAGGAGCTTCTAGACTTCTCCACATTTGAAGTCTCAACCTCCTAGTCCAATGCAGAGTGTCCGTGCACGCGAATTATCCAGCGTTCCTTTCTGTGCGTGACATAAGGCTAGCTTAGATGGTAAGGGTGGGAAGGGGTATAAATAGTGACCTAGCTGCAAACTGAAAAAGAAAGAAAGAAAACGATACCTTAATTCCATCTGTTGAAATTCTTTAGCCAGTGTTCTTTTTAGATATTCAGAGTCTGTAAATCCCCCAAACTGAACTAATTCTCTAACTCGTTCCAATGTTTCCCTGTAGAAGTTGATAAAATCAGATCAACATCAGAAATCCATATTCTAATGAGTATATTATCATGACCCTACTTTTTTATGCAGATTATATTTAAGAAAAAAGAAGCCATCCACTATCAATCATTCGAAACCTGACTGGCAGAGATTTGAAATTAAATTATCATAAGAGACTTGGTTGAAAAAAATTTCTTATTGCAAGTGTGCCATAAAAACTTGGCCTAATATACTGGAAAGTATAAATATCAAGAGTAAGGTACCAGCAGCATACAAAATTCTGTTATAGCTATATGCAAGCTAAAGATGAGCAAATGCTTTAGTAAAGCAAAGATGCAATGCGATTGTAGCAGAAACTGATGATAATTTGAGATTAAGTGGCTGTTTGGATTAGCTTATTGCAAGTGATTTTGCATTGTATAATGTAAATATGCGAGAGTTGTCTTGTAAAGCACGAAAGTGATTTTTGAGGGTGTTTGTTGAATACCATTAGGAAGGAAGAAAAAACTTACAAATCAATTTCGACATCATAATCTGTTTCTGATATCTCCAGCAACTGTCTAACTGGATCTTGATCATACAAAAATTTCAGGAATATTACAACAAGTTCACTGCCAAATCCAAAAGTAACGTCAGAAAAATAACACCTTTATAATCAGAACACTAGGAGATTGTAAAACAAACCTGTTATATGGTAGAAGCTGGTCACTAGGTTCTGACATGAGTAACTTTATACATTTTAAGAGCCAGTTGAAAAAGTTTGAAAACTGTAAAAAGAAAAATTACAAATGAACCATGAGTAAGATATACAAACTAAAGCAGGCAGAATGGGCTTTTGAGAAACAAAAAATTTTAACATGCACACCAAATTGTTTTTGTTCAGACACATTAAACCATAACATGTCCTGCTTAAATAATTTCAATAGAAGCCAAATTCAAAATTTTTCATCCATCTTATCCTCTTCATACACAAGGAAAATAGCTTTGAAACACACGCGAGCTCACATATATAAACATTTTTCATGGTTTTGTAGGGGAGGGATTCGTCAACCTAGAAAACATTGTTTCTCCTGAACAATAAAAGTTTTAAACGTACTAGACTTCTTCACATCAACTACCTGTAGGCCCTATACAAAGCAACTAATACTTATTACTTAATCCAAGCGGTCACAACACTATCTGAAGAAGCATTGAATTAAGACTGAGCACATGAGATGCCAGAATGTCAAACACCGATCAATTTTTCAAATACATGTAAGAATGGAGCAATAAATATAAGAATCATCAATATTCACAAGCAATGAATAGTGTAGCTCCTCTTGGGCTTTGATCAATCGTACTTGACACAGTTCATAGGACTCCATGCAACTTTGTTTTTATTCCTTTGATTTTTCCCCACGTGTTGCTTCCAACAAGGATCCAAATGCTAAAAATATGAGTATAAATGTACAATCTTCGAGAAACTTTCAAGTTATTATTTCTCTCATACACGTACACCATATTAGGAAAAGATATCTAGTTAATATGAAAAACTGAAAACTGTGTCCTAACATTTAATAGAGGCCAATTAAATAAAAGTAAGAATTTTCCCCAGTTATCCAATTGAAAACAGCCAGCCAAGTTTTTTCGTGTTCACCATCAAAATCATTTAAGCAAATGTGTTGTTCATGAAGTGCAATTATTTTGCTTTAGTTGGTTCCTATCCACTTTTAATATTCAGGGGCCAGATTACCATATGGAGGTGAAGGAGATGCTATGTACGGTAGATGAATTGAGGTAAGCTAGACTAGGGAGTTTGCAATGGTGTTCGTTTAGGATCTGTTGTATTGATTTCATTGTTGAAGTTTGATTTCTCAGAATTACAGATGGACGATTTATAGATTATAAATTAATAATGGATTATGTAATTATTATATTTATTTATTAGAATATGCTATCATTCTGGGGATTTGTTGTTCATATAGAGAACTACTTGATGTGTGTTAAGGATTCTAGTCCCATAGAATATATTTTGGCCCCAGGTAAGTACAAGTAAACAGGAGTTGCTTCTACTTGGTAGCTATGCTTGCTTGCCCATCATAATAAGACTGTGTAAATTTATTCCTCTCTATACCCCACCTGGCGAGAGTCTTTTGCACTAGGCTGCCCTTTTTTTATTTGTTAGAACTTAGAGAAGGCAATGCCACGATTTAACAATAGAAGCATGTAAAGAATTCAGCACAACCACATAATCAATATAAATATAAAAATAATAGACATTGAAAAATTTAAGACAAAGCAAAATGTTAAAAACAATAGAAAATGGATTAGTAAGACTGAAACTAAATTTCAAGAGATAAATCTATAGTTCTAAAAATGGCAAACCTGCTGCACAACAGACGAAAGAATCCTCATAAATCGTTCAACTTGTACAAGCAGCATACCAGCCTTTTCAGTTGCATTATTAAGAAGAGACTCATCCAAGCCAATGCTGTAATAGCGTGCATGCCATCTTGAAAGCCCTCTTAGTTCTCCCATCCTAAATGCAATAACTTCTGCAGCAGGCTGGCACATGTATTGCTTCACTTAGTTTTCATTGACAATGCAACAGTTTGCAAAGCTTGTATTTAGAATTGAAGTTATCTAGAACAAAAATTTGCAGCAAATTTTCAGAGAATAATGATAAAACTTGCAGTTTGCAAGTTTAAAACATAAAAGAGGGGATAGGAAAATCTAGCGCCATAATCTAAAAACTCTAGTCAAGACACAATACCTTTCTGATAATTCTCTGATAATGCATAACACATGAGACATTACGTATATAGAGTAATAACCGATAATAACTAAATAAAGTAACCGTCCCTTAGAGTATAACTTCTATTCTGTTTCCCTATTGCCAAGTGTCCTCTTCCTAGAGTAAACCAAGGGAGGACGTAGCAACCTATCATTACCCCTCCCTTGGAAAACAACCTTGTCCTCAAGGCCAAAAGAGGGAAATTGAGCTGCAATAGTGTCATAGTCTCCCAGCTGCACTCTTCAGTCGGATTGCCTTTCCATTTTACCAGTCACTCCACTTCCTTGTGGCCAGTGGAATCTGACACTGAGTCTTGACAAACGAGAGGAAATAATAGATTCAGTTTCCAAGAGTGCTTCCCAATCATCAGTAATTGGGAGTGGAGACAAAGAGGAAGAAGTGTATTCATATGCAGGTTTGAGCAAAGAAACATGAAAGATAGGATGAATGCAAGCCTCAGGAGGAAGTTGGAGTTCATTTGCATAAAAGCGTGGCGCAAGCTTTTCAAATCTGTGTTTTGCCAAAGAATGCTGCTTATAAGGCTGGATCCAAAGAAAAACCATATCATCGGGCTGAAATTCCACATCAGCAATGTAAATCAGCATATTTCTGCATACAAGACTGTGCAGCAGTCAAATTACCCCAAACAGAGGTCAGAACAGCATCTCTCTCTTCAAAATAATCCAGCAATTTTGCTTCAAATTCCAAAGCCAAACTCATGGCTTTATAAACGGTCTGTGGTTTCTGAATTTTTACATCCGCTTGTAGTTCTTCCTTCAAACCATGGGTGAAGACTCCCAAAAGACAATGCTCCAGCCAAACTTGTACACATGACTGGCGCCTGACAAATTCTTGTTTGTATTCACTTACTGAACCGACTTGTTTAATGTTGCAGGGATGAACATCATGGTTCTGAAATTCAGCCGGACCAAATTGTCCTTGAAGGACTCACACCAATTCATCCCAATAACTTGTAGTCCTCCCAGAAGAAATCCATGTAAAGGTATCAAGCGCATCCCATTCTAAATTCATAGCAGCGACATCTACTGTTAGTTCTTGAGGCGTTTGATGGCACCTAAAGTACTTTTCTGCCTTTAGTATCCATCAAGATCTCCTCCCTCATATTTGGAAACTCCACCTTAGAATGAGGGCATTTGGAGGGGTTTCAACTCCACCAAGGATTATCTATCTCTACTTCATCATGTTCGGTGTAAGTATCCTTGTTGATATGACTTATCTCTACTTGAATAAATATTGGTGCCTTTTGCTTCTTCAAAATATTAATTTCTCCATTCATCTGGTTCAGTTGTGCAAGAATGGCTGCCAATTGTTGCGTGTTGAACTCATGGTACGTTTGGGAAGGTTGCTGCAACAAAATCACAGCAGGATCATTATGAGGATTGGAGTTTGGTGGGATGTCTGTGTTCTGGTTTGTGTTTAATGAGCAATCATTCTCATAAGAAGGTTTCGTGTGTTCACCATGGTATCTAACAGGTCTGAAGATTCACTGCTCTGATACCCAAATGATAAAACTTGCAGTTTGCAAGTTTAAAACATAAAAGAGGGGATAGGAAAATCTAGAGCTAGAATCTGAAAACTTTAGTCAAGTCACAATAACTTTTTGATAATTCTTTGATAATGCATGACACAACAGACATTACATAATAACTGAATAAAATAACTGTCCCTAATCTAATAATTTCTACTCTGTTTCCCTATTGCCACGTGTCCTCTTCCTAGAGTAAACCAAGAGAGGACGTGGCAACCTATCAAAATGGCAGGCGCATGTGGCAGCAATTAAAAGAAAGAAAGAAAATACAGGTCGTCCCCCCCCCCCCCCCCCCCCCCCCCCGAAAAAAAAAAAAAAAGAGCCTGCATAGTTGGAACTAGTTTAGTATGTAGCATTCATGTAATTTTTTTTCCCAACCAAATGAGTTTTATAAATTGGAGAGGAATAAGATGGAGCCAAAGGACAACGACTCCTCCTAAAGCCAAAGTCAAGAAAAGATTGAGGGAAAGAAAGTACAGAAGATAAGCAAATAAGCATAAGAATGCTCTTTAATCTCTCTACATACCTGACGTAAAAGTATTCTTAAAGCACCTAACAACGTACAAACAATAATTTTAGTGACGCAAAGAAAACAACCATATATCCCAAAAAAAGGGGAAGGATGGTAACAGCTTCCTGATGGCCCAGAAGTAGCCATTAGAATAGTAAGTTAGGATTCCTCTAGACTATAAAGAGGAGTTCCTATGATCTATAACAGTAACAAAGTTATAAGAGGGTATTATTGGGATTGAATTCTGTACCAAACTGTTTACTACACAAGGTAAATGAAAGAAGAACTTGCACCTGGAGATGGTCCAAGACAATACGCTGAAGTTCTTTTCCTGCACCATAGAGAACCTTTGAAACACGCTTGACACCCTGTAAAGCAGTAAACATACTGACTAAAAGCTAAAATTACAGGCCCCCCCCCCCCCAAAAAAAAAAAAAAAAAATCTAAAATTACAGACAAATTTGGAAGAAACAAATATAAGGCTATCTCTTTACCACTTCACAAAGGGAGTTAACAAGAAATTGATGAACTGCTGGACTGGTCCTTGCACCACCCAAAAGGCTCAGAAACTCTTCTTGAGGGGAGGAATCAATATCTACTCATGAATGATAGAAAGTAGAAACAAATGACTTTATGAACTTTGCACAAATGATTTCCTCAAGCTTTAAATCAGTTACCATGATCTACAATCAGGGATGACAAAGAATTGAACTTCTCCCGGAAAGTGTGCATGGCATCGGACCACTGCTTACACATAACTGATATTGATGTCCGTACAACCTCAGTCAAATCCTCAATGTTAGAAGCTTGTTGAGCTACCTGATGGAGCTCATTTTTCCTACACAAACAGATCATGGAGAGAGTCAAAGTCCAAAGAAAAGAGGTAGAAGAGTTTCTATTAAGAGCATTGGTGATCAGTTTCATCTTCATATGTGCAGGGTAAAAGGCCATACAATTAACAAAGAAAAATAAATGAGGCACAAAGAAAGATTTTATATTTTTTCATATTACACTATTATATAATGAATCATTATGTTTTTTTTAATATCAACTTACAAGTACAACATCCCATCTTTAGTAGAGAGATTACCTATTCCAAAATATAGTAGTATTTAATGCTAAGCAGTGCAGGCCATGAACATCTCCATCCATATGGATTTGTCTTGTGTCATTATCAACTTCAACAAGATCTCCTGAGCACATGACTACCAAACGGCAAAGATCTTTTGATAGAGAGACCTGGAGACACGTAACAACATCAGGTTCCACATGTAAATTGCTAAGCTATATGTTCATTTCAGTTATTCTGCTAATTTTATTCTTTATTTATCAATATGTTCTAAAGTTGGTATCCCACTTTCACCCCATTTTCCTCTAAAAGTTTTTTCTTTCCTTTTCCCCCCATGGGGAGGGAGGAATGGAAGGGTTAGCAAGGGCAATACAGCATATTATTTGCCATTTTAACCCCAAACCTAGTAATTGGTTAAAATGTTAGTGTGTTTTATTGAAACTTCAAACTTATACTCTTTTCCATTCCCTTCATAAATAACATAAAGGCAAACTAGGTAGCAGAAATATTAGATCCAATAGGCCATGATATGCTAGAGGAACTGGGATTTTGAACAGAGACCAAAACAGTTTGTCTCCTTTGCACGGTTCATCATCTCGCTCCAATGGTTATTATTCTTTGATCCGTTTCTCCTATTCACTGAGTTGACCATACTTATTCATATGTTAATAAAACATAATAATTAATCTCAAGCATCAAACTATGTTTTGTTATTTCCAGCTTCTGCTGCTTGGGTAAGAGAAAAAGAAATTTACTGATCCAAACATAAGAGTTTACCTTGTGAATAGAAGCATTTGAAAGTCGGTACGTTGCTTCTGCACCCGTACAGGAAGTAGGAAAAGTGAGGTTGTGTATGTTCTGAAACACCAACAGGGATTTGACCCCCGCCCCCCCCCCCCCCCCAAAAAAAAAAAAATGGAGTTAGATGAACATTGAAGTGAAAAGGGAACTAAGCAGCACATAAAAAACAGAATGATGGAAATGAAAAATAAATTAACAGAATAGGACACTTAGAGAGCTTCCATGATTTCTTTTTCTGCTGCAGTTGGTTGGAGCATCCAATATTTATCCCAAAAAAAAAAAATATATTGTCTTGTAAAAGTTGTGGAGTACTATCAAGAATTTGAATTATGTTGTAAACTTAGAATGCTATAAACAAAGGGAAAGAAGCCACACGCTAGGCAAATGAATACATTGTTTATATTTATGATACTGTACCAACTACATGTTATTGATTTCCCAAGTAAAAGAACATTAGCTAGATCAATCCATTCTAAACTAAAGACTTGTACTCAAGATAGCATAAACTTTTTCATATAAAATAACGGAATAATATTGGGGTAAGTTCAAACTTCTAAGTTTCACATCCAAAGATAGGCTAAATGTCATTACTACTCTGACTAATACCAGCCAAAGATTTAATGATGGAATCAACCACTAGTTTAAGAACATTTGCAGTTATTGTGCTTAGCCCAGCTATCTGAAACCTCCCTACAAACTATCCTAAGTCAACTGTTTTGAGGGTCAGAAATGTTATCGGCTGTTGAGAATACTAAATAGTTAGTTGCTTACTAGGTTCTCACTGTTAGACTGGTCAGTTTCTGGTAGTCAGAATATAACTTGCTTACATTACTCCTACTCCTACATACCGTATAGGAGTATGTATTCTGGTTGCTGTTGAATGAAGTGCTTTACATTTCTCTCTGGTGTGCCGCACACCATTAAATCTTTGAACATCCACTTTCAAATATTGAAATTGAAGATAAGTTTTTCAAATGTAAATTAGATTTTCGGAAGGGGAGCTACTAGTGAATAAACAGATAGAAAAATGCCAGAGATCGGAATTCCTACTCTTTGAACTTCTTATCATGCCTCAGATACGAGTGGGCATAATAACAAAGCAAATCCCAGGACAATCAATGACTTACAATTTTTCCTATAGGGAAGATGCCAAATATAGTAAAACAAATATTTCCATCTTGATCTCCACTGCATAGGATATTGAAACGTCGATGAGAAGAATTTGTCAGCTCCTGAAATGAGTCTTCACTGTCCTCCATGAAGCCACTATCTCCAGATACCAATCCAGGCATCCGAGGAACTCTTGGAGCAGGAGGGAAGAAACGAGGGGTTCTATCTTCATACTTTGCCATGTGACCACAGTCATTCTGTGAGACAATTTACGGTGGGGAACACTTTAAATAAACAAAAGAAAAGAAAAACTCACACCAAGAGAAAGAAAATAACAAGCACAATATAGTACAAAAAAGTCTGCTGGGTGCACTTGAATACAATTTCTGTTCAAGTTCAAGATAAAACAATGCCTTGCTAAGTACGTTTGGACAAATTTTATTAGTCAAAGAAAACATGAAAGACAATAGAATAGGAAAATGTATTTTGTGTTTTTTGGTATAAAAATAAATTACACAAAATATGAGGTTCAAATCCTTTGATTCCAAGTTAATCATGATAGCATACAAGATATAAAACAAAGCCACAAACTAATCAGATAATAGTACCGGTGATATGATGTTAAAGATAATATATTATCACAACTACTTTGTATTGCTAAGCTTCTTTCTTTTCTCCTCATCTCAAAATATATTAACCAGCATATGTTTTTTTTGCATTCAAATCAAGCAAAAGTCTGACCAATGCATAAAAAAATTAACTCAATAGCATTGCCAAACGCCTGTTGTGTAATACTAATAATATTTGATAGATATCACTGTACATATAGAAACATTCTTTTCCTAGCCGACAGGAAATATCAATCAAACCAATAAGGCATAAACCAGTCATTAGATAGGAAGAAGCATACTGTAATTAGGTGACTGTCTTCCACCCAGTTCAGACATACGATGGTGGCGGAATGTGATTTTAAGCTTCTTAACAACTTCCCATTCTGCCTCAGAAATGTTCATTTATTAGTTAAAGCACCCTAAGATAAACGTAAAATAAGACCAAAAAGTCCAAAACAACGCATAGTCAAAAGCACCACTACACCCAAAAAAAAAAAAAGAAGAAGAAGAAAAAGAAAAGATCCTCTTACTCTATCAGCAAAAGACAGTTCTAAGACATAACCACGTTTTCCTAGAAAACCAAAAAATGACCAACCAAAAAGCAAGCACTTTGAAGAACTATAGTATCAGTTACTTGTTAGACTAACCATTTTTCATATATCTTACAATCATTGTTAAAAATACAGAGAAATAAGAGACTCAGAACCATGTACCTCTCTAGAGTGAGAAATAAGAAACAAAATCTTATTTGGGATTAATACATGGGTTAGCTTATTTACTCTGATATATTTCATAACAAAAATAATCATTCCAAGAAGTCCTTCAAACCTCCAGATAGGCATTCTTTTTAAATATCCGGGAAATTTATGAGATAAAAGCTTCATTAAACAGCCTTAGCTGCATAAGTAAACTAATGACGAACGAATGAGTAAGGGGGGGAAAAATCAAATTTGAACAACAAAACTGCTACCCACTTCAACATCATGTAGTGACACTGTTCCATCCTCAAGTCCAACAGCTATTGCTTTACCATCAGGACGCCAACACAAGGATGTTATGCACCTTCCTACAGGAAGAAAGGAACTGATCTATCATACAAGCTAGCAGTTGTAGCAAAAGTTGATATCCAGCAAAGATTTCAAACTCCAGATAGAAAATTAGAGCAACAAAGAACCAAGTGTTTGATGTTCTAGGCAATTTTCTACAGTTTACAATTTATTGGAAACATCATATTAATAGAAGCGAATTGCATCAAGGATTAGTTCTAGATGGAAGAATATTCAAGGAACACCTTAGAAGCCTAACACTCTGGTCTTCAACATCAATTTCATATCTTAGGCAAATAACATACTAGAGTCAAATTGGTGCGAATTGCAAAAATATACGAACCCATAAATCAATAAGTCAATAAACTCATTTCATTAACAGAAATGTTGATCAACAAAATGAAGTTTGAAGAGGGGGCTCACCTTGTGCTATAGTCCACAACCTCTGCCAATTAAAACGATGTAGCGAGATCTTTGAGTCCTCTGTAACCATGGCCAGTAGGTCCTTCTCTGGATTCCACTCTGCAATTTTTATCTATGAGCCAAAATATAAAAAATTAGGAAAATGTAGGAAGAGAGTCCAGCTAACATATTTGGAGATAAAAAGAAAACCTGAGAAGCAACAGGCTTATCGAATTGTAGCTGAAAAGGAAGCACCCGAGATGACTCATCGGTTTCCATATCTACCACTGAGCTTCAGGAGATATAAAAGCTTGAATAAAAGATTTTGAAACGGTAGAAACTAAAAAGCAATAATCAAAGATCCATAATAAAAGTAATCCTTCGAATTACATTTCATAAATCAGATTTCCACCTATATATTAATCTTTTAAAAAAAAAAAATTAAAACCAGCTCGAAACGTAAGGCAGTAGCAGAAAACCAAACTCGCCAAAAAACTTCAGTTTACCGCAGGTTTTCCTATCTTACATTTTTTTTCCTCCCTACTTCAGCCTGCAGACCCAGAAAAACCTACTTACCTCACGAAGTTGCACGCCTAGTGGCTGATGGAATCAAGGGAATGTGGTTGAATCATTATATCAAACAGTTAAAGTGCACAACTTTTTGATATACACAATACATGGGAAGCCACAAATAAACTGCATTGAAGCTTAAAAAAAAACGCACTATGATATTAGACGGGATGTTCTGGTAAGAGAGTAAAGTGAGGTTGGGACAGATAGGACTTCATTTCACGTGCGGTAAATGTTCGAAACCAAAATTTCTGGTTAAAATGAAACATTATTATAGTTAATATCGCCGGGTCATTAATTCAAAGTAATTGGCTAGAGTGAATTTTGAATGACGATAGAAAGATAGAGTATGTTATAAACTAAGGTACCCGCTAAGAAATCAGTGAGCAGAGAAATAATATCATGAGCATAGTGGGAGTAAGCTGGTGCAACCTGTGAGACTTGAGAAATTAAACCATTGAAAGCAGAAGATAAATTCGTTACCTGGAGACAGAAGCGTAGATGGAAAGTTGCTGAAGAGTGACAGGGCTTAAGGGGGAGGGGTGGGTGGGCAATCAACAAGGCGGGATTTTTCCGCGTTTGATTTCCTGGTGGAAGTGAATCCCCCTCAACCGGGCGCCACAATTGCGAGCATCTGAGACGTTAGTCGCATCCAACGACTCCCAATTGACTTGCTTCTCTTTTGTACGTGCGTCGTCTCATACCTGATGGCATTTTTTGACCAAAAAAAATACCTGATGGCATTTAGCTCCCAAAATTTATATACCCAAGACAGAATTGACTTTTTTTTAAGGCAATTAATAAATCTAATTAAGTTACTTTAAAATATTTATATTATTTTTAAAATTTATAAACTGATATCTAAAATACACAACATATGATATGATTAAGTAATTTATTTAGCTTTCTTAATCTCTCTAAAAAAAATCAACTACTTCTTCTTATCCTATATATAAGAGAGAGTTGATTTTTTTAGAGAGATTAAAAAATTTAATTAAATTACGTTAAAGTATTTGTATTTGTCATTTTTTTTCCAAATTTTTTTGTTTGATTTATAACCTAATGGGATAGGATATTATCACTACCAAGTCACTACTACTTTTTCACCTTTAGATCAGAATCTCAAATGCTTTTATTACTTATCTCTCCTATTGAGATTCTGATCTAACGGTGAAAAAGTGGTAGTGACTTGGTAGTGACATAAAATTAATAGTGACAATATCCTATTCCTAACCTAATATATAATTTAAGGATATATAACATATAATATGATTAAGTAACTTATCTAGTTTCCTTAGGGCCAGTTTGGATGAGATTTTTTGATTAAAAAAAGCACTTTTTTAATGCCAAAAATATTTTTTTAAAATTAATTTATATGTTTATATGATATTTTTTAAAAAAAGCAAAAATCACAAAAAAAGCCAAAATGCTCATTTTTCTAAAAGCTTCAATTTGGAGCTTAAAAAAAAATACTTTTTTAAAAAGCCCATCCAAATGGGCCCTAATCTCTTCAAAAAAGTCAACTCTATTTTCTATTCCGGAGCAGAGGGAGTATATTTTATATTTAGGAATGGAACAGGTATAAATTTATATTAGATATGCTTTTTATATACCCTGCCCTCATAATTAAATCCTGGCCAAAGGTTTTGTCCCATGTTTGTGAAACTGGACCGGACCGGTCGGTTCAGATCAGGAACCGGCCAATCGGCCGTGAAACCGGTCCAGTTTAGTGCAAAACCGGACTGACCTGGTGAAACTGGTGTAAACCGGCCGGGTTACAAGGGTTAACCCGGTTCTAATATATATATATATATATATATTTTCCTGATTTGAATATCTGAATATGTCACAAATATTGAAGTATATGGTTATTTTACTACTAATCTAAAGTATTGAAATGATATATAGTATGTGAAATTTAGATTGGTGTGATGAAAAATTAATTTTTTTTCAATTTTTTTATACCTCATCGGTCTAGCCCGGGTTGACTCCGGTCTGACTTATTAACCCTTAACCTAGTACCCCAACCGGTTCACTCACCGGTCCGGGTTTCAGAACCTTGGTTTGTTGAAAAGGGGAAAAATTAGAAAGAAAAAAAACACACACACACAAAACCAAAATCAAAGGACAAGACGCCGGGACAACCAAGGTTGAGGAACGAGGAATATCCAAAATTCGATCATCAAGCAAATGATGGCATTTTAGAAAAGAAGCAACCAGAAAACATGAAAACAGAAACGGTGAAATGAAAATAATAAATAATTTAATGAATATAATATATAAAATTAAAATTATTTACAGAGTTCATTCATTGTTTACCTTAAAATATTATTTTAAAAAGTTATAAATCATCAAATATACTTCTCTAAAACTGGTAGCTCAACAGTATATCAATGCTAATAACCATCACGATTTAGCATATTTATCGTCCGTTATTGGTTTACTTAAGTCTAGGCACATGGTTCTTACACGTCAGGGTTAAATCCATTCATCTAAGTGATTTTTGTTCATACTACTGCTACTTTGTATTGGTCATGGTTTATATTTTATGGACTGCCAGTTTATTGATTGCTTTTTAATTTTCTGTTTTCACCGTATCATTTGTGGATTCCCGATGCATTCCCCTTTATTTCTTTTGGCTTGAACTTTTTTCACGTACCATCAGTGGCGGAACTACGTTCACGCAGGAACACGCAAGTGCGGACAGAACTTTTCAATCCTTTTTTACAAAAGTATCGGTCTATATATATATTTAATAATATAAATACATTAATCGTGCGGTGCTAGACTTTTTCTTGCAGCGATATAAAGTCAGTAAAACCACGTGGGTTGCTAAACTTTTTGTAATTACCTAACTTTACTACTTCATGTTGCGTTTTGTTTGAATGGAAAATACTGGAAAGCAAATAACCGTGGGTATTAAATTATACTATATTTGTAGCCGCTGTGTAACTCTAATGGTTAAATAGCAATTTATAATGCAAGATATAATACAATATTTTTAAGAAATAAAGAATCAAAGAATGTTTTTGTAATCATTCTAATATAAAGATTAGTTGACTCTTAATTATTATTATTTTATGTTAAGTTAGAAGTTTTCTTTTCTTTTATTGTTTATATTCTTTTGTTTTTTAATACGTTTAAAACTTTCCTTTAAAAAAAATTTGGGGGCGCTTCCCTGAACCCCTAAATTCCACAACTAATTGTGCACCCACAAACTTAAAATGTTGGATCCGCCACTGCGTACCATGCTTTGTTGGTGTTTCATAGGCCGATGATTCTTTTCAGGCGCGAAAGTTTCACTTTTTTAAAATTGTTAATGTCCATGGATAAACCCTAAAGGGCGTTGTGTAGCTATAAAATGGATGTGTGGTGTCCTTTAACGAATGCTCATGTTAACCCAACGCGTTTTTTCTGTTGTGCTGTGTTTTTGTGATAGTATCCGATATTGTCATTGTTGGATGTTACCACTTTTAAGCAAGTTAATGAAAGCAATGTACTATGGATGATCCGAGCTAAGATACTTTTAAACAATTAACTATGTATATTTTGATTGATGAAGAGGTATTTGAATATTATCATAAGCAAATTTTGTTCTCTATTAAGTCGTATTTGATTTGTATGGCCGTTCATACGTTTTATATGCTGCACTAGTTTGATAGAGTTGAAGTCAACATAACTCAAAATGATGCCATTGATCGTTTCATTAAAGGGTTAAATGAAGGTAATGTGTACAATTTTGAGAATTTTGAGGTACATAAAAATGAAGTTAAGTATACGGTTACATCTCATCTTTGGATGTTCAAATTTCACAATAACACAAGTTAAGAAGAGTCAGATGTTGAAATCTCATTGGAGACATTCAACTTTGTTGCTCTAACATGATTGAAGAATGAAAATGTGTTTGATGAAGTCGTCATTGGTATGAATATTGTAGCTATTTTTGAACTTGACCATTCATTTTTTTCTTTTATGTATTCATGACTTTGAACGTTGTTTAGATATGTCATGGGGCTTTTGCAGTCCTTTGGCTGTCTTGAAGATCCGAAGAAGCAGAATGACAATATCAAGAGATTGAATTTTAGCATGTGACTCAACCGGTTCATTGCAGCCCTATTTTATGCTGTGCATCACACCATAATTTAATCCATTCCTTTCATTTCCAATGGCATGCGTTGATAAAAGGTTTCTGTCTATTTAATTCATTTGAACAGTGGCAACACGAATAAAAATGGGAGGAAGGCCAGATGTTTTGCCAAAGTTACAACCAATCGTTAATTTCTTTCGGTATTTATTTATGCTTTAATTTAGAGAATCGACCATCATAAATATACAACGTCCTGGCGCAATGTGACTTTCGGCACGTGGACAAAAATAGCAAATAATTCCATATGTTTTAGTAAAATATATTTAAAAACTTACTAATAACATCCATTGAAACCAAGTGGTAAGGGACTTATCCTCATTTAACCACGCCCTCGGTTTAAAGTGTAGAAATAGAGAAAATAGTGTTGGGAGCTCTTCCTCTACGACTGTAAGCTCGACCTAGGGTAAATTTAAATTAGTTAAAATTGAAGATTTCGGTGGATCGGCTGAGCAGCCAAAAAAAAGAAAATAATTTAAAAACTTGGGTATAAATGTTGGGGACGTCGTCGTTCGTTACTGAGGAACGAAAGTGTAGACAAGTTATTAGACTTTGGTAATACGATGTGAAATTTGTGTCCAAAGTTATTCACTACTAGAAAAATACAAATTAGCGACGGATTTTGCGACGGAATTTTTTCCGTCGCAAATTTAAGGGATTTTGTGACGGAATTTAAAATCCGTCGCAAAAAGCAAGGTTTTGCGACGGAATTTCAATTCCGTCGCAAAACCTTGCTTTTTGCGACGGAACTGCAATTCCGTCGCAAAATCTCTTTTTGGTTTTGCGACGGAATAGTGTTTCCGTCGCAAATAAGCGGCAAAAAAGTGCTTCAATTCCCCCTTTTTTGCGACGGAACTCAATTCCGTCGCAAAAAAAATTTGCTTTTTGCGACGGAAGTTTATTTCCGTCGCAAAAGGCGCGATTTTGCAGGACTCATTTATTTCATCTCCCCCACCGACTCTTTCTTCATTCGTTCATTCCCTCTTCGCCCAAAACTTCTGCAAACAATGGCCCTTGAGGCATACAGAGAGCGATTCTGGAGGAGTTACCGAATCGTGTGTTCTTAATTTTCACTGCAATTTTTCCTTCTGTTGTTGCTCGCTAAAACTCTTCGCTTTTCTCTTCTGTCGAAATCGCTCCCAAGTCTGTTCTGTTGAAATCGCTCTCAGGTCCGTTCTTGTTGCTGTCCGACTGTCTGACGATCGCCGCTCTCCTCTGGTTGCTGTTTCGGGTGTCTAAGGCTTGCGTCTCTCTCCTTCCGATCTTCCAACAAGTTTGAAGTTGAAGATAACGATCTGATCTTCTTCGGTGTTAAAGATATGCGTTCTGATATTGTGTTTTGATTTTTCAATGCTTTTTTGATATGGATTTTTCAATGCTCGCAAATCTGATCTCTATCGTGAACGCCTAAACTTTAGGTTCTAAGGGCCACGCCTTTGATTTTGAACACACACATAGATAAAAATAAAAAAAATAAAAATAATAAATAAAAAAAGAAAAAAAAGGAAAAAAAAATTAAAAAAATTAAAAATTAAAAATAAATTAAAAAATTAAAAATAAAAAAAAGAATTTGCTACGGAATTTTATTCCGTAGCAAATTTGCTACGGAATTCTATTCCGTAGCAAAATTCAAATTTGCTACGGAATAGAATTCCGTAGCAAATTTGCGACGGAAAGGAATTTCCGTCGCAAATTGCGACGGATTTTCCTGTCCGTCGCAAATTGCGACGAAGGATTTTGCTACGGAATTTTTTCCGTAGCAAAATCCGTAGCAAAAACATTTTGCTACGGAAAAACCATATTTTTCCGTAGCAAAATGATTTTGCTACGGATTTTGCTACGGAATTTTTCCGTAGCAAAATCCTGAAATTTTTGCAATGATTGTTGCCATTTTATATTTGGAATATTATTGTATCTTATTTGTAATGTCACTGTAGATGATGTGAGTCCGCGCATCGCGCCGGTAAAAAATTATTGTTCTGTACATATGCATGGATAGAAAATGCTTAATAGTATAGTGGTATAGGAGCCAGTATTAACTGGCCTTCCTCCTTCATGTCTAGCGTCTAGGGTTCGAACCCTGCCCCTCTCCCCTACCATGATGTATAAAAAAAAAATTTCTCTTTTTTTTTTAATACCCCCAGTGGGGGGAGGGGGAGACAGGGCTCGAACCGCTCTTTTAGAATTGCATGAATATCGGATAAAAAAGAAAAAAGAATTGCATGATTATGATATCATAAAGCTAATTAATCATTTTTATATATGGAATTTGGAAAATTTAAAGCCATATTTAATTCAAACTTTTATTATTTTAGTTGAAAATGAACCTCTTACTATATAAAAGCAGCCGTTTGAGCAGTCCAAATTCAAAACCTTTAAATCAATATATATTATCTATTATTTATATAATTCTAGCCCCTTTATTTATATTTTTTTTGTTCTCCTTAATATGTATATATTCTCTTAAAATTTTCTAAATATCAAATAAAAATCTTATGTTAGATATTTAGTCTAATGAAAAAAATATGAATACTGAATCTTAAATAAATCTCTAAGGAAATCTTATGATATTCTACCTCGGTTCTAAATATAAAACTGGGTTGATTTTTTTTGAAGATCTTAAAAACATTAACTAAATTGCTTTAAAGTATTTATATTTATCAATTTTTCTCCAAATTATTTTGTTTAACTTATAAACTGATATATAATATAATAATATACAACATGTGATATATAACTTATTTTGCTTCTTTAATTTGTCAACAAAAAGACAATTGGGTCTCATATTTAGGATGAGAAGGAGTATAATACCTCGACAATTTTTTTTTTATATAATAATAACTTAGTAGCATGAAAGCTTTTCTATTTATGTTGCAGGTTTGATCTCACTTATAACTTCATACTGTCATTGTTTGAATTAAAATAAAAAGAGTAAAAACCCAATAATGCACAAGGGACAACGTACTCATCGATGCTAATAAGAAGCATATGCCTGCTGGACAACTAAGATCGATGAGGTTGACGTTGATTTTAGAATATAATAAATCTCATTGTTATGCTTTTGCCTTTTTACATATTTGGGGTTTGGTCTCTATCCTATATAAACCCCTCATTTGTTGATCAAAAAGTATAAACCTCTCATTCGAAAGACGCTAATAACTCTCAGAGATGGTGGAGGTTATAATAAAAATGGCCAAATCCACAGTCGTTTTGGCTCTGATTTTCTCATTTCTTCTTGTCATGGCCTCCATTGCTACCCCAACTAGTAAGCTCTGCGCCCAATATATTTCAAAATCTTCTTTCCTGTTTAAGTTATCGCTGAATTAGGGTTTGCTTAGATCAACGTTTGTAAAAGTGACTCTTATATATTGTAATTGATTTTTTTAAATTGTAATTAAGATAAAAGTCAATTAGTGTATTTTTATGTAGATTATGTTAATTAGATATGATGATTTTATTTTTTTTAAAAAAATATGGTTTTGTGTTTACATAGATATATGAGTCATGAGTCAATGGGTTTGTTTGGATCAATATCCGTAAACATGGTTTATTTGGATAATATATTGAAGAGTCAGTTTTTAAAATGTTTGAATATGTAAAAAATACACCCAAAAGTCTAAAAAAAAAGTTCCAACTTTAATGTGACTTTTTAATTTGAAGAAAAACTCCTCTTCCATGTACCAAACCAAACATGAGTTCTGGTTTCAACTGACTTTTAAGAGTTCAAAGTCAGCTTTAATTTGAACATCTTAATTGTGTCCCAAACAAGCACTTATAATATTAATTAGATAACTACGGAATAGATTATACAAACTTATTACCAGTTCAGTTTAAATCCTTGTGTTATCTATGCAAAACCTCTTTTATTTTGCAGCCGCAGAGCCAACGTGCAATAGGATTCATGCAGTGGAACAAGGTGAAACCTGCTTTTCCATCGCCGAAAGGTTCTGTTGGGTTAATGTGCTCTTTAGTCACTTAAGCCCAAGAACTCTAAGGCCCATGTGGATTAGGGTTAGGTCTTGGGTGGAGCATTATATAAACCCACTTTAACCTGCTTGAAAATAGACGGCCGCACAAATAGTCAGGAGGCTCTCATCAGAAACAAAAAACCTAGAGGCAGACGTTCATCATCTGAACGGTTGCCCACACAACCACCTCATCCCCCTCGAGAGATAGTCTGGAAGATCAATCACAGAGCGAGGACTGTTCGTAGACAAGAATTGTTCGCGGAGAATCTTTCAGATCACTCTTCAATATCCAGGTAATCAAAACGATGAACGGTTTAATCTTTTCCTACATCACGTGGTTCGATACGCTTCCGCGTTTCTGATAAGATTCTTACAATTGGCATCAGAGCCCGTAGCGATGAGGAAAAGAACCGAGTTTTGAAATTTCATGTGATTGTTTTTCGAAAATTAATTTTGGAAAAGATGGCATCTTTTTCTATATTTGTTATCGATTTCTTGGTGGTTAATTGTTTATAAATCATACAAGCACTTTAATCCATGGATAGTTTATATCGTGTATTTCTTGAGTTGTAACAAGGAGGCTAATCCCATATGATTAGGTTTCCTCCTTGCTCTTTTATTATTTCTTTTCGATTTTCTATGTATTTTTCGAATTCTTGTAAAAGTTGGAGATCAAGAAACGTAAAGAATATGAGCGATCAACACTGTACGACACTTTTCGTGGACCTCTGGACCTCGGATTTTGACAAACCATATATGGATGGAAAGAGGACGGAAAGACGAACAACGTGGCGGTCGGAACATCCCCAGATACTCAGCCACGCGCCCACACGCGCCTGTTATTTGCAGGCGCGTGAAGGCCACGCGCAGCCACTTCTGGCGGCGCGTGGGGGCGCGTGGGGCTTCGGATTGGGGCCGTTCTGGCGGCCGTTTGATCGTCTCCCCATGGCGGTCCTTCCCCTGGAGTTTCGTGCTGAGATGACTTCGGATGCTTGCGTGGCAGAGGCGAAGGCTAGGGTTCCTCTTTTGTGTCCTAGGGTTTCTAGCCAAGGATTGGGTTTTTGGGCTTTTGGGCTCAAAGATACCCTAAAGGGGCTTCAGATAAATCCTATGGGATGGACAAAAGAGAAATTCCAAAGTTGTAAAAATGTTAAATTTTTTTTTTAGGAAGCCATGGATTAAAGTTATTTGTTTAAATTAATTAATGCCTTTATTGTATGAATTATATGTGCAATTAGCATGATTTTGAAATAACATGCCATATAGAATAGGAAGATGCCATACTGCTGCATAATCACATGTCATAAATGCATGATAACTATTATGTTTTTCGACTAGTATGATAGTTATTATGCGAGAATTTTTGGATTGTTTGTCTACATTAATTATTATTTATTATGATTTTTGGAATCTAGAATAATAATTGGATTAATTAATTGTGGAATTAAAATCTAGACATTAATTATCAATTATTATGATTTTAAATTAAAATCTAGAATAATAATTGTAGAATTAAAATCTAGACGAATAATCCAGGAAATTTCCTAAGAGAATTGTACCTTTTAGAGTAGTTTGAGGGTTATTTAGAATGGTCATAACTAGATTTTAGATACCTAATAATTCACTCTAAATTGAACAAATTCTTGGAAATTGAAAATTCTAAATTTAAAATATTGAATGGGTGAAGGTTTTAAATTAATTTTTAAAACCTACGAGCTCCATTGTGGGTTTATTAGTGAAATGGTTGTCGCTGAAGCCCCATCGGATAAGGATGATCGGATTTCGCTAGATTAAACCTCAATATTTTCAAAATTTTAGTAAAGTTTTGTACGGCCCATCGTCGGCAACACCTAGATACTAAAGATAATTTTTGAAAGTAAACAATGGTTAAATACATTCAACTTTGGTAAAATTGTTAACCCTCCCATCGAGGCTCTGGCAATGGAACTAAAGGCCCAAATTAACAATATTAGTTTTACAAGAATCTTGCCCATCGTAAGTCTTGTAAAGATAACTGATGGATTGTTAAACAATGAACGAATAGTAGTTATTAGAATCTACTAGCAATTTTTCCGTTTGTTGTTAATTTTTAAAGTTTGAAATTAGTGTGTTTTTTTTCAGAAAAATGTCTTCCTTCAATCCTTTAGCTACAATCTTGAGCCAAAAACCTATGGATGGTACAAATTACAAACAATGGAGAACCAATTTAGATATTGTTCTTCAATATGAAAAGCTCAACTTTGTTCTTACTACCCCTATGCCAGCGCTGCCTGCTGCGGATGCGTCTGATGCAATTCGGACTCGTTTTCAGCAGGAAAAGGATAGATGGGAGAAGGCAAATGTGTCAGTTCGCTGCTACATTTTGGCCAGTCTCGCCAGTCACCTTCAGGAGCAAATGAACATAATTCAGAGTGGAGCAACCATGCTCCAGACTCTGGATGCCATGTTTGCTACACCTAGCAGTTCTGCTAGGCAAAATGCGCTGAGTGCAGTCACCAAGACAGTAATGTCTGGAGGAAGTGTGCGGGATCATTGTCTAACAATGATAGCAAACTTCAAGAAGGCTGATGACCATGGTATCAAGTTTGAACAAGAAGTAAAAGTTGACCTTCTCTTACAATCACTACCTGAATACTTCAACCAATTCAAGATGAATTACAATATGAACAAGATGAATCTTGACCTCACTCAACTAATGCACGAGCTTGAGAGTGCTGAACAGACTCTAGTCAAGCAAGGAAGTGCATTATTTAGTGAAAGTTCTGTGAAACCTAAGGGGAAACCCAAGGGAAAGAACAAGAACAAGAAAAAGAAGAAATCAGGTACTCCAGTTGCCAAATCAGTTGCAATGAAGCAGCCAAAAGGCAAGTGCTTCAAGTGCGGACAAAAGGGGCATTGGAAGAAAGATTGCCCAAAAATGAATAAACCAGGTATGGGTAATTTAAATGTGATTGAGGCTTGTTTAGTGGAGAATCACGATGATAAATGGATCGTTGATTCAGGAGCCACTAACCATGTTTGTTACTCTTTGCAGTGGTTCAAACATAGCTTGCCTGTGAGCAGAGGACAACGAGATTTGAAGCTTGGAACAGGGCAGCTTGTGTCTGCACTAGCAGTGGGACAAGTTGTTTTATCTTTTAATAATTACAGAACTTTGGTTTTAGAAGACTGTTTATATATTCCAGACTTTAAGAGGAATTTAATTTCTGTTAGTTGTTTAGATAAACGTGGTTTGACAGTTCAGTTTGATTCCTCAGTTTCAATAAGAAGTTCATCTTCTTTTATTTGTTCTGGTGTAAAGTTTAATGGTCTTTATTTCCTTAGTCCTGTTCCCTGTGAAGTTAATCATGTTGAATTAAAAAATGTTGAGCATATCAATTTGTCAAAGAAAAGAAAAGTTTCCAATGAAACTTATCTTTGGCATTTGAGATTGGGTCATATTAACTCTAACAGGATCCAAGGTTTGGTCAAAAGTGGGATTTTAAAATCCCTGAACTTTGAACCAATACCAGTGTGTGAATCCTGTTTAGAGGGTAAAATGACCAAAAGATCTTTCAAGGCCAAGGGAAAACGTGCCACACTTCAGCTGGAATTGGTACATACTGATGTATGTGGACCAATAAATGTCCAAGCCAGAGGCGGGTATCAATATTTCATCACATTTACTGATGATTACTCTAGATTTGGACATGTATACTTGATGCGTCACAAGTCTGAAGCTTTTGGAAAATTCCAAGAGTTCAAGGCTGAGGCAGAAAAGCATCTAGGTGTTCAGATTAAGACTCTTCGATCTGATCGAGGGGGTGAATACCTATCTGGAGAGTTCAGGTCTTACTTGACCAAAGAGGGGATAGTTTCACAATTATCTTCTCCAGGGACACCCCAGCAGAATGGAGTTGCTGAAAGGAGAAATAGAACCCTTTTAGAAATGACAAGATCTATGCTCAGTTATTCATCACTTTCTGATTCATTCTGGGGATATGCCTTAGAAACAGCTATGTATCTATTGAACTTAGCTCCGTCGAAGTCAGTTTCAACGACACCAATAGAATTGTGGAAAGGGTCTAAGCCCACTATGAATCACATTCGGATTTGGGGTGCTCCGGCACATGTCTTGAAACAGAAACCAGACAAGATGGACTCGCATACTGAAGTATGCATGTTTGTGGGCTATCCTAAAGGAACCAGAGGTTGGTTGTTTTATAGTCCAAAAGAAAAGAAGGTCATAGTGAGCACTCACGCGACTTTCTTGGAGGAGGACTATATGACAAACTATAAGCCAAGAAGTAAAGTTATTCTTGATGAACTAGTCTCAGATCAAGTTTCACCACAACCTCAAGGGGTTCCAGCTTTTGTTCCTGTGGTTGTTCAAAGAGGGGAAAATGTACCTGAACATACACAGGAACCAGAGACAGAACCAGAAGTTCAACATGAGACAGAACCAGAAGTTCAGCATGATGTTGAACTAAATGAAGAACAAAATCATGAATTGGTTAATATACCTAATGAGGGTCCTCATCTAGAAGTTGTTAACCCACAAAATGTGGACCCCCCTGTAGATGCACGACATCAAATGCGACAAAGTCGTAGTGGGAGATTGATTCGTAAACCTGCAAGATATCTCTTGCTGGGTGAGTCAAATCAGGATGACATCATCGCAGAAGATGGTGATCCCACGAGTTATGACGAAGCACTAGGAGATGTTGATGCTCAGGAATGGCACAAGGCTATGAATCGTGAAATGGAATCTATGTATTCCAACTCAGTTTGGTCTCTTGTAGATGCACCTAAAGGGGTAAGACCCATTGGGTGTAAGTGGATTTACAAGAGAAAGAGAGGATCGGACGGGAAGGTTGAAACCTTTAAAGCTAGATTGGTGGCGAAAGGGTACTCCCAAAGAGAAGGAGTGGATTATGATGAAACCTTTTCGCCGGTTGCCATGCTCAAGTCCATCCGGATTCTCTTAGCTGTTGCAGCCAATCTTGATTATGAGATTTGGCAGATGGATGTCAAAACTGCTTTTCTAAATGGAAATTTGGAAGAGGAAATCTATATGCAGCAACCAAAAGGGTTTATAGCCAAAGGGCAAGAAGAAATGGTATGCAAGTTGCAAAGGTCCATTTATGGACTTAAGCAAGCGTCCAGGTCGTGGAACATCAGATTTGATCAAGCCATTGAGTCTTATGGTTTTGAGAAAACTCCTGATGAACCATGTGTGTATAAAAGAATCCAAGGTAATGCGGTATCTTTTCTGGTACTTTATGTGGACGATATACTCCTTATCGGAAATGATACAGAGGTATTGTTGGGCATAAAAACCTGGCTGAGCAAACATTTTGATATGAAGGACCTGGGGGAAGCCAATTATGTTCTTGGTATTAAACTCCTGCGAGACCGGAAGAACAGGGTTTTGGCATTATCCCAGGCTCAATACATTGACAAAATACTTGCCAGGTTTAGCATGGAGAATTCAAAGAGGGGAATTATACCCTTCAGGCATGGGATTCATCTCTCTGAGAAGCAATCTCCTCAAACTCCTGAGCAGAGAGAACGCATGAGTAGGATACCTTATGCTTCAGCAGTAGGTAGTCTCATGTATGCTATGCTATGTACTAGACCAGATATCTGCTATGCAGTGGGAGTAGTAAGCCGGTACCAATCGAACCCTGGAGAGAAACACTGGGTAGCGGTTAAACATATACTCAAGTACCTACGGAGAACGAGAGATTATATGTTGGTCTACTCAAGTGGGAGTCTTGAAACCATTGGTTATACGGACTCAGATTTCCAAGGAGATATTGACTCAAGGAAGTCCACCTCGGGATATGTGTACACCCTTAATGGCGGTGCCATTTGTTGGAGAAGTGTAAAACAATCATGTGTCGCTGACTCTGCCAATGAGGCTGAGTATGTAGCTGCTTCTGAGGCTGCAAAGGAAGCTGCATGGTTAAAGAAGTTCCTGACAGACCTTCAGGTGATGCCAGGTGTTGATTGTCCTATCACACTTTACTGTGACAACAGTGGGGCAGTAGCACAGTGCAAGGAACCAAGGTGTCACAAGAGACAAAAACACATAGAAAGGAAGTACCACTTGATCCGAGAAATAATTAAAAGAGGAGATACAGTGGTGGCAAAGATAGCATCAGACGAGAATCTCGCTGACCCTTTTACTAAGAGTTTGCCTGAGCGTGTGTTCGAGAGGCATGTTTCATCTATGGGTCTTAGGAGGATTCCAGATTTGCTACAGCTTTAGGCAGTTGCTATTTCACTTTGTTATTTTGTGCTTTTAAGCAAGACGTTATGACATTGCATTTCTTTTCTGAATATTAATAAATGGAGTGTTTTTTTTCATTTATTTCGCACACTATTTAAAACTAGAAGGTCCGGATCAATTGTGGAGTATATGATCATATGAATACGTTCATAGAGGACATGGTCATAGGTTCTCACAATGGATGAATTGGTTCACAGCTATTAAATTAAGTTGGGCACTTTATTTAGGCTGCAATGTTTTATGAAATGGTTTTGTCCGAATCATTATAAAACATTGGTGTGAGTTAATGCTTACATTGAATGGATCAAGGAGAGATTTGATTAAGGTTGTTTTTTCTGTCATCAGGAATCAAATCTCCAGATAACTATAGTTATGTAATTGCTCTTAATCCTAAGTTTATTTTAAACAGGTAGTCAATTAGTTTTTTCATTCTTTGATTTACCAACGGGTGAGGTCTGATCTATATGACGACCAACAACTCGGTATTTTGGGATTGAGACTATTTGGCTATCGGTGTTTATGAGATAAACAACATGGAATTTATAGGAAACGTCCCCTTGATATGTTTCGGTACCTGGATATTGAAGACACTGGCCAGTGCATGCAATCCATTAGAGAAACTGTCAAAGTCAAGGGAATAAATAATTGATTGGGTTACAGAAAAATAGTCAATCAATTATAGACATTCTATAAAGGGGTAATGCATATCTCTGTTATAAGTGTCACTATTCTTGGAGATCACGTTCGGGCTTTTAGTGGAGTAGCACCGAACTAGATAATCTTCTGTAGATTATCATGAGCCTTGATGAATGACAAATGGTAGGTCCCCAGGCTAGCTTGAGACAAGGGATGAGGTATATTATCAGATGACGATGGCTTATGAGCTACTTGGTCTTGGGTTTGCGAACTCAAGTTTGTGTCTTAAAGAGCAAGTGGGAGATTGTTGGGTTAATGTGCTCTTTAGTCACTTAAGCCCAAGAACTCTAAGGCCCATGTGGATTAGGGTTAGGTCTTGGGTGGAGCATTATATAAACCCACTTTAACCTGCGTGAAAATAGACGGCCGCACAAATAGTCAGGAGGCTCTCATCAGAAACAAAAAACCTAGAGGCAGACGTTCATCATCTGAACGGTTGCCCACACAACCACCTCATCCCCCTCGAGAGATAGTCTGGAAGATCAATCACAGAGCGAGGACTGTTCGTAGACAAGAATTGTTCGCGGAGAATCTTTCAGATCACTCTTCAATATCCAGGTAATCAAAACGATGAACGGTTTAATCTTTTCCTACATCACGTGGTTCGATACGCTTCCGCGTTTCTGATAAGATTCCTACAGGTTCAACATTAACGAAGCTCAATTCCTTCAAATCAATCCCAACATCAATTGTGCCCACATTTTTGTTGGCCAATGGGTCTGTATCGATGGCACTGTCGCCTGACCTACTCGCACGTGGAAGTGAATAAAATTGCCCATGATAATAAGATCACACAGGCTAGCTTTGTGTGTGATTCAGTGATTATTGTATCTTCGTGCTAATTAAGTACAACTTCAGGTGAGTAGGTTGTGAGGAAAAATTTATAACATGGGTACTTCTGTATGTGATTGCATCATCTTATCCAAATTAAGGTGATATTTATGAAACAGATTTGGCGTTCATTGAAGGAATATAGTAGTAGTTTTGTTACTTTGTGATGAGGAGAAAGAACAAGATTCAAGCCAATAATTTATATATGGCGGAAAATAAATTTTCTCACTCAAAAGTTTATAAAGAATGCTTAAACAAAAATATACAATAAGGCATGCATAAATAAATGTCAGGAAAGCTTAAACATCAAAGCAACTAGCTTATAATAGAGAAAAAAATAAATGTAAAACACAAAAAACATGGTTGAATGTGAAATGAATAGCTCTTACATTGGGCAACAAATCGATGATCAAACATTGAAAATGATGAGTACTAGTCCTTTGAAAGATTACACTCATCTTTTAAGAACTTATAACAATGCACCTCTAGAGGGGATGTCATGGCAGCCCCACGTTACAGCATTTCACTCGGTACATTACTTAGCCTCTTTTTGGTCAACCCCTCCAATTAGAACCCTTAACGGCCTCTTTGGTTGGTCATCTCTCAATTAAAGCATAATTGTAATAGCTAGAAGCAAGTCTTTGAGAGAATCACACCCTAAAAACTAGCTTTTAAAGTTGGGAAACCAAGGTCTTGTTGGCTCTCCTTGTAATATCCTAAATTTTCATTCATAAAACCTAGATAATCTTATGAAGAGAATATTTAGGTAAATAAAATTTAGCGACTAATATTTTCAATAAGGAAGATGGGTCTAAAATAAATTATAGATCTATGAACTCTTAGGAATGGAATTATAGATCAAATTGGGTAGTGAGTAAATCCGAACCGGCGAACAATAATCTCGCTGAGGCGAGTTGTTAGAACAAATGGGTAACAAAATAAATCCTTTGTATATAATTGATTGCAAGATAGTATGATTATGTTGCTGCACTGGAAAATGATATGGATCATTGTATGTTCAAATGGTTATGATGAGAATTATTGTGATATGTGCCATGATGATGATAACATGTTAGCATGTGATTGATGACTATGATATGATGACTTATGCATGATGGTAACCATGACACGTACTGATGATCAATGATAACCTATATGAGAATGTCATATGTTGAGGGAGGTGTGGAGATTTTGTTGAGTATATGTGATATAGTCCACATGGCAGGCCGCTTGGTTTATTTCTGCGCATCCTAGTTGGCATTAAATGATAGAGCGGTACTCCTTGATGAGACACTCCAGTGGCTAGCGGGCAATATATTCCTGAAGCACCAGGCAATATTCCCTATTGAAGGAACCATGGCCCTTGTGTGCTTCATATTTGGGACTTTGGCCGGTCCACATCACATTTGTGGGGAGCTTGTTAGAATATCTAGTGCGATGAGTTAAATTAGCCCTTGGGCTTTGTCAGCAGAAATAATGAGGACATAAGGTTAGGGGTTTTGAGTAAAGAAGAAAGAAATAAATGAACTTTTTATAATTTTTGTTGCATGACCTTTGTTAGGAACACCAGTATGTATCTGTAGTTAATATTAAAGTTATATACTTCCTGCAGTCATATTTACAAGATAATTAAAGTTCTAAGACTCTACTTGGTACTAAATTTAAGGTAAAAATATGTGATATCTAGTTACTTTTTATTTTTAATTCATACCGTAGGTTGTTTACATTCAGCAAAGTGTAGTTGACGGCCATGGACGCCATTGGACGGCTTACAGAGAAAATAAGAATAAAAAACTTGGGGCGGATCATTGTGTCCGACAAGCCTGTAATTGCCACAATGTTTTGACAGACCTTTTCGTCAATATTTAAAGAAAAACTAATATATAGGATACTTATTTTAAATTAAAGTAAGACATAAGTTTTTATTAAATAAATTAAATCATGATAAAAAAGTAATAAATAGATGCAATAATTTCTTAAAACTTAAATGATTTTTAAGCAATATCTATTCTTGAAAGGGTATTTTGGTTTTTGTTTAATTAACGTTTATGTGTAGACGTGGAGTTGTGACGAAGGAAAGAAAATTTGTATTTTATTAAGGGAGGTTGGTATATGATATAAAAGAAAGAAAAGGAGGTTTCTGTAAATAAAGTGAAATTAATTTCAATATATTTTACTTTATAATTAATAAAGACAAGGTAATAAAAATTAACCAAGAAAAAGCCGGTCCTCGATCTCTCCTATATAAACCATGCCTCCAATAATATCACAAACCATCCTAACTAAGCACACACAAAATTATATTGAAGAGGGAGTTTTGGTGAAGAAATCTGAATGGCCAAGTTTGCTCGTATTGGCCTCGCTTTGCTTCTCTCATTCCTTCTAGCCACGATTTTCTCTGCTGAGGCCACACCAACACCAAATGGTAAGTAAACAAATTATGCAACAATTCCATACAGCGATAAAAAAGGAAGAGAAACTACCATGCATTTCCGTCTAAGTAATCTAGTCAATAAACAGTTCCTTATATTGTTAGTATGCCATGAGCTGTTGTCATTTTCAGCACTGGGTTTTGTCACTGACGTGTTGTTAACTTATTGTGGGACTTTCTAGGGATTAATTACTTATATGAGATGGCACAATATTTTTTTCAATTTTATTTTCACGGCACGCAACGAAGACATGGTTTACAATAGTTTAGATTTTAAGAGGGTAATACAATATCACAATTCCATTGATTTTCACTTTCAATAGGTGCTGTTTGGATATGATGAAGAAAAGTAGTTTTGTCTTTAAAATATATTGATTTTGCACCGGATCATCCGAACACCAGTTAAAATAGTGTGGGCACAAGTTGAGTTGAAAGATCAACCTTTTAAGAAAATCTATTCTCCAGAATTAGTTTTCTCCAATTCAAACACATCCAATGAGTAAATGCATAAAAATGAGGTTATGGCAGTTTAAAATTTAATTAAGAAAGTGATTAATTGGTGGTGTAAATTTGAGGTTTAAACTTGAATGAATATTTTTGTAGTTGCCCGCCAACCATTATGTTCCGCCATTCATGGAGTGGAACAGGGTGAAACTTGCACCTCCATTATTGCCCAACATTCCAAGCTGGACACACCTCACTTCCTCCAGGTCAATCCCAACACCGACTGTGAACATATCTTTGTGGGTCAATGGGTCTGTGTTGCTGGCACAGTGATTTGAAGAAGCCAGAGAAGAAGTTGAGTATTTTGCTTGGGAATAAAGATGCCAATAATAATACTCTCTGAGCCATTAAGTAGGACTTATTTTCTAGTACAATTTGCATTACAAATGAAGTCTTACATCTAAAACTGGAGATGATAATAATCTAAGGGGCATCCAAGTATATTTTTCTATTGTCGTATCATAGTTACTTGTTATTTTATGTTATTTCAAGCGCAATATATATGCTTTGTATGAATAAATTCATCTGCAAGTGTAATATGAATATGGTCTTGTTTATTTGTCATCTGCGATTGCTTCACTATTCTTCTAGTTGCATGCGCTTGACAGTTAAAAGGATACTTCTTGTTAATATATTATGGAGACGAGTTATCTTTCAATGCTATATTTGATAATCAAAATACTGGACCTGATAATTACTACTATTAAAATTGCACCATTTGATTAGCAAAAAAAAAAAAAAATCACTCATTTGATGTAAAATCTAATAATAATTAAAAAAATAATGTATCTAGTATGTTAAGACATTAAGGACATGTTTGGCATGAGAGATTTGGATGGAAGGGGAGGGAATGAAAAATTTTTACAAGTTGAATTTAAGAAATTTGGTGAAACGGAGTTTTAAAATTTGTGTAAAGGGAAGATGTGGGATAAAAAAGTAATATAAATTAATTAAAGAATTTTAACCCAAATATTTTTAATATTTTAAAATCCAACTCAAATTCTTTTCCCTCTGCCCACTTTTCTCCCTCCTCTCGTGCCAAACAACCCCTAAAGAATATTAGAGGGAGACATGTTAAGACTTCAAAATACAAACAGAGGACATAAAAAGTGGATGCGGTTACCATGATATGCATGGTTTTGGAATTCATATTGGACAAGCCAGTTCGGAGCAGAAATCGGCGAACCAACTGAAAAACCTGTCCAATTTAGATTCCAAACCCAGTTTAGAGGTGACTTCGAGTCTACTTAGCCAACTTGGTGTGATTCGGCCGATTTGAGCAAGTCATCAAGTCACCTCTTTATTTTTTTCCCAGTCCTATTGGATGAAACGACGTCGTTTGTTGGCTACTTCTTTTTTATTTAAAAGTTAATTGAAGTACTGAACACTAAAATCCAATCATATTTAAGTATTGAAATCAATATTCAATACTCTTGAAAAGACAAAAGTCAAAGTCGAACAAAACCTCCGCCAAACCCTCTCCGTCCAACTTCGTCCAAAATGTCCATCTTGCTCAGTTGCTCCATCCATAGCGCTAGGAGCTTGGACGAGCAATAGTCATCCTCATTTCGTTGCTGTTTTGATTTTTTCTTTAGTTTCGGTATGGTGTAATGGCCCACCACTGTGGGGACCTAATTCGTGACTGCCGTCCCCAGGGCCTAATCCCCTACATGCGTGGTGTCTGGCCCCCATTGGGGCAGGTATTGTCCCCTCCTTTAGGGGTTTTGTCCCTTGGAAAATTAATTCCCAAGAGCGCCTCCCCAGTGGCTTGAACCTTGGACCTGAGGCATAAGTCCAAAGCATAAGGCCCACTTGGTATCCATAACTAAACAATGAAAATAAAATCTAATCTGCAAATAAATTCATAACTCCTCTAGATTGCAAAGAAACTAGCCATACATGGCTAGATTAAAATCCAAAACAAAAGAAAAGGAATTTAGATTCAAAGAATAGAGAGAGAGAGGAAAGAAAGCTTTTCCGTTGCTTTCATAGTCCTCTCATCCTTCCATGGAGATGATGAAGAAGACTCAAACGCTCAAGTACTACTCCTTTTCTTCTTGATGTCGTATGTGCTTTGCGCGTCCGAATGTGGTCCTCCTTGTGTCTGGATTGCTTCCCGATTTCTTATTTTTGTCCGTGCATGCTTGCCCAATTTAATAGATATACTTCTTTTGGGTATTCCGTGTTGGGCCGCGCGAGTCAAGTAAATCTATTAGTATATCATATCTCAACAATATAATATCAAAAAAAAAAAACTATAATATCAAAAAAAAATATCTCAACAATATGATTTCAACAACTAGCACTACTAGTAGTGCGGTGATATTGAAATTCATTTCCCCTCTCCCAGTCCTGGCTTTGATCCCTCCCTCCCCTATCGCCTTACATGAAAAAAAAAACAATATGATTTCAACAATTAAATTCCCATGGTTGGTAATTGCTTTTCATGTGGGGTCCACGTTGGTTTTTTATGTTTTTTCTTTTCATTCAAATCCCATTTATCCATCCTCATCAAATATAATATATTATAGATAATATATTATACTATTGACGTAAATGCTACCTCGCGCCTGATCCTATATTATTTGATTTTTTTTATTTCTTTAATATCTCCTGCATAATAAAATAAGATATAAATAGATTTTATTTTAAAATATCCTTTTATCCCATAATTAATTGAATAATAGAAAAGTATATAAAAGATAATAAAATAAGTATAATATTAATAAATTTTATCAAATATATCTCATAATCTATATTTATTTAATTATAAAATATATACTTATCAATTGGTCACCTTGTGCAGCTCATTGTTTGAATATAATTTTGGAAGACATTGCATATATGCCTCACGTGTTAGCCCTTGCAAAGAAGGCGTCCAAAAACACTGTATTTGCATATAACCATTTGGTCTTCTTGTTACGGTTATGCAAAAGACCTAGCTAGAAGGAAAACGTACATCCTAGTGCAACAAGATTTGCCATCATATTCATCACCCTTCATAGCATATATTCGCACCAACATGACTTATAGGCTTTGGTTATTGATGAGATTTTTTGCAGCACAAGTTAGGAACCGTTGAAGCTGGGAAAACTTTCAGTGCAATCCATTCTAGATCACCAGTTTTGGAAAGATTGCTTTCAAGTTGTGAGACTTGCGTCTCTATTGATCAGATTGTTGAGGATTGTTGATTCGGATGAGAAGCCTTCAATGCCTTATGTCTATAAAGGCATGCAGAGGGCTAAAAATGTAATCAAGGACATGTTTCAGAGGAAAAAGGAACAATACACTGCTTACACAAATGTTACTTAAAGTCGTTGGGATAAGTATTTGAAAAATGAACTTCATGAAGCGGCATATTTGTTGAATCCTGCATTCTTGTATAGTCTTGACTTTGTTAGAAAGCATCGATGTTTGGAAGCTATGATTGATTTGTTTGAGGCAAACTCACCTAAAAATGTTGATTATTATGTTATGATGATGAAGCAAATTGGTGTAAACCATGAACGAAAAGAATCCTTTGCTAAAGTTCCATGCAAAAAAACAACCCATAAGCTAGTCTCTTGATCATGTTGCTTCTAGTGTCTTTACTTTTCCTTACAGCTCTACCTCCTGATGTCTCCATACCTAGACAGTGGAATGATGTTAATGATGGTTACAATGATGATGATGATTAGTTTAGTGATTAAATATGGGAATATTTTGTTATCATATAGGTGAGAATATTTTGTCATCATATACTTGCTTTTGATATTTTGCTACGATGAATATTTTGTGATTATTGGTTACATATTCAAGTGTCACTAGGTGATATATGATACTATGATATCAATTTGTAAAGAATATGTGACAAGTATTGAAGTATATGATTATTTTGTTGTGATTCAAGGTATTAAAATGATACATAGTATTTGAAATTTTGGATGGTGTAATGAGAAACTATATTATTTTTCAATTTTTTTACCTACTGGTCTTAGCATCATGCTGACTCCGAGTTGATTCTGGTTTGACTCACTAACCTTTAACTCAATACCTCAACTAGTTCAGTGACTGATCCAAGTTTCAGACTATCATGTGAATATGTGAAAATGGAGTTTCCTCCCCCCTTATCTCAATTAGATGTTCTTTCACAGGCAAAAAAGGCACCTTCAACGATTTAATTTCACACAAATTTTCATTCTAATCCTTAATTTTAGAATTTGTGTTTTTACGCCTTTAACTCTAACATTGTCAGTATCAAATAATAAGTTAAAGTCCAACAACTTTCAAGTGATATGATTCTAAATTTAGGGGGGGAAAAAATCAACGTTCAAATCACAAATGAAATTAAATTCTCACACCTTAAGGAACCTTGGTCTGTATCTGTAGTTAATATTAAAGTTATATACTTCCTGCAGTCTTATTTACAAGATAATTAAAGTTTTAAAACTCTACTTGGTACCAAATTTAAGGTAAAAATATGTGATAGCTAGTTAGCTTTTATTTTTAATTCATAGTTTGTTTACATTCAGCAAAGTGTAGTTGACAGCCATGGACGCCATCGGACGGCTTACAGAGAAAAAGAGAATAAAAAAAATTGGGGCGGATCATTGTGTCCAGCAAGCCTGCAATTGCCACAATGTTCGACAAACCTTTTCGTCAATATTTAAGGAAAAAACTTATACATAGGATACTTCTTTTAAATTAATTAAAGTAAGACATATTTTTTTTTATAAATAAATTAAATTATGATAAACAGTAATAAATATATGCAATAATTTTTTAAAACTTAAATGATTTTTGAGCAATATCTATTCTTGAAAGGGTATTTTGGTTTGAGAGTCTAATTAACGGTTATGTGGAGTTGTGGATGAAGGAAAGAAAATTTGTATTTTATTAAGGGAGGTTTGTATATGATTTACAAGAAGAAAGGACCAGAATATTGCAGGACGGATTAGTTGAGAACGTTAACAAAGATTTATCACTCTCGAGGTGGATGCTTCAGATCTGGAGTTAAGGAGAAGCGGGGGTGGAGGTGCTATTAGTGGAGACGATAGAAGATGGATATGCGAATTTATGTGTTAACTCACAATAGTTCCCCAGCAATAGCAGAAATCATTGTGATCACTCAAGATCTTCAGATATATTGGAATAAAGAATACAAAAATGTTGTTGTGCTATCGGATTGTGTTGAAGCTGTTAGTATTTTGACTAGAGATTTAGATCATTCTCACTCCTTTAGAGACATTATAGTTGATATCAGATTGTGGTTAAAAAAATGGCAAGTTTTAGTTAGTCATATTCCTAGGGATCAAAATAGTTTAGCGGGTTATTTGGTTAAGCTTAACTCATACTATCGTAGGAAACTTTTGTCTTCTTAATCACCCACCACCTTCATACCAGGAGACGGTAGTTGGTGAATGATAGTAGGTTGCAATTTTTTCATGTTGTAGATGCTCTTTAGAGTTATTAATGAATTCCAGTTTTCATTAAAAAAAGAAAAAAAGAAAAAAGGAGGTTTCTGTAAATAAAGTGAAATTAATTTCAATATATTCTACTTTATAATTAATAAAGATAAGGTAATAAAACTAATTAACCAAGAAAAAGGCGGTCCTCTCTCCTATATAAACCATACCTCCAATATCACAAACTAACCATACACTAAATTATATTGAAGAGGGAGTTTTGGTGAAGAAATCAGAATGGCTAAGTTTGCTCGTATTGGCCTCGCTTTGCTTCTCTCATTCCTTCTGGCCACGGTTTTCTTTGCTGCGGCCAGACCAACACCAAATGGTAATACATTATACAACAATTCCATACCACAACAAATAAAAAGAGAAATAACTCTGCATTTCCGTCCAAGTAATCTAATCACTAAACGAATCACTTATTATGGGACTTTTTAGTGATTAATTAGTTATATGAAATTTCACAATAATTTTTTCAATTTTATTTTCATGGCAGTGCCACACAACGAAGACAGGGTTTACGATAGTTTAGATTTTAAGAGGTTAATACAATATCACCATTCCATTGATTTTCACTTTCATAAAATAAAAACTTCCCCATATAAAACAAGACATTTAGGAATTTAGGATATTGAGTGTGGGTAAACTTGATTTAATGCATGAAGTTACACCTAAGATATAATATTAGATAATAGGTGCTGTTTGGATATGATGAATTGAAGAAAAGCATATTTATCTTTAAAATCTATTGATTTTGCTGCCGATCATCCAAACACAAACACCAGTTAGAATAGTCTGGGGAGAAGTTGAGTTGAAAGATCAACCTTTTAAGAAAATCTATTCTCCTAATTACTTTTCTCCAATTCAAACACATCCACAATAAGTCATGCATGAAAATGAGGTTATGGCAGTTTAAAATTTAATTAAGAAAGTGATTAATTTGGTGGTGTAAATTTGAGGTCTAAACTGGAATGAATATTTTTGTAGTTGTCAACTCAATATGTACCAGCGGTCATGGAGTGGAACTGGATGAAACTTGCACCTCCATTGCCCAACATTTCAATCTGGACACACCTCACTTCCTCCAGATCAATCCCAAAATCAACTGTGAACTTATCTTTGTGGGTCAATGGGTCTGTGTTGCTGGCAGAGTGGTTTAAAGAAGCCAGAGAAGAAGTTAATTATTTTGCTCGGGAATAAAGATGCCAATAATAATACTCCGACTTCTAAATGTAGGACTTATTTTGTTTTACAATTTTGCATTATAAAGTACAAATTAAGCCCTACGTCTAAAGGTAATAATAATCTAAGGAGCATCCAAGTTAATTTCTCAGTTCTCGCATCATAGTTACTTGTTATCTTTAAGTTATTTCAAGCGCAATATATATGCTTTTTATCAATAAATGCATCTGCAAGTGTAATATGAATATGGTCTTGTTTATTTGTCACCCGCGATTTCTTTATTATTCTTCTTGTTGCATGCACTTGACAGTTAAAAGGATATTTCTAGTTAATATATATTACTGAGACGAGTTATCTTTCAATGCTATATTTGATAATCAGAATACTGAACCTAATTATTACTATGATTAAAATTGCACCATTTCATTAC